>OX438640.1:25615000-26903267 GCA_949316285.1 Eupithecia subumbrata
TCGGAGTCACACAAACATTCATTAACAAAAAATCTACAGTCCATTTATCCACCATTTCATAAATCTAGCAATCGAACAGGGGGGGTTGAGGTTAAAAGGATAAGGATAATCTTCTAAAATCCATCCTACTCATTTGGGCAATTAAAATGGATCTTTTTATTTTATAATTTGTATTTTTTATTTTAATAAATGAATATTATGTATCTCTTTCAGGATACTCTTGCGCCTGTCCTACGGGAGTTAAACTAATAGACAGTAGTAATACAACTTGCTACAACAGCTCCCAATCTATGCTGATTGTTGCCCAACGTGCCACCATATCCAAAATATCACTGGACTCCCCTGATTTCACTCCGTATGCACTTCCTCTCAAGGACTTGAAGCGAGCTTTGACTGTAGATTTTGACCCTGTTACAGAGTATATTTATTGGGCTGATAATTTGGTAAGTACTCATTCAAACATGAAATCTGTTTGCCATATCTGAACCTGAATGTGTGACTAGAACTCATCACCACTGCTGCAGGGGTAATTTAATTCATTCGAATCGAATCCGACGGATTTGTAAAACGCCATTTTCATTTCGCCTCGGGTTGGGGATTGAAATAAGGAGCTCCTCCTCATTGACATGGCCATTAGTCAACAGATTCGCTTCGAATTTTCAATCATCAACCCGAGACGAAATCAAAATTGCGTTTTATAGATCCGTCGGATTCGATTCGGAACCGAATCGAATGAATAAAAATACCCCTGCTGATCATGCCTCCTCAAAACAATGGGATTTTTGCCATAATCACCACATTACGCTTGACAAGCGGATTGGTGAAGAAGCTGCTGCCCTTTGCCTGGTAGGTTCCCTTAATCTTATGACATCCACAGGCTTAGGTGGAGAGATCGATTACGATTACTCAGTGACTGCCACGGCCTGTGAGACTAGTGGCAATGCCTTATATAAGTATAACACTCTCGAATTCCTTAAGAGGTTCCTGCAGACACAATATTGGTTAAGACTACGAAGTAGGTACGTCTGTTAGACAGTCAAAATAAGCTTAGTAAAGGACCCGTTGGCCTTGTAGGAATAGATGTAACCCTATAAATGAATCTATATTATCGGGTGTTATAATTTCAGGCAAAAACTATATCAAAAGCACGTTTGGACGGCAGCGAGCAATCTGTGGTAATACACAGTTACGGCGTGCCTGATAGCATAGCAATAGACGCGCTCGCGCGCAATATTTACTGGACTGACCCTGTGATTGACACCATCAATGTGGCTCGACTTGATGGCTCTTCTAAAAAGGTAAAAACTTAAGAGAGCGCATTGCACACCATTTTGTGAAAAGGATAGGCATAAGATTTCGCTTGCATAGGAGCGGGACGGAGCATACGTTTTTGGAACGGCGTAAGCGCAAAAATTATGTTTTTGCTTATTTACAAGCAATCTACACAACTTATGAATTAACTGTATTATGGAACCAAAGAATTAGTAATAAGTTACGAATCAAAACAAAAATCTTGTCTATAGACCGTAGAGTTCCTGAGATCTCGACCAAATAAACTACAAAACAGTGCACTTTCATCAAATTGTTTGTTTCGGTTGTTTAAGTATTGTATAATATCAGTCAACATAACAAAACGTTTGCTTAATTCGGGCCTAAATGATGTAGTATGGATTGTCTAGCATTAATTATTTATTTATATTTTATTTGGCTTTGTTTGCTAGCAGTTACTTTAACTTTTTCAAAATAATTTTCAGATATTAGTCCACAGCGATTTATACGACCCTCGCGCCATAGCAGTCCATCCTAAAGCAGGATGGATGTTCTGGTCCGATTGGAATGAGAAGAAACCTAAGATCGAGCGAGCTAACCTCGATGGCAGCAATCGAGTGCTACTCGTGTCTGAGAAGCTAGCGTGGCCCAACGGCATTGCACTCGATGTTGTCAGCAATAAACTGTATTGGGGAGATGCTAGGACGCATAAAATAGAAGTGAGTATCACACCAAAGCTACCTACAATTCAAACTAACTAATTTAATTTTACAAAATGTCGTTTTAATTTAATTTTCTTTATTAGTTTCACCAATGGTTTCATACACAGAGTTGAAGATACACAAAGAGAGACACGTCTCTTTGGGTATGTCTTTGTCACACGTAAAACTTATATCCCCCCTCCCCTTTTCGTCGGGGGTTAAAGACAATAAGTGAGAATTAATTTTCAAGATAAATTTATAAAAGCTGGCGCGATCTTTACACAATTATCCACGTTGAAGTCACAACTCCAGCCCTCCAGCTTACTAAAAACAAAAAGGGATCGCGCTTTTAAAAATGCAACATGTCTTTCTGTATTTCGTCTAGTATAGTATTATAATATCTGTGATTTCGTCTTGTCGTCTATAAAATGTTGAAAATTTTACCCTATTGCCCTTTGCAGATGTGCAATATGGATGGTACAAATAGAAAAGAAATGCAGAGTGCAGAGATACTTCACATATTTGGCCTGACGCTTCTCGGAAGCCATTTGTACTGGACTGATATGCAGAAAAGAACTTTAGACAGAATTAACAAAGACTCAGGTAAGCTGATTAAACCATATTTACTTTATCAACCATTCGGCGAAATATGCGGAAGTTGTCAAATCCAGAGCGGGCAACATCTAAAAGAAAGAATTCTACGAAATCGCTATTTCTAAAATAAAGACTTGAGTACTGAAAACTTAACAGTTGAAAATTATAAGGTGAATTGCATTTAGGTAGGGGTATTAAAATGAAACGTCAAGTGCTAGTCGGACTCGCGCACCAAGGGTTCCGTATAATTGTTAGACTTTGCTTCTTGCCAAATTTCATGATTCTGAGGTCTACGGGAAAGTACCCTATGGGTCCAGGGCGAGAAACAAAAGTATTTTTACTGAATTAACTATAAATTTACGGTTTTTGGATTTTTTCCTTTACGTCTTGTGCTCTAAGACCTTGCTACTTGCCAAATTTCATGATTCTAGGTATAGGAAGTACCCCATAATTATGTTTTGTCTGCATGTGATTCCCTTGAAAATATTCGGTTTGCATTTATAATAAGTATTAGTGTGATGTAATGCTGTTATTTATTTTCTATTACTAATTCACCAGGTTCAGAAAGACAGCAAGTCGTTGAGCAGATGGCTAACATGATGGGAGTAAAGGCGTTCCGTATCGGCGAGCCGCCCGGTTGGAATAGATGCACCGACACCAATGGCGGTTGTTCGCATCTCTGCTTCAATCGACCGGAAGATTACATCTGCGGTTGTCCTTTAGGTATGTCCTTCATCAGCACACATAGGTATGTCCACTGCTGAACATGCCTTACCAAAACAAGGGGGGCTTTGCCACCATAATCAGATTGGTGATTTGATTATGATGTTGCTGGGCAAGCGCATTAATTCGGAGTTGTACAGTACAACTTTGGAGAGAGACAATCGGCTTATTTCGGCTTCGTAGAGCTTTATCTCTGTCGCACGAAATACTAACAGTCCATCTATGAAGAGCTGTTAAAATAATTATGATTTGCTTCTTTTGATAATTCTTTTTATTCTTTGTATGAAATACATCATTTTTTTCTATAAGTGCTGTCTTTAGGTTGGTGTAATTAGGTATTCGTTTTCTATTCTACCCTTTAGTGCGTTCTATTTTTGCTTGCACGCCTAAGTTTGAGCTCAGAAAAAATGTGTTTGGACCTAAGTTTACGCTAGTAATTCTCTATAGATAGAAAATCCATACACTCAGACATGTTTGTTTGATTTGTTAAAGATGAGATTGTTGTAGTTTCATGGCCATGCCTAGTCTCGCTAGGCAAATCACAGAATCATCTAATTGTTAATTACCAGCGTTTACTGGTAATTATTAATTGCTAAATAACGTTATTTTCTGTTCACAGGTTTGGAACTAAGCAGCGATAGGAAAACATGCATTGAGCCAGACGCGTTCTTGCTTTACAGTCGTAAAAACATCATCGGCAGAATGAGCATCGAAAATGAAAAGAATAATGCTATTTTACCCATCAAAGACCTGAAGGAAGTTAGGTAAAAGTCACAGATCTCTTGTATTCTTAACCCCAATTTTGTATTTTGTGCAAAGATTTTATGGTTTTATTTTGTTTCCCAGTGCTATCGCCGTCCATACGCCCGGCTCAAAACTATACTGGTCCGACAGCAAAGCAAAGACCATCAATAGATGCTCAATCAATGGCTTCAATGCTGAAAAGATTTTGGAGTGGATGGGCTTAGTTGAAGGTAATTTTTTTATCATAATAAGATTAGTAGATAATTGACATTGATTTAAATGAATTAATAAAGATCCACCAGATTGACTGCCTCGATGGTCTAGCGGTCAGCTTGTTCAACCGCTGATTATGAGGTCCTGGGTTCAAATCCCGGATCGCGCCAATAGTTGCTATTGGTGTTTTTCTATCAAGAAAAATTCACAGTAGCAGCGGTGATACACCCCCGTGCCTCGGAAATCACGCTAAACCGTTGGTCCTGCGCTTGGCCTCTCCTCGGTCGTGTTGGTCTCCTGTCCCATCGGATTATGAGAGTGAGGGAATGGAGAGTGCACCTGTTTTGACGCATACACTATATTATTATTAAAGATAAAATTAAATACTATAATAAATTAAAGATCCACCGTCAGTTATATTTTTCAAAAGCTTGCCTGCTTTTCTTTATTTCTGCTTTCTACAAGTTATTAAGCTAGAAGACAAGTAGTTTTGCAACAATGTAAGCCAAATGCAATCAATCCAAGCTAAAGCAAACTGCGAGTCAATTGTCAAGCGACCTTATTACTGAAACAACATAAAGTCGATAGACTTGACAACGGCAAAACTTCATCTGCTAACTAAATTCTTTGTATAACGTAGAAAATAGACAAAAAACAAATTTTTACCCAACTGCCAATAGAGAAGCGTTATGAATATTTCACGCGTGAGTGACCTGACGCACCACCATAAGGCGCGTACTCGTCCCAAATCAGCGCCACCACCTATTTTATCTTACTATTATGCTAAAACGAAGGAATTATGAGAATTTGCTTTTACCATCTGTATTTTATTTTGTTCCCTGAAATAAAGGATTGTTATTATAAACCTGTATAATTTGTTTTAACAGGTTTGGCAATAGATTGGTCTGGTCAGAACATTTATTGGACCGATTCGGCCACTCAGCGAATAGAAGTAGCGAGGTTGGATGGCTCGAGCAGGCGCGCCCTCATCTGGCAAGGACTCAAAAAACCAAAAAGCATTGTTTTGGACTACAAGAAAGGGTAAAATTTCATAGTTTATTTCATGAAAAACTGTTTCTTGTTATAAATGTAAGCAGGTTAACTACGGCTCTAGTTTGTGTTGGAGGAACCAAATATCAATGTCCTTTATTTCCTTTAGACCTTACAGGACTCTTGGTTACGTCACAAAAATTCAAATTACATAGAAATCAAATAATATCGTAAAAAATTTCGACTTCGACGGGACTTGAACCCGCATCCTTCCGTCAGTAGGTACCGTAGGAGTCGAAAATCTCTGCGACTTCCTACGGACTATAGCGCCGCCGTTAGCTACTGGGGAAACATTGAAGTTTATCCAATCCTATTCAAAGACTAAAATTACATTGATTTTTTGTTCACGTCAATCTTTTTAAGGTAAAGTAAAGAAGCGAGCAAGAGACCTTTACATTATTATGGCGTTAGTTTTCGAGCTGGAGCCAAACTCGTTCCGAGCTTTTTTATTATTTACATTTTAAATTCACTTCACCCCTTAAATTCATAATGAGTTCGTGAAACTACAAAAGCTTTTATAGTAAAAAGGAACCGATACTAACTTAGCAGTTACTAAACCAGGCGTCCTACTATCATTGTATTTTAAGAATCTTTTGTTACCTAAACCATAAGCTTTATGTTTCCCGAATAAATTTAAATTCAAGTAAAAAAAAAATAATATTTATATATTAATATTTAAATTAATTAAAGGCTCAACTGTCTATTAATATTAGAATATAAATCACATCACACTAATATTATAAATGCGAAAGTTTGGATGGATGGATAGATGGATGGATGTTTGTTACCTCATCACGCCAAAATTGCTGAACGGATCAGGCTGAAATTTTGCATACAAGTAATTCTAATCCTGGAATCAAACATAGTCTACTTTTTATCCCATAAATCAGTTCCCATGGGATAAAAATCACCTTTAAACGTTTCCATAGAAACAACGCGTGCGAAGCCGCGGGTATAAACTAGTAATATTATAAGTTCGAAAGTAACTCTGTCTGTTACCTTTTCACGCCTAAACGGCTGAATGAATCTTAATGAAAATTGGCAGGGTGGTATTCCCGGTATCCCAGGGACGTACATAGGCTACTTTTTATCCCGATAAAGTGTGTGCGAAGCCGCGGGCAGAAGCTACTTACTCTATAGTCCTCCACAACGTGGGAACGCTATTTGAGGCGTCGCGACGCGCCACGAATAGGGTTCCTGCGCCGTTCAGGCGTAAAAAGGTAACCGACAGACAGAGTCGTTTGAGGGAGGCCTATATTCCACTGATTCCTAACTAAAAAGATAAACATTATATTTTAGGTACATGTACTGGTCGGAGTTGGGTTCTAAAAGCATCAAATCCGCCGGTATGGACGGCTCCACACCCTCAGTATTCCTGGATCAAGTCGGGCGAGTGCACGCTATGGCCATCGACCTAGACACCCGAGCGCTATACTGGGCTGCCTTAGAAACCCCTGCAATCGAATATGCATACCTTAATGGAACTGGACGACGGTTATTGTTTGATAAAGTTACGATGCCGTACGCACTTGCTCTGCATAATGATAGGGTGTTTTGGGGCGATTGGAATACTGGTAAGTTTTTGGTAAAGTACGATTCATAAGAGATTTATTTCAAAAGTTTGACTGCCTCGTTGGTCTAGCGGTCAGCTTGTTCAAACGCTGATTATGAGGTCCTGGGTTCAAATCCCGGGTCGGGACAATAGTTGTTATTGAGGTTTTTCTAGCAAAAAAAAATCACATTAGGAGTCCGGAGTCAGGAAGTTGGCGGTGTTACACCCCCGTGCCTCGGAAAGCACGTTAAGCCGTTGGTCCTGCGCTTGACAGCAGACAGACACAACCGGGGAGAGGCTCCGGTCGTGTCGGTCTGCCGTCCCATCGGATTATGAGAGTAACTTGTGCACTAAAATAAATGTCCTGCGCATCTGACTAGACTCCGATAAGACTGGCTAGGAAGTCTCAGATGATTTTAAAAATCACAAAAATGCGGCCTCTGCTGGCCTACCAAGCCTTAAGTGACTATTTGAGATGCCGGACTAGTAAGTAATAGGAATAACAACAGAAAAATATAGTAGAAGTAAAACATGTGTGCTGATTGAGGTGTGAAATCGAGGGTAGTATTCAAATTATTCTACTCCCAGGCAACTAATTTCAGAGAACCATATTGTCAAGTAATCTAGTTAAATTTAAATGAAGACTGCTAACAAGAAAACGTAAAACTATTCCTACAGTGCTACTTCGCATAACCAAAACCTTACTAGCAATACAAAAATATTTCTCGGATCAGTCTTTGATGCCTTAACCTTTTGACCGCCACGCCCCAAACGCATTCTCGTATCCTCTACGCCAAAGCACAAAAGTGACCAAAAATACCTACGAAAAAATGGTGCTGCCAAGAGTCGATAAAATGTATATTGTCGATAAACACATGGAGACTTCATTTCGTTGGTTTTTTTATGCAATAAACAACTTTTTAAAATCTGGGATGTTTTATTACCTTTTGAACGCCACCTTAAAATGATAAAATCTAACTCTCCAAGCCATCCAAGTTACAAAAAGAAGGGCTTCAGGTTAGAAGCACTACCTTCAATTTTCGAGTTTTACTTGATACCAATTTACTCTATAATATATTAATTGTTACGCCGCAGTTGCCGATGTTTTGCCTATATAAAACCAGAAATCAGATCGACAACAAATATTTTCAAATAACAACAGCACATCACTATTCACCCACGTGACGTCTTCTGTTGTCGTGAATAGCCGACATAGGCGCGGCTGGCACGATGTTTGAAAGCTTGCTTACATCTGAGGTAGTGATGTGGTAGGTTATAGTCGCTGATTATCGATAAGGGCAAGTAGGTATGTACTAGGGATTCCAAAATCGGGTCCTTTTCGAGGAACCGGGAATCCCGGGAAGTTTTAAAGTCGGAACCGAGAATTCCCGGGAATTCCCGGGAAATTTCGAAAAAATGTTTTTACTGTTATACCCTACCGAAATAAGATGATTTAATATACTTCACGTCCTTTTTAGGCATTTCGCTGATATCAGGTACCTATGCGGTATTATGTATGTTACTTAAAGCTGTATTTCTTTTGAGATGTTAATAAAATGAATAACAAATTCTTAGGTCCATGTCTTTTGTGCCCTCGTTCGACAATAAGCCTGAAGGCTTTTCGTTCTATAGAGTCGTGACTGAACCCAGCATAACACATTCATTTGCTGTCATGTTGCGCAGCAAAGTGCTTTGCTGATACTCCATGAGGCCGGACTTGAGCTATCCTTGTGTGAAATATCGCCTGATCTCGTATAGTATGAGACGCTTAGCTTCGTGGCCACCGTTTTAGCTTTGATTCGTTTCTTCATTTTAATCCAATGAAAGTACAGAAGTTCAGAGTAACAACTCTGAACTTCTATACTTTCATTTGATTCTTACAACAGTAAGAGTGACACCGAGGAGCTCCCGTTGTTTTTCGAGTCCTCTAAGCGGACACATCAATCTAAAAATACCTTATTGGATCAGTTGAGCTACCTGTAGATTGTTTGCAACAGTCTGCAGTTAGCTCAATTGTTTCAATTGTAAATACTAATTATATTATAATTTTCCTTATTACGTACCCACATAATAAACAATATAATGTTCTTCTATCCAAATATTAGGCCACGGTGGCCAGGCTCAACGGAGACAAATATAAAATTGGACTAAGTGTTCTTTGTTAGCCAACGGTATTACAAAAATAAATTAAATTGGATTGTGACTTCCATTCGTGTCGGTCGTCATTGATGATGATGACTGTTCGTCTAATCAATTGGCGAGCAACGTTGTAGGGGTACTTCAGAGGTCTCTTCCTACTATGCATTTATTTCTGCCAGCCGTAAACGGTCGATTCGTTGTGTTCGAAGAAGTGTTCGAATACATTTGAATTCTCTACCTGATACCAGATGGTATCTGGTATTTTTACCAAATAATACCCACGCAGGCGATATCATCGCGCTTTACAGGTTCAGAAGTCAGAGCCGATCAGAATAACATGCACAAAGAGGATAATAAATTGCAGCAATGCACTTGACTCTGGTACTTTCTCTTTGCCAAGCTCAAGTCCAGCTTCATAGAGTATTGCTGTCATGTTGCTCAGCAAGGTACTTTGCTGAGCAAGATGGCAGTAATCGACAATGTAATGGCAATGTAGAGCTGGCATCAGTCACGGCTCTATAGCAAGAAAAGCCTTAAGGCTTGTTGTCGTACGAGGGGACAATAAACATGGACCTAAAAATTTATATGAATTACAGATCTATATCTATATCAGATCCAGGTTTGATAAAAATCATGGTTAAAAAAGAAAATACGATTAATTTGATTTAAATCGGAATTATTTAATTTAACATTTTTTTCTATCATAATCCCTTTGGTCTATCCAGTTTTAAGGTTTTTATAGGTTGGTAGGAAAGGTAGGTTCAAAGGTTTAATCACACGAAGTACCAGCAGACAGGAAAGACACCAAGATTGAAACATTTTCATATCTGTCTAACATGTTTGGTTCAAGTTTTTTTTTTCGGTGTCTAAGTCCGTTTATCATACTTCCTACTAATATTATAAATGCATGAGTTTGTGTAAATGTTTGTTACCACGTATCTCAGTAACTAGTTAACCGACTATTATATTTCTTCGAATTATTAATTTCGGAGAATAACCTGAATACTCAACCAATAAAGCAGGTATAGGTACATTGTGCATGTGTACACGGAAACTCAATTTTGGGCACTCTCATACATTTTTGACTGCTCTCTGATATCATTGCAGGGAAAGTAACAATTGATTTATATCAAGTGATACAAATCATGTCAACCCTGCCTAATACCACGTAGGTTAGGTACCTGATAATGTGAAATGCTATAAGAGGAAGTGAAATATGTTGAGTTGCGTTATTTCGGTAATGCTATAAAAGTTAAAATATTTTTCCCGAAATTCTGAAATTTCCCGGGAAATGATTTTGGATTTCCCGGTTCTTAAATCAGCCAAAAATTTCGGGAATTCCCGGGAATTTCGGGAACGGGAATTCCCGGGACTAATCCCTAGTATGTACCTGTCCACTCTTGAAATGAAACTAAAATGGTCATCACATCACATGCATTGAATGCCAAATAACTAGTTGGGTACCTACCTACCTACCATGTAGTAACTGTCAAACAACTAAAGATTGAAGACACAAATAATATTATCACTACACAATGCAGAGAAAGAAACGGTACCTACCTACCTACCAGTTATACCAACATACCTAGTCCCTACCCATCAGTGTAATAAGTAGGTAGACGCAATAATAAGTACCTACCTACCTACCTACCCTAGTCAACTGCACTTAGGTACCTACCTAGGTACAATACAATACAATACACTTTATTGCAAACCAAGAAAATACAAAAACAAAACAGGGAAAGAGAAATAACAGAATTGCAGAATGGGCGGCCTTATCACTAAAAGAAGAGAAAAACTAACAGTATAAGACTAAACAAAGAATCCCCGTATCGGGTGAATGTTGCATTATTATTATTTAGTGCTAGAATTTGTGTTCTTGGTAGGTAGGTCGAAGTAACGGTCAATGACCTTTCTAACCGATATTGTACCATGAATGCTATTAAAGTATTTTATACCTAATTATCTTCCTTGCTACTTGCAGAATTTCTTCTCATTAGTTATCATTCATGCATGGTACAAATTCTTGCCGCTTTTTAGGAAATTTCACTAGGTAGGTACTACCTAGGTATTATTTTATTTCCTTCATTCTTTATTCATTGTAAATTTTCTACGCATTACCTATCCATCTAACATCTTTTATTGATTTTCTGTCCACGTAATTATTTCCTTGAGTCGGATACCTATCTCATAATCAAACCGATTTAGGTACCTACACTACCTACTTACCAATGATAATAATAATAATAATCATTTATTTTTCTTCACAAAGGTTCAGTACTTTGCATACAAGTAATTCTAATCCTGGAATCAAACATAGTCTACTTTTTATCCCATAAATCAGTTCCCATGGGATAAAAATGATGAAAGTACCTACCTATCTAGTACACAAAAATTTATCCCGTTCCCAACGTAGGCAGGCACCTACTCTAATCTTACAAGAAAGAAATAAAATGTAGGTAGGTATGTACCTACCTACCCACCGAACTACAGGGAACCTGTGTGCTTCGAAGCAGAAACATGCTTTTGTCGAAGTTTTAAACAAGAGATCTATGAACCTACAAATACCTACATTTTACCTATGAATCCAAAATCAATAGCAGATAAAATCCAAAATCAATAGCAGATCGGACATGCTTGGAATGCACTTGCACGTCACTACCATTCTCTTGTTACGCTGATGACGTCACTTACGGTCGTGTAGTCCCGACCGTGGCGTACGCTACACTGCTAAGGGATGATGAACCAGTGATGTGCTTTGGTGGGGATTATGAATTATCGATCCTGCTCATGGATCATTTTTATTTTCATTATGCGTTTGCAGAGTTAAAGTTTGGGTTTATTGTGATATCATAATAGATATTTATTATTTATATCATGAGAATGAACATGAAATAAATAATAAATATCTTGTTTAAATGTAAATTGTCTATTTTTTATCACCTTCGCTTGGTAGCTGTATACCACAACACTAGCGGTCGTCTCCTGCCGACAATGGCGTGCGAATCACGCCCGCTGACGGGATTTTATTTCAATGTTTCATCATCGAAATTTTTATACAACTAGGGGTTTTTCTTATAAACCTTTAATATAGATGTATAATAACTAAAACAATGTTCCTTTTAGGATAAATAAAACGCAGAACTAACAGTTAAAAGATTGTGTATTTCGTTTTTTTCTTGGAGCAGTTTTGGTCGTCTAATAACGACACTGGCGTAGTAAGCACAATTTGAAATGTCGAGTATAGACGACGGTGGCGGTCAAAAGGTTAACAATTCAACAGGTATAGTGGAATCAGCAAACAAAACCGATGGATCCGACCGTCGCGTGATCAACCACTCCCTAGACTACATATCTGATCTGAGGATACATGAGAAAGCCTCGAGCGGAGGTTCACAGTGCAGCGTGGACAACGGCGGGTGTGCCCATCTCTGCTTGGCCGTGCCGACAGCGTCACGCCGCGAGTTTCGATGCGCCTGTCCTACGCATTACAAACTGCGGGATGATAATGTCTCTTGTGCGGGTATGTTCAATATCACTAAAGTCATTTATAACGGGATATTTACCATGATTTGAGTTTTGAGTTTTCCGTGATCATGGCGCATTTAACTGCGCCGAAATATTGGAAAGCTCAAAACTCAAATCATGGTAAATATCCCGTTATAAATGACTTTAGTGTTAATAACTATGATGGATTCAAAAGTTTTATGTTCAATATCAATCTCATAGATAAAATCTTTAATACTAAAGTCACTTACAACGGGATGTTTACCATGATTTGAGTTTTGAGCTTTCCAATATTCAGTTATTCCGTGATCATGGCATAGAAGAAACTGTGCCGAAATATTGGAAAACTCAAATCTTTGTAAATATCCCGTTGTAAATGACTTTAGTGTTAGTAACAATGATGATGATGGATTTAAAAGTTTTCAAGAAAAGACCCACAACGCCACCTATGTCCAGCAGTGGCTAGTATAGACAAGGCAGATGCTGGATCATGATCGTGAGATCATGATCCAGCATCTTCCTGCAGTTATTGGCCGTCATCCCACCTAGCCGGATACTGGATACGGCGAGCTAAAGACAGGGCTCTTGTCTGATAACCTATGTCCAGCAGTGGACTAGTAAAGGCTAATGAGGACGATGATGATGATTGTGTTGCCAAACCTCTGTTATTTTATTACTTTTATCGAAGCTCTGTTCTTACTTTAATATGCATACTCTTTCAAGAACCGGAAGATTTCCTGCTATTCGCTCAGAAGACCGCGGTGGGACGAGTATCGGTCCTCAGCGGAGACAGCAACGATGCGTTCATCCCACTTACTGGACTAAAGAATATTAAGGCTATTGACTATGATCCCATGAAAAAGTAAGACTTTTTAAGGCCTTTATAAGTTAAGTAGTGTTTATTTAAGCTTTTTAATGCCTCTGTTTTAATTTTGTTTAAGTTTATAGACATCAAGGACTGACGCTGAGAGTTACAGTAACAGATCTCACCTATTTTTTATGTTACATTAGTGCAGTGGAGATGATATAGGTATGAAGGTTCAATTTTGAAGTTATCATAATTTAGCATTTGTGGTTGTAGAGAGCTGTACTGGATGGACGAAGAATCACACAACATCAAACGCGTTCCGCTGTCCTACTCTTCCACTTCTGCTGTCACCGATTCCGTGGTCGTTGTATCAGGTAACTATTTTAATGATACAATATTCAAGGCAGTTGAAAATTAATACCTATTGGGTTATTTTTAATTGAATGAAATTGATGAAATTGCCGTTCAAAATGCTGTAAAATTGGTCAGAATTTTCATTTCAAATGAATTTTTAGAATTGTAAGCTTAGTTAATTAATTACATTTGCAAATTTTAATTTTAGAATACGGCAATTTAAAGGGTTATTATATTAATTTAACCTAGGGTGCCATATAAATTTTAAAATAATGAATTCACAGAAATATAATTTTTCGTATGTTTAGGTCTAGCGTATAAACCTGCTTTGGATCGAAACCATAGTTTTGAAGCTACAAGGCGACTGATACTCAATAAGGCGACAAAACTTTCAGTTGACGGTTAATAAAACCTGAACAGGAAACGAACATTCAAATTAAATATTATTTTTATTCCTACGATGGCACAACTACCGAGGAGCGCTATTAATTTTTCATCGGCCTATTTGATGCGGCATTATTAGAAACGTAGGAACAATACAACCTCAAAAACCTTTTCTTTAATTATAATGGGATTTTCTTCTATGTTACAGATCTAGCGAAGCCATTCGATATCGTATTCGACGTCCTCGGACGAACTTTGTACTGGACTTGCGCCGACACCGACTCGATCAACGCTACGTCCATTATCAACGCTTCTTCTATTGGCGTTGTACTGAGAGGGGATAACATGATGCCACGGCATTTAGCCTTCCATCAGACTAAGAGGTACCTAACAATAGATTTAACTCCATTGAACATTCGACGCCGTCGTCGCGGGAAATCGCTGGATGGGCAGCACAAAATTGGTCACTGTGCGGAGATCTTTAAGAGAGGCCAATGTCGGACGCACTTGTACTCTCCTTACGTTGTTGACACGGACTCTTAATTTCGTAATTCATTCATTGTATTAATTTCATAATTCATTTATTGATTGTGCATTTTTATCAATGTGATTAAAATGTGTTCAGTACCATTATGTAGCCATTTACATTTTATGTAACTCGTGATCGGGCAGCTGACGGGACTTGCATAGCTTACATTATTATACCGACCTCCGTGGCGCAGCGGGCGAAGGTCCGCCTGCGACGCAGGAGGTTGCGAGTTCGATTCCCGCCTCGGAACAAATTTGTGTACGATCTGCAGAAATTTGTTCCGTTGGTCTGGGTGTTTTCTATGTATAATAAAAAAATATCTATCTATGTAGTGTATTGTATTAAGTATATCAGTTATCTAGTACCCATAACACAAGCTCTGCTTAGCCTGGGGCTAGATAATGCTGTGTGAATTGTCCAGCATTATTTATTTATTTATTATACGCCTCAAAAACACCCTCCTTCGGAGTTTAAAAAATAACCATGTTCTAAATTCTAAAATGTGTCCTGCTTCGTTAAGCAACCATTGTCTAAAAATGGTTTATAATCCCCAGATATCTAATATGGAACGACATCGGCCTCGGCGCGATACTACGCAGCAACGTGGACGGGACGGATCGCGTGGAGCTGGCGCGAGCTGGCAACGCCTCCGCCGTCACTGTGGACCAAACCAGCGGGACTGTGTACTACGCCCTCAGCAGACAAATACATGCAGTGGAAATTGACGGAACTAACAGGTAAAGCTAACAAACTCAGTTTTAGACAAGATTATAAATAAATAAATAAATAAATAATGCTGGACAATTCACACAGCATTATCTAGCCCCAAGCTAAGCAGAGCTTGTGTTATGGGTACTAGATAACTGATATACTTAATACAATACACTACATAGATAGATATTTTTTATTATACATAGAAAACACCCAGACCAACGGAACAAATTTCTGCAGATCGTACACAAATTTGTTCCGAGGCGGGAATCGAACCCGCAACCTCCTGCGTCGCAGGCGGACCTTCGCCCGCTGCGCCACGGAGGTCGTCAAAGGTTATTGGCCGATACTACGCAGTAATGTAGAGATGTCTCCGCCGTTGCCGTGGACCAGCGAGACCAACTCGCTGGTATCTATCTAGATACATGCGGTAGCAATTCCAGGAACTAACAGGCAATTGACAACGGTATCGAACGATATCCGGTGCCATACATCGCAATATCGTAGAGCTAGCAACGGCGTCGCTGAGATTCCTAGCACCACTGTTGCCTGGCGCTACGCGCCGCGCACAGCGGCACTGTAGTCCGACCGCAGACCAGTGGTATCGCCGGCGTTCGAGCGTCTACCAATCACGATCGCTCTATTCTCGAACACGACATACATCTCGCAGTACAAAATCGCGACAACAGCGACATGTCAATGCGACATTCGATCGCAACATATCACTCGGTTCGGAATTGCACCTTTAACCCTTGAGTTTGAATTCCAGACGCATGCAATGGCAAGGCGGTTGGGCCGGGACACTAGCGGCGCACGGCGGCTGGCTGTACCTGAGCGGCGGCGAGCGCACGCTGATGCGCGTCCCTCTGCACCGCAAGGACGCGCCCGCCGCGCCAGTGCCGCACGTCGCGCGCGTCCACCACGCACGCGCCGTACATAAGGTAACAGACAAATGCAGTTTATTTACTTATTCTTGCTTGCATGTACATTCATTCTTAGGTCTAAGTGAATGGTTAGTTAGGTTGTCACTAGCTAGGTACATGCACCCTGGAAGGGCACTGCAAAAACTGAGTTCGACTTTATTTACACAATATGTCAAATAGAGTTTGAAATACTTACATAATTAAAACAAATAAAGTTTAATAAAAAAAAATAATGTCATACAGAAAAATAAAAAAAAGTTAAGTTTCATACTAATATAAATTATTAAATTGAATGTAGAAGCCAGAATTGTCATTTATTCATTGTTTCATCATAGATTAGTGTCATTTTATTTTATTCATTTTATTTTTATGTCATATGTTTGTCCGTAGTGAATTGGTCAACAGAATAATAACATTTTTCAAATAAAAATAATTTTAAGCTTTTTACAAAAAGTTCTATCTTTATCTTCATTTTTAAATATTCAGGTATTTTATTGTATATTTTTGCCAATCTATGGCTTTGACTAACCAGTCTAAGTTTAGTTGAAGGTAATACTAATTTGTTCCAATTCCGTCGATTATAGTTAGCTCATACATATTCTAATCGTTAGTTCTGTTATCTGCCGCTATTAATAACCAATTATAAATGTAACACTCACATCATTTTTATAACAGGTGGCCCGCGATCACCCGTGCTTTGGCGGCGGTGCATGCGGCGCCGGCGCAGCAGTGTGCGGCGCGGGCGGCGCGTGCGGCTGCGGCCTACGCTGCGCCCGCGCACCGCCTGCCTGCGACCCGCACCACTTCCTCTGCGACGCGCAACAATCGCCAAAGTGCATCCCTCTGCATTGGAAGTGAGTTCACTGCCGTCTATACTACATCGGTGCAGCTGCGGACTGCGCTGCGCCTATGAGGAAATCACTCACTTGTTGACGGAAGTTTGTCTTTGGTTCCAATAAGGGAAGTCGCCCTTCCTTCATTGTCTCTGTGCAATGTCTCCGATTGTAGCTCTACAGATCCGCTTCCACAACATTTTTCCAGCAGATCCGCGGGCATTTTATCTCCGATTATTATTATAATACCGAATCTTACACAGTAAGAAATAGTTAATAATTATATTATTGTGTTTCCTGTTCAGATGCGACGGCCAGCACGACTGCTCGGACGGCGCGGACGAAGCGGGCTGCGGCGCGTGCGCGGGCGGACTGCGGTGCGCTGACGGCAGCTGCGGCGCCGCTCTCGGGGCTTGCGACGCCGGTGCCTACTGCGCGCACGCACCGCTGCCGCACGCCTTCAGGTAAATCTTGACACTAAACATGTCCAGGATTTTATTAAACAAGAAAATTCATTAATTAGTAATAACTTAAATAAGCAAATCACACATCAACAGCTTTAATCTGACAAAGGCCTGACCTCCCCTGATATGCGGTTTATTGGTTCTTATCATTAGGGTGTTATGCCATAAACCCCACGCTGGGCTGGTCATGCGGGTTAGAGATCGCAGTTTGGTGGTGCATCTGTTCTGCGCGACACGTTGCTACCCAGGCCGCTGGATATCCCTTACCTAGCCTCTTACGACACCCGCGGGAAGATTTGGAGTCATGCAAATTCAAAGCCGGTTTCACACGGCGGTCCTGATGTCAGTTAATAAAATTATGTATTTGTTATTGCAGATGCGACGAACGTCTATGCTTAGCGCCATCTCTACTATGCGACGGACGGCAACACTGCGACGACGGGACGGACGAAGCGCCCGCGGCCTGCGGTTATACGGCTAAAGAAGCGGAACCAGCAGTTCGACAATCGAACGCTCTGCTGGTTTGCTGCGGTGTTGCCAGCGCGGTGGGCGCGGTTGGTGGCGCCTGGGTGCTGCTGCGACGGTGGCGCCGCATGCGACGACGCCCGCCGCCGCCCGCGGCCTTGCCGCTCTGTGCTACTAAACCGCCGCCTTTGCAGCCTTGCTCAGAGTGAGTTTCTGAGATTGTACTCGGAGATTCAAGGATTCTAGTTGTAGAATAGCTGTGTCAAACCAAGAGCTCCTTGAGAAAGGACTTGTGAAGAATATGGCCGTGAAGCTACCACTATCAACTTTGTTTTTATACGTGACAATTAACATCAGCGAAGACCATCTGCATGTTCCGTTATAGTAGTAGTTTAATAAAAAGTAATCTAATATGTGCACTGTAATTTCCAGCACATCAACGACAACAGAGAGCACACTCGGCCGCTACCCGCGGCCGACTGTGAACCCACCGCCGAGCCCGGCCACGGCCAGCACGGGCTCGGCCGCGCTGCCCCGGCGGCGGGCATACCGCCACTACCGCGCCATCAATCGCCCGCCGCCGCCCACGCCCGCCTCCACCGACGCCTGCGAGTCCGAGCCTGAGCACCGCGCGCCGCCGCCCTCGCCCATGCCTCAGCTCTACTAGACATGAAACTAAAAACAGGGCGACATGTTGCGTCGCCAAGTCCGTAAGACATAGTGTATGGCGTCGAACACGCCATACATTATGGCTTACGGGTTAGCGATCGCCACTGGTTGACGCCGCTGGAATTCCGAAAACTCTGCGGTATGGTGACAATGTCGTTGCCGCTCGGCGCGTAGCGACTGTGGCCTGACTGGGTGTATAACTCACGCAACGCAATATCATTCCGCGTTTTCAAATTCAAGTTATTTATTTGCACAAGACCATAACATTATAGATGCCTCCAAATCGTTATGTCTAGTACATTGAATAATTAAAATCATAATACTACAAAATAATTAACTTACACGCAAAAAAGAAAATTACAACAAAAAAATTATTGTGTGGTAACTACATAATATTATAAAATTAACACAACAAAAAGATGTTGAAAAACAACGCTGAAATTTTTTGTGCGACACACAGAGAGAAGAACGTTTTGTGCTGCTGTAGTAAAAAACTGACATCCACCAGATTCCCTAGCGTTAACGGAACTTTACGATTCAGAATTCTATACAACGAAACATAACACAACAATGCTAACGCCTAAAGGTATATAAGTCAATTAAAAGTCAGTGAATTCATTGCACGAGCCTGAAATGGCCCGAAATCATGAGTTACCGGCAGATTACTCAGTTGTCTCACATGGTGTAAAATAACCCAGTTTTACTCGCTGAGGAAAGTGATCGCGTAATCGATCAAAGATAAAATTTTGATTTAGTTGCTAACGGAATTGAATATAAAAATAAAATAGCAAGACCTACTTAAATCATTTTAAAAATTGCACTATTTAGGATAAGTAAGAATTGTAGCTTTACACCCACAATCCCCCTACATACCCATAAAAAGCGATAAAAACAGAATTGGGATTGTATTGAACTAATTGTGATCTCTTGGCAACTATCCTGCAATTATTTTTATCCTATAATAAAATGTGGTGCTATATCACTGTTTGTGCCTCATTAGATTAATATAGACCATAATTTTATTGTAAATATAGATTAAAATGCCTTTTATAATATAATGGTAAATGTCTGTACATACTTACTTAAATAAAATGTTAATATTAGATAATGATTTACATGTTATCTTATCAGTTATCAGAGCCAAAGGACTTTTTGACTTTTTGAAACTACATAATTCAAATCTTACAATGAAATTTAATCGTGGAAATATTGATTTCGATCGCGTTTTGCATGCCAATAGGTTGTCACAGGTATACTAAATACATGCATAGCTGCATTATCAACAGAATGTTATAATTTAGTTTAGTTAGGTATCTATTTACTATGCAAGACCATTGATCATGGTAATCGCCTAATATATACCTTGATCGATGTGCAGTTCCTTTACTAGTTTCCGAATAATAAACTTAAAATTCTGCAATGGAACATTTGTGCCATAAATAATCAGCGATCTTAAGATAGTGTTAGTGCCTTTCCACACGTTCCGGTCGCCGGGTACCCGGCAAGAATTGTATGCAAATTATGGCGGTACATGTGAAAACTATCGTACCTACCAGGTACTCGGCGGCGAAGTGTATGGATACACTTCGCCGTCGAGTACCCGGCACTGGCTACCACATAACCGGGACGTCTGAAAAAACACTTATTGTTAACACTTAGATAAAAAAGTTGGTTTATGTAGCCGCTATTTTTAACACCTAATTATTTTATTATCTAAATATAATGTAAATACATTCGGGAAAAGTTTAATAATTGTGCAGCTATTATTAAGCTTTTATTATTGTTTCTTATTATTTTATAAATGCTTTTTTTTTACTTTCAAGCATATTTTGAGTAAAAGATCATAAGTAAGATTGTTTTTACCTACTACCCTATGACTATTTTAATTTTCTAATTATTTTGATCATTGACCAAGGTAGCTTTATAAAATAAAGGTAGCTTATAAGGCCTATCTGTATCATACATCAATCATATACCAACCTTCTTTAAAAAACTGCAATGTGCTCTTAATTTCGCATTTCACCTAAAACTTGACTGATACGTGTGTCTGATACACACACACTGTAATGTAAACTTGAGTAATACATTTTTGTACTTGTTCATTTTTTGTTTTATTTCAGTACTATTGTACCAAATACTAATATTCTAAATTTGGCTATTGCCAAATTTTAGATCGTTTTACCAATTTTAGATTGTTTCTTTATTTTTAGCAGTGGCGTATTTAAATTTAGATCACGGCCCAGGGCGCCAGGCAGCAGCGAGGCCATTCTGTGTATAGGGCAAGCAAGAGGACGTAGAGGGCGATCCGACCCGGGTATCAAGCACCAGGGGGTGTCAACGACTACGCACTCACACAGCCAGAGAATCACTGCACAAAAACATACGTACTGTTATGAGCCCCCTTTCGAGAGGGGTTTTAAAAGAAAGATTTTATATTTAAATCACTTAATTTTATTTAATTGGACTTAACTAGGTTACGTAATACAAAAGAATTGAGCCCGGAGACAAATTATGGACGCGTGTTGCTTGATCAAATGCTCAACCGAGACTGACACGAAGTCACTGCAAGAGCTGTGACTGAGGGATTTAAAAAATGCAACGCAGCAGTAACTAAGCAAATTCGCATACATTGAAGAGGCCACCTCCCCCGGCTCCCCTATAAGAGGAGACTTAGGGTTTTACCTACCTACTAAGTCTACATTCGTTTGGAACAGTGCGGTGCGGATGTCTTCACATTGCAGGCGTGCGAGAGCCGTGGCGTCGCGGAGGCGTTATGGAGCCTTGTGTGTGTAGGTCACGGCGCGGGCGTCGCATTATTGTAAAGATGTCTTTTTAGGGTTTCGAAACCCTTATGGTCTCGCTTTGTCTGTCCTTTTTCCCTCCTTAATAACTCAGCAACTACTGCAGCTATCAACTTGAATTTTAAAATTATACATTTCGTGCGCCTGTAGGTACAGGATTTTAAGAAAAATAAATGAAAAATGAAAATGAATATATTTTCCATACAAATTGTGATGCCGAAATTTTACCTACAGGGTCATGTGGGTATGAAAGGTATGTATGAAATGAAAGGTATCAGTTTGTACATTTCAAAATAGTTTGAAATGTTTGTAGACGTCATCATAGATTTATATCGTTAGATAGGCCCCGCCCGACACCAAAAACTGTGGCATTGTTTTTGAATGTGTGGGTTAACAAAATGCCGACGCACGCACACTAACGGTTAACGCACACATTCAAAAAAGTAGTTAAAAAATCGTGTTTCTGCCATTGTAATTATCTGTTGTTATTACCATTGCGTGTGCAATCGTATTGCACACACTTTCCTGAAAAAAGTAGGTATACCCTTAGATGCCCTGAAATCGAAAATGTTTGAATGTGTGCGTCAACATAGTGTCAAAAACCTGTGCAATTTGTGTAGAACAAATAATAGTTAGAAATAGTGTTTTTGCCAATAAACCTAATCATTATTATTATTATTTCGTGTGCAATCGTATTGCACATACTTCTATGAAAAAAAAACGGCCTAATAAGCCCTGAAATCGAAAATGTGACTATCTAAACAAACCTGTGCAATTTGTAAAACGGTGCAGTCTACGCTGAAGCGTAGGTACCGAGAAAATAGTGTCATCTCTTTTTCTCCCAGATTAGTTGCCAACACGACTTTCTCTTTCGTGCACTCGCCATTTAAATTTGTTATTTTCGGACAGTGCGGAAGAAAAATAAAAGTTTTTCAATGAAATCGCAATACTTACGAGTGAAATGTTACACCTCTGGCTTTATTTGTGTTTCTAGAATTGTTGTTGCACTTTAGAAAGGCACACGATGGCATTTTGTGACAGTAAACTGCTCGCAAAGTTCGCAAACGTCCTTTACAACACGTCCGGCTCACACTGTGTTAGGATGTGCACTAACTCCAGGTTAGTGAGCCTCACTCACTTCGACTGTGGAACAACACGGCGCGGTCTCACTGCGGTAAGGGGCCTATCTAACGATTTATATCTATGGGTGTCATACTTTTTAAAATATTTCGAAATAAGTCGAAAAAATACCCATTCCCCCCCCCCCCTAACTCCGAAGATTGCAGAGCGATGCATTTAAAACGTGTGGAGCGTTTATAGATAAGGATCAATATTTTACAGGAAAAATATACCTAGAGCAGTTTGAAAAAAGAACACTTTTTGAACCGAGTGGGTTGTCAAATGAAAGGTATCGGGTTGTACGTTTCAATTTCAAAACAGTTTTTTAAATTTCTGTAGTTTTCATACTTTTTTAAATATTTTGAAAAAAGTCGAAAAAATTACCATTACCTACCCACTTTATCCAAAGCATCCATCTGAAATGTAGGTTAGATTGGTTAAAATTTCTAAACGAATTATTCAGTCGCAGAACATATTTTATTGGTCACATTCATTGATGTAGAAAAGGGAAGATGTGTTACGTTCTCCCAGCAGCGCTTACTCAACAACATCGATATATATGTACTACGCACTAGATTTCGCGATCAGAACACTCACTCTGTTCGACTGAACTGTACTGCAATCCGTACACCTGACATTAGTGTGGCTTCGACATGCATGCAGCTTGGACGCTTATGGAGCCGCGCTAATAATACGAAAATCCAAATCTAAGTGTGACCCTGGACGTAAATAATGAAAAATAA
Organism: Eupithecia subumbrata; assembly: GCA_949316285.1. NCBI lineage: Eukaryota > Metazoa > Arthropoda > Insecta > Lepidoptera > Geometridae > Eupithecia > Eupithecia subumbrata. The sequence goes on from OX438640.1 coordinate 25,638,296, forward strand.
CAACCCAGTAGTCAAGTAAGTAAAATTATTTGTTGTATTATGTGAATAAATAGGTAATAATATCGTAATACCTCAACAGATAAAAATAATTTTTCATAAACTCATAAACTCATTTCATGTTCAGATACATTTACATACATGAGCGAGGCCCACGGCACTAGGAGCTGGCTGGACCACTGTCTGGCCACTCATGCGGCAGGGGACACTATAAGTAAGGTACGAGTGGACTACAATGTTAATTGGTCAGATCATTTTCCAATGATTATTACATGCAATATAGGGTGTCTAGCGGTTAAGGAATGTGTGAACATTCCTAACATTGTCTCAAGCGTTAAGTGGGGTTCTCGTAATAATGACCAAATAAATACTTATAATAAGTTCTGCAATGACAATTTAAAATATATGACACTTAAATATACTGAGAGTATACCGGTATTTACAAATTTTAATTTTATTGACCAATTTTATACTAAAATTGTAACTGTGCTTCGAACAGCATCTATTATTAGTAATGTTTCCCCCTGTGGTGCAAAGAGGAGGAAAAAACCAGTTGCGGGCTGGAACTACCACGTCCAAAACAGTCATAAGAAAGCACGTCTAGACTTTAAGGTTTGGTTCGACCATGGTAAACCTAGGACAGGACCTGTGTTTGAAGCTATGTGTAACAGTCGTAGAATTTTTAAAAATAAACTGAAATGGTGTCAAAAAAATGAGGAGCAAATAAAAATGAATATTTTAGCGGAAAGTAGAAAGTCTAATAATTTTGTTAAGTTTTGGAAAGACACAAAGAAATTTAATGGTAAAAATAATACTCCCGTAACGATAGAAAATCTTGAAAATCATAGTGACATAGCAAATTTATTTGCTAGGCATTTTAAGGTGGAACCATTAAATTGTGAAGGGGATGTGCCCGACAATAGGTCAGATGAGGCCAACCGAGCATCAGACCCCAGTGATGTGCCGACATACAAGGCTGATGATATACACAGCATTGTGCGTCGGATGAAGAGGGGGAAGTCGCCCGGTTTTGACGGACTTAGTGTCGAGCACATCCTCTATGGTGGCTATGAGTTATGTAGAGTGCTTGCAGAACTCTTTAACACGTGCTTGTACTACGGGCACCTGCCAACTGATCTAATGCGAACTGTGGTAGTTCCTGTCCCTAAGAATAAAACGGGTGACCTGTCGAAACTGAATAATTATAGGCCAATCTCGCTTGGGACTATAATAGGTAAGATTCTAGAAAGGCTTCTACAACCTGCACTGGTGAAAGAAATTGTAATAGATGATGCACAATTTGGTTTCCGTCCTGGTCTCGGAACGGATTCAGCAATATTTAGCCTGAAACATACAGTAAAATATTACATCAAGCGAGAAACCTCTGTGTATGCATGTTTTCTAGATCTCAGTCGCGCTTTCGACCTAGTAAATTATGATCTAATATGGAAGAAACTTGAAAAAACTAATGTAAACGGCAATATTGTGAATCTGTTGCGACACTGGTATGAAAACCAAATTAATAATGTAAGATGGGCCGGAGCCATGTCTAGTGACTATAGGTTAGACTGTGGTGTTAGGCAGGGAGGGTTAACCTCTCCGGACCTCTTTAATCTGTATGTCAATGACCTGATCGGTGAGCTGAGGGCGACCAGGATCGGCTGCCATATAGGTAACGTATGTTTCAATAATTTTAGCTATGCAGACGATATGGTCCTCCTCAGCCCATCGATCAGGGGCATCAGAGTGCTTATGGACGTGTGTGTTAAATACGCAAAATTGCATGGTTTGAAATATAATGTCAAGAAGACCCAAATGTTAATTTTCAAATACAAGGGAGGCCCGGAGAGAGTTCCACAGGTGTTATTAGATGGATCACCAGTGCAGGTTGTTAGAAGTTTCAGATATTTGGGACACATCCTCACCGATGATGCGAGAGATGATGAAGACATGGAGCGGGAGCGGCGCGCTCTGGCGGTACGGTGTAATATGCTTGCGCGTAGGTCTGTTAAATGTAATGATCAAGTTAAACTCACTCTCTTTACTACATATTGTCAAAATTTATACACCTGTCAACTTTGGATATTATACAACAAAAAATCTTATAGTACACTTAGAATTCAATTTAATAATGCTTTCCGTATTTTAATGAAAAAACCACGTTATTGCAGTGCGTCAGGCATGTTCGCCGACGCCGGAGTGCCCGACTTCTTTGCCATACTCCGAGCTCGAATTGTGTCCTTTTGGGCACGGTTAAGGGCTTCAAAGAATACAATTCTTAGGACGATCACTGAATGCCCAGATAATTACCGTAACTTTACCTAAGTAATATTTATTTTTAGATACCAATGTATACTCATTCTAAGTGGACTTATTTGTTCTTTTTGAGTATAAATAAAGATCTTTAAACCGAATTGTTTCTTTCGACACTGGTTGTCTGTGCACCACAGTGGGAACCAAAAATAAGACTATGTAGGTACTGCCTACAAATACGTTTATATGTTCCATTTAATCTCTACTATAACTACTGTTATTATTATTATTATTTTCTGCTTTTGTGTATCTTTGTCATATGGAATTGTGTTTCTGAAATAAACGTTTATTATTATTATTATTATTATAAATATGCACGCCATTGTATTGTAATCATAGACTAAAACATGCAGATGTTCCATTTCAAAACCTGTTGTAGGTAAAAATAATGTGATTGATGGAAGACAGATAGGGTGACAAACTTGACGCGGTGTTTTTTTTTATGTATGAATTTTTTATTATTGATTTTTAACCAGTTTCATATTTTTAACCGACTTCAAAACAAGGAGGAGGTTCTATGTTCGGCTGTATGTAGTATGTTTATAAGTATGTTCGTCGATTTCTCAGTCATTTGATTGACTGATTCCGGCCGGACCATTTTCGTGATCTTTTCAGTTGTTTATAGGTGCTCCCAATATTTTATTCCCCAGGGATTTCTATTTATCCAGCAAAACTTAAAAAAAACAGTTTAAAACTAAGGGATTCGAAGTCGGTTTTAAGTTTTTTTTAAACTATTTAATTATAACATTTTCAAAGAAATCAAATTATTGAAAATTTTATTAATTTTTTTCCTTTCAGAACATATCAAGTTATGAACAAAGTTCAGAAAATATGACGACGTGCGCACTCTTAATTCAATGAAAAGTATGTAGACACAATAATTAACTCATTAACTGCGCCCGCGCCCCGCGCGCGCCGTCGCTGCCGCCATAGCTTGGAACATGGCGGTGGAGATTCGCGTCATAGGCAATGGAAGTATTAAATTATTGTATTAAAAAATATCTTAGGACAAAATGTAGGTACTAATTTATTTTTTTACTTATTGTAGTTGATTTTAAACTATTGCTAACATGTTTGAATAAACGCATAACAATCCATTTTTTTTTTAATTTTCTACTATTTTGGCAAACAAAAATTTTTTAAATAGAGAATAAATTCTTACTAAGTTATGTAGGTATAAAATCTGTGGCACCTCTGCGCGGTGTAAAATCTATAGGGGCGACATGTTGTCAGAATACGTTGAGAAAACAATACTCTTTAAGCGATCAAGCGCTGAATGTTTTCATTGTTTGATTAGACGACTTAGTTAATGTTTTAGCGCTGCAGCGCTTGCCGCGCGCAGGCCACCGCTGTCATGAGAATGAGACGTTTTTTGTTTGAAATTTCTTCTCTAGGAACATTTAACTCAGTGCTCAAGAATTGGCCTGAGTTACAACTACCTACACGCAAACACATACGCTCACAGCTACATTTCCAGTATTGTGCAATCTAAAGAACAACAAAGATGGAAAGACGTAGTAACGTAGACCGAGACAACAATAATGATGTGATGAGTCGCTAGTGCAACCTTATTATACTAAAAACCACTAAAAACAAATTCGGGATTTCTCAGAGTTTTACTATAGCAGAGTCGTTCGTTACTCACACCATATAATATCTTGTCCCAACTGGTACCTTTGATTATTATGAATACTTACACAATGCTTTTTTTGTATACAGTGCATATCGTAAAATAATGTGAAATGAATACAAATGGTGGAACCTCCACATAGAGTTTAATACGCACATAAAACTGTAATGTATACTGGAACCTAAGAAAGTTCGTTTTTTCGATAATTGTTCTCGACGTATAAATTAAATGGAAACAAAGGATGGTGCGAGTTTTTGAATGAAAATAATATACTTTTACGATTTCTCAACTCTCACCAGTTGGGAGAAGATTGATGGTGTGAGTTGAAGAACGACTCGACTCGCAATATGACTATTGCTATCTCTTTTGATACACTAATGTTTCGTATATTTCTATCCTTGTCTACATTATGGCGAAAAAAGGCAATAAAATAATCAGAAAATTAAATTTTTGGTGTACTTAACGTGTTAGGTACATGTACATAGGTTAGGTATTTTCTATAAGATTTATTTTAATCAAGTTAATTCATATTTCACAGTGTTGTTTTGTTCTTCGTATTTTATTGATTTAATGTATCCAGAATAACCGGTGAATCACCGGAGGCTAAAATTGCCTCCGGTACACATCACTAACTCCTTATACTAGGTAGCTGAAATACAACGCTAACACGTCACGCCTCCGCCTCGCCACCGCGCCGCGTCGCGCACGCCGACTGCGTGTCGCTGAGCCGGCACGCCACGGCCGTGCACCACCCACTGCCTGCGGTGTGTGTGTAGTCTTTTGTTTTTTCTTTCAATTAAAAAACGGATTCTCTATTCTATACGATACCGCAATCAGAACCCCTCTGACGGTAGCACTCTCAAAAGGGGGGGGGGGGGTGATTTTTTTGCATTAAATAGGTATCACTTGTGCCCCTCTATACGAATCCCATATTTTTTTTTACCAAATTGCTTTGTGGAAATGAAGGGGGAGGAGGGTTCTGGGGGGCGAATCGCAAAAAGTCGGGATTTTCCCTGGGTCTCCTCGACCCCCTCTATACATTTCTGTAAAAAAAAACCTACCCCCCATCCACAATCAGGGAGAACAATTATGTCAGTCAGTCAGTCAGTGAGCGAGTTATTGAGTGATATTATAAATGAGTACAGGTACGCAGGCCATTTTTTTTATTCCAAATAGACACGTGCATTAGAGTCTATTCGTCTATTGCCTAATGTGGTGAAAATTTCGTACCTATTTGTTATAAAGTTTGGTCCTTCATTTTTGTTACACACCATGTTCACATCATGTTTGTTATACACCTTATTTGTGTGTATAATTTATTTTGCGTTAATCATTGTGCTTTTCACTTTTCATGTTGTGTTGTCCGTTTGTTTTAAGGTGCTTCTAAACGGGCTATACTTTTCTGCAATTAGTGGCTGCACTATTGGCAACTAATTGCCCGGCCAATGAGCAAAATTATTTTGATAGGTACTAAAGATTTTAGTTCGCTTAACCCGTAGAAAGTGTATGCTATAGAACACGCGCAAATGCTATCGCATTCACACATAAAGAGAGAACGACTTATGCCTAAAACCTAAGAAGAAATGAGATTGCTATCACTTTCTCGCGTGCCGGTTTTTTCATTGTTTAGCAACTCTAGTTGCTAAACAAATTTCCTACACATCGACGGAGCTCGACACGAGAATCATCAAAATTGTTGTAAAATTTTGATTTCTAAGTATAAATGTGAATAAAGTGTTCCTGTGGACATTCCCGCACCTAAAAACAATAAAAACTAAAGGCAACAATGGTGCGGTGCTGTGTTTTCGAATGTACAAGTGACAGTGAAGCAAAAGTGCCGAATTTATCATTCCACTCGTAAGTACAAGTTCTTTTGACTACAAAAAGGTTCAAAATTTACAGATTCATAGATTTACATGAACAATTAAGAGGTACAAGGCTCAAAAGTTATGTTTTATGAAAATTTTAATTAATATAACCTAACATTGCGAAAATTTAGGGTTGTCTGCACTCGACAATAAAATTCCCCAAATGGCGCGTTGAAATATTTTTGAATACGTACATAACGAGAAACATTATCTTAAAACTAGTTTATGCCCGCGGCTTCGCACGCATTGTTTCTATGGAAACGTTTAAGGGTGTGATTTCTATCCCATAGGAACTGATTTATGGAATAAAAAGTATTTTAGAATTAGATACCTGTATGCAAAATTTCAGCCGATCCTTTCAGTAGTAAGTAGCGTGAAGAGGTAAACATCCATTCATCCATCCATCCAAACTTTCGCATTTATTATTTAAGTGTCATGTTTTTATTTGTTACAGATTTCCTGCAGATAAACATCTACGTTTGCGTTGGAAAGAAGCAACGGGTTGCAAAGATTGGGGACCCAAAATATAGTGCAAAATTTGTAGTAAACATTTCAATGAAAATTTATTAATAAAAATGAAACAGCGAACTTATCTTTTCCCTCATGCTGTTTCAAGGCTGGTACGTAATATATATAAAAGAATGAAAGTCTGTTTAAGACTCTGAGAAAGTTTGTCATACCTACTTTGTATTATAATCTACCTTCCAAACAAATATAGAAATAACCAATCAAAATATTTAAATATTGGGTAGTATTACTTTTATATAGGGTGTAACAAAGAGTAAGGACCAAACTTTAGCTTCGATCAAAGGACACAGGAAAATATGAAAATTTAAAACAAATAAATAAAAACGTAATTATCGCTAGACTGGGTAATTAATGAATGACTGTTGTCATTTGCTTATTATCATAGAACCGAGGAAAAATGCATTTGTAAGACCTACCTATCACATCTAAGAGGCGTTGTCCGCTGTGATGACGTCGCGGGTCGTTGAACTCCACGGTCAACGACCCACGACGAAGGTGTTTTGTGTTTTAAAGGAGTTGTAAAGAGGTACGTAGGCCTTTTTAGTTTAATTTACCTGAAAACAAGCACAACATTTAGTTTACTTTTTTTTCGAAACTATTCGGGAATTTTTCTTCGGTTCTATAATCAAGTCGGAACCCACCCATGAAAGTTTAGTGCTTACTTTTTGTTACAACCTGTATATTATTCATAATTAATAATTATGATTCAATATTCTTACATACCATAATATAGATTTAATTTGAGAAAATTGAATCTGAGAATGTAAAAGAAATGCAATCCAGTATAAAAATAATAAATTTTATTTAACTAAAGACTATGTGATTTGATTAAGAACATATTGAAATAATCGTCTTAAAGACTGATCATACATACTTATTAATTATAACAGAATATAAATATTTGGATTAGTAGGCAGGAATGTTGGTAATATTGTGGTGTAAAAGTGTCATTTAATTTTGTTGTATTTGCACTTTTTTCTTTTTAGCTGCATAAAAGTGCCATTAAATTTCGTATTAAAGGTTACCTTAGCAATATCTAAACCGTAAGATTTAATTTATTAGGAGAAATGTGAAGTCTGTTGGCTAAGCCTGGTTAACGTGTAAGAATTTAATTCCCTACTAAAAATGTTATTTAATTACTATTAACATAAAACTATTGATATTATTTTTCTATATTCTAGTGTTTAAAATTATTTCTACTCGTATCGTAATAAGTGCCTATACCTACATAACAAAACAAAATTGATAGGTACCTAACTAAACGTTGTTTCCTTTCTAGGCTTAGTTAAATTAAATATTTACCTATTCCCACATTCGTACCTAATTTAAGTACCTACTTATATATTTATTTACTAGAAAACTAATAACTTTACTGGAATTGGAACGATTAAACTTAACCAAATACACAAAAAAGTTAAAAGTTTGCTTTAAATCCTAACAGAACAGGATCAATAGGTTGTAAGTGCGCAAGTAATAAAATAAGACCTACCGGACCGAGGAATACCTGCAGGCTGTAACAAAAAGTAAGGACCTAAACACACCAGTACTTAAAACATTCACTACAAAGGTCAACCAAGGTTTGGTGGAATTTCCTGTTCTGAATTTGAACACCCAAATTTATGAACTGGAAAATCGCAAATCCAATCCACCAACAGAGACATGAAATAAGAAACCTAAAATCGGGGTAATAAAATTGCATGGCAACACTTTCCCCCCACCACCTTGCAATCTTTGGTCTTGCTCATCGGCACGCTTGCCAACACAGATTAAATATAACCAGATGTGTGGCAAGCGTGCTGTTGGTGGATTGGATTTGCGATTTTCCAGTTCATAAATTTGGGTGTTCAAATTCAGAACAGGAAATTCCACCAAACCTTGGTTGACCTTTGTAGTGAATGTTTTAAGTACTGGTGTGTTTAGGTCCTTACTTTTTGTTACAGCCTGCGGGTATTCCTCGGTCCGGTAGGTCTTATTTTATTACTTGCGCACTTACAACCTATTGATCCTGTTCTGTTAGGATTTAAAGCAAACTTTTAACTTTTTTGTGTATTTGGTTAAGTTTAATCGTTCCAGTTCCAGTAAAGTTATTAGTTTTCTAGTAAATAAATATATAAGTATATACTTAAATTAGGTACGAATGTGGGAATAGGTAAACATTTAATTTAACTAAGCCTAGAAAGGAAACAACGTTTAGTTAGGAACCTATCAATTTTGTTTTGTTATGTAGGTATATTCACTTATTACGATACGAGTAGAAATAATTTTAAACACTAGAATATAGTAAAATAATATCAATAGTTTTATGTTAATAGTAATTAAATACTTAACATTTTTATTAGGGAATTAAATTCTTACACGTTAACCAGGCTTAGCCAACAGACTTCGAAATCACATTTCTCCTAATAAATTAAATCTTACGGTTTAGATATTGCTAAGGTAACCTTTAATACGAAATTTAATGGCACTTTTAAAATTATTATGCAGCTAAAAAGAAAAAAGTGCAAATACAACAAAATTAAATGACACTTTTACACCACAATATTACCAACATTCCTGCCTACTAATCCAAATATTTATATTCTGTTATAATTAATAAGTATGTATGATCAGTCTTTAAGACGATTATTTCAATATGTTCTTAATCAAATCAAATAGTCTTTAGTTAAATAAAATTTATTATTTTTTATACTGGATTGCATTTTTTTACATTCTCAGATTTAATTTTCTCAAATTAAATCTATTTTATGGTATGTAAGAATATTGAATCATAATTATTGATTATAAATAATATACAGGTTGTAACAAAAAGTAAGCACTAAACTTTCATGGGTGGGTTCCGACTTGATTATAGAACCGAAGAAAAATTCCCGAATAGTTTCGAAAAAAAAGTAAACTAAATGTTGTGCTTCTTTTCAGGTAAAATAAACTAAAAAGGCCTACGTACCTCTTTACAACTCCATTAAAACACAAAACACCTTCGTCGTGGGTCGTTGACCGTGGAGTTCAACGACCCGCGACGTCATCGCAGCGGACAACGCCTCTTAGATGTGATAGGTAGGTCTTACAAATGCATTTTTCCTCGGTTCTATGATAATAAGCAAATGAAAACAGTCATTCATTCATTACCCAGTCTAGTGATAATTTCGTTTTTATTTATTTGTTTTAAATTTTCATATTTTCCTGTGTTCTTTGATCGAAGCTAAAGTTTGGTCCTTACTCTTTGTTACACCCTATATAAAAGTAATACTATATGTAAATATTTTGATTGGTTATTTCTATATTTGTTTGGAAGGTAGATTATATATAATACAAAGTAGGTATGACAAACTTTCTCAGAGTCTTAAACAGACTTTCATTCTTTTTATATATATTACGTACCAGCCTTGAAACAGCATGAGGGAAAAGGTAAGTTCGCTGTTTCATTTTTATTAATAAATTTTCATAGAAATGTTTACTAGGTACAAATTTTGGACTATATTTTGGGTCCCCAATCTTTGCAACCCGTTGCTTCTTTCCAACGCAAACGTAGATGTTTATCTGCAGGAAATCTGTAACAAATAAAAACATGACACTTAAATAATAAATGCGAAAGTTTGGATGGATGGATGAATGGATGTTTACCTCTTCACGCTACTTACTACTGAAAGGATCGGCTGAAATTTTGCATACAGGTATCTAATTCTAAAATACTTTTTATTCCATAAATCAGTTCCTATGGGATAGAAATCACACCCTTAAACGTTTCCATAGAAACAATGCGTGCGAAGCCGCGGGCATAAACTAGTTTTAAGATAATGTTTCTCGTTATGTACGTATTCAAAAATATTTCAACGCGCCATTTGGGGAATTTTATTGTCGAGTGCAGACAACCCTAAATTTTCGCAATGTTAGGTTATATTAATTAAAATTTTCATAAAACATAACTTTTGAGCCTTGTACCTCTTAATTGTTCATGTAAATCTATGAATCTGTAAATTTTGAACCTTTTTGTAGTCAAAAGAACTTGTACTTACGAGTGGAATGATAAATTCGGCACTTTTGCTTCACTGTCACTTGTACATTCGAAAACACAGCACCGCACCATTGTTGCCTTTAGTTTTTATTGTTTTTAGGTGCGGGAATGTCCACAGGAACACTTTATTCACATTTATACTTAGAAATCAAAATTTTACAACAATTTCGATGATTCTCGTTCGAGCTCCGTCGATGTGTAGGAAATTTGTTTAGCAACTAGAGTTGCTTTTCAATGAAAAAACCGGCACGCGAGAAAGTGATAGCAAGCCATTCGCTCTATCTCATTTCTTCTTAGGTTATAGGCATAAGTCGTTCTCTCTTTATGTGTGAATGCGATAGCATTTGCGCGTGTTCTATAGCATACTCTTTCTACGCTTGCCAAACATCTGGTTATATTTAATCTGTGGCTTATCCAATAGGTTTTCGAAATATGACACTGACTGACAGAGTCGTGGCGTGGCAAAAACTCAGGGCAAAAAGCAATCAGCGCCAAAGAAGTTGAATGTCATGTCATTGTCATTTGTCAAAATGTTTCGTACGTACAGTCAGCGTCAAATTGATATGAGCGTCTAGAGAAGTCAAAATAATCTGAAAAACATAAAGGGAATTTGATATACACAGTTCGAATCACCATGATGTTGTAAGCACCCAAGGTGTTCAAAACATCTTACCACTCATTATTTCATATTTATATGAGCAGTCAGTCACCCTGACTGCTCATAATATAAATGTGAAACAAGGAGTAGTAAGATATTTTGAACACCTTGGGTGCTTACAACATTATAGTGATTCGAACTGTGTTTATAAAATTGTTTTTATGTTTTTCAGATCATTTTGACTACTCTAGACGCTCATTATCAATTTGACGCTGACTGTACCTAACCTACGTGTGTTGTTTGTTGTTGTGTGTTGGTTGGCTCTCTCATGATTTTCTCATGAAATCAAAGATTTTTACCGGTGATAAATCGCTAGGTATTCGATCTGTTGATAACGCTACCGGTATGGATATCGATCTCATGTTATGGAATTTAGGGACGCTTCTTTTGTACGCTGTATTTGGTGGGATAACATTTCTGTTGGTGGTAAGTTACTGGTAGTATATTCCTTGCAAGCTTAGATCTTTGATAAGTATACCTTACTCTTACAAAGTTGACTATGTACAGGGTACAAGCATGAAGTGACAATAGTTTGATGTTCAGTCCAACTATTTAGCTGTTCTAATTAATTGAGTCTGTAGGTACTAATTAACTGGAATGCTTTTAAAATACTAGGTACCTACTTGCCATTCATTCAATAAAATTATTGTTCCTTTGCCAAACAGCAAAACTAGTAGACAAATTGTGTAAATTACTCTGACCTAATGTTTATTGCTTACAGTTTTCTGCTGTCCTGTACAAAATTACCTATCCATATCCTCATATAGAAAGATTTGAAGAGGAAGAAATGTTTATCGATCCCAAATCAAAGACGAAGCACAGATTTCCTTGTATCAAAGATCCTGCTACAATTGACTTAAGTGTAGTTGTTCCTGCATATAATGAAGAAGAGAGATGTACATAACTATTTTGTTACTTACCTTATAGTTTCAACCTATATCATAAACAATTTTTTGTTGAATCAACTGCTTATTTAGTTAACTAGCATCTATTAGTTTTTATTCTTACACATGCTTTTATTTCACAAAATTGCTGTACATTCTTATCTAAGGTTAAGCTTATCATGTTTTTGTTTCAGTGCCACCAATGCTTGATGAAGCTTTAGGTTATTTAGAAGAAAGAATCAGAGTAAATCCTAAATATACATACGAGATCATAGTAGCAAGTGATGGCAGTAAAGATAACACTGTCAAAGTAGTAGAGTCATACATGGAGCGTTATGGTATGGAGAAAGTGAGGTGTCTTGAACTGGTCAATAATAGAGGGAAAGGTGGCGCTGTGCGTTTGGTTAGTTATGGTCCTAAGTTTTTACATTTTTCTTTACTAAGCCCAATAACCAACCTTAATGGGCTTTTTAGAAAGTTTAAAGTTATTTGAATTTTCTTTTCTTAAATTGCATGCACAATTTTTATTATTCTGAGGTACTATTTATGTTTATAAGTTAAGTAATTTTATTTCTACATGACAGGGTATAGAAAGTGCCAGAGGTGCCACAATTTTATTTGCGGATGCAGATGGTGCTTCTAAATTTGAAGATTTAGCCAAACTGGAAGATGCATTGAAAGAGCTATTGAAGCTTGACGTAACATCACAACCAAAAGAAGTCAGTGATACTTTAGCTCTGGCCATAGGTTCCAGAGCCCACCTTGAACAGGAATCTCTTGCAACTAGGAGTGTTTTTAGGTGTGTAAAATATTTTTCTTTTATTACATAATTGCAGCATTTAAAATATAGGAAACCTATCTTTCTCTACATAAAGTTGTTTTTTTGCTTATGTTACAGAAATATACTAATGTATGGATTCCATTTCCTTGTGTGGTTGTTCACTGTAAAGGGTATCAAGGATACACAATGTGGTTTTAAACTATTCACAAGAAAAGCTGCCCTCCTCTGTTTCCAAAGTCTTCATGTCAATAGATGGTATGTTCAATTATGGGATTTGGAGATTTATATATAAAAAAATAATAATATATGATTCTAAACCATAGCCTCTTAAAAACTTTCAAACAGTTTCTATGTATTATGATTTAATTTGTTTTAGGGCATTTGATGTAGAGCTGTTGTATATAGCACAAACCCTAAACATTCCAATTGCTGAGATACCAGTGAGGTGGACTGAAATAGAAGGCTCCAAAGTAACCCCTGTTCTATCATGGATACAAATGGGGTGTGACTTGGGCCTGATATGGCTTAAGTATACTATTGGAGCATGGAAAATCAAGAGTGATAAATTGGAATGAGCACAATATGTAATTGTATTATATTATTTTTTATTTATATCTTACTATTTGATAGTGAAATAAAATATAGGTACTGTAAGTTTAAACTTTCGGTCTAGCTTTATTTATTTTAATAACAAAAATAATAATTATTGAATAAGCACATTAACATTTAATTTTTATGAACATTCAATTGAATTTGTGCTTTTTTAAAATAAAGTAAAAAAATAACCTTCCTGGAGAAGAATAGTAAACTACTTTTACTTATAATTAAATTGGTTTAAATGGAAATGCTTATGGCTTATTAAGTGCTACAGTAAATAGTATAAAGCCTATAAATAGATACAAGATTCATTTAAAGTTTTTTAAAATCATTCAATTGCCAATAACATGTCATCATGGCCTAACATTATAAAATGTATAAATGTCGACAGTTTGGAGATGAGATAATAATACTTAATATTAGAGCTTTCTTATCATATCACGCATTAGGTACAATCACCATACTAACAAATTTCAGGTTTACCACAGACCAAACCGAAAAATACTGAACAATCAAAAGAAACATGTGTACATAAGTTCTTAAAATGCAGAGTAGCATTTCTTCCCTTAGTCCAACCACTATTTTTCGGATTGGTTTGTCCCGGCTCTTACAGTAAATTTCACAATGAGCAAAGAAGTAATAGCTTCAAATATTTGGCAAAGTGAGATATGAAGTTAAACTATTTATTGTAATATATTATTTTAAAGAAAATAAATCACAGTATAGGTTCAATAAGAAATTTGAGTAGGTAGGTATTTTCAAATCTCGAATCATGCATGAATATCTAGTTTATTTTATTCTTTTAATGTAAGTATTACCTACTCTTTATTAATTATAAAAATCCTTAGAAGCCCTCATTCATATTTAATTGTTCTCGAAAGAAAGCCTTCTAACGTCTGTGTTCACCAATAAATAATCGGACAATTAGGATGCTTCGTCGGTTAACGTAGACGTTTAATGTATGAAAACTTGTGTCAAAAACGTTAAAACAACTGTTTAAAATTTAACCATCTGTTGGTGAAATCGGGTCTAAGTATGATGAATATAACCGACCATGGCGACACAGCTCGGCGGCAGCGGCAGTGGGTTGGTGCGACATTTCACTGTACGAGATTGTCGACAGCCAAAAGAGTTTAGTCACCTCGACTTTGGCGTGACTCAAATATTTCTGGTTCTAGTTTCTACACACAGCAAAAATAAATAAACTTTTTGTTACTTGGACTTTCATGCTTATTTTTGTCTAGGGGCGATAAATGAAATATTATAGCTACTAAAGTAACAGGGCATTCCTTCATTCATGTCAAGCTTGAAAGTTCCAACCCCAAAACTACTAGTAAGGAATTGTAAGTGAGATAGACATAGTTCCGAGATTTAAGATGCATGCTCTAAGAAAATTACCGTTTATGAAATGTATTTGTTGAACTTAAATTCCTCGTCTATCTTCAGACTCAGGCCAATGGTTGCGACGATTACGGCCAACACTAGGTAGGTACATGAAAAGAAATGTTATAAGTTACCTACATAGGTACATAAAATAGCTTTGCAGTTTTTCTTTAAGATTAATACAAGACACAAAATCTGAACTAAATTGGCAGTACTAAAAATTATGCCACCAGGGCATCTTATTCCAATCAATAAGAGAGGGACGCCAGATGGCACCACTTTTTGTGCTGTCAAATTAGTTTATTTTTAGCCATGGTATAATAATATTATTTATTTATACATGGTATAATAACTTCGCCGGCCATGGTTTTAGCGAATTCTGAATTGAGACTGTCACTCATGTGAAGAGAAGTTATGCTTTTTTTGACTATGGTCATATGTATGGAGAGAGACAGCATAATTTTGGGCTTAGCTATTGGGGCTAGATGCTGTGTGAATTTTATCCAGCATTATTGTTTTTTCTCGGGTCATATTGTGACCTGGTTATTATTATTATATGTATCTATCTCATTTATTTTCCTTGATCTTGGGCCATATTACTATTGGTAAAGAGCTTCACTAGCACTGAGTCTGCTGCCAGTATGAATTAATGTTGACTGTAACCACAGAACTGTATATTTTGTATCTTACAGTTTCTTACACTTCTGTTTTGTTTGTAACTTTAAGTACTATAAAATAAAATCACTCATTAAAGTATCAATCTTCATATGTTGCTCAGCCATTTTCACCAAATAGATTCAATAAATCAAAGCTGTGTTAAGTAAACATTTTCCTAACACATCATAATTGCATTTATATTGGTTTCAATTGAACAGAATACACAAATATTCAGTTGTCAAAATTTCCCTTATAAGTACTTTATCCATTATGTGAGTGACCTTAGTTAGTAAATAGTTACGAAAGAAGGAGGCAAACTGGTTAACAAAAGGTCATATGGGTCTTTTGTCGAAAGATTTATACCTTGAGCCCGAAAACCATTTTGAGGAATTGTTCATAGTGGATTGTGATGACTCCATCTTGGTCTGTGTCAAACTGCCGGAATGCTGACGTTAATGTCTGAAAATAACAAAAATTATAAGAAGCATGTGGCGAGGGGAGTTATTATTATTTGTAACACACAGGCAGCTCGCTGATGATGCATGTTCTTGTCAGTGCACTCAGAAGTGCACTGACAACATGAATAACCAAGATAGACATACGTATGAGTAAATATTTGTCAATTTGTGTTTTGTTTGTTGTTGTGAGTTCTTCAACTTTAAAATGACGTGGCTATTTCTGACGTCAATAAAATAATAGCCTACGGTAAAAAGGTGGGTGAGTCACGCTAATGACGGCATACACTCTTACGCCATGTTACTACGGCTTTGCTTTTAGGTTTATTTCATGTGTTTGCTGATTAATTCATGATGTATTCAGAAGGATCAGGATCAAGGATTGCAATTAAAGAGAAGCTATGTGCACATGCACATCCTGTTCTTTGCGTGATCAGTTGTTGGTGTTTACCAATTGACGACCTCTGTGGCGCAGCGGGCGAAGGTCCGCCTGCGACGCAGGAGGTTGCGGGTTCGATTCCCGCCTCGGGACAAATGTTTGTACGATCTGCAGATATTTGTTCAGTGTTCTGGATGTTTTCTATATAAATAACTAGCTGCTGCCCGCGGCTTCGCCTGCGTAGTTCCCGTTCCCGTGGTAATTCCGGGATAAAACATAGCCTATGTCCGTCTCCTGGTTCTAAGCTGCCTCCCCACCAATTTTCAGCCAAATCGGTTCAGCCGTTCTTGAGTTATAAATAGTGTAACTAACACGACTTTCTTTTATATATATAGATAAAAAATATTTATCTATGTAGTGTATTGTATTAAGTATATCAGTTATCTAGTACCCATATTACAAGCTCTGCTTAGCTTGGGGCTAGATAACGCTGTGTGAATTATCTGGCATTATTTATTATTATTTATTTAATTCAAAATCATAACATGTAATCCAAGTTTACTTACATACAAAGTCACACAGCACTGAATGAAATCATCAAACAGAATGGTGCCACGACCAAATCGATCAAACTTCTGCACCATTACATTCAAAATATCATCAGAGAGGCGATACCCAAATGCTGTTAGTGCATTCTTCAGTTCACCCTTATCAATGTTCCCAGAATTGTCTTGATCGAAGGAGCGGAAACAGCTTTGCCAGTCGGTGACATACTTCCAGAGGGCACCAAAGTCTTCAAATGATATGACACCTCGGTTCTGCTTATCAAACATACCTGAAAATTAAATTTTTTTTTCAGGGGTGAAAAACTAAAAAAACAATCTTTAATTATTAACAGCTAAGTTGGGTCCATCTCATACACATCACATCAGCAGCCTTTACCAGTCCATAGCTGCCCCCTATTATTAAGTAATGCCATATTCTATGCTAGCATACAACATGCCTTTGATTGATGATGAGTCCATGCCCAACATCAAATTGAACTCACAGATTCTAGTCTAGTCAAGTCAGTTCTTAGTCTTTTTGGTTGCATCATTCTAGTTTAGTTTGCTTTGTTGTTTATATCCAAGGTTATTCTGTTGTATAATATTCAAATACTCACCTATCATGAGCCTCACTGTTTCTGGATTGAAAGCATTCCATGTACCATTTGACAGAGCCTGTTGTAATTCATCGGCTGATATGTATCCACTTCTGTCTTTGTCAACCCTGTAAGTCAAGCAAAAACAGAAAAGCTAAATGGTTTGTCTCAACTCAATCATACATACCTTGTGTTTCAGATAGAGAGTTTCATTATAATAAAAGTTACATGAAAAATCTGATCAAGGTAAGTAATTGGTAGGTATATGAAGAGAAACAGATTTCTTACCTTCTAAATATGTCCCATAAAAACTCTCTGCTAGGCATTGGTGATTGGAATGCCATTTTCCTGCAAAATTAGTAGGTATTTCAAAGTTTTATCGAATAAGTAAGACACTTTGGAATAACAAAATAATAGAAGCTCGAACGAAGTGACACATTTTATAGTTTTACAAAAGAATTACCTTTCTTTGGATGGAAAGAATGTAAACACCAACCACGTTTGACTGATTAAAACCAGGAACTCTCTCTGTGCACTATTCAAACAAATACCTACCTAACCAAACTGAAACTTATTTTACTTATTATTATTACACATAAATTTTTAATTATTATTTTATTTCTTGACTGAAGACTTTCTTCAGTTTCTTCTGATTTCGTCAGTGAGTTTTTTTGTAAAATTTTGTTCAAGTAGAGTAGGTATTGAAGTAGGTACCTACAAAGTGGAAAGGAAAATTGTTGCGCTTCCTGTCTATGACATTGACAAGTTGTCACTAGCTCTAGCTAGTACGTAGAAAGAGTATGCTATAGAACACGCGCAAATGCTATCGCATTCACACATAAAGAGAGAACGACTTATGCCTAAAACCTAAGAAGAAATGAGATAGAGCGAATGGCTTGCTATCACTTTCCCGCGTGCCGGTTTTTTCATATTTTAGCAACTCTAGTTGCTAAACAAATTTCCTACACATCGACGGAGCTCACACGAGAATCATCGAAATTGTTGTAAAATTTTGATTTCTAAGTATAAATGTGAATAAAGTGTTCCTGTGGACATTCCCGCACCTAAAAACAATAAAAACTAAAGGCAACAATGGTGCGGTGCTGTGTTTTCGAATGTACAAGTGACAGTGAAGCAAAAGTGCCGAATTTATCATTCCACTCGTAAGTACAAGTTCTTTTGACTACAAAAAGGTTCAAAATTTACAGATTCATAGATTTACATGAACAATTAAGAGGTACAAGGCTCAAAAGTTATGTTTTATGAAAATTTTAATTAATATAACCTAACATTGCGAAAATTTAGGGTTGCCTGCACTCGACAATAAAATTCCCCAAATGGCGCGTTGAAATATTTTTGAATACGTACATAACGAGAAACATTATCTTAAAACTAGTTTATGCCCGCGGCTTCGCACGCATTGTTTCTATGGAAACGTTTAAGGGTGTGATTTCTATCCCATAGGAACGGATTTATGGAATAAAAAGTATTTTAGAATTAGATACCTGTATGCAAAATTTCAGCCGATCCTTTCAGTAGTAAGTAGCGTGAAGCGGTAAACATCCATTCATCCATCCATCCAAACTTTCGCATTTATTATTTAAGTGTCATGTTTTTATTTGTTACAGATTTCTTGCAGATAAACATCTACGTTTACGTTGGAAAGAAGCAACGGGTTGCAAAGATTGGGGACCCAAAATATAGTCCAAATTTTGTAGTAAACATTTCTATGAAAATTTATTAATAAAAATGAAACAGCGAACTTATCTTTTCCCTCATGCTGTTTCAAGGCTGGTGCGTAATATATATAAAAAGAATGAAAGTCTGTTTAAGACTCTGAGAAAGTTTGTCATACCTTCTTTGTATTATAAATTATAATACAAAGAAGGTATGACAAACTTTCTCAGAGTCTTAAACAAGGAAGGTAGATTGGAAGGTAGATTGGAAGGTAGATTATAATTTACTACCTTCCAAACAAATATAGAAATAACCAATCAAAATATTTAAATATTGGGTAGTATTACTTTTGTATAGGGTGTAACAAAGAGTAAGGACCAAACTTTAGCTTCGATCAAAGAACACAGGAAAATTTGAAAATTTAAAACAAATAAATAAAAACGAAATTATCACTAGACTGGGTAATGAATGAATGACTGTTGTCATTTGCTTATTATCATAGAACCGAGGAAAAATGCATTTGTAAGACCTACCTATCACATCTAAGAGGCGTTGTCCGCTGCGATGACGTCGCGGGTCGTTGAACTCCACGGTCAACGACCCACGACGAAGGTGTTTTGTGTTTTAAAGGAGTTGTAAAGAGGTACGTAGGCCTTTTTAGTTTATTTTACCTGAAAACAAGCTCAACATTTAGTTTACTTTTTTTCGAAACTATTCGGGAATTTTTCTTCGGTTCTATAATCAAGTCGGAACCCACCCATGAAAGTTTAGTGCTTACTTTTTGTAACAACCTGTATAATATTTATAATTAATAATTATGATTCAATATTCTTACATACCATAATATAGATTTAATTTGAGAAAATTAAATCTTAGAATGAAAAAGAAATGCAATCCAGTATAAAAATAATAAATTTTATTTAACTAAAGACTATGTGATTTGATTGAGAACATATTGAAATAATAGTCTTAAAGACTGATCATACATTCTTATTAATTATAACAGAATATAAATATTTGGATTAGTAGGCAGGAATGTTGGTAATATTGTGGTGTAAAAGTGTCATTTAATTTTGTTGTATTTGCACTTTTTTCTTTTTAGCTGCATAATAATTTTAAAAGTGCCATTAAATTTCGTATTAAAGGTTACCTTAGCAATATCTAAACCGTAAGATTTAATTTATTAGGAGAAATGTGATTTCGAAGTCTGTTGGCTAAGCCTGGTTAACGTGTAAGAATTTAATTCCCTAATAAAAATGTTATTTAATTACTATTAACATAAAACTATTGATATTATTTTTATATTCTAGTGTTTAAAATTATTTCTACTCGTATCGTAATAAGTGCCTATACCTACATAACAAAACAAAATTGATAGGTACCTAACTAAACGTTGTTTCCTTTCTAGGCTTAGTTAAATTAAATGTTTACCTATTCCCACATTCGTACCTAATTTAAGTACCTACTTATATATTTATTTACTAGAAAACTAATAACTTTACTCGAACTGGAACGATTAAACTTAACCAAATACACAAAAAAGTTAAAAGTTTGCTTTAAATCCTAACAGAACAGGATCAATAGGTTGTAAGTGCGCAAGTAATAAAATAAGACCTACCGGACCGAGGAATACCTGCAGGCTGTAACAAAAAGTAAGGACCTAAACACACCAGTACTTAAAACATTCACTACAAAGGTCAACCAAGGTTTGGTGGAATTTCCTGTTCTGAATTTGAACACCCAAATTTATGAACTGGAAAATCGCAAATCCAATCCAACAACAGAGACATGAAATAAGAAACCTAAAATCGGGGTAATAAAATTGCATGGCAACACTTTCCCCCTACCACCTTGCAATCTTTGGTCTTGCTCATCGGCATGCTTGCCAAACATCTGGTTATATTTAATCTGTGAGCTAGTATCTACCTAATTGTCAAGTTAGGGTGGGCAGTACCTACCTACCTAACTAGTCTATGGAATCGAATTTCTTGGAAAATTGTAGTCCTTTGCAATAAAAATACCTCAAAAAATACTGAAGGCCGAGACGAACAAATAACTATATATACCTAACCTGCAGTCAAGTGTATATTTTGGCATAAATTATGAGACAAACGGGTTCGAAGATATTCCGAGAAGAAAGGTTTGGTCAAAGAGAATGTAACGCTACGCTAAGAGTTTGGTTGGCCATAACATCGGCTACCAGACTGTTTTTTTCGAATATCTTTAGAAGCTACCCTACTTACATAAAATTGGACACACTCCAGTCAACAGTTCGGCCCGATATGGGCAGCCCGCACTGTTGGGGTTTGCAAGCTGTGCAAAAAACTAAAACTGCGTCTAATTTTGTTTTTATGCATTTTATCTAGGTAGGTATCTACTTTAGGAACCTACAAACTGATTAAGAAATTTTTTATTACCATTTCATGTACCTACTATAAATGGTACATGCAAGAGAAAATAAAGTAGGTAGGTATAATAATTTATCTGGAACTTCAACCACCTAATTCTTGGACTTTTGTATCGTGGGTACCTACGTACCTACACCAAAATAAAATCAATCTCTCCCATATAAACTAGATTATAGTATAAACTAAAATTCCCTTATAAATAAAACAAAAGCCTCGTCATAAATTTTATTTACAAAATTACACTTCTAAACTTTGAAGTTAAAGCTGTTGAAGTTCGGACTACGGATTTCTCGAAATTTTTGTATGACGCAACAAGTGGATGAGCACTAGGTAGGATACCTACCCATCTTGCTCTAACAAGCACGCATTTCAATAGGATAAAACATGATAAAAACCTAAACAAACGTGAAATTGAGCGTAAAAAGGGCGCCAGATGACAGGCCCGAAATGGTCCTCTGCACTGTTAACGGAAATTTTACAGAAGGCCGAACAGCACCTCTGCACTGTTGAGCGGCAAATATCATTAAATAAAAAGAGGTTTCTGAGATATCAGTGAAAAAATGTTAAAAAAAATGCTCATCATCTGTGAACATCTCTGAAACCTGACGCCATGAGGACATTAATTGTAACATTCATTGTGCGCGGCGATTCACCCTCCCTATTAAAATCTTCAAATCCCTCTTGAACAAAATATAGGTACCTACGCATAATTATAATGCGAAGAATAGGTAGGTAGGTACCTCTACTAAATAAATACGTGCTTATACTAAGTATAAATACATGATAATTTAATCGATATTATGTTTTTAATTACTACCTACCTACTAGTTTTATGTTGTTTTAATTGATTGCATTCAACGTAAAATGCAAAATGCATTCCACGTCAATATACAGGGTGCAACGTAACTTGTGTATTAAACCGAAAGGGTGTGATTCTGCACCCCAAGGGGTTCAACTTGTGAATAACGTATAGGTAATAAAAAATACCTATTCGTGTTCTTTTACACGCTTTTCGCATTATTCAAGATTATAAAATATTATACATAGGTACCTAGGTACCTATGTTTTTTTAGCAAAACCAGTGTTTTGTGATGAAATTTATTATATTACTACCTACAAAAAATGAAATACCTAGATTCGTTGGAATTTCATAAAAATAATAATAATAATAATTATAAGAATACACGCATAGATAAGAAGAAAACAAATTCTATGTATGAAATGTTCAAAAGTTGTTCCCCTCGCGATCTAGCCAGAATCACCTCCTTTTAGCTTAGTAGCACATGTTTCGTGGCACCCTGAAAATATAGTTACATAAACAGTTGGACCATAGGGTTAGACCGGTATTAGTTGTGTTCTAAGATGTGTTTTTACATTTATGGGACGCTTCGATTCCTTCGATCAAATATTCCGCGGCCTCCGGCAAAAACCTTGATCGATGGACGCGGCAACGCTGCAGCAGCGTGCAGAAAATTTACCTAGGTACTCAATTATACAAAATTAACAACAGATTAATACATTAAAGGTACAGAGTGTTCTTTTTTACTGGGACAGTAGGTATATAAGGGTGCACCCATAACCAGCGAATGTACTATGTACACTTTCTTAAAAAATCATCAGCTCTTTTTCAAGAAAACCATTTTGTCAAAATCTCATCAAGTCAAATTGGTATTTTTAGGGTTTTGATGATCGAAGATCGGTTTCAAAACCCTTATGGTATCGCTTTGTCTGTCCTTTTTTCCCTCCTTAATAACTCAAAAACTACTGCAGCTATCAACTTGAAATTTAAAACAATAATACATTTCGTGCGCCTGTACAGATTTTGAGAAAAATAATTGAAAATAAATGAAAAATGAAAATGAATATTTTCCATACAAATTGTGATGCCGAAATTTTAAAAGATACCTACAGAGTCATATGGGATATCAAATGAAAGGTACTATTTTGTACATTTCAAAATATATTTTGAAATTTTTGTAGGTTTCATACTTTTTAAAATATTTCGAAAAAAGTCGAAAAAATACCCATTCCCCCCCCCCCTATCTCCGAAGATTGCAGAGCGATCCATGTAAAATGTATGGAGCGTTTATAGACATGGATCTATATTTTACAGGAAAAATATAGAGAAGTTTGAAAAAAGAACACTTTTTGAAAAATGGTCAAAATGGGGGGGAATAATTTTCAAAAGGGGGGGCTACCTCACCGAGTGGGGTATCAAATGAAAGGTATTTGTTTGTACGTTTCAAAACAGTTTTTCAAATTTCTGTAGGTTTCATACTTTTTGAAATATTTTGAAAAAAGTCGAAAAAATACCCATTCCCCCCCCCCTATCTCCGAAGTTTGCAGAGCGATCCGTTTAAAATGTATGGAGCGTTTGTAGATATGGATCTATATTTTACAGGAAAAATATAGAGAAGTCTGTAAAAAGATTACTTTTTGAAAAATGGTCAAAAAGGAATAATTTTCAAAAGGGGGGCTACCCCACCGACTGGGGTATCAAATGAAAGGTACCGGTTTGGACATTTCAAACCAGTTTTTCAAATTTCTGTAACTTTCATACTTTTTGAAATATTTCGAAAAAAGTCGAAAAATTTACCATAACCCACCTTAACCGAACCACCCATTTAACCGAAGCATGCAGAGAGATTTTATCTGAAATGTAGGTTGGTACCTACTATTCTTAGGTATTCGCTAAATTGCGAAGTCTCTAACCGGTACTTTTGGTACATATTTGTTGACAAACGTTCAGATCGAAGATCGGTTTCAAAACCCTTATGGTCTCGCTTTGTCTGTCCTTTTTTCCCTCCTTAATAACTCAAAAACTACTGCAGCTATCAACTTGAAATTTAAAACAATAATACATTTCGTGCGCCTGTACAGATTTTGAGAAAAATAAATGAAAATAAATGAAAAATGAAAATGAATATTTTCCATACAAATTGTGATGCCGAAATTTTAAAAGATACCTACAGAGTCATATGGGGTATCAAATGAAAGGTATCATTTTGTACGTTTCAGAACAGTTTTTGAAATTTTTGTAAGTTTCATACTTTTTAAAATATTTCGAAAAAAGTCGAAAAAATACCCATTCCCCCCCCCTATCTCCGAAGATTGCAGAGTGATCCATGTAAAATGTATGGAGCGTTTATAGACATGGATCTATATTTTATAGGAAAAATATAGAGAAGTTTGAAAAAAAGAACACTTTTTGAAAAATGGTCAAAAAGGGGGGGAATAATTTTCAAAAGGGGAGGCTACCTCACCGAGTGGGGTATCAAATGAAAGGTATCGGTTTGTAGGTTTCAAAACAGTTTCTTGAATTTCTGTAGGTTTCATACTTTTTGAAATATTTTGAAAAAAGTCAAAAAAATACCCATTCCCCCCCCCCTATCTCCGAAGTTTGCAGAGCGATCTGTTTAAAATGTATGGAGCGTTTGTAGATATGGATCTATATTTTACAGGAAAAATATAGAGAAGTCTGTAAAAAGAACACTTTTTGAAAAATGGTCAAAAAATAATAATTTTCAAAAGGGGGGCTACCCCGCCAAGTGGGGTATCAAATGAAAGGTATCGGTTTGGACATTTCAAAACAGTTTTTAAAATGTCTGTAGCTTTCATACTTTTTGAAATATTTCGTAAAAAGTCGAAAAATTTACCATTACCCACCTTAACCGAACCACCCATTAATCCGAAGCATGCAGAGAGATCTATCTGAAATGTAGGTTGGTACCTACTATTCTTAGGTATTCGTTAAATTGCGAAGTCTCTAACCGGTACTTTTGGTACATATTTATTGACAAACGTTCAAAACCCTCGGCGCGCGAGTTACACTCGCACTTGACGGATCTTGTGTGTTTTGATGATCGAAGATCGGTTTCAAAACCCTTATGGTATCGCTTTGTCTGTCCTTTTTTCCCTCCTTAATAACTCAAAAACTACTGCAGCTATCAACTTGAAATTTAAAACAATAATACATTTCGTGCGCCTGTACAGATTTTGAGAAAAATAATTGAAAATAAATGAAAAATGAAAATGAATATTTTCCATACAAATTGTGATGCCGAAATTTTAAAAGATACCTACAGAGTCATATGGGATATCAAATGAAAGGTACTATTTTGTACATTTCAAAATATATTTTGAAATTTTTGTAGGTTTCATACTTTTTAAAATATTTCGAAAAAAGTCGAAAAAATACCCATTCCCCCCCCCCTATCTCCGAAGATTGCAGAGCGATCCATGTAAAATGTATGGAGCGTTTATAGACATGGATCTATATTTTACAGGAAAAATATAGAGAAGTTTGAAAAAAGAACACTTTTTGAAAAATGGTCAAAATGGGGGGGAATAATTTTCAAAAGGGGGGGCTACCTCACCGAGTGGGGTATCAAATGAAAGGTATTTGTTTGTACGTTTCAAAACAGTTTTTCAAATTTCTGTAGGTTTCATACTTTTTGAAATATTTTGAAAAAAGTCGAAAAAATACCCATTCCCCCCCCCCTATCTCCGAAGTTTGCAGAGCGATCCGTTTAAAATGTATGGAGCGTTTGTAGATATGGATCTATATTTTACAGGAAAAATATAGAGAAGTCTGTAAAAAGATTACTTTTTGAAAAATGGTCAAAAAGGAATAATTTTCAAAAGGGGGGCTACCCCACCGACTGGGGTATCAAATGAAAGGTACCGGTTTGGACATTTCAAACCAGTTTTTCAAATTTCTGTAACTTTCATACTTTTTGAAATATTTCGAAAAAAGTCGAAAAATTTACCATAACCCACCTTAACCGAACCACCCATTTAACCGAAGCATGCAGAGAGATTTTATCTGAAATGTAGGTTGGTACCTACTATTCTTAGGTATTCGCTAAATTGCGAAGTCTCTAACCGGTACTTTTGGTACATATTTGTTGACAAACGTTCAAAACCCTCGGCGCGCGAGTTACACTCGCACTTGACGGATCTTGTTTTTTATGGCGATGACTCTTTTCTTATGCAAGAAGGATTTTCATTAAATCTGTAGAAAAAATGTAGGGGTACATCTTATAAATCTTTTATCGCAATGAAACTGGGTCTGTTGACATTATCTTCAGAATTTCTGGAATATTACATTCCTGCAATACAACTTTCAATTTTTCACTCATGTTAGCATTGTCTCCATTTAACGATAGCATGTGCCAGTCAATATTCCATTGGTACACGATATCTGTAATAAAAAAAAATAAGCTTATTTATTGAAAGTGCCCTTGCTCGACCGAAGAACCAATGCAACGCCAGAAAGAAATTGGCTTATGTATCAATTTTAAATTGTGTTCCTTTACATAGGTATACCTATACCTAACTATAGGTAGAACACACAACTGGCGGGTCTATGTAGAGCCATGTCACAGTTACAAACACAAAAGAGGCGTTTGTTACTGTGTTTGGCGTTTGTTTTCTTATTGTACCTAACAAGGTTCTACAGAGATCCGCCAGTTGTGTGGTCTACCTATAGGTAACGAGGCGTCTATTTCTAAATATAGGGCTAAATATTTCATTATATAATACCTACTTGCCAGTTCTTTATAGTGATTATTTTCAGACTCGTTTTTCTTTGCATTTATAATATTCATATATTCATCGCAAAGCAGTTGTCCATCATCATCACCGTTTGAGGAGTTGTTTTCCAGATCCAATGCACTGAAATTATGTTCGGGTTATTTTACCCATAGTTTTAGAGACCAGACACATAGGGTTAGCTCCGATAAAACAGATGATTATAAAATAAAGAAATAATTAATAAAACTAATTTACCCAATGGCCTTCCCCAAGTCACTGTTTCTTTTTTTCTGAAATTCTGATAAAATAATATTCTCAAGAAGCATAAAAGATTTCAGACGATAATTCTGCGGCACATCTGAAAGTAAATATAGTAGGTATTATGTATGTTCCTATGTAGGCATCACAGTAGTTTTAGCAACATAGTAATGTTTATCCATATTTTAACATAGAAGTTGATGACCATAATTAGAGCAGCACTCACCGCAGACGATGTCAATATGAATACTCTTCTTCGTAGAGCAGTTTGTAATAACGCTTCTTAATACAGCTATAGTAGAAACATCATCGGATTTAAAAATAGCTACACCTCGTCTGTAATCAAAAACCCATTACTAATAATACCTAAATAAATATGAAGAACAACTGTCACGAACAAATCTAATTAACGATGGACAATTTCACAAAACATCATGTAGCTTCAAAGTAAGCAGAGTATGATGTGTACTTACCCCTACACTTACACAGGTACTCTAGACTTAAATCATAATAGGTCTAAACGACACGAAGCGTAAATTAAAATTATTATAAAGTTTAACTCACTGATAATGGCATACCAGCAATGTTCCCACAAGAGCATGTGACCGAGCAAAACTGACTGTAGTAGCTGGTCTAGGTATATCTCCAGGTAATGCATCAGTAAGCCAAGAAGTTATTTCAGCTACGGAAATTTTTCCAGTAACCCTTAATTCACACCAAGGTCTGAAATAAGTTATTTGGTACATGGGTAGTAGTACTGTACTATTGCCTGATATAAAATGCCACCTGTAATTTATAGTTAAAGGTACCTAAATGCCTTGAATATAAACATGTGATTCACCTTGTCTGGTTTTCGCAGTTTAAATCTTCATGCTGTGAATAGTAAACCAAAACTGGCATTGTAACTTCAATAAGACGTGACACTCTTGGAGCTCCTGAAGGAAGTACGTAAATGTATACCAATACAGATTCCGCTTCAGGTAGCTCTTTATGCATACGAACCCAAATTCGTCTCGTGTCTGCTTGACATCTAACGGTCGCTAAAAGGTCTTTAGAGTTTTCCTGAAAACAAAACATCTTGATCGTTATGTACTGTTGCATATTGTTCAGTGTGCATCTACAAAAATTATGTTTTTTATTAGGGTACCTATAACTTTGCAACTTGTTGTGGATTAAATTACCTGTGAAGGACAGACACTAAGAACTGCTAGACTGTCAGTTTGTAATATGAGCTTCTTTTCGCAATAGATAAGTAGCATATCCAACGGAACTGCCGAGACCAGTCTAATTTCTAAACAACTATCTCTTGATGCTCCAAAAATCTGAAATATAGGTACGGGTTTCTCAGAAGATCAAAAAAATATCGTTATTTCAAATGGGTTATTGTGTTGCTGCCAAGTACCTCGTATTGTATGTCCAATAACGGTGGAGTCGAAAGGGTTGAGGCAAGAGAGTGGGTGCTACGTTGATACTTTTCACGCTCATTTGCTGTCTGTTTTTCTAAACGAGCTATTTCGAGCCTGAAAATATTTATGTAATAGGTAGTTTTACAATGAAAAGACGTAACACAATATTATATACAGGGTAATTATACAATACAATGGATGGGACAGAGATACCTACTCCAGCTTATTTCGTCTTGCAGTTAGAGCATCTCGAGGCAATTTTGACAAAGCAGCTATAGTCGATTGGTGTCCAGGGCGAAGCGAAAATATTCTACCAGAAAAGGACACCACTAATAGTTCTTGTTCTTCTGTTCCAATACATCCACCATTTATTGAAGTTATAGGTTCACCGCAAAACTGAGAAAAATAAAAATAAAAATGCAGGCGACTGGATACTATAATGTTATCAATACTAATGATACTACTA
This sequence comes from Eupithecia subumbrata, assembly GCA_949316285.1. Lineage (NCBI taxonomy): Eukaryota > Metazoa > Arthropoda > Insecta > Lepidoptera > Geometridae > Eupithecia > Eupithecia subumbrata. The sequence goes on from OX438640.1 coordinate 25,667,329, forward strand.
ATTTTTTCCCGTGGTCGCCATTGCATAGGTATGATAATAATTAAGATAATAGAGCAAAATAATTAAATAACGCGATAGATACAAACATAAGTGAATTTCAGGCGTGGCTTCTCACTAAAGTTTTCTTTATCGACAAGATAAAGTTGTACTGAACCATCTTGGCGTCCCACAGCTAGATGCTTGTTCCCGTTGCTAGTGTACCAGCCGAGACATATCACCGAGCCAAGGCTTTGTCCTTCAAATAGGGATTGACTTGAAAGCGTCTGCCTAAAAGCAAAATAAATTAGGTATAGGTAGGTAGGTATAAACGCATACTTAGGTATACAAATTAAATACATCATTTGCAAGTAGGTACATTTCTTCATAATTAGATTCATATGGTAGGATATAGTACATTCCTGCATTACTACCCTATTAGGTAGGTTTCTTACCTACTTTAAATTAAATTAATTTCGTTTTCTTCTACTTTAAGGCATATTCCGAGCCACGCGGTATTCGCTACCCAGCGCGGTAGGGGTAAGTTTTGCTTGGGTTTCGCTCGATTTTGCTCGATTTCGCGAGGTCCGCGGTATTCCGCGTCGCGTATTTTAGTGACAGTAAGATAACCGCATACCGCTCGAACTTCAACACCGCTCTGGGCACCAACACCGCGTAGATCAGTACAATCCTTAATGCTTGATAAAAAAATATCTTGGACACCGGAAAATAGTGACTATGTAGTAGCTCAGCCTACCTTTAAGCATACAGTCGTTCGACGAAGGCGTTTTGACAGGGCAATCGTGTCAAGGGATGGGTCGGGGAGGAGGACGCTCCCGAATAGCGGTGATGTATGCAACTCGGGAGCGTCCCTCCCTTCCCCGTCCCGTCCCTTGCCCGCTGCACGATTGTTCTGTCAAAACCACGTTAAAATGCCTTCGTCGATCGACTGTATGCATAGGCACAGATATTATAATACTATTATAGGTAGGCTGATAGTAGGTTATGAAACGTACTACGTGACCAATTTTTTTTCAAGTTTTACTCCCCCTTGGTGGGATTATCTCACATACTGAAATCCCCGCCCCCCTTCCCCCTCTAGTTTTCACTTTGTAATTCATAAATACCTACGGTTTTCAATAATATTTTTGCAAACAGAAATTTCTAAATTTTAATTTTGCTCTTACTTATTTGTCTTTAATACAGCGCTTACCCTTAACGCCAAGAGTGCGTGCATGCCCACAGTTAAACTGTTAAAAGTGAAAATATTATCAAAAAGAAAAAACTTGTGTTATAGTTTTTTCTTCTTCATAATATTTTTCCACTACTTTTTACACTATACTTACATAATGTGTTATTTATAATATCATAATATGTTTAATATAATATCATAATATGTTTAATATTATTATGTCAGGAACTTTACTAACAAAAATAAGTCCTGTAAAAGCGCTAAACGCTTTGCGCCATATTTGAAAGTAGCTCAAAAAAGGGCGAGATTTTCCTAGCTAGAGGATATGAGAAAACCCCCCTCCTCCCCTGAACGGGTCACGTAGTATGGGTGCGTTCCCGTGATAAACGTAGGTACCGTGTTGTACTCTGTGATGATTATTCTTACTTTTCGTATCTGATTATACCAATCGATCCATCATTTGCTCCGTAAAATGAAAAGACATCAGTATTATGACTGGAATTTAAAACAGCTAAACGGCAAGGCCCAGATGATATCGTAATACGAGATATAAGTTGACCATTTTCTAGTAATGCAGTCCCTTTATTTGCAATCAAAATGAGGAGGCGAAGTTTCGTACTCTGAAAAATATGTTAGATAATGCCGAGTTAGTAATTAATGATCCTACTGTTGAAGATAGTGAGGGAATTATTGTCAGGTAGATAGCTACGTTAATTTAATATGTTAACAGTTAATATACATTCATAGGTATAGGTGTCTTACATTGGGCGTTTCAAATGCGGCAATGTCTAATACTCTATCCTCACAAGTGTATGCGTGACTTTCTTGCATATCACTGTAGAATGTTATGGTTTTTCCACTGCAAAGAATTAATTCACTTCCAACAATGGACCTAGAAGAAAATAAACTAGCATGAAACGGGTTTATAAACATAAAAATATATTATATTAATACTTACATAGATGTTATAGTTTCAATAAAGGCAGTTTCAATAGTGAAAAATAATTTTCCTTTCCTGGTGTAACCTTTTACTTCATTTCCAGATGCGGCAAATATTTTTTCTCCGTAAGCACCTTGAAATTTTTGAGGATATAAAAAAGTAAGAAGGCAATGTCAAAATATTATAAATTATAGGAAGGTACTTAGCTAGGTATAGGTTTAGTCTTTAGTTTATGTTTAAAGTTTAACTTCAACTCGATCGAAAATTATAAGCATTAGGTATGTAATGTATCTAATAACTACCTAATATGGTATGTGAATATACCTACTTAGAAAAAAGTGAGTAGGTTTCTACCTACTTTTTTTTCTAAAAGGAATCTAAGTTACTCACCACTTGTCATTAAGACCGATGTTATTGGTTTTCCTGGGAGTGTTTTAAATTGCACAATCGGCTCTTCATCTTTAATGCTTATACATTGCAAAACTCCGTTTTTGTCACCTATGGCAAACTGAAAAACACATTTCTAGGGTAAGGCAAGGCACCTAATTTCTTAGAGGCAAAGGCTAATAATTACGTTGGTGTTATCCAACTAACGTAACTAGCAACCACAAAACGTCGCATAATGGGAAGGCTGAAGGAATAGGTTCGTAGGTATAAAAAGGTAACTAGGTAACCTTTTGTTCACTCTTTAGACCAGATGATGGTAAAATTTTTAGCGTATGTGGGTATGTAATACCACATATCAGATAATCCACACGGTGAAATTCGTAATCCATGATATTTTTGAATTTAGAAGTGATAAAGTAGAAAATTAGCAATTTTTCTTTTGTTTTGGTCAGCCTCACTTTTGTTGTCATGGTTACTATACAGAGTGTTTTTTTACTGGGACAGTACGGGTTCATCCATAACCAGAGGAGATACAGGTGCAATTTCATTTGAAACATGAGCTCCTTTTTGGTGAAAAATTAAAAAAAAAATTAAAAAAATTTAAGAAAAAAATTTTAGTATTCAAAATTTTTCGGTCAATCGTGATAGTCCTTTATAATGAATGAAATTGATACAATATTTTGATACCAATCGACTCAGTTCGTTGTAATTCTTATTAGGTAGTTACCTATCAATATCTTATTATTTGTCCATTTTATTGTATCGAATGAAAAAATCGGAGCAGCGGAAGTTAGTCAAATTCGATAAAATGTGAATACATTTTCTCAAATTTGACATCATACAACAGGATAAAGAAAAATTCCTTCAACAAACATTATAGTAGATTCTAATTGCACACACAAAGTATTTAATTGACGACCTCCGTGGCGCAGCGAGCGAAGGTCCGCCTGCGACGCAGGAGGTTGCGGGTTCGATTCCCGCCTCGGAACAAATTTGTGTACGATCTGCAGAAATTTGTTCCGCTGGTCTGGGTGTTTTCTATGTATAATAAAAATATCTATCTATGTAGTATATTGTATTAAGTATATCAGTTATCTAGTACCCTTAACACAAGCTCTGCTTAGCTTGGGGCTAGATAATGCTGTGTGAATTGTCCAGCATTATTTATTATTATTATTAATGCTCCACCGATCAAGAAGTTAAGGAACTCCATCCTCTCACGAGAACTTCTTAATTCAAAAACCTTTCGTATTCAGTACCTACAATTTTGAATTTAGGACATGGTTCTTGCATCTGTCGAACTTGTTTTGTTTGTCAGTCATTTCATCTTCATATTTGTCCTATCATGACATTGTCAATTACGCAGAAAGTAGACTTAATTGAAGTACAATAACTGCTTCATTCGTTAAAAAAAAACACTCTTTATACATACAGTCTCGTCACTGTTCGAAAATGCTACTAAATTTAACTCACCTACCTTTTTTGGAGTGCAAGTCGACGTCATAGAGTAAAAATACCAATGGTCGATATGTCAAGAAGTCAACACAGCGAAACGTCAACGTCAACTTGACGATGACGCTCGCTCTGTTGACGTCGTCGTCAAGTCAAGACGTAAACTCTTCCGATGCAATCCAACCTCAAAAAGTTCCCAAAATTTGTTCTTTGTGTCGAAGTTCTTTCTTATATAAAAGAATCCTTTACCAATTCATATTCGTAGCTAAATAGATAATTGACTTACAAAGTCTGTGCAATAAACTAGCTATGGAACTCGATAAGAAAGATGTGTTTCAGGCAATTGTGTTGATGGATACCTATAACAACAATTTTTCTCCCATAACGAAAAACAAACCTATGGTGAGTTCTGCATTCGTTTTCCACACATTTATACTAATTGATAATAGTGGTTTTACACTTGCAGTGCGTTATCTATTCATCTGGGTTTTAAGTCTTGTTCAGTTTGCATGGTGTGCGATGCATTCAAAGCAAAAAGACAGCTGATAGCCAAATAGCGCTCAGTCGAAAAAGTACTAGCTGAAATCAACTTTATTACGTTGCTATTAGAATCTAAAATTGAATTTTTCAGGCCCATATAGATAGGCCGAAAATGTAATGTCAGCCTGGATTAGATGATGATGAAAAATAATAAAATTATTCTGTAATATTTAACTGCAGGGATTTCTATCAGTCGCTGGTGTCCCACTTATTGATTACACCCTTCAATCTTTGGCTCATGGTGGAATTACTGAAGCAGTATTATTTTGCTGTCAGGATGCACATCTTGTCAAGGAATACATCAAGTAAGAATGAAAACATTTTACCTCCTGGTATTCTTCTTTTCTACTGTTTCTGACCAATAGTTACCAAATTATTAGTTTACAAATTGTTTCATATCACTAATAAATATAAATTAGATATGTTCTTAACAAATACATAATTCATTCAAAATTGTCTCTTTGTAAATATACATATTTACCCAAAACTTTAAAATACTTTTATAGTTATAAAAAAAATTAGAAAACTGCATAAATAAACACACATACTTTATATCCTAAAATTATTTAGTTTTTTTATGTTGTTTTGTTGTAAATTGTTTCTATATAATCTACATGTGTTATTTCATTAAGTATTTTCTTTAATATCTAAATCATGTTCGTAACAATTGATATGCGACTTCAATTTACTCACTATAATTTTTCAGAGAAAGCTCAGGCCTGTGGAAGTGCACAATGGATGTCCAAGTTGTATCATCTGACACTTGCCAATCTGTAGGAGATGTCATGAGAGAAATAGATGCTGCATCATTAGTTAAGGGAGATTTTATTCTTCTTGGCATCAACACTGTAACCAACATTGATTTTGCTTACTTATTGGATCAACACAAGTGAGTGAGAACAGTGCAATTGAAAACATAATCACTTTGTAACCTAGATAAATAAATAAAATAATTGTTTTGTTCCAGGCAAACCACTAAAAAAGATAAAGGTGTTGCTATGACATTGGTCTACAAAGAACTACCCCACAAGCATCCATTGATAAAGTCAGACAAATCAATATTTATAGCTGCAGATGGCAAAAATCAAAAAGTTTTGTTTCATCAAAAATTCAAGGCGAACTCTGCTGAAAGTGCTATTGCCCTGCCTACTGTATGAATTTTAATTAAAAAGAATTCACCATTTCTTTTTTGCTTACAGTCAAGGCTCCCACATTTGTCTATATGTGAGGAGAAATAAAATAATGCATAGTTTGTAATACATAGTGACATAATTCATGACAAACATTTCAGAAACACCTTCTAAGCCATGAAGAGGTGAAGTTGCATCAGAATTTGGTGGATCCAAATATTGCTGTTTGTTCCCCATCTGTGCCACCACTTTTTGCTGATAATTTTGACTTTCAAAGCCGTGATGACTTCATACATGGATTGCTTATCCAGGAGGATATTTTGTCTGATTCCTTGTACTACACATTTGTAAAGTCCAACAAGTATGCAGCTGCTATTACTAATTGGAAGACATTTCAAACAGTCTGGTGAGCACTCTAACATTTCTTGAAAGGCTTTTGCTTGCATGTATGCATATGTTAAGGTTTGTGTGTTATATTTATATCTAAAATGTGAATAAAATTGTATTTTTTAATAGTGTCTGTCTTTTGGTAGATTTTCTAAATTTTAATAATCTAGTATCATGTAAGTATTTGACGACCTCCTTGGCGCATCCGCCTGCGATGCAGGAGGATGCGGGTTCGATTCCCGTCTCAGAACAAATCTGTGTACGATCTGCAGAAATTTGTTCCATTGGTCTGTGTGTTTTCTATGTATTATAAAAAAAATATGTATCTATGTAGTGTATTGTATTAAGTATATCAGTTATCTACTACCCATAACGGCCATAACACAAGCTCTGCTTAGCTTGGGGCTAGATAATGCTTTGTGAATTGTCCAGCATTATTTATTTATTTTCCACAAATCAATATTGTTTCAGTCAAGATGTTTTTCATAACTGGGCATATCCTCTATCTATCGAATCTGGTGCATACAAGGAGTTTGTCTACTCAGGAAAACATATTTATAGAAACAAGACTGCTACACTTCACAGGTAAGTGTATATTGTGTGAACTTTTTACTAGCAGTAAAAAGTTATTAAATGCACATAATATATCAATGTTAATAATACATTTTGTTCATATCAATAACTGAAAAATTGTATTCTTTCCAAGCTACTTTTTATTTTTTATTAACCCGGCAAACATCGTACTACTCTCACTTTTAAACCTTCCTTAAACTTCTACAAATATTTCAAAAACAAAATTAGCCAAATCGAACTAGCTCTTCTCGAGTTTTTGTGAGATTCAACCTCAACAGCCAGTATTGGTCCACTACTGGACGCAGGCCTCCCCCTGATAAGGGCTGTAGAATTGTATTGCAGGGGGCGCTGCTGCCCGCCCCCAGTGGATATCCGTTAGTCGCCTCATACGACACCTGCGGGAAAAGTTGGGGTGGTGCAAATTCTAAGCCCAAGGCACCATACAGCTGTGTGAGACTATCAAACATCAATAGATTTTTGTGTATATAAATTTAGGCATGTGTATGTCATAGCCATCTCAGGCATCACGGTCACCACGGAAGACCAGCACTGACGCATGATTCTTTACTTTTACTATTTTCAGATCGTGCAAGCTTGTGGAAGATGTTCTGATTGGTGATGCTTCAAGGTTGGGCGCAAATTCAATAGTGTCTGATTCCTTTATTGGAGACAATGTTAATATTGGCAATAATTGCACAATAGAGAAAAGCTATATTTCAAATAGGGTTGAAATAAAGGACAATAGCAAAATAGTTAGATCCTATGTTGATGAGGATTGCTTAGTAAACGAAAATTGTTCTATTGAAGGCACTATAATTCCTAAAAACATTACTGTTCCGCCTGGCACAAATCTTAATGGCATAGTTATGGCAGAGGTAGAAAATGAGAAAGGTGTGTATAGTTTTTACAGAAGACTTGTTGAAGTTAACTTTTGAAGTTGTAACCAAAGCAACAACAACCAAACATGTCCAAACAGATCAATTATTTTCAGAGCTAAAACTTTCAGCATCAGAGTCAGGGACAGAATGGGAGAATGATTCGATTGGGAGCAGTCAGGATGATTTTGTAGGATTTGATAAAAAGTGGAGTGACAGTGAATCTTGCTACTCTTCGGATGTCAGTGATGATTCTTCTGATCATGCATCTCCTATTCCTGACGATACCAATAGTAAGTATTGAAATATATTTTAAATCATAAATAATTATGGCATCATGCTATTCCTTAGATAGGTCTACTACCTACATTTTCCTTAGATTTTATGAGAGAAGCTTTTACAAAAGTATGAAGATCTTCTTATCATAAAAGAAGGAAAACCCCTACTTACCTTAGAACAGAACTCCTTTTCGCACTATGGTCAAACATTTTAAAATAAAAACGCCTGTTTAAAAATTCGTACAGAAAACATATTTGCTAACTAATGTGAATAAATACCAAAAATATAAACTTACCTTAACTTTTTCAGTATTCCTGAATGAAGTGATTGACAGTCTTGCCAGAGGGTTTGAAGACAAACTCAAATGTGATTATCTGATTTTGGAAATCAATTCTTCAAGATATGCATACAACATACAATTGCATGAAGTTAACTTCTATGTTGTAAAAGCATTGCTCAGTTTGCCACATCTAGAAAAAGCTAAAAGTTTCCTTGCTGCATTCAGGGATGTGGTAAAGTTTTTCCATCCCATTTTTAAAAATTATATCAAGAGCAAAACTTCTATAATGGATTGTCTGAAAGCAATTGAGGTAAGTTTTTGTGCACACTACAATGTTTTGAAATTACTTAATAAATAAATGATGCTAGACAATTCACACATCATCTAGCCCCAAGCTAAGCAGTGCTTGTGTTATGGGTACCTACTGGATGACTGATATACTTAAAAAAATACCAATTAGGTAATATAAGGCTTTTAAAAATATTACAGGAAACATCCATCCAATGTGAATGGCTGCAAGGGAATAGTGGTCATGTCTTGCACATGCTGTATGATATAGAAATTATTGATGAGGATACATTGCTGGAGTTCTATGAAAAACTGAAGGAAAACCATAGCCCTCTACTACAGCTCAGTTCTGTTAAACTGTTCTTTGAATGGTTACAAAAAGCTGATGAAGAGACTGATGAAGACGATGAATCTGATTAAGAGAAAATAATCTTATCATAATATACTGAAAGTATATAAATGGTGAAATAATTACAGGAAGTGTGAATTGTTCCATTATGTAATTACCTAATTATATGAAATAATGAATAAACAACCATTGTAAATATTCATAGTTACAACATTTATCAACTTCTATTTTTATCCTAACGAATGGTTGCATATTGCTGAAATTGAACAGTAGAGAAATTTCTAAATTTGTTTATGTCAAATGTTGTTGGTTCACAAGGTGAATGCACTTTAATCTGCCTCATGTGTGTGTCTCGTCCATTCTGGTGATTGCTCAGCACAGCTATTTGTATCATGTATGTTCTTATTGGTCTGTCATGTATATCTTTTATTGGTATCATTTCCCAGCCTGCAACAAGTTTGCTTAGTTATTTTAAATAATTTAAACACATGCCTATGTTCAGTACCCGTTATCCCATTCAATGCCCACTGGTGGTGAACCAGGACATGTGCATTATGGGCAATGAAAGATATTTTCATTTAGTTAAAATCTTTGTTAGTTATATCCAACAGCATACCCCTACTTACCACTAGGCTCAATCAATTCAATCACTTCTATCTCTTGTAAATCATTGAAGTGTGTGCCTGCTCGAATAGATATTCTGCTAGGAGTATAACTCTCATCAAGTTTGTAGTCTGTGTAGATGTAAATATGGGACACCATGGTTTTGCGTTGAAACTGTATGTTCACTAGATGTGGAAGCTGCCCATCTGACTGCCAGTAAGTTTCCATACAGTCATCTCTCAACTGGTCAATGCCAAAACCTGCACAAAGGAAATGAAACTATTAAGCATCTCTTTGCTAATAACTCTATTATGTGAATACACAGTGGAAGTATAAGTACATATACCACAGAAAAATACTACACTTACGAGGTACTTACTTCCTACTGGACCCATGCATGCCTACCTGGTTTACATGAGGAGAGACTCCAAATGGCGTGATTCCCAACTTCCCGGACCGTTCCAGATCTCTCGCTAACTAGTGGATCTTTTTCCGAAGCCATTGCGTGTATGTGTGGTGAGTTTGTGAATTCGTAAGATATGGTATGCTCTTGCAGTAGTTTCACAATGTTTTTGTATTTATTTCGTTGAGATTGAGAATTTATGACTCGACTCGACTAACATTGAGTTGAGTGGCTTTTGGCTAGTGTTATTTCACCGTTTGTTTGCATTTCTTCGATCTGACTGACATTTTCTTTGGGTTGCAACATAGACGCGGGAGGTTGAATTTATGATTTCATATCTTGTAGGTGTCTATTTGAATAATTTGCCGAAAATTAGGAAATATTAGTGCCTAATTTAGCTCGGTCTGTTTATGTAGCTCTAGGCTGCAAAAGCCTCACAGTGGTAGGTATTTTGCGAAAACAACCCAAGGATATCCTTCCACCCGTAAGTTTTGACGTGATTACACAGATGACAGAATTATACTGTGTTGAGTACTGTGTAGGTATTTATTTTATTTCCATTATTGAGTAAAACTATAAAGTTTGCTCTTTTGACATGGAAACTGGCAGAGTCGCAGAGTTGTCGCAGACACAGCGAGCAATGAAATAAGAAGTTGAAGGTTACATTAAGGTGCTTCTAAACGGGCTACACTTTTCTGCTATATTATGTGGCTGCAATACATTGGCCGGCAACATTGCTCGCAATACCAGCCAGACTATGCAAGATTGCAGTAATGGCACAGTAGATACATATATTATCTACTGTGGTAATGGCCCGGCAATTATTGCCAAACATTTAAGGTGTGGCCAGCACGGCCGGTATGGCCGGGCGATCGCTGACCGATCGATTTTACCTGCAATATTGCCCAGCCAGTTCTATTGTTGTTTCAGTCGCTCCCTATTGTAATGGCATAGTTAGAAGTTTCGAAGCACCTTTATGTAAAGGTGCTTCTAAACGGGCTACTCTTTTCTGCAATTAGTGGCTGCACTATTGGCAACTAATTGCTCGAACACTGATGTCCGAGCAATCTATGGCCGGGCCATGTGTTGCGTTCATAAACAAACAACAAAGCACATAACATAGCAATTAGTCAAATCATCACATCACTCATAACAAACTTCATGTCGGTAGAAAAAGATGCACGCCATTACAATAGGGAGCGACTGAAACAACAATAGAACTGTCTGGGCAAAATTGCAGTTAAAATCGATGTTAAAGGTGCTTCTAATAGGGCTACACTTTTCTGCAATATGTGGTTGCAATACAATGAGCGGCAACATTGCTCGCAATACCAGCTAGACTATGCAAGATTGCAGTTATGGCCCGGCAATAGGTAATTGCCAAACATTTAGATGTAGCCAGTATGGCCGGTATGGCCGGGCGATCACTGACCGATCGATATAACTGCAATATTGCCCAGCCAGTTCTATTGTTGTTTCAGTCGCTCCTGTAATGGCATAGTGCATCTTTTTCTACCGACATGAAGTTTGTTAAGGGTGATGCTTTGACTAACTGCTATGTTCTGTGCTTTGTTATTTGTTTTTGAACGCAACACATGGCCCGGCCACAGATATAATAATACTATACTAGGCCCGGCCATAGATTGTTTGGACATCAGTGTTCAAGCAATATTTTTGTAATGGCCGGGCAATAAGTTGCCAATAGTGCAGCCACTAATTGCAGAAAAGTATAGCCCGTTTAGAAGCACCTTTATGAAAAGAGAAGAAGAACTATACATGCTGTATTTTTTTTTAATAAATAAATAATTAATGCTAGACAATGCTGGACAATTCACACAGCATTATATATCCAAGCTAAGCAGAGCTTGTGTTATGGGTATTAGATAACTGATATACTTAGAAATAGATATTTTTTATTAGGTAGGTATACATAAAAAACACCCAGACCAACGGAACAAATTTCTGCAGATTGTATACAAATTTGTTCCCAGGCGGGAATCGAACCCGCAACCTCCTGCGTCGCAGGCGGACCTTCGCCCGCTGCGACACGGAGGTCGTCCACTTAGCACTACTCTAACTCTAAAACCTATCTAAGATCGGGTAAAATAATACACTTTTGGATCTCAATTTATTTTTTAACTCTTCTTTATTGTTTTTAGTTAGAACTGAGATAATTATTAGGTACTCGGTATAACAGATAAAAGTTATAGGTAATTAAACCTGTAACTGACGCCAAAATGATAGTCTTAACTTGGTATCTCCGGATCCAAGGGAGAAAGACCCATCGACCGTGTGGGGTGTCTAGCTTAAGTGATCAGTAGAAGGAGCTCTACAGCTTGCAGCGCAACCGACGTAATAAATTTTCGTATCCACACCACAGGGTGTGCGTTGGTGTTAGTACCTACCTATGTTGAAAGATGGTGTGGACTTTAACGCTTCATGTTTTATAAAGAAGCCTTATGCCTTTGCCCCTCATAGGTATTGCTTCGATCAATATAAATAGGTATACCTACCATGAGATAAATGCGGAGATGCCTCCGATGCCCTTTGACTTCTTTCGAAGGTAGGTGATCTCATTATTTTCATTATTCTCGGCGATATCGTTGCGCGTCCGCAACGAATTCGCTGGGCATCCGCGGCGTGTTCGTTGCGACCGGGCGCAACGAACACGCTCGCAAACCGCTGCTAGTGTGATACTGATATGATAAGACTTATATGGTCTGGCTGTGCGTGTGAGTTTTCGTTGTCACTCCTTCGGCTTCAGGTTCTGGGTGCCATTTTGGCACCCCTCGTAGCTTGGTCACCCGGGGCGGACCGCCCCTCGTCCCCCCTTACACCGCTAGGGATACAAGGTTCTGCCCGCGGCTTCGCACGTAGTACATTACATACTAACTCATGCAAGCTCTTTTCCGCGATAAAAAGTAACCTACCTAAGTCCGTCTGTCCCCGGGATAGATACCGTTTAAAGTTTTGGTTCATCAGCACTATTTGTCCACTCATATTATATCCTTCTAATAGGTATAATCAAATAATTTAATAGTCCTTGTTTTTATTTATTTATTTATTTTTGCTTTAGTTTTAGTTTTCATAATATAGCTTCTTAATATATTCTCTTTGTGTTCTAATTTCTAATTTTATACGCCACCGTCAAGTTCTACACTAACCGATCCTGTCCATCCAAAGGTTGCCTGGAAGAGATCGCTTTTAGCGATAAGGCCGCCGATTGTGCCATACTAGATTTAATTAGTAGTATTTTTAATTAATATTTCATAAGCATTGATGGTACAATAAAGCTAATATCTATCTATCTATCTATACCGTCTATCCAAATTACACCAAAATCCGTTCAGAATTTTAGGCGTGAAAAGTAGAATGGCAAACAGACAGAATTACTTTCGTTTAATAACATTTAGTAGTACCTATGAATAGTATGGATTAGTTTAAATTTTCGTTGAGTTCAGTTTTACTTCCAATAGAATAGATCAATGATTGGATAATATGAAGATTTGTAATTGTAGATCTATCCTAACTAAATCCTAACTAGATCTAACCTAACATCATAAGGAACTAGCTATTATTTTGGTACTTATGTAGGCCGATTGACAAATTGATAAAAGTTACCCACCTTAATTAATGAGCGGTTTGCGGCTTCATAATTCGAGAATAGCATGTGGTAAGCGGACAGCCGGGCGTGATGGGAACTGCCCACTCGGAGAATCCCAGACGATCACCAAATGTTGGTTACGATACGGCTCACAAGCACAACACTCAATACGGTCGTTTTACGACACATTAGTTAGGTTTATATCTGTGTTAATAAGTGGTTTGGTACCTAGGTAATCAATTAAAACTATTAATTTTGTAAAGAATAACCTACCCTACCCATTAACCATTTTGAACATGTTGTCTAGTTCTGTAGCTGTGTGGTGCCGGCTTAGAATTTGCACCACCCCAACTCTTCCCGCTCGTTTGTCGTAAGAGATGCGACTACGGGATATCTACCGGGGACGGGCAGCAGCGCCCCCTGCAGAACAATTCTACCACCACCGAACTGCGATTCCCAACACGCATGCCTATTACCCCAGCATGCATAATATATGTATTGCCCATAATCCCCACGCTGGGGATTATGGGCATTACATATATTACCTATTTATTTACTATTATTAGTGGTGCATAGTAAAACCTAAGATATCAATTTAGATAGGGAATCATGCCATTTCAGAAGCCTTCTCAAACAATTTCAAATGCAAACAATATACTACAGGGTGTTCCATAATGAGTGGATAACTGACGACTGATTAATTGACGGTGCTTATCCGGGACGAATATATATTATAGGTATATAAAGAGCAAAATAGGCATTCTGCGGATTTAAATTGATTTCCCATTGACAAAGGTACCTACTAGGTACTTAAATATTATTATTATTGACATAATATTTATGTGAAACTTACTTCGGCGAAGTGTGTGTTATTTTTATCGTAACTCACTTTACCTATAGGAGGACTAATGAATAATGAATTAACACATTACCTCCGTTTAATTTTTATAACTAAGAATTAAACACAGAATGTTGCAACGCCCTTACAGTGTCATCAAGATTGTACCGCAAAATTGTAAAACCTTTTAATAATATGAAAGCAATTAATAAATAAAAGTTCCAAACTAGGTATGGTATGGTATGGATGAAGCACTCTGTAATCTGTGGCCTGAAGACATGCGAATGCGACGATGCGACCGTACAACAGCTATGGTATGCTGTACTTTCCTATGTGGAATGAAAAACCTCCAACCATTTGACTTATAATATAATGTAACAAAAACTTTTTATAAGTACCACAAAAGAAAAGAACCCAAAACCCAACATCGAGAGTCACTTTAATATTTACCTAGGTAACGATAGCGTATACAACAAAACCCAAACTTGGTATAGGTTTTTCACACAGTACCTACAGGAGTGCATTTTCATTAAGTGAACTGGACACCTCACCTCAATAGCCTGTATTGGTCCACTGCTGGACGCAGATCTCCCCCTGATAAACGCCTTGTTGGCTTTTATCTCATCGGGGATAATATGCCCATAATCCTCAAGCTGGGCATGCGGGTTGGGGATCGCAGTTCGGTGGTAGAATCTGCAGTGGGCGCTGCTGCCCGTCCCCGGTGGATATCCCTTAGTCGCCTCTTACGACACCCGCGGGAAGAGTTGGGGTGGTGCAAATTCTAAGCCGGCAGCACACAGCTAAAGGTACCTGCTAAATAATATTACTAACATAAATGCGAAAGTAAATCTCTCTGATTGTAACGAACCAACTCTGAACAGATCCAAATGAAAGACATGGAGGTAGACAGCATACCTAGCTACCGGGGAAAGACAGACTATTTTACCCCGGGAAAGCCGGAGCGATGCTGCGGGTAGAAGCTGGTAAGAAATACGTGTTATGTAATTGACTCTCTTCAAATTACACTTTTTCTACTAGCGGGTGGACGTCTACTTTTTATTATGATCATCATAATGATTTTGAATGTATGTAGTTGGGCCTTTTTGATCACTTTGATAGTAAGTATAAAAAAATAACAATTTCTTATGTCAAACTGTGATGTCATTTTTCAAAATCGGCATCAAAAATTTTCGTCATTTTCGGGTTTTTTCATATTGCGGAAGTGAAAAATACTAGCCAGCTTTTAGGAGAATAGCTCTAATATCTATTTAACACCAGTTTGATTATTTTCTACAATGTTTAATATTGGCAAAAAGCAAATTGACCAGTTGTCCCGATACACAAGAACTGCAATATGTTATAGCGTGGCTAACGTCTTGTTCCTCCTTTATATCACGGACTGGAAGGCTGTTGTAACTTTCATACCTTACTACAACTTAGGGTTCAAGAAAGATATCAGGTGGGGATCGTGCCCCAAGAAACATTAAGGTGGGTATCGTGCCCCAAGAAACATGAATAAGAAGGTAATAAAATAAATAAGTAAACTCTAAGTCGCCAAAAGCCACGATGAAACAAAACAATATTTTCATTGATTTTGGTGAGAACCTTATTAATAGTTCTAATGAATTGCTTAATGTGATTCTAAACGAAATGAACTGAAAATGGGATAGATAAGAGTTTACAAACAAGATGGTTACCTATTAAATGAGGATCACGCATCGAAATTATGCAACGAGTTGTCCAAGAGAAGAGAAGAATAATAATGACCGGCTTTGACTGGTCCAAGATCAGGTGTGCGGGATTTGTGTTAAAAATGTCAAGCCCTGCAGCCGTCGACGCGTGCGCAGCTGCCTCCGCCCTCCGGCCAGCGCCCTCCGAACAAACAGGACCTCTGTATTGTTATGTTTATTGTATTACATTTGTCCGAATTACTTTTTTGTGTAAAAATTTAATCATTAAAGCGTGAATGTGCACCTGGTTTTAGAGACTATTGTAATTTTAATGTAGCTATACTTACTTGGGTAGGTACTTGCCTAGTCGTAAAATATTAATCTTCATCTTGTTATGCGAGTTTATAAGGGCACAAATTGATTGAGTGTTCATTTCATACACAGATCAGGAATACCACATCTGTGATTTCTTACCTACTTTAGGAACCTTTAAAAATAGGCTATGTTTATTGAATTCAAATAACGTTCCATGGCTTGATGAGGTTCTATACATTTTTGATTTATTTCTGAAAGACCACAACATTTATACTTTTCCACAGTAGGAAATATTTTAAACTTTACATTGGTCTCTCTCATATCTTACGACGACGCTACAAATATAAATCATGGCTAGAACTCATATTACCTACTTAAAATTCCTTAAAATAGTTTATAAACTACAATTTTACTCGTATGATGCTCCGTGGATGCTCGTAACCTCCGGAATACTTCTAATTACTCAAACAAAATAAAATACCTATACACAATGAATGGGGCTTTGCAACCTACTGTCGTGGCATACCATACGTGATAGTTACCATAGGATCGAGGGTACAATTAGGGACCGAGGGGCGAGGGACGTGCCGACACAGGGTACATGCGCAAGCGCCGAACTTGACTGACACTTATCTTCGAGCCGCTCGCGAAGCGGTTGTGTGCTGCGCTACCTTCGAACGTAAACAAACAAATTGCGCGAACTTAGAAATACGAACTTATAATAGCGAAGTGTTACTATAAGTGATAGTGGCAATGGATTTGTCTTGCGAGGAGAATATGCAGAGCCCTGGGAATAGCGGGAGCAGCCGTCAGGTGGACATGTGCGTCGCAGGGCCGGACAGGGCTCTCGACACGGACCCCAGGGTCATTCTGAACCTGCTGACCCTCGAGCGGTCCCATGCTCTCCACGCAGACTACTTCCAGAACGTCCAGATTGATATACAGCCTTTTATGAGGAAGGTCGTCACTACCTGGATGCTAGAGGTAAGATTGCCTGGATTTTTTATATAAGTTTTTAAAACCTTTTTGGTTTGTTTGTGGTTTACTTTCACGGTCAAGATTTTCCATAACTGTGGACCCTGACACCGAGCTGTGTGCAATGGATGAAATATCCTAAATTTTCCCACCTGTTTTAATTTTTGGTTGTCTATATAAGTACCTAAGTTTATGCTGATGTCAAAGCACTGCAGGTTGCAGGTAAGTCGATGACTGCAAGCAATTTGTATAATCAGCTGATTTGTAAACTACCTACAATTTATTCTCCTCTGCATGCATAGTAAATGCGTGCTGCTGGCATTTACGGAAATTGGAAAACTGCATTGTATTTTGCATCATTGTCGGGTTTACAGTTTCGTTGTTGAGTCAACTTGAGTGCGTACCTTTATTTTTTGATTAGATTATGCTTAACTAGGTATACCTTTGAGTTTTGCTATCTCTTAAGTGTTACGAGATGTTATGGAAAATGTCATTAAGTTATATCGATTAGATAGAGCAAACCTCTCTCCAATTGGTTTCATCCATGTTTCATCTGACCTATTCTGTAAAGTCAAGCCAAAGAAAACTCAAAGATGTGAACTGAAAGTGGGTTTCCTGCTTTGATGACCAGCGTGTGATTCAGGGTTATTATAACCCACCTAATTACAAAAACCTTTACATTCTCATTAAACATCAGAGCATTTAACTTATTTAGAAAGTTTCCTACGCCTCAATGACAATGACCCCACTGCATCGCTTCACAATGACGCAACGGAACCTCATCTCCTCGACTACGGTCACATAGGAAGCAGGTCGCTTACCAGTACCGATGAACCAGTAATCTGGATTCCTATTTAAACCACACGTTCAAGCCAATGGAGTCTTGCTGGGCCAGAGAGACCACTTCTAAATCATTCTAGTTCTCGTGTGTTTTCTGAAAGCACGTGTAAATCATTCTGTTGGCACGCTTCATTAATAGAATATTGTGTGTGTTTGCTTATTGTAAAAACACTTACGAGTACCCGTAAGTGTTTTTATGATCTAAAAAATCTACATGATTTATCGATGCCAGAGTTTTACTCTAGTGCTTAAAATGATAAAATCTATTGGTTTTCGTGATAATACTGAGATGAAACAAAATTGGGGTTTATTTTAAATTGAGCGGGTGTACGCCTGTGGGGTTGTAAAAATTCAGCACCTATAAGCTCTGGTTGGCCCGACGCTATACCTGCTTACTGCGAAAGTTAATTCTTATCTACAATTTCGGGTTTCCATCAGTGAGCATGGGAATCATAAAAGTCACAGAATAACTAGTAATGTCCACGTAGTACTCTCAGTACCTACTACAAGATATTACGTATTCTGTGTTTATGAAAGCTGCGTTTTTTATGAAGTCGTCGTGGTCGATTATTTCTTCAACTTTCTTACAATGTAATTGAACTTGAAGATTACCCATTTCCTCGAGATTTCGGGTTGTCGTAGGTTATTTTTGTTATTTCGTAGAAGTGCTACGGTAGTGCTACGAAACTTTGAAGCTTACTTTCAAAGCTCGTATTTTGTAACGGGTAGACCTATTGTAAAATGTACAAATTTTTGCCAAATTATATTATGTTCCTATTCCTATCTTTATATCCTACTATGTATAGTATATTCGCATTTACAATTATTACAATATTAGTAGTAGTAGACATTAATCCTACTAATATGGTAAATGCGAATATGTGAATGTTTGTTACCATGCACGTATCTCCGTAACTACTTAACGGAATAAGATGCAATTTGGTTTGTAGATAAGAATAACACGTATGATATCTAATTTTCAAAAATTAACCTCTGAAGGGAAGTTCAAAAGGGTGGTAAAGTTTCTATGGAAAATTATCATTCCTTGGTTCGATTCACTCAAAACTCGGTATAAATAAACTGTAGAGTGAATAATGAATCATGTATTTTTTTTTTCGGCGAAGCCACGCGCTGCTAGTATAGGATAATATAAAAATAGGTGAGATGTGTTTGTTTAGTGAGTACCACAGTACCAAAGAACTATAACAGCTTTGATTTTTAAAATCCATTCGCTAACAGAAAGCTTTCACAAAACCGCAATCCTAAAATCGCATATTTTCCAGGTGTGCGAGGAACAGCAATGCGAGGAGCAGGTGTTTCCACTCGCAGTGAGCTACATGGACCGGTTCCTGGCCCAGCGCGCCATCTCGCGGCAGCAGCTGCAACTCCTGGCGGTCACAGCCATGCTACTCGCCTCCAAGTTCCGGCAGTGCCATCCTCTGTCTGTGGAACTCCTGTGCGCGTATACGGATAACTCTGTGTCCCCACCCGAAGTTAGGGTAAGTGATGATTATGTAGTTAAAGGTTTCTGCAGCACAGGAAATAATTGACATTATAAGTAAGGAAACATTTTCTCATGCTAAATTAGTAACGCTTCAAGGTTTGGACTTGTATCTCTGACACCATTCGAGAACCGCATGTAAACATATCCTTTGTAAAAAGGCTTAGGTACCTACTACAAAATATCAGATTATCTAGAGGATAAAAAAGCTTGGGACGAGTTTTGATCCAGCTCGAAAACTAACGCTCTAACAATGTAAAGGTTTCTTGTTCGCGTCTTTAATTTACCTTAAAAAGAATGAAGTGAACAAAAAATCTAAGTGAGCACTTTATTTCCTAGTTTTACTTACCTATGAAATTTGATTTTAATTTTTGTGACGCGTCCAAGAGTCCTGTAAGGTCTAAAGGAAATAAAGCACATTGATATTTGATATATTTGATGTTATACCTACGTCTTGGTCACCGCTACAGGAATTCCAGATTCTTAGCACGTGTGAAAGTTTCTTGCACATCTCGAAGGTATTAGGGCATAAAGCAAGTTTGTACTGCAGCCAGACTTCCTGAGGTTTCTCCGCCTTGTAAGGCTTGTTTTACAAAAACCCTGTTAATTGCCTATTAACCCGCTAATCACTCGATACCCTCGAGCAGCCGCACAACTCACATCCTGTGCCGACCGCAAGTTATTCATTGTTTTGATTTCACTGCGAATGAACCCGATTGGCCGAGTCAAATGTCACTCCTTCACCCCAAACACTCGTTTCCTACAAGTGAGTTTCCGGCAATTACTTGTTCCTTGAGTCCAAGAGGGCACGAAAGATGTCACCCTCATGAAGCACAACGTGTGACGAAGTAAGTCACAAAATTACAAGACATCCTTCCGACGGAAACGTGAGTAACCCGGAGGATATGATAGCCATCATCGTCTATTAGTAACTTACATTACAATTGAGTCAGTATTTTAGTGAGAGTGCGAGTGCCGACAATAACTTGTACTTAAATCGAGAGTAACGGCCTCGGAAGCGTTCGTCGTCCTCATTTAGGGAAATCTACATAATTACCGTGACATGTCCGAGGGATGGTCCTATGTGGTCGGACTAGCGTTACCCTTTCCCACAGTTAGGTAGGACTAATGATAACAAATTGTGAGTGCGGTAAGCGCTGGCAGGTGTGATTCGATCAATTGCGCTTGCTCATGGATTGTGACTTTGTCCCCAAAGTCCCCATAATTCACACGCTGCGTCATACGTCACGTCAGGTGACGGTGCCTCACTAATTGCATTTTCGAATGCCGCATCGGCTCTGTTATTCCACACATCAGCTGATCTGATAAGTTCACGATAGTGCTGCTTTAAATACACATAAAGGCCGTGAGAACGTTCCGGCGTCCCTTTCCGTATGGCATCGTATTATACTTCCTTGCAATTAATTCGGGCGATGATCGCGATATACGTGCACTACGCATACCTAATGATGTCATATGGTTCGGGGACAGACTTTCTCATACCTTGACATTTTGTAATTCTACCCTAGATAGTATAAATTCCAGGGCGTGCGATCAATTACAAGTTCTTCTCACACTTTGAAATACAGTCTGGTCTTTTCAGGCCAACAAATTGGCATCAAGTGCGTATAGTTTACTATTAGTACCTAAACCTACTAATACACTGCCGTCTTTATCATAAAATCGGAAAACTTATTAATATTATGTTTAAGGATGGACCTACATTAATATCTCCCGAGATAAAGAATTTAGGTAGGTACCAAAGTTTCAAGGTTATCTTTGTAGGCACATTGAACCTACAGATTAACTTTTGTTCTCATTTAGAAAGGCAATGACTTTGATAACATTATTTATTTTCCAATCAGTATAAGGCACTCCAAAATTGTAGGGATTTTCTAATCAGCCCAAATTATTTCTAAGTGAGCAGGTAATTTGTAAGAAGTTGGAATCGAGCACTTTGCCCTTCTTACGCCAAGTCACGACTCCGCTTTTCTGCTTTAATTGTAATTTGCCACTTTTTGCGGTTTCCGCTAGAGCCCATCGGGTATGACGGTTACGATCCTTAACTGCTTAGAATTATGCACTATTTGTCCCTTCTTACCTAAGTCACTTTGAATACGGCAAATTATTATTTCAAACGTGCAATTGTATCATATTCACACGGGTCGTTAGGGGATGAGACATTTTGTGAAGGGACTTATATGTTTTTTTGTTGTAGCAATGGGAAATGCTGCTTCTTCAACGGCTGAACTGGCAGCTGTCGATTGCTACCGCCTTCGACTTCGTGGAGCCTTACCTCGCGAGAGTTCCGTGGGGCCGCGGGAACCCCCTTGTGAGAGCCCATGCGCTGACCTTGACGTCAGTTTGCTACACTGGTAAGTCATTTACCATTTGCAAAAGTTTCTAGCAGTTTCTGTGCGTATGCGGGCCGAATCGGCTTCCTGCTAATTACCATTAGGTACTATACTAATCGATAAATGCTGTAGGCTTTCATTATCACATTTATCACTTTCCGTGTTCTAAATTTATTTTAGCTTCCCTTTGTTTTTTTGTGCGTGCGGTCAGCGGGACATGTGAGCTTTTAGTTTGGGGTGTGAGGGCCGGCCGGCATGTGTCGGCACGCACATGCCGACGCACTGATATCGCGCACACCTTGCGCGTGTCACCCCATTTACTGACCCTCCTATTGTAGCAGCGTAATCTCTTCTAAATACGCTCGAGCCTAGAGTAAATCCAAAACTAGTAGTATTATCATGACAATCGGAGGTAAACCCGTTTCGCTAGTACCAGATTTTATGCTAATACCTACATATAGTTTTGTCCTGTCCACTCATAAACTAAACACGTGCTCGCGTGAAGGACGAATCACGTAATAAAATTAAATGAAAGGAAGGACTGATTTCGACGCCCTTTCCACTTATTTTTATGAGTCGTAAAATTATTGCGGGCTTATTGACAACTTCAAAACTAGTCTACCAGTTAAAAAAATAGTCTCGATATTTTTATGAGACCCTAAAATAACATTTAACTTTCTATGGTTAGATATCAAGGGTAAATACTATCTCTTTTGAATAATCGATATTTACTCTGTGTTATTATTATCAAACAATGTACATTTTCTACTTCCACGATCGAAGTTTTCGTTACTAACAAGAGAACAAATAATAGTAAGTAAGGTACCGTATTAATAATAGTAGTAAATATACAAGTTATATCTTCGGTATCAGTTGAATGTTGACCAACGATGACCCTTGATATTACCACCCTGGAGGGACGCGCATGCGCGATCACCAGCCACATAAAAGAAAAAAATAACTAATTCATAACAGACTCACCGGTCTTGTATGACCTTTTAAAAATGTTAGAAAGCTCGCATGTCGACCAAATCGTTTCTTGGTGTTTTTTAAAGACTCACAAATTATACGGTGTAGGTACCTAACCTAGTACTTCCTAACCATAACAAAGGTCAAATACTTGTACCCAAACCATGTACCTAAAGCTCACTATTTACTCTTAACAATCGTACAGTTGGTACCCAAACGCTAGTATCTACCTACTATTTTTCTCTTCTGTGCCCATGAAATAAAGTCGACGGTCTTTTAATTTCCATGACGTAATCAATACAAAATGTGATGGTATTTAACCCATGCTGCCCGTATGGCTCACATATCCTGATAAGAATTATTTATGTCCAAATGCCCCAGCTACCCTCGGTTAATTGGTCCATTGGAAATAGATTTAAAGCTCTCATGAGCATATGGTATTACTGATAAATATATCATCACGAAACAACAAGCGGAGTACAGCCACCGGAGTTACAATAGTTTCAAGCTGAACGAGTTGTTTGAAATTGAAGACGAATTCACTACACAAAAATAAGTTGATCCATTCAATCCACTTATTTTTGTTCAGGTAGGTCATGAGGGGGACACAGTAGAGCTTTATCAAATATTTTTTGTTTGTATAGTCGTTGTATCTATAGATCGGAAGAAACTTATAAAAGCATTTAGGCGTCAAGTTCTGTCGATTTCGGTCACCGGAAGTAGGATAATTGCCGGTAACCGATCGTGCATTACTGAGGTGTGAAGGGTTAATAACCATTGCTTGACCCTAAGCTTATTCACCAATGGCTTGTACAGTTAATTGAGGGGTTCATTTACATCCTTAAGCACCCACTATAAACAATAGACGACACCCTTGAATTTAAGAAAATCTTAGCAGTTAGATTCTCCAAAATGTTATGGTAGTGAGTTGCTAAGGGGAATAATGTCTGGCCTATTTTGTCGCGTTTGATTGAATGCGTACTACCATGCGGTCTGAATCGCGACACTGGTCTAAGGGGACCGACAGCTGACTCAGAACAATACACGAAGACGTCCCGCCGGCTTTGTGCTCACAATCCCTGTCTTTAACTCACGACAAAAACCCTCGATGTAGAAAACGTACCGTGCACCTGGCCAACGGGACTTGAAGTCTCGCGACCCTATCTAACCCGAAACTGCGCAACTTCTCAAATCAAACCACTTATTATACTCAAATATCTCGCAAGACCTTCGCGTTTCCGCTTTAAACATCGGATCTTCCGACCATGTGGAAGTAAACCCTGTTTTGTGAACGTTACCTACTGGGATCAAGTTTTAAGTTTTTAATATCGACAAGAATCAGACGTTCTCATTTTATGAGAAAAATTTCGTTTAAAAAGGGCCCAGAAGGACTGAAATCTATGTTGAATTTTTGCAAGCATACATAAAATATGTCGCAAAGAAGTGCAACCGTTTGTTGAAATAAAACGAGCCCCTTAATATCTAAACTTGTTTTTGCAAAATAAGACATCAAATTCAATAGTTCATAAAATTTTATGGCGTCTAGTTTTCGCACGATTAGACGTTGACTATTTGCAACCCCTGCATTTTGCATGTTGATAATAGAGATTCACTATTTGGGGTGTGGTAGACAGGTTTCCCGAACGAAACTTAACGGTCTTCGATGACTGTTGATCGCCATTACTTGGCTAATTAGAAGGACCGAAGGGAAAGACGCGTGGGTGGAAGCGTGGTGCATGTCTTACGTTGGCTCTAGGGTCTCGGCAGCAGATGTCGGTACCAACTGACAGGCAACCTGTTGCGCAACGGAACGCGACGCTCCGCTGCCCATGCCGAGATCGCCGCTGATATGAAACCCGCGATAGCTTTTGATTTTTAATAAGCTCACATTTCCTATTCAACCTCATTTACAGAACTCAGAGAACAGTCTGTCGCTGTGATTAGCCGCCGTTATTCCAACGAGCTTTATTAACATTTGCAAGGGATCTAAATCAAGTGCACCCCATCTTAGCGGTTCCATTGACCTGCAGTTACGAGCTGCTAGCTATATACGTACGTTAATTAAAGTGTGGGCACTTTTTCTGATTAAAGCTGTTATGACGCGCTCGCGTGTAGCGTCGTTGTTTTTCTTGTAGGACTTATAAGGGCATAGAACTTAAGTAAAGCGTTTGTAGGAGGCAGTGACCCTTGTGACCGTAAGTAGGTAGAAGTAGGTGCGAGCGGAAGGGTCGTGCCAGGTGTCGTCACATCTGCCGTCTTAGCTGCGCCCGCGCCGACCTACCTCAGCCACGATACACCAAAGGAGCTTTTATGCCAGTTTCGCTTCAATACCTTCACCGTTAGAAGTATACAAGGGAAATAATTTCATCATTAAACATTGCGATGGTTGTTATCTATCATTTAAATTTTATCGTTGCTACGTTTCTATGAACATTATTTACATTTTAATTCGTAAGCTTCACTAGAGATATCTTTCTGCGCGGAAGCTTATTTACTTGTTGTTACAGCGCTGCTAACGAATAAAATCTGTAAATATATTTGTAAGATAGGAAGAGTTGAAGAAGTTTATCTATTTTTGTTGAAAAATATTGTGCATGGGAAATAAATAAGCATAAAGTCCGCAACCACGTGTTACAAATATCTCAAAGAAGTGCAAAAAATAACGGATTCCCATAGTATTGATTAGTTGACTTGTGATCAAAGGTTATTCAACAATAGGGATCTTGGCGGAACGCAGCTGCACCCTTAGGTAGTCGACTTAAGATGTAAATTAGCGTTATTCCGTGGCCATTGTAAGGGTGGGTCCACAAAGATGCAGACGGGGACGAAATGCAAGGCAGCTGCGAGACTTCGAACAATGAACGTTTCGTATTGTGCAAAATGTAACATGGTGTTTTTGCGCGGACCCTTTTCTCGGTCGAGCGAAACTAATATTTACCTCGACCAGGTTCTTAGAGCGATTAGTTTTAAATTTTAGTATTTTATACATATTAACTCTTAAGGTTTTTTGTTATTATAGTGCGTAACCCCACACTCAGGGCACATATATTATAATACTATACTAGTAACTAGCTCAGGGTAATTTCTAAGAAATCAAATAATATTGCAAAAATTTTCGACTTCGACAGTACTGGAATGTGCTACTAACCAACTACACCTCGAGGTCAAGTGACGTGGGAGTCGAAAATCTCTGCGACTCTTTTTTTGTGATATTATTTGATTTCTTAGATATTAACTCTATAATGCGACAGGGTAGGTTAAGTAGGTGCTGCGTATATTGTTTCTTTTAACGCAAACTAATTTCGTACCTATTAAATAGAGAAATTAAATGAGAAATACGAAATTAGAAGCAGCAAATATTTTTCAGTTTGTTTACCGAAATATTCATGATCTAATTATTAGTAGCTAGGATGTCGGCGATACGAGAGGATAATTACGTAAAATAAGTTTAAAATTTGAACTTGGTTAGCCTTGTTATTTTGTTTTAAGTTATATAAAATTTTAGTGTGGTATTGTTTTATTTAATAAAATTTTACGATAAAAACACCCTTAGGAGCAAGGCTTAGGCTTAAGGAATAGTGTATAGCTTAAATTATTAGAATCAGTTGCAATATTTGTGTAAGAAAAAATGTTCCTAAGTAAATTTTTGTAGGTTTTAGGCTTAGAACTTTTTTACTACCTTTTAATACCTAGATAGGAAGGTTTTATAATAAGAAGGAGTGTTTTTACTATATAATAAACTTAATTTATAAGGGTTTTTGTAAGGAAATAATAAATAAATAAAGATCTAAAGGTTTCGGCTTAGGCAAAACTCGATAGAAAGTAGGTCAAAATTACGCCGGCGTCTGAGCGGTAAAACACGACCATATAAATATAAGCGTGGGGCCGGCACTCGCAGTCGCAGCCTAGCCTCCGGAGAGGCAAGAAGTAGTCAGCAAGAAAACGAAGCCAGCAAGTAGTGGTAGGGAATAAGCCGAAACCCGGATCAAGTTTCAAGATTGGATCAGTGTTTTATTTCGAAGCTAGTTGAAGCCCCCATTAGGAAGGAAAAGTGAAGTTAGGATATTGTACCACACGAACAGTACGCATTCAGGGGTGCGTGGCGGCGTGCGTCTACCAGCAGCGGAAGGAAAAGGACAACGCGCGTCGAATTTAAGTGGGATACTTTCCCAGGGCGTATCAGGCCAATCCTGGTAACCGTCCGCAACAGTTGGTCCTTCGAGCCGGATCCCTGCTAGAAGTTAGAAGATTCAAGAGGAAGGACCCGGAAGAATAGAAGACTCGAGATGCCGATGAACACCAGGTCGCAGAAGGATGGCCCCTCACACCCTGTGTCCCGTCTCTTGGAGACGATGTCGAAAGAAGATACGGAAGGAACATCAGGGTCAGAAGCGGTCACGTCTGCGACAGAATCAGGATCATCGGGAACCATGGGGACTACCTCGGACTCTTACACGGGTACAACGACGACGGAAGGTACAACTAGCACGGGAGCTACTGCAACAACGGAAACAACTATTACTTCGGAGGCTACTGCGACCACGGCTGCGTCCGGGAAGGGACAAAATAAAGAAGCAGCCCAGAAGACGGCCAAGAAGACCTCAGAAAATGCCAAAGAAAAGGGCCAAGATGGTTCAGCCGCGACCCTGAAACCAAAGGAGGTCAGTCGTCGAGCCCGGTCCACGAAGACCACGAGTTCTTCAGCCAGAAGACGCGAGCTGGAAGCCAAGGAGGAATTGGCGCGCCGGGAGCTGAAGCAAGCCCAGGCTGCAACGAAGCTGGCCCGTGTCAGATTGGAGCTGGCACAATGTGAAGACGAAGACTCCGTGGGTGAAGACCAGGAAGAACAAGAAGAAAGGACAGCACAGGTGCAGAGCTGGATCCAAACATCCGTGCTGGAGAAAAACAAGGATGAACCGGAGCAACGAAATCAAAGTGCCCCGGAAGACCCCCAGGGGGTAAAGCCCGAAGAGAACTCTTCAAGAGGGGCCATGATCGAGATACAAGCGCTGACAACAGCCTTGAAGGAAACTTTCGCAGGAGGAAGAGGCTCAGCATCACAGCCTAACTACATCCACGAGCTACCTTACTTCGACGGGAACAGCAGCGAGTGGTTGGCGTTCAAGGTTGTCTACGCCGATACAGCACCGATGTTCAACAATGTCCAGAACATGGCTCGACTAAGAAGAGCACTGAAGGGCAACGCAAGAGAAGCTATCAAGAGTCTGCTGTACTCCGAAGCCTCCCCGGTGGAAGTAATGGAAGCCCTCAAAAGAAGATTTGGAAGACCTGACGCGCTGGTACTGGCCGAACTTGACAAAGTCAGAGCACTGTCGAAGATCACGGAGAACCCAAGGGACATTTGCATCTTCGCGAGTCAAATCAACAACAGCGTGGCAGCAATCAAGGGACTGAAGAAGCCACAGTACCTGCATTCACCGGAGATAGTGAAGCAAATCGTGGAAAAGATGCCAACTGTTCTCAAGTTCCGTTGGTACGACTTCACTGCGGCATCAGAAGAAGGCGAGTTCTCGGACCTGACACTGGTCTCCAAGTTCCTGAACATGGAAGCGGATAAGTGCGGGGCTTTCGCAACATCTGAGGACAAAAGCGGCGGCTTCAAGAGGACCAGACAAGCGGTACACTCTACAAAGGAAAAGGACCAGAGGAAGGCAGAGAAAATTTGCCCCATGTGCGAGGGCGAACACTTCCTCATGGAATGCCAGAAGTTCCTGAAAGCGTCGGTTCAAGACCGTTGGGCAGCCGTCAAGAAAAGTCGCGTCTGCTTCAAGTGCCTTCAAGGAAAACATAGGAAGGAGAGCTGCAGGAAGCCGTCATGCAAAGAGTGCAAAAGGTGGCATCATCACCTACTGCACGTCGAGTCAGAAGAAAGGACCTCCGGTGAAGAAG
Source organism: Eupithecia subumbrata (assembly GCA_949316285.1). Lineage (NCBI taxonomy): Eukaryota > Metazoa > Arthropoda > Insecta > Lepidoptera > Geometridae > Eupithecia > Eupithecia subumbrata. The sequence goes on from OX438640.1 coordinate 25,695,959, forward strand.
CATCAAAGATGGAAGCATCAAAGATGGAAGCATCACCAGAGGCATCAGGCGTCACTGGATCAGTGAACACAGTCAACAACGCAAGGGCCTACCTGAAGATCGTTCCAGTAGAAGTCTTCGGGTCAAAGGCATCCAAGAAGATATTGGCCCTCATGGACGAAGGGTCAACAGTGTCACTTCTAGACAAGGAGGTGGCAGAAGAAATCGGCGCTCGTGGAAACAAGGAAGAGTTGGTCATCGAAACAGTAGGAGGCAAGCTCATCAAGAAGAAGGACTCACAGGTGCTGGACCTCGTGCTGAAAGGGGTTCATCAAGGACAATGCAAGACCTTGAAGAGAGTCCGGACCATCGACGACTTGAAGCTTACTCCACAGTTCCTGGACAAGAAGAAGATACAAGAATATCCACATCTGCAAAAGATCGCCGAAGATCTACACTACGAAGGGGAGTCACCGCAGCTGCTCATCGGGCAAGACAATTGGGAGCTAATCGTGACTCAAGAAATAAGAAAAGGAAAACCAGGTGAACCGGTCGCATCCAGAACAGGACTTGGATGGGTGCTCCATGGGACAGACATCGGGGGTGCAAGACCAGTGCATTTTCTCAACACGTGCCTACACATCAGTACACCAGAAGAGGAGATGCACCAGGCTATCAAGGACCACTTCGCCATTGAAGCGCTCGGTGTGCTACCCAGAAGACCAACGACGGACTCTGAAGGAAGAGCACTCGCCATCCTGGAGAAAACCTGCAGAAGACTGGAAGATGGGCGTTTCGAAGCTGGACTCCTATGGAAGAATGAAAAGGAGCCGATGCCGGAAAGCTACACTTCTGCTAGGAACCGCCTCTTCAACATCGAAAGAAAAATCGACAAAGATCTGCGGTTAAAAACGGAGTACGACAAGCAGATCCAACATCTTATCGAAAGCAATTACGCAGAAGAAGCACCAGATGGACAAGAAGAGTCCAAGAAGATGTGGTACCTGCCGCATTTCTCAGTGGTTCACCCCTTGAAAAAGAAGATAAGGATCGTGTTCGATGCTGCAGCCAAGTCCAAAGGAAGAAGCCTCAACGACGCTCTACTGCCAGGACCAGATCTGCTCCAGTCACTCTTCGGAGTTCTGCTGAGGTTTCGGCAAGGACCCCTCGCAGTGGCAGCCGACATCAAGGAGATGTTCCTGCAAGTTCGCATCAGACCGGAGGATCGAGACAGCCTGAGGTTCCTGTGGCGAGGAGATCGTCGTGACGTACAGCCGAAGAAGTACAGGATGACATCAGTCATTTTCGGCGCAACATCATCTCCAAGCACAGCAATCTACGTGAAGAACAGAAATGCAGCGGACTACAAGGGACAACATCCAGAGGCGGCAAAGGCAATCGAGCTGAACCATTACATGGACGACTATCTTCACAGCTTCCATTCAGAAGAAGAGTTCCGCAGAGTGACAGCGCAAGTGAACTTCATACACAAGAAAGCGGGCTTCGAACTCAGAGGTTGGGCATCAAACCAACCAGAGCTGCTACAAGGATTGAAGACTGAAGCAACAGAGAGAACAGAAGTGGACCTCGGCGAGAAAGAGGAGAAGACTCTGGGACTACGCTGGTTCACGGAACGGGACTCCATCGGCTTCAGAGCAAACCTCCGGAACACGCCAGAAGAAATAGCCAAGGGGCTCCAAGTGCCCACAAAGAGAGAAGTCACCAGCGCCGTGATGTCGACCTTCGACCCACTGGGGTTGGCATCACCAGTTCTCATCCAAGGCAAGAAGCTACTTCAAGGCATCTGGCGAAGCGGCGTCGGCTGGGATGAAGAGATCGAGGCAAAAGAGTACGCAGCATGGAAGACCTACTTGGAGAAGATGAAGTTGCTTCAAGACTTACAGGTCCCGAGATGTCTGACGCCACATCGCACCGAGGGGGAGCTGCACACCTTCACGGATGCCAGCGAGACAGCGTATGCAGCTACAGTCTATTGGAGGACGGAAGACCAAGGCGGAATCTACCATGTCAGCTTGATAGCAGCAAAAGCACGAGTAACTCCATTGAAGCCAGTTTCCATCCCAAGGCTTGAGCTGCAGGCGGCTCTCCTAGGAAGCAGACTAGCGCATTCAATCAAGGAAGAGATGGAGCTGAAGGTGACAAAGAAGACATTCTGGTCGGACTCCAGCATCGTGCTTTCTTGGATCAAGACGGACCCAAGAACCTTCAAGACATTCGTGGCCCATCGACTGGCTGAGATAGAAGATCTCACCAAACCTCAAGACTGGAGATGGGTCCCCACAACGCAAAACCCTGCAGATGATGCAACACGTGACGTTCCAGAAGACTTCAACTGCAATCACCGATGGTACACCGGGCCGGACTTTTTGAAGAAAGAAGAAGTTTACTGGCCTGCGACGAGAACTTTCAAAAAGGAAACCACCGGCGAGGAGAAGACGGCGGACATCACAGCAGCAACGGGCTTCACGCATCCATCACCAGATCCAGCAAGGTTTTCATCGTGGATGAGGTTATTACGAGCCACAGCGAGAGTACTGCAGTTCATCAAACTCTGCAGGAGAAAGGAGAAGGTCAACGTCAGCCAAGCAGACCCCGATTGGAGGAAAACGAAAAGGAAACCAAAGAAAGCCATCACGCGAAGACCTCCATCTTCAAGAAAATCGGTTAACCACATACCGTTAGAAGCAGATCTACTAGAGCAAGCTGAAACTCTACTGCTGAAGAATAGTCAAGAAAGAAGCTTCAGAGAAGACATCAGGTGTCTTCAGCAAGGAAGACCAGTACAAGGCGACAGCAAATTGAGAAGACTCGACGTGACACTGGAAGATGGACTACTGCGGCTGAAAGGAAGAATCGACGCAATACAAGGCGTCACAAGGGACTACAAGCGACCTATTGTGCTCGATAGTAAGGACAAGACGACGCGACTCATCATAGAAGAGTTCCACCGCCGCTTCATCCATGGGAATCACGCTACGGTCATGAACGAGATAAGGCAACGCTTCTGGGTGCTGGGACTGAGGTCGGCGATCAAGGCGGTTCAACATCAATGCCAATGGTGCAAGACACGGAAGGCGAAACCCCACGAGCTACCGACAGGCAACCTACCTGCTGAGAGGCTGATGCACAGTAATCCACCTTTTACCTGCACCGGAATAGATTACTTCGGCCCAATGATGATCACCGTAGGAAGACGCCAAGAGAAGAGATGGGGCGCTCTGTTCACATGCTTAACAACTCGAGCTGTGCACATTGAGCTTGCTCCCTCTCTCTCCACAGACAGCATGATCATGGCACTACGAAGATTCGCTGCAAGAAGAGGAATGCCAAAGAACATATACACGGACAATGGGACCAACTTCGTCGGCGCGAATAAGGAACTCAGGGAAGCTGTAGACCAAATGAAAAAAGAAGACCTCGTCTCAGAAGCGGAAAAGATCGGCGTGAAATGGAAGTTCATTCCCCCTGGTGCACCAAACATGGGCGGTGCATGGGAGCGTCTGGTGCGATCCATCAAAACCGCACTAGACGCCACACTCTACGAGAAGCATCCACGAGAGGAGGTACTCCACACCCTCCTGCTAGAGGCCGAGCACATTGTCAACTCCCGGCCTCTCACCCACCTCTCCGAGAACCTTGAGGAGGAAGCGCTGACTCCAAACCACTTCCTCCTCGGGCGTTCCTGCGGCGCTGCGAGGATCGGCAACTTCGAGGACCACGAGCTCGTGGGCAGACACACCTGGAAGGCTGCGCAGCGGCTTGCCGACCACTTCTGGCAACGCTGGCTGCGAGAATACCTGCCCACTCTGCTGCCGAGAAAGAATTTGAAGAGGACCAGCGCCATAGACCTACGAATTGGAGACATCGTGCTGATTGTCGACCACACCCTACCAAGATGCACGTGGCCACGCGGAAGAATCCAGCAAGTATACCCTGGACCGGATGGGCGTACCCGAATCGTCGACGTCGAGACCAGAGGAGGAGTACTGCGCAGACCCAGTTCGAGAGTGGTGCTGTTGGTGCCAGAGGGATCGCCGAGTCTGGAGGATGGTGCGACGCACGAGGGGGAGAATGTCGGCGATACGAGAGGATAATTACGTAAAATAAGTTTAAAATTTGAACTTGGTTAGCCTTGTTATTTTGTTTTAAGTTATATAAAATTTTAGTGTGGTATTGTTTTATTTAATAAAATTTTACGATAAAAACACCCTTAGGAGCAAGGCTTAGGCTTAAGGAATAGTGTATAGCTTAAATTATTAGAATCAGTTGCAATATTTGTGTAAGAAAAAATGTTCCTAAGTAAATTTTTGTAGGTTTTAGGCTTAGAACTTTTTTACTACCTTTTAATACCTAGATAGGAAGGTTTTATAATAAGAAGGAGTGTTTTTACTATATAATAAACTTAATTTATAAGGGTTTTTGTAAGGAAATAATAAATAAATAAAGATCTAAAGGTTTCGGCTTAGGCAAAACTCGATAGAAAGTAGGTCAAAATTACGCCGGCGTCTGAGCGGTAAAACACGACCATATAAATATAAGCGTGGGGCCGGCACTCGCAGTCGCAGCCTAGCCTCCGGAGAGGCAAGAAGTAGTCAGCAAGAAAACGAAGCCAGCAAGTAGTGGTAGGGAATAAGCCGAAACCCGGATCAAGTTTCAAGATTGGATCAGTGTTTTATTTCGAAGCTAGTTGAAGCCCCCATTAGGAAGGAAAAGTGAAGTTAGGATATTGTACCACACGAACAGTACGCATTCAGGGGTGCGTGGCGGCGTGCGTCTACCAGCAGCGGAAGGAAAAGGACAACGCGCGTCGAATTTAAGTGGGATACTTTCCCAGGGCGTATCAGGCCAATCCTGGTAACCGTCCGCAACATAGGAAGAGTCAGGAAATAAAAGTTAGTTCGTATTCATCAAGCTCAACCACGCTACCATACGAGTGCAAAGCTTTCAAAAATATAGCCCGCCCTGGTATTCATCAAATTCAAGGATTAAAATACGAATATGTTGAGTTGAGATACAACTCGCGTAGGATGCAAGGTGTCCAAGCCACCTGTCAGCTCAATTATCTCAACAGATGCGACCTACCTGCCAGCCTGCATCTGTAGGTATAAACAAAACTGGAATCCAATCCACAAAAAACGTAAACAACCATATTGAAGCTCTGGGATGATACAAAATCATTTCATTTAGGTTCCATAGGTACTAAAACATGTTTGCCACGATTAGAATAGGTTCAAGTAGTCAACTTGAAAATATTTAAAAGTTGAAATAAGAGTAGGTCCAAGAATTAGCAAGCTGGCTATGTCTTGCGAAGAACCGACAACCGATGGGGCAAACGTGTTCGTGAGTGGAGACCGCGACTAGGCAAACGTAGTGTAGGACGCCCTCCAGCCAGTTGGGATGATGACCTGCGAAAGACTGCAGGTAGATGCTGGATGCGGCAAGCTGAAGACAGGGCGCTATCGCGCTCATTACGGGAGGCCTATGTCCAGCGGTGGACTAATAAAGGTTGTTGATGATGATGTTGTAGGTACCTACTTGCTTACGTTAGGTGTACGCTTTTGCCCTGTTAAGTGTAATAAAGTACATGGAATATTAATTGTCTTGACATTATCATCTTGACAATCTTCACTTTCTAATATTCGATCTAGAATAGAACATAGTTACCTACCTACATTTTTTTAATTTTCTACTTAAACTAATGTTACATAGAAAACATAATAATAATAACACTGAGTAAACCACAGAGGTTTGTAAGGGAGTGTCATTTCATTAGCAAGTCAGCCGAGTGACCGTTGGGATAGGTTTGACAAAAATAAGATCTTAATTTCTTAAAGTTATGGTAGGTACCTACTAGGTGTTAAAAGAGATATAAAAATAGGCAGAATTTACATATAAACACGTACTATTACGTACATCCTTAATTATTTGAGCCTTCATTAGCCAAATCTCATACATATTCCTTAAAGTCCTTTTCTTTGTCAACAGAAACCGAGTTCCTCCTCGTGCCTCCTTCGATCATCGCAGCCGCGTGCATCACCGCTGCGGCCCGCGGGCTGCGCGTGCACATGTCCGTCAGCGACCTCTGCATCCTCACGAAAACCCCCGCCGCCGCCGCCGAGCTGGTCGCGAGACACGTCGAACGGGTCCTAGCAAGGGAAACTCAACCTCAAGAACCCAGGACAAGACACACATTGCCTCAAAAGCAAACCACTCCTGAACAAACCCAGTTAGCAAGCACACCCACCGATGTTCAGGATGTTCTGTTCTGAACGGATTAAATTAGCAACCGGATTCAGTTTTTGCTCAAAATAATGGAGCGAGACAGTAAAATCATGCCAAATAGATCTCATAAAGTCGAAGCACATCTAGGGTTATATCTCTAAGTGCTTGTTTCACTATCGCAGTAACGATTACTGGAAATTAAAATTAGGTAACTTGCAAACTACAATATTATTCTAAGCATCACAATCCAGAAAATAATGGTGAGATCGAACTCGGTTTAGTCGATCTCACTGGTGTTATAAGAATTGAAATGGATTTCATTGTTATGATTTTGAACTTATTTTTTGCTCTGCGCACCTGGGTAAGTACAAAAAAAACTATTCAAAGAGAAAGAAAAAAGCCTTCAGTATAATAACACATCGGATGTTTATCATGTTTAAAGTAAGAAAAAGATTTGTTGAATGATCTCAAATTATTTATGTAATATACGTAAGAATTATAATTATCCGCTTTTAGATTTATGTATCATCCCACTGAAGCGACAGCTAGTTTCGTTTAGATTTTAGAATAAGCAGTTGATCTCCAATAAATCCAAAATATTTAAGACTGAAACGAAAATACCTATGCGAGTCATTTAATTCCATCTTTACAGTCGTGTCCTAAACACAGAAAATCTGATTTTAGGCACTCTTCAAAAAAATTGTCCAAAGTTTTATAAATTTTGCAGCATCACTTGATAGCAGTTTGTAGTTATAATGTTGTTTACTCGTAGTAGTATTTTATGATCTGGTAATGTTTGTGTGTGGATCTCAATGTAGCAAATTCCAAATATGCTTGTAAATAAGTTTGTTTACTTATATGATATTGAGTGAAAATGTTAACTAATGTAAGTAATATTTATTAGGTCGAATGTTAAGTTTAGTAAATTCTAGTCACGCGTTTTACACATTCCTGTTTTCGACCAAACTTTTTAGATTAATGATTTGGAATTTAAAGTTTAGATAAGCTGGACTTTTTGTCGAATTATATGTAAGTTTAGTTGTTAATTGTGTTATTTAAAAGAAACACATTTCAGTTGTAACAAGTGAAATTAATCAAGAATGTATGGAGCTTTCGTTATGCTTTCTACGATTGCTTAATAATTTTCGTTCGAGTTATATTAAAATTTTGTGTTTGTATAAGTTAGTAAATTGATTGTTATCCGTGTGGTAATTATTTTAAAGAACGGGATTGATAGTGTAGTATCGCAGGTTATTATTCCAGTTTCTACTGCATTTGGAAGGGAGAGGTTCAGAGGCAGAGAGCGTTACGTACTTAATGATAATTAAACTAATTAAAGTGCTGTTCAATATGAGTGAGCTTCTTGCCAACATGAAGCTTTTATTGAACGTAGCTTTTTATGTTATGCTCAATGCTATGGAATCTTTTTTCAATTATGATTTTTACTAAAAAATGTGATGTGTAGTAGCGGTCTGAATGTGACTTATGTTGGTACTTTATATCGCATCATCTATTAGGAAATTAATGTTTGGAAACTTGAAGAAACCTTTGTAGAAACCTATTGTTACTTAAAACACTATATTAGGTACGTAAATTGTTTTGTGTTTTTTCACCGATTGAGCGACAGTGTCTTATTTGTTTTTTAAACTAGTGTTCAATAACAAAATTCTTACATAAGTTAATTACTTATGATAGCCGAAGAAATCAAAGTTTTATTGTAATTTAGTTGTACCTAGGTACAAAATAAGTAAAATTAAGAATCAATGTTCTGAAGTAGTTTATATACCTATTTATGTACAGTATTTTTCTCAATAAAAGATAGAAACCATTTCTTTTTTTCATTCTAAATACATAGTTAAGTTAAATAATAGATTCAGGCGTTACTTTGCGGAAATCCATTGTATAATATTATGATGAACAATATTTTAGCAACAATTACGCACAATTTTTTTGTGCGGAATTGTTGCTAACTATTGTTCATCCTAATATTATATAGTTAAGTTCTAGAATGCAAGATATTTTTTGTAAATAAATTGCTTACAAGACCCTTTTGTTTACCAATACTGTTGTGTGGCTTTTTTAAAGTGATTGAAAAATATTTAACAACACGCCGCCGCGGCCATTGCCGCTCTGGTAGAGTAACAGATTTTCGAAACAGAGTACCTACTTGTACAATAAAGGTCTTCGGTACCATGATACTCGTTACATACGTTGCCGGCACACTCGGTTCCGGTAAGATAGATATTAATATTTAAAAAAGAACGAAACCCATAAAAAACAACTGTTTTGAAATGAACAAACCGATACCTTTTATTTGATATAGTTCGCGTCATGTAAAAATAACGCTGGCGGTCAAGCTGCGCAGTAGGCGATTTATACGACCTCCGTGGCGCAGCGGGCGAAGGCCTGCGACGCAGGAAGTTGTGGGTTCGATTCCCGCCTCGGAACAAATTTTTGTACGATCTGCAGAAATTTGTTCTAAAGTGAGAAAAATGAATTATGACATGACATATTGTTTTATGCAGAGAGACGCAGATAATAATTTTGTTGATAATTTAAAACAGTGTATGAAACGTTTTCACGTCACCCAAGATGACTTAATGGATGGAGTTGCTACATTACATTTTTTTTATAATTATACTAAACATTCTAAACTGAATCGAACATGTTTTGAATGTTATCTAATATTATTTTCATATAACCAATACCAAGCCGCAAGCGAAATATTAGTCAAAAATAGGCTTAGCAAATTGGCATAGTACTATCGTGCGCGAGAGTACCCATGCGCGAACACACCCCTTCCACTTTCTTCCAGCGTTCTTTTTACGTGACGCGACCTATACCTACCCCATTCGTTCTTTTATCCCATCGGGTTCCTAGAATGTATTTATGTTACATACAGCCGGAAATAAGACCTCTTTTTAGAAGTCTGTTAAAATAAATCAAAGTAAATGAAAGGATGGGCGTGAGGAGCCTCAATTGGTAGCTTCAGCCAATGGGATCGTATGCGTTTTATTAAATAGTGATAATCTAGCAGCCTTATAAATACACCAATGCGAAATTTCTTCCCGATCCGCTGAGTAGTTTGGACAGCCGGAAATAAGACCTCTTTAGAAGTCTGTTAAAATAAATCAAAGTAAATGAAAGGATGGGCGTGGGGAGCCTCAATTGGTAGCTTCAGCCAATGGGATCGTATGCGTTTTATTAAATAGTGATAATCTAGCAGCCTTATAAATACACCAATGCGAAATTTCTTCCCGATCCACTGAGTAGTTTGGACTTTGGACGCGAAGGCATTTTATTCTTTCCGCGATGAAGATACAAAAAACTTACCAAAAATATTTTGTGACTTACGGCACAGATATATACTATTACTATTACTATGATATAATACTATTACTATACTTACGGGTTTACAGCGCCACCTATTAGGGAACGGAGAATCTATTTTCGAAGTGAGCTTTCCAGTCGCCCAAACCTTTGTAATGTATGAACGAAAGCTTTTATGTAGCGCCATCTCTATAACTCCTTTGAAACTAACATGAAAGCAGAGCTTTTGATATTTTTGAAGAAGACCTTTTTACATAGTTTTAAATTTATGTAGAGATGGCGACAGCAGCGGTAGACAATTCTAGTAAAAAGTAGGTGGAGAATTTCTTGTGTATTCTCAATGTTGTCCCATCCTACTATCCTACTATATCCTACTTCCCGCCAATATTATAAAACCGAAAGTTTGTGAACTGTGTTTTTTTTGTAACCTAGGATACTAGTATAGTATTATTATATCTGTGCCTAGGATCTCCTAAACTACTGAAAAGATTAAGATGAAATTTGGCGTACATTTAGATAAAAGTAGGACTAAGATAATAGGCTACTTATTATATCCAAAATATGCGTGCGAAGCCGCGGGCGAGTTATTGAAATATTATAAAGCCGAAAGTTTGTGAAATGTGAATTTTTGTTACCTAAAGATCTACAAAATTACTGAAACAGGTCATGATGAAATTTGGCGTACATTTAGAACATGGCTTAACTTAGATAAAAGGCTACTTAATACACCGAAAACTCAGGAACACTAACAGGACACTGCCCACTAAACAAACACCTATTTACCATCGGAGCGACGGATAGCCCTCTCTGCAGAGGGTGCCTCAGCGACGACGAATCAGCTGCCCACGTAGTCCTGGAATGCGAGGGAGTAACATTACAACGAACAGAAATCCTCAACTTGCCGAGGTCACTCCGCGAAGCCTGTGAAGACCCCAGGAAGATTCTGCGCTTCTGGACGGAGTAAGGCTGGCTATGCTAGCAAATAGACGACCTCCGTGGCGCAGCGGCCGAAGGTCCGCCTGCGACGCAGGAGGTTGCGGGTTCGATTCCCGCCTCGGAAAAAAATTGTGTACGATCTGCAGAAATTTGTTCCGCTGGTCTGGGTGTTTTCTATGTATAATAAAAAATATCTATCTATGTAGGTAGTGTATTGTATTAATTAAGTATATCAGTTATCTAGTACCCATAACACAAGCTCTGCTTAGCTTGGGGCTAGATAATGCTGTGTGAATTGTCCAGCATTATTTATTATTTATTTATTTAAATGAGACGCATTGGACCAATTACCAGACCGAATGCGGAAATAGGAGTACTTCCACCAAGACCAAGACCAAGACACCGAAAATACGCGTACGAAGCCGCGGGCAGAAGCTAGTACTATACAAAGACCAAATGTACAGATGTGAAGTTGTGAGATATTTAGGCGAAGACAACGCTGAAATTTTGCAGAGATTTTTTCCAGATTTTTTTTCATTGACATGATTTTGGATTAATCGAGATAAAAATATTATGCTCATATCTAGGATAACTTCTAAAATTAAGTAGGTAGGTAGGTACCTACTCCAAGGCCCGTATTGGGGAAGCTTAGTCAGTCATCGATCAATGCTGGGGTAACGGTTTTCGATGGCATAAATGTCAGTCAAGCATAGACCTATGACTGAGCAAGAATTCATAAAATTCTAAGTAAAATTCGATGAAGAAATAGGATGGAATGGAATTATCAACATAAAAAAAAATGTTTATTTCGTCTTAAGTAACACACCAATATTTCTAAATGTACGTAAGATTTAGTCATAAGATGGTTGGTACTTGATGTGTCAAAAAGACCCATTTTAAGGCCTGGCTAATGAGTTCCTCGCTCTTGCTTAGTCGAAACTTGTATTAAGAAGCGAGGACTCTTGCTCTGGCTAACATAGGTTTTTTGACACAAAATGGTGTACATTTTTTTTATTCATATTTATTTGGTGGACTTTGAGTCATTGCTAACTATGTCGGTCCCGTAATTTAAGGAATACCTACTTAAAACTAAATTATATATAAAATAAACCTAAATAATTTAATTGCCGCATCACTCAGTGGAGTTATGGAAATGGTATACTAAGTTCAATAAAGTACGTTAATGACGTAAAAAACATATCTAAATTAGTTTATACATAAAAAATACCATACTATACATATACATACCGAATATAAATAGTTTTGACACGATGTTTGACACAGCCTTGTTGGTTTTGTAGAATCAACCAACAAGGTGATCACGCTAACGCATTTTCATAAAATTAAAAGCGTACCTCTAGTCTTTACGAATAGTACCATATAGACTAGACCGGTAGGTTTATTAATCAATTGATTTAATCAGTCCATTTCCATATCGCTTCACCTACAAAGTATGCAAATATGGTACCTACGAAGGGTAATTAAATTAATAATTAAAAATCTCTACGAAATTCGTAGCACCCCGCTACGAATCGCTACGCGTAAAAACTTAATTTTTAACCGACGAAAATCGTAGGAGGTTCTTAAGTCGACGCGTATATTCTTTTTATTTATTCACAATAAAAAAAAACCTGCTTTATTGTGTGCCGCTTACAGATCCGTAAATGATTACACAAACAAACAGTACCTCTCTTTGCATTACCTATTTTAATATAGCTAGGTATACGTTCCAGTCTGCCGTGTCGACCGTCAGTCGTGTAAATAAAAGCGACCTCTGTTTGCCAGATGTCCCGATAGGTCTCTATAGTGAGCGTTAGATCACCGAAGAGGAAGATTGTCGCAGACCGGCGGCTGGCTTGTCAAAGTAGCCGCCGGCGTATTTGTACAACTAATGAGAGGCTCCCTTGAGACTCGGTGTTTGAACACTCCGGGCCGAGGGTTTTTCGTGCAAGCTGGAGTATATACCGGGGCTAGCGTCTATCTACGTACAATATACATACCTATATAGTTTCTATACATAAGATAATTTCAAAGAAAGGTTCCCATAGATAGGCTGATTGTAGAGATGATAGGGGCAATATTTTGGACATTTAGAAGGTTTAGTTAGTAAGACTGTGGTAAAAGCTTTTTATCAGGCATTTTTTATTTTGCTTGAACATTAGTGTCCACTCGTCGCTTGACACCTTGTTGCAATTGAACGGGGTAAGTAGTTAACTACAAATAATACCGAACTTCAATTCGAGAATTCAGTCCATAATTTAATTAGCATCTTACAGTGCTAGGTTGGTACTAAATACCCGATGTGTCGCGGTGATCGAAGGTCCGCCTGCGACGCAAGAGGCTGCGGGTTCGATTCCCGCCTTGGGAGTTGGGACACATGTTTGTACGATCTGCAAATATTTGTTTCTGGTGTTCTGGATATTTTCTATGTATAATAAAATTATGTATATCAGTCATCTACTACCCATAACACAAGCTCTGCTTAACTTGGGGCTAGATGATGCTCAGCTTGGGGCTAAGCATTTTCTTTGTATTGTTTCCTGTATTCGTGTGGTATAATAAAGTGTTTTCTATCTATCTATCTATCTATGCTCAGTGCATTGTCCAGCATTATTTATTTATTTATTTGTTAAATATCAAATAACAACCCCCATTTCAAAGGAAAACTTTCACGCTTACATTGAATAAGAAATATTCAAGAGAGTCACAGGATTTCTTTCGATTTTTTCAGAGTAGGTAGACAAAGGCTTAGGATAGAGGGGTTCGCAAAGGGAGGGAGCACCTGAGGCCATGATTGATGAGCAGCCATCGCCATGATTGCGAGTGACGTCACACTGCACATCCATTAGCCGAGATCTGAGGTTCTATGATGTTTGATGAGGAGGTTATTTATGTTTATGTAAGGAGTTCTGGTTAATGTTTAGCGGGCTCAAAAAAAAATATAATTTTACTTCGAAGAAAACTGGTTTTAATGCAAAAGTACCCAAATTTCTCCGTATTTTTGTAAACCGGTCACTGAATGATCCTAATGAAATTTTGGGTAGTATACCTAAAAGATAAATGGTGTCCAGGGGAAAGACAAAGTATACTTCTTATCCAGGAAAAGCTCGTGCAAATCTGTGGTTAAAAGTCAAGAATATGTAAATATATCGTCAGAGCTCTACCGAGACTATTTGGCTGTGCAATTATCCAAAAACATCTCTTAGGTATATGATATGAGAGACCTCAGGACAAGCAAGACAATCTGTGGTCTATTTAGAAGTGATTTGTTCAAAAGTGATTCAGGAAGATGTCTGTCTCTTCCATTAAACCATCGGCACCATAAGTCAAGAGTTTCATCTAAAGCTTTAATTAAAAACAGGCGACTTGCGACAGTGCAGCAGCATGTGGCCTGTAGGGTGCAAATTGAATTAACTTCGTCCCTGGTAGCACGCACGCGGCCTATAACGAACGTGATATTTGATTAGACTTGCGACTTCTAATTTCACTTGGTCAAGGTCGAAAACTACAGAAAGCACTCATGTACCTGCACTAAAAAATAATTAAAACTTGGTACCAAATTCAAGCCGTCACCCAAAGGGATTGTCGTTAAATGGCAATGCTGTTATTTAGTAATTTATGTACTGCCTTCACAATTAAGAGTATCTTCTATAAGTAAATCCTTATTATAAATACTTTTAAGTGATAAATAATAAGTTATTTATTTATTATAGGTATTTAAATCCTTTAATGCACACATATTTATCTAACGTATACAGAAGGTGGACTTAATGCCCATGGCATTTTACCTGCCAACTACACACGGTAGTAACAAATCAAAAGGCGTGCTATAATTAAACTAACCTAGATTTCTAATTAGAAAGTCTAATTACAGAGAAAAACTACATACAGTAATATAATAATAAACTAACAGTAATAAATAAATTCGATTATCTAAAACGTGGCGCTGGTGTTTGTACCTAGTTCTATTATAGAATCAGAACCACGACGGCTTTCTGTGGCGTAGTGCGATATCCGCTCAGGTGTCGAATTCGATTCCCGAGGCTAGACAAAGGTACAGATCATACCTCACCTCTGAAATTGCGGTTCCGCTATATTACAGTACTATCCTTTTCAAATGTTGTAATATATTTGTTGTAGGTATTAATTTAATATTGCTTTTAAATCCGTCATGGTTACGGGATATTTACCATGATTTGAGTTTTAAGCTCTCCAATGTTTCGGCAGTTTCATGCGCCATGTATACCTTAAATAACTTGACGTTGACATTTATAGTTAATCACTTCAATAACATCAAATATTGGAAAGATAAAAACTCAAATCATGATACATATCCCTTTTTAAATGACTTTAATTTAATATTGGTTCGTGTAATTTCCTCAACACACATACGGTCACTGCTGAACGGGCCTCCCCAAACAAGGGAGGGTATGGGCAGTTGAGGTGTTAAAAATACACAGGAGGAAAGCTGCTGCCCTTCCTGCCTCTGGTAGGTTGCCTTTAGTAAATCACCAACATTTCATTCCAGGTAAAACCCCTAGGCGTAATCGGGGGAAAATACCCGGAATACAGCTCAAAAACACAATCATGTTCGATAGACAACCACGTGTTCAGTTGGAGGGGTCGATTCTTTCACCGCCGCCTCAGTGTAATATCAAATTAATGTTATTGTAAAAGTATGTATGAAATTGTTGTTTCAAGTGTTTTGTTATCATTACAGCTAGGTGAGTAAATCTAGGGGTAAAAAGTAGTATTTCTGATCGCTTTGATTTGACATAGCTTATTTAACGGTCTTTTAGTTAGCTTTCAGTTTATTATAAAGGTATAAATATTGCTTCTCATTGTTTCCTATTTCTCTTATGGCAAATCGAATAGATAAAGTAAAAACTAGCTTTTTTCCCAAACAAAAGAAAAAAAAATATACAAGCAATTTATCGCCGGAAAGTGAAAAACTGGGAGACAGTGTTGTTTGATTGCAGGGTGCTAAGTGATCACATATTTTACATGGGAGACTTGTTTTTCATCTCGGAATTTCAACAGCAACCTATATAGGAATGGTATTTTTGTTTCTTCATATATATTTATGTTGTATTTGATAATTTATCGAAATTGAATGTCAATAAAATGCTATAAGGCGCTTACTAGGGTAGATTGTCTATGTTGCCTATGTCCAACAGTGGACCAAGCTATAGCTAGGTCTATCTTATTTATTACGGATCTCTAAAAAGCTCATGTATTTCCAGCGTTATTAATATTGCAAAGTAAATTATCATCTGTTTGGGAGCTACGATACCACAGACAGATACACAGACAGACACGTTAAACTTATAACACCCCTCTCTTTTTGCGTCGGGAGTTAAAAACCAGACTTGTAAACAAGCATTACAATGTAGTGTTTAGGTAATAATTGTCACCACCGCCACTCTTTTAGTTAATCTAATTTATTGTTAAGAGTTTAAGTATAAGAAACATAATATAATAAACAAAAAGAACAGAAAGACAGACATAATTTAAATACTTACATAGTAATAATAAATAATGCTGGACAGCCACACAGCATCATCTAGCCCCAAGCTAGATGATACCGTGTGATGGTAGGTAAGAATCTGTTGCCGTCGAAATCACGTAGAATATTATATGTACATATTTAAATTTTCGCTTGATGACATTCTCAATTATTAAAACTAGGTATGAGTGTGACGTATACATTAAGTTAAATTTTGTAGTAAACAGAAAATTCTTGTAATTTCGCTCTAAAACCAACTTTTTTTATAACTTTGTTATGCGCGACGCGAAATCGCATTCTTCCGAGGATGGAAGTTATCACCGTTCTCATAAACATCAACGATCACCAAGAAGGCGCTTTTAGTTCCATTTTCAAGAATAAATTCAAATTAAATGAATGGATTTTGTCTATGGAACATCGAAAAGTGGCATTTATGTAAGAGGACAATGTACAGTACAATAGGTATACAGGTTGGGGCAAATTTTTGGCCCCTTAATAGCTACCTTTTCTTTTGTAGTTAGAAGGTTTTGTTCTTAGAAACCTTCTATTTTATTTTTAAGAAAAAAATATTGCCATTTATAGATTTTTTAAAATAATTACGGTTCACCCAAAAAATGACATTTGTAAAAAAAACTTATCTTAATCGACTTTATTTCCAACCAGGAACACTTTTCCTAAAGAAACATACCAAATCAAATCGTAAGTTTTGGCAATAATTAAAAAAAAACATTCCCATACATTTTCTATGAAAAAACGAGTAATAAGTGAAAACAACAGTCACTCATTCAATGTTTTTTAACTCAAATTCGTATGTAAACTACTTTTTTAAGTTGGTATGGATTGGTTGGGACGATAGTTTATACGTAAAAATGTCTCCAGACCAAAACAAGAAACCTGCTAATGATATCAGACAAAAATATAAAATACTTTAACCCTAGGGTATAAAATCGCATCTTAGTCTAGTTCAATTCTTGACCATATTGTGACCATATTGTACTCATATATTATTACAATTATTCAGTCACAAATAAGGACCCGGCTAGCTAGTCGCACTATGCTCTAACTAAATGACACACTTTTTGAGCAAGAGGAGTGAAAATAATATTTTTTCTTGTGTGAGACACACTCGCTAGCTCAGCAGTCTACTTTGGAGCCGCTCACTACGCTCATATACGCTCATATTCTCTATTCTAAACTGAATCGCTCAGGATTTAATATCGTCACGTTCAACAAAAACCACTCTGCTCTCTTGGAGGAATAAATTATGGTTTTATGCTTGTTTTATGAAATCAGTTTCGAATGATACGAAACTCATTTTGGCTTAGGAACCAAGGAGGTTTGAACCTCGTTCTAATCATGGACGAACGAAATTAGAAGGTCAAAATGAAGTCTAACGAGATTCAAACCTTTTTGATAATAACAAAATAGGTTTTTGGCGGCGAGCATAGAGTTTTATACGTTCATAATTCGCCTCACTCTCAAAAAATGGATTTACCTACTGCCTCCAAACTGTCTCACATGATTCATCATCATAACATGAAAAGTAAAACCAATCGCAACTTTACAATGTAAAGCTACGAGCTGATATTGCAACGTAATAAATAAAAAAAACAGTAAAAAAAGCGTTGTAGCAAGTGTAATTAATATAAATAATAAATAAGGTGTGCGGCGACGTCACGAGCGGCGCGGGCGCGTGCGGCGTCCCCCGGGGCCGGGGACGACGCGACTACGATTCATTGCGATATTGTAAATATTACACTCCATGGTTTCTCACACATCTATCGCACTTGTTTTCGATCCCTTGAGTGCTATTGTTAATTGTTTTTTGGTGGGAAAACCTCGGTCAATCTAAAAGGGTATTGCTTGTTCGTTTTTGGCTTAGATGTTATTTAACCAAACCGACAAAACCTTGTGGTTTTATTTTATAGTAACTACCTAGTTGTTAAATAACAATCTTAACAAAATGAGTTTTCCTAAGTAAAAACAAACAAACTTGTCCACATCTTAAAGGTAGGTAAAGAAAACTTGAGGTAGGTCAGCAATAGCAGAAGTAAAACAAACTATTGTAATAATAAAAGCAAAGGTACCTAACCGATAATAATATCCAACCGCCATTCATTAGGGATTAGGTACCTGGACCGTTAATTACAACTTTTTTTTTATTTTCCTCAATGACAAAGGAACTGTCGGCGAAAAGAAAAGTAGACAAGTGTCGTGACACGCACCCCCTCGCTCGGCGCGCGGAGGGGTGCTCCGGAGACCAATGGGGGTCGGCAGCCGGGCCGGCGCGCCCGGCCATTGGCCGCGCGTCGGGGGTGCGCGCCCCGCCCCCTCCTCGAGGCTCGCCTTTATTGAATTAGGCTTATCATTCGATTTCGAGTGGGGCAAGCGCGCGGTCCTCCACGCCGGCAAAAACTATCACCGGGTCCGATACCGTCTGTAATCGGCATAATTCGATATACTCGCGGCTCATCCAATTATGCGGCTGTGAGCCTTCCGTAGCGCCCTTCGAGACTAGAGCCACGCGCCCCGCGCGGCGCGGCGATTGCCCGCTCGCTTTGTTTTGAATACCATACATCAGATGTTCCGGCTGGTGAGGTAGTGGTTGGTATCGAGCATGGAGTACGGGTACCTAAGCGGCGCCGGCGGCGGGTTCGAGGGTGGCTGCCTGGGCTCGGGCGGTGGCGAGCTGTCGTGGGGCGAGCTGGCCTCGTGCGGGCAGATGTCGCAGGCCGCCTACCGCTACCAGGGCATGCGCTATCAGCCGCCGCCGCCGCAGTGCACGCGCCCCCAGGACGCCGCTATGAGAAACCACCACATATTCCCACCTTCTATGAATTTACAACGTAAGTTACCTATTATCTGCCTAAAAATGTCCATAGGAGGCTCTTCAAATCATCTTATAGTTGCTTTATTATGATAGATTTTATGACATGAAACAAACAAAAATCACATAAAAATGCATAAAGTTACCTTAGTTAGTTAACCGTTTTAAGGTTCCGTACCCGAAGGGTAAAAACGGGACCCTATTACTAAGCCTCTCGCTATCTGTCTGTCCTTTCAGCTGGCTGTGTCTCATGAAAAGTAAACGGTAGCCAGTTGAAATTTTCGCATCGTGTTTTTCTCTTGCCGCCATAATAATAATCTAAATAAAATAAATTTAAAAGTTAAGGCAGCCAATGTCAGGGCCGGTTTTACCTATGGGTTTTTTTGGCTGGATCCCAGGGTTCCGTGGCTATAAAGGGCCCCCATCCTCCATTGTAGACAGAATGCCTAATTTGTAAATTTATTGCTATTTTATTTTTTTGTCCAAAAATTGTAGCCCTGCCTGTGGTCAATTGGTGTTCATTGTATTTTCTTGTGACTATTACGGGAGACTCGATCCATATTTTTTAAAATCCGTATGTGTTGTTAATTAAACCAGATTTATGAAATGGTGTCCCCATTTCATAAATCTGGTTTAATTAACAACACATCATAGAAAATGTATCACGATTTGTTATTTATTTACTAATTATCAAATTTTGTATCTTTGATTAAAAACCATAGCAAAAGAGGCAAAATACTCGTGTTGCCCGCACAGTTATTAAATGGGTACTATTATAGAAGTTTTACATATCTACCTAGATGAGAAAAATGAAATTCAAAAACACATTTGAACAAAGTATCAACTGATTGATTTGATTTTGAAAACCATATAATTTTTTTACCACGGTATGTCGCTGAGGGAAGAATTTCAGACTGATTTAAATTTTCTTGGCTCTCGCCACTGTTACCGATTTTTTTTCATCACCATAAAAAAGTTTCAAATCTCAAAAAATTTTAATATGTGTAATTTCTGTCCTAAGTACCTTTTCTTCTTTCTAACCGCAAATTATTGTAACTGGGTATCTCATAGTCTCTGTATTCGTTTCAAAAGTAGCGCTATTTTTGAGTGGGTCGGAACTCACCACAAGAAAAGTGTCCAACAATAGTGCATTTTACACCAAGGCGAGAAAGTGATCAATTCCTACCGAGTGTGTCGTTTTGGGCCCGAGGCGCAGCCGAGGAGGGCCTTAAAACACACGAGGTAGGAATCGCACTTTCTGCCGAGTGATAAATAGTGCTTTATACTACACCTTCGAGGAAAATAAAAAGCAGAATTAATTATTAATTGAAATTTAGAAGAACTTACCGCGCCCAATGATGTTGGTAAAACCTGCCCGCCAGCCTTTGGGTTCTTTTTTCAAAATATTGTTCGGAAATCGGAGGAGGCCTAATGGACTTGGATTAAAAACTTTTTGTCGTTTGACCGAACGAAAATAACCATAGCTACCCCCGCCGATCTTTTAGGTAATTAAAAAAAATAACACGTTAGAAATGAAATTCCATAGAGTTTTTCCTCCCGGTTTCCTATAGGCCTGCAAAGACATACTTTCTATTCTATAAATGGAAAAGGAATAGGCAACTTTCCGAGCAGGTGTAGTATAAAACCACAAGCGTCTCTAAAATCAGACAGAAAAACAAAACAAATTGCTGCTCGCTCCGCTTGCCAGTAGTAGTCATGTCGTGTTTTTTTGGTGACTTACTCTTGACCGCCGACTTCTTCAAACCCTCTAAAGTTATCACCCAAAAACGTTATCTCTAAAGTTATCATTATTGTCTAGTATATCGATTTGACCAGAGTTCGACGGCTCCACCAATAGGTATCTAAATCCCAACAGAAACAAAAAGTTTGCGGATCGGTTCGCTCGCCCATAGCATTCTTTTCAGTTTACAAGTTGGACCAGAGATCGACGACTCCAACTGTTTGTATTTCCTTCGGGTTATGGGACTCGTTGTTGGACCAGAGATCGACGACTCCAACAACGAGTCCCATAACCCGAAGGAAATACAAACAGTTTTGGTTCTCGCCCCGTTCGCCGATGACATTCTCGTCTATTTGCCGGTGCGTCCAGACCAGGGCACGACTACTCCTCTAAGGAGTATTTAAATCCCGCCAAAAATACAAAAAAAGTCGCAGCTCCGTCGTAAAAATCCGTCTTTAAGGTTTCTTTTGTGAAATAGTTTTGTACGTATAGTACGGAACCCTCCGTGTTCGAGAGACTCGCACTTGACCTTCGTCACAGAATAACTATCTTTATTTGAACGAGCTTTTATTCGTTTTCATATTTATTTAATTTGGTTTTAGTCATTATTTTTTAATATTTTAGTCATTTTTAAATGAATTTCTAGTGGTAAACACTATATTCTCAGTTTTTTTTTACTAAATTACGGGACCTTAATAAAGCAGTAGGTGAATAATTAATTTCATACAAAAGACATAAACGCAAACCCTACTACGGCCATAGAGCCAAATTGTGACTTCAAGTAACGTATTCCCTTCATTATTATAGAAATAAAAACTCGTTACATAGGCTGCTACGTCTATCTACGTCGTAGCAGCTTTCGTACCAAGCAGCCGTCGGCAAAAAAGAAATATTCGTGTTTTCCGTCATAAAGCAAGAGTTTTTCTTAAACCAAAATTACACTATGATTTTAATTAGAGATACCTCGCTGTTTTAGTTAGATACTAGCTTCTGCTTGTGTCTTTGCATGCGTTTCCCCGGATAAAAAGTTGCCAACATGTTATTCAAGGTCTAGAATTCGGTACATGTATGCAAAATTTGAGCCTGATCCCATTAGTAGGTTTGGCGTAAAGCGATAACAAACATCTATCCAAACTTCGCATTTATCTACACTAATATTATAATGAGGAAAGATTTCTATTTTGTATCTTTGTAACGAATAAACTAAAAAACTACTGAACCTATTTTAAAAAATTCTTTCGCCTTTTCGTCTTTTTTTTAGAATGTTGCGTTATCCCTGAGTAACATAGGTTATAGTTATATGTTTAAAACATAAATGTTCACCCGTACGAGCTAGTATCTTATAAGTGTGAAGTATATGACGTGAATGTGATGTGATAAAGCAGTATTATTCTTCCTTTTTGTTGAGATTATCTTTTCTCTTATGTACTTTGGATTATCCAATGATTACATCCTTCGGTTAATACAATTCTCTGATAGATTCTCTGGTATGGGGTGTTTTATTCATACATGATCAAACGTGTGGGATGTTCGGGGGTTGAGAAACGCATCCAATGGCTTAGAGATTCTTAAGGTCTCGCTTTTTCTGTTCTTTTTCTTTTCTTTAATAACTTAGCAACTACCACAGCTATCTACTTGAAATTAAAAATAATATATTCATGCGCCTGTACAGATATAAAGAAAAAATATATATATGAAGAAAAATAAAAAAAAAATCCGTACAAATTGATGATGTGATGTCGAAATTTTAAAAGATATTTCGAAAAGTATAATACTTACCTATAAAAATTCAAAAATATTTTCTATGTACAAACTGATGTGTAAGGAGGAGGAAGTATTATACTTTTCGAAATATTTTGAAAAAAATCGAAAAAATACCCATTCCCAGGGGGATTGGTTATTTTTGGAGAGGGGGCCCCCCTCCCCCTATCTCTGAAGTTTGCAGAATGACCCATCTAAAACGTATGTAGCGTTAGTAGATATAGGTCTATATTTTACATGAAAAGTATAGAGAAGTGTGAGTGATACACTTGAAAAATTGTCAAAAAGGGGGGAATAATTTACAAAAAATTTGGGGCTACCGTGCCGACAAATTATCAAATTAAAGGTTTCGATTTGTACACTTCAAAACAGTTTTTGAAATTTTTAAAGGTGTCATACTTTTTGAAATATTTAGAAAAAAATCGAAAAATTACCGATTTTCTAATTTACGAAGTTTTTTTAAGCGAATTCTCTAACCGGTGACTTTAGTACGTATTTGTATAATTGACAAATGTTCGAAACTCTCGGCGCGCGAGTTACACTCACACTTGAAGGATCTTGGTTCAGAAGTTTAAGTTTTTATTCAGGCTCTTTGATCATTTTCAAAGGAAGCACGCTTTTGTTAGTAAACCACTGCTGAATTAATTGCTGTAAAATTGACAGGTTCTTCAGCACATAAAATAATTAATTTTTTGACGCAAAAAATAAAGTTGTATTGCGTTAGAATAAAAAAAAAACTTACAAAGTCACTCATGAAATAATCATACAAAATCCCCAACGCGCTTTGCAGATTTTTTATAATATTGCCTGAATCTACAAATTTAGTTTTTAATCTCATTTTGTGAACTACCGAACTTGAATATTACAAGGTCCCCAATCCTGTAGTGATTGTAAAATCTGGTTAACAAGTTCTTTTCAAAATTTACAAACATTGTAGACAAGTGAACTCTATCTCCTAAATAATAAAAATCGCGGAACATACATTCGGGTCAAATGGATGCAAGTTGATGACCCCCACGATTTTGTTTAATCATGTATGCATCGAACAGACTGTTCCTGTATTCCTGTTATTGTGTCTATTACTAAACTCTACAATCAAGTTAGATAAGGTGACGAAACCTTTCTCAAACTTTGTCTTTATTGCTTCAACTCGGAAATGCTAAAGTGAAACCGTTTTCATTTGGCGAACAAGTGGAATAGCTAGGAGCACGAGGAGTAGTTGTGAGTTGAGATAGAAAGAGGTTCACAGTGGGTGGGTTCCCCTTGCCGCGTGAGCTATTGCGCCCCTAATTGGCAGCGGCGTCCGCTCGAATCTTAGGGAGGACAACACAGCGGGCTTCGTCTTGTGGCTCGTCGGCCCCCCCACTCCCCGCCTGCCTCCGCGACGCCCACGCAACAATAACTCACCTCAGGCACCTCACGTAATCCCGAGTAATTCCGGATTATACCCGTTAATCACGCGAAATTAATTACAAGTTTGCGTATTAATTGTAGTGCAATAACAAAATTACGAAGATGTAGCTTTCGCTGTTTTGTGCCTGTGTGAACAACTTTCGTAAAATCTTTACGTTATTGTAATCTTGTTTTTCGAGTAAGTATTAACTTCTCTTTTTTATATGAAACCCATTAGTTATTTAAAAGGAAGGACCAGTTTCAAAAAATGCTCAATAAACATAACAATTTTTACAAGAAGCTCTAAAATTTGTTTACTCCATCGGAAAATAAACAGAAACATAAAAGAAACGTGTCGCAACCGAGAAATGCTCAGGGAAAAATGTTTATGTGCCTTTACTCAATATCTCAATTCGTATTCACGTATCGGCTTTGTATGCAAGTGGACGGGTTAATTCGATTTGGTAGCAGTACGGAGGGCTGTATTTTATCGTACCATGTGATCTATTCTGCCCTAGTATAGTAGAGGTATAGAAGACTGGGCTATAAAAAAGGTAATATCTCACGGTTGAACGGCAACGGTGCCACGATCGTAACTTCTACAATGTTACTGCGGCACATTGGAACAGAACCGACTTTTATTTTAGAAAAGAAAGTTATTGTATTTGTTGGCGCACTCATACATAATTTTATTATTGTTCCGTTTTGTATTGCAGGTATTTATTTATATGTGTTTTTTGAAATGTTTGCTTGCAACAATGTTACCAATATTGTGTACATGAAATCACTTGTTTCACCTGTCTTCACCGCTGGCATGGCAGGTTTCGTAACTTTATCCGTAGGCGGAATAAAATTCCATTCATTATTTTCACGTAGACATCCTTGTCTAGTTTGGCTGTCTGGGCGAAATTCTTTGTCCACAGTACCAACTAATGGGCGCTTAGGTATTGTTTAGTACCGTTCATTTTAATCGTTCTTATTTTGTTACTAATTTTCGTGGGGTACCTAGATGCTAACTTAAACATCCCATTTTTGGACAATGGATCACCCTCGTTGTGACTCTTCTGGTCACTTCATAAATATTTTTGTTTATTAGAAAAAGTTCTGAAGTCATTAAGAGATGATACATTTAATGGTCACAGTATTACGAGATGAACTCGTGAATGTACTTACAAGAAAATGCTCCATTTTGCCGAGTTTTACGGCGAACATTACGCAAATTTATCCACATGTTTATGTTATTTGCGATATAAAATATATTGCTCCTGTAATATGACTCTCAAAGTACTTTCATACATTAAGTAATTTGAAGAGTGAGAAAATTTTTGAAACTTCGTTCTTAGTTAAGTTAAAGTTTAGGAAAATCAAAAGATCGTGTAGAATATAATATTTAGAAAATTACAGTTAAATAATAGAAATAAATTAGAACTAGTATTTACAATTGAAACAATTAATCTAACTGCAAACTGTTGCAAACAATCTACAGGTAGCTCAACTACCAGACTACCCAAGACGCTGGCTGCATTGCCACGCTGTATGGCAATGCTGATGCGATGTGCCAGATACTCACCAGCTCTCGGGTCACACGTCGCTTCTATAAAATGTTATAATAGAATATAATATGCGCGAGTAGTTAAATATTGTGATAAAATATTTGCATTTTAAGAATAATTATATCAAAAACATGATGTACTAGTAGTTAGTTAACAATAAGTCAATATATATATTATGGTTCTCAATACGTTTCCGTAGGCAGTGGGTAGGTACTCCTCAGCATAAAAATGGTTAAAACTGATTCCAATTTTACAAATTGTTTTCGTAACTCATTCCAACCAGCTTGCAGCACAAAAAAGCAGTATTTCTCCAGCGTGAAAGTGACTTCATTAATCTGTAACCCTTCAGGCCGGCAATATGGCGATGACGCGCCGACACCCTGCATTATGAATGCCGGCAAACTTTCCGCGTGACGCGAGAAAAATGAACCACAGCTAACGTAGACGGATTGCTCTGTATTACACTGGGAATGGTGAAAGATTTTTGAATATTGTGGATAAAGTAACTTAAAAGTAAGCTTGTGGAAAATGTCGGTCACTATCATATCGAATCTCTTTTCACAGATAATTTATGGTTCAGATTTCCATACTTAAGAAGTACATACCTATACTTAGTTTAAATGTTCGGTTTCATAAGATTCGCAAGTTTTCCAGTCAAGATTCCAACAAGCGAAAAAAAAAGTTGAAAGCCATTTTCACGGAGCGAGGGTAGAGCCGCAGGGTCGTAGTCCAATCTTCCCCGATAAAACATAAACCGTGCAATAACAATGAGCGGTACGGTCTGACCCACGAACTGAAAACTCAAATTAAACATCTTATGAACAGAAACATCTTGCGAGGATCCTCTTCATTAGGTCCCGCAAATTGCGGCCCCTCGCGCGGAGGCAGGGGGGCAGGGCAGTGACACGGCCCCCTCCCCGCCTCTATTAATAATGCAAATGAGACCACAGCCCGGCCAAGAAGCGAGTCTCGATTAATTCCGGTTCATTTGAGGTAATTGTCGCTGCGCTGTGCGGTCTGCGGCCGCGGTTATGCGTGACGTCACACTGCCTTCGGAGGATATGATTTTATGGTCAGATGGGAATATTACATTGCGAAGGCTTTTATTGTTGTTGCGTCCTTGTTTTAGGACTGTTTGTTAATTGAAGGTTTCGTGCGCATTGTTATAAGAATACCAAATGCAGATAGCATTTGGTATACTTAAAGTAAAAGAAAAGATTTCCAAAATGTAAGGCCATCAATCACAATTGAGCAGTAAATATTGCAAAGATGTAAAACTTATTTTACATAACGTCACTTGCAACAAACATACCAACCGTCGTAAAACAAGTTCAAAATTCCTATCCTGTTCCATAAGATTACACAAAGTTAAGACGTAACAAAGTAAGCGAAATAAAAAGAAACCCGTTGGTCTCTCAGCTACGAAGTTCTACGAGCTACGAACTGCTACGATCGATACGCAGCGCGACAAGCCACCGCTACGGAGCTACGAGGGTTTTTCGCTTAACTTTATATATTTATAGCTCGTAAATGTGGTTACGTTACGTGTGATTGCTTATATTTTTGGAGCTGGTTTTTGTGTTTGTCAAATAAAATAGCAATTTGAATAATCATTGTGCCGTATGGTTTCATTTATCAATATTTATACCCAAAAAAGTCATTTTCTTCAACATCAACTTTCAAACGAGTCAAACAACAACATACAATCGATTAAAATCTCTCAAATCTCAGCAGTATCTAATTAGTGTTATATGGAAGTGTGTAACGGTAAATAAAGGACTGGTAGGTATACCTACTACGTTATAATGTAGGGTATGTAGTAAGACGGGAACGCCGGAGGGGAGACAAAAATGGCCGCCATGACGCCTGCACCTTTGTTATTGCAAGACTAATTCAAGAAAGACAACTTCTTTACGAGTTTTACTTCGTAATAAGAATTGAGAAATGTTTTAAAGTATATTCCTAATTTCGTTGATTACATTATGGTTTTTGCTTTATTATCGTTTTCCACCAAAACAGGCTGGGGATGTATAAACAACTATAAATGTTGATATAACCATGGAAACATGTCATAATTGTTATGTGACAATTTTTATAGCATGCTTTTTAAACACATCTCTGGTCCGCTTCGTCTTTTAGTCGACAAGGTATCACAAGTGCTCGCAAAATCAAGGGTAAGGGTTGGTTACAAGAAGTGTATTTTGTGTTTATGATAATATCTAGCAGGCAAACCTAGCCTCTTCCGCGAGTCACAACAAAATAATAGTCATACACTTACCGACTTTCAAATACAAATACAAATGTAATAGAAATATAAATTAGAGTGCTTCTACAAAATCTTTCAAAATACCAATTTGTTTTATATTTCTTGAAATTTTATGTATCGCTATATTTTAGAG
The DNA here is from genome assembly GCA_949316285.1 of Eupithecia subumbrata. NCBI lineage: Eukaryota > Metazoa > Arthropoda > Insecta > Lepidoptera > Geometridae > Eupithecia > Eupithecia subumbrata. The sequence goes on from OX438640.1 coordinate 25,723,626, forward strand.
ACGACCTGAGTGAAGTGCGCGAAGTTCCGCCTTGGACGCAGGTGGTTGCGGGTTCGATTCCCGCCACGGGGTAAATGTTTGTATGATCTGCAGGTATTTGTTTTAGGTCTGATTTTATAAATATAATCTGTCACAGTCACCTCTTACCCATAACACTGGGCCTGCTTTCTTTGGGGCCACATGATCCTGTAGAAGAGGTCTAGCATTAGTTTTTTTTTGTGCTCTGAAACGTAATTTTGTTCCAGCTGGTCTTCCATACAAAGTATACGGCGGGCACGAAGGCTCTCTGACCGAGAAGCGGAAGCAGCGCCGCATCCGGACCACATTCACGTCAGCACAGCTCAAGGAGTTGGAGCGTGCCTTCCAGGAGACCCACTACCCTGACATCTACACCCGGGAGGAGATCGCGATGAAGATAGACCTTACGGAGGCGAGAGTTCAGGTATGGACACATATTATACTAATCACTGTGATTCAAAACTTTTTTGTGTGACAAAAAGTCAGGACTTAAACAATCAGCGGTGGAGGTTCCAATTTCACCATAGTATCTACAGGAAACATAAAACAAGGTTACCTAATTTATTTATTGATAAAAATAATGTTTTTGGAATAAAACATTTAGTATAGGTTTTGTATTTTGTCGATCCTAAGCCCATAAAGTAGGTGTCACGAAATCTACAAAAATACGCAAATCGCTTTCCGGCCGCGTTATCGCTGGCGCATGGCGCAGAACGCGAGACAAAAACATTGTATGGTGTTACTGTGCAAGTATAGGAAGTTCAGACTACCTTATTTAATTTGCCTCTATTGCAAAGGGAACGGACTTCGGAATTTTCAGCATGGAGTCTCGTTATCGCTCGGTGATTGCGGCTTTTGACTATCAAGAAGAAGACGCCCGGTTTTTATATGCATCTGAACCTGCGTCATCTTGCTGGAAACCAGCGGCCTTCAGTTTATTAAATTGTATGTATGATAGATAAGGTTTGCTCTACCTCCATGCTGTTAATTAGATCCAGATCAAAATTCGAATGGTTTGTCTGAGTATTAAAACAAATTAGCACGAACGGAAATTAGACGACCTTTTTATTTTTAATTATAGTTAGAGAATTCTTTCTTGCTATTTCTATACTTAAGCTTGTTTTCTGCAAAAGGTAAATTATATATTTTTGTTCACAAACCTGAATTCTTGCAGGTAAATTGTGAACCATATAACTTTGTTCTACACGTAATCACGTATAACGCAAGAGGCGAAAAAAGGCAAACAAAAATTGATTTAGGGGATTATTTTAGTAAAAGAGAAAAAACAGCGGTTTCCCGCGCCGTCCGTCATTTCTACAGTCCAATTAGTGTCCAGTAATTCGACTGCGGCTGACGGGCTTACGAAAAAATGGCATAGCAGCCTCCGTCTAGCTAATTCCATAATAAGCGCTCATTTTTATGTGAGCCCAGTGCGACGTGTGCTTCTTCTGAATGTTTAATGGAATCGGGTAGAGGTTCGGTCTATTGTTATCAGATCACGTAAGGCTCGGCTCGCGACCCACTTCTGTATTCCGGGATATGACGCCCCTGACGCGGCCGCTGCTTATTGTCTTTTCGTTCTTGGGTAATGTCATTTTCATACTTGATGTTATTTTTGGAAGAAGTTATTTCTTTCTCCAATCGCCATTTGAAAAATGCATAGTTTTCATTTGGTCTATGTACTTAGATGTTTTTACCTTAGCTAGAACCAAGCAATATCAAGGTCCTAAAAAGCGGAAATAACTAAGTACAAAATTAGGTAACCTTGTATGGTATTAGGTTACCTAATACAATAAAGTTTTAGGTTAAATACTCATTGAAACAATTTCAGCGCTCACAAGATAATTAGTAACTCTCTGAATAATTAAACGACAATAAATAAAAGCGCGATCAGTTTGAATACATAGCAGTGTAATGGAAAAACAATCCTGTTTGCGTAGTAGGGGAGTACGTGGGGTGGGAGGGAGTAAACGCTCATTACGTTAAAAAGTGTATTGGAATGGCGGCGGTAGCGGGGCAGACATAAATACTGCGGGCGGTCGCGTAACTCAGCTCGCACGACTCCTGATAATTAAAACTCGCCTGCAAAATGAGAATTCACATATTACAAATAAAACGTAACTGCAACGAGTGGGCCGTTACTCGCCGAATATTAAATTAATTTTTATATTGCTATGTTTTGGTGGTGGTAAGTGAGTGTTTTATTACATGGCGGTTTTGGGATTGACTTCTTATGGTAGGTACGTACAGTCGATGCACCACTAAAGCATAGTTTAGGGATACTTTCATTAGGTACTACCTACCATATCGGTAATGAAAACATAGCGAGCCATGAAAACGGTCCAAATAAGCAGGGAGTAACGTATCCCACAAGCCCATATTTTTTAGTCAAAAGCCAACAGACCAAGATGATTATTAAAATCTGTGCATCAATGCTAATTCTTGATTCTTTCAGTTACGAAATTAAAGTTTAATGAAACAAATATTTTTTAACAAAGTATTTCCCTTAGTAAACAAAATGTAATATATGAATAAAAAATAAAATAAACGTTAAAACCGACGTGTCCTAATTCAACACGGTAGTCAAATTCATCAGGGGCTCTCCGCAAACATCGCCGCCGCGCGAACAAACGCAGAATTATAAGGGAACCTACCTGCTTGTTAGGTTATGTGTCCATCTGAACATTGTTTACCTATTGTTTTTTATTTGAAATGCACAAAAATCTAATGAAACTAAAATACAATAGAACACTGGGAAGCATATAAGTTAAAAACCTTCTAACGCCCAAACTTATTTATTTAACTTATTATACAGAAAGTTTAGTAACAGCCTTTCTTTGTAAAGCTAAAATTTTTAGACATGTATCCACTACCATCGATAGAAAAATGCAGTAGGTCCTAATTAAAAAAGAAGTATTAAAGAATAACAAACGTAGGCGATACTAATAATTCCCATTGCTGTTCTAAAAAACACCGTAGTCATTCGTTTTGCAATGCCTGAATAATGGGCAACTGGCCGGCAGAAGCAAAAGGAATCGTTAGAAAAATGACCAGCTGGTTTTTAATACCGAGCGTATTTTTTCTGGCCACGTTGTCATAGGGAACGGGCAATTTAATCCATCAACTGGTGCACGGTATCGGTCCGGTCAATAAATTCTATATTTTCGCAGACGATTTTGGTTTTATTGTTATTCCCGTGCGGCCAGAGAGATTAGTTTGACGCGGGGAATTTAATTTTTTACACCAACCTACTAACTTCTGGAGGTTTATAATTTGCACCCTCGGTAACTGGGATTATTCCAAGGATAAGCAATATTTAGGTAGGCATTGAATAGATTTTCTAATTATGAAACAGCTGTGTCCGCAGCTTCGCCAGCGTAGAATTCATGGGTCAACAGCAGTTTTTGCTAACTTTCTATCTAGTTGTAAATGTTACTAGACCAGTAGGGCTAAGATGCGCGCAACGAGAAGCGTGTTTCGTCTCGTTATCTCGTGAAAAATGGCGGCATCTCGATTTCTCGACCGTAGCTAGCATGCAGCACCAATAGTCGTCACGTCTCATCACGTGAACGACTTTAGTGAACGTATATCTTATCTGTGGTAACTTTTCTCGTCAAACGCTAAGATGCGCGTCAAATTTTCTCAACTTTTGACTGTTCAGCGCGGGAATAACTCTCGTCTTTCAATTTGAGCACGAGAAGTCACGAGAACTTTTCCTTGAATTTTTCTACGAATTTTGTTTCGTCCTGTATCAATATTATTTATTGGCAGTGATCATTATAACTAATGCCATCGCTTTCTGACTAAAATGTACCCATAGGTAGGTACATAAATGTTACATAATTTACCTTGTCATAGGTCCTGTGTTCCATGCAGTTTGTGGCTTACGGGGGATATCAACGATAAATACCTAGGGCAGGACCATACTTTATATCACTCTCAGACTGCAAACAGCCGCTTTCTCAGTCAATTTACTGACTCAATTTACCGGAGGTTGGTAATTTTATCATACAAAATAGGTAGGTAGGTATATACCTAGGTACCAATTTTGCACTGCTAAAGTGTCCTTTCCCAGCAGATTTCCATTGGTTTCTATTTCAAAATCCAAGTTCGAAGAATTAGGTAGGTATGTACAACAACCTACCTAAGTAGGTACTTTTATTCATTTTTACAAAACTCAATACACACATAGAGTCTATGCTGCCATCCTAACAATATTATATAGTATGTAAACTCTTGTTCTCTGATAATCTACTACCTACGGAAAGTGTTCTATTGAGGTGATTTTGTGTGCGATTCAAAATATACCTAAGGTAGGTAGGTCAGGCAGGATCAATAGTAGGAAAGGAACCTACTGAACGAGAATGCCTATGTGGCACCAAAGTGGCACAGAGTTGACAGAGTAGGTAGGTACCTACTATTTGTTTTTGTATGTGGTCATCATTTTATCCTTCCAAGGCGCGAGGCAAGGTATTAAAGCTAGGAATAGACGGCTGATTTGGTTTCCGATTATATCACTCGATACGTAGGGTAGGTAGCTCGATTCACATTGCGTTGCGCCCTAGATAAGATTCATAAGTTTTGCGGTTAGTATGTTCTTCTGCGTTTTACAAGGACACTAGATAAATGCTTTGTCAACTACTGGGTATAATATTTATCATATTCTAGAATATGAAAGCTCTCTTCTAATTATCAAAATTTGGTGTTAGCCAGAAATACCACCTTCTCTTCTCCTTCTTTTTTGTTTTTTTTTGTTTCGTGGTTTCTTCGACTGTTTACCACCATTCTACCATTGAAAATGTTCAAACTGCCAATAAGAAGGTGAAAACTAAAAAGGTTAATTTATTTCTTCCGTACATTTCACAAAAACCATAGATATTTGAACGAAGTAGGCGGCGCTTCGTCTGTGAGGCTATCTCTACGCGAGAAGGACTACTCGAAGACGAGTATTTTATCTTTCGTTGCGCGCATCTTAGAGTTAACGAGAAAACAACCGACGACGACAAAAATTGTCGTCGCGCGCGCGACGTCTTTCGTGGTGCGCATCTTAGCTCTGCAGGGCAGGCAGTCTCGACTTAGGTAACGATCGCATGGCGACCGACAAGAATTACAGCTATTAACAAAAATAACAAAATGTCAAAGTTTAAACGGCCCTTTCTCGGACTAACTACTCGTGCTAGGCTTTCGGTTTATGTTTTTAGGGTTTTGATGATCGAAGATCGGTTTCAAAACCCTTATGGTCTCGCTTTGTCTGTCCTTTTTTCCCTCCTTAATAACTCAAAAACTACTGCAGTTATCATCTTCAAATTTAAAATAATAATACATTTCGTGCGCCTGTACAGTTTTAAAGAAAAATAAATCAAAATAAATGAAAAATGAAAATGAATATTTTCCATACAAATTGTGATACCGAAATTTTAAAAGATACCTACAGAGTCATGTGGGGTATCAAATGAAAGGTATCAGTTTGTACATTTCAAAATAGCTTTAGAAATTTTTGTAGATTTCATACTTTTTAAAATATTTCGAAAAAAGTCGAAAAAATACCCATTCCCCCCCCCCCTATCTCCGAAGATTGCAGAGCGATCCATGTAAAATGTATGAAGCGTTTATAGACATAGATCTATATTTTACAGGAAAAATATAGAGAAGTTTGAAAAAAGAACACTTTTTGAAATATGGTCAAAAAGGGGGGGAATAATTTTCAAAAGGGGGGGCTATCTCACCGAGTGGGGTATCAAATGAAAGCTATCAGTTTGTACGTTTCAAAACAGTTTTTTAAATTTCTGTAGATTTAATACTTTTTGAAATATTTTGAAAATAGTCAAAAAAATACCCATTCCCCCCCCCCTATCTCCGAAGTTTGCAGAGCGATCCGTTTAAAATGTATGAAGCGTTTGTAGATATGGATCTATATTTTACAGGAAAAATATAGAGAAGTCTGTAAAAAGAACACTTTTTGAAAAATGGTCAAAAAGTATTAATTTTCAAAAGGGGGGCTACCCCACCGAGTGGGGTATCAAATGAAAGGTACCGGTTTGGACATTTCAAACCAGTTATTCAAATTTCTGTAACTTTCATACTTTTTGAAATATTTCGAAAAAAGTCGAAAAATTTACCATAAACCCACCTTAACCGAACCACCCATTTAACCGAAGCATGCAGAGAGATCCATCTTAAATGTAGGTTGGTAACTACTATCCTTAGGTATTCGTTAAATTGCGAAGTCTCTAACCGGTACTTTTGGTACATATTTGTTGACAAACGTTCAAAACCCTCGGCGCGCGAGTTACACTCGCACTTGACGGATCTTGTTTTATATAGCATGAATTAAAAAAAAACACTATACACAACTTCACGAAATCTTGTCCTAAAGTTTTGCCTGGTCCAATTTTTTCAGAAAACATTTTATCTGACCGCTTATTCATAGACACTAGTCCAGCACAATGTGTAATGATTTTCTACATCTTTGGGTAACCTATGACTACAGGAAACGGACATATTTTATGTACAAAAAACTACCATCAGAACTTACTATTCCATATACTTACTGACTTTTTTGACGAATCAATTACTGACGACGCAAATTTAAAACTGACCTATTTCTACTATTTAACTTAGAACCCTAATCCATTTTTTAAATGAATAATGTTTGTAGTTAACTTTACTCCTTATAACATCGGCTATCTGCCAGTGAAAGACCCGCCGAAATCGGTCTAGCCTGTTCGCTGATTTGTGAGAAGTTTTAAATTTTAGTTTTTTGGAACCGTAACTTACCTACCGAATATTTACTTGCATTTACATTTAGTAAAAAGCTGTTAGTTTGGCATTATAAACAGACGTACTTACTTACGTAAGCAATATTGTGGGCCGAACCTGTAGAGTAACGTACTTACCATTGCAAACCCTGGCGGACAACATTGTGAATAAGACGTTTTCATATGATTACAAGAAGTGCTGTTGGTCATCGAAGGGTGACCCGCCCTGCCAACTGGCAAGCAATAAAGATTGACATGTCTACCGCCGGGGCTGCAGTGTCAATCCTCTCGATCTTGGAGCTCGACGGGTCCAGGGGGACTGCTCCGTCTGGCGAGGCTTCTTGCATAATTGCTGGCCTTATGATGGCTTGGCACGAAATAACACATACATTCGGTTGTAGTAAACGCTAGGTTTATTGCCTTTGCACTTCGTGCCTTATAGAAGCTCTTTGTGTGTGTTTGCTCATGAAAAACACAAAAAAGTTAGTAGATACATAATAGAAGTAAGAAAAAAAGTCGGAAAACATGTGTTTTATGAGTTAGATAGTATACAGGATTATTGGTAATTCACTGACATTGCGTAAACTGCAGGTTCTGCCCATCATCACGAATACGTTAATGAAGACGCCAGGTCATCTCCCACTCCTATTTCAAACCACATCATCATCATTGGCTTATTTTACATCTACGCAAAATGATTTACCTAAGTGGCATTAGCCTGGCTGAGAGACAGCTGAACACACACACACCCACTGATAATTCAGGGCAGAGTTTTTAAGTTTAGTTTCAAAGAAAACCCCTATAATGAAACGATTTTAGAATGGAGGGGGTGCATACTAATATCGTAACCTTTCCAGCAATAAGAATTGAGACCTGGCGTCTTCATGGACGTGTTCATGTAGGTGGGCAGAAACTGCAGTTAACATAGTGTCAGTGAATTACCAATAACCCTGTATAATAATAAGTTAAATGCATGTTTTTTGCATCCCGCACATGCCTTTCAGCCGGGACCGGGTCACTGTTTGGTCGAAATCATGGAAACGGGAAACAAAAACATATAAATAACTAGCTGCTCCCCGCGGTTTCACGCGCTCTTTTCAAGTATATGTCCGTCCCCGGGATACTATTTACCTCCCTGCCAAATTTCATTAGGTATGATTATTTCAGTCGTTTAGGCGTGAAAAGGTAACAGACAGATATATAGGTTACTTTTGAATTTTATAATATTAAGTATGAATATTAAATATGAAAATGTAATAATAATATAATGCAGCCAGCATCTTGGGGACGCTTCCGACTGGTATTGATCTGGATCAGTTGAGCTACCTGTAGATTGTTTGCAACAGTCCGCAGTTAGCTCAATTGTTTCAATTGTAAATACTAATTATATTATAATTTTCTTTGTGAATAAAGGCTTCTGCCATATTAAAAAAAAAGTATGAATCGATCATGAATAATCAAACACAATTAATAATAATCCAATAAAATCAAGCGTGGATCACTATCAAACATTTCTAATTGGAATACCTAATGGTGTTATAAAAGGCACAATGCGCTTCAAGTGCATTCCCATTGTGTGGCGTGCAGCCTCTCGAAGCTCGCAGGTGGCACAGCAGGCGTCGGACACGCGCCTCGCACGCGGCAACGGACACTTGCCACAAATGTTTGTCGCTACATCTATTGGGGAGCACTGGATTGTATGCTCGAGAGCAGTTGTGAAACCATAATATTGTTATTGTTGCAGAGGTTGTTTTTGAGAGATCGCTTTTGTTATTTGAAATAATATGAGCCACATGATATTTTGATTTCTATAAATCTGAAGTTGGTTGGTGTGAAGAAGATTGTATTTCATACGCTGTAGTACCACTAGGGTATGTCTAGTCTTATGGTTAGGGCTCATCCATCTTTTAAATTAATATAAATAGCAAACACATAAGAATTAAATAAGTACTTACCAAAAAATCAGCGTTGTAAGTTCGAGTCGAGCCTATGAAAAATCATTGAAAAATCGTATCTTCATTAAACCTCTTCATGCATATTTTTCTGTTATCAAGCATCATTATTGTGCTTTGAAATATAAATACAAATACATACATAGAACTAGAAAATTCGAGACAGGGTACTGATCCTTTCTAGCTTCTATTCTATGAAGTTTCGCCCTTAACAGTATGGAAGACACCGCTGCTTTAATAATAAATAGATATGGGCCGTAAATTACATTAGAGCGTTGCTATAATGGGCCGGTTTAGTTAACCCTTAGTTAATCGCGTTGATTGCCGCCGCCGCCGGCTCGGTCACGATAAAAGCAGATTAAGTAATCACTTAGTGGGTCTCTGCTAGTGATTGTACGGTTATTGACGGACAGCCACCGAAAGGCCCTTTGTTTTCGATTGTTTCGCATCATAGAGGCTTAGACAAGTTTAATTGGCAAGGGATCTTCTATTTATAAACTCATAGTAGGGTTATCCTCAGAGAATAAATTATAAGAGGACAAAACCGTTATTCTACTACCAAACGCTAATAACAATTTTTCAACATAGAGCTTCTATTAGGTGGTATGCTCTCACAAGCCTAAAAACATGTCTGACTTTCTACAGATTTTTTAACAAAAGTTACACTTAATATATAAGTCAATAGGTAATCAATAACAAATAAATATATTAAATTAATAAATAATAATATATTTTAAGTTGTTCTTCTTATAACCGCATCTCAGTGTAATTGCAAAGGCGGATGACCTATCAGTTGACCTCTTCGTAGGCAACAAAGGTGACCTTGCTGTCAAAAATTAATGTATAACGGCTAATAAGTCACTCACGGTTGGAAACTCTCCAGAAAAATAAATGTAAACAGTAGCAAACGCGCCAGTCATTTACAAATGATTGTTACAGATCAACAATGTATAAATTTTTCTCTTCTATACTTTACATAATACAGACAGTCTTTGTGTTTATTTTTTTTGTTACAATGTACATGAATAGAATTAGAAATTTTTATTATGTTCATAAATACCCATGGCTTTGGTCAAAAACATGGTTGAAAACGAACCAAATACGGTTTTTGCGGAACAAAGCTTGCCATTGTGCTAAAAATGTCGCGAAATAGTAATCCCCCTAAAATGAATCCTATAAGCAGGGCCATAGAATTCATATTACAATCTCCCTAGACTGGTAAAAGTGACGCCGGCCTTAATTTACTTTTGAATAATATGTATTTTGATTTACTAACAGCTAAAATGACTAATCTTATGTTTACCAACAACATCATCTGGCTAAACTTGTACGAAATATCTCTTCAAAAATCAAGCAAAGTCAATGATGCGAGGCGTGACATTCGATACGGCATTAATTCCGAGTGCGACAGTACCGAGTACCGTGGGAAGGTCCGCCTGATTGCGCGCGCGCACCGTGTCGGCTCACTCCCTGGGTACACGCACTGAGAATACAGGATGTTGTAGGCATCCGCGGCCAAACAAAAAATCAATTTAAGTAACACAGCCTGGTGTATCCAACTGCGCTCTTTACATTTATATGTTCAGCGATTTTTTTCTTTTTGAAGTTCTAGCCAATTTTTTCCTTTTCTTTGAGCTTTTCGTAGGAAACTTGTTATAAAACATTTTTATTTATTTGTTTAATAGTAGTAATATTTACAGGTTTTCCAGTTTATAAAATGAATAAGTGTTTGACGTTAAAAATTATAATTTGATTCAGGCAGTATTTTGAAAAATCGGCCCTCAAAGTTAGTGTAACTATCCTGTATATCCTACACCAGGGTAGGTACGGTACATCTGATAATTCGACGCGCCAGATTATCATCTCGTACGCGTGATTCGAATGACGTGTCGTGTGACTAGATTTGACAAATGATTAGGTATGTTTATATAGCTTCCTGCCAATAATGAGGCTAAGGAAGCTTAAGATCTCGGAGACTGCTGGATCGAGAAGTTTGGGATACATGTGGACGAATAGATTTAATAAATGCACTTTTTTAGTGTAATTAAAACACGCGTGAATCTGCGGGCAGAGGCTAGTATTTTATGAAACTAGTTTCTGTATGCTTGCTATATGAATACGAAAAAGTATAACACAAATAAAAGTTACAAAAATGTTACAATTTGCGTCGAGAAAAAAAGAAATTCAAAATACTTTTTCGTTACGTTCTAATGCAAGATATTAATTTTCTATAGCGTCATCCTTTTTGATATATTCATAAGACGATAGCTTGCAAATTCGGCGAGCACTTATACCGATTGAAAAGTGTCGTAGCATCGTAGAGGGTCTACGGAGGGTGTCTTCGTAGCAAGTGCTACGGAGCTACGAATCCTCTACGATTTCTTTGAATAATTTGAATTTCTTCAGCTGGTAAAACTTTTAAATCAGTTTCAGTTTCAGTTTAAAGAATTTTATTTCTCAAAAGAACATAGTTCACTTAGATGAGAATATAAACACAATATTCTTAAGCTAGCTATCTTAACTAATTGATAATTTATTCTATAATGTACAATACATAGGTTAGGTTAGTTATCTAGCAGTTTAAGTATTTTAACAGTTATGTTTGCATTAAGTACCGTTTTATTAGCAAATTTTGTCATAAATATATAGTTTTAATTTTTTCTTAAATATGTGCATTGATAAGCAGTTTTTAATGTTATCAGGTAAGTTATTATAAATCTGCGCACCTTCATACATGATGTTCCGTTTTCCGTAGTTAGTCCGTGGACTCCTCAGTTTTAACTTATTTTTGTTTCTTAAATTGTAGGTGTAGGTTTTCTTTGATAGTGCGACTTGCGTATGTATTTTATCAGTTACTATTTTCCTAACAAGGATGCAAGTGAGGTAGGTATATAGTTGGTTGATGTTAAAAATTTTGGTTTCTTTGTAAATAGTATGTGTGCTAGTTAGGTACTCATATTTGTATAGAACTTTAATCAATTTATTTTGAGATATTTGCAGTGATTTTAGATTTGATACTGCTGCCGTTCCCCATACTTCCAGTAGATATTGTAAATGCGATTTAGCTAGGGAATTATAAATAGTCATTCGAATTTTATGTGGCAGGCATCCCACGGATCTACGCAGTGCACCAGTTAGTGAGGCTAGTTTAGTTCTTACATGTTCAATATGAGATTGCCAACTTAAGCGGTCGTCGAGTATGAGACCTAGGTACCTCTCTTGTCGTGAGCGATGTATTATCGAACCACCTATAGTAAGTGGCGGAAATTGCGGGATTTTTTTATTCTTAGCTGCGAAAATCATAAACGAGGTTTTTTTTGCATTGACTGTCATTAGGTTGCTCTGACACCAGATGTTAAATTTAATTAAATCCGACTGTGCATCTTTTACCAGCTCGCCGAGGTTCGGGCCGAAGTAGAATAGGCAAGTATCGTCGGCATATAAATACATCATGGTTATTAACACTAAAGTCATTTATAACGGGATATTTACCATGATTTGAGTTTTGAGCTTTCCAATATTTCAGCGCAGTTACATGCGCCATGATCACGGAATAACTGATAAGAATAACTGGATAAGTTGTACACATGTAACTGCGCCGAAATATTGGAAAGCTCAAAACTCCAATCATGGTAAATATCCCGTATTAAATGACCTTAGTTCTTCAGCTGGTGTCCTATAAAGGTAGACCTATTAACGTTTTTTTTTATTGGGACGGGCGTTTACTGCCCCCTGTTCGGGGCACAGTGAGCAACCACTGCTGTCTGTCTCACTGACTCTCGGCCCAACTACTTACTAGACAGAGCTCACCAGCTAGCTCATAGGTAGCCTTAGATATACGCTCTCTTTAGTTATGGTCGGCTGGTAGAAATCTCTGCATGGGATAAGACCGCCAATTGCAGGATACGGTAGTTAGTTTATAAAAACTTCTTGTACTATACTGTAACTCAATACTCAATACTCAATATTTTTATTGCAAACATGTTGTACATGGGATCTTAAAGATAATGTGTTTCAAACATGCACCCTGATAGGGCACGGCAACATTTAGCTAGGTGGCTAATACTTATAATCTAATGACTTATTCTAGGCACAATAATATTATTAATTTAATGGGTACAAATATGCTTTATCTTCCTTATTATTAATGAGATCTAATTAGGTAATTAAAATACATATCTAAAACAAATTACATATCTAAAAACTCTTGTAAAGAATAAAAACTATGTTTGATCAGGAACGTTTTCAAGAGAGCCTTAAACTTATTTAGTTTGGTTTCATTCTGTATTTCTACAGGAATTTTATTATATATTTTGATAGACATGGCGTAGGGTCCTGAGTGGAACATTTGCAGTTTAGAGAAGGGTATATCTAGTCTATTGTTGGGTCGGAGGTTTTGTGGTCTTGTGTAAACTTTAAAGAGGTCTAGATTTTTTTTAACAAATAAATTTCTAATATATATATTCCTATAAGGGTTAGTATGTTACATTTAATAAAATACGGTCTACAACTTACCATCTCATCTAGGTGATGGATGATACGTAAACACCTCTTCTGTAAAATAAAAAGCTTATTTGCATCCGTACTGTTTCCCCAAAGCTTTTTTTTTTATTATTATATTTATTATTTATTTAACTAACACATCTTTCCTGCAATAAAGCTTTTGTTTATTTAAAATAAAATATTAGGAGATGCAATTTCCAACAAATTTTATGTACAACACACAACATAATTGAATCAATGATGTGGTTGTATATTTAGAAAACTAAAAATTTTGGAAATAATTATGCATTCAATGATGTCGATTCTGTTGTTTTAGGCTTCCTAACTTAAATTTTACGATTTCTAAATTTTCTAAGTCGAGTAAGAGTTGACTTTAAATTATGAAAGAGATCCTAAACATACCTAAAAATACGACCAAATTCCATATTTCACTTTTTCAAAAGAATCTGCCCGTTTTTCAATAGAATAAATTTTAATCATGACCAAATTAGATGCCTGCTAAAATTAGGTAGAAGTTTCTATTCATAGCTAAAATGCAATGCAAGGAATAGGGTTCTAACTATTTAAGTATGTTGAGTTGTTTTAGACCTGTCAACCTAATATTAAACCTGACAGTCTAATTTTTCAAACATAGAATAGCTTTCGCCTATTTGACATTCCTAAATCCTAATTTTAGCTAATTCTAAAACAACAGAATCGCAAATTACCTTAAATTGATACATATTTGCACACATACATTCTATGGAATTTATTACGTGAGAAATTCATTGCACCCTAGATTCTCAGAATATTTCAAGCAATATTTTTATCAAACCATCTCTATCTACGCGTTACGTTCACATTCAGCTGTCTCTTTCCCTCTCAGAGAACGAGTTCGCGCAATTATTTTTCATTTAGTCTCGACTCGTCGCCAGGTCCCTTGGGAAGCCGGGATCAAGTGTAGCTATCGTCCCTGTAGACTTCAAATACAATTTGAATGTGAGAAAATTACTTTATCACCCGTAAGCGAAGTCGGAGGCCTGTGGGTGCGTCGTCAGGGGATTTGTAATGTGGGATTTCGCATGGTTTGCTGTTGTTTTGATAATAATTCTCACGGCTGGTTTAGCTTGCAAGAGTTGAAAAGTTTGGCAGTCGTTACAGTCTGGTTTTGTGTCTGTGACGCTACGGTTGGATACTTGAAAGAAAGTTATTTATATGGATCTATTAATTTCTCCGCCGCGGTGACTTCCCGATTGCATACCATAGCAAGCCCGCTCGGGCCGTATGCGAGTCACCGAAAAGGAAAGTGAATATGGTAGATGGTACTTCAGGGGGCCTGTACCTAGCAGTGGCTAAAGCCCAGCTGCAAATGATGATGCTTTAGAATATTCCTTTTAACTGTTTAATGTATTTACTGTCTAGGCCAGCTTTCTTTATTACAATTCCAGAAAAGTTTATCAAGAAAGAACTACTTAAAACTAATAAAATACTCATGCCTTTTTTATCAATCATATATCGTAATTGTTATTTTGTTAATCACAAAATGGAAAGTCAGAAAAGTTGATCACAGAAAGAATAATATAACTACAATTTATGTGCGTTTTTTGGGAATTAGGTTTCGTTTATAATTTCGTTTATAATAACAATTGTTATTCACAAAACAGAAAACACAAGTTCAAAACAGCAAGTTCATCTTAGCTCCATTTTGCGTGGGGCGAGGGAGCATAGGCGCGCCGTCAGACGCGATCATACGAGCGCGATATATGGACATCATAACCGATGCCCTCCGATGTCGCTAGATGGGGTAAATCGGTACCTAAAACCAGCGGATAAACAAAACAAACGTAGGTATGATAACGACAGTGTTTTATGTATTGTTTAGAAAATCCGAGCCAATATATTAAATGCCACAGTTACTCTGCCTGTTGTTACCACTTCCCACACGACTGGTGGGTGACTGGAAAAAAATAACATACTGTTTTACACAGTGAGCGTTCGTGCAGTCAGTACGGGCACAGATATAATAATACTGTACGGGGAAAGAAATCTCGTAACGAAGAACGTGACGGATTTCTGACGTTTCATGTTCGCTGCAAATGGTGCATTACGCTTCTGAAAAACTTTTTATCCGCGTACTGTGCAGTGACAGTACGCGGATAAAAAGTTTTTCAGAGAAAAAGCGCAACAAAAATAATAATTTCAGACTGTCACCAAGCAACGATAGTGCATACTATTGTTAAGATTTTAGATAGATTGTATGCTGGTGGGTCACCAATTTATTTTCGAACTGAATGGCTGAAACTCTGCCGCGTGTCTAGACTATTCGAATATACAGGGTTATTGGTAATTCACTGACACTATGTTAACTGCAGGTTCTGCCCAGCATCGTATATATATATGATAACATTTTATTTCATAGCTTGAGATCGACAACGCTCTTGTTTTTTTTTTCGAATATAGAGGTAATATGTAGTGCAATCATTTTGCCGAGCGTCCAGCGAGACAGTGCAAATTTTTAGATTTTAGGCAGATACTGGAATCAGAATACCAGAAGTATACCTAATTTAGGATGCATTTTCAGATTTTAGTAAATGATCAACTTCTAACCTAATAAGCGCCCCGCATTTCAACGGAATCACAACTGCACGGCACTCACGCGCCATTAAATTATTGTGCATGGGACAAGTGATCCCATTGTCCCATTAACTATACTCATAGAACACTTCTCCCCGTGACATTAGAGATAACTATATTTCACTTTTCTCTTCCTCCCCACGACATTTATCATCCGACAGATCGACACTCATTTGCTGTTCACTTGGTTTGTTTTATTAGACACGTTTACAAAAAAATATATGTTGATTTTATCTTGCTCTATTAAAGATATTAGAAAAGATATTAGTTTGAATTTGAAAGTTTGTTCGTCCTCATTTAACAGTACAGATTCTGATAAAACTTTGCAAATAATGGCTCGCAAAAGCTCCCACGAATTTGTTTCGCTCAATTAATAATTGATCATTGCAAAAAGCTCCACAATATTTTAATTAAATTTGACATCTCGATTGTATTTTAATGTGATAACCTAAACGAATGTGACAAGACAACTGATTATCTAAATCAGACTTGATTAGCTCGAAGCGGTGTTGATCAAGTCTGACTAGATGCACAAGAACATTTGTCTAAACTAAAATATGATTAGTGAGTTGTCAAACCAAAAAAAAATATCAAATTTAAATATGATAAGGCATTCAAAAATCATTGTACAAACGGGGCGTAACTCGGATGATATCATAAAATAGGCTAAAATACCAATAATAATGCCAACTCACAAAAGTGCCCAAGTTTACTCAAAAATGCTAGATCACCAACTGCATAATGCAAGGTCAGTTTTAGAAACATCTGTCGTGATGGTATCAGTGATTTGTCCCGGCGCGTGCCGGCCGACTGATTAGAGTATTGTCAAGATAAGGTTACCCTGTGATATTGTCACGGAAGCAGGGAATCACGGTGATACATCAATATCGTACTGATCGTTATATTTTTAATTGCGAACACGAGGGCTGCGAGACGATCAGTTATAGAGTGAGTAATGGTATTAAAATAAAGTTCGATTCAATACACAGGTTTTAACGCTTCAGGGTGTAATTAAAACTGAAGTTGGCTCTAACGCACATCAAAACTACTTTCATCTACATATTTAGATTCGGTTTCTTTGAAAAAATATAATAGATTCTGAAGCCTAAACTTAAAAACAAAGCGATGACTAAATTGAAAAAAAATATTTTTTTACTCATCATTCACGGTAATAGTATTTTTAAGCAGTTTATTAAAACGTAATTCACCAGTCGAGTTAATAGTTCAGGCGTTGTTTATTTACAAAAGGGCTGCGGGTAATGGACCGTAGGCCATGGACACATCTGTCGAGCGACTCGAGAACTTGCTTCTGTATTCATTGCGAAGATTTACAATTTATCAAACTTTTGTTCTGTTCACCAGCCCTTTCATCGTGTTTTTTGAGCAACTATAAATAAAATGGTAAAAATGGTTTCAATGTTTTCAAAAAATAAAGTGCTTTATCTCCTGACCTTACAGGATTCTTGACACGTCACAAAATTCAAATAACTAGGAAATAAAGTGATAATTTTTAGTTCTCTTCAATCTTTTTAAGGTAAAGTAAAGAAGCGAACAAGAAAACTTTTCCTTGTTAGGGTGTTAGTTTTCGAGCCGTAAACGTGTTTCATGGTCCTGGGTTTGTGTTCTTGAAAGAAATTAATGGCTCATTAGGTGAGGCCTATGGCCACCAGTGGATTAAAACACCGTGAAACGACGAGGCGTGAAAATTCTGAAAAAGCTTAGATTTAGCGGGAATGGAATACATATAACACCATCTCAATCGGTTTACACTTACTGCACCTCTTTTTCTATACCTACACCAGATAAATTTATTTTCAAAGCTGAGAGTGGACGAACCACAGACAAAAATATTTTTACTGTGAATTTTATACAATAAAAACATTTGGATTAATCTAATGTAGAGCCCCATACATATTTGCTATTCACACTTAACCTAGGCTACGGCTTCTATGCTATTTCTACTAAACTTTCGATCGCAAAACTAGCAACACATTTTAGTAAACATGAGACTGCCAACATAAATAAGCAAATAGGACCATGAATATTTAAAACAACATGCCATAATTCATCAAATAAGATGAGTTGCGTTAACACACCTGTCATTCGCGAGCTAAATGCTGTCGAATAGTCGACATACGGACTGAATAAACGATGCATTCATCTCTTTATTATGATGTGTTAATCCAGGATTATCATCAAATGTTAACACATGTTACCAGTTACTAAAAAAATAAAGTTACGACTCCAAAATGGTTGAACAACAACAGCGGATTCAATGTAAAGTGAGCTTTAAAGTGTCGTAGATAAAGTTTATTGAATCGTGCGAGGGTCGAGGTGATAGAATTGGCCGGATTATCGAGGGTAGCTAATATTATTCCGGGGCGTTCGGTGTTGCCTTTTCATCCGCTAAGTATAAACAGGGGGGAGTGTTCGTTCGACCGCGGCTTCATAGATTGATTTACTTTCTATTACCGATATATTTTATCGAAGTTTGTACAAAATTAAGTCATCATCTTTTACTTTTACGAAAATTGGCTCAACGGTTTATGTGTTGTTGTTTTCAGATTACATAAAAATGATTACACCAAATTGTATATAAATGTATTTAACCAAAATAAAATATCTGTAACAAATTTGGCACGGTACGTATGTATGTATGTATCTAGAAAGATTTAGTTCTATTTTATGCTGACATACCTACCGACGTTCTATAGGGTAGTTATACATTTGCCACAATGTAAATTCGTCACATTTTTGTATACTCCATACATTGAAAGTAAATTCGTCACACGCGTTAAAAAAAATTATTGTTTATTGTAAATTTGTCCCAAACTCTAGGTATCCACGATGCGAAAATATCATCCTTTTGATAATTTAGCCATGACTTGACTCGAACTATGTTGACTATCATAATTTGCTAGCTGTTATACCAGTGGGTTCAAAGCGTGGCAAAGGCCAGCCCGAGGCGAGGAACGAGCGGAGTCAATATTTGCACGCCCTGCCCCTACTAATGAATACAATTAGATCATTTCGCGCGGCCTCACGTTTTTCATACGCTTCAGAGCTCCCTACTACCCTCGACGTGTTAAATACCATGTCGCAGATAATATAGCTATACATACTACGTCTGCTTTCCTACTTTTTTTTGCAAACCTGCGGTTTCATGAAAACTTTGGTTTGGATGAACACTGAAAATGAAGAGGAAAGCATAAAAGTTATTTTAAAGTTTGTACTTGTGATACGAGAGCTAATTTTAATTGGTCTCCTTGACACGATTTTTGAAGGTCTGGTCTGAAAAGCGTATTATTTATTCTGAAAACTGGAACGTGGTCAGTGTTTATAGGCAAGGTAATATTTAAATGTTGTTTTTCAAAAAAATATTGAAAATTAGGTTGTAAACTAAATAGTATGTAAGGCTCACGGCTTTTGCAGGTGAGCCTTGAAATCTAGATATAGTATAAGTATTGGTCGAGGTCTACTGCTCTATAAGTTTTGCCACGTTCATTAGGAAATCAAAGTTTAGCGTTGTTGAGTAGCCGAACCTAGAAGCTGGAGTTGAACGTCAAGTTGGGAAATGTTGGAATGTTGGCTTGTTGACGTGCACCCGAATACATTAACCGCTGTTGGTTGTTTGCCCAAACGCCACATGGCGACGTGGCTTTGTTTATTTTAATACTAAACCATTGTTAGGTACAATACCTACTTGCGAGGGGACTTCTCTTGCTACCATGTGTTTCGGCTGATCTCTTGTTAAATAAATACCTACCTCCCGCCCTGGCGTTATTTATTTTTAACTTCTGTGTCCAGGACAAAGTAACGTAAAGTTCATAAAAATGCAGATCGAGTCTACATTTTTTGTTCCCAATTGATTTGATTTTGTCACAATCATTATTATCTAAGAGATGGCATCTGTACAATTTGTTGGCCGTTTTTAATTACATTTGCTACAGCAGTTAGTCGGGCCCTCACCGGGCTATCGGCTCATTTGCAAAGTGCATTTCGATGCTTGCGCCATTGCCCGACCCTGCTCTTAATTGCGTGCTCTTATTTATTATTGTCATTTGTGTGCATAATTCCCATTGTTTACCTAACAGTCTGAACACCATTCATTGGTTATATCTTTGGTACTTTTCCGTGAACAACCTTGATTTATTTTTGCGAAAGATGAGGATAAAGAATGTTTGCATTAGAAGCGGGCATAGCATTCGATAAACATCGCAACAAATTCGTACAAACACATCGGCGGACGTTTATTTGCCGCGGGCCCACGCTTGGCTTCACCGGCTTCGCATTCCGCTCGGCGTCGTATCGCTACTCATTTGTATTGGCGGTGGATTTTGTATTATTTGTTTGTTTGAGGATTCCGCATACGTTGTGGGAGCTTTGATTTTTTCCGATTGGGAGATAATGCGGAGCGCGTGGGCCCCGGGCGATGGCTCGCGACTGGCAATCAAGCGAGCGAGCGAGCGTGTTCGTTAGCCGCCGCCCGCCTTGCCGCTTGGTTAACCTCCTCACGTATCTACGTGGGATCTTTCCACTCTAAAGCACTGATTTTCTCCGGCAAAATGACGAACTTTTACAATTTTCGAGTTCATTTGTCGTGAAAAGCCAAGAAAAAGACAATAGTAGGTGGTAGGAACATAGAAGATTTTAAATAAAACTACTTAATCCACCATGTGTGGAACCAATAGCCCAATATTTTACTATTTGAAACTAGGACCGTTGGCTCCTATATTTGAAACTAGGACCCTATATTTGAATATCCTATAGAATCCTATATTTGAAACTAGGACCGTTGGCTCTTGGCATCGTGGTTCCACCACGAGGATTTTCCAATCCCCGTGGTTTTACTAAGTTCTACAGGTGGAACTCAGTGTCTCAGAACAGAAACTAAAGGACCCATTAGTCATCCAGTTTCCTACTTCCATACACAAGATTGAGCGCACAGATGTTTGCGAACAACACATTCTGTCACTCATAAATGCATCCGTGTCGTTAATTCGACGAACGCCAATCATGCTAATTTTATTCTAGCTCGCATTTGATGCGAAGCTTGATGGGAAGTATCTATAAAAATATCTTCTGTAGGAAGGTATTTATGAAAATTATGCAACATCAAATGCAAACCCAACTCTGCACCTGTGCTCTTGGTGATTTACTGGGCAAGTGGGCATTTCAACGTCGACCACAATATAAAAGTAGCATCCATTTTACTCATCAATGTCAGGGCAATGCTAATGCATGCGATATTTTTGCACGTTTCCTACACAAATATTGTGGAAAGCAGCTGCCGTTTGATCATTTATTATATGGACCTATTTTGAGAAGTGCCATAATACTTGGGCCATATATTCAATAATGCAGCAAACATAAGTAAATAAAATTGTATTAAGACTTTTGACTAATTATAGCAGGTCATTAACGTTTGTTATAACTGTTCTAATCATTGCCAAGGGGATTTACGTAGTCGCGTAGGAGTTTCGAACATAACACCAGTTATTTACACACTCAGTAGCAACTCTACTTTGTTCATTGTGATAATTTGCAAGCGCTGAATAAATCAATCGTGATTGCGAGGCCTACATTTTACAAACGAAGAAATATGTACAAAAGCAAACGTCATCAGCGCACATGCGATGGGCAAACATTGGTGCGTGTGATTGTGCCAGCGACTCATCGAGCGTCGAAAAACTTTTTTATTCGTGACTCCCAATCAGCACCCGTGGCAGTTGCAATTATCTCTCGCAGCAAATCGAATTATGATCAATTCGGATTTGCGCACATTCGTTCGAATATAAAACGGTTTGCATTAAATTTGGCGTGCGATGCATGAGATGCGTTCCCATTAGTTGGGTCGAGCGCTTTGTTTGCCCGTTCGATTCCACGTTTATATTTTTGAGCGATTGTTTCCACTTTTATGGATTGTAACGTGGCAGCATCGACGTTTGAATAAAAATTTGACTCTTCTTTCTAAGTCCAAGTTATAGAAAGAAAGTTATTAAAGTCAATGGCAATTTAAGGGTTGAATAGGGGATGTGCAGTCTTCTGCACACCCCTTCCCCTATTCAACCCTTAAATTGCCTCTTCTGCGATTACCAAACGGTCACCTAAGCGAGGTGACTACAATAGCATAACTACAGCACATCCTTAAAACTACTCTAAGTATATTTTCGTACATATCAAAAGCAGCAGCAAGAGCGAGAGCAGATTTATGTCAGCAATCAATTATAAACATAGGATGGGAAAACTTTTCATAGTCATAAAAGTTCCAGAAAATCCGCACTCGCTTTCACTCCTGTTGCGTATTGTAACGGCTTTCCCAATGAATAGTTCGGATGTAATACAGGCTGTTTGTTTTCAGGTTTGGTTCCAGAACCGGCGCGCCAAGTTCCGCAAGCAGGAGCGTCTGGCGCAGCAGAAAGCTGGCGAGGCTCCCGTGAAGTCTGAAGGCAAGCGTGACAAGCCGCTGTCACCATCGGCGTCGCCGCACCCCGCACCGCCCGCCTCCGCCCCGCAACCCGCCCACCACTCCCTGCCGCATCTCTCACCGCCCGACCTCAAGCCCATCACTTCAGCAGGTCATTATTTCTACAACATCAATCTTTGTAGGGGAGATCAATTTTGGAAGTGACGTCGGTGACAGATCTGTCATAAAATCCTACTATAATATTATAAAGCCGAAAGTTTGTTAAATCTGAATTTTTGTTACCTAGGATCTCCAAAACTACTGAAAAGATCAAGATGAAATTTGGCTTACGTTTAGAGCTAAGCCTAACTTAGAAAATAGGTTACTTACTACCTATACCGATAATACACGTGCGAAGCCGCGGGCAGAAGCTAGTCGGTCATAAAACGTACGTTATAAATAACTAATAAGCAAACAGAGATATTGATTACAAAAACCTTCCGAAATAGCATTTTAAAAATAACCACTGCAACGCAAAAAAAAATCTTATTCGAATGCGGTATTTTTAACCAAAACATGATGTCATGAGAGTAAAATTAGTGGCAATATTTCTCCGATGTTACATTGATCGCCGAATTTAACCAATGGTGGGCATGAGTCATGCATTCCGACCAATGGCTTTATCGCGCTATTTCAGTCGTAGGATTGCGTGGGATCAACAAGGCTCTTTTGGACATAACGCTTCATAATAGTCATCGGCGTAATAATAGATTACGCGCAATGTTTCGTGACTGAGAACTTTGTAGTCATTCCAATAAAGCTTGGACCGAAATAATAGGTTGAATTTTCAGAAATGTTTTCGTCGGCATTTAAAGTTAAACGAAGAAAGTGCAGCCTAAGTAACGCTCCCCTTCTAATATGTATTTGACAAAGGGGTAGAATAGGTAGTAGGAATAGGCAGTACCATTTACCTTCTACATTCTTAATAAATCAGAGCATTTGACTGAGTCCATGTTAACGAACGTCCAAAAGGCTACTTGATTTTTTGGCGCAATAAATAAATATTTTTATTTGTAGTAGATATTTGACTTAAGAACCAAATATTTACAGATTTCTGATATTAAAACTGTACGATGACTACACATTTTCAATTTAAAATTTGATTATTTAATTTTAATTTTCAACTCTGAAAACGCTGCTGTCGGCCATGTTGTGAACGTCATACGACTTTAAGCAAATTTCATGAAGGGATGTTATACGAGTAAAATTCGCTAATCTGTCTATACTTTTACAATGATGAACGTTTGCTAATGTCAATTGTTAGTTTCGAGACGTATGACGTCACAGCACAGATAAATATCGCTGACAGCGTTTTCGTCTGTTTACGAAAAGTAGAGTTTTAAAACAGAGTTTTGCCGTTTTCTAGGTCCTAAAAAATATGGTAATTCCTTCAATTGGACATTAATTAATAATTTAAGAACAACTTTAAAAAGAGTCAACTAGCTTATTAGTAGCTACCAGCTTCTAACTCTACCTTCATGTTTTTATAGTCACAGTTTTTGTCTTTATCTTTATCTTCAACATCTGTGTAAGAATTCAGTATCTTTGTAAGAAGCAGTAGGTAATTAAGTAAATGGGTAGCTGGGTGCATTTAGTAAGTGGGCTGGGGTCCGCGGAAGCTCACCTGATGGCGCACCAGCGGCCGCCACTAATCACATTAGGCCGCCGCCGCACCGCGGCTACCGCCAGATTTCCACTTCGGCTCATTTGCGCTAATTGTGCGCGCGATTGTCACTCAGGCCTGAATAAACAACGCGCTAGGATTAGGTGATTACCGCTTAATTGCGTTACCACGATTATTTCATGCCCCGCCGTCCACCGCGAGTCTGATTTTCTAGTCAGATTTGAATGCGCCGGTTTTGCTTATTTGCTTGTCCGATTTGCTCATTCGCGATTGCGACTGCACTTAATTAATATTGTACGATTTGTGTCTGTGTACATTATGGAAAACAGTACCGATAAGTTAATTACCGTTTGAATTATTCATTTCATTCGTTTCTTTTGTCTTTCTTTGTTTGGTCGGCTATTAAAAATATCACTTGTTTATGGTTTTCGTTATCTACTTGGTTTGTTCTTGTTTCTTTATTTTAGTTCTGTAAAGTATGTAAGTATGACAAGTAGGATAAAAAATGAGTAAACTAATATCAAGGTATAGTTATGAAAAGTTATGAAAGATAGATAGGTAGACCACACAAGTGGCGGATCGCTATAGAACCATGTCACAGTAACAAACGCCAAAAGTGGTGTTGTTTCTGTGTTTGGCGTTTGTTTTCTTATTGTGACAAGGTTCTACAGAGATCCGCCTTTTGTGTGGCCTACCTATACTAGCCATATTGATGGCAAAAAAACTCTTGTCAAGACAAGAAAATAGACTTGGGTCTGGCTTTGGTGTGACAGAGATTGATGTCTGTTGTTGTTGATTGATTATGCCATAACTAGCTTCTGCACGTGGCACCTGTAACGTGGAACGAGCATACAGCACTCGCCAATACCTATTTCAAGTTAACATTAGCAACGTTACCTAAAAGTATAAATGCAAATTATCTTCAGGAAAAATTTATCATCTGAAAAACTTTCTGACCCTGTATTATTTCGTTGACAGGCAACAAGCTTTGCGAGGAGCTCAACGGTCTCGGAGGCATACCTGTGAGCAGCGCGGGCGGCGGCAAGTGGGCCGGCGGCTGCGGCCTCCTGCGCCAGCCCTCGGGCTTCCCCCTCCTCAGCGTCGCTCCCCCCAACTACCTACTCTCAGACCACTTAGGCTCACTCGCAAAGTCCAACAACCATCTCTTCTAATGCCAGAACCGTTTCCAAACAAGCTGGGATTTCTTGTACAACTCGGAGACAGGCCGGTACGGCCCGAATGGTGGAAACTTCGAGTGACTGTTCAAGAGAGTTTTTCCGCGACTGGAAACGGTGGGTTCGGGTGTTGTCTGGGCAATAAATAAGGTTAATGTTGCCGCGTCTGAAAACGTCCTTAAGATTTGTGAAACGAGTGAATTTTCAAAAGACCTGAGACTTTGAAATATGGCGACTGAAAATGATGCAGTGACTTTATTGTGCGTAGTTTTAGAGCCAAATCGTGTCCATTAAAATGTCATCGCAATGACGAACTTTTTAATTTTAATTTTTAGAGGTATTTATTGTAACGTACATTCCATGTGGGAAGGGTGTATTATAAAGTTTGAATAATAGTCAATGTGTGATTAATATGGCGTGTTAGATATTATATTAAAATGTTGTGAGATATGTTTGTAAATAAACATTCCAAATTGTATACGTCTATCAAAGTATACCATTGAATTACAATGAAATAAAACAGAGTTCTAGTCTCCTTTATAAAAGCTATTTCAAATAGAAAATGGTAAATTAGTTTAATTGTAAGCATTATTTTTATTTCTAGTCACTTTTATTAGCTTTACCTTACTCTACCAAACATTATGCTATATCGGTTGGATTAAAATATACCAAAATGTAAATAATGTAGGTAATGTATTAGATAAAGGAATAAATAATTTGTAAATATTAGAAAAGGTACTTAGTGTTGTATCGTAAGAGTACCTACGTAATAACAGACAATTTCTGACGACTTTGTCGAGGGTTTTAATAAAGTGAATTATGAATCTGAGTTTGTATTTTCTGAAACCCTAATTTAATCGAATAAACTGTACTTACTAGAGATTAGATGAGATTATGAGATTTATTATTTATCCACATAGAGGTAAGATAGGACAAAGCCACCCAAATAAAAATACGCTTTTAAGAGGTTTTACTTAGCCAATATGAATGACACCAGCCTACGAATACATAAAATGATCCAGTAGGTACTGAAACAATTCATCGAGAGAAAAGAGATTTGTTAACTTGAGTTTGTTCAGAATTAGAAAAAAAACTTTAAACAAAAACGCCTGAATCTTTAAACCACGTATAAGTAAATGAGTTATTGTCACATCCGAAATATTTAAGAAAATTAAAGACGTGAATGTTTAAATTTTTTCGTTAACCTTGCGGCCGAGGTAAGGGATGTCGCACTCTCTTTGTCATCACGTATTTGTAGACGTGTTCGAAGGTAAACTATTTGGAAATTGGTCAAGTTCATCCATACTTCATCATCTTTCAGCGAAGACTGGAGGTTGACGTCAACTGGCAAGGTTCACCGACATAGTTGTCGGCTGATTAACTAACGGACAACTGTACTTAATTTCTACACGTCCTACACCTACTAGAAAATTAAAAAAAATTGTTTTGACAACGAACAAAGAGCTTTGTGTAAGCACAATAAATGAATTCGGTACTTATAGATAAGGAAATTAATACATAATATTGCACAATTCACACCGCATAATTTAGCCCCGAACTAAGCAGAGCTATGGGTATCTACATAGATATACTTAATAGGTACATTACATTACATATATAATAGAAAAAAAAATGCTGGACCTTTTACAACAACGCATTACGAGTATCTAGCTCCAAAGTGGTATCTAAGCATAGCTTGGGTTGCGATCGGTACCAATCCTACAACTGATATCTAACTTGATAAGCTACTTGAATGCATAAATATCGATGTTTTGACTTTGTTTTTTACTTGCTTTATTTAAGTCGCAACCTTACTCAATGTAACAAATCTTCAAGCAGAAATTTATTTTAATTTCTTAAATTACACAAGCTTTCAGGTCACATGTACAAAATTAGTACCAAGCAAAATGTATATATAAGACTACTATGACTACCTAGTATCACTAGTAAAACACAGAGAAATATAATTATAAATCTGAACTTACGAAATTTACTACTGGCAGGGTAAATCTCAGCAGTTAATCCTACTATTTATTAGTGCATTACTCATTTAACGAATCAGTTTAGCAAGTTTATGATTCCTGTGTGACTTTCCGCTAGTTTACTTCTAATAATAAAAAGGTGGTTCATGTCTTCCATGAGCTAAGCTCTTTGAGTAACTTTTAGTAGGTAGTAGGCACTGATTAGTTGTTACTTGGGAAGTGTAGGTAGGTTCATAATAAAGATAGGGATTTCCTTATTTTTGTTTGCACCTTCATTTTATTCTTTTACGGGAATAAAATATATTAAAACATCTACAAACCTTTACAAGTCTCAACGCTCGATAACCAAAATAGTCTTCCATCTTCTACGAAACCTTTTTTTCCGAGCGTCAGTTGTTTTCTTAGACAAATTAAACGAGGCATAAGACAGAGTGAAAACTCTGTCATGTATGAGACATGGACCAACCCAAATAGCGTGGGCTAGACAATGATAAACCACCGTCATCATCGCGAAGACACGCAACGTGGGCGGGCGGACTCTGCGTAGCGCGTAGGGCGCGCGTGATTCTACGGGAAGTTTTATGCCTTTTATGGACACTGGACGTTACCTCTATGAAGGGTTATTGGTAATTTACTGACACTGCGTAAACTGCAGGTTCTGCACATCATCACGAACACGTTGGTGAGGACGCCAGGTCTTAATTCTTAATTTTTTTGTAAATCGCCTGATGTACAAAATAATGTCCGAAACCTAATTAATTACTAAATACCGATCTCACACTCCTATTTAAATCCACATCAACATCATTTCCTTATTTTACATCTACGCAAGATTATTTAAGTGGCATTAACCTGGCTGGGAGACAGCCGAACATACACCTACTGATAATTCAGGGTGGAGCCTTTTTTAGGTTTAGTTTCAAAGAAAACCCCTATAATGTACGATTTTTGAATGGAGGAGAGTACATACTAATATCATTCCCTTTCCACCAATTTAAAGAATTGAGACCTGGCGTCTTCATGGACGTGTTCATGATAGTTGGCAGAACCTGCAGTTAACATAGTGTCAGTGAATTACCAATAACCCTGTATAATACATTAATAACTCAATGACAGTAGATTTTCACTCATATTTTTCTTAGTAGTTAACTAAATAGAATATTTTTGCTTGTGTTACCGAATATTTTTTTACATTTCAACATGGAAATCTATTTCAACTATCTTTTTGTTTGGTACTTTTTCTCGGTCTATGAAGACAGAAAAACGAAACCACTTCTTTTGTATAGCCTTGCTAAAAATAGATCAATTTTTTTAATGCAATACATCTTATTTTCTGTTCGATTACCTTCCTAGTTGCAAATTTTGCAATACACTCTTCGATTTAATAACATTGAAGTTTGAGTCAGGAGCTTATTCTGTGGGTACGATCATCCATAACATAGTAGAATTTTTGTCAGTAAAGTAACAAATTTACAAAATTTATAAAACTTAGATTTGACAATTATTGTTAAGCTTAGTTCTGGTAAAGTAAGTGCAAGTTTTACCTACTCATTAGGTTACATTTTTATTGTGAATTCCTTGTAGTTAGTTACATAGGCCAATTGAGCAAAAAATTAGCAAAAGATTTACATATTGTAATAAAGTGATAGGCTACTTTTGCATTCGTACCTAATCATTATAATATTTTTTTAGGAGCTTTTAAGCTTGTGTCGAGTAAAAGTTTATTTGCATGCAGATGAATCACTGTTCCCGCGTTATGTTGTTGGTGCGGTGTGCGTGTGAGTTTTCCAGAAGGGCGCAGCTTTCTATAAATACGTGGACTCAGTTTTCAGGAGTTCAGTCTAGCTGTGCACTCGACGTTAGCTCTACACACAACAAAAAAAAACAACCATGTCTCTGGAACGCCAAGTCCGCGCTAAGGTCAGAACAAATTACCTACTTAATTCTTAAGTTGATTTTCAAAACATCCCCTACAACTTTCTTTTGAGGTTGTTTTAATTAAAAATAGAATTTATGAAAGTGCGTTTATATGTAAACAACATATAAACTAATTTTCATAAATTCTATCTCTACAAAAGTAAAACCCCAAATCTTTATATTTTAGAGATAAGTAATATTCAAGAAAAAATAATGTTTTGTAAACTTTCTAATAGTGATTGTGAAATAGTCTTCAAAACCTTTTCCACTTTTTCAACTTTTCTAACCTTCAATTACCCCATAGCTCGCTTCCAAGCGCAGCCCCGAGCAGGAGAAAGAAGCACAGTCCTGGATCGAGGGTGTCCTCGGAGCCAAGTTCCCCCCGGGTGAGGCCTTCGAAGATGTCCTCAAGGACGGCACTGTCCTCTGCCAGGTCATCAACAAACTGAAGCCTGGTTCAGTCAACAAAATCAACACCTCTGGAGGACAGTTCAAAATGATGGAGAACATCACCAAGTGAGTATCATTACATCATCATTGACAGAGCGTGGTAACCGTTCATTGTTGGACATGAGGCCATATGCAAGGGTGGAGGGTTTTGTCATTCTTAAAATCACTATGATTGAAAGCCGAATTGGAAACTTAAAGAATGCTTGAGTCATTCCATTCTTTTCAGATCCATATCCTTATGTTTACTCTTTTAAATTCAGCAAATAAAGCCGTAGGTCTTTAATTACAAGCGAAAACTGATTTTGGCAGTGTGATTTGTCATCACAACTCAATGTTGCACAATGTAGTTCTAATCAACAAAATATTTTGCGACTAGTAACAAACATCTACACTACATAGATATTTTAAGTGCAAAACTGAGATGAGAGGAAACTTGTTAAAAAACGTGTAAAACATGCCAACAGCCACTTAAAAATGATCGAGAACATATTTTTTCTGTTATTTGAAACATTTTCTTATATTTCAACAAACTTTTTAAACGCGATCAACACCTCAAAACTCAGATCAAGCGTTCAAGTGACAGTTTTGTACGGCAACTCGTAAACAAGGGAACTTTGAACTCGTTAACATAGCTAAGAACCTTTTTTGCCCAAATAATAAAGTTGGCGTTGCTGACCGCTCTATTTCTGATCGAAGGCAGCCAGAATTTTTTAATCAAATGTCGTCTTAACTCGTTTTTGATAATAATCTCTTGGATTGCAATAACACCTGTGTATCTTGCAGCTTCCAAGCGGCTATCAAAGCGTACGGAGTCCCCGACATCGACGTGTTCCAGACTGTGGACCTGTGGGAGAAGAAGGACATTGCTCAGGTCGTCAGCACGCTCTTCGCCCTTGGACGTGAGGTGAGAGATGTTAACCTATTCCACCTTTTTGGAACGTTGCAAAAATTAATACAAAAAATCTTATTCGGAACAGACCATTGTTGATTAAATTTATTATTAATGAATTTATACCATTGGGGGCTGACTACCGCAAAACTTAAAAACTGTGTCCTTCGATAGTTGATTTGTATTGTAACGTTAAGTTTAAAAACTAACTTTCATCAGAATGTAAGCTTAAGAAATAGTGACAAAAGAGACTCTAAAAAGCTTCGCTACTAATAGGCCCTTGGAGTTAACATGCTAGCATTCAAGATGAATTCGTCAAACTACGAAAGTTTTCATAGTGAAAAAGGACCTGGGAAGTTGACCCTGTTCAGCATTTTATGCCGTTGACTCTACCATCCTACGTGTTCTGTCTTTCAAGTACGAAAGCAAAATTTACATAGGTAAATCTATTTTCAAATACTTTGTAAACAAGTGGGCAGGAAAGGAAACAGCTCGTTCCTAGTCTAATATCGCGTTCACAGATTGTTTAGTTGAAACGTTAGATCTGGCGAGCCGCCAAGTTTCAGTTTTACGAGGATCGCGCAACATTACCTCAGTTTTCATAAATACCCAAGGTCGGTGCGTGGAGGCCAAGAGGGATCGAGAGCGCATTCCACACATATGGAAAACCGATTATGATATCTGATCCAATCCCCTTCCAATAATTTTGAGTCAACTTCAATGGAAGAATACACCTTCTTGAATTCACCAACTCTTGAAAGCGATCACCGATCAATTGAACTTAACGTTTTGAACGGAAATGCGCACGAAAAATCGTAGGGAACTTCAGATCTGACCACGTTCTAGGTACCTAAACATTTCTTCCATTTAGATTACTTTCTGGTGAATTCGGTCCATAACGTCGAAAGCTAATTGTACACGTTTTGTCCTCAGACCTACAGGCACCCCGAGTGGAACGGACCTTACCTCGGACCCAAACCCTCCGAAGAGTGCAAGCGTGACTTCACTGAAGAACAGCTGAAGGCAGGCCAGACCATCGTAGGCCTTCAGGCTGGCTCCAACAAGGGCGCCACCCAGGCCGGCTCAAACATGGGCGCAGGCCGCAAAATCCTCCTCGGCAAGTGAAGTGGAAACCAGTGATACTAGTTATAAGCAGTTTGTACAAGTGTATGGACGCTATCAGAGACTGCGGGCCGTGTGAATATCTTGTCAAGTGATAAACATGTGGCCTATTGATATTCCAAATAGCGCCAATGATTTTGTGCATAAGTTAGTTGTAAGATTAATATTTATTTCCGTTTTATTATAAATTTTATAATAAAATTCGAAAAAGTTTACAAACTTAAACTTTTCTTTCTTTCCACCTCTTACCTTTCCTAATCAGGCACCATAAAAAACAATCTAAATAGGTTTTGTATTTCCATAAACATCGTAAACCACAGAGTTGTGATGATCATAACGTTATGATGTTAAGACGGCTGCAACGATTTTCAACAAATAAAACTAAAATAAAGGTAGCTAAAAACACTGTAAATTAAGCCACCAGTAGGTAGAATAAAACAAACCAATGCTTACCAATATGTTACAAATCACGAAAGTTTAAAAATTTCTCTAAAACCGGATCCTTCGGTTCGATCCGTTTTAGAGCTACAATAGTCAGTTGGGAAAATTTACAGAATAGAATAGAAAAAACATTTATTGGATTTGAAATTTGAACATTTACCTACGATTTGATGGACATCATCCATGCTTCATACAGTTTTGGTTCAAATGTGAAAGTGCCGGCCAAAATAAAAAAATGCAATAATCTGTTGGAACGTGATTGTCTTAGCATTATGTATTATCGCACCGAAGCTGTAGGACCATTCTTCTTAGATTTATTTGAGTTCAAAAATGTGACATTTTTCGAATTAGTAATGAAATGGAATGATAAGAAAAGTAACTGTGTTTAAGTAGCATTTCATTCTGTCATTAATTCGGTCTTCACTATTATTAAAATAAAAAAAAATCGTAGAATAGGTATTCTTTAGCTACTATTACCTATTAGTTTACCGAAAGCAACTCTGTCGGGTACGTTTGTGTGATTTTCCGGTGTACTCTACTTTATTTTGTGGTTTGGTTATTGCTTTCGTTAAGTTTTATAATTACTGTAAGGTTTTAAGATTGATAGTTGTTTTAAAACCGTGTTATAATAACAGGAGTGATGGTAGACTTGTGTATATTGTGTCGTGAACCAACAGAGAATCTGAGAAGATATGATTGGAGTTCTCGAGAAAGAGAACATTTGGATATCTCTGAAATAGTCGTAGAAGAATTGATAGTTCGACAGAGGAACACAGTTCTCTACCGTTGCACTCGCATTGCATTATTTAGTGCTTTCGCTTTCGATTGTTTACATCCGAAGCCATTCGGTCGTTGATATTAGGTATATTTTTTGGTTTTTTAACTTTTCAGCTTAATCGCTCACTGTTACTGCACGTGTGTGATCGGAAAAAGAAGGATAGGTTGCTGCTCGCATATCATGTGCATAATATGGTTCATGAGCTATGCTCGGCATTTACCGAATTTAATTCCTACAGCTGTTGTGTTGGAAAATATTATTGTTAGGCCAGACGAATACGACAAGATTATTTAATTATATTATAAACAAGCTGCAAACTGACTTTAAAGAGTTTGAATGATACGCCAGTAAACATTATGTAACAGTAGGTAAGGTAGGTGTGTAAATACTATATTCGGATATGCATTATTATGCATGTACTTCGCGCGAGAGGAAAAAAACAAAAAAACAAACTAAGCAGAGCTTGCTTTATGGGTACTAGATAACAAAAAAGTAAAAAAGTAACCATTGATTAAATCAAAAATTACAGATTTTTGAACTTAAATAAATCCAAGGAGAATGGTCCCACAGCTTCGGTGCAATAATAAGAAATGCTTAGGCGGACAAGACGTTACAGGATATATAGTTTTTTTTAAGTGGCCGGCACTTTCACTATTTGGACCAAAATGGATGATGTCCCTATTATCCGGGTAACCTGAAAAGAGATATCATTCGACGCGGCTGGAATAAGGATTTTACGACCACAGTTTCGCTGGCGTAGTATTCGACGTCACTAACGAGACGTGATCGTGACGTGACGTCTCCTTTTCGTATGGGTTTGCGTAGTTCCCTGTAAGCATGATAGAGGCGCTGTAATAAATTATAATGATGATAATAATAATGCTGGACCATCCACACAGCATCATCTAGCCCCAAAGTAAGCTACTCAAAGCTTGTGTTATGGGTACTAGATAACTGATATATTTAATACATTATATACATAGATACATATTTTTTTTATTATACGTAGAAAACACCCAGACCAACGGAACAAAACTCTGCAGATCGTACACAAATTTGTTCCGAGGCGGGAATCGAACCCGCAACCTCTTGCGTCGCAGGCGGACTCTCGCCCGCTGCGCCACTCAGGTCGTCAAATTGTATGGGAAAAGGGGACGCACTTCACGATCACGACACGTTACCTACTAACGTCAAATAGACTCATCCTTCTGATCGCAGGATCTCACCAATGGAGGTACCATTGGTTTTTTCTGTATGGATACAATATTTTATGATAAAGCAAAAGTATACGATAGCAAATTAACGAACATTACGGAAGAAAAAAAAATCGACCGAGAGGTGTAAATTTTTCCCCAAAATTGTTTTGCTGTGCGTCACTCAGAATAATTAAGAAAAATTTCAATTATAGAAATATGTAAGTAATAAAGGTAACGCTTCGACTTCAATATTTGATTCTACATTTCAGATGGATCGCCCTGCAAACTTCAGTTACAGGTGTTTAGTTTTTCGACTTTTTTCAAAAAACCTACAGAAGTTTCAAGATGAGATGAGATGTACAAACCGATACCTTCCATTTGATAGCCCACTCGGTGAGATAGCCCTCCTTTTTGAAATTTACACAGTAGGTACTGAAAATTTGGTACCAATGGGTGCACGAAATGTATTATTATTTTAAATTTCAAGATAATAGCTACGGCAGTTGCTGAGATATAAAAGAGGGAAAAAAGGACAGACAAAGCGAAACCATATGGGCTTCGAAACCGATCTCAAATCCCTAAAAATAAAAACCGCATGTTTCATCTTTGACATAAAATACTTTCATTTACAAATAAAATTTTCCCATCGGACACCATATAGACAGAAACACAGATAGGTACCTACCTACTCACATCAAACTCATAACAAATAGATACGTTTATGTAGATATCATAACACCTATCTTTTTCAGAAAGAGTCGTTTTTTTTCTTTATGAGCTCGTAATAACAAATTATTTAATGATTTATTTGCGTGCTACGCAGGACAATCGAATCATCGTAGCACGTTCTACGAAACTCTACGAGAAAATAATTTTATCCTCGCCGTTATGGCGCGGCAGGCGAAAGTCCGGAGGAGATGGAGGGTTTGATTCCCGCCTTGGGACAAATGTTTGCACGATCTGCAAATATTTGTTCCGGGTATTCTGGGCATTTTCTACGTATAATAAAAAATGTAATGTATTGTATTCTTTATCAGTCATCTAGTACCCAAAACACACGCTCTGCTTAACTTGGGACTAGATTATGATGTGTGGATTGTCCAGCATTATTTATTTATCTTGGGGGGGGGGGGGCGGGCGCAAGTTTATTACTCCATGTGGTAGAGCTCATTCTTCTGATGTCAGATCCAACAAAGTGGGTCTGTCTCGAGTGGTTCCGGAGTTATCACGGTTGGAAGTTCAGTCAGATACCCTTTAATGATGGTTCTATCTCCCCGGATACGGAGATAATGGCGTGAGGGGTTTATTGTCTATCTATATATTTTTCTGTGCTGCGTATGGTATGGGGCCATTATTTTATGTCGTAAGACGATCTTCGTTAGTTTTTGACCCCTCCCCCCTATTATAAGAATAAATAAGAATAAGCCGACCCCCTCCCCCTGTTTAATATTTATTACGTAAGAACCTAAAGGAAACAAGATCCGTCAAGTGCGAGTGTAACTCGCGCGCCGAGGGTTTCGAACGTTTGTCAACAAATATGTACTAAAAGTACCAGTTAGAGACTTCGCAATTTAACGAATACCTAAGAATAGTAGGTACCAACCTACATTGCAGATGGATCTCTCAACATACTTCGGTTAAATGGGTGGTTCGGTTAAAGGTGGGTAATGGTAAATTTTTCGACTTTTTTCAAAATATTTCAAAAAGTATGAAACCTACAGAAATTTGAAAAACTGTTCTGAGATGTCCAAACCGATACCTTTCATTTGAGACCCCACTCGGTGAGGTAGCCCCCCCCTTTTGAAAATTATTCCTTCCCTTCTTGACCATTTTTCTAAAACTGTTCTTTTTACAAACTTCTGTATATTTTTTTTATTGAATATAGATCTATATCTATAAACGCTCCATACATTTAGCATGGATCGCTCTGCCGTCTTCGGAGATAGGGGGGGGGGGGGGTATTTTTTCCAAATATTTTAAAAAGTAAGAAACCTACAAAAATTTGTAAAACTATTTTGAAGGCCCCTATATATGGGGTGTTAAACCCGGAAAAGTATGAAGGGAAGTTTTTTCACTACGCCATGCTCGCCATGCTTACTTGTTTCTAAAAGGCCTATTACATTTCACGATTTACCGGAACGGTGCGCCTTGGCGGCGGAAAGGACGTTCTGATTACACTGCACGGTCGCCGCCTTCCTAACTCAGTTGCCAGTCGAACGTAGTAGGTAGTAGGTATATATTATATGTATACCAACCCTACATATAATATATACTATACAAAAAATATCAGAGGTATTGGAAAAAATGTTGAATTTTGGGTTTTTATTGTGGCTTCACTGTCAACATTTTTATAAACTTCTAAAAGGACACAAAATCCGTCGTGTCTAAGCTGTTTATTTTTGTATTCCTGATGAGTTTTGTTCCATAAGTTAGGCATGTCTTTATACAGTTCTAGAACATTGGACAATACATCCTTTTCCTTTTGGGAAGTCATTTTTGCACGCAAGGCTCGCTGATGTACGTCCGCTCACAATAAACGCCTCGCGCGACTGAGCGGCCGGTCTCTCTCAGCGATTACATTTGCCGGTGCACCGGCAATTAGGAAGTTAGGACGGCCGGGAGCGCACGGTCTTCCGGTATCGGCATCCTTTCTTCCTAACAGCGTTACACCTTCCGTTTTAAGCTTCCTAACTCTTACCGTTGACGGTGAACCGTAAAGTGTAATCGAGCTTTAAGGCTTATAATACCGCAAAGATGATATTCTTTAGACTTTAGAGATAACACACTACGTCAATCAGGCGGGTCGATTTGCGATAGTCTATTTTAGGTTTCTAGAGTTTCGTAGAAGGGTGCAAACGAAACCTTAAGATTACTTAACCTCCGCTGTCCGTACCTATCAGAGGACTCTATCTCATGAACCGTAAGAGCTAGACAGTTCAAACTTTCGTTTTAGATTTTTTGGCTATTTTTTTTTTGTTCAATGTTAGTCGAGGCTGTAGTATCTCTTGGTACATGAAACTTTCTTAGTATCTAGTAGAGACGGGTACTCTTTATTCCTCAAAGTGAAAGTATTCACCTATTCCGGATCCGCCTCCGGATCCGATTCTTCATAATGTTTCATTATTCCTCTTAATGATTCCTTACTCATTTGATAAAATGACTGTACTATTCCGTACGCCGGCGGCGCTGCGCTGCGCTCCGGTAGGAGTGAGTGAAGCTAGATTTAAACTATTGTGTCGTGGTTTGCGGCTCTTGGCGAGACAGAATAGCAAAATAGTACCTATTTAAAATATTAGGAAGGTAGGTACTCTAAGTTGGTTAGCTAATAGGTGCCTATTATGTAGGAACTTAGCAGGAGTAAGACTTCCATTATAATTTGCATAGATAAATATAATAAATAACATAGGTACTTAGGTACGTACCTACATGAGTTTCAAGAAGCATGTACTTAGATAAAGTTTAATTTACTTATGGTAGGTACTACATTATTTCACATAAAGGCATCACTCAAAGTTTAAAACAACCAAGCAAGCACAAATCTTACATAAAAAAACATTCGAACGTGCTCTCCCTCTCCTTCGCACTAGTTTATGGAATCGTCCATCCATCACGCTCTAGTGAGCTCTCTTGCCTAGTGGCGTGGCGGGTTGGTCCGCTCCGGAGCCGAAGCTCGGAGTCGTTAGCAATCGGGTGGAATAAATAAGACCATCGTGTCCACGTGCGGAATCGGCTCATTTTATTCACTTTTATTCCGGAGTTACCCATCACTAGTATCTAGTATAGTATTATAATATCTGTGGTATAGTATTATTATATCTGTGACATAACATAAGTAACAGTTCAACTTTAATACCTACCAACCTACGTAGGGTGAGTGGGGGCAAGATTAAAAAAGGGGTAAGACAAAAAGTCGTCACTAACTGCCCCACTCATCCTACTAAAAATATAATAAAAGTTTATTGCTCCAATTAACAAATCTCTACGAAGTCCAAAGCTGATTAGTTGCTTTGATCAACGTTTTCATACCAATGCAAGAAGTTTCTTACAAACCTACTTAGGCCACCTAATTTTGCTAAATTCGAAAGCCGTGAATATTTTACATTACAACATTGGTACTTAGGAACTTTGATGAATCATTTAAAAGTGAAACGCACACGCTGTATAAACATAAAAAGAACTGAATCAAAACCGGTTCATCCGATAGGTAAAGAGAGTTACGAAAACGTACAAACTGACACTTACCACGTGTTTTTCGTGTCGAAAGCCAGAAATTTGTATTTTTTTCAATATCTACTGGATTTTTACTTGACTTTCTACTGATTTTGTCAAATTCGATCTGGCAACACTGTCTATAGCATACTCTTCTTTCTACGTTTTAGTTTTAGGACCTCACCATGACCGGAGAAATAGCTTTGGGCAACGAAAAAATCTTTACGTTGCATTGCATTGTTTTTTCAGATCGAAGAAAACAGAAATAAATTTTGTTTAGAAAGTTGACCTTTTTTGCATCTAGCGAAACTAATGTAAATTTATTCAAGAAATAAAACAAATGAACGAGATATTGACGGATTATTTCACAGTTTCAAGCTACGTTTAGTTTCTCATCTGAACACTCGGAAATCAAAAATGTACGACGACGATGCAATGGATGAATTCTACGTTTCGGTAGTTTGTTCATCCAATATGAATCGCAGCATGGAAGCCCACGCCTTTCTTGTAAAAAAAGGATTCAAGGTGAAATCCTATGGTACAGGCGAAAAAGTCAAATTACCGGGCTCTTCAGCCGATCGGCCTAATGTTTACGAGTTTGGTGTCCCATATGATGACATTTACAATGATCTAATGGAAAAAGATAAAGCATACTACACGCAGAATGGCATACTGCATATGCTAGACAGGAATCGGAGAATAAAACCATGTCCTGAGAAATTTCAAACTTGCAACGAACGGTTTGATGTTATAGTAACCTGTGAAGAAAGAGTGTATGATCAAGTCATTGAATGGTTTGGGTCACGCAGGTCTGTCCACAACCAGCCTGTGCACATTGTGAACATTGACATTCAGGACAACCATGAAGAAGCTACTATTGGTGCATTTCTGATCAGTGACATGATTACAAAAATGACTCAGACTGAAGATTTGGATAATGATATTGATGAATTGTTGCATGACTTTGAAGCACAAAGCCATAGGAGTATCTTGAACTGCATAATGTTTTACTAACTCCAATAGATCTATAATCAACTGATTTCCACCTTATGATTGCCAGACTTTTATGTATAATGACAATAAGGAATAATGCATTAAATACCTTAAAAATGTCCACAAGGAATGTTGTATCAGATATTTATAATAATAAACGAGTTATTTTTACCTACCATCTGCAAGATGTTTCATTTTGTCTTGCTTCATCCACAATCGTCATTGTTTCATACTACACATACTACTGTCGGTACTTCTCTACAATAACTATTGTAGAAAGTAACCTGCAGGTTCTCAATTTGATATGCTTAAAAAGATTTCAGAATTGTAGCTTCATATT
This sequence comes from Eupithecia subumbrata, assembly GCA_949316285.1. Taxonomy (NCBI): domain Eukaryota; kingdom Metazoa; phylum Arthropoda; class Insecta; order Lepidoptera; family Geometridae; genus Eupithecia; species Eupithecia subumbrata. The sequence continues at coordinate 25,763,052 of OX438640.1, forward strand.
ATGGTATAATGCTATAAATAATTACTGTTTATCAGGAAAAATTAATGAAGATATGTAGGAGTGGATAGAGGAAATTATAACAAGAAGTATTTATCATGATAAATAATCATCAATTATGTTAACTAATCCATGAAAGTTTTAGAAGGGTATAGGGTGGCGTTTGCTGTGCGGATGCCTTCACATTGCAGGCGTGCAATAGCCGTGGCGTGGCGGAGGCGTTTTGGAACCTTGTGTGTGTATAATGCTTCTGTGTGTTACTGAATTCTTAAATGGCAGAGTCGATTTTTATGAAAGTTTGAGTGGATCAAATTGTGTCATTCAGATTCAGAACTAAACTCTGTAGATGGCGTTGCAGTCAGGTTCTAGGATAGGATGTCGATATATAGTGATATCGAGACTGCTAGTTGTAGAATTAGCATCATAAACTAACTTTAACTTAACTATTACCTACCTATACTACAGATAGTTCTGCATAAACATTCAGCTATGAATGACAATGTTTATGTGATAATGAAACAGTGGGAATATTGTTTAAAACAATATAATAAATCTCTGCATTGAGTTAAATGAACAATGAAAAAATGTTCTGAACAAAATAACAAGGTAAAATATTATTACATAGATCATACAGGTACTTGTACTTAAATAATGTTTGGATAATATGCTAGATCATGTAGGTACTTTAAGTGCAAAACCGAATTCCTTTAGAATGACATCTTTCAATTCATGGTATCTGTTCAGCCGTACTTCAGCATACCTGTAATTGTAAAAAAATGTTAGCTACTTAAATATATCTCAACTAACATAACAATATGTTTATTTTGTTAATTTCTATCGTTAAATATACCTACCTACTAACTAAAAATCTTACAAGTCTTGAATAACTAAGCTCAGCTCAACAGCCTTCATTGGTCCACTGCTAGACGCAGGCCTCCCCCTGATAAGCGCCTTTATCTCATGGGGGGTAATGCCCATAACCCCACGCTGGGCATGCGGGTTGAGGATCGCAGTTCGGTGGTAGAATTGTTCTGCAGGGAGCACTGCTGCCCGCCCCCAGTGGATATCCCTTAGTCGCCTCTTACGATACCCGCGGGAAGAGTTTGGGTAATGCCAATTCTAAGCCGGCACCACACAGCAATTTTTATTTTTTGTTGACACGATAATTATTAAATAAATAATAAATAATGCTGGACAATTCACACAGCATTATCTAGCCCCAAGCTAAGCAGAGCTTGTGTTAAGGGTACTAGATAAGATAACAGATATACTTAATACAATACACTACATAGATAGATATTTTTTATTATAGATAGAAAACACCCAGACCAACGGAACAAATTTCTGCAAAACGTACACAAATTTGTTCCGAGGCGGGAATCGAACCCGGAACCTCCTGCGTCGCAGGCGGACCTTCGCCCGCTGCGCCACGGAGGTCGTCAAAATTATTGCCGTGAGACGCAATTTGAATGGAGGTCTAAGTTTAAGTAAAAATAAAAATATAAAATTGATGATTAGGAAGGAGGACCTACCTTCCAAAATCGAAGTCAATATCGGAATGCTCGAACTGAACCAGGGACCAAATCCCCCAGAGAAAGTTGGATGCCAGTGAAAGAAGCTGGACCTCACTGTAAACTCTTTCGACCGCCAGATCAGACGGCTTCGTTTCATCGTACTCGGTAAGATATTCCCTTATCCAAGATAACTGGAAATCTTTGTTCGGATATTTATTGTAGTCCATTTCTTCAATGGATATTCCTAAAACATAATATGGCATGTTAAATCATTCCTAAAAAATCGGGTGTTAGGAAGGACCTAAATAGGTAGGTACTAATGGACCATAGGCACGGATATAATTGATAATTGCTTCCAATAGGAACCATGTTTACTTATAGGTACCTGGGGTACATTTTTTCAATATTATTGGCAATACTAATGGAATATACCTAGGCACTACGCACGGACGTAATTGATAATAGCCTCCAATAGGAACCATGTAGGTACCTGGAGTACATATTATCAATATGATTGGCAATTTCATATAGTTAAGAGGCCCGTGGCGACGGCCGTCCCCTTACATCCGGCGGCGTTGAAAACAGGTCAAATAAACTCAGTGGTTCAGTCCAAATAGGCTTGTGGTGTGATGATCCTAAAAATGGAAATTCACTTAAACTTACCAACAAATTCATTGAAATGATTTGCTATATCAAACGCTTGGTAGTTATATGTTGCATATTCATAATCAATGAAGGATATCGTCGCTTCATCTTTGTTGTAGATTACGTTTCCTAGAAGCAAATCATTGTGAGCAAACACGATTGGGCTCTTTGTATTTGTTAGATGCGATTTTAGACGTTCAAACTCTATCCTTAGTTTTGTTATCGACCCAAAGCTATTCACAAATCTACAACAGAGATGTACAAAAAGTATTTTGTTAAAATAAAAAAACACACAAATTATATCTAGGTAAATAAGTTCGATAAATAACTAGGTATGTAATACATAATTTAGTAACTGCTTATTAGACAAAAGCTAGTTAATTAATTAGATCTTTAAAAAGTCACACTGTCAGAGTATGTGTATGTAGCAAACACACTAATCTTAAGGTGAATGGTGTAAATAAATAAACTTAACCAGATCACACACACGGCAAATCATGATTTCACGACTATGTAGGCAAGTTACTTATTGAAACAGTGTGGAACACGTTTGTATGAAAATAGCATGCATTAGATTATTTATAGTTGAGTAGCTAATTGGTGTTTCTTTAATGAGATGTAACTAGATAAGTAAAATGAAATGGTAAATCAATAAACATCAGACCTGCTTTGCTTAGCGTCTGTGTTAAAAGGTTCCGGAAGCAAACTCAGAAATTGTTCAATTTTGTCCCAAACAAATGGTTCTTTTGGTATCTGAAACAAAAACTCATGAACTTATTGTATGCTTGAATAAGTAAGTACCTACTTGTTTATCGTATTGTAGTATTTTGAAAAGAAGCTATTATCTCTTTTATGTAGGTATTGTTCAAGATTGCAGTGACATAATACCGACGACTAGACCAAGGTTGACGTATAAAAACAGTGGCTATTACAATAAAATACTCTGTAAAGACCTTCATGCTACTAAAGATAAAAAATACATTATGTTATGTCTCTATAGACATTTTAGTATAGTTTGTTCCTATTTATCAGCTCTAGTCAACAAGTTGTTCCACTAACTAAACAGTTTCATAATGTACTAACTACCGCCCGCGGTTTCGCACGCGTTAAGCTCTCCGCACATTGATCCAAAGTCCGCTACCGAACAGCACAAAAGTGTCTGTGCGGCAGCGTTGCTTTCCAGGTATAGGATCAGCTTTAGTCCGAGATAAAATATGTGTGTAACACACACTTTTTATTATAATATCTTTGCGTAATTTCATTAAGATCTGTTTAGGCAAGTTAACACACAGAGGTAGAGACATTATTTACTTTAAATACTTCGAATTTATTATGCATAACTATAGATTGTAAATATTATTAACGACGTCTGTGGCGTAGCAGGCGAAGGTCCGCCTGCGACGCAGGAGGTTGCGGGTTCATTATTTATTTATTTATTATTCTCATAAGTATGGAAAAAACCACACAGTGGAGCAGCATGATAGAACAAATAACTCGTCTACAATGTTTGAAGCACTAGGTAAATAAAATACTCTACTACCAATCATCTCTACATCCTATTAATTTAATAAGTATTATAAAGGCGAAAGTTTGTGCCGTTTTGTGAAGATGTTTGGCCGAAGACAACGCCAAACAAATGAAAAAATGACTGAATGGATTAGACTGAAATTTTATACACATAAAGATTTGGACCTGGGATAACATAGGCTACTTTTCATCCCGAAAAAACGCGTGCGAAGACGCGGGCAGCAGCTAGTAATAAATCATTCTATTACATTAGAATTAGATTAGGATAGACCTACAATATAAAATTAATTTTAGAGTCGCCTTTATTATAGAGAATCATAAAGACAAGGTGCCCATGTCTGTCCTTATGCGAGTGAAGAATTTAATAAATAATAATAATTATGCTAGACTGCACAGCATCATCTAGCCCCAAGGTAAGCAAAGCAAAGCTTGTGTTTTGATGGGTACTAATACATAACTACACTAAATAGATAGATATTTTTTATTAAAAATAGACAACCATCGAAACACCCGGAAGGAATATCATACAAATATTTGTTCCTAGGCAGGCGCGAATCGAACCCGCAACCTCCTGGGTCGCAGGCGGACCTTCGCCTGCTGCGCCACTGAGGTTGTCAAAACCTAAGTTAGTTTGTAAATAAACAAATAGAATATGATTTAACTATGATTTCTGAGAGAAACATGAACTTATGTGTGACACTACTGATAACTTAATTCACCAGGTCACTGCACTGACCCAGTGTGATAGATAAGATTAAAACTAATACCTACCATCCAAGCAAGCTGTAGCCGTAAAATCCTAATTTTACCCTAGAATGATGTTTAGCACAGTAAATGCAAATGTGTGAGATTAATTATTATTTTCTTATTTAATCTTCTTATTAATCTTTTGTCTCATTGCTGGTGCCAGATAAGAAATTAATTAATAATATTTCCTCCCTAATTTTGAGATTGCATTCTATTCTTGATCAGTAGTACAAACCTGGATTGTGTAATAATAATAATAATGTAATCAGTTGATACCTACCTGTAGATTTTTCGCAACAGTTTGCAGTTAGCTCAATTGTTTCAATTGTAAATACTAGTTATAATTTATTTCTATTATTAGATCATAATTTTCTTTGTGAATAAAGATACTTATGTAGGTAATACCTAAAGTAACAGATGTGGTAAATAAGCTTAACATCTGACATGATAAGAAAATAATGGTCTAGGCTTTATGATTAGGATTACCTTCCTTCTGATAATGAGAAACACAGAGATAATGAAAGAGAATACTTAATTAACTTTTATGAAATGAGTAGAAAACCAAATTTATCTTATAGTCATATATTGTTGTATTGTTGTATTTTAAGAAAATTATAAGATATAACATTGCCATTTACAAGTATGGTACAAGGTGTTTCATGATTATCCAAGGTTTCAGAGCATTGTTTTTACAACAATATTCTAACCCGCAGAATCATCTGGGTGGTGCTTAAAGAAGCAAAAACATAGAATTTCTGTGTGTTAAAGTTATAGAGAAAATCTCACCTCTTTTCCAAGGTTGACTTTGTGCATTTTGGCCATATTTTTTGCAACCAGTGGCCAAACTTTAGCATCAACGACAGTGTCAGCATTTAGGGTAACTCCAGGAAAGTACTGATATGCAAGTCCATTTTCAAAGGTACCATACACTTTAGGTGCCAATCCCAGTACATTTAATGTTTTAATATTCCTGAAAATAAGCACCAAAATAATAATTTCAGTGTCCACCAGTTATTTAAGAAATAATAAATATAAATATAAAAAACTTACCTGATCTCAGCCTTTCTATCAATGAGCAAATCAGTTTTGTTTCCGTAAATGCGAACCAATACAATGTCATCTTCTGCGTTTGTGTTGGTCCCCAAGTTTAACTGGCATGCTACCAATTTATTTGTTATACCGTCAGTAAAAAGCTGTTGAAGCAAAAGAAGGTATTTAAAAAAATATGCATTATTCATGATTGTTTCCAAAATGAGAGAAGACAGAATTTTGACATACTTACCTTGAACTTTATATTTTCAGCAGGCCATGAAGGCCTTATAGCTTGCAGTAGTTTTTTTATGTCAGAGTACAGATCATTTTCTTCGATTTTGATTGGAACAAATACATCGCCAGTAGGAAGGTAAACTGAAGACATGATTTTGTAACAAAATGTTGTGTGAAATGTAAACGTGCTGAGCCTCTGGAGTCTCGCGCAGTTATGTTATGATGGATGGCTATTGGATCGGCTGGATCCCCGACCGATCTTTCCAGCCGGCGCCTAATTTAGTAATAAATTGTATTGGTACTGTACGGGTAGGTACTAGTGTTTTGAGTTGTCTATAAATGTGATGTGACTAAAATACAAAACAAACGTCCTGGTACTGTACTGTACAGAATAGATATTAATTTATTAATTGTTACATTCAGCGGGTAGGTACTTGCACGATTTTCTTTATTTGCAAAATATTTTTTCGCTCATTTTCAAAGTGGATTGAATAGAAAACGTATATACCTACAAGATCTATCTGTGTGACAGCTGACAGACATAAGTGACGTGCGTGACAGGCAGGACGAACAGCTTTCATTGATCGGTGGAAATGGAAACATAGAGCAAAAACAAAAACTCGCTCGCTGCTGTCTCAGGGTGGAAAATTATGTATGAGCAGGTAGGGTAGACGACGAGTCCTTGACCACCCCTTACTTACATCAACAGCCACTGGTCCACTACTGGTCACAGGCCTCCCCCTGATAAGCGCCATATTGACTTTTATCTCATGGGGGGTCACTGGGGGGTAATGCCCTCCCCACGCTAGGTAGGTATGAAGTTTGGGGATCGCAGTTCGGTGGTCGAATTGTTCTGCAGAGGGCGCTGCTGCCCGCTCCCGGTTGATATCCCTTAGTCGCAACTTACGACACCCACCCACCGGGAAGAATTGGGGTGGTGTAAATTCTAAGCCGGCACCACACAGTCTCCACCGCTCACCCCTTGCTTTAAACCATAAAACTCGCATCTTATGGTAGGTATTTTAACACATAGTAATTAGAATTACCTATCTGTGTTTGTCACGTAGACCGAGAATCTAGGCTTACCTAGAGACAGTGATTTATTTATTTATTTATTTATACTTTACCTAGGGGTTTATCGTAAAATAAAATGAGTCTTGCTCGAGTCTGAAATAAACATTTACCTACGTATTTATTTTTCTATAGGTACTAGGTACTTCCTTCTATTATTTTAACTTAAGTGCAGCTTGGCATATTACTTATATAGGTAAGAAGTACCTCTTATAGGTACCTACTTAATTATCAGAGGTAAAAGAGATATAAATGGCTACCCTTTAATGCGATTGATCTTGATAGTTTTAATAAAAACTAGCGACCCGCCCCGGCTTCGCACGGGTGCAATGCTGATACTAAATATACCTACTACAGAATCGGCCTCCCCCGGCCGGTACCGCTGCAACCGCTATGAATGCAGGGACATTTTTAATCTGTGATATCTTCGAAAATATTCATTTAAATTTCATGCTGTAAAGGACCATACTGATCTATATTAAATGCACAATGTTTTTTTTTTTTATTTAAGGTACTTAATCGGATAAGGATTAATTCTGTATTGCTTAAATTTGCCTCGTAAAAAGGCCATAATTTCTCGTAAAAAGTAAAGGATAAAAAATGGTTATTGTGGGTTATCCCTAAGAGATAGACATATACCATCGCAGACTTTTTTGTAGAACTTTTTAAGGTGTACAATACTGTAGTAGGTACATTATTTTGATCTATCTTGTACGGTTCAGCCAGCGTTTGCAATGTAAGCGCAAAAAAATGTGTACGACATCACATTAGAAACCTCTAAATGCATGTATTATACATATAAACCTTCTTCTTGAATCACTCTATCTATTAAAAAAACCGCATTAAAATCTGTTTCGTAGTTTTAAATATCTCAGCATACATAGGGACAGACAGATAGACAGACAGCGGGAAGCGACTTTGTTTTATACCTACTAAGTAAAGATAATTTACAACTAAACCTACCCTACCTAGGAATGTATGTAACATTTGGGTCAAACTATTTACGGTTTAGTGTTTTATGTAGAGGATGTTGCGGGTTTGATTTCCGCCTCGGGACCAATTTTTGTACGAACTGCGGAACGTACCTACCTATATTGTATTTAGTATCAGTTATCTAGACTATCTAGTACCTATAACACAAGCTCTGCTTAGCTTGGGGTTATGTTATGCCGCGTACAGATCTGCGAATCGCGCCTGCAAGGTAACATGCAACGCAAGGCAATTCGTAGATGTGTAGTACGTCTTGCGCGCACGAACCGCGTTAGGCCGTTTCTGATTAATCTACTAGTCGTAAGGTTTCGGTGCTGATATGTCGAAAGCTTACTGCACCACTGTGTGAATTGTCCAGCATTATTTAGTATTCTTTACTGTATCAAACTGCTCAGCCTCGCAAGGTGGCACAACGCAGGGGCGCACGGGCGGGCCAAGCCGCTCACGCACGGATGGATTGAGCAGTAGGTATTATAGTACTGCTAGATCCATCCGCTATCCGTGCGTGAGCAATGAAAATTACAGAAACCATAACACAGGTATAAATGTATTTGTAATGATAGGTGTAATGTAGTACCCTTCAGACCCTTCTAACTTCAAAAATGGACCTATCCATAAATTCCCTGTTCTAAGGTCTGAGTGGGTGCAAAACGATGTTTTTTTCTGTGTATCTACTCTTCGTACTTATGAAACGTATCTAAATAAAACAATGTATTTTAAGGTTTAGTAATTTATTTACTAAGCTTTTAAACATAAAAATGCACAAAATAACATAAATGGTCACACCATTTCTTTAGCAAAATGTACAACATAGGCTAGTTGCATTGAAACGTTTTGAGAAGTGCTTGTTACTCACTAATCTTATCACAAAGCAACCGTGATTTGTCATTACTAGGAAAAACAATTTTATTTTAGAAACTGAAATAAGTATATTTTTGTTTTACTTTTTAAAATGAGCTCTGTAAATTATAGCTAGATGAGATAGTTCAATTGGAATGTTTACAAACAGTTGTTACTATTACAAACATTTCAACTATGCTCAACATCTGGCACAATCAAGTTTTACATCATTTTTATATGCTTTTCACGTAGGAAAATGGTCTAATAAATATTTCATTTATATCTAGCTATATCATGACATGTATCTCAAACATCTAATTTAAACGCAACATCACTATCAAACCATATCCAAGTCCAGAAATACTATATAGGGGTGCATATTATCAGAAAAGTATATTAACTAGTACCAAAATATTTTCTAAGCTATACACTAGCAGTGGGTGTAAACAAAAGTATAATTAAAATTATTTTATTAGTTGACTCAAATGCAGTTAGTTGATTTAGCGAAGAGCTATGCTAAAGAATATTTGCCAACTAAGTTATTACATTCCATGAAGTTCAAGTAACTTAAAATGAAAATGTTATGAAAATGTAAACATGAATACTAATATTGCTTCAATTTATATCTGAAAAATGCCTTATTTGTGAAAATACACAAATCAATTGCGTAATTTCGTATTTCAGTAATGGGCCATCAAAAATAGAATTAACCATCACTTGAATTAGAATAAATATCACTATAATTTAATCAAGTGTTTCTATAAATTACCATAAAACGACAGCACAATTTCAATTAAACTAAATAATAACCATTGTTTGTGTGTATAAATGCTAATTTATCTGAATAAAATAAGGAGAATAGAACACGTGTGGTTATTATTCAGTGTGAGGCGTTGGGGTGGGGTGGTTTCACTCGACGTCCATTTGTTCCGCGTTCTGTTCGGCCGCGGCGGGCGGCTGGCCATCGCCGGCCGTGGGAGGCGGCGTCTTCGCCTTGGGCTTGGCCTTGTTGAGGATGGGGTTCACCGTGCTCTCGAAGCTCTGTAACAACGCAACATGTTATGCCGTAACTATTATGTTTTTTGGGGCTATACCTGCCACAGACTAATTTTATTTAAAATTTGAATATTTATAAATTAGTTTAAATTTGTCTTGGTTACGTCGTATTGTCTATGTTGTATTTTAAAATAACTACGATGTTTTTTTTTTTAAACAAAAGTTTTTATTTGATTTGGTTTGGTAGGAATGATGGTATACCTGGCGTTCCTGGCGTATCTGGTGCGTGGTGTGCGCCGGAGTCTGGTGGCGCGGCGTATGCGCGAGCGTCTGGCGCGCGCCCTCGAGCCAGCTTAGAGCGCTCTTGCTAGCGTCCACCACTTTCTGAATCTCCGCGTCAGTGAGGTGCTCGTATTTTGCGTCGCCATTTCTGTAAAATATTAGTTTCTTGATAATTTTTTTAAATATTAGTTGTAAAATATTAGTTGCTTGAAGAAATTTTAATTTTAGGGTCAAGGCCAAACGAGCGTAAATTTTTGAGTTGTGTTACGAGTCGCGTCATACAAGTCATGTTTGTGCCACACAATGAGCAGAGAAATGCTTGTCGATCAGAATTTTTATTCTGTAACAGAACTACTCGAGAAAATGGAGCCTAATGTTAGTTAATTCTAATATTTTTTATGTACCTTTTGATTTTTTAATAACTCTTTCTCGTTTATTTAATTACTAGTTTATGCCCGCGGCTTCGCACGCGTTGTTTCTATAAACGTTTAAAGATTTGTATCCAATGGGAACTTATTTATGGGATAAAAAGTAGCCTATGTTTGATTCCAGGTTTAGACTTACCCGTATGCAAAATTTCAGCCTGATCCGTTAAGTAGTTTTGGCATGAAGAGGTAACAAAAATCCATCCATCCATCCATCCAAACTTTCGCATTTATAATATTGGTGTGACAAATTTTTTGTATTGTATTTTCGTGTAATTTGAATTATTTAAAAACTTGAATACGCTTTGTATAAATAGGTACAAAAGTTATTGACATGTAAATTATTTTTATGAATAAATTGTTTTTCTGTATTTCTGAGTTGACATTTTTGTTGAAAATATGTATTTTACGCGAACCACAACACAAAAAATTACGATTATTATACTCCGCCCAAATCTGACAATTTCTGTTAACTACCTTGAATTTATTGTAACAGGTTTTGACTAACTTTAGAATATAACAACTTAAAATTCGGCCAGCAGACCGCCGCCCCGCCGCGCTTGAACAGAACGCGGAATTAAAATGGGCATCGAGTGAATCCACCCGACCCCAACGCCTTGACACTGAATAATAACCACGTGTTCTATTCTCCTTATTCAAATGGAATAAATATTATGGATCAAAATCGACGAGCAAAATCATCATCAACCTATATTAGTCCACATAGGCCTCCCCTAATGAGCGCCATAGCGCCCTGTCTTCAGATTGCCGCATCCAGCATCTGCCAACAGTCTTTCGCAGGTCGTCATCTCACCTAGCTGAAGGGCGTCCTACACTACGTTTGCCTAGTCGCGGTCTCCACTCAAGAACACGTTTACCCCATCGGTTGTCGGTTCTTCGCAAGACATAGCCAGCCCACTGCCACTTCAGCTTGCTAGTTCTTTGGGCTACTAATATTAAAACAAGGGTTCTTCACATGCCATCGCCAATCCGTCTGCCAGGTGTGGTGATTATAGGAAAACCCTTAGTTAGTTTAGGGGAGGCCTGTTGAGTGGATGTACATAATGTGTGCTGTTGAGGGAAGGATATTCTTACTTGCAAGCATCAAGCGCTTTATTGGTCAGTTGGATAGCAAGAGCGAAGTCATCCAAAGCGCCGGGGCGCAGCTCGAACTCCAGACGACGTTGCTTGATCGGCTCCCCCTCAGTTCGCAGCTCGGCAAGTTTATCACTATACACCTGTGATTTCAACACATAATTAAGGATCTTTATCTACACTAATGTTATAACATTCTACTTATGTTTCCAATACTTGACTTATAATGACTACTGTTATAGCGCAGTTAGCAAAACACTCAATTTAAGCAATTTCACATGATGTTATAATATCCACATCGATATCGTAAAATCTCATTATAACATCAATAAAACGCGACCAATTAACCTGGCGAGCCTTATGTCAAAATCCTCGTACAAGTTGTATAAAATTTTGATATTAGGCTGGCTTTTGAAAACAGTTGGGTTATACGTGAAAACTTCGTCGAAACTACTTAACTTACATACACAAAACTCTTTGGTAAGATCTTGTGCCAATTAAATAAAAAAAGAACAGCGCGCGCTCGTTCCTGATTGGCCCTGCGCGAGCAGCTGCGCTCTCATTGGTTAGATATTAATGGCGGCAAGTTCACTGTGACAATACACGTACGCGTGAATTTAATGTTTCGCAATGTGTTTTGTTTTTAAAATACAAATTAAAAGTTAAAAATGGATAGCGAGGTGGGCTAAATATTCTATGCTCAAGTCCACACTGAGTATCTACAACAATATTGATATCACGAAGTATTCAAAAGTCATAGCGTTCCTGAAACGCAGTTCAGAAGGACACAAGGGAAAAAAGTCCTTGACGTTTACATCAGGTCAAATAAAGATGTTCCTGGAAGATTCACAAGATATTTTGTATCTTTTTGAAAAGGTAAGTGTATTTTAGTTCTGTTATTTAATCTACCTAGTACTTACGTACTACACACGCAAGTTATCTAGCTTTGTGTATAAATTTGGTAGTAGGTACCTACACTTTACTACTTCATAAATCATAGTTTTTGCCTTGGCTATGTACCTCAAGCTTATTATATCGTTTATTGTTACAGGTTGCACTAATCTTCGGCATAATGGGGGCATGCCGAAGGCAAGAGCTATACAACATCCAGTTCGATGAAGTCTCTAACATAGACGACAGTACAATCATGGTGAAAGTTTTATATATTCCGACTCCGTCTACGAGCTCTACTGCTTGCCCCGCGGCCGCTACAGCTGCTGGATCAATAATTAACATTAACTTTCAAAATTGTACCATCCAAAATTTTAACAATTATTATAAATAAACTATTGTCAGCTTTTACTCTTGTTGTTTGATTAATTGCATTAGTGAAGATAAAGTAGTGTATGCAACTGCATATAACACGGGTATTAAAACACTCGTTACTATTATGAAACTCGCTACGCTCGTTTCATAAACTCACACTCGTGTTTTAATACCCTTCATTATATGACAGTTGCATAAACTACTATTATAGGGAATTCTATGTATTATTATTAGCTTCCACCTGCGGTTCTGCACGCTTTTTCCCGGGATAAAAAGTAGCCTATAATATTGTTATTTGTCCGACAGATTTGGCGTGAAATCTATTCAAACTTTCGCATTTATATTATTAGCGTAATGTGACTAGCTTCAGCCTGCGGTTTCGCACGTTCTTTTTCCGGATTAAAAGTAGCCTACTAAATAGTACAACAACAAATGTTGTTTTACATATACACTCATCTTGATCTGTTTGTAGTAGTTTTAGAGATCCTAGGTACAAACATGGTCGCGACTTCACTTACTATGCCTTTATAATATTTTTCGGATGACCAGAATTAAACTATCGAAGTGCCATAGTTCCGCAGCTTAACCAGTTATAAAATTCGTCTGACTGGCGTGGATACTCGTACTATGACTAGTTTATTATGTACTAGCTTTTGACCGCGACTTCGCACGCGTTTTTCGGGATAAAATGTACCCTTTATGTTAAACTATACACTAGCCAATCTCGATGTGATATGTTTGTAAACTAAGCCGCCCATACTTAACCTAAAATTTACTCTGTAGCCGCGTCTTTTTAAATGGAATTACATTACTTGTCGATTTGTGATCCATCCTCGAATAAATATTGCTTACGATCTGAAATTCGACGTCAAACAAGTGAGTATTAGCTTCTGTGTAACTTTGGCTAGTGTATAGGTATAGAACTGTCCGATCCATTCATAATTTGACGTGTGAGATTACAAGCATCCATCCCAACAACTTAATATCCAAACTTTCGCACAAACTTTTTATATCATCGCATATTAGTGTGGTTATTTGATGATCTGTCCTAAGGAAATAAATATTTTTGACATTTGTGTGAGTTGTGGGTATAAATTATATCATACCTGTCCGTCACCTCACCTGTCTTGGGTTTCACCCTGGGACAGTTTGTTGCGGAGCTCATACCTATTCTTTTGATTAGTTATTTCCCATTCACTGAGCCGCAGGAGGACATCTGCGTCTTGGGCCATGAAGGAGTTGAGAAGCTGTGGGTGCAAATAACAAACCTGTCTGTTCTGGTCCTCCCCCTCATCATAGAGCCACTGTTCGAGCGCGTCCAGCTGTTCGATGAGACGCAAGCGATGCTCGTTCGCCACGAAGTCGTGTAGTGCTTCGCCCATGGACAACTTCCCGCGGAGCTCATACACGTATTCTTCCAAAGCGTTGCGGGCGTCCGCGCGCTCCTTCTCCTGTCTGTCTTGAGCTTGCATCTTACCCTGGAAGTTGAGTTTTATTTTAATTGTTAGTTTTAGAGTACCTACTTCCCATAGGCTAACCTAACTGTATAAATAAATAGCTGCTCTGAGGAAGGGTCCTCTGGTAAGTTCAAGTCGACTGCCCGTGGATGTCGTAATACATCCACGGGCAGAGTTGGAGGGGTCGATTCTTACGTCACGATCGCCACGGCCAGTTTTAGTGCCACAGAAAGTTTATGTATATCTATCTACCCGAAATTACAGAGGCCTTTGGCTTTATTGCAAGATTCTTGAATATACCTCTTGTTCTTGGTAGTTGTTCAACTCGCTCTGAGAATATCCATGGGTCTGAGCTTCGATTGGCAGTTCAATAGTTTTCACAACAACCTTCTTCTTTTCCTTTGACTTGTCCTTTTTGTCATCACCCTCCTGAAATAAGAGCAAACAGTTCATACCTTTTGAAGAGAGCCAATCCCCACCATCACATAGCTTGCGGTTCACCGATATAGATTTCATCAGGTTACTAACCAAGCCAAGCGATGTCCCATTTGCACCTAAATACAAAATATATCTGTACCTAAATACAAAAACAAAAAAGCAGCAATAAAATACTTCTAAAATCCAAGTGTGATAAACATGCGTGGACACAGAGACAGGCACAAAACACAAGAGAAAATCTTCATAGGCAGCAATACTAGCCTTTCGTGAAGCTGTGCAAATGGGCCCTCTTTCGAGGATGGGGAAGATGCAAAGATGTGATGTTTGTTGCCTTGTTTACGGAATTTAGAAAACAAGTGCTTGTGGCTAGCTTTACTACTGAGGTCGGCAACAAACACCACTGTATGCATGGACACACGCTAGGCACACGTACCCCGGCGAACCACTGGCCTACTCTCTGTGTCCACGACTGTCTCTGTAGCGGCTCCCCCTTCATACAGTCGTCGCTCACCTCTTGGTTCTCGGGCCCATTCTGTTCTTGCGAGGCGCCGTTCGTTTCCATGGGAACCTCCGCTGGACCTTGGTTCTCATTAGAGTTCTCCATCTCGACGTTCTCGCTCTGTGAGCCATCTTGCTTCTTTTCTACTAGTGAGGCGGAGGCCACGGTGATAATGCCGTGAATGTTAACTCTAGCTTTCAGTTTAACTTTCTGGGACTCGCCTTCCGGCGTAGGTTGGACGTCCTTGATGTTCCATTGACCTAAAGTGATGTCGATATTTAGTTACATGACTGAAAATGTAGGCGCGGCAGCATGTAGAACAAGAGTGATTCTTTTGCGAGTAACAGTTCAAAGGCAAGAAGCTATAAAATTGTCTACTTACCAATATAATTATCTGGGTAGGGCAGTTGTCCAGAATAGTATGCTCTTACTGAAAAAGATTCTTTCCTGTAGAAGGTCAGCATTTTCGAGAATGGTGCAGCATGGAATGCAGGGAATATCTGAAATAAAAAAAAATTACTTTTATTTTTCACATCAACACATGTCATAATATTTTCTTACATCTGCAGCAAATTGCAGAAGTTTAAAACAATTTTCGCTTTATCATACATTCATTGTTAATTTGTCTCATTTCTTGTCCGTTGTCGAACTTGAAACATGCACCTTTTGAGCCGCGCGTGTGCCATTATGCGTTGTCAAAGTTTTTGTTTCTAGTCGTTACGTGCTGTTACCAAGTTGGTTTCTAGTATTCATATATTTTATTATCAGTTTTTGTTTAGTTTACACATTAATGTCTTGGTTCACAAAATATATAGAGAATTCTAGAATCGAGTACAGCAGCAGATGAATATGCTGATGCGTCTGGTACCTCCATATCTCCGTCCTCGCCCCTGGCGGCGTCCCAGGCGAGCCGCACCGCGTAGGGCTGCACGTCCGTGATGTTGAAGTCACGCACGCGGACCGCCGGACTCAGCATGGCGCACTGCAGCGCGCAGCCACGGGACACAGCTTCATCCTAATGAAAAACAAGATTTTATATATTTATTTTGATACAAGCTCTTATTATCATCTTGGACTAGAGTGCTTGCCAAGTCAAATCAATCACAAAACAAATCGCCGAGCCCAAACTAGATCAGATAACGCCGTTTTATTACATATGGCCACCACATGGAGCTGACATGATGATAGAGCCGGAATCATCATATATCAGCTCCATGTCATCATAATATATCATCCATTTTCCAAATTTTAGCTCAATCGGAAACCAGTCAATGGTCAAATTTCGCTTGCATGATTTGATTACAGACAGCAGACAGGTGAAACGTAATAAAAGCTTGTAATTAGAGATGTTTTATTGAACAGGCAAGCCAAAAGGAGACATATATTGGTCTAGTAAAAATTTTACTTTGGTACCTGGTTCAGGGTTGTTGAAGCAGTTTTTCCAAACACCTGTTCAATCAATGCTTTCACCGCCGGAATTCTAGTGGAACCACCAACAATTTCGACTGAGTGAATATCCTCTGGCCTCAGCTCTGAAAATAGAAAATTAAGACTTTCAGACAAGGTATGATGATGTCCTTCTAGCCGAATTTCGGCCATGGCGAGCCGTCCAGACCTAACAGAGACAAGTCATATGCGCAGGACATAATTGTAGTGCTCAAGTGTGAGCGCAAGCCAGGAAATACTGGTCGGATTTTGAAAATTCTTTTAGTAATTATAGTTAGATTATCCTTCTGTGATAGGTGATATAAGATATAGGCTAGTAGGGTATAAAATACTAGCTAGGTACTAGCCAAAATTAATTAACTTTGGCTTCTGCTATCTCCATGTAGTGTGCTAGACAGAACAGCAGACTTCGCGCAGACTTCTACGCCTGCCCTCTCCCCGGTCGTGTCGATCTGTCGTCCCATCGATGTTATGAGAGTGAGGCAATAGAGAGTGCACCTGTGTTTGCGTACACACTTGTGCACTATAATATGCCCTGCACATATGGCTAGTCTCCGATTAGACTGGCCCTTGTGGTCGAATTTCGGCTAGGAGAACATTAGAGTCACAACGTGAGCGAAATCACGGGTAAAAGCTAGTAAATAAAATAAATAAATACAAAATTAATTAACTTTGGCTTGTGCTATCTCGACGATGACCTGCAAAAGGCGGCCGGCAGACTATGGTCAAGGCATAATCTATATATATAAAAGAAAGTCGTGTTAGTTACACTATTTATAACTCAAGAACGGCTGAACCGATTTGGCTGAAAATTGGTGGGGAGGCAGCTTAGAACCAGGAGACGGACATAGGCTATGTTTTATCCCGGAATTACCACGGGAACGGGAACTACGCAGGCGAAGCCGCGGGCAGCAGCTAGTGTCCAATAAAAATAGGTGATGTAGGTAGATAAATACATACTAGCATTAGGAAGCACCGATCTCAGAGTCTTCTCGACGCGGCTAAAGGTCTCAGCACATATCTCCTCCATCTGCGCACGTTGAATATCGCTGGACACGTCACGCTCCTCCATGAAACATTCGATGTTGATCGGCAGACGGGTGCTGTTTGCAGACATCTGCTTTTTTACCTTTTCAGTCTCTTGCATCAGCCGGAGGAATGCTCTGAAAGGTGAAAATCATCTTTATTTATAGTGTTGGTTGTAACTAACCCAACTTATACTGAGACAGAGACTGTTTTGTGGCTCAAACAAACTGTTTTTTTTGTATATGTTCTTTTTCTTTTAGGATTGAAAGTGTCTTTGAGTTACAAAAAGCTTCTATTTTTATTAACTTGATTTCTAGTGTTAGTAACGATAGAACACCAGTTTATGCCCGCGGCTTCGCACGCGTTGTTTCTATGGAAACGTTTAATGGTGATTTCTATCCCATGGAAACTGTTTTTTGGGATAAAAAGTAGCCTATGTTTGATTCCAGGATTAGAATTACCTGTGTGCAAAATTTCAGCCTGATCCGTTCAGTAGCTTTGGCGTGAAGAGGGAACAAACATCCATCCATCCATCTTAAATTTCGCATTTATAATATTATAGTGTGATTTATATTTATTTCACTGTAGGTATGCTGATACACTTGATAAAGGTGCTTTAATATATCGCATTCACTGCCCTGCCGTGCTAGTGCGACCGCAGGGGCGCGCCGCCGCGACACGGGTGAGTAGACTGACAGCCTGCATCTTGGGCCATGAATGTGTTAACTGACCAACTTAGCTACCCTACCAGTATGGCTAACAAGCATGCCGCGACAAAATATGGAGGACTGTTTTGTCCTCGTCTCGTATTCACACGAGAAGTACCGAGACAAGACAGTCAAAAAATTTTGTCGCGGCGTGCATGTTAGTTTGGCTGGTCTGATTATGGATTTCGAAGTTTTGTTGAGTCTTTATTATAGTCTATACCAAAAACAGCTAAAAAATTCAAAGGAGGCCAGCAGTTGGCAAGGTATTTTACCTATTATAGTATGGTAGGTTGTATACAGGGTTCTTGGAAATTAGGCCGGATACTTTTAGGGGAGTGATGGGGGAGACCATTTGCAACTATTTTGACCACATATTGTATTACGCAAAAGTGAACCATTTTTGAGATATTCGCATATTCCTTATTTTTTGGGAAAACCCCATTTTACTTATTCAATAATTAATAAAGTGATCATTTAAATCAAATTATAGTGACAGGTTTTAGGTCAGACCTTAGGCTAACCCTAAGGTCTAATTCATAATAACCACTAACTAAATGGTATGAATCAGTATCAATAGGTAAATGATTCAAAGTTTCGGCGAACGGAATTGCTTCACAGGTAGTAAAATCATGTACCTCCAAGCCTTCACTGATCTGCAGTGGACAAGCTGGCTCTAGCATTTATATATCCTTTGTTTGCAAGTTTAGCTCATTGCAACCGCATTTATATTTTAATGAAAAAAAAGTCGAAGGCTTCCTTAAGTCCGTAAGGCAAGACACCAAATTATCATGATTCTAGGTCAGGGGTCGGCAGACTTACCAACCAAATGAGCCAAATATCAAGTTCGTAGATTTTCCCATGCCTTCAAAGAGCCGTAACATGAATTTTATTAGTCTAATAATTAGAGTCTAGTTTGCTTCATACTACAATTCCTAATAAAAATATAATGACACTATTACAGTTATAAAACATGTAAGAAATGAAAAATATATTTATTTACATAATAGACATTTAAACAAATGAATAGGTACTTAAAATGAACATTTTCCATACAAATTGTGATGTCGAAATTTTAAAAGATACCTACGGGGTCATGTGGGGTATCAAATGAAAGGTATCAATTTGTACATTTCAAAACAGTTCTCGAAATTTCTGTAGGTATCATACTTTTTGAAATATATCGAAAAGAGTCGAAATATTACCCATTCCCATCTTCAAAGATTGCAGAGCGATCTTTCTGAACTGGATGTAACGTTTGTAGAAATGGATCTAAATTTTACAGGAAAAATAATAGAGAAGTTTGTAAAAAGATCATTTTTTGAAAAATGGTCAAAAGGGGGGGGGGGGGTTGTTTTAAAACACGGGGATACCTACCTCACTACCTCACCGGTTGGGTTATCAAATGAAAGGTTTGCACGTTTCAAAACATTTCTTGAAATTTCTGTAGAGTACACTTTTTGAATTTTTGAATAAAGTCAATAAATTGGCTTAATCTCGCAGAGCGATCCATCTAAAATGTAGTTTGGTAAGTACCTACTATTTTTAGGTAGGTATTCATCAAATAGCGATCGGCAAACGTTCGAAACTCTCAGCGCGCGAGTTTCACTCGCACTTGACGTTCTTGTTTTTTAGGTGTTTTATTTGTGCTAAGGCGGCGCAGTTACGCAGTGAGTGAGTTGTAAGAGCCATACAATCCTATGGCAAGAGCCGCATGCGGCTCGCGAGCCGCGGTCTGCCGACCCCTGTTCTAGGTCAACGGGAAGGTTTTTTGTGCATATGATTCCCTTGGAAATTTCAAAACATTGAGACATAAACGGCTGTAATGTAACTTTTGAGTGCGTTGACTTAGAACTTAGAAGGTTAGAAGGTTGACAAGACTTATTTATATCGCGGCTCCAAGACGTTATGAACTTGAGTATTTGACGTTAATTCCAACTCGATATGTACACACATTCCTGAGAAAACAGGCCACCCTGTTTCACATACGGACCAACAGACTGACAGACGGGCAACAAAGTGATCCTATAAGGGTTCCTTTTTTCCTTTTGAGGTACGGAACCCTAATGATACAATGTACTACCATGGAGTATTGTGTTGATAAGTTTCTGTGAAACATGATATTTGGAGTAAGTGAGAGCATGGAAATGCCATACCAACCATTAAGGTATTGATTATTCAATTAGTCTTTATTGTTGAACACAATATCAAACGGTCTCCAAGTCAACACTTAATATGAACTAGTCTCTACCCGCGGCTTCTTATGCGTTGTTTCTATGGAAATAATTAGAGGAAAGAACCATTCATATGTTTTGGTGTGAAGTAATCAAACATACATTCATCCAAACTTTCGCATTTCTAATTTATTAGCAATTAGCATGTATTTGTTACCTTTGGTTCTTGTTGGCGTCCAACTTGAGCCTAGTCACAAAGTCCTGGCAGAAGTGCGCTGCCAAAGCCAAATCAATGTCCCTCCCACCACACTGTGGGTCAGTTGCTGTTGCCAGAACGCGCAACTTGCCTTTGTTGAATGCACAAGCAGACACCTGAAAACCAAATTGTTATATGTAAGGGACATCCTAACTCATCAGCACACGTAAGTCCACTGCTGAAGGTGCCTCTCCCAAACAATGGGGGTTTCTAAGAAATCAAATCCTTAAATTTTCAATTTCAATGGTACTTGAACCCGCATCCTTGAGGTCAAGTGACGTAGGAGTCGAAAATGGCGCTAGAGTCCGTAGGAAGTCCCAGAGATTTTATACTCCTACGTCGCTTGACCGCAGGTGTTAGCACATTCCCGTACTGAGGGAAGGATGCGGGTTCAAGTCCCGGCGAAGTCGAAATTTTTTGGGATATCATTTGATTTCTTAGAAATAACTATAATAACAAAAACCTTAGAAATGCGGGTTTGTTGTAATCACCACATTTTTCAGGCAGATTGGGGACATTTGGGGATTGCAGTAGAGGTGTTAAAAATACACAGAAGGCAGCTGCTGCCCTTCCTCTGGTAGGCTGCCCTAGTCGACCCTTACGAAATCCGCAGGTAATGAATATGCTGTAATAAAAGTTCCTGCTTGTTGTCATGGTCTTTTCAGCCAGCTTCAAGTTCTAATGGTTTATTACAAAATGCGATTAATTGAGCCTGACTGACATCAGCACAAAATAACTTGTTAAAAAATATTAACCTGCAGGGAGCTGTGTCCAAAATCAACAAAAACAACATTCTTGGGCTTGTCCTCGGGGGCTGGGAGGTCTTGCTTGTAAATTCCGTAAGCCAGAGCAGTGGCCGTTGTTTCATTCATAAGACGTAGCACATTCAGTCCTGAAATCAAATTGTGTTATCTATTTACTCTATGATAAGCTAACCTGAAATTGTATTATTATTCACTACCACAACCTAAAGATAAGAAAATGCTTTACAGGCCTATTCTCTTTTATAGAATATGTAACATACTAGCTTTTGCCTGTGGTTTCTCACATTTTCTGTGATAAAAAGCAGCATTATTTGTTAATCCCAGTCTAGGACTAAGGTACCTGTAGGTAATAAGGCCTAGCTAAGGGATTTGTGTAATGAAATGGAAAATATCCAGTTTAATCAACAAGTTCTCATGTAAATCATTACTCAAATACATCTTCTATAATAAACAAAAAATGCTAACTTTTACCATAAACAAAAGCAAAATTAATTAAAAAACTTAATAAAAAAGCATTATTTTACTATGGTTGGATAGTAAGGCCTACTTCACCATAATTAAATAGCTAAATATTATTTTTGAACAAGTTTCTGCCCACAGCTTCGCACGCATCATTACTATGGACTTTGGACACATTTTATGGTTATTTCTATCCCATGGGAACTGATATATTGGATAAAAAGTAGTAGTAAAGTATCTATGTTTTATTCCAGGCCTAAATTACCTGTATGAAAATACATGTTAATGCTAAACCAACTTACGCACATTAACATTTATAATGTTTTTAATACTTATTCTTACCAGCAATTGAAGCAGCATCCAGTAAAGACTTTCTTTCAGCATTAGTGAAATAGCTGGGAACTGATATAACACAATCATTGATAGGAGTTTGCAGTGCTGTGACTGCACTCTCCTTTAGTTTGGTGAACAGCATCGCTGTTATCTGAAACAGATAAATTTATTTCAGAAACCAAGAGACACATGGCCTTAGATTAAGAACCTGTAATGATTTATTCACATAATTTACCTGTTCTGGACTGTATACATTATCTTCACCGAGATACTTCACTCGAATGCCAATACCTCCATCAGGCTGAGATTCCACTTTGAATGGGTAATGTTTTAGCTCTTTCTGTACATATGGGTCACTGAATTTTCTACCTAACAGTCTTTTGAATCCAAATACAGTATTTTTCATGTTTGTAACCATTTGGTTCTTCGCCGCAACACCAAGGATACGGTTTTTCTGTGAGAATGCCACACATGATCTGAAACATTATGTTAATTTGTTACTAAGAAACAAAAACATAACCAATCAAACTTGTCAGAATGTATAAAAATTAATACTTATAAAATTTAGGCTGTCATACTCAAGGAATATCACCAACCACTCAGCTATTTTATATTATATATTGTAGTGTGCTAGGCAGGTTAGGGTTGGTGTAACAAGTACAAGGGCACAGCATAAGAAGGAACCGGTAGGGCTGATGAAACAATGTGAACATAAAGATGATGACAGAAAAGTAGTAGTCTACATTCCGTCCAATAAAATTGGATACTTGATTACAGATCTTTACTCAAGGATTCCAGATGCGGTGCCGATCATCGCATGACGGGCAATTGATCAAAACCAAATCGTAAGGCCACAGATAAAGTGATTTTGTAACTGAAAGCTATTGTATTTGTAGGTATTTGGTAGGCAATAGGAAAATGTAACTTACGGAGTACCACGGAGACTGTAGTCATTAGCTATAGTTTCGATGCCACCTGCTTTTGCGACGGCAATATAACATGATTCATTGCCGAAATCAATACCAATGACGGACATAGCAGCCATTGTTCAGAAATCACTTTTTTAAAATGACTGGATGAAAACCGTAATATTTATTCACTTCCTGGAATCTCACAAAATAAGAAACACGTTGTTTGAAACTGACAATTGCTCAAAATCAAACCTTTCCGCACCGCAATGATAATCGCTCGCTCATTCGCTAGAGTTCATTGCCGCAGCGCCCCTTGCAAATACCCGAATTTTCTAGAAGTGAGCTAAAATGTTGCCACTTTTAGACAATTTACCTCTATTTTGTTAGAATGGAACCCGAGACAAAGAGGCTTCGTCTATCATAAAATTAACTATTAAAATCCATTTATTCAAGGTACCCTAACACATAAACGATATTTATGTGTTAGGGTAGCTTATACAATTAATGTTAGTAGTTTTAATTTGTTTATATTATTTGATTGTTTTATTTATTAGATGTAAGGTAGGTATCCAATAACTATAGAATATAGTATTATATATGTTCCTACCTACACCTTTATAAAATAATTACTCCGGAAGACTCACAGATCACTATCTTATTCCGACGACCTCCGTGGCGCAGCGGGCGAAGGTCCACCTGCGACGCTGGAGGTTGCGGGTTCGATTCCCGCCTTGGAACAAATTTGTGTACGATCTGCAGAAATTGGTTCCGTTGGTCTGGGTGTTTTCTATCTATAATAAAAAATATCTATCATTGTAGTGTATTGTATTAAGTATATCAGTTATCTAGTACCCATAACACAAGCTCTGCTTAGCTTGGGGCTAGATAATGCTGTGTGAATTATCCAGCATGTTTTATTGTTATTATTTATTTATTCTTATTCCCAACATTGTGCCTTTGTGCCTACTACGAAAAGAAATAAACATTAAAAACTATATTTTGAATACATAAATCACTAACTATTTTTAAGAGGGTGCATTGCGTGCCATTTTGTGAAAAGGATAGGCATAGGATTTCGCGTTCATAGGAGCGGGACCGAACTGGTTTATGGAACCAAAGAAAAAACTGTACAAGGGAACCAAAGAATAAATAATTAATAACCTACCAATCAAAACAAAAACTATTTTCAACAGACCGCAGGGTTCCTGAGATTTTGACCGAATTAGGTGCAAAACAGTGCACTTTCATTAATTTTTCGCATTTTTGTTTTGCTATCTTGTTTTCTAACCAGTATGTATGTAACGCATATGTGGATAGCGCCGTGGGCTACATTGTTAATATCGCTCATCTTTACTAGTAAAGTACTAACATAAATGTATAATAAGTTCAATGTAGTCGTTAGTTATTCCTCAATAAATAAATAAATAACCTAATAAACTAAGTTACTTTTGCACCAAACAAAAAAAAAATTGATTTTAATGTCATGCTAGTTTTTTGACAAGCAAACCCGCTAGGTACGCCCCTTAATAAAATAAACATAAAAAGTATCGTAAAAAAATCGTGTTAATATTAGTTTTCAGATCATAAAACAAATTTAAAGAAACATATAAAGAAACAAAACAAGTATCTAACAATAGTTTAAATAAATTAGGAAAAACTCCTTACCCAAAAGTAAGAAATTGATTCGGCCTGTACCGAACATTTGCTTATGACTGCACTCACTCGCAGCGCATGCAATTAGGATACTAGTGTTCTGTGCATGCAATGAACTGTGCGCGCCCATTTTCAAAAAAATATTAGTACCTGACACATTTCTAAAAATTACTTTGAAAAATATATTAAAGTAAACCAAACGTGTACTTAATCATAGTTTTTTCTTAAAGGTTCTTTTACAAAATCAAAGAAACCTCTACAAACTTTTAAAGTTTTATTAAATAATTGATATATTTTAATTATTTAATACTACTCAGTATTTCAAGAGGTGTTTTCGCTACCAAGTCTAGAGACCGAATGCCCGACCCGACCTCTCGTGTTTTTCCCACCAAAACCGCTTCTGCTCAATATGACGTCGACAAACCACAGATAAGACCGCGTTGCTTAATTCAAAGACAACGCGTCAAAGTCAAAATAGAAGAAAACACGAGAAGCCTTCAACTGTCTACAAGTCAAGCGAATACCTACATAATAAATTAATAAGGTATGTATATTTAAATTAGTCTTAAGTTAATCTAATGGTTATTATTATTTTATCATAGATATTAGGTCAAAATGACCTGGATTTACAATTTTATTCAAAACAGCCACCGAAATCATTACAGTTCTTACGCAATAAATATTAAACAAGCCCCCCTGTTGGTCGGTTTATTCTTATTTTTTCTAATATTAGGGGAGGAGGGGGTCAAAAATTAGCGAAAATTGTCTTACGTAATAAATGAATGGCCTTTTATGTACAAAACTTATTTAAATCTGTAGGTAATTAATAACCTCTCACTTGGTTTGTGATGAATAAATAAAATAAAAAGGGATGTCTTCATATGCTTACGAACGTGAGCAGAAGCTTTTTCATTTTATTTACCTCAATACACATTTTCTGGATATTTTTTTAGGCCAGTTCTACATAATAGGCGAAGCATACTTAAAATAAGGAGGGTAATTTTATAATTTACCTACCTGGCAGCACTTCCTAAAGACAAAAGGCGCGTTCATAGATTGTTCGTGGTTTTTTTACCTACAGAAATGAAGTTCGTCAAAGTGTCGTGCGAGGCACGCATTTCTGACGTGAAAATAGCTTTCCCGTTCTTCAGGGTTTTGTCAATGTCATGTCATCCATGCATGTCAGCAGAATTAGACAGTGACGTGCACGAACGTGAGTTGAGTAAGTCAAATTGTGTTTAGGTTTGGGAGGTTTGGGCTATTTCGGCGTTTCGGCAAAGATATTTTGGTAAAATTAAGTTATTTTTTGTAATTTGGAATACTCGGGCAACTTTGTTCTAAGACTCAGACTTTGATTTACAGTAAAATTACATCATTTTAAGCTTTATTAATTATTTGGAGGTTATCACTTATCTCTTCCAAGTGAGGTGTAGTTAGGCAAGTTGTAGGTCACCTTCAGCCGGTTCATGACGATATGATGTTTTGCAGTTAACGTGCTCATGCTATACTCGATAACATAAGGTTTTGTAACCATTGATTGCAGCTAACATAACCAGTCAGTATGAGTGGGGAACCTCAAGTGAAAAGATCAAAAATGAGTGCCCTGGACCAGCTAAAACAATATTCCACTGTGGTGGCAGACACAGGGGATTTCGAAGGTCAGTTGCTTTGATTAGGTACCAAGTTATTAGAGCTCTACATTATAATCACATTCCTAGTGTAGATGTTATAAAATCTGAATTAAATTAAATTACGATAATTAAGAACTTACCACTATTGTCACAATTGACCTTGTACCCAATGTCACACTTGCTTGAACTTAGACTTGGAAATTGTATTTCAAACTGAAAGTGAAACCACTGAATAAATTTATCAAGCAGTATTGTATGAGGTTAATAATTCCACTTCTAATTAAAATGGTCTCTCAGGAATATGAATAATCTTCTGATGTAGTTACTTACATACTTTCACTAGGTACTTTACCACATTTTACAACATAGCACCCCATAACAGCATTAATATTTACTCACTGAAAAATATTCAAGAAAATCCTACTAATATTATTAGCTGTAATTTTGTGAAATCTGAATTTTGTTATCTAGGATCTCCAAAACTTCTGAACAGATCAAGATAACATTTGGCATACACTTAGAGCAAAGCCTAATTTAGATAATAGGCTACTTTTATAACAAAAATATGTGTGCTGCAGGCAGAAGCTAGTAAAATATATGCTTAACAAAAAAAGGTATTTGAAATGTTTCCGATTTGTTTTTTACAGCTATGAATCAGTACAAGCCTACGGATGCTACCACTAACCCCAGTCTGATCTTACTTGCTGCTGCTATGGACCAATACCAGCACATTCTAGACAAGGCTATTAAATATGGAAAGGACAATGGAAGGTAAGTAGTTAACTAATCAAAATTAGATTAAAGTAAAGAAGCAACGAAAAAACCTTTTGCCTGTTAGTTGTTATTTTTAGAGTTGGAGCAAAATCTGTCCCAAGCTTTTATGCAGCTATAGCATCTACTGAAATATCAATATTAATACATAATTGCTATGCTAAGTCCTCAAAACTCAAATACCACTCAGATAACAAGATAAGCACATTGCAAGTTGGGATTTTTTGACAGATCTTTATTGGTATTGACAAAAAGGCATGTTTAAGTTTGTGTGGCATACAGTATTCCATAGTTTCTTTTGTAATAGGGGTGTGCTATTTTACTCATGTTCAGTGGTTTGACAGCAATGCACACATTGGTGCTTTACTTCTGAGTGTCATTAATAGTTCTTATCTTATATATTTATTTCAGTGTGAAATTAATTGTTCTGACCATTACCTTTTATTTTTGACAGTACAATTGAAGAACAACTAACCGAGACACTGGATATGCTGAGTGTACTATTTGGTTGTGAAATTCTAAAGATTATTCCTGGCAGAGTCTCAGTTGAAGTTGATGCAAGGTAATTATTAAATTAATCTTTTTATTTTTCAGACACATTCCAAAATTAATAACACACACATTACAAAATAGAAAACAAAATAGGAACATATTACTTTCTAGAATAAAATTATAAAGAATAAAGCTATACTATAAAATTAAATTACATACAATCAACCATTTAGGAACAAAATAGGAACATCGGTAGACTACATCTTATGAGTTCCAATAAAACTAAATATAACAATAACAAACAACAGAATAAGAATGCTTACACGTTACAGATAATAGTGGTTCAATCAAACTACTGTTGTAAAGTAGTACTTATGCTGTTAGCGTAAGCTAATAGTAAAAGAATATTCAAAGCAGCACAGTAGCTTCAAAGAAAACTTCTCATAAACAAGCTAATTTTACAATCTAACTTAGCTAGAGAGGTTATCTCTGAAGCGACTGGTCCTGTTTTGAATATTCTTTTAGCATTAGCTTCCGCTAAAAAAAGCTACTATATCCTTGAATTACATGCTATATTTTATCCAGGTACTACATTAGCAAAGCCACAAGCAAAAACTGGAGTATTATAATTAAATACTCGTAAACAATTTGTCACATACAAATAGAAACAACAAATTATTAATGTTGAATATTGGTTATTATTTACAGATTGTCTTTTGACAAAGATGCAAGCATTGCCAAAGCTATAAAACTGATTGGTTTGTTTGCTCAGTTTGGAATTAAGAAGGAGCGTATCCTGATCAAGCTGGCATCAACCTGGGAAGGAATTCAAGCTGCCAAGTAAGGAAATTGACTACAAAAATATGAGGCATTAGGAAACCTTATCCTCACAGGTCCTACCATTCTAAAAACGATTCCTGGCCAACTGTTAATCATAACAACTTGATTAATTTAAATCTATATCAACAAACTATAACAGGCCCAATCCCTGTACAAAGAAGATAATTTGATAATGTTTTTGGAGGGCACTCTAATATTGATACTAAAGCCAAAACTGTATTGTTTTTTTTATTTTTTTCTGTCTGTTTCTTGGCCGCACATCACGCCGAAACTACTGAATAAATTCAAATGAAACTTGGCATGTTTTGAGTTCATACTATGTGGAAGGACATAAGATACTTTTTCTCCCGGAATTTACATGATGCCCTTTGGAGAGGGGATGAAAGCAAAAATTTTAAATGAATGATAAAAAAACCAGCATGATTCGAGATCACAGTAAGGATATAGGATACTCACTTTTTAAAATGAATACTTAGTTGTAATTCATAACCGCTTTGTCCTATATCATGTATTCTTTTTTGTTAAAAATAGTGTTTCAGAATCGAATTTGACTAAATCAGTAAAAAATCCGTAGAATCAAGAAAAAACCCGAGACGCGAAAAACGCGTGTTTAATGTGTCAATGTACGTTTCTCTGTCTCATTCATTATAGTTCCCGCGATTATGATTTAAATAGTTTATTTTAATTTGAGTGTGAGTGTTTCAATTTTCGATGATGGCATTTGTCTAACCCCTATAATTAGTCTGCATCTGCAGGTATGGCAATCGCCAACGAAGTCGCGGTATAGATAGTCTAATATAAAAAATCAAAGTTAAAGTTAAAAAAACTAAAGTTCAAAAAAAAAGTTAAAATTTGTAGATTTTGAAAAAAAACTGATAAGTTTAACCCGAGACGCGAAAAACGCGTGTTTAACATGTTAATCTGCACGTTTCTCTGTCGCATAGTTTATTTTTAACTCGAGTATGAGTGTTTCAATTTTCGATGAAAATTATAATTAGTCTGCAGGAATGGCAATCGCTAATGAAGTCGTGGGTACAGCTCATCTCTGAATAAATAATTTATATAAGGAATTGTATAAAATTTTGTCTAACATAAGTTTAATTCTACAGGGAATTGGAGAAGAAACATGGTATACACTGTAACCTGACGTTACTGTTCTCATTGTATCAAGCTATCGCATGCGCTGAGGCTAATGTTACACTGATATCGCCGTTTGTCGGAAGGATCTTGGACTGGTAAGTACTAAATCATGAAAACACCGATGCTGGTTCGATTCCCGCTCCGGATTGAGGTCATACAAACATGATCTATATACGCATAACAACTATAGACCTGTATTAGCTTATGTACGGCAAATAGTTCGGTCTGGGCGTGTTTGAATTAATTTACTAAAGCAAAGCACCTTTGTTTTTATCGAACAAACTCTATTTTAAGCCTAGATCTACATCTAGGCTTAATAATATTTAGATTTAGTAAGATAACACAGCTACCTGTGTATCTTACTAAATCTAATTATTATTGTCCTGTTCTGACTGACGGCTACGTAGCACACAGCTTCAGTTGCAATAAAGATTTTTTGGTCCTTGGCGCGAATCAAAAGTATTTTTTTAGTGAATAAACAACAAATTTATAGTTTTCGGACTATTCCTTTACTTGTGCTATACCTTGCTTCTTACCAAATTTCATGATTAGGTCAACGGGACCTAGTACCCTATGGTTTTATGTGATTCCATTGGAAATTTCAAAAGATTCGGACATAAACGGCTGTAACATTTAATTCCGTTGACTTAGAAGTTTTATTTATATCGCGGCTCCAAGAGGTTACGGACGTATTTGATGTTAATTTCAACTCGATACCTCCACGCATTCGTGAGAAAAAGGGGTTGACAGACGAACAGAGAGACTTACAAAGAGATCCTATAAGGGTACTCTTTTTCCTTTTGAGGTACGGAACCCTAAAAAATGGACGTGCGTTTAGATGAGGCGTGTAAACAGATTCGCAGCGCGGTGCTCCCGTATAAACTGATAAGATTATGCAAACCAGGTTTTTACTATTCTATGAGATCACAATATTTCAGGTACGTAGAACACAACAAGAAGACGTACGAAGCTAAGGAGGACCCTGGGGTGTTGTCAGTGACTCGCGTGTACAACTATTACAAGAAGTTTGGCTACAAGACGCAAGTTATGGGCGCTTCTTTCCGCAACACGGGGGAGATCCGCGAGTTGGCTGGCAGTGACTTGCTGACTATTAGCCCTAAACTGCTGCAGGAGTTGGCGGACAGCGACAAGCCTTTGAAAAGGGTCAGTAGTCATTCTTTGCATTTCATTAAGGGCATACATGTGGTCATGTTTTTAATTTGCCAGTAGGTATCATCAACACCTCAACCTCGTCAACCTCAACAGCCTGTATTAGTCCACTACTGGACGCAGGCCTCCCCCTGATAAGCGCCTTATTGGCTTTCATCTCATGGGGGTAGTGCCCATAATCCCCACGCTGGGATCGCAGTTCGGTGGTAGAATTGTTCTGCAGGGGGCGATGCTGCCCGCCACCGGTGGATATCCCTTAGTCGCCTCTTACGTCACCCGCGGGAAGAGTTGGGGTGGTTGCAAATTCTATTATATACGATATCATCGACATCAATCTGTTACTACCCACTGCCGTAGGTGGTGTATATTATATACTAGCTTCTGCTCGCGGCGTCGCACGCATTTTTCCGGGATAAAAAGTAGCTTATGTTCTGCTCCGGGATATTATGTATCTCCCTTCGTTTAAATCCGTTGTGCCGTTTTGTCGCAAAAAGGTATCAGATAGAGACTAAGAGCTTTTTATGCGTGTTGTTGCATGTTTATAGACAATATTTTGTCTCTCTTCATCCCTTGAGTCCTCTCTTCTCTTATTTAGTGATTTTAAAGAATTTATAATACCAGTATCAATTCGCTAGTATAACGCAAGGAAAAGCGAACAGATCCTTGCTCTTTATGCGTGTCGTTGCATGTTTATGGACAAAATTTTGTCTTGATCCCTTGAGCCCTCTCTACTCCTATTTTAGTGATTTCATACATTAATGTGGGTCGTTTTCATGGGATAACATAGGTTGAATTGATAACCAAGTTTTACCTATAAATTGTACTCAAAACTCAAAGTTATTGACAACTGGATATTTACCATGATTTGAGTTTTGAGCTTTCCAGTTATTCCGTGATCATGGCGCAGTTTTGAGCTTTCCAATATTTCGGCACAGTTTCATGCGCCATGATCACGGAATAACTGGAAAGCTCAGAACTCAAATCATGGTAAACCGGTTATAAATAACTTTAGTGTTAATACCCAAGATGGATTTAAAAGTTTTACAAAACTCTGTTGTTACAGGTACTAGACCCAAAGGTGGCTGCAGAGGCTGAGATCGAGAAGATCTCACTTAACGAAGCGCAGTTCCGTTGGGGCCTCAATGAAGACCAGATGGCAACAGACAAACTATCCGAAGGCATAAGGAAATTCGCTGCCGACACCAGAAAACTGGAGACTCTCATCAAATCCCTTCTCGCTAAGAAGTAACGAGACTTTGAAAAAAAAAAACCGAACACAAGAGCACAAACGTTGGTTAATTACTTGAGTTTCTTATGTTGTTATGTTACTTGTGAGTGAAATCTACGTCTTCCTTTAATCTAAGCGTATTGAAAACATTCCGTTTGTACGTCAAATCGGACGGGCTTAAATCAACTCTTCTGACTTAAATGTGATTAAGATCTGTATTGTGTAAATATTTGAATGTTTCTAGTACTATTGTACCAAGATCTTGATTGATTTAAGATGTGGGACCAATTTTTTGCAAATTATTTTGATTGATAGTCTTAAACTTTGTTATATAATTTTTCTTACTGGGTTGAGGTGTAATTGAGAATAAATTTATCAGAATTTCATAAAGATTGTCAATATTTTGTCTCCCTTCATTATACCTCTCACATATCCGACAATCCTACCTCTTGTCTATAATCAGTATGCCTCATTAAGGAGGTTCCGCGTAAAATTGATAATTTCTGTCCTGGCCGTTTTAAAGATTTCTCTCCTGACCGTTTTAAAGATTTGTCTATAACGAATCTACACTATATTATAAAAAGAAATGATTTGTATTTTTGTAGGTCTGTAACGAATAAACTCAACAACTACTTGACCGGTTTAAAAATTATTTCACCATTAGAATGCTACATTATCCCTAAGTACCGCCGTAAGTATAGGCGATATATGTTTAAAAAATAAATGTCTACCCGTGCGAAGCCGGGACGGGCGGCTAGTCTTATATAAGTAATGAAACATCACAAAATATGACCAATATTTGATGTACACGATAACCATAAGGGTTCCTTTTTTTCCTTTGGAGGCACGGAACCCTAAAAACATTAAAACTACTGTTTCAATATCATATCTTTCCTTTAAGTTATAAAGATTTACCGTAATTATAATTAGATTAAATACAATAATAATACAACCCCAAAAACACAGTTTTGTAAAGCGCCTTGCGAAATAATTGGAGCCAATTTAATATTTTTCTAAAACAATTTCAACCTTTTTGGTCATATTTTGAGATGATATCGGTATAATTTGTGATTTGTTTAATTACTTAAATGACATTCGCTTTAGAGAAATCTTCAAAGTGGACAGAATTGGGCAATTTTACGCGGAGCGGCCTTAAAAACTAACACTTTCATGGCCCAAGACGCAAATGTCCTCGTGCAGCTCAGTGGAGGCTGGGCAGTGAATGCGTTAAAGAGGCCTTTGCTGGGTGGCTTTCAATTTCCATTCTGGATGTGCGTATCGGAGAAATTTGGTTTTTGGCATGTCATGAAAAGAACGTTGCATTATTAAATAAATTTTACTCCAATATCTAAATTACGTAAAATTTAATCACGTCGAAAATTAAGGACAGTTAAATTAAGTTAACCTAAAATCAAAAATATCCCAAATGGAATGTCCGTTTGGAATCTATACGGAAGGGCAATACGAGTATACATAATTTGATTCCATAATATAAATTTTCACTAAAAATATAAAATAGTAAGTAGGTAGGTCAGAACATAATTAATTAATATTAACACTAGATAATTGTGCGATGCCTTAACCTGTAAATAAGTTAAGTGCTTAATATGTTAATTAAGACCAGGTATGTACAACTCCCCAATTCTATTTAATTAGCTCAAGTTCTAAAAGCACGGTCGCTATGGAAAACCTCGGTAGTGGCTAGAACTACCCAGCGAACGCAGTTACGTAATTCAATGTTTAGAAGGTTTTCCATCTGCGTTTTTCAGCTAGGCTCGCTACATCCAAACTAGGCAGTTAGTATTATTACGAGACACAAACAAATGTTTTAGCGAAACTACGATAATATCAACAAAGTAGGCACATGACCTTGGTAGGGTAGGCTTGTCATTGTTTTATGAGTCGAAAGGATTTTCATACTGTGATAATGGACTTGAGAAGAAAATTTCTCGGGGCGTGAAGGGGTGGGCGCGGGATGCGCGAGGGGCAGGGGTGATATTGACCTAGATGTTCATTCAGCGTTCGGTCGATGCGAAGCTTGACATCTGCGCGGTCCTGTTTTTTGTATTTTTCGATTTTAATGTGCTTTTATTCCATTTTCCATTAACTTTGGTTTGCTTATTTCGGGCCGTTGCGTTTGGGGACTCTAGGGGAGATCCATCACTTCAGTTTATCGATGATTCGTGGTTTCCTCGTCTCGGGCTAGTGATGAAGTGGTCTAGGAGGAGTGCGCTGGTGCCCGCGCCGTCTTCATCCTGCTGACGATCAATGCTGGCTCCAACTGAATTTTTCTCACTGTTATGATGGAAAATAAGGACAAGACTCAAATAGCCGCTGTGGCGAATATTATGCCGACAATGGAGACGAAATTTTCGGATGTGAGTAATTCATAATCTTCTTTTGTCTTCTAGCAAGCAAGACCTGATGAGTATGTACCCAAGTCTAATGCTAAACATTGTTTTAGTAGACATTTCCTGTCCAAAAACCGCTGTGTTGGGGAAATATAGGTCACCGGTTGTTGGATATCGATTGAGTGAAAGCCATGTGTTCTTCAGCTGTTTGCTCATATTTCAGAACTCAAGAACCTTTATAATGTAATATTTAGGTAGCTAATGTCTTAATGTTACTTGAGGTAGTTACTAAGCCTTAGCGTTTATATCTACCCACCCATACCTATAGATACCTATACTTGATTTATGTTGGATTCGTAGGTTATTATTATTAATTTTTAGTAGGTTATTATTATTAATTTGGTTCCTTGAACCAGTTTCTTCATATTTTGCGCAAAAATCAACTTTTAGATCTCAGTGCTGAGATCTAGGCCTAGTTTGACAACCGAACCCGCTAGGTTTACTCACTTTCATAAAATTAAAACATTCAGTAAAAGGCTGTTAGAGAGAAACGATTCTAAAAATGCACGCCCATTTTACTATAAAAACTATCGTCGTTTGATGAATTCACCACGGATGTAGGTGATGAAACGCTGGTGTTCTTCCAACACAAATAAGGTTCGTAGTTAACCCGCTTACATCCGTAATGGATGCACGCCCCCTCCAAAAAACGTCAAAGGTACCTACACTCGGCGTGCATTTTTAGAATGGTTTATCTCCTCCTATTTTGACATAACAAACAGACACTTAGTAGTTTAGTGACACTTATTAATTATAAAACTCGGCAACTAAAGTCAAAGTACAAACTAAAGTTCAGCAGTATAAATGAGGCAGGTAGGTAGGTACTTGGGTAGGTATGCCAAATAAAGCTCAGTAGCTTTTATGAGGTGGGTATCTACTTAGACTTAGGTATATGCTAAAAGCACGGCGCGGCGACCCAATCAACCAATTATTGATGTCGAGTATACCTCTACTGATTTTCCACTCACGCATAATGGACTACCTATTTCCGAGGCTGATTGCGGAGATGTGTGTCCCTATGCAAGTACATTGGTAGCTCACAGGTGTTTAAAAATCTATCCCCGGCATCAGTGTCACAAAACAGGGCCTATTTTGTATAAGCAATAATTGGAGCTTAACTTTGGTTTGAGATTGGGATGCCTATTAATTAAGGCATTCGGAGTCAACCAGGAACCCACATGCAGTGTGACATGTGTCGCAAATGACTCTGGGTGCAATTATACAAATACACACCCCTTTCAGTCACGGAGTCACCAAGAAGCCCCCCCCCCCCCCCTCTACTCGTTAGGAGTAGGGTCCCTCAACATAAACGTGGGGGGCGCCCACAGGTCGGGTTAACTGAAGTAGGAACCTAAAACCAGCAATGTATTGTGAAGGGGTATCTTTCAGGGGTGCCATGGGTCCGCTCCCGTTTAGGGGAGCATGTTTAGCAGTGGACGTTGTTATGTTTGCTGACAAGTTGAGGAAAGCGCATTTAGTGAGATACAAATTACTGCTTTATTACTAAGTTGGATGGTCTATTGTCCAGTGTCCAGATGAGACGGAGAAAGAAGCCAAGAAGGAGGAGAATGAGGAGGAGCCAGCTCGTGGCAACTGGACGGGTCGGTTTGACTTCCTCCTGTCTCTGCTCGGCTACAGCGTTGGGTTGGGCAACGTGTGGCGGTTTCCTTACCTCTGCTACAATAACGGAGGAGGTTAGTAGATGTTGCATCTTTTTTGTTCGATTTATAAAGACATTCGACGTAAACGGAAAATCGCTCAAAACCTCATAGATATCAGTTCGACGTTCTCCTGTCTCTGCTCGGCTATAGTGTTGTGTTGGACAACGTTTTTTTTTTTTTTTTTTACGTGTGGCGGTTCCCGTATCTCTGGCAATCTCTGCTACAATAAAGGTAAGTAGATGTTGTATATTTTTTGTTCTTTAAAAACTGAGACTAAAAAAATATCGTTAGATCTTTAAAATAAAGGAAAGGCAGCGGAACATTTTTGGTGGTGTCAATTAGCTAATTTTATGTAACAACAGAATCAACACCATTGGCACACAGCCAGGACGGCAACATCCAGCCCCAAAGTTAGCAGAGCTTGTCTTATGGGTACCAACCAGGTAACTGATGAGTGATGATGTATAGGTACGTAAAACTTATTAGATAATACCCGAAACAAATATCTGCAGATCATACAAACATTTGTCCCGCGGCGGGATTCGTACCCGCACCCCCCATGCGCTACAAAGTTGTATTAAAGTAAGGTATGTTGACTTTCTCACAATGCATTTGGTACATCCACTAAAAATTATGCGTTAGCTCATATTCACTGAAAAGTGCTTTTAATAGCAAAATTTAATTTAAAATTGGTGTTTTATGGCAAAAGCCACTTGGCTAAAATAAGGCAAAATCAAGAGAAACCTTACTTACACAATAAAGTAGGGCTCAAGCAATGCATCCTATTTCAAGTGGCATTTTGCAGGAAACGGAGCAATCATGGAAGATAATATCCGCCCGCTCTTCGCATGTTGTCGCGGAAATTTGCATTCATTCATTCAGGGCCGTATTAAGGCGAGGGGAACCGGAGCTACAGCCCCGAGGCCATCACAAAAGGTTTTCTATCATAGAGAACCTACCATTCAAATCAAACCAAATTAGGGGTTCTTGAATATAATTCTTGCCAGTCTTTCTTGCCCGTTTATATATTTCCTCTGCATATTTTTTGTCCGGCTTGGCTTCTATTCGTTGTGCTGTGAGTACTTTCAACTTACTTCGTTATTTTTGTCAACCGCCCCATGCCTAAACACTTACTGAACCTTATAATAAACGTTCGTGGCTCTCGCAGCACTTATTGCGGTAACCATTATTTTAATATTTTCCCAATCAATAAGTATATTTCAACTATACTCGTGGTTTCCATAATCTTTTTGCCGACTGCGGCAAAAAATTCCAAAATAATTTCGCGGGTTGTACACTCTATTGTTGCCCCAGGACTTCTCGACCTTTAAAGCCGGCCCTGCGCGCGTGTGTTTATTTGCGTCCTTAATAATCAGAAGCCGGTATTACATAACAAAACTACAGCTAAATCAATAAGTAAAGAAAACTATCACATTAAAGACATTCATAACAAACCGAGCTCTATATACTTCTCTACTAAATCACCATTAGTCTCTTAAAATATATCATTAAACGAGTAGGTATTTACCGAGTTTATTTACCTATTTTTCCCGACATTTCAGCAGGACCACGACACTGCCGTGGTCGTGGGAGTATCTACTATAGTTATTGCGGCAATTATCTATTAGTCATATTATAATGTGTTCTGATTGCGAAAGTTAAAAAGAATTTACCCTTAAATTAATTTAGAATACGAGTCTTCTGCAATAAATGTTTATCTTTTATATTTTCATTTTATACATCTCATCTGTACCTATTACCAAGTAATAAACTACGCTGAAGGATCAGCCATTAAGGTTCTATTTATAAATAGAGCAAACTTTCCTTTTAGCTGAAGCTCTCATAAAGGCTGCTCTCGGAAAACTTTGAAAGATGGTGGAAAAAGTGTCGATGATTCCTTCGAGTTAAACGACTTGTGATCTATTTGTATTTTTTTTGTTTAATTCGCAGGTAGTTGCGTTACTTACAATCGTGCAAGACAGCTACAAATTGATAATAAATTGTGAAAAAGCAGTTAATTTCCAAAAAAGCCTTAATTAAATAAAAAATTATTTGTGTCGATCGTCCTCCCTTTCGACGTGAATCAGTGTGATTTTGAAGAAGCTTAATTTGAAAAATGGAGCATTTCCTTTAAGTAATGGATGAAGATACGATGAAAAATGTATAAAAAGCTAAAATTAAACATTTTATTATTTTTCCGCTGTAGTGAATCGGCTAACGGGTCCATTTTAACAGAATTTAATTTATAATTAATTTAAGAGACTAAAATAATGATTGTGTCCTTCAGCCTTTTACAATTATAACAAAACAAAAAGTTGTCAGATTTTATAAAAAAATATCGAACGTAGGGAAAGGCGTACAAAATGACATACCCTCTGCTAAATCAGTCATAAATCGTGTTTTATTAATTGTTTTTAACATTATAACCAGCCTTTTTAAACCTTGGTTCAGTACTTTATCGAAATTAAAGAGATCAATCAACTTAATACTAAAACAACAAACTTAAAGAACATTTAAAAAAAGATTGACAAAATCCGTTTTGTCCACCCTGTGCGGGTAAAATGACATACATCATGTGGATAAAATGGCATAGCAAAATAATATTTTTTCCTGTATATGCAGAGTTCGCAAATAAAAGACTTCGTCTTCTTTGGAACGTCTGCACATGATGCATGAGCCCATTCTTGCAGCTCATGCATTTTAACCAAACTTCCCTTGACTTGGACCTGGAGTACAGGTCATTGCAATAGATGCAAGGGCAATCTTCCGGCTACAGTGTTAGATTGCATGAACGAGAAATCTTCTTTGCTGTTAGAACTAAAGTTTAGTGCTTTGGTAATATTTCTGGTTTTTTTTAGGAACCGGCGGAGGAGCCGATTTTCATCAATTTTCATCAGCCAACCCATTTCATTTTTATTCACAGCTTCAAGAGCCTTTTCCATGGAGGTTTTTATCCTAACCCTGTGGATCTGTCTTTTTGCATATTATCGAGACATGATTTTCTAACATAATGATGATGTCCGGATGTTTGAAATTATAATCTGAAAGAAAAAACAATGGGTTGGTCAAACGACATAGTATGCCATTTTGACCGGACAAGGGGTATGTCATTATGTACACTTTTGAAATTTAAAACTTCAGAAACAAAAACAAATAATGCACTTATTTTTATGAGTTTTCATCACATAACCCAGCTTTTTTAGTTCAATGACAACAAACAAATGCCTTCAAAGACAAATAAAAGTAAAAAATAACTTACTCTTATCGCGAAACTAAATCCATCGGAACAAAACTCGTGGAGGTTTAAAATTTGTAAACCGCCATCGGCGTCAAACGGACGAGCAGTCGTGTCTGGCGTTGTGACAGGTTGCTGCCTGTTACTAGACGGCCTCTGTGTATCGACACGGGAACTGAATAGTCTGTGGTTTCGGAGAAAAGACAACTGTGTCGTTTTGTCCACCTATGTCATTTTGTACGCCTTTCCCCTACCTAGGTAACAAATAAAATAATTTCTCAATGTAAGAATATTCAAAAGGGAGAAAGATGGAAAGTAAACCAATTATTGCCAATCAAATATTGGCCCTACTCCAGACTATACAACTACAAAGCTGCCATTTATTACTTTTATTCTTTCAGGAGCATTCCTGATCCCTTTTACGGTGATGCTGATCATAGCGGGC
Source organism: Eupithecia subumbrata (assembly GCA_949316285.1). Lineage (NCBI taxonomy): Eukaryota > Metazoa > Arthropoda > Insecta > Lepidoptera > Geometridae > Eupithecia > Eupithecia subumbrata. The sequence continues at coordinate 25,802,857 of OX438640.1, forward strand.
TTACCGCTTATGTTTATGGAACTGTCCTTTGGACAATACGCTGCTTTGGGCCCCGTCGCGGTGTACAACAAGTTCTGCCCCCTCTTCCGGGGCTTAGGCTACGGGATGGTCATAGTCTCCAGCATTGTAATGTTGTACTACAACCTTATCATAGCCTGGACGATTTACTACATGGCTGTTTCGTTTATGAGCATCTTCTATCAGCTGCCTTGGCAAAACTGTGACGCTGATTGGAGTACGAAAAGTAAGTTTCAACGAAAATGTAAAAAATATTATCAAGGACATAGACATTTATGGCTATTTTTGTCGCAATATTTAATTTGCTTCTATGTTACTGCCGGTGACGTTTTAACTAGATTGCACGCAGCCGTGATCAGACCTTAACCTCAACCTCAACAGCCTGTATTGGTCCACTGTTCGATGCAGGCCTCCCCCTGATAAGCGCCTTGTTGGCTTTTACCTCATGGGGGGTAATGCCCATAATCCCCACGCTGGGATGCGGGTTGGGGATCGCAGTTCAGTGATAGAATTGTTCTGCAGGGGGCGCTGCGGCCCACCCCCGCTGGATATCCCTCAGTCGCCTCTTACGACACCCGCGGGAAGAATTGGGGTGGTGCTAATTCTATAAGCCGGCACTCTCACTTTCGAGTGTCTGATCGCGCAGCTGAGCGATCAAACACTCGAAAATAAACTGAGTAGGCTACGTTTATTTATTTGCGGTGGCGATGCGTGGTCCGGGCATAAGGATCAACCCTTCCAACTCAGCTCGAGGATATCGTAAGAGCGATCTCTAAGGGAGAGCTAAAGCAACGTTCCAGAGGAAGGGAAGCAGTTTCCTTCTGCATATTTTTAACACCTCCACTGCTGTCACCAATTCGTCTGCCAAGCGTGGTGATTACGGCAAAGCCCCCATGTTTGAGAGGGCACGTTCACAATGGATGTAAAAGTGATACCTATTAGGTTATTTGCGTTTCATTTGATTTAATTAATAAGATATTTTCTCATAGTAAATGTGTATTGTAGATTGCTACTCATACGAAGAAGCAGACGCCTGCGAAGCGTTAAACGGAACGTATTACTTGAGACAATGCCTAAACCAAAGCTACGTCATTTCGCACAACATCGCCGCTCTCGCAGAGACTGTTTTGAGACGACCGCCGGCCGAGGAATATTTTACGTAAGTTTTCACTTCCCAAGTTAGCTTTACCTCATAAATAATGAATAACAATTGCCCGTGCATAAATTCATAAAGATAATTCATTTGTCAGCGCACCTGAGCACCGCTCTGGTTGAACGAATAGAATGGAATTGCAAACAGAGTTTTTAAATTATGTTTTCACTCGGTAACTCAGAAGTCTTAACTTATCGACACTAATCAAAACTTATGTTCGCGTTATTTACTACGATACAGACAGACCCTGTTTTAAAACCAATTAGTTTGCGATCCAAAGGTTAGATTTTTACGGCTTCTAGATCTTTTTCGAAATGCTATGGTCTCGCTTTTTCTGTTTTTAGGGTTTTGAAGATCGAAGATCGGTTTCAAAACCCTTATGGTCTCGCTTTGTCTGTCCTTTTTTCCCTCCTTAATAACTCAAAAACTACTGCAGCTATCAACTTGAAATTTAAAATAATAATACATTTCGTGCGCCTGTACAGATTTCGAGAAAAAAAAATGAAAATAAATGAAAAATGAAAATGAATATTTTCCATACAAATTGTGATGCCGAAATTTTAAAAGATACCTACAGAGTCATATGGGGTATCAAATGAAAGGTATCATTTTGTACGTTTCAGAACAGTTTTTGAAATCTTTGTAGGTTTCATACTTTTTAAAATATTTCGAAAAAAGTCAAAAAAATACCCATTCCCCCCCCCTATCTCCGAAGATTGCAGAGTGATCCATGTAAAATGTATGGAGCGTTTATAGACATGGATCTATATTTTACAGGAAAAATATAGAGAAGTTTGAAAAAAGAACACTTTTTGAAAAATGGTCAAAAAGGGGGGGAATAATTTTCAAAAGGGGGGGCTACCTCACCGAGTGGGGTATCAAATGAAAGGTATCAATTTGTAGGTTTCAAAACAGTTTTTTGAATTTCTGTAGGTTTCATACTTTTTGAAATATTTTGAAAAAAGTTGAAAAAATACCCATTCCCCCCCCCCTATCTCCGAAGTTTGCAGAGCGATCCGTTTAGAATGTATGGAGCGTTTGTAGATATAAATCTATATTTTACAGGAAAAATATAGAGAAGTCTGTAAAAAGAACACTTTTTGGAAAATGGTCAAAAAATAATAATTTTCAAAAGGGGGGCTACCCCGCCGAGTGGGGTATCAAATGAAAGGTATCGGTTTGGACATTTCAAAACAGTTTTTAAAATTTCTGTAGCTTTCATACTTTTTGAAATATTTCGTAAAAAGTCGAAAAATTTACCATTACCCACCTTAACCGAACCACCCATTAATCCGAAGCATGCAGAGAGATCTATCTGAAATGTAGGTTGGTACCTACTATTGTTAGGTATTCGTTAAATTGCGAAGTCTCTAACCGGTACTTTTGGTACATATTTATTGACAAACGTTCAAAACCCTCGGCGCGCGAGTTACACTCGCACTTGACGGATCTTGTTTTTTCCTCTCTAATATCTCAGCAACTACCGCAACTATCTATCTTCTATCTTGTTTCTGGACTGGTTTCCGCAACTAGGCCACAGGTGGGCCCTTTTTGCGTGTACCGCAACTAATGATTAGAAATTATAATTTTATTTGCGCCTGTCAGTTTAGAATAAAAATAATTGAAAAATGAAAATGAAATTTTCAGTCACAATTTGTTATGCGTTAGCGTTAAGAGACCTACAGGTGGAAAAAAAGGTAAGTATGTATATAATATGGTGAATAATTTGTAAAGTATGAACTTTTCGACATATTTTGAAAAAGTCGAAAAACTTACCATTCCTCCTCCAATCTCCGAAATGCATCCGAAATGTATGCAGACCAATCCATCTGAAATGTTGCGTTTGTAGATGTGGATCTATTTTTTACAGGAAAAATACAGAGAAGTCTGTGAGTAGAACACTTTTTAAAACGGTCAAAAAGGGGGGAATTATTTTAAAAAGGGGGACCTTACCGAGTGGGGTATCAAATGAAAGGTATTGGTTTGTACATCGCTAAACAGTTTCTGTAATTTCTGTAGGTTCTGGTAGGGCAAATCTTCTTGAAATATTTTGTCGAGTTCATTATTTACTAAAAATCGTGTCATAAAGGTGGACTGGAATAGGGTGATTATTATCTTTTAACCTCGCTTTACCATGAACTACCTTATTTTGATCTAGCATTTAAAATTGCAGTAACCAAGTGCTGGGCCTTTCTTCTGGGATAGAGGAAACAGGCCAGATTCGGCTCGGCATGGCCATTTGCCTACTGGCTGCTTGGTTGATCGTTTTCCTTTGCCTGTGCAAGGGAGTGCAATCATCAGGAAAGGTGAGTTTCGAAGTTTCATCATCACAATCCTTAAGGTGGATCGATTTACCAGACGCGGGAGATTATTTTTTATCGCAGTTTTAATTTTTTACTGGCATTTTAAAGAAATAAAACCAGCGGACAAGTAATTTGCCGTAAACCGTTAATCATTTTCTATCATGTTCATGAAATCATGTTTTAAATATTATGATAAACACACACAACTTTGTAATATAATCCCTTCCCTTTATAAATCGGTTTGTAGACAAAACTGAAAAAACCTTTTATAATTTGAATTGAACTCTTTTATTTACCAATCTTAAAAACGACTTACCTAGGTACTGACCTCAGAATCAAAACTCAACTTTAAAGTCATTCTCATGTAGTTTAAATTAAGTAAATGGCAATGTCCCCCTATATATTTATTTTATGTTTATTATATATTTATTTTATGTATCTGTCATATTTATTGTATTTATAGGTACCACTATTTGCAAAACACGCCACCGTCTATACTTGTTCTTTCACTTTTCGCTCATAGCGATAAGGCCGCCCATTGTGCAACGTTATTTGTATTTGTCTTTTCCTGTCCTGTGTTTCTGTTTTATTTGGTGTGCAATAAAGAGTATTGTATTGTATTGTATTGTATTGTAATGTCTGACGTGACAATTTATTTAACAGGTGGTATACTTCACAGCACTGTTTCCATACGTAGTGCTGGTAATACTATTTTTCCGAGGAGTGACTTTGCCCGGGGCGTCTACTGGTATACTCTTCTATTTGACTCCAGATTTCAGTCAGTTACTCAATGCTCAGGTATGAATTTATTTTACTATTGACCATAATATGATGATAAGGTACATTCAGGTTACCTTTTTATCGGAGATAAACATGCAGAATGTGATTTGCTAAGCTATATGATGTTTGGGTTTAACAAATTCTATCGCTTTGTATTTAATATTTATTTATTTTGCAACTGATACGATTAAAATTAACCATTTACATTAGTTAATAATGATGAAATTTTTTATGAAATAAAATGGATAGTATTGTAGAGGTTAGACGTCAAAATTAATGAAATAAATTAATTGAATTATTAGATAGTTTTTCACAATTTTAAAATAAAATATAGATACAAAGCAAACAAACATCCTTTCATTCATCACTCTCGCAGAACCTCAGGCATACCCAACATCGTGTTAATTGAACATTTTGTGCATCTCTGGTGGGGTACGGGAGCTGTAAGGTTGTTTCTGGTGTTTGACAGTGACCTTTATTTTTTAGGTGTGGGGCGACGCTGCCGTTCAAATATTCTTCGCTTTGAGTCCCGCATGGGGAGGACTTATAACGCTATCTTCATACAATAAGTTCTCTAACAACTGCTACATGTAAGTTTTTACAATAATACTTGTCATTCAGAAAATAGGTAGGTACCCGTTTTTGAAAAGATTTATATGTCTTGAAACTAGGGAAACCACGAAAGTATAAAAACGATCAACGCTCCTAAGATCAGTTGAAACGTTGAACTTTCGTACGACATCGTAATAGTATATGAAAGCTCTAAACTCGCAAAATCATAACTTTGTTTATATTTGGCGAAATCGGCCTCTTAAGCAGTGATTTATTTCTTCCGTTATTGAGTCCGATCAGAAATAAATAAATTAAATAATTACATAAGCTACTACCTATAACCTCTCACCGTCTCACTCGTCATATTTGCATCTTGATCATGATTATACCTTAAATATTAAAGACGGGGTTTTCGGCAGACCGTAAGCCATATGGTTACTGGGGGTAGGTAGAACCAAGTGAAAAAGCTTGGCGACTTTTGACACTGAATAGCCTCTAGGCTATTTTAAAGATTTTACGATTATTTCCCGATATTTGAACTATGTATTTAGGCTTTAACTTTTTTTGTACGAAATCACATGGCTTACACTTTTTTTTCATAACGTCTGGCATGTTAGCAATATTTACGTGAGATTTATAAATAAAATAAAATAAAGCAGCTATAAGAATGCAAAGTGTTGAAAAGTGAAACTTTAAAACTGAGAGTTCAACTGTGGGTTGTAATAGGGTGGGTTTTTAACCCTCAACTTCATAATTATTTCTGTTTTTTCCGATTTATTAATTATCTCAAGAGGCGCAAATATGCAGGTCTCAGGCGTGACCTGAGTGCTGCTGAGTATCTGGCGCAGCGCATCAGCATTGCCATACAGAGGGGCAATGCCACCAGTGTCTTGGGGATGCCCCCGACTGGTATTGATACGGATCAGTTGAGCTACCTGTAGATTGTTTTCAACACTTGTTAGCTCAATTGATTCAATTGTAAATAATATGCTTCTATTATTTGATGGTAATTTTCTTTTTCGACCCCTGACACCTGAGAATAGGCGAAACTCCTCCCATTCGCAGGTGCATACGCGGAAAATGGCGACGGTAAATGGCCTGATCAGACCTTACAACAGTAGAAAGTAGAAAGAGTAAAGACTATAAAAAAGAAAAAAATATCGGATGGTGTTATTTTATTTATGCAAAGTAACGTATCACAAAAACGTCGATAAGCAAACAATCAATATAATTAATTAAAGTAATTTCACGTCAATCCAGCGTGAATAAGTTCCTTTCGACACCGATCAATGTCAGTGTTAGTTTGTTGTAAAAATAACTCGGTTTTTCTTACAAAAAAGCACTGTACTAAAAAATTGTCAAAACACGTCATCACGTGTTTTGACACGTGAGGGTTAAAAATGCCATCATACTATTCCACTTGTTTTTACAAACTCCCACTTACGCTTTGGCATAGTTCTACCGAACTGAACATGCTTACAACACGATCAGGAGACAAAAGCTAGTCATTTTCAGGTACCTATGCAAAATGGTAGATTTTTTTAATAAGTGCATATTTTGTTATGTATTTAATGTAGTTCTGACACATGTAACCGTTGGAATGGTCATTAAATGGAGAGGTTTTGAAGGTCAGATAAACTATTTTTTTTTATTCAATCGAAAGTTGAACTCTAGGTTTTAAATTGTCTCTTTTCAACACTTTGCATCTCTGATGCTGCTTTATTTACTTCGATTGCAAGTAAATATTGTTCTTAATAGACTGGGCTAACATGCAAATATTATAAAAAATTGTACAACATGTGATTTCTTACAAAAAAGGGACATCACTAAATATTTCAAATTTTGAAAAAAAAATCGAAAAATCTTACATAAATAGCCAAGAGGTTAATTCCAGGATTAAAAAAGCCGCTAAGCTTAGCAAGCTTAGCGACTTTTTTAGTTACCATATGGCACACGGTCTGCCGACCACTTTATAAAGCTGTTAATAGTACAAAATCTGATTTGTTTCATAAATGCTTATATTGTAAGCCTAAAGAAATAAAGTTATTGAAATCTGAAATCAATAGCTAATAATTAGAACTTGATATCTACCTTACCTACGCCTTAAACTTCAACAAGTTAACATAGACTAAACAATAATATGCACAGAACAATATTATAATTATTTATAACTAGCTGATTCGCCCGCGGTTTCATTCGCGTGGACTTTAGTAGTACCCCAAGTAATGTTGGTTTCCATGTAAACTATCAACACCAAAATTTTACAACCAATCCTTTACGATTTTAAAGAAAACCTATAAATCACATGTCATCCGTCTAAGCTTGTTTAAAAAAAATAAATAAATAAATAAATCAATAAATCTTAGTTCTTAGCGGGTGCTTACGTCCTGAAATAAACTTCCATGCAAAATTTCAGCTTCGTAGCTCTTGTTGGTTCAGAGATCTCTTGATGAGTCACCCAGTTTTCTTTTTAGGGTTTCGAGATCGAAGATCGGTTTCTAAACCCTTATGGTCTCGCTTTGTCTGTCCTTTTTTTACTCCATAATAACTCAGCAATTACTGCAGCTATCAACTTGAAATTTAAAATAATAAAACATTTCGTGCGCCTGTACAGATATAAAGAAAAATAAAAGAAAATAAATGAAAACTAAAAATTAATATTTTTATACAAATTGTGATGCCGAAATTTTAAATGATACCTACAGCATCATGTATCAAATTATATCAAATGTTTGTACATTTCCAAATAGTTTTTTTTAATTTTTGTTGAAATAAGTCGCAAAACTACCCATTCCCTCGAATCGCTCTGCAATCTTCGGAGATAGGGGGGGGGGGGGGGCTATCTCACAGACACACATCTAAACAGTATAAAAATTTAAAATATAGATCCATATCTATAAACGCTCCATAAATTTTATATGGATTGCTCTGCAATCTTCGGAGATAGGGGGGGGGGGGGCTATCTCCGAAGATTGCAGAGCGATCCATATAAAATGTATGGAGCGTTTATAGATATGGATCTATATTTTACAGGAAAAAAAAAAGTTTGTAAAAAGAACACTTTTTGAAAAATGGTCAAAAAGGGGGGGAATAACTTTCAAAAGGGAGGGCTATCTCACCGAGTGGGGTATCAAATGAAAGGTATCGGTTTGGACATTTCAAAACAGTTTTTGAAATTTGTGTTGGTTTCGTACAAAAAGCTCAAACCAACACAAATCATGGTAAATATTCCGTTGTGTTAAAATGTCATCTCATCTTAAAACAGTAGCCTTAAACAAAACACAGCTTGTAAAAGGATACTATACTATACGACTGATTGCTATAATGACAGTACCATGTCAATATATTTATGAAAACTTGTTGTACACTCATAGAAATATCAATCTATTCCTGTAGATTGTTTGCAACGGTCTGCAGTTAGCTCAATTGTTTTAATTGTAAATACCAATTATATTATAATTTTCTTTGTGAATAAAGGCTTATATCTATTCCCTAAAAAATATAAATACTAGAAATATGGATAAACTCGCTGTGCCCACAACTAGGCTACACAAGATAAATGTATCTTTTAAAGGGCAATGTATACGCTTTTACAACAAAACTCCAAGTGAGTTGCAAAAATTATCAATAAATTAATTCAAACAAATTGTCAAACATATTTTTTGTAAAAAGGCTTACTACAAAATATCAGATTATCTAGAGGATAAAAAAGCTTGGGACGATTTTTGCTCCAGCTCGAAAAATTACAACTAACAGGGTAAAGGTTTCTTCGTCGCTTCTTTACTTTAGTCTACATACCGAAGCGACAGAAATCAAAAATATCACTTTATTTCCGTGTCAGTATTTAGTTTTATGATTTGACCTTTTCTAAGTGTACATTTATTGTATTTATGGAAATATTTATAGATTAATTTGATTTGATTCAAATTCACTTGTATTATTTGATTTGACATGTAACATTACCATTATTTTTTCCAGCGATGCTCTAATAGTCGCCGCATCAAACATAGCCACGTCGTTCTTCGCTGGTCTAGTTATATTCTCCGTGATCGGTTTCTTAGCTCACGAGTTAGACGTGGGAGTTGATAGAGTGGTGGACCAAGGCGCTGGACTAGCCTTCATTGTCTACCCTGAAGTGGTGACCAGGCTGCCCGTCTCTCCTCTTTGGTCCATACTCTTCTTTGTGATGCTGCTGACTCTCGGGCTCGATTCACAAGTAATTTGACTCCTTTATTCTATTTTTTTATGAAAATAGATACGAAAAAAAAGAGAGCGTAATTCGTGAAAGTTTATCAACTTGAGACGATATAATTTACTTTCATACACATAAATTTAGTAATGGCATATGAGTTTATTAAAGTAAATGATTACTAGCTCAGTATTCTGAAATTTAATTAAAAAAATCTGCATTATTTGTACGGGATTTAATGTATTTCAGTTTGCGCTGATGGAAACAGTGACCACTGCTATTCTGGACCGATTTCCCAATTTCCGACAAAAGAAAGTTTGGGTCGTATTGACAGTCGCTGTGTTTGGATATTTGGGTGGACTTATCTTTACCACAAACGTAAGTGTTTTTTGTTTTATTCGTAACTTGATTATAATCGTGATTAATAAACTTAGAACCCACGTTTAAAAAAGTGAAATTGCACAGCGCTTTTCACTGGCATGGTCAATACCTGATAATTTGCAACCAATTAAATTGTAACAGTTATAAAATTAGCAAAAAAGCCATAACCGCCATAATAACATGAAAAGTGAAGGGCCTAAAGTTATATCACGAAGTTTCATGAATATTTAACACATTAACATACGAATAAATATAATTATGATGATGATACTTAAGTATGCAACGAATTAATTAATTTTCTTTTAGTTCAAAGAATATTTTAATGATGCGTTTGAATATTAAACTTTGGTGACAGATAGAGGTATACATAGAGAGATGCATGGGCCGATTTCCTCATTCTTGGGAACTCAATGATTACCTCATCTTGTGATGAAACGTGATTTATGGCAGATATAAGGGCAAATGCGATGAGCCAAAGACCGGTATGAGTGGTGCCGATTAGAGGCTTTACTTACTGACACCCAGTAGTGAGTAAATTAGAGTGAGAATGCGGTGATAAGAACAACAACACGATGCGACAAACGCGACGTTGCTATTATACGGGAATAAAGTAACCTTCCATAGCAACCCATTATTTTACCTCAACCTCTACAAATGTATAATAATAATAATGATAATAATAATAATGCTGGACAATTCACACAGCATTATCTAGCCCCAAGCTAAGCAGAGCTTGTGTTATGGGTACCTACTAGATAATTGATATACTTAATACAATACACTACATAGATAGCTATTTTTTATTATACATAGAAAACACCCAGACCAACGGAACAATTTCTGTAGATCGTACACAAATTTGTTCCAAATGTATGTCTGATATAAATAAATTAATTGAATTAACCTTTTAGAGCGGAATGTACTGGCTGCAACTGATGGATAAGTACGCAGCCAACTGGTCCGTACTGATCATAGCGATCGGCGAGTGTATCCTTATTGCTTGGATATACGGCGCTGAGAAATTCTGCGGCGATATTCAGAGCATGATCGGGAAGCAGACCAAACTATGGGTCTTCTTTTGGAGTGCCATGTGGAGGGTTATTACTCCTTCTGCGCTGGTGGTAAGATATATTACTCTCATTACTCACTTTACTGTGACTTTGATTCACTTGAAAATGTTGAGAAATTCTGCGGAGATATTAAGAGCATGATAATTGGTAAGCAGACGAAACTATGGGTCTTCTTTTGGAGTTCCATGTGGAGTGTCATCACGCAGGCCTGTTGCGCTGGTGGTAAGATATAAGCCGAGTCCAGAGTAGGTAAGCATAAGCATCGCGCGAGACAGCCGGACTAGGCAACGCCATGCTATACCCACGGTAGTGACCCTGCTAAGTTGAGTAGACGGCCACTATTGGGAACCCTTTGCTCGAACCATCTCGAAGCACTTTTCAGCTATCAATCTTTGTTACAAAAGAAACCTAGGACCTGAAAATGATTTAAGGTACCTAAAATCATTTTCAGATACACTTCATAACGTAGTTAACTAACTACTAAAATTACAAGTTTCTAATCATTTTAGTTTAGGAAATATCCACCCCCAAAGTTACTACTAGCAGAGAAAGGTAAAAAAGATAGATAGGTATTTACAAGATAAAAGTTGCATATTAAATCAAAAAGTGTGTGCGCGTCTTTTCTGTTAACAAGTTAGGTACTGTAAAATTAGAACAACCTCGACAGCGTTTTCTTTGATACTCGGGCATCAAAGAGATGTGTTACATATGAACGGCCTAAATATTGATCAAATATAGCTAAGAACTATTCCAGATATACCTATGCGCTTTCTTTAAAAATATTGAGCGCATTAGAATTCTCGCTCACTTGTTATTTCACAGCACTTATTATTGCAGGTTAAAATATGTTGAATAGACCTATATCCAGTATCTAATTCACTGTCCCATTACAGTTCATTCTCGTCTTCAACTGGATAGAGTACAAGCCAGCTTCGTACGGGCACTACGTATACCCGATGTGGGCGGACGCGGTCGGCTGGACACTGGGTGTTCTACCCGTCGTGGTCGTCGTGTTGATGGCTGTCGACCAGATCTGCAGCGGGCCTGATGACCTCACTATTATGGAGGTCAGTTTACTATATACGTTACAATACATTTTTCTATATTAAACATAAATTTTAATAAAGAAGCATGTGTTAGATATCCTAATGATCGGATATAGGAGGTAACCTGAAACCACTGCTCCGACTTATTGTTTTACTAAAAAAACTAAGCTAGGTAGGTACCGTTTCGTTGTTTAAGCTCGGTCGTATAAGCTGGAGTGGTATCTTGTCGCTTAAACGCTTGCTCGAGCTACCGAAAGGATTATACCGCCACCTTGTTTCAAGCTACCTGTACGCTAAGCTTGACAGCCCAGCCTATGGGTATGGTGGAATCTATACCTGCACTGTACCTGTATTCCAATATACGGTGAGCTGAAGAGAGTCTTTTGATTGCACAGAAAGCGCGTGCGCTATCCCGTCCTACGGAGGAGTGGGGCCACCACGCGGGCGGCACCACGGCGCTGCTGGCGCTGCGGCCGCCGGCGGAGCTTTCGCCGCCCGTGTTGCTTCTGCACGGCCGGCCTGTGCTGCGCGAGCGCGGCGCATGACCCCCGCACGCGCACCCGCTCGTCGCCATGCGGAAGGTAAAACAAGAGTAATATTAGTTTCATACAAAGATCCCCTACCATTTCCAACCTAAAACTAATTATTTCCAAAAAATATAGACAAACTATCATCTGACCAAATTTTATGAGCCTAGCTTTCGCAGATTTGAGATATCGTGATTCACAGATTAGAATCAGTTACAGTTTCGAAATCTTTTATCTTGACTTATTATTTGTAGTCGTTGTTGACTTTTAAATTTCATACACTGAACTCTATATTTTCTGTTCGCAGACTTCTCAAGACGGAGGAGAATATCCTGCTACGAGTGCGGTGGAAAATGAAGTGAAGAAACCGAAAGGTTTATTATCAGAACTCAAGACAAAGAAGATAGGGAAACGAACAGCGCCCAATTTGTCAGAGGAGTCAGATGATGCGGTCGTAGAGCCATTATTGCAAAAAAGTACTAATACCGCAGTTCAAAGTGCCAAATATTTCGCAAAAGCTAAGGCTGAAACCGTCAAAGAAATAACTAAACTATTCAATGATAAAAAGACACAACACGCGTCTACATCGGGTTTCGGCACAACCGAAAGTCTTTTATCCGAAAAAGATCAAGCGGATTCTAAATCTAATGTATCTAATGTACCTCAGCATAACCACATGAACACTAATGTATTTCACAGTCTCGATAATGCTAAAGCAAATGGTACTACCAAAACCCAAGTTCTCGTTGAAATAGACGGGAGTAAGCAAAGTGGTTTTAATCCTAGTCCTTTAATCTTTACAACTGCCAAAATACACACTGACGGTAAACCTAATCATATGGAACCTGTTCAAATGACACCTGCACCTATTATATCAACTGTTGAAGTGAGCGTTTCAAAAGGCGGGAACATAATTTCTAATGAGAAAAAAATAAGCAACGGTACATCTATAATGAATATTTCGTTTTCTCAACCACTTAAACCAGAAACGGCAGAAAATACTACAAACTTCAGCACAACTGTAAAATCACAAAACTCTATTAGCAAGTCTGAAAATAATAAGACGACAACAGCAACAAATAAACCCGATAAAACACAATTAAATTATCCTATAAAAACTGATTCACTATCTTCTACGTCGAAATTAATTACTACAGCAAATGTAAATATCGCATCGGTTGCAACTAACTCTAAAGATACCAATAAAATCTTGAGCGAACCATCTATTTCAGGAATGCCAAAGTCTAACATTGTTGTACAAACAACAAAGTTTCCCTTAGAGGAGGCTATAGAATCATCAGCGCAACTTCCTTTCATTTCACAAACTCATAAAAAAGAAAAACCTAACACCATTAATTCAGACTCAAAATCGACAAATAAAGACAGGGAAAGTAAAGAAAGAGAAGCTAAAAGCTTGATTGCCATAAATATTCAACCAATTCCTATAGAAAAGCAAACTGACAGCTCAACAAAACCCTTAGAACGTCAAAAAACCATAACTGATGCAGGAGATCTATCAAAATTAGAAACAAAAATGGCTTTATCAAAAATTCCTGATTGTTTAAGAGACTCAAATGCCAAATCCTCATCATCTGCGTCTACTCTAAAGCAAACAAAAATAAACGAGAGTAAATTGAATACCGACACAGATATCTCTCTAAAATCAAGTGACAATGAGAAATCCAAGTTTGATTCAAAAGTATCTGTCAACAACTATGCTAATGCCTCTAAAGAGTCATCTATTTCTCCACTGATAGTTAAACCTAGCCATGACCCCCGTTTGCCAGCCGTCGAAAGTTCTATGGTAAGAGATACTTTAAAAAATTTATCTCTGAATACTAATCCAAAAACCGACATATCAGACTTGAATGTTGCCAAAACTCACGTTATAACTCCAAAAACTACCACAACAGTGACTGATACAATCGATTCCAATACCAATAAAGTTCAAACTAAAACCACAAACACTGTGGCTTCAACAACCGATACTGCCAGTTCCAGGACTGACAAAACTAAAGCTATAACTACAAGAGCACCAACTTCAATTGCTGAAAAAGCCATAACAAATGCCAACAAAACTCAAGCAATAACGGCAACTTCAACGACCGATACAGGCAGTTCAAATACTGACAAAACTAAAGCTATTATTAGTCAAACTTTAGTAGCCGGAAAAGCTAGTTCAAAATCGAACAAAACTCAAGCAGTAACTGCAACTTCAATGGCCGACAAAGCTAGTCCAAAGGCTGACAAAACTCAAATTATACCTATAAAAGCTTCAACTTCAATTCCTGATAAAGCCAGTTCAAATGCTAACAAAACTCAAGCAATTAATTCAAAAGTTGCAACTTCTGTCGGCGATAAAGCCAGTTCAAATGCTAACAAACCTCATGCAGTAACTGCAACTCAAGCAGTAACTGCAACTTCAATTGCTGTTACAGCTACTTCAAAAGCTGACAAAACTCAAACCATACCTACAAAGGCTCCAAATTCAATTTCTGATAAAGCCAGTTCAAATGCTAATAAAACTCAAGTTACAACTTCGGCGGATAAAACCGGTTCAAATACTAAATCGCAAACAGTAACTACAAAAGCTGCAACGTCAACTGGCGATCCAACCAGTTCTAAAGCCAAGCCAAGCGCAGCAAGTAACACAAAACCTACTGCTACATCCATCAAAGCTCCCTCCAAACCCATATCCGTTTCAACTGTTGCCAAAAAACCTACAAATAAATCACCATCTACCACTCCATCTGCTAAGATCGCACAAGTTACCAGTCCCGGTTCGACTACAGCAAAACCTCTAGTGGGAAAAACAGCTCAAGTAAGTACAAGTACAACTAGACCTACAGGAATTTCGTCACTTCCGACAGTATCCGCTGAACACTCGAACAAAACAAAAACAAATGAATCTAGTAACAAAATTGGATCAAAATCTAGTGATCAAACAAAAGATGTTAAGATTACGAAAGCTTAGCAATTGGTGAAGATTGATCGAATCACAATAAATTGTAGGTATTTAATCCCTAGCTCAATCCAGCAGTCTAGATAAAGCTCGTGAGTGAATCGGTGAAGAAATTGATGTCTTCTTTTTTAATAATATAGAAGCTACGTTGTTATAGGATTTGAAGTTGAGCTTCCCTTTGCAATAATATTTGTGAAGGATATGCTTGAAGGTTTTAGAATTTAGTAAATACAAATTAATAGGTAGTAGGTAGGTGTGGTAGTGGAGTATAAATGCTAGGTAAGGACATTGTTTATAGAAATTGGAACTTAAACTACACAAAGACAAACGAAAACACATGTTGTTTTTTGTTTGTACGACATTAATATCAATATTGTCTATGGTTTTTCCCAAGTTCCCACTGCATTGAATATGTTATCAAGTTCCCATAAAAAAGTAAACAGAACTTGTAGGTATCACTTGATTGCATTCAAACAGGAAATTGAAACGCTCACACGAAAAAGAGTTGAAACTATACATATTTGAAATGATTATGTAAATATAGAGTACCTTAGATTAGAACTCTATACACGCTACTCTACTCATAGGCGATCTAAACGTAATGTGTTTGGGGGTTCCAATCGCATCGAATGGATCCCATTTATGTGTACCATTTATGCAGTTAATAAGTTAGAACCTTAGACAATTTAACCCGGTTAGAACCGATTTTGTCAAGGTATTTTTTTTATAAATCTGGTTTTCTCCAAGAGATACTTTAAAAATGGTCAAAAACTTCGTAAAAGTGTATCAATCTGTATAGAAAATGACACATGAAATAAGAAATGACCTAAAAAAACTGGCTATATTATCTCAAAAAGAATAGCAAGGGTACCTTACATGTTACATGTGCAATTTAGGATGAAATAATCATAAAAATAAATAAAATAATACCAACTGTTGTAGAAAATTTTAATGTGTTTTAAAAACAAGCTGAGTACCTATGTACAAAAAGGCGAGATTCACATAATTATTATGTCAATGTGTTGGTAGATAGCGTTAGCGGTGCTAAAATATGTTTACCTGTATTTTCATAGACAATATTCCCTATTATTTATGATATTTTTGATGTAATTTAGAGATGATTTCTTTAAATCGTCTCATTATTGTCAATTTAAATGTCCTTTTCATGTTATGTAAGTGTTCCGTATAAGATAAATAGGTAGTTGTTTTTACTTGCTTATGTCGAGAGAATTATTATTAAGACACAGGGTAGAAATGGATAATATAATATTGAATCAATTGTAGAAGTGTGACAAATTATGCTTCTAATCTACCTAGGTACCTTATGGGTAACCTTTTATTTTTAAAGAAGATTTGAACGCTTATGTATTATTATTATACTTAAGTATTGCTAGCACAAAAAGCATACTCGTAGTTAGTTATTATTAGAGCAAAATTTAAAAATATTATACTAATTTGAGCTAAGGCATGGAATGGATTTAAAAGTTACTAAGTACTTCAATATAACATTCTGTGGCGTTCAAAAATTATCTAACTCTTATATTTTTTATAATTACCTAACTATTTAAACATTTATCTAAATAAATGTTTGTTATCGAATGTTAATAACTCATTACGAATTTTGCATTTATATCTACGTCGTAGCAACTCTAAGAGAAACGATTTTTTGGACACAGAATCGTATAGATAGATTTGTACATCTACCTAACTTATATTTTCTTACAGTAATGTCACCGAACTACTTTAGTTATTGAAATGCAGAGCCAAATTATTGAGGAGGTACCTTAACGTGTTATTTTTTTTAAACATCCAATGTATTTTTTCAATGCCTCTTATTGCACAAAATGTAGTAGTAGGTTAGTCCCTTATTTATAAAATAGGTAGTATTATGTACCTGTCCTGTGCAATCGGAAGGTTTCCGCTCAAAATTGCAATTTTTAGCACTTTACTTAAATTATTATACTACGAAAAGATGACTAGATTACGAAATTAGCAAAATAGGTATGCTTTAATTCACGAATAGAAAGACCTTTATAAACACTCCCTGAAATGTTCTCAATCCTAGTAGGTAGGTATTACAAAATCCCATAAGCATAGGCACTTACTTATGTATCAAAGCTTTAGGTGCCTACTAAATTAATAATATAATTTATAAAATAATCGATAAAGGGGATTGAAGATTTTTATGACCGATGAGAGAGCCAAAATCTTCAAACCCAATTATATTGAATTTCAGTTTATAAATTACAATACTTAATTTATTTTGAAAAATATAATAGGTCGGTACACAACAAGTTTGATACTAACGTCCGACTACATTAGGTAGTTTTCTCTAACGTAGAAGTCTGTATGTTCACAGTTAATTTGTGCCGCGACTCCCTATTATATCTGAGAACTCTGTGAGAGCATTGTTTCACACTGCATTATACAATTCTTGCTAAACAGGGGTGATGCGACCAGTGCGAATGCAAACACAGTGATTTCCAGCGATTCAAGCATGACTTGAACGACCCTGTTCTGCTATACAAAGTGCTAAGTAATGTATGTACTTAGCCGAAAGAGTCACCCCCTTCTAGACACCAACGGGGATCACTGAATTTGTTTTTATTTTTAAAAACTAGTCAATGACAAACGTGATGTACATTGTAACAAAAACCAAGATAATTATAATTAAAGAATAAAAGAAATTAAATGAACACAAATATGTAAAAACAAATCGATACTATAAAACAAAAAGTTGTACCGAAAAATCGTTGCACAAAAGTTGACCCTCACGGGGTCCTGAATTATCCCTTTCGGCTTAGTGCACATAAACTGGCACCTGTATTCTTGTTCTGTATTTTTTTATTCGGGTAAGTCTTATCTGTGTTTTCTATATTTCAACTACGTTATTTGATTTGATTGTTCGATAAACATCGGTTGAATCGAACCTCATTATGATTTGTGTAAGACATGCTTAACATCTTATAAAATATATAAAACATCGTAAATCATAATGGTAGATATCGAATAAGAGTAGTTGACCGTGAGAAAAGTAGCTTAACGTCACTTAGTAAGTTGGACTAAGTAGTTTATTGTAATTAGTAAGTTTATTAGAAAAAGCTATGTACGAGTAGATAATGATATTGTTAATTTTAGATAAATTTATTTTGTTATACGTGAATATTATCCTGTAGTTAATTTATTTTGTAAATGAACATACAACACTTACACTTACCAGTTTGTATGATTATATTATACCCTCTTTTTCAAAGGATAGTGTGGTGATTTTATAAATAGAAACCCTTTAAGTGTTGCACTTTGACTATAAGTAGAAGTATTCAATTAACTAATGTTTAAAACGTAGAGTTTTAGTGTGGATAAGACCATAGGTGGCAATATTGGATAAGTTGAAACCAAGATCATAAATTAACGGTATAAACTATTGGTGTTAGACTCTTACTGAAATGTATCCACTTGAAACATTGATCAAGAGCCCATGGTCTATTATTATCCTAAAACAAATCGCAAAAATGGAATTGGTAAAATTGATTATACAATAGTTTATCTTTAACTGTCCATGATTCATGACATTATTTGTGTTGGAACAACACTAACGTTTGTCCATAATTGTGCCAAAAAATCAAATGATGAATGGATTTGATAATTGGTGCTCCAACCCTGTCTCTGTTCCAAGCCAAGTATTGTGTTCATAGAATCTCCACCAAAAACAATGCACAGTAGTCCCGTCCCAGCTTATTTATCTATGCCATTCAGTGAATGACCCGCGCATACTATTTTCACACACATGTATACATACTGCATTCTGAAAGATTGCAAAAAGAAGAATGAGGACCGAAAATAGTATGAGGGAATCATTCAGTAAATTGCATAGATGAGAACGGACCCTATGTTTTGAATGTGTTTTAAATAGCTACCAACAAATTAAAAGAACATAGATACGTATTGTTCGTAAGAGACAATTATATTTGCCTAATGGAATATAGAAATTGTTGTTAAATTGGTGTATTTTAGAGAATTATTGATCAAATCGATGTTACATAGATGTTTATTGTAAATAATATAGCTTTACTGAAGTCGATGATGGTGTGAAAAGTTGTAGCGTTTTAGAAAGGCTGTATTTTTGGGTGATATATTAAGGTGGAATATGGGAAGGCATCATATCTTTGATAATATTATTAACACGGGAATGGTAAATACAGAGGATCGACGAATCGGTAACGATGTGATAGGTACTCGCGACGTGAAAGGATTAGTGTTAGAGTTGTTGTGCTATTAATAAAATATGTTCGAATGTGGTTATTTGCAGTTTACTTTAAATAGAAACTATCCCCCTATCCTCGAAAAATACTATACTAACCCATATTAAATTCTTTCTATTCAAGTATTTTGGATCGAACAGAATAAGGTAGAGGATCACAGATAACTAATTATGGGGACCTATACATAGATAATATACCTACTTATTACCTAAACTTTAGCAATAGGCTACTTGACTGATATCAAAGGGGTTTGAAGGCCCTAACATCAGTCACCATTTGTTTTTTTTTATTAAATGCTATATCTTTGGATAGAAGGCACTACAAATAAAAAATGTCTTATTTCCAAATATTTCAAAGACTATGAAACCTACAGAAATTACAAAAACTGTTTGGAGATGTACAAACCGATAACTTTTATTTAATACCTCAAACGGTGAGGTAGCCCCTCCCCCTTTTAAAAATTATTCCCCCCTTATTGACCACTTTTCAAAAGGTGTTCTAGTCACAGACCTCTCTTTATTTTTCCTGTAACATATAGATCCATATCTAAAAACGCTACCATTGTTTCAAATGGATCGCTCTGCAAACTAATCATTTCATTTGATAAACCATTTGACCTTGTAGGTCTCTTTTATAATTTCGAAATCAGAGTTTGTACCTACTGAAAATTTTCATTTTTATCATTCGTTTATGTTCAAATTATAGAAAATAAAGAAATTAAAGAAAATCTTTAAATTTTCACAGGCTTACGAAATGTACAAGCTACAGTAGTGGCCGACTTATGAAGGAGGGAAAAAACGACAACCCTAAAAAGAGTCGACTAGCCTATTGTTTAGAGTTTTAGAGCGTTCCTGTGTTGACTTATTTAAGACGACTTATGTAAGACAAAACACTAGGCAAGTACTGATTATAAAATAATATTTTCTTGCAGTAGGTAAAGAGAAAATTTTAAGCAAGTTGAAAGTAAAGGGCACACGCATTAAAACTTAAAGAAAAACAGGAGTTGACAGTGAGCACAAAAAGGCACAAACAACCCATCTAAAACCGCAACCACACCTACTTGCATAAATTCCCTACATTAAGTTCACTCTGAACCAAATTATTAGATATTCTGGGAGGGCTCAGTGTTTATTGAGGGCAAACAGTTAGGCTTCGCTATAAACCCAACATTAGTTGTTATTCAACTCTGAATTAAACAGGTAGGTAGTCCACGCGAAGGCTTTTATCGCGGTGACGTCGAACTTTCTTCTACCGCTTTTATTTTTACAAGCAATCAGCATTCGCGTCGGCGCTTGGTCGCGAGCGCACGTCGCCGTGGCCTGAACCAACAGCTTATTCGAATATTCCCGTGCGTTGTTGGCCTACCAACTGTGACATCAACCCAATCCAACCGTAAATCAACCAACTGTAAATTACAAACTTTATCATTTTTATGTGCAACAGAAACTTTGACTGTGCTATAAAGTGAAATGAAATACGCCAGTTTCGTGCATTCCAGTGAAATGAGACGTTGATCAACGGACGATGTTTTGTTTTAGTTTTGCTTAGTTACGGTGAATTAATTAGCTACTTTCTTCTTTGGTCATTTTGGTAAGTTGCTTTTTATTTTGACTTCCTTTTGTTTTGCATAGCGAGTTTTAGAATTAGGTACCTACTCAACTCTCTATCTCGAGATTGGTTGATTGCCATGCTAAGAGAAGAGATCAGTTATCATTATCAATTTGATTGCTGATAAAAATGACAATGTTATCAAAATAATATTCCGTGATAAATTGATCTTATTCATTTTTGTTTTAAGTCCCTACCTACCTATTATACTTTCTTAGATCAAGGCACTTAATGGAGTTAAAGGAAAGGTGCCTGGTTTCTAGTAATATTTAGGAAATACCCAAGAAAGAGGGAAGGTACCTAACTTAACGGAAAAAGTACGTCGATAGCTAAGTAATTAAGTATGTAATACAGTACAAACGTACCTAGCACAAATAACGTACTTAGTACGTAGCGGAAGCTAACTTTAAATCAAAGAACAATAAAAACAATCCGGCATAGATATAGGTAGCTACAGCTACCCACCATAAAAACTAATCAACTTCCAAAATTGATTGGAGTGTGATATTAAACATGATTAAAGAAAATAAACCGATCTAGCAGTCGTATAGAGCGTGCGAACAGAAACCGAGGCATCGTCGTCGTCAGGTTTACTTTCCACCCATTCATGGTGCTTCCAACTTTTTTCCAACGATTTCTTTCGTCTATTTCTATCTTCAGTTTCCAGCTTTCTTCTTTGTTTTGTATCGTCGACCATTGCGACAGACTTTCATAATATCAGTGATGTTTCTAATTTAATATCTTGTATATTTGTAATTGCTGGATTCATTACAATGTCTTATAGAATTGTGTTTACCATAATTGTCTGTAAAACTATAATATGTTGATAAAACAAATTTTTACTTTACTTTGTAATAAACCTACTCAAAGTCTTTATATAAGTTCTATAGGCAGATGAACTACTTAAATTCATATTTCCTTTCTGTCTCAAAAAATACTTAATTCTGTGTGAATTTAGCCTTTTAATAGTTTATGGCTATCTCTGCTAGCTTCATGGTGCAAATCAAAGATGTTTGCTACGTAATGGCTGGCATACCAAGACCAACAATCAACGGTAAATGCAACCAATTTCAGCACAGGTGCTAGTGCAATAGGCTACGGGCAAAGCAAGATGCGTCCGATTGCGCAATGCAACCACAGCGCTATGCACTATTATCTACTTAAATTGCTATCCCATTGAAAATTAACCAACTTATTTCATCCGAATCATGCTTTGATTATCTTGTTGTGTTATTATATGGTTATTATTAAACCATTTACTTCTATAGCGTTTTGGATGCGTTTTTAAATTCGAGTTTCCCCCCTAAGGTGAATTTGAATGGGTAATTTCTGGACATTGATTTTTTTTCTTCCAGTCAAGAGGGCAATAACTATGGATCTATTTTTTATAATTCGCAAACTAAACTACGGTGATTTTCAGAGTGAAAGCCATTGTTAGATTGGGAAACAGAAAGGTTATTTCAAGTCTAAAAATTTGAATCGTTTGGACAAAATTTAGAACCTGAAATTAGGCATCGTATGTTCAGGAATGATGTCACTTATTCTATACTTCGTTGAACAAAAATTGCCTACAATGTTGGTGTCGGTGGTGGTATAATAGTAAGTACCTACCTGTGCTTAGTTCACCCATGTGCAGAAGTCTACCGTGCGTAGCACTTAATATACTTAGGTGATTTACTCCTCCTACACACTTAAATAAGTAAGTAAGAGTAAGAAAATCATTTATTTGTCTCATAAAAACACACGTACAATTGGTTTACTTATTACAAATTGGCAAAATTTAAGCATATCTACCATAATTGTAAAAATATTCGGAAATAAACGGCTGTATCTTTTGAGTACGTTGACTGAGAAGTTTTATTTATATCGCGGGTCCAGGAAAATACGGACTTCTGTATTTGACGTTAATTTCAACTCGATACGTCCACGCGTTCCTGACAAAAGGGGGACAGACAGTCAGACAGACGGACAAAAAGTGATCCTATAAGGGTTCCTTTTTTCCTTTTGAGGTACGGAACCCTAAAACTTAAAAGTAAAAACAGAAAGTTAATTGCAAGTCTACCGGGCCTTCCAATCAGGATAATTTGCTTAGTACCAAGGAATATCGGAATAATCGGGTAGGCATGCGGCCTAGAGGTCGAGCGAGACGTTTAATTGGCGCGGAGGCGCTTCAGCCGGTTCCTGCGCTTCTCTGCAACATTCCTTCAACTCAGTTCTAACTGCACTTACCCTTATAGGCTGTTCTTATGTCTCCTCATGTTAAGCAAATGCGCCTCATGGTAGGTGTTAACCATACTCTTTGCAGGTCACGTAAGTTGATCCTATGATCCTTCATTCTAAACCAGAGGTTTACCTTCTTGGCCACTGGGACAAGTCTCGACTACCACCTTTTGGTACTTCTTGGAATATATTATAGGTAGGAAACCTATGGTATAATCCAGGGTATTTGCGATGTTTTTTTCCTTAGTTATTATTTCGAAATAAATTGTTAGATGTAAAACTAGTCAACTTCCATAGACATTATAAATAAAACCCTGGAAATATTGAATAAGGTAGTTTTGTAAAAAAAAATACGTGATTCATTATTTACTTTATAGTTTATTTATACTAACCGAGTATTGAATGGATCGAACCAAGGAATAATAATTTTCCATAGAAACTTTATCACCCTGTCTAACCTCCACAGAGGTTAATTTTTAGGACCTAAACTATCGACACACCAAATTTCATGTTAATCGGTTAAGTAGTTACGGAGATACGTGGTAAAAAATATTCACACAAACTTTCGTATTTATAACATTAGTATAGTAGGAACTAGGAAGGATTAGGTAAGTATAAGATGTCAAACTTTAACAAGTTTTACGAAAGAAATAATGATATTATTATTCATAATCATAACATTATGTTTGTGCCCCACCAGGGCTCATTATAAAGCTGTAACACCTATATTTAAGACCTACTTTGTACAACATGAACGCAACAAACAATCTTGAATTCTTTATACCGAAAAACAGCAATGCCTCTTGATGGCCGAATAAGAGATGGCACCTACTTCCTTGAACAAGAATTTCCGAAACATCTCTAATCTCTATCTCTACTACTACAAAAACCATAATATTTCGACGCAGGTAACCGAATCCCCGATAAAGCGTGATTGTCTGGCTTCCCCTGTTTAGCCGGAAACAACGAATCCCCTCAACCTTGTGCCGTCTCCCTAAAGTTTACGTTTTGTGTATCCTAGCAATATCGATTCAATAAAACGCAATAAAATTATTGACGACTCATTTCGGTTGCATGCCCATTTTCCTGAGTAAAAGTAGCTTAAGTCCATCCTCAGAATGCAAGGACTTTAGCCGTTTAGGTACCTACTGGTCGTGGACGTGAACGGTAAGAAATAAACAGATACCTAGACAGAACTAATATAACTTTTAAATAAATTAATTTTTAATAATTTATTTTGACCCAAATCAGCGCCACCACCTATTTTATCTTATTATTATTATGTTAAGACAAGCAATTTTCAAAAATCAATTTTGCTGTTTGTGATTCCTATCATAGGTTTATTTTTAATGCCTGTGTAAAAGTTTTATTTTGTATAATGTAGACACAGATGCGAAGTTGCTCTTTTTGGCCGCGATGCGCGATGGTGAGCAACTTCGCATTTCTGCCTGAACTATTGGCTGCATATTTCAGATAAGGTAGACACTTCTGTTACGTTATATTATTTAACTCAGCTACCAGTCGTAGAACGAAACGACTAGTACCCACATAAAAAGTTGGTGCACTTTGTCTCGAGACTAATAAATTGTCTTGGCACGTAAACGAGTTCCAACAGCCTTTAGTTAAACAGTTTGCGCTTTATGAGATTTTTGATGGCGATTTGGATGAGGCCATTGCTCTTGCGCAGAAAAAACGAGGAACAGTTGTGGGGCGACGGCGCGGCTCGAAGGATTCACGGTCGAGCGACCACGCGCCACCTGCAACGACCCGACATTAGCTAGACCAAAGTTTCATATCGCACCATTCGATACAATAGGAATAGGTTCGTATATGTACTCGTATTTATCATAATCCTATCCTTCTAATATAATAAAGCCGAAAGTTTGTGAAATGTAATTTTTTGTTACCTAAGATCTCCAAAACTACTAAACAGTTGTTCATGAAATTTGGCCTACATTAAAAACATAGCTTAACTTAGATAGGCTACTTATTATACCGAAAATACGCGTGCGAAGCCACGGGTAGAAGCTAGCGTAAATGCTTCAATGTACTGTAAAATGAAATGAAAAATTAATATGAAAATAATCTTAATTTATGAAATAACAATTCACCTACCGATTTCCTACGGCCCCCACACTAGGCAAGGCCTGTATTTTGACGTAACAAAATTTCGGACTACTTACAAGTTTACTTTTTAATACCTAAAGGCGAACAAATTAAACAAATTAAATCAATAGGGAACTACCGAAAATACCTTATTACAATTTATTATGTAGCTGTAGAAAATACTAGCTCCTACCCGTGGCTTCACACACTTTTTTCGACATAAAAAGTAGCCTTATCCGTACCGGGACACGATCTACCTCTTGCTAAATTTCATTAAGATCCGTTCAGTCGTTTAGGCGTGAAAAGGTAACAGACAGACAGAATTACTTTCTTTTTTTATAATATTAATATGGATGGATGTATAAAGTCTAGGTAGGTAAAGTTTGTATCTACATATAAAAATTACTATACAGGGTGTCATGTTTTTTGAAAATTAATCAGTTTGATTTCCGGCAAGAGTAAAAATTGAAAAAAATTAAATATACAGTGTTTGTTATCTCATAAATCGAGGTCATGACTTCTTTCACGACTTTTCTCACTCTCATGATTTCGGTTTGGACATCCACTCTCATCTCAAATAGCCATCCTGTATAATATAAGTTTTTTTATAAAAATGGCTCTCGTAATTTCTTACAAAACTTGTGCATTGATATTCAGTTTTTAAATGTTTTATGCAATAGTATCTACATAAGTAATAAACTTTCTCTTTCCTCTTTTTAGTAGGTACCTATCATTCATTTGATTGTCCATATACCGAGGAAGTACTAACAGAGATATTTTACTTTCATAAAAGTTTCGTAATTAAATCTCTTTTGCTATCTACTTACCTACTTCCTAGCTGACGTGGCTGTGGCCACACTCGCGCAAACATTATGTTCTTACCTATTTTATTGTTACCTCAACCTCAACAGCCTGTATTGGTCCACTGCTGGACGCAGGCCTCCCCCTAATAAGCGCCTTATTGGCTTTTATCTCATGGGGGGTAATGCCCATAACCCCCACGCTGGGCATGCGGGTTGGAGATTGTAGTTCGGTGGTAGAATTGTTCTGCAGGGGGCGCTGCTGCCTGCCCCCGGTGGATATCCCTCAGTCATCTGTTACGATACCCGCGAGAAGAGTTGGGGTAGTGCAAATTCTAAGCCGGCACCACACATTCTATTATAAATCAGTAAGTTATTACTGGTGAACAATAAATAAAGTAAACTAAGTAAAGTAAGTAACAACAAAGTATGAAATAATCTATCTATAAACCTATCCCAGAAAGGTGCTAGGAAGGCAAACCAAACAACAAAAAAACAAATGTATACAGGATGTTACATTCATAGAGCATCAATAGCAGTTTGGGTTTTTGGGTTTCAATCTGCATCGAACGATGCATATTCTCCGTTTTTTTTTTGGTTTGGAAGTTAGACCTGACTTTGTGCACGAACTTTGTCTATTTTTAATAGAACATAATATTTAGCCTGCTAACCTAAAGGCCTATTTAAATTCTCCAAAAGACACAATAATTGATAGTTTCGTTGCGTATTCGTGTGAAAATTGGTACTCTAATTCGGTGTATTAAAGTACCAAATGGGCGAAACAAAAACACGAAATTTCTTTTTGGAAAATTAAAATAGGTCTCTACTCTCATACAGAACTGTTCTATGAAAAAAATACTCGCCTGAAGACCATGATATTTTCTTTACATTTTTAATCTTTACATCTTTTTCAGTAATAATAAAAATAAATGCTGTATAATGCACACAGTTATAAATATGTGTTTTTATTTTTATGAAGATATTCGACGAGGTTTTATCAAAACACAAACCTAGAAAATTTTTCATTCATTCATCTTTCTTGAGCTAAGGTACAGTAAAGAGTGAAAAGAGAAGCAGAATTTATTGTAGGTTACCTAATCATTATGTTATCTAATGGTAGGTACCTACCTAACCTACAGAAGAAAATAATAGTGCGTAATGGTGTTTATAGTGCAATGTCATCAAATCAATTTACCATAATGGTGCCGGAGTTATTAAGGTTGATCACGTCGCTCATGAGGTGAATCTGCTACGACCAATGATATAGAGAAAACAGGTGAAAATGCTATGTAGCTTATGAGACGCGGCTGGTGGCACCAAAATCTAATTTACCTGTTTGAGATGAGATTGATGGTGATTTCGTGTGATATGTGTAGACGTATTAATATACCATTGAACATCATACTATACAGAGTGGATTTTTTGGAATTGGAGGTAAGGAGGGAAAAGGTTTTTACGATTTCTGCTTCTTTTAGTACTCCAATGTCAGTTGGTCCGATAGAAGTTCTTGTTCAGTATAAGAAACAGGATAGATTCTAATATATATAATTTTATATTTTATTTGATAATTTCCTCAGACCATTTTCCTGTATTTTCACCGGTTAGGTACCTCCCTACAGTTATTATAATAGATATATAATAATATCCACCTGTATAGTTTTTCTATGCCAATACTTATGCTTTAGTTTTAGTTTTCTTAGTATAGTTTCTGATCGTATGTCATTCCAATTATATTCTCTTTCTGTTCTAATTTCTAATTCTAGCCAAATATTTATTTAGATTTTTGTAGTATCATATACCTACGCCACCGTCAAGTTCTATAATTACCAATCCTATCCATCCAAAGGTTGCCTGGAAGAGATCGCTGTCAGCGATAAGGCCGCCGATTGTGCCATACTCGATTTAATAAGTAGTTTTTAAGATATTTTATAAGTATTAATGGTACAATAAAGATATTATCTATCTATCTATCTATCTACTTACCTGCTCTAGCTAGAGTCTAGTCTCTCTCTCTCTCTCTCTCTACTATAAAAGTTGGATCACTCGTACTTTTAATAATTAAGAGAAAATCTCTTCCATTTTGGACTTTAAATTTTCTAGGACCGATGTTATATCCTATTTTGGCGATTGGCTTGGCTATTAAGAATGAGCCAAATAGCACCCATTAAATAATGAGCCATAGAAAAAATGTGGAATACCGGCCTACCTTTCCATGGAATATTTATAGGTAGGAACTGTAGCGATAGGTAAGTTTTGGTACAGATAACATAACACTATCCTATAGGTTTGCATTAAAATGAAGCTAGTTGTGGAAGGCTGCGCCGGCGCATTGCGGAGCGAGGTCGATGCACCGCCCGAGGAGGCTGCACTCTAGACCTCGCCGTAGATAAAATAATAGTGCACTTCTGGAGACGAACCACTACTAGATCTTGAATATATCGTAGCACAAAATAATGTAAAAATTTAATTGAGTAGTTCAATTTAATATTCCACTGAAACAGTCTACAAAGAAACAAAAATAATGAACATTAAACCGATAAACAAATGCATGCATTAAACCGATAAACACATGCATCCTAGTCCGTAAAATAAAAAGAAGTAGTAAAAGTTTCTGTTGAAGTCTGGCTTATGTAACAATGGAAGAACGAAACCATCTAGTACAAGTATTCAATACTTAAAAGGAGGCTTCAAAATATTGAATAGGATAATTATGTGCAAGTTATGTGCTTTTTATGAACGAAATAAAAAACATTTGTATTTGTATTTGTAAAATATTAAATAATAAAATTCACACATATTATTTACCTTGCACTAAAGTAGAAGAAATAAGAAAACATAGTTCACGTCGTCGTGCTTTATCGTTCTACCGAAAACTCGAACTAACTATGGGAAAAAAACTGTACTATGTGAAGGTGCACAGCTTTATAATAATTTACCATCCCAAATTAAAAGTGTAAGCTCATTTAATACGTTCAATTCAAACTCAAATTAGCACATCATAAATTATAGTTCTCCACATTAAATGACTCGGCTAAGGCGCGGCTAACTTAAGGCGCTACCCCGACCCAAATCAGCGCCCCCACCTATTTTATGCTATTATTCTGTTGGCGCATAACGCCACCACCTATTTTATCTTATTATTTTGTTTATCTTATTAGTTTGTTATAATAGGCATCACAAACTAGCCAATCGATTTTTGAAAATTCCTTCGTTTAACAGAATAATATGCGCATGTTTCATCTTTGACATAAAATACTTTCATTTACAAATAAAATTTTCCCATCGGACACCATATAGACAGAAACACAGATAGGTACCTACCTACTCACATCAAACTCATAACTAATTGATACGTTTATGTAGATATCATAACACCTATCTTTTTCAGAAAGGGTCGTTTTTAGGGTTTTGATGATCGAAGATCGGTTTCAAAACCCTTATGGTCTCGCTTTGTCTGTCCTTTTTTCCCTCCTTAATAACTCAAAAACTACTGCAGCTATCAACTTGAAATTTCAAATAATAATACATTTCGTGCGCCTGTACAGATTTAGAGAAAAATAAATGAAAATAAATGAAAAATGAAAATGAATATTTTCCATACAAATTGTGATGCCGAAATTTTAAAAGATACCTACAGAGTCATATGGGGTATCAAATGAAAGGTATCAGTTTGTACATTTCAAAATATATTTTGAATGTTTTGTAGGTTTCATACTTTTTAAAATATTTAGAAAAAAGTCGAAAAAATACCCATTCCCCCCCCCTTATCTCCGAAGATTGCAGAGCGATCCATGTAAAATGTAGGGAGCGTTTATAGACATGGATCTATATTTTACAGGAAAAATATAGAGAAGTTTGAAAAAAGAACACTTTTTGAAAAATGGTCAAAAAGGGGGGGAATAATTTTCAAAAGGGGGGGCTACCTCACCGAGTGGGGTATCAAATAAAAGGTATCAGTTTGGATATTTCAAAAAAGTTTTTCAAATTTCTGTAGGTTTCATACTTTTTGAAATATTTTAAAAAAAGTCGAAAAAATACCCATTCCCCCCCCCCTATCTCCGAAGTTTGCAGAGTGATCCGTTTAAAATGTATGAAGCGATTGTAGATATGGATCTATATTTTACAGGAAAAATATAGAGAAGTCTGTAAAAAGAACACTTTTTGAAAAATGGTCAAAAAGGAATAATTTTCAAAAGGGGGGCTACCCCACCGAGTGGGGTATCAAATGAAAGGTATCGGTTTGGACATTTCAAACCAGTTTTTAAAATTTCTTTAGCTTTCATATTTTTTGAATAATTCGAAAAAAGTCGAAAAATTTACCATTACCCACCTTAACCGAAGCATGCAGAGAGATCCATCTGAAATGTAGGTTGGTACCTACTATTCTTAGGTATTCGTTAAATTGCGAAGTCTCTAACCGGTACTTTTGGAACATATTTGTTGACAAACGTTCAAAACCCTCGGCGCGCGAGTTATACTCGCACTTGACGGATCTTGTTTTTCTTTATGAGCTCGTAATAACAAATTATTTAAGGCTTGGTAGGCCAGCAGATGCCGAATTTTGTGATTTTTAAAACCATCTGAGACTTAGGAAATTGTGTTTACAATTCTGAAAAAAAGATTTAGATTACTTCAGGATCTAGTCTAGTCAAAGTCGCATTCAGTTACAAAATCTAATGAACTTCACTCGAAAGAAAAACATCCCAAAGTTACCCCTTTTTCTAATGTTTTTTCAATACTGTGACTAGCGAACTACTGATATCACACTTTTTTTTGTACTCAACTAAAGACACTTAATATTTCTCAACAAATTCGCAGAGTTTGACTTGTTAAATGATTTTCTTAATCACCATGTTTAAATAACTACAAAAAACACGAGCGCGATTTCCCTTACGCCTACTGCTGTAGTATGATCTGCAGACATTTGTCCAGGGCGTACTGGATGTTTTCTTTGTACAATAAAAAATATCTATCTATGTAGTGTATTGTATTAAGTATATCAGTTATCCCTACGTCGTTGGATATCATATTCGCAAATCATGATATTCTCAAAATATCACAAAAGCAAAATATGATATTCGCACGACACGATATTCGCAAAACATTTCTGTAACAAGCTTTGTTGCCTACCGTACCTTATTGATTTTGAAAGATTTTAGGTTTAGTAAAAACCTTGTAAATAAAGGGAGGTCCTCGTATTTGAAATCGACTTTTATTCATCGCTGGCTCAGAAGAACGCTATATTTTATTTAATTAAGGGCCGATTTTTCAATCTCCAGATAAATACTATATGCCAGTTAAACATATCACTTTACTTTTCTTTGTCACACGAAAGAAAATAACAGAGCTACAATTCATCTATATCATAGTGTTATCTGCAGATTTAAAAATTGCCGCTAAATCAAAATTTTCATACATAAACGGCCAAATAAGTCTAAAATATTAACTTTGTATCACCTAAAAAATTGTTTTCAGTGAAGTGCACATTCGATGTGGGTACATAAAACCTAACAGTTGGCTTCGATATAATTGTTTTACCCGGGCAAGTAATAAGGACTCGTTGGACTTGTATTTTAAGGTACTAGAGTATTGTCATCGGTGATAAATGTTTTTTTTCCGGCAAAAAATAATATGTATTGGCCCTATAAGTTTAATTATAAGTATAACTATTTTGATCCAAGCGCCGTCGCGTAGGAGTAAATATCAAAACAACATTATCAAATCGTTAAGTCTCATTTTTTTATCATAGGTAGGTAGTAATTTTTGATACAAGTGTAGGTATTTATAAAAGATTAAGTATGCAAGTAATTAAGCCAAAACAAAACAAAAAACAAAACATCTAAAATAAAGCAGACATTATGGGAAAACAAACATAATAAGACGATGACCTATATAAAATAGTGAACATATCGGAAAAACAATTTATATACAGTTTTTTTCCAATTCAGGCGATACAGTAGGCAACAAAGCTTGTTACAGAAATGTTTTGCGAATATCGTGTCGTGCGAATATCATATTTTGCTTTTGTGATATTTTGAGAATATCATGTTTTTCGAATATGATATTTTGAGAATATCATGATTTGCGAATATGATATTATGAGAACAGCGTATTGTGCTTTTATGATATTTTGAGAATATCATGTTTTGCGAATATGATATCCAACGACGGAGGGTCAGTTATCTAGTAACACAAACTCTGCTTAGCTTGGGGCTAGATAATGTTATGAGAATTGTCCAGCATATTTATTTATTTATTTAAAAAAAGTCTCTTTTAAGAAATGCAGTTGTATTGAAACTGATCAGGATCAATCTGTCTACTTTCTCATAGTTACTTTACAATGAATTCGTGTTTTCCTACTACTTACTAATTTTATCGGTTGTTGATTTCTAAAGCAATTAATAGATAACTAAACGTTAACGATGCGAATTCAGTTTTCTAACTTTCAAGTAAACTCACAAGGGCTTTCTTCGTACCAGAAATTTGATCGCAGAGTAGGTACGGTACACTACCTACCCATGGAAAGGGTTTATGTTTCATCATTACTCCTTTTGTTATATCTCTCTACTCTTGTAAGGCCCATTTTCCGTCGTCATTTTCCGCGTATGCGCCTGCGAGTGGGAGGAGTTTCGCCTATTTATTCTCAGGTGTCAGGGGATAATCTGTATTTTTTCTTAGCATCTTGTTATTTTTGTTACTTTATTTATTTAAAAGTAATCATTATCAGGCTCGGAGCCTGATAATGATTGTTGACAAGTTGGAATAGGTCCATGTCACTCTAATGATTAGAGTGACATGGACCTATTCCAACTTGCTTCTCGCACCGCATGGCACCTATCCTTCAACAAAACCTTTTTAACATGAAGGAACCATTTAAGAACTGTAGCATTAGTTACTTGATTTTCAGGCTTGCTCCTATTCGATTATTTTAACAGACTTAACAAGAACAACCTTCGTTTTAAAAGTCACTGATTATGGTTTCAACCATTAAATATACATTATCTATTTCTTCAAAATAGCATTGTTTCGCAACAAGATCTAGGCAGTAGGCACCCTAGATAAGATCGATGAATACAAAATATTGAAATCGAAACTGGCTGAACCAATTTAATACTTGCCTACCTACCTGAGGCTAAATCAATGCACCAGTAAAACCTTTGGAAAATAGATATAGGTGTAAATATTTAATTTGTTATGGTAATTTTATTTTAAGTTCTTTGTATCTTTAAAAAAATAAATTAATGTAATGTCACAAATATATAGACGATTCAATATGATTGTCATAGTTACATTTGCTATGGTGCCAAAAATTCAAAACACCGTGCAAAACAACGTAACCTTTCGTTTTCATCATTCTCCATCATTGCAAATGTTAGCTGTAATGTCAAGGGAAGTACGGTACGGTACTTACAAAGCATTATTACGTTATTTGTACCTAATATGTTCTTAATAAATTTACCTTGCTTCCTAGTATCATGCGATTTTTGTTTTATTTAGTTTATTTTAGTACTAGATTCTGCACGCAGCGCGCGCGTTGATTTTATGGAATCGTTCAAAGAATATTTCTCTATGGAAATTGATTTACCAGGTCTACACCTACCTACATTTTCGGAAAATTTCAGCTCGATGTGTTAGTAGATTTGGCGTAAAGAAGTAACAAACATCCATCTATCTATCCATCTAATTACCCATCCAAACTTTCGCTTTTATAAGATTCGTTTGACAAAGCGACACCACAGCGACGTTCAAAAGTTATAGTAGGTATACGGACGGGGAAGTTTGAAACGTTCCCGCGGTTCAGCGAAAATGGCGAGAGAAGGACACCGGAGAGGTTTTTAGTGGGTATTACGTCCTTCTCAGGGCGTCGAGTCCCAAACAATTCTGGTCCCCCCCAGACCAGTTTATTCGTAAACGAATTTCCTCGCCGGATAAAACAAGATCCGTCAAGTGTGAGTGTAACTTCCGCGCCGAGGGTTTCGAAAGTTTGTACACCAAACAAATATTTACCAAAAGTACCGGTTAGAGAATTCGCAATTTAACGAATACCAACATTTCAAATGGATCGCTCTGCAAACTTCGGAGATAAGGGAGGGGGGCTGGGTATTTTTTCGACTTTTTTCAAAATATTTCAAAAAGTATGGAACCTATAGAAATTTGAAAAACTGTTTTGAAATTTCCAAATTGATACGTTTCATGTGACACCCCATTTGGTGGGGTAGCCCCCCCTTTTGAAAATTATTCCCCCCCCCCCCCTTTTTGTCAATTTTTCAAAAAGTTTTCTTTTACAGACTTTTCTATATTTTTCCTGTAAAATATAGATCCATATCTACAAACCCTTAATACAATTCAAATGGATCTCTCTGCAAACTTCGGAGATAGGGGGGGGAATGGGTATTTTTTCGACGTGTTATTTTTACAGACTTCTCTATATTTTTTCTGTAAAATATAGATTCATATCTATTTGTCAAATTTGACCCAGCTTACTTTACTAAACGTGGGGATTTTATGATTCGACAGAAAAGGACCAAGTTTCAAAACTTGCTCTACAAACCTCAATGTTGTAAGGATATTTATAAGAAAAATGTTTAAAACATGTGCATAATTATTTATACAAGCTAGCAGAGAAATTGAATGGAAACTTATTTAAGAAACAGTTAGATATTTGATAATGGGTATTTTTTCGACTTTTTTCGAAATATTTTAAAAAGTATGAAACCTACAAAAATTTCGAAAACTATTTTGCTATGTACAAACTGACAACCTTTCATTTGATACCCCATATGACCCTGTAGGTATCTTTTAAAATTTCGGCATCACAATTTGTATGGAAAATATTCATTTTCATTTTTCATTTATTTTTCTTGAAATCTGTACAAGCGCACGAAATGTCATATTATTTTAAATTTCAAGTTGATAGCTGCAGTAGTTGCTGAGTTATTAAGGAGGGAAAAAAGGACAGACAAAGCGAGACCATAAATAAGGGTTTCGAAACCGATCTTCGATCTCGAAACCCTAAAAAGGGATAAGTACTTAGAAAACTTCCAATACAAACTTAATCAATAAAAAGTATCTATCTATCTATATATTAATTTGGCGTGTTTTAAAAAACTATAAACGACTTCAAATTCTTCTAGTGGCGACATCTAGTTAAAATTCGAGTCTAAGTTAGTTTCAAAACACATGGATGAAACGACGAATGAAAGAGAGCCTACTTTGAAACACGAAATACGAAGTTTCGGTAGGCGGATCGCACAAAACGAATAAACTTACTGCTGAATGTCACGTCCGAAGCAACACACGTTGCTAACGTAGTACGTTAATTCGGACCTGACACTAAATGACACCAGACCAGGCCTTTTAAAATCAAAAACGAACGGATCGGCCATCCTTCTTTTTATGCGATCTGCCATCCATCAACTTTGGAATTTGTTTTTGTAGGTAGACCTCTTGTCTACGCCCGTTGCCATGGAAACCGTTAGTTTTCAGTGATTGGAAAATTATCATGATGGTGATGATTTTTACGGCGCACATCATCAATTCCTCGAAAGACAAACTTTTACGGAATCTCTTAAAAATCAACCTTTAGACAACAACGAGAGAATTATCAAAATCTGTTATGAATTGTGATAATAGTGTTTGTTATTGTTAGGAGAAGGTTCATATGAAAGAAAAAAAAAAACTTGGAAACTTAAATTTCCACGCGGGTGAAGCCGCGGGAAAAAAATCCGAAAGACAAAATACCAAAGATCCTATGACTACGACAATATCTTTGCAAAATACAAAGAAACCGAATAATAAAAACTACTGGATAAAAAATCGGTCCATATATTTGTTTATTGCATCATTTCGTTATTTCATACAAAAGACATCAAGGCGCGAATTGGTTACATTATAATGCCATGCATTCAGTGGTAGGTAGGTATCGATACGTCTCACTCACTACCAATAATCCGGTTCAGTATCCTAGTTATTTTTTGTAAACAAAGGATAACAAAATTAAAACAAGATCCGTCAAGTGCGAGTGTAACTCGCGCGCCGAGGGTTTTGAACGTTTGTCAATAAATATGTACCAAAAGTACCGGTTAGAGACTTCGCAATTTAACGAATACCTAAGAATAGTAGGTACCAACCTACATTTCAGATAGATCTCTCTGCATGCTTCGGATTAATGGGTGGTTCGGTTAAGGTGGGTAATGGTAAATTTTTCGACTTTTTACGAAATATTTCAAAAAGTATGAAAGCTACAGAAATTTTAAAAACTGTTTTGAAATGTCCAAACCGATACCTTTCATTTGATACCCCACTCGGTGGGGTAGCCCCCCTTTTGAAAATTATTATTTTTTGACCATTTTTCAAAAAGTGTTCTTTTTACAGACTTCTCTATATTTTTCCTGTAAAATATAGATCCATATCTATAAACGTTCCATACATTTTACATGGATCACTCTGCAATCTTCGGAGATAGGGGGGGGGGAATGGGTATTTTTTCGACTTTTTTCGAAATATTTTAAAAAGTATGAAACCTACAA
Organism: Eupithecia subumbrata; assembly: GCA_949316285.1. Taxonomy (NCBI): domain Eukaryota; kingdom Metazoa; phylum Arthropoda; class Insecta; order Lepidoptera; family Geometridae; genus Eupithecia; species Eupithecia subumbrata. The sequence continues at coordinate 25,839,363 of OX438640.1, forward strand.
AAATTTCAAAAACTGTTCTGAAACGTACAAAATGATACCTTTCATTTGATACCCCATATGACTCTGTAGGTATCTTTTAAAATTTCGGCATCACAATTTGTATGGAAAATATTCATTTTCATTTTTCATTTATTTTAATTTTTTTTTTCTCGAAATCTGTACAGGCGCACGAAATGTATTATTATTTCAAATTTCAAGTTGATAGCTGCAGTAGTTTTTGAGTTATTAAGGAGGGAAAAAAGGACAGACAAAGCGAGACCATAAGGGTTTTGAAACCGATCTTCGATCTTCAAAACCCTAAAAATGGTGGATAATATCTTATGACACTGGTATCTTCGGCGCAAATCGTAAAAGTTCGAAACAATTGTTGGTTTTGAAAACTTTCAGAGAGTTTTGGAATCGAATTTGAACCTGTTTCGCTGCGTGCGCTTCTGCAATTATGCGTTGTCGAACTTTGTGTTATTATTTTAATGATTCCCTTTTGCTTCTATTATTATCGGTTTTCGTTAAGTTTTCATTCATCCTTTGTTGACATAAAGTGTCTTGGGTTCTACAACCGAATATACGGCTACTACGGTGTGATTGAATTGATTCACTTGTCACAGTTTCGCGCGTTTACTGAATCGATTCGTTACATTCGTCGAACACGGAATGATTTCTTTTATCTGGCTTGTATGTAGAGGTAGGTATATACAGTAAACGCACTTTCGTTCACTATTAAAATTCCAGACACTTAAAACAACAAAAACGTTATTATTTTATTGCCACATGTGCTAGTTTAATCGTGTCTTAAACAATCTCTCGTCATGTTCCTCATGTTTGCGTTTTATCATTTTACGACAATAGACTATTTCTGTGACATATCTTTGACTATCTTTAGAGTATCATAAAATAACAAGTCAAGTGCGAGTCGGACTCGCGCACTAAGGGATTCGTATATTTGTAAGACTTTCTTTCTCACCGAATATCATCATTCTAGGTCTAGGGATTTTGGTTCAGGGAAAGATTCAAAAGATTTTTTTGTGTTCTCCTTTATTTGTGCTTTAAAATCTTGCTTCTTGCCAAATTGCATGATTCTAGGTCTACGGGAAGTAGGTACCCTATAGGTTTTGGTCCATAGCAAGAATCAAAAACATTTTTTTTGTAAATTAACTACAATTTTACGGGTTTCGGATTTTTCCCTTTACTTGTGCTATAAGATCTTGTTTCTTGCCAAATTTTATGATTCTAAGTCTACGGGAAGTACCTTGTAGGATTTATGTGCATGCAATTCCATTTGAAAATTCAAAATATTCTGACATAAACGGCTGTAACTTTGATTGCGTTGATTTAGAAGTTTTATTTATATCGAGGCTCCAAAAGGTTACGGACTTGAGTATTTGATGTTTGAATTTCAACTCGATACCTCCACGCGTACCTGAGAAAAAGGGGTTGACAGACATACAGACGGACAACAAAGTGATCCCACACGGCTTTCATTTTTCCTTTTGAAGTACGAAACCCTAAAAATTGCTAAATATATAAATTATATACAATATACTTTATTAGACGTCAAGAATATATATAAAAATATAAAATACAGGAAAAGAGGGATCACAGAGTTGCTCAATGGGCGGCCTTATCGCTAATAGCGATCTCTTCCAGACAACCTTGGGAACAAAACGAAGCAATTGTACACGTATAGGTTTTTAAATATCTCGGTTCTCTTCTCAGATTCGCAATGTACGCGACATCGACGGCATCAACGACGTCAGGGTCCGGGCGTGCGCTGGGCGCCGCCCTCGACGACCGCCGCGTGAGGGTCGTGCGTCTGCTCCGCCCTAAGCGAGCCGCACCCGCCTTCGGCTTCTCACTGCGAGGCGGCAAGGAGTATGGAGCTGGATTTTTCATATCCAAAATAGAATTCAACTCGGAAGCTCACCTACAGGGCCTCAAGGTTAGTTTTCTTCCGCTACTGAAATTATTCGAAAAATAAAAGAGGATGTTACCTAAGCGGTATTAGCTTGCATGTGCATAATGGATAGCAATTTTGTAACTAAGTGAATAAAAACAAGCGCAAGATATATTGTGTAGACGTCGTTTTTGCGTTGAGCAATACACATTATCTCATTGTTTAGTTTGGGGGTTTGTTTTGCCTTAACGTGACCATACAGAGGTAATCTTATTGACTTGACATTTTTTGCTATCGCGGTTTGTCATTTGTTGCGCGAAGTTCCCACGAACCCCGCGTGGGTATCCCACAGCTGGGCGCGTGCGAATAATTCTGATCATAATTATCTCGTTTGTTGCTCGCACCTTCTGTACAATTATGTGTGGCCGAGGTTGAATGACTGATGCAAGAACACCCATTCTATTCTTTTTGGGGCTCACGTAACCGTCGACAGATCGCAGCAGGTTGATTATCGTTAGGTAGGTCGTAACATAAACAACTCTGATAATAATAAAAAAATATTTAAATAACATTTATTTCCAAAACTGATGAAAAGATTCTTAAACTAACTAAAATACTTTTTGACTAATTTCTGTCGCCATTTCTGTGTAGCTTCTACAAAATATCTCTTAGTTTGGTGTGCCTTTTGGCATAGGCCTCCTACAACTGCCTCCATTGAGGCCTGTCCTCTGCGACTCTTGTCCAATATAGCCCAAGGGTATAAGTACAACTCCTAGAAGAAAAGTATTCCTAATAATGTTATATTTAATATGTGTAGTGACCACATCGGGTTATTTATCACTATGATCAAGAGCGTAATGTACCCGTTAGCTGAAAAAATTACAGCTGTTATGTTATGAACATATGTACTTATGTATTGGTCATATGGAGGATTTTTATTACTCCTATTGCTACAATAACATGAAACTCTGGCTGATTGAGCTTTATAGTAGCTGCGCGGAATTCACACAATTACTTCCTTAACAAAGATGTTACGAAAAATTCACGAGTACGTATACATCCGCTCTTATTCAACGTAGCACAATGCGATGTTTTAAGAAATTACAGATTCATAATTCTGGGAAGAACATGTTTGGTTCATCTCAGCGCATCGAAAAGACTCGCCTTGCTTATTTTATTTACTTAAAACATTTTCTTTAAGCACTTCATACTTCGGTTTACCTACCTAAGTAAAACGTGAACAAGCTAATGCACCGCTTCTATGAAAGAGCCCGGCAACAAGTTACTCGTCCGTTAAAAATAATAATCCACGGTTAAAGGGAGATAACATGCAGGCTGCTCATATAAAAGAAAAAAAACTATCTCGCCGCGGTCATCTGCATTGCATATCAAGATATAAAACATCGACAACAGTGTTGCAGCGTCCACTAGGCAGGTTCGACTTTTATACAACTTCTATTGCCTCGTCCGTCTATGATTAAATACCCATTATTGAAAAAGAGAAAACCGTAGTAGGCTCAGGTACTCAGTTATTATGTTGCGTTAAATAGCTGCTTAGCAGGTACTGCAGAAAAAGCTGGAACGGGAAGTGAAATTCTAAAAATTACAGAGATCAGAAATGCTCTGCAGCACCCTATATTCTTTAGCATGCTAACTGCAGGAAGGTGGTAAATGCTGCAATTATACGACAATTTTGAAATACTACGTTCTAAGCGGACCCGAGCATGTCCGGCGAGTGAGTCACTTTAGACTTTCTACTTAGTCGCGTGCGCATCTCAACAAAACAGTCTTGTGCAACATTCGCTAAAATAGAAAATAGTTAATACGGTCCTTCGTACGCCGCCGCAGCTTGGCTGCGTGCCTTTACATGATTGTTCTCTTATCTTGGAAGATTGCATAAATGCCTGGGTAATCTCGTGTGCAATAACTAGTACCTCTACGAACATTGCCCGAGGCTTGATTGCTTGTTTGTTATTTATGCATAAAAATGCAGGTTCTAATATTAGCGGCGCAAAACTTGCTGTAAGATTACACCACCACATCGCAAAAGTCTTGGCGTTTAAAATACCCACCTAATTATGTGCAAGGCGTGGTCTATACGAGCTGGGCTTTCCAGTAACTAAGATGTTCTCTGCACTATGTGACCTACATGTATTTAAAGTACATTAGGTACAATTTGCAAGTGAATCAGTTTATTCTAGTGACATTTTTCACTAAAAGCAGCACCTATAAGGTATGGAAAAATTATCCGCCGAGGGATGTGCATGCGATAATTATGATACTTAACCTACAGTACAAAATTGGGTGATGTGGTTTCTAATCAATTCTACCGCGCTGTCCTCTGACCTGTGCAAAGCACAACATGTATTTTTCTTCCACTCTCCTCTATCAGCCCTGTCGTCTCCGTACTTACACCCATGTCCTCTTTCACACAATCCGTCCATCTTTTCTTCGGTTTTTCTCTCCCTTTATATGCCTTCCCATCGAGATTGGATCTTCCCATTCGAGAGACGAATTTCATGTGACGAAAAGAGTGTTTTCTTTTCGTCACATGAAATTCTTCTCTCCGCATAACATGCTCATACCACGCTAACCTGTTACTCCTCATCTTTTCCTGAAATACATGTTTCATAACCAAAATATAAAATTCAGTTAAGGTACAATGTTTAGGAGTGAGTCACAAACCAAACCACCACCTACCGAACCACCTTCATTTGAACCGACACGACGCAACGGGTGCTTCGCTTCGTTTGTGATATTATTGACACAAGTGATCCAATTCAGCTAGATGATACAATACATTCAAATACAAACAGTGGTTATCAGGATCCATGACCAGTCAGCTGATAGCAGTGTTTTCGTGACTCATAGTAGGCATAATAATTATCTTTATGAAAGATGCACCTTACGTATTTTTAGGGTCATATATTCCACGGATTAAGTTTTGATCACGCTTTCTTTTGTCGTGATCCCTATTTAAGTTCCATTTAAGAGTAACTTAATTACGTTAACTTACAAAAGTAATGATTACCATCTTTCGTAAGTCACAACTTGAAATAACTGCTTCTTAAATGTCAATTTAATCAGTTATGCCCACTATATTACGTACACGTGGACAGCTAATTGCGGTCTACCTAAAACAGTTAGGTACACGCAGTTACTTAACCATGTTATTAGATGATCGATTAGCCGGCTCAGATTAGGTGAACGAACAAGCCGCTTACAATTTAACCAATAATTGCAACAACCGCACAATCGCAATACACAGGAAAACTTGCCAGTTACCGCAAAAATTGGTACTAAACAGTACGTATCGCACATAATTGAGGAGTTCTTCTGTTAAATGTTTTATTCTGGGAAAGATTCTCTTCCACATTCCGAAACAGGATAAAAAAGATTAGTTTGTTGGGTACCGAGTTTACTGAATGAAAAGATTGCCAATATCAGGACCAATTTGTCTCTACTTGTTGCCGAGAGTATTAATTTAGTCCACTGTCAACATCAAAGGCACAAAACTTAAAGCACCTTCCTAGTGACGAGTTTACTCGTCAATCACAAGTTTATAGAAAGTGAACTCTCAGGGCTCGGCGACCTTAAGTCTGGTAGAGTCGAAAAAGACGACTTGGTTGAAGTTGTAACGAAAGTGTGATCGAAAGTTGTCAGATATGTGGGGCGCGACCGGCTGCACCGGACACCGAAACGAATGATTCGTCACGATCACAGACCTCGATGCTATTACAACTTGACTCAAGTGACGCCGGTGTTGATGCCTCTCAAATGTATTATCTAATGTTGTGTCATATATGATAATGATGAAAAACATAATTATGCTGTCTATACTATTATCATCCTTATCTTTGTTATCATTGGTATTTAAATATCTCACGTGAGAGTCCTGTAAGGTTTAAAGAAAATATAGCACATTGACTTTTTTGAGTTCTGCTTGCATGGTTTGGGTACCAGCCAATTTTGAATTGTACAGAATAATAATTATGGTATCTTGATACTTGTTTATATATACTCTATTGTACACGAAAAAAATACAACACAAAATAAAATATAGGTACCTACATAACTCAACACAATATAAAAGATAGGTAGGTTCACTTTCTCACCGAGGCGTATGTACGTCCAAGTGTAAACAAAACACCGACTTCATAATGGTAGAGACGAGTTTTAATACCACCTAGACTTCAAACATTTAATTTAAAGCAATAAACATAATCTCAAACGACTAGATGGTTTTCTAGGGCTAGTGAAACCTGAGGTCGCTAATAATTGGTGACAATGCAAAAGTAGACCATTGTCCCCATTTTCGCATATATTTACATACCTTAAACATGCAAAATATGTAAATTAGATTTTCAACATAGTATAATATTTCTTCTTTGGTACCTACATAACATACTCTAATTAATACAATCAATTTATTCATGTCCTACAAAATAAATTATGATGATGGATGGTGGTTATATAAAAGGAAAAGTGGTTTATGTTTGGGACAGTAATTTTTAATGAACTCGTCAAAATACACCATGGGATGGGTGATTTATACGATGTTTCTTACATCATTTCTGTTTCCGCATTTCCAATTTTTCTTGATTGGCCGGAAAGTTATGGAGGGTCTATTTTTGCCAGTTGTTTATTAATTCAAGTTTTGATAAAGTTTCTTAAAGGGTGCCCCTTTATTAGCTACGTGCAGCCTAAAGTAATTAAAAAACGCCATCGTCTATATTGTTCTCTATGTCCTGTCCATCCCAAGGTTGCTTGGAAAGGATCTCTCAAAGCGATAAGGCCGCTCTTTGTACTTCCTTAATTCTCAGCATGTCCTTCTGTTTTGTATTTTATGTTTGTGTGGTACAATAACGACAACGAATTTACCGCTGTCTATCCAGGTATGCACAATTGCACATGATATATGAATAATAAAATGGCACACATTGATTGCAGGTTGGTGACCAGGTGGTGAATGTGAACGGCTACAGGGTGGAAGACGCCGTGCATTCCGAGCTCGTGCACTATCTGGCTTCGCAATCAAAATTGAAGATCAAAGTCAGACGTAAGTTGTTTGTTCTTTTTTTATAGGATGTTTTAATATTTATGTCAAAAGTCAGAATAAATTACTGAGGGGCATCGTTAATGCCCCTTGATACATAAGATACGACGACCTCGACAGGGACCTTAAAGTGGAACTTGTTGTTAGTGTTATCAAAAAGTTTGCCGAAGCTCACGAACAGAGACTTAACCAACACGTGAATGACGAGGCTATCCAGCTCCTCGACAACATAGACATATTAAGAAGACTGAAAAGGTAAAAACCTTTTGAGTTGGTTTAGTGATGTACAGGTGAAAAATAGTGAGTGCTATAATAAAGAACACATGAACAAAGTGTCTTCGCCTTAAGAGACATTAAGAAAAGTGTTAATGGACACGTTCTTATTATCCAAGTATTTTAACAGTTTAGGTCAAATTTAAATTACTTATTAGTCTTTGACTAGATTGTAATACTAGGATGTATTTATTTAGAAATAGATAATTACATTAAAGAAAAAGTCAAGAGCTATTGTTATATCCAATAGCAAGAAAAAAAATGCCAGTTATAAGGTCTTAGGAGGCGTCTAGTTGATCAAGATTTTTATTTCCTGTCATGATACATAATTATTAGCATATGATTTATTTATATTACGTTATGTAACCATATTATCCATTCAAACAGCCCACTTCCTATCATCCGATTGTATTTTAATTTGCATATAGATCCAGTTCCGATGACTGATGCAATTTATGATGGCAGAGAAATGGATATTAAAGATAAAGATCAAAGGCGCTACTAAAACGTAGAGTGCTGGTAGAGCTGGTAGAGCTTTAAAGCCATTACTAACCTTGTTATTTTCCTGGGAACAGTTTTATTCAAGCTACACATAGCAGAGAAAAATATAGTGGATATGAACTGAGCCTCACATTATTAGCGATTCAATTCATAAACAGAAGGGAAACAAATGAAGGCACGTCAGGGCCCACTCGGAGGCTTCCATTATAATTCGTGCTAATCAATCAAAACATGAGAAGTTTCCACACAGATGGTCTAAAGGCATTTAATATCTAATGGCAACTGTTTGCTTATTGTGAAAACTATGTGGTTCAATATTTATCATTTCTGTCTTGCGCAAGGTGAGTAGTGACAAAAGCAATCGCAGAATTTGGACCAGCTCGACAACTCAATTGTATTTGAAGGTTGGATTTTCGCCACCTTTTGAAATAACTCGCTAGTTGACTTGTTTAGACCAAGGGCTAGCAAAATAGCTGAATTAATTTATACCAGGCATGGGCAGTCTACATTTCTTGGACAGGAAATACCGTTGTTGGAATTCAGTTAGGTAGGTACCTTAGTGTGGACTAGGAACTAATGATCCAGAGACTAACAATGATCTTATTATATGTAACTGCGCCTAGACCGGCTTTTAATATTATTCATGTTAATTTGGTCATTGTTTTGTTCCAGACGTTGGCATGCTACCAGTTAAAGAGTAAGTACCTAACCTACAGTTTTGCAACCGCCGTTGATAGCTTCGTGTAATCTAGTATGAATCTAGTATACCAACCTAAACTCTGTCTAAATCCCTGTTAAGATTATAAAAGCATTACAATCAGAAATGGCCTTATGAATGAGCCGTCAATTGCATTTACCCCATCCAAAACTTATGCTTGATTGTGTATTAATTTATAGATATGTATGTATAACATTAAATAAACTAGTGCTTTTCCCCCAGGAAAGCCCACGAAGTATTGTCCTGGCAGTTTGTATCAGAGAGGGCATCTCTGTGCTCAGATGTTTCATCATCCCCGACTCTGTGCCATGAAACTGACAGGATGACCGACCTTCGGCTGTCAATCTTAGTGCCTCCAAATGCTAAACTTGGATGCGGGTGAGTCTGTCTTCATACATGATAAAAAACAAAAAAAATGGCCCAAACTCTACATTTTATAACCATAAATACTACGTATACCTAATTATATTTTAGTAGCAAGTTAAATCAATAAGACTAAACGGCTCTACATCAGGTTAAAATTTCTCTACAAAATGTTATAGTTGGTTATCTAGGCGGGACGTTTGGTAGTCTTACCAATACTTTACAGAGGTTGCAGTGAACCTAAAAAATAAAAGCGATATCTTCTCTCTTCCTCGTTATCTATTTCTTTGTTCTTAGTGGCCTTGCCGTAGTTAATAGCAGTTAAAATGCGGGCACCTATCACTACAACAATGTGATTTTACAATAGTCAATCCATGGAAATGTTTCCACCTGTAGGTATAATACTCTACTGTTTACGCTACAGCTGAACAATATTACAATCGCTACTGATTCATGTGGCATACAGATAATACAGATATAGGTAGCGCAACTAATTATCTTCTATGTATTGTACTGACACGTTACAAAAAGAAGACTGATTGTCTCATGACATGAACCGGCCTTTATGGACCAGTCAATGAATGTGTGGGAGGTGTTCCGGTACAGAATGTAAATATTGAATCTGTTTATTATAGGTGTGTGTACTCACGTACCTTTGTCTTTTATCAACGGCTATTTTAAAAGTTTTGTTTTGGACTGAGTAAAAAAACAAAATTTGCCATCATTTCTTTCTCAGGCAGTTTTTCATAGAACTAAGGTGTGGAGAAAAATAAGGAATCACTTAATTATTGTGAAATTGTCTCTTAAAACTATAAAATGGTTTCAAAAGTCTGTCTTTTCGGACATACATTTATTAGAATGGTGGTTTAAAAAAGTTAAAAACATTTGAAAAGTCAAATTCAAGAACTATAAATTTAAATTGGGTCCGGATAACATAACATAGGTACCTATATCCAATACCATAATTACTAGTAAAGTACTCGTAGTGAAAACCTTAAAACATAGAATCTTACTTCAAAACTTATTTTCCAACAAGCGACGGTTGAAAGAATAATGAATGCTGAATTCTGGAAACGTCTGGGCCCACCATAAGATGCGACATCATCAATCTCTTTCTCTCTCTATAAAAATCATGATGTTCTCCGTTGATTTCAGAATCTGCAAAGGCCCAGAGTGGAAGCCCGGCATTTACGTTCAGTTTGTCAGAGAGGGCGGCATCGCGCGGGAGGCAGGACTCCGCCCCGGAGATCAGATCCTGTCCTGCAATGGACTGGAATTTACCAATGTCATGTTCAAAGAGGTTAGTTGAACCGCTACACAGGATCTGAAAGCGTTCACAATGTGCTTTGGTCATATTCCACTAACACAGTGTGGTAAAATCTCTTCTGCCTCAACTATAACGCGTTCACTGCCTCTGAGGTGCGACCCATAGGGGCTAGTAGTATTAGCAGAACTACGTGTGCGTCGTTGGCAATGATTGTTAATAATAAAACAAGAACAACATTAAAATTTATAAAAACCCACCCGAAAGATTTTCATGAAACATAGACAACAATCAAACATAGACAGCTAAGAGCACTCGGGATAAAATTATCTATGACACAAAAAGAACTTAACGAAAATCGGTTCATCCGTTTGGTCGATACCACAGACAGACACGTTAAACTTATAACACCCCTCTCTTTTTGCGTCGGGCGTTAAAAAAAGCAGTGCATGCGATGTTAACAACAATTTTAACACCCCGTGTTAGTAGTCGTACATATATATTATACGACTACCTACTAACACGGGGTGTTAAAAAATGTCCCTCCTACTCCCAACTAAAACGCGATCGATTTTTAAATATACGTGATCAGCGCAGTACGGGTTATAGTGGTTTGGAGTCGCTTTTAAAGAAAACGAAACGTGTGATCGGGATGCTTGTTTATTTTGTACTAAAGTGCGTATTAACATTGCAAGTATTAAATAGGTCATTAGAGAATCGTACATACCGCCCACCAAAGGGCTGCAAAAGGCCTTTAAATAACATATAAAAAAATTATACTACGCATGCAAATTTTGAAATGAATACAAAATTGAATATAGAATTAACTATAACAAATTGTAAACACTATAAGAACATAGAAACAAATACTAATTGCTTTATGCTATGCTAATAATGTATTAATGTTAACAACAAAATACATTTTAACAAGATGAAAATCTGCATGCAAAATTGGCCATTCAAAATCAACTAAGTTATAAATTAATAAAGATAAGTCCTCAATTTGATCAAATTATTAAATTAAACATCGATTTAAGTTTCAGTGTCGATTGGCAAAAGGCAAAGTTTGGTAATGGGTCTTTTTACAATCTTATCCCCGCTTTTGACACTGTAAACTCTGGTTATCCCGTCCGTCCCAGGGTGTTTCTCCATGATTCGTCCAAGAAACCATTTTCCAGGAGGCAATCCATCTGTCTTGATAAGAACAATTTGACCGATATTAAACTCTTCAACTTTCTTCAGCCATTTCGGTCTTCGTTGGAGCCGACACAAGTATTCGTCTTGCCACCTTATCCAAAATTGGTTCAGAAGTTTCTGTGTATAACGCCATCGGGTCAAATGACTCATCGAGGTAAATTGTTGCATTGGAGAAGGTACTGTGGTGGGAGCCTCTCCTATCAAGAAGTGTCCCGGTGTAAGAATCTCTAAACTGTCAGGATTTGTATCATCCACTGGACACAGAGGTCGGGAATTCAGACAGGCCTCGACCTGGCATAATATTGTACACATTTCTTCGTATGTCAGGTGGGTGTTTAGAATTCTTTTTAAGTGATACTTAAGGGACTTAACACCCGCTTCCCAGAGGCCACCGAAATTTGGACTATAGGCTGGAATAAAGTGCCATTGGGTGCCATCTAAAGCCAGTTTTTCTGCAATTTCTCCTTCAAATTCTAACTTGGCTTCCTTCCATTCAAGTGACAATTCCTTGTTAGCACCAACAAAATTACGTCCCTGGTCACTCCACAAGTTTGTACATTTACCTCTCCTAGCCACAAATCTCTTAAAGGCTCCTATAAAAGCTTCGGAGGTTAAGTCACCCACAAGTTCTAGGTGTATGGCCTTTGTGGCCAGGCACACAAAAATTGCAATATAGCTCTTACTGGTCTTTGCACCTCTTCCTCTAGACATTAGCACCTGATAGGGGCCCGCAAAATCCACGCCGCTGTTACAGAAGACTCTAGCTGGATTTACTCTCTCTCTCGGTAAGTCTCCCATCAATTGCGTCCTCGTGGCGGCACTTTGTTTGGCACATATCAAACATTTATGAATACAGGCTTTGACCGCTCGTTTTGCATTGATTACCCAATATTTCTCTCGCAGGTAAGTCAACATGAGCGGAATTCCACCGTGAAGGGTTTTAGCATGAGCATCTGCTACAATTAGTGACGTCAAAGCGTTCTTGGTATTCAATATAATAGGGTGCTTCTTATATTCGTCTAAGTTGGCATGACGGATTCTACCGCCCACCCTAAGGATATTGCTTGAATCTATAAACGGATGCAATGATTTCAGATTGCTTTTTCTTTTGACTCTGCCGTTCTTCTGTAAATCTTCAATTTCTTCTTCAAATGTTTCTCTCTGTACAATTTTGATGCAAATGTGTAGTGCGCTATTTAATTCTTCAGTTGTCATTGGACCGTCTAAACTTCTATTGATATAATTTTTGTATTTCAGAAATCTTTTGCAATAAGTGATTGTTTTCAACAGTTCAGTTAACGTCTCAAAATTTTCAAATTTGGTAAGTAAACATTTTTCTTCTATATCATTTTCTTGTATTTTAGTATTAGCACAGACATTTCTTCTCATTTCTAACTCAGTTGTTAAATTCTTTAATTTATTTACAGGTATTTCTTCATTTTTTAGCCAATCTGGACCTTGCCACCATAACATGTTATGTCTCAAATCTGATAACAACGTGCCTCTAGATGCAAGATCTGCGGGATTCTCATCGGACCGGACGTGAAACCACTTGTTTCCAATATTATCCTGAATTGTTATCACTCTGTTTCTCACGAAAGTTTGCCATCGGGCTGGATCTCCTTCTAACCATGATAAAACTATTGTGGAATCAGTCCAAGCGAAAAATTGGCTTTGAGGTATTCGAGTAGCTTCACTTATTTGTTTCAACAGCTGTGACAAAAGGACTGCGCCACATAACTCCAATCTTGGCACGGAGATTGGCCTAACTGGTGCGACTCGTGTTCGTGCTGCAATCAGACTGATCTTGATCTCTCCATCGTCATCCCGAGCCCTAAGGTAAGCAACCGCCCCAAATGCCTTATTAGACGCGTCGCAGAACCCATGTACTGTGACTTCTTCCAAATTATTTTGTGTAGTGTACATCCATCTTTTTAATTGTATCTCTTTCAGATGATCATAATTGTTTCTTATATTAATCCATTCTTCTTTTGTTTCAGAATCAAGCTCATCGTCCCAGCCGACCCCCTTCAGCCATAATTTTTGTATCACTATTTTTGCAGGTAGCAGAGAAGGAGCGAGCCAGCCGAGTGGATCGAAGAGGCGTTGGATCTCTGCTAATATTGATCTTTTAGTCATTACATTATTTGATGGGAATTGCTGAAGATGATATTGAAATTTGTCTTCACCTATGTTCCAGGAAACACCAAGAGCCTTCGTTGTCCCATCCACCTTGAGGTCTACGCTCACCTTTGAACTTCTCTTCGATGGTTCGATTTGTTTCAGGAACTCTGGATTGTTAGACGTCCACTTTTGTAAGATCATTCCTCCTCTCTCTAGAATAGCAATGATATTTTTTGCAGTGTCTACTGCTTCAGGTACAGTATCATGACCAGACATCAGGTCATCCATAAAAAAGTCTTCGTGGATTGTTTTAGCAGCCACTGGATGATGTTGACCTTCATCCTTTGCCATCTGTTGGAGTGTCTTCACAGCTAAGTATGGAGCGCATGCTGTTCCGAAAGTAACTCTTAGAAGGCGATAATCCCTTATTGTTCCAGTGCTGTCTGGCCAGAGTATGCGTTGGTAATCTGTGTCTTCTTTTGTTACTAGAATTTGCCTATACATCATTTGAACGTCTGCGGTATAGCAATATCGTTTCATTCTCCATCTCATTATGATTGATCTCATATCCTCTTGAATTTGTGGTCCTACCATCAATTCGTCATTAAGGGATATATGGTTTGATCCCTTTGAAGATGCATCAAAAACGATACGGACTTTAGACGTGTCCTTGTCATATCTTAGAACCGCGTGGTGAGGAAGATAAACTGCTGGATTTTCCATTTCATTACCTGGCACTTCTTCTAAATGATTTAATGTTTTATATTCCTCTAACACTTTACTGTATTCTTCTTTCAAAGCCACATCTTTTCTAAAACGTCCTTCTAACTGTCTTAATCTTCTCATAGCAATTTCTCTAGTGTTTCCTTCTTGTGATTTAGGTGTTTCTGATTTAAATGGAAGTTTTACCACATATCTTCCTTCTTCATTTCTGGTATGGTTTTCTTCAAATAGTCGTTCACATGCCTTTTCCTCCTTTGTATACTTTTTCTTCGTGTCAGGCTCTATTTCCCAAAAATTCTTGAGCATGTTATCCAAGTCAAGATGATGATGCATGACAATTATTTCTTCAGAGGAAGCTGCGTCTTGTATTGCCCCAAATAAGATCCAACCAAGGCTTGTATGTTGTGCGCATGGTGAACCTGGTGGACCCTTGATTAAATCACTCTTCAAAATTTGGGAGCAAACTTCAACACCGAGAAGAAGGTCGATTCTTCCTACTTCGTAAAAGTTGGGGTCAGCTAAGGTAAGTCCTCGTAAGTGTTTCCAGTTGTTATTAGGCATCTTTATTGTTTTCGTTGGAAGGTGTGTCGTCAATTGTGTAGCCATAACATATGCCTTTATATCTAGTTTAAATGCGTCGTCGTGTCTTGATAAGATCTCGAGTTGGACTACGTGCTTAACGGTTGTCTTTGTTGAACCCACACCTGTGATGTTTCCCTTAGCTGGCATTCTCTTGGTTCTTAACGTCTGTGCTGCTCTTTCACTGATAAAATTCGCCTGTGATCCCTGATCTACTAACGCGCGCAATATTGTTACGTGTCCTTTCTCATCTCTTACAGGTACCAATGCCGTAGCAAGCAAGGCTGTAGATTTCTTCGCTGCGAAATGAGTAGCTATTGCGTCGTTTGTTTCTTCGTCTTCTTTGTGTTCGTCTTCAGTATCATCTAGTTGGCTGTGGTGAGCTTGTACATTATTTGTATCCTTGGAGTCTCTCTTTTCGTGAAGTAAAGTGTGATGTCTTCTTTTACATATACGACATGAAACTGGCACACGACATTTCCACGCTGAATGACCTTCAACCAGGCAGTTGAAACACAGGTTTTTGTTTTTTACAAAGTCATTTCTCTCCTGAGGCTGCAGTTTACCAAACACTTTACAGTGGCTTAAAGTATGGTTTTCACCACAGTTGGTGCAGGTCTGATCCGACGACGGTGTTGCAACGTGAAATGACTTGCTTTTGTGTGTTTGGTTCCTATCCCTTGGTGTTGACGGTGTGTTCGTAGTAGTAACCAGCTCCAATGTCCGAAATTTACCCTCCAAAAATTGTTTAAGATCCCTCCAGGTAGGTAGCTCATTTTGTTTGAGGTTATAAGAATATTCTTCCCAAGCTTTGTGAGTCTCCAAGTCAAATTTCTGTACTACGTGATATATTATGATTGGATCCCAGGAAGTAATAAAAAGTCCTTCATTTACAAGTCCATTCAAACACTCTTCAGTAGTATCTAAAATCGTTTTAATTTGACTGGCTGTCTGTGTAGTACACCTTTTTTGTCCAAATAATCTTTTCAGCAAAGAGTTCACAACCAATCGTTTATTGCCATAACGATTTTTAAGAACTTCACGAGCTTGGTCATAATTTGTTTCAGTCACCTGAATATGCCTCAATAACGCCTCAGCCTCACCAGTGACACTCGCCTTCAAATAGTGTAGTTTCTGCACCTTACTTAATGATTTGTCGTTATGCACAAGGGATGTAAATAAGTCTTCATAGTTAGCCCAATGTTCATACTGGCCAGAAAAAGTGGGGAGTTCTATTTTCGGTAATTTGGCACAACTCAAATTTGAGGATTTTGGTGTCCATCCGCTCACTGACTGTGTTGTACTTGGTTGCGTTAATCCCTCCAATAAATCCTTTAAATCCGCCTTGAGACACAGATATTCTTCTTCAATAGTATCGTAATCATTGTTTGCCAAATATGGTACTTTAACACATTGTTCTTTCGTAAGTACTTTTACTAATGAAGAATGGGCCTCCACAAAACTATTCCAGTATCCATTTATACATTCTAACTTACTTTCTATGTATCCTTTTGTTAGCCTTGATTTTGGACACTTTTTGAGATTGGTTTGCGTCTTTTTTAACTGACTTGCTATGTTTTCTATAATCCGTAATTCTTCCATAGTGCGTAAACTTTCTTCCATAGTTTGGTACGTAGATAAACTTCTTCAAAGTTTGATACAAAGTCTCTTCACCATAATAAAATCACTATGAAATGTTTTAAATGTCAATAACAAAGTCAATCTAAATCACAATATTCCATAAACGCATTTAGAATACGACAAATCACTTGTTTTTTCACTTCGATAACTCAGGAATGCAGTTCTTTTGTTCTGTTGCCGGGCGACGTCGACCGCTAGTGCAAAATCCCATCCGGCTCGAAGGACCATATGATCAGCGCAGTACGGGTTATAGTGGTTTGGAGTCGCTTTTAAAGAAAACGAAACGTGTGATCGGGATGCTTGTTTATTTTGTACTAAAGTGCGTATTAACATTGCAAGTATTAAATAGGTCATTAGAGAATCGTACAATACGTACATACTTATAGTCTAAAGTCGAGTTTATTCAGAAAAAAATATTTACTAGGAATTGGTTGACCACTTGGTGACAGGAATCACTCTTCCTTCTCCTCCTCCTTTTCGAGCTTAGTACCGTTTTGCCGGATAGTAGTCCAGGTAGAATTAACTGTGTAAAATCAACTGACGTCTTATTTAATAGAACTTTCAAATCGATGATTTATGACTGTTAAATTACAGACGGGCTAATCGCAGTCTCATAAATTATAAAACTGTTATAAAATTAATTGTTAAACTGTCTGTTGCGTAAAATAATTTAAGTAGTGGACTCGGGTATAGTAATACTTTTCGTACGGGGTTAAATTCAATAGGTGGGCAATGTATGGATGGATCTAGGATATTTAGGTAGAATTTTTCTCCTTCGATTTTAAAATACCTATCATAAAGTTCCTATGCCTTGTACAACAGGAATTCGATAAGGTCCTTATGGCTTCCTTTTTATGTTTTTTATTTGTATTTTTATGAAAAAAATAATAGATACCTATTCAACACGTAGACGAATCGTAGGCAGATCCTCACAAGGTGGACCGATGACCTAGTGAAGGTCGTGGGTGTGGGTAGCGCAGGACCGGTCATTGTGGCGTTCATTAAAGAAATAAATAAAAACTTAATTTAATTTTGAAGTTTTAAAGCATTTTGTTTATTAAAGTAACTCTTAAATCCCACAGGCCATATCAGCCATGAAAGCGACAGGTCGCCTAGAGCTGATCATCCGCGAAGGTGCGGGAACCGACCTGGTGTCTCCTGAGAGTTCGGGGTACAACAGCTCCGCGTCGTCAGCTGCTGGGGAGCGGAGCCCCGCGGCGGTGAACCCTCTCGTGCCCCTGGCGCCCCCTGCAGCGCTGAGGAAGAGACTGGCCAGCGTGGCCGAAGAGGCTGCCGATCGCGCTGATAGGTACTTGGCTTCCGAATATTATAATGACGAATTATGGTGAAATATTAAGGAAGATGAGTGTTTAACGCTATACTACCTACTGAACGGATTGAGCAGAAACGTTGCGGATAGCTGAAGCCAAGTATAGTAACATCTTCGCGCGAGAGCTTGGCACCTCTTGCTATATTCGAGCAGCGAGAGAGAGGTGCGGTAAAAAAATATTGGAAGCTAACGAAACACTTTTTTTTATCGAGAGACATTCGTTTGACCACAATCTCACCAGGATGTCAAGTGACGATGTCAAATGAATTCAAGGACGCCCGTGTTGGTGCACTCTCACGGCATGACGCTCGTTAGTGTGGTTAAAGAAAGGGTCGATCACGCTGCTGATGTCTGTACTTAACTGCAAACACATTAGTATCATCCAGACATTTCTTTTTCAGGGATTATATCGATGGACGTGTAGGCTCGTTGTACCAGCCACGTCTATCGGGCGTGTAGGTACTTGATATCGATTTATGAGACCTATGTTTGTAGGTAGATATGTTTTATTTTATTGTGGTAATATTGGATCGATAAATATCAGTCAAACGACACTGATTTCTTATTAATAATTTGGTAATCTGATTACATATTTCTGGAAACAATACTATCTAGTCATAGTTACTTGATTAATATTTTATAGTTCTTATGTTTCCTTATAGATTGACAATGGGCAAATTGAAAAGAAGGACGTGGGATAGCTTAGACTTCGACTGGAAGAACAGTGATATCCACAACTTCGACGCACCCTCCGACATCGAACCCGACTACGACAGCCCCAGCATTCCTAACAACCCACACACATTCGAAAACAAAAACCACATGAAACACAAAAACAAAAGCAACACAATAATCATGAACAACATGACGAACAACGCGGCCAAGCGAGAGTTTGTCACGAGTCCGTCGAATAGGACGATCATTAATTTGACAGAAGACGGTGCAACGATTCAATGTAGCTACGATAACCATGACTCTAGGAATAATAACACGCTAACTACGAATAGGTGAGTCTTCTTGCATAATAATAATTTTATTATTCACAACTTTTTCATTTTAATACTAGCCGTAGGAGCCAATCGGAAAACGCTGGCCGCACTTGCAAAGGCAGATTAGGAACCTTAAACCAGTAATAATAATTTAAATACTTAATAATTTTATTTATTTTTCAGATTACATAGATCCATAAATTAGTAAGACAAAAAATCTTAACCTATGTTAGTTATTACACCAGTCTTTGGTGTAAAAAAATTACGTATGACATAAAATTGCTGAATGATTGATTTAGTTACTTCGGTTTTTTAAGCTGACAGTAGAGAAAAATGTAATTATTATGGTCTACCTACGTACATACGTCTAAACTATTTTACCCGAGGACTCGGATAGACCATTTAGGTACACTTGCCCACCCGAGGATGGTCCAGTAAGCTAATCACAGGCTGTCAAAGACTCCTTCAGAATGAAAACTGCCGATATACGTACCATGTCCCTATGTAACTCTGTTTTCGTATCTGGCGTTTTGCTTCTAGCGTCTCGAGGCGATTTTCCTCAAATGCTTTAATGCTGGTGTAGATAGCAGATCGCCAAGATGACCTTTATGAGGCAAGCTCCTCCCAACACCCCAGGAAAAGCATTTGAGGAAAATCGCCTATACTAAGTGCCAATAAGGTGGCAATACATGTCGTTCACCTCCTCCTCCACAGTAAGAGTAAAATTATCGCTATTCTGTCGCTTTCCATACAAACCTAAAGCAATCTTGGTGTTGCTAGAGTATTAGTGTTATTATTAGTGTTCCTAGTACAAGCGTACTAGGAAGCAACAGATAAACAACACAACCCAAAAAAATTCGAAATCGGGAATAATTACTGACTTTAACGTTGTCAATTAATTCGCGTAGTTTAATGTTCTGAAATACCAGAGTAAATTTAAACGGGCGATATTTTAATTAATTATTGAATAATATTATGGTAAGGAGTAGGTAAATTACATTAGGTAAGTTTGGAACACAAGAATTTAGGAATCGAAAACGTTTATAAATTCAAAATAATATAGATCTATAATTTATTCGTAATAATAATAAGTTTCCAAAGAATTCTATAACCCTAAAAGATTCAAAATTTTAAGTTGTGCTCCTTTATGATTTCATGAAGGAGATAGATACGAGTAGGTCAACAACCAGTATTGCCACGCTATCCGGCACCTAGTATAGAGAAGCTAGACGCAAAACGCCAGATACGAAAAAAGAGACCAACGCCATCCAACACGTACACCTATAACTTTACGGGGCAACTCGACTGTCATACGCATAATAGTGTATAAACTGGAATTCATTTAGACCGAGTTCGATCTGGCGAGCCATATAAGGGCTCATCATAGGAGTCGCAATCTCTAGGGTCGCCGTTATCGAAATCGATGAGAATTCCTATTATGCCTATTATATTATATGTAACTAGGTCCATATTTCTTGTACAGGAGTAACGAGAAGAAGACCATAGTGGTGGAGGTGCACCACACTAGCACCGCGCCCGCTTGTAAGCCGCCGCCGCCGATGCAGGAGTCCGACACTTCCAGCGTATCTAGCTCTACCACCTTGTCCAGTGCCATTGCTGAGGAGTTTCAGAAGAGATTGCTCGTAAGTTTCTTACGGCTTTTTGAATCGCACAGATCTGATGATAACAGACACATTGAATTTGAATTTCCTTACCTATTGGTCTAGTAAACTAGCACCTGCGAATGGTTATGTAGTTTTTATAAAAATAAAAATTAAATATCAGCTAACTCCTTAGGGAGACAATTTTAAAATCATAATTAAATAGGTATCTTTCGAAAACTTGACAAAAACGTAGGTAAGTAAAGGAAGGCAATGGGCAAGAGCAAACATATCACAAATTCTACTGTTTTCTTGAACTTCAAATACCAACACAGTAAAACCTAATACTTAGTTTACCTTAGTTATTTTTTGTCTGTCTACAGAAAAAGAAGAACTCATGCCCAGAGAACAGCATACCAACAAATACGATAAAGAAGCCATTAAAACCCGTAGAATCGGATAAAAAGAAGACGGCCCACGACGCTCTCATAGACGAGTTCAAGAAGGTGCATAGAAAAATGTTCCTGAACCAAGCTGAGGGAGAGAACGGGGACAGCGAAGAACCTGAGAGCATTGTAAGTTAAACCTTTTAAAGCACATCACGTTATACCATTTGTTTAAGGAGTCGAATTTTTGATTGCCAATATGATCGAGCAAATGGTCTATCTGATCGTAAGTGGGTGGATCCAACCATGGATCAAGCATGGATGGTTGAATTGCAGGTGAATAAAAACCCCGTGATGATATGATGCACTAATTTTCACCCGTCAATTGCCTTATCTTCATGTGCCTGTATTTTCACCGGGAATAGATTCTCAAAACGAAATATATAACTTGTCTAAAAATATACGGTGGTACGGAACTACTACCCCAGACAGGCTAATTGAAAAAAATCTTTACTAATCGTTGGTCTTAGTTTGTAGAAGTAACTGCAGAACCCGCAAGAATCTAAAAGCTTTCTAAAATCGAAGAGAATATAAAGGTCTTTTATCCTACTAGCGTGAAGAAAGTGAAAATACTTGGTATTTTGTGTCGTAGATGGTATTTGTGTTAGAAATCTACGAACCCTGATTTCGATTTTGGACTAGATATGCTATTAAAATTCCTTATGCGTATCATCGAGATCCTCGTTTGTATACCGCGATCAGCGTGGCAAATACGCTGGCCATTCCTTAGAGGCATAGAGTAGGTACCTATACAAACAGGGTGCCACGGAAAGAGTGTACTAAGCCGAAAAGGGGTGATTCTGGACATCGACGGGGTCAAGGTTTGTTCTACGACTTTTTGAATTTCGAACTTGTTTACGATTTTTGAAAAAAAAATACAGACGTTTTTCTTCTACTTCGTTTTTTACGTGTATTCTTACATTATTTTTAGTGATTTGAAATTTCAAAGGATTTACATCATTTTTGAAATTATTTCATTACGTATTGTCATGAAATAATTCACTGGTTTTGCTGAAAAAAAACAAGCAAAAATCAGCTATGAAATATTTTGTAATGTCAAATATTGCAACAGTGCGTGTAAAAGAGCACGAATAGTAAAATAACTATATGCCTAAAAAATATTCGAAATTCAAACAATCGTTATTCACAATTTGATCCCCTCGGGGTCAAGGGGTCGAATCACCCCCCTTCGACTTGGTACACCCTTTCCGTGGCACCCTGTATAACGGTAATCAGCAAAGTAAAAGTTAATGTTTTGGTCTACAGCTCAGTTTATAAAAAAAATTACTTATTGCTCATTTCTTTGCTCATTGGAGTTCTACGGTAACATAAGTCTGATTATTGCTACCTGTATCCGTGTTTGTTTCCGTTCTATAATATTGATATAAGATAATTATTATTATTTGTCATATGTAGGCAGTTACCGATATCAATAAAAAGGGAAATGTAACTACAAGGTTTAAATACCGGAAACAGCAGCCTACTCTGTAGATCCGTCGAATGCTTTAAAATATAATTGCAGCATTATCATCCTACTTTTATAGCTAAACGCCATTACATGTAGTCAGGTAGCTCTTTGATTCTGTTTTGATACGACGTATGTTTGGCCAAAATAGTGGCTAAACCCACTTTTTATAATACGACGCGAGAGCTTATGAGTATTTGGTGCAGCGTATCAGCATTGCCATACAACGCCAGCGGGGCAATGCAGCCATCGTCTTGGGGACGCTTCCGATATGGATCAGTTAAGCTAAATCTAGATTATTTGCAACAGTCTGTAGTTAGCCCAACTGTTTCAATTGTAAATACTAGGTCAAAATTGTTTTCGTGTTTCTACGGTGATAACTCAAACACACACCAATTTCGATCAAATCTCTTGAAATGTCTTGTACCTAACCTA
The DNA here is from genome assembly GCA_949316285.1 of Eupithecia subumbrata. Lineage (NCBI taxonomy): Eukaryota > Metazoa > Arthropoda > Insecta > Lepidoptera > Geometridae > Eupithecia > Eupithecia subumbrata. The sequence continues at coordinate 25,861,959 of OX438640.1, forward strand.
TAAGTACTACCACCATCAGTAAAGTTTGTTAAATTATTTATTTTAATCTGCTACGGCGGTTCCGTAGCAGATTTAAATAAATAATTTTACATTATACCTTCCTTCCGTGAAAACAATGTGTTAAGTTATTGATGAAACCGTCGATCGTCAAGACCATTATATTTCGAAATAGATATGGTCGTCGTCACGAACGGTTACTGCATGCTTACGTAAACCCGAAACAGATTATTGGAGCGTTACCTACTACTTATTGTGAAGTAGGTGGACCACTATATTATTATAATTATTAAAATGTCTTATAACACGCATGTTAAAATATTCATGTGTTTATCGATTAACCAGCTCCTCCTATTGCAATCTGTTGCGAAGTTTATTAAGTTGAGATGACCTTTTAAGTGTTTCCAGTGATTTAGCAAAATTCGTGAAAGTCTGCGTAGCGTACCATCGTATCTAAATTAATAGTAATGAAGTCGTCAATAAAGATAATTGGGTTGCAAATACATTAAAAAAATTCGTTACGCCGTAAAGCAGTTAGAAAATCTTGATTAAAGACAACAATGGCCTTTGTTATGTTAAATTTAGTTCACGCAGTGGTGTTATGTTAGATCATAAACTTTAAAAGCAAAGAGCATACTACGCGATTTTACTTTCATTTGCATAGGAGCATGAGCGCAATTTGTCTCGCCGTATGGATATTTTCCACGGTTTTTACCTCAGCGTGGTCGAATATATAGTTAGTAGATCGCTGATTTCGCTCGACGCTTTGCACTGATAACGTCCATGAGTGGTTGAGTAGGTAATCGTCGATGGCCGTACTCTGCAGTCCGTATCACCGCCGCTCGCTCAGTCGCTCGCCCGCGGTGCACTGTCACGATCGCCTATCGCAGGCGTATTGGCAAAGAAATACCTACAATTCACGACAAGCGATTTTCCAACAATGTCGCGACCTTGACTCGTGTCTTTCACAGTTTCCAGACTTTTGTTCAGTGAAATTATTCTCTTCAGGCCATTTTATACGCGTTAATTCATTCATAATGGAAAAAAGAACTGGCAAACCATTAGTAGTCATCCAGTGCTATGAAGTGAGTACAATGTTTTGAAAATACTGTCATCAGGTCATCTATTATAAACCATTATTGTGAACAAGATACCAATCAGTATTATGTTTTGCTTCGCATATTGCAACTCATGCATGGTGTATAATGCGATAGCGACCATAAAACCGAGATTAAAGTTTTTATTTCGCAATGAGACGGGAAGTAGTAACTTACATAGATTCGGAATAAATTCAAAATGGTATAGATCACCTACTTACGTACCTACTTAGAAGAAATATAAGAGTAGGCAGGTATATTAGATGCTTGGAGTATTATCCCGGTAGAGTCATCGCGAGTCATCGCTTCGGGCAGTTGGGTATTTTATCTGATGTTTGTTTTCGATAACACACTGGACGTGTGATAGACATTATTTTTGTCGTACCTATGGAAATCTACCTGTTGAGATAGGTAGGTACTTTGCACAATAGATTCTTAGCATAGACCCAACTTTTACAAAGAAAGACCAATCCTAAAGATACGGGGATATTCCAAAATCAGCGTTGCCTAATTTTGCCCTGATCTTCTTTTTCCTATAGTTCTTACAAGAATCCTGTACATAAAGTAAATTACTATCATAAAATTTGGTATTTTATGATATTTTTATTATATTACTAGCTAGCTATGCGACTCTACCGCTACCACATAGAATAATAATGCTCATTAGTTCCATGGTATAACCTGATAATAATCACAAATAGCGAGTACAATTATTGTAGCACTTTCTATTTTAAATCAAAATTTAAAAAATTTCACACCATAATTATTAAAATGGTCAATTATGTAGGTACTTTACTTATACGGTGCGCTGTGAGCAACATTATTGTCTTAATAAATGCGGTCAGAATTACTTGGAATCAGGTTTACTTTAGTTTAGCTACAAGATGCAAGGGACTCTTTGCTATGCTATTAGTGAGGAATCCTGTGTGGCATACCTAGCGTTATTAACTTTAACACAGAGGCTACTTTTTAACAAATTTCATCATATTTGAAGGTAACGATGTGGTAATTCCACATACCTATTTAAAGTGCACTTACCGCGAATGCGTTTAGTGCGAAATGCAGAAGTTTTCCTTGAATCAAATCGTTTGCTATTCAAACAAACCACGTCAAGATTTTACATCTTTTGATTTATTAAGGATAACAAGAAAATATTACCTTGTACGACTTACCTTCATAAAGAGGAAGATCATCATAAGTTAATATCATACCTAAATTACGTGGAGGCTTACCTCATGCTAACCTACCTACGTCATGAAAAACTCCGTTGTGTACCTACCCGTAGTTTTTCTTATAGGTACCTATACCTACTTCTACCTACATACATGAAAAAATATGTGATGTGTCATTAAAAACACAAAAACTTTAAATTATGAGGAAATAAATATTTATACTAGTTTTTGCCCGCGTTTTCGCATGCGTTGTTTCTAAGGAAACGTTTAAGGCTTAGCCGTGGAAAACTAAGTCTGTCAAATTGCATTTCAATTATACCAAATGTCGTCGGTAGAGGCGCTTATTTTTTACATAGACTCATGCAAAATTTATTTATTGTAGAAGAGGCAAACTTCTGTTTTTTTTTGTTGATAGCACAATCACAAGGTAATAATGTAATGATAACTAACATTTGCCCGCGGCTTTGCTATTGTTGCATGTAAAGTACCTTAATAAAACCTATGTCGCTTATTGTAGTATATCAATTATAATAAAAATTACATTTCTTGATAGTTATTCATATAAATCAGAAAAACCTAAAATAATAATATCATATCCATGCGTGTTAAAGTACCGACAATATCACGGACCATTATGATAATACTTTATACATTAAAAAAATATACTAATTTGGTCAAAACAACTGAGGAATAAATGGATTACAAAAGTGTCAATCGTTGAAGATATTTCGATTTGGTTTTGCAGGGCTTTCTCAATTTTTTATTAGGTAAATATAAATAATGCTGAACAAGCCACACAACATCATCTAACCCCAAAGTAAGTAGAGCTTGTGTTATGGTATACTTATTTTGATATACTTATTAAATACACTACACAGATAGATATTTTTTAATATGCATAAGACATTCAGAACACCTGGAACAAATACTTGCAGATGGTACAAACATTTTCCCTGAGGCGGGAATGAAACTAACTGTAACCTCCTGTGTCGCAGGTGCACCTTTCCCCGCCGCGCCAATCAAATAATCAGATATAAAATGAAATATAACAGTTATTCCCTTTACACCTTACAGGAGTCTTTTACATACACGTCACAAAATTCAAATAAGGTTCATGAGTAAAACTAGGAAATAAACTGATTACCTTAATTTTTTGTTCACTTCAATCTTTTTAAGGTAAAGTAAAGAAGCGAACAAGAAACCTTTACCTTGTTAGGGTGTTAGTTTTCGAGCTGGAGCAATACTATTAGCAATACCCAAGCTTTTTTATCCTCTAGAGATAATCTGATATTTTGTAGTAAGCCTTATAGCAAAGGATATGTTTGACAATTTGTTTGAATTTATTTTTTGATAATTTTTAACTCTCTTGGAGTTTTGTTGTAGAATCGTATACATTGCCATTTAAAAGATAATCTATAAATCGATACTGAAGTAAAACAATTTTTGCCTGTATCTTAGCCGCGCATCACGGCGAAACAATTGCATGAATTTTTTTTTGGGGGGGGGGGTCAATCTTCGGTTTTTAGTGACCAATTAGGTGACAATTTTAGAGACTTGGTGGGGTTTGAAGAAGTCGTTTCGATTTTGACAGCTATCATCGAAAATGTAGATTTACTTCTCACACAGTCAGGAAAACACAGGGAACAAAGTCGTAAGGACCTGTTACGACTATTTCAATGTTTTTTTCATTTTTGACATCCTTAGATGAGTTTCTCACCTTATGACAATTTTTTTTATTTTAGCAAAAATATTCATAAAAATACGTGAATGTTTGAATGATGAATGATGAATTCCACTGAGATTATTTTGTACACAATCTCAGTACTACTCGCTTACATAGGTAATTGATTTTACTTTCCGGAAATAAAAAGCAACAATCATGAAGATAGTTTTAGTTTAGATTGTAATTCTACAAAATAATCATAAAAACCACGACAGACCATGCCTTGCTATCCAAATTGATACCGATATAAAGTATTCTTTATTATGTTGCTACCTTCCAAGAACTCGCTGTGTTTCCACAGTTGACGACATCTCAAAGAATACGTAAAAGGTGCAAATAGACAAAACCAAATAATTGTAGTCATAATATACCGAATAATTGCAAAAGCCAAATGGCTATTAATTTTGGGCAGTCAGTCGAAGAACTTTTGTCGAAATTTCTAATTTTCTCATTTAATGAATGAAAAGACTCATCAAGAATTGGTGAATAACAAAGAATAACAAAGTGAATAACAAAGAAGTTATGACAAACCGCTCCGTTGAGGTTTTTCTATGAGTTAAAAAAAAAATTAAAGTAATTTTTTTTGAGTATTTGTCCTTTTGAGAATCTGTCTTCTTTATGAGAACAAACCGATAACTACGAGTAATTTAAATTTGCCTGTGGTTCTACTAGTAGAACTACGGGCAAAATATATACACATGGTTGGTCCTAAGTAAATCAGTTATCTAGTAAGTACCCATTACAAAGCTCTGCTTAGCTTCGGCCTTGGTGATGATGTGTGAATTCATCAAGTCCACTGCTGGACGTGGGCTCCTATTTTAATTTTTCAGCATTTTATATATTAAAGTCATCAAAATCGCCCTACCTTCTTAACATATTTTAACTCGACCAATACTTTCCGTGCTGTAAACATGTTGAGTAGTACCTACCTATCTAGCTACCAGAGATAAAACCACTACAAACCTATTCTACTTAATTGGTAGGTCTGTCAATGAATAAAATTCCTGCAAATTTATTTTAGCTTAGCTTCAATCAAATATAGACTTTATGTCAATGACAAATGAACCATTTAACCCGCAAAACAAAAGTTGTCGAAAATCGTAATTCGTACGTCGAGAACAGCTGTCATCGCGAAAAAAGTTACATAACCTCACGTCCGTCCGAGAAGGCATCCAGCCTTCGAATGAAGGTAGTGGAAGCTATTTTGAGCATATATTGAAAGGGATGTTTGAGTAATAAGGTTGACATTCTTTTGGCAAAATATTATAATTTTTGCAATTACTTTGCAAAACGCCTTACAAAAATGTGTTTTTTGGGATTTATTATTATTGTATTACATCCTATAAAAATTACGAATATTTAATGGAAAGATAAAATATTGAAGTAGTTGTTTTAATATTTTTAATTCATTTGGAGTCATTATATTTTCTGTGAGGCCTAAAATGCCGCGCTTTTTAAAGTGTTTTTCTCCAGTGGTTTATTTTAAAACTACACCAATTAACGTAAAATGAGGGATAAACTTTCAAAGATCAGTTCTTTGTTTACACAATGTGATATTTTTCATCACATAAATTACATGCGCTTTAGAGAAACCTTAAGGACGGCAATGTATGTCAATGTATGCATGGCATTCTTGTAGCCCCTTAAGGTTATTTCTACCCTATGGAAAATGATTTATGTGATAAAAAGTAGGCTATTTGTTATTTCAGGTATACACACTTCATAAACACATAAAAAAACAACTCGATCCGTTCAGTAGTTTTGGCATGAAATAGTAACAAATATACATTCATCCAAGCCCACTTTCGCATTTATAATAATAGTGTGATTATTTTAGTCCATGTCGTTAAGTCTGAATTAAATAAACCTACCTACACATTCAAGTCGATGCACTCGAATTGTTGGCAAGCAGCTCGATGATGGCAACATCTGTGACTAAGCTATACCTATACAAACATAGACTTTTAAATGGTGCTAACAATGTAACGAACGTAGGTATAACCTAGGTACATAGATGTATTCCTTGCAATCTTAACAGAGCTTATATACGCTGACAGTACTAGCTGAATTTCGGCCTCGGTGGCCGTAGCAGGACGTAATTTACATAACTTAGTGCACAAGTGTGTGCACAAACACACTGACATTGATGGCTATAGTTTAAGGATTTATGTATTAAAAGTGTCATGATTATGACACTTGGATGAGAGAAACACAAGCATCTGTTCAGATGCTAGTACAAGATGAAATCTCACCTCACCTAATAATATTATTAAATAATAAAATAGTATTGGTAAAAATAATATTATTAAAAAAATAATATTGGTCAATTGCTGGATGCAGGCCTCCCTCTGATAAGCGCCTTATTGGCTTTTATCTCGTGGGGGGTAATACTTAATAATCGTGGGTGTAATACTAATAATTCCCATGCTGGGCATGCGGTTTGGGGATCGTAGTTAGTTGGTAAAATTGTTCTACATGGGTCGCTGCTGCCCGTCCCCCGGTGGATATCCCTAAGTCGCCTCTTACGACACCCGCAGGAAGAGATGGGTTGGTGCCGTGGAGGATGCCGTGTGGAGATGAAATCTGCGGAGGTGCAATGTCGATGCAAACATTAACTAGTCACACAATATAAGAGAAGATGAGATGTTCATTAAAGGCACACATTCGTTTCGTTTTGGTGACATTTGAATTGACATCATTACTTAATAATGAAAAGGAATAAGTTTTCTATGACAGTACTCTGCACTCTGCGCAATGCAATAATATTGAAAATAATTGTTTTACCTAGTTATTTATTTTGAACCGTAGGTAGGTACCTACTGTCTGGTAAAGGCCTCCCTTTCTAAAAGTAAAACATACCTACTAAAAACTTATGACGACCTACGTTATTTATTTATTTACATTATAAGCTCCGTGCTTATTATATTATAGTGTAGCAAGCACTGTAACTAAATCATCAAATTAATGAACGCAATCCAGTCTTTGCAATATTTTCGCAATCGATTTACGCTCAATTTGCTAATTAGTTATTTCTGAGTATTTTACTGCCAATACCTTTCAAATAATAATATTTGTTTACTATTAGGACCTATCTCTGTGGTGTCTGATATGTCTTCTTAATAATAAAAATAAAATAATTATGTCGGACAATCTACACAACATCATCTAGCCCTAAGTTAAGCAGAGCTTGTGTTATGATCTAGCTCTTACGCTTCATGAGATGAGCCCTCTGACTGACGGACAGACGGATAGACAGCGGAGGCTTAGTAATCGGGTTTCGTTTGCACCCTTCGGGTACGATACCCTAAAACAACTACAAGGCACCTCAATAAAAAAAGAAAATCCTATGGAATGAGGCGATGCCCTATTCTACTGTTGGAACGAAGCTCTGTTCAGTATCAATAAGGCACCTACTGAATTTAATGTAAACAATGGTTGGTACTAAAACTAACTAAATAATTAATGATAATTACAATTATTTGGAAGCTGTCAGAGGGTTTACCTATCGTTGTACCTGTCTTTACATGGACCCCTGCCCACATGTGCGTCACAATTCACCATTTCCTCAACTAACAATTTTGTTATGTTTTGTCCACAGGATCGCCAAGCGACTTTGCCACTGAGGAAAGTGAACACTGATGTTAATAGTGGTGCAATCGACACTTCGAATGACATAACGAATAAGAACTCTGATGGCACTATCAAGAATTGGCCGGACGGCACCGTGAAAAACTTATCGAATGGCGTTATGAAGAATTTGACAATTGGAATGAAGAGCTTGCAGAATGGCAGGCAGAACGAACACTCTCAATCACTGAGACGAGACATACCATCACCTGCACGAGCAATCCCACCGCCTCCACCTCCTGTAAGTTATACATAGTTCTATTCTATTTATCATTATCAGCCCGTATAAGTCCACTGTTGAAATAAACCTCCTCCAAACGCCAACCACCGAATAGCGGTCCAAGCCGGCTCCTTCCATCAACTCCCTGCGATTACTACAATGTCGTCGGTCCAACGAGTCTTCCCATCCTCCGTTTCACATTCTATCGTGGTCGCCACTCGAGAACCTTTAGGTACTCAAGGGTTATCGGTTCTGCCAGCTATATGGCCTACCCACCGCCACTTCAGCCTGCTAATTCTGAGAGCTATGTCAGTTACTTTGGTTCTTTTGCGTATTTCCGTTTTCAAAGATTAGTATCTGAATTTACGCGATAGTTCGCGTAAAGAAACTCTGGGCTTAGCTCTCTCCATAGCTGGCTGGGTGACTTTGACCTGTACGAGGCCTATAGTCAGGGACCACGTCTCGGATCGGGTTACGGAAATCCGTAGAAGAACCAGAGTAACCGACATAGCTCTCAGAGTTAGCAGGCTGAAGTGGCGATGATGGGCAGGTCATATAGCTCGCAGAACCAATAATCGTTGGGGAGTACAGTTTCTCGAGTGGCGACCGCGATGCAATGCGAAACGGAGTGTGGGAAGACCTCCCACTCGATGGAGAGACGACAATAAAGCCGTCGTCGCTAGGAGTCGATTGATGGAGGCCGCTATTTTTGGCGTCGTTTGGGGGAGGCCTATGTTCAGCAGTGGACGTACACGGGCTGACGATGATGACTAGGTATTTTGTTTCTTCTGTCGCTCTACCACGTTATATTTGTAAACAAGATCAATTAACAACGATTATTTACTATAATACTTCATTGTCAATTAACAATCGAATAATATTATTGTTCTGTTCACATATATACACAGTTCAACAGTGGTGTCTATTCAGTCGGTACAATTTATGTCCGTCAAATTATTAGTTTAGTTTTTGTGCCATCTGAATTGACACAAATACTGACTTCACACTTAGTAAGTTGATAGGTACACGTCCGAGAGTTAAAACACGTAGAAGTCTTGGTTTTAGCCTGATTAAAAACGAATGCGTAATTACTAATTAGGTAAGCATGTAGGTATTCTACGTATGAGCGAATCCTTGACTGCAATTTGCCAAGCCCAAATATTACTATGATTAGCTGGTTGCAGTGCGTGAATAAGCTTATCGAACACACTTATGTTTTACACACTTAATTACTAGTTTCTGCCCGCGGCTTCGCACTTGTATTTTCGGTGTTATAAGTAGCCTATTATCTAAGTTAGGCTTTGTTCTAAACGTACGCCAAATTTCTTCTTACTATGGTCAGTAGTTTTGGAGATCCTAGGAAACAAAAATTCACTTTCGGCTTTATAATATTAGTAGAATAGTAGGATACAGTTGGTAGGATAGGATACAGTACACTACGTTCGTAATATCTGGTTACTCTCGGTCTCTTTCATAAAAGTAATTGGGTAAGGTTGTTCATCTCAAATTATGTTTTTTAGATGCCGAATTCGAATGGAAATACAGACCACCACAACGGCAACTGCAAAGGTGCTGAAAACACAAGTCACATGGTTAATCCACAAGTTGATCTGAAAGCACCAAACTACCGTAAAAACGGCATCTCGAGGACACCAACACCAGATTACAATAACAAACTGGACTCTACGCTAGTAAGAAAAGTCAAGGAAGATAAGGCGGAGTTAGATTCCTTAGAATCTTATAAGTTGAAGAACCCTTCTACCGCCCCGCCGAAACCGCCTTCGAATTACTTTGTGAGAGCCCCTAATGGTACTGCCACCATGAAGAAACATACACGACCTGTCTCAGTCACGATAGGAGAATATGCATACAACGGAAGCAGCAGGCGAGAGCCCACCAAGTTAGAATTCCTCAACGGTGACAAACCTGACGGGCCCCTCGAGGCAAGCGAAGAAACTTCTATAACCAATAGGCTACAATCTGAACTGGTGCTCACTTTATCTAGATCCAATTTAAGAAAGAAGACTGATGCTTTGGTAAGTTATTTGAAACATCCATTTGCAAAACACCATTTGTATCTTAGTATGTTATGTTCACAAACTTCGTAAATGTTTTTTACAGGAACGCAGTTTAATTGATCAAAAAACTAGTAAAGTGTTAGTCACGTTTAATGGAGACAGTGATTCTTCTATGGATCAAAATTTCCATGCCAGATATGGCAACAATCTGCTACCCCTACCACCTTCTGTTAACATACCCAAGGTTTCCAAGACGATGAACAAAATTACTGCAAACTAAACCCCCTTTTGATGAAATACTGGTTTATGCCACATCGGCCTTCTCTACGTATGAATTGTTATACTTACCCTTTTTATATTAACACCACAAAATTGCATGTTATGAATGACACTCTTTTGATAATAGGTGGTGGATTTAAAAAATAAGTACTGGATCATGCACGACAGTAAAATTTGGGTCCAAATATAGTGAGAAACATATTTATTTGCTACGATCTTTCTAATAATTTAATAAATCTACTTTACAGACTGACACTACGTGATAATGAAGAAGAGTGACTTCTCCCTCCACTTCCAAGAAATCCAGTGAATATTTGGTTAGCTATCGTAAATTTAAACCAAAGTTAGTTAAAGATTTAAGAAATTGTTTATTTTATTGTATTGTTCTATATACCTTAGTGCCACCGTCAATCAATGTTTCGAATAGGTATGTTAATTGTGTACAGACAATTGTTATAAGTTTTCGATTTAAAGTAATAATTTGTATTAGAAACTAATGGAATATTGTGTCTAGTTAAATGCATCTCTTGAACAGAATTTAAAATGTAAATGTTTTTGGCGGATTGTTTTATAAATTGCTAAGTCAAAATAAATTAATAGTTAATTGTACTTTTTGTTTTAACTTCCTATCAAACCGAAAAAAACATTACAATGTATCAGTAGGACGAGTTTTTCTAGCCTTTAGTGCCTTCGTAGCATAAAACATCGAGGCTTTATAGGAGCGCGTTGATATCTTTACGCCGTAGAGCTCCACGTAGCAACGAAGCATATTTTGTAGGCACTACGTAGCATGTGTCATCGTGGCTTGGCTATAGTAGCGCGTTGATGTCTTTTGTATGCCGTAGAGCTCCACGTAGCGACGAAGCATACTTTGTAAGCCGTAGCGCTTTCATAGCATGACACATCCAGGCTACACTAGCGCGTTGATGTCTTTTGTATGCCATAGCACTCTGTGTAGCAGCGTAGCATTAGTAGGCCGCGCAGTAGCGCTTTCGTAGCATGATACATCGTGTAGTCGGTTAATAAATAGTAGCGCGTTGATGTCCTTTGTATGCCGTAGTAGCGCTCTATGTATTTATTAGCGTTGCATTAGAAGGCCGTGGCGCTTTCTTAGCATGTATCGTGGCTATAGTAGCGCGTTGTCTATTTAATGCCGTATTACTTTTGCGTGCGTGGGTCAATGATTTTTAACCCCCGACGCAAAAAGAGAGGGGTTTTATAAGTTGAACGTGTCTGTCTGTGTATCTGTGTATCTGTCTGTTAACGGATGAACCGATTTTCGTTTAGTTTTTTTGTGTCAGATAATTTTATCCCGAGTGTTCTTAGCCATGCTTGATGAAAACTGTCGGGGGGGGTTTTAAGTGCGTAAGCCCTCACATTCAGGGTAATTTCTAAGAAATCAAATAATATCCTAAAAATGTTCGACATCGACGGGACTTGAATCCGCATCCTTTAGGGTAGGGTGCGGGTATTATTTGATTTGTTATAAAATCTTAGCGTTCAACTTACCAAAGAGGAATTTTACGGTAAACAAACTACAACAACCAAAGACCATCTGAAAAAAGTCTGCAGAGTTTTCAAAACATAGAGGTAAGATAGGACAATTCCTCTAAGTTTCAAAACGACAGCCGTGTGACAACCAGAATTCTCGATACCTACTGTTGTTTGGTTAGAGCATGTAATTTTTTATGATTTTAGTTTAGAAACTTATTTTTTTATTAACTTTGATGATTTTATTTTATAATTTCTTTTTTTAACATTAGTATTAGTAAGGCAATCGTTTATGCATTTCTTATTTTATTTGATCGGGAGTTCAGTGTATTTTAAACATAATCGAAGTAAGAGGTACCTACCCATACAGCATCATGCAGGTCTGAAAGGATTGAAAGTACAAGGTACAATGATAGGTTTGCTATACTATCAATCTACACTATAAGTATCTACATACTTCGTAATGAAGCAGTGGGATCCAAGGAGTTTGGGTAATCTATTGGAATTTACCATACAAAGCACATTCAGAGAAACTACAAGAAATGGAGTGCATAAAGGATTTGTTTACCTAGGTGAGTAGGTAAATAATTTTTTGTTCTGTAATTTCATGTGCAAAAGAGCATTAAATTGTGCTCATAATCACGTTGGGAAGTATGTAGACAGATACCTACGTACTTTGTTATTACTAATATTATAAACGCGAAATTTTGTAAGTATGGATGGATGGATGTTTGTTACTCTTTCACGTAAAAACTACTGAACGGATCGGGATGAAATTTGGCACAGAGATAGATTATAGTCTGGAATACCACATAGGCTATATTTATCCCGGAATTCCCACGGGAACGGGAACTACGCGGGTGAAACCGTGAGGCGCTGCTACGCAAAAAACTACTGAACGGATGTGGCTGAAAATTGGCACAGAGATAGGTAGATTATAGTCTGGAATACCACATAGGCTATATTTATCCCGGAATTCCCAAGGGAACGGGAACTACGCGGGTGAAACCGCGAGGCACTGCTAGTAATTATTATAAAACAAAGTCCCCCGACGCGTCTGTCTGTCTGAACGAGATAATCTCAAAAACTACCGGACGAATATTCATACAATTTTCACCAACGAACGAAGTGATTTATGCATGAAGATTAGGCGTTAAATTATGATACGACAATAATTGTTGAAGATGTTGGAAATCATGATGCTAACTGGGGTCTTTACTGGCGTGCGCCACATACTCCAATACGCCGAATACTCCAGCCCAACTCAATGTGAAATGTTTGTAAACCAAAATAAAATAATTAAAACTCACTTGCTTGGCATCCGTTTCAGATATAATCCTACTAATTATTATAAACGCGAAAGTTTGTATGGATGGATGGATGGATGTTTGTCACTCTTTCACTTAAAAATTTTTGCGCGGAGATAGATTAGTCTGCAATAACACATAGGCTATATTTTATCCCGTAATTCCCACGGGAGCGGGAACTACGAGGGTGAAACCGTGAGGCGCTGCTACGCAAAAATTACTGAACGGATCTGGCTGAAATAAGGCGCAGGCCGCAGAGATAGATTATAGTCTGGAATAGCAAATAGGCTATATTTTATCCCGGAATTCCCACGGGATCGATTTCCTAAATAAATCGCTTTGCTATCCGTGCGAGGCCGGGGCGGGTTGCTAGTCTACTTGTAATTTGAATAGGCTAAAGTTTTATTTATAATATTTAGTACTGACGCCCCATGTATTGCTGATCAACGAACCGTCGTATTATCCGAAGATCCCAAACTTGTACGACATCGATTCATTGAAAATGGCCGTGTTCAAGAAAAGTGAAAGACAGACTTTGAAAATAACTTTCGATGATGGCTCTGATAGATATTTTGAATTAGAAAAAATGTCTAATAAAAAGGTAAGCAGTTATTTGTAGGTACCTATCATAAGTAGGTAATAAATTAATTTATTCCGACGAAATTTTGGTATCTCTGAATAGCTAGCAACAGTTCAGAACTGACAGGGCTGCTTAAGTCTTGTGTGACACAACTTTTGTCACATTATCACCTAAGACTTATTCAGACTTATTTGGACGAAAACCAAAGTAGGCAAGTACCTACCTACCTTGACAAGGCACACAAGACAATCTAAGTAGGTAGATACTTTGAAACAATCTAGGAAGAAATCTTGACTAATCTGCTTAACTTGGGGCTAGATGATACTGTGTGGATTGTCCAGCATTATTTATTTATTTTTATTATACCTACAACCGGCTGTCATGTGGCAGTTGCGGTTTGTATTTTTTCATTGTAAAATGAAAAATGTCTTGATATCTATGTAATACTTATATAATGTAGGTACCTACCTACCTGATAGGTACGTATCAGTTCGGGTGTTCTAGGTATTTTCTATATATAATAAAAAACATCACCTAATCCATATACTATATTGTATTATGTAGGTATATCAGTCATCTAGTAGGTACCTATACCTACCCAAAACAACCTTAGTTAGGGGCTAGATAACGCTGGCTGTGTGAGTTGTCCATCATTATCTATTATTATTTTCAGGCTATGTGGACAATGTGGTGTAAGCAAGTTGTAACATTAAAAAAACGAAAAACAGGCCTTTCGAAAATGAGCAAAACATTTAAAAATGTTAACAGCCTTGATTGGAACATCGTTCACCATAAGGTAAATATTATATTCAGCTTAGTACCTACCTACCTACGAAGGCCTAGTTATTCAGCAGGCTGGCAGCGTGTCATGCTGTCCATGTAAATGTAGTTATGTAAAGTACTACCTATCTCAAGATCGACGAGTTTGGCCACAATTTTGAAAATTTGAATGCTTAATTTCGTGCTGCTCGGTAGCGGTGTGAGATAATTATGTGATAACGTGATAAGGCTAAGGACGCTGCCGCTGTGCATCCACTTTAGGGACCAGCTACTTTTTCATCAATAGGTAGGTAGGTAGGTATCTAGGTACATATTTTTTTCTTTAAAACCTACCTATCTGGGTCTGTAGGTAGGGTACGTAGGAAGCTATGTATTGTATTTGTTTTAGTGGAAACCGCAACATTTTGTATGGAGCGACAAATGCACCTATTTGGGTTCTAAAAGAGAAAATGAAGACACAAGTCGCCCCAGTCCAGTGCCTGGTCTTGGGCCTACTGAAGACATCAAACTATTGTACCTTAAGCCTCAATATTTCGGGTGCTGGGACCAATCAGAGCACTGGGTTCAATGTGAAAGCAATTTTGTGCTTAGTATAGATAAATGAAGAGAGCTAACGAAAAATTATAGAAGGTTTGTTGGATTTTTTTCCTAGAAGCCAAATTAATAAGGTTGGTTGTTGTGTCAGCTCAAAAAAAAGACCCTGACCTTTCCCAGGCGACAAAGGCTGCGTCCCATTTCTCACTTAATACCTACTATCTTGACCTAAAACGCAGGTGGTCACGTCTGCCTTCATGTAGCGGTGGCGCGCCCCTACGGGTCTCACCGCCAAGGCTGGACAGTGAATGCGTTATAGCGCTTAGGCGCTGCACAAGCTATGCGCGCACGAGAGTGCGTTTCCTTTCAACTGAGCGCACTGGTGCGCATGATGCGATCGTTGAAACGGAACGCCAAAAATTTGATCTTGAAATAATATCAGAGTTTACTCCAGTTTTAGCTGTGGTGATCAGTGCATTTGACTAGGCGAGTTTCCGCTGGAAAACAATGGCGTCCCAGATGGACAAAAATCAAACAAACAACACGCCCGCTTTTGAAATTTCGCTAAAATGACGCCCAAATGACGTCGCCCACAGGAACGCATGAGCTGCCTTGTCTCGAAAGGTGAATCAGTTCATGCGCTCCCGTGCGGTCTCGCAGCGCGCTGGAAGTAGAAAAGGAACGACTTCATGCGCGCATGAGCGTTTAATGCAAGAAACGGAACGCAGCCGAAATCTACATTGTCAATGTCAAACATGACAGTCAAGTGAGAAACCCAAACAAACAAAACGTAGGTACATAACCTCTAAAAAAACAGATAAATACGGTAACTACTAAAAGTGCATTCCTATGATGGACTAAACTTTTATTTCATTTCATAAAGGAAGGAATCATGTCATTCCTAATAAGTGTGGTGCGAAGTCTATCTCGCTTCCAATATCACAATCCACTACTTGTGACCACATCAATTAATTTGATAAGAAAATCTGCTCGATGTTTCAGTGTAAATTCGACATTGTCCCACAAAATGTACTTGGAATATGAAAACAAATACGCTTATGACATCATGAGGAGTAAAGGCTATGCTATGGACATTGAAATCAATACGAGAAGTACAGCTTTGAACAAGGAAAGTTTACAAGAACTCCTTGAAGAAAAATGGTCAAAGAGACAACCTTCTGAAATATTTGAGGCCTACACGAAGATTAGTTCATACTGTTTAGAAAACAATCTATGCATATCTAACACCATGTTTGATAACTTCATAGATGATCTTACAGACAACATCAGCAAAGCAACAGACAGTGAATTAGTTTCAATATTCTATGCGTTGAACATGTGGCCAGAAACAAAGTCGATAAGGACAAGGAACTTGATAGAAGTGTGGGCAGCCCTGGATGATGCATGCTTGGAAAGAGTGAATAAGTGGTCACCTCCAGAAATACTTACATTCATTGCATTGTTTTACATGCTCAATGTTTCAAAAGTGAGTGATTTTTGCAGAAAAGGTTTGATGAAACTAGCTGATAAAGCAAAAAAGTTGACAACGGAGCAACTTGTCCAAACTATGTTCTTCGTGGGAATCCAGAGGCAATCACCACATGATGTGCACAACCTAGAAGTACATTTCAATGAAACTTTTTCAAATTACTCTCTAGATGAACTTGCTATTATGTCAATGGGATTTTTTAAAAGCAAAACACCAATAAGAAGTGTGGAACTGATAAAAAATATTATTGGCAAAATTATGGACAACCCCAGAGATATTCACGAGGTGTCATTAGCAGCTCTACTAAAGATAATTAGGTACTCATTGAAACTGCCTGCATGTGATGGGATAGTCTATGAACTGCTTGATGTACTTAAACATGAGGTACCAAGGCTCTCAATCATGTGTAATGTACATATTTCATTACTGGGAATGTCTAAACTCATTTTTCACAAAGATTGTTTAGATGCTGTGGCAGAACATACTCTAAAAAAGTTATCTGATGCCAGACTCAAAGATTTAGAAAGATTGGTTCTCACTTTTGGCACGTTGAACTATGTGCCACAAACACAAGGAGACTTCATTGGTGCAGTCATAGAAGAATTGAGAAATCCTGCAAGACATAAGGAAATACTGGCTCATGGTAGAGCTTTTGCATGCTGTATATCATATCTGGGGCTCCTTGATAAATTCCCAGCTGATCTTATAAATCAAGTTCTGAGTAAAGATTTCTTGAACAATGCCTATGGAAAATCAGCATTTACATATGGCAAAGAAATTCTAGTTGTTAACAACATAGCTGAAATATTTTGTAAAAACGAGAATATTAATTTCCTCCCTGAAAAAGAAATTAAAATGCTAGCCAAAAAATATACTGATTATATGCCTAGATCAGATTATAAAAAACAATATAATGCTACAGAAAAAATGATCCTGGATATTGTGAAAATACTTGAGGAGACAAGAGGAGGTAGTGAATTTGTAACTGGTGATCATATTTTGCCCCATTACCAAAGAGGAGGTAGTTACCAAAATATCCTATCATAATAGATAATTTTAAGAATAGAAGTAAATTAGGACTATATTCCAGCCAAATTTTATGTACAATGTTTGTAAACAAACTGCCCATACATAACCAAAAGTTCACTCACAGGTGAATTTAAGTTTTTTGTGTTATTACTTGATGTGAAATGTTTGTAAGCAAACAATACCTCAAGGTTTTGCTTACAAACATTTCACATCGAGTTTGGCTAGTGTACAGTATTTAAAATCCAGCTAACTGCAGACTGTTGCAAAGAAAAGTACTATGTAGATAGTACCAAATGTAGATACTTAAATACATACTTTAAAATTTAAATACTTTAAAATTTTAATATATTTTAAAAACCATTATGATTTCAGATTTGATATTATGCAATGGTCCTAAAGGGAAACCTTTGTCTATTCCCAAGGAAACTTTTCTACGTAATTTCGGAACCATACAAACACCTCCTGATGACAATAAGTGGATAGTGCTTGTTATTAATGGAAGAAATGGCACTATAAATGGAACTGAAAAACCAACCGGACCTTTTAAACTAAAATTAAGGGAACTACAGACTTTGGGATATCATAGTAACTTGGTAGGCAAACTACTAAATGTTTACTTGTATTGATTGATTATTTGGTAAACCACAGCACCGACAAGCACTGTAAGACCATTATTATGGCGAGTCCAGCAGTGGAATTCTTTCACCTGAAATGATGATGATTAAGACTAAAATTATTAATTTATTTGTTACATGACATACACAAAATTCACATACATGTAATGAGGAAAACAGATTTCCATAATTGGCTGCCTCTGCCTCAGCATGATGATGATGAGAAACAGAACAGTATCACAAAATTGTATTATGCCAAATTACATTTGTAGTTAGTAGTAGTCAATAGATGGAGGTGGCTGCCGCAGGGCTGCTGTTTGTGGAGTTGTTTTAGGGAGGCCTATATGTGTGGCCAGTGTATGTATTGTGTGCTGATAAAGAAATGATTAGTTGGGTATTGATCAACTTTATATTACAGGTGCTGTGGGATGTTTATTCAAACCTGAAGTCAGCTGCTGAAAAATCCGAATATTTGAATAAATTAATAAACCAAGCTGTTAAATGTGTCTGAATTAAAATAAATTTGAAAAACCCAGCGTTATGATTTTTTATTCACTACAAGGGAAAGCGCTGCCTAATAAATATTCATAAGCTAAAACCAACCTAGACTGCATGGTACATGAAGGCCAAGTATCTTGCTTTAGTACTATTATACTTATAAATCTGTGGTACCTAAGTACCTACCTACTAGAAATATTGAAAATTGAAAGATACCGGCTCAGGAGCGAGATGAGTGGAGGAACAGGGAGGCCATTACCCAGCTGTGGGACACACCAGGCTTATTGTAAATTGTAGGAAGTGACACTGAAAGGAAATGTTTCCTTTATTTTATAAAACTGCGCACAGCGTTTTGAAAAATTACATGTCCGAACCAACTAAAAATATCTCCCTGTGGGTTCTGTTGTTATTTGTTCCGTAGACAAATGATTTTTTTGCGATAGTGTTTGATTATTGCATAGTGTTTTGTACGATGGTACGGAACCTTCCGTGTGCGAGTCGACTCGCCGATAAACTCCAAAACGACAATAAAACCAAACTTCGTTATAACAAAGGTTCATAGCATGTTGTGCTATGATTTTTTATTTCTTATATAAAATATAACATGGAAAATGCAAGAAACTACCTGTAGCCTAATTACATAGCGTTAAGTGGAAATACACGCTGGCTAGCGGCCATTTTGCGTGCTTATGTGGCGCGCCACATAAGCACGTGCGCGTTTATTTCATTAAGCTGATTGGCTAAATAACTGAATGAACCCTAAATAAATCACTCTCTTATGTCAAATCGCGTGTAAATACTGTCAAAAACCTGCCTAGCGCGTGTAGTTAGCAAATTTCACGCGAGTAGTTGCCGTGTGCGTTTATTTGCTGCCTAAAAGTACTCCGGCAGTGGAAATTGGTGCAAAAATTTATCGGGGTCGATTTGTAGGCGGATAAAATTAACGCTCAAACAAATATGGCCGCATCGCAATTCACCGCATGAGCTATCGATATAGGTAGATAGGTACACACGTGTGTGACAAAGTCATAAATTTCCTTGTGCTTTCAATTCAATTCGTTTATTTTTATGTTATTTGTTTGTTCATTTATTTATTCTGTTCGTATTTCCTTTGTGCATAGCTTCTTTGTGCATACGATTCTTAAAATTACTGAGTTACCATCTTGTCTTGTAGGTATTTTATAAGGTAAGATACATAATTATTTGTAAAATCAACGAAACAAGTTGTTACTCATCGTTATTTACTTGTGTTGAAGTGATGATGTCCATAAAACTCTGTAGATAGGTAGATAATTACCTTTTTTCTAAAGGATTCAAGACAGTAGGTACACACACATGGATAGGTACTATATTTTTCAATTATTGTTCGTTTCACAGTATGGATTACGCCCTCATTGAAATGTGGCGACGGCGGCGTAGGGCCAGAAGCGACCAAAGGCGTTTGGAACTTAGAACTATACGAGATCAAACCAACCCTTTTGAGATCCCAGAGGTTGAATTTATTTCGCTCTTTAGAGCCAACAAAGCGATGGTACTGTATATTACCGAGCAGCTTAAAAATGACCTCGAGCCTCGCCGCGCAGGAGGGGTGCCAGTACATTTAAAAGTGAGTTTCCCCAGTAAACTTTCCAATCAGTCCAATCAATCCATCCAATAGTTAAATACCCACCTTTGTCTGCCGCAAAACCTTCTGCTTATGATGATATATAAATTAATCTATAAAGGTCTACTTGCTAGTCAAGAAAGGTCCACTGGGATATGATGCCCATGGCGTCCGCTAAGTGACTAATAACGACTCCAATCCACACATAACACACACATGGGGTACATAAGTAACTAAGGGTAGTTAACCATGGGTACCTACCCTCAAGATTATCATTTTCGTTCTTTTTACAGTATGGATTACGTCCTCATTGAAATGCGGCGATGCGGCGTAGGGCCAGAGCAAGCGAACAAAGGCGTTTGGAACGTCGAGCTTCATATCGAGAGATCATAGCTACCCTTTTGAGCTCCGGAATTTGTTTTGCTCCTTAGAGCCAACAAAGTGATGGTAATATTATCTTACCGAAAAGCTTGAAAATGACCTAAAGCGTAACCGCGCAGGAGGAGTGCCAACACAATTTATATGTGAGTTTACTATGGTTTACTATGTAGGGATTATTTTATTTTCAAAATTTCACAGCTATTTTACAGCTAGGTGTTATTTGAATAGGAAGTTATTTACATACCTACTAAACATGCTGTCACAGACCAGCGCATGAACCTATGGTGTGGTCCAATAACAGGTTTCGGCAGACTACTACAATAAAATAACAAACCTTCGGTCTAGTCTAAAGGTCTCATTCAGAAATATATCACTGCTTATTTACCTAATCCTAAAAACATTAAAGTACCTTACAATTATAATGATGCCTTATTATGATACCTCACAGGTCCAGCGAGGAACAGGCCAGAATAGTATACAGTAGAATAGTAATAGCACTCAGTGAAGGATGAATAAATAACAGAGATGAATAAGTGGTTCTTTGAATTAGGACACCTACAGAGAATAAATTTCCTTCATCTTATGTTTTCAGATGGATGTTTTCAGCCCAAGTGGATTATGTTTCGAGGCAAAGAAGCATGTAATTGTTGTAATGTGCTCGGTGCTCGGCTATAGACTGCACATAATTATGAGACTGTGAATATAAAAAGAGAAAGGGTTAAAGTAAGGTTGAGTGGGGTAATTCCACATCCAATAGGCTGCAATAAAAGATATTGCTTAAAAGTGACATCGAGAACTTTAACCAAAAACCATTACCGAACCGGTATTTTTTTAAATAAATGTATCAGAAAGTTGGTGATTTTAGCAATCGATTTTTTTTTGTGGGAGTAAGTAGAATCATAGTAGAATCATGGGCTCAATAAAGAGTTGCCAAAGAAACTGCGATTATTATTATTATTTAAACTTAAAGAAGAAGCTTTGTATCAGCAAAAGTATCGTCATCCAAACAATCGAAAGCTGCAATCAATCAAGAGAGATACAGAATTCAAAAGTACTATACTCAATTATCGAACAGGTAAATGCAATTAAATCAAACTATATGATTTCGATAAAATATTTAGAACAGTATTTACAAATTTTATTATGTTGTGTTGTGATTTATTGTGTATTCTTAGTCTTAAAAACTTTCTAATCTGAAGCTGTGAGATTTTATGTCTATTTACTTTAATTATAAGAGAGACTGATTATGTTTTGGTAACTGTTATTTTATTGTAGAGTATAAATTGTACTAATTGTAGTTTTAAAAAAACTATTTTAATCTGAAGCTGTGATTTTATTGTTGTTGAATTTTAGAAATATTTTTTTTACATTTGCCGTTGTGATTATGACTGAATAGACATATTTGAAATAGGTACATCTTTAATTTTTATATTTACACAATGTTTCTTGGAGCGCGGTGGAACTCAAATATTCAGTTATTTTATTGCTTAAAAATTATTGGAGCGTTGTGGAATCAATGAGTATGAACTTTAAATTATTGAGAACAATGGGTTTTGGAGCGCAGTGGAACTACCCCTTTGTAAAACTTACACTGATCAAAAAGAAATCAATCAAATTGATACATTTTAATTAGGTACTTCTTGTTAGATCGGGAGTACCTTTCGACAGGTAATACATAGATTATTATATCCACACACCACTAGTATGATATACATTTACAAATCACTGAAGTTTCGGAATTCGAATGACCATATATTATTTCCTCTCTATTGGGTATGTGTAATCTAGAGGCAGCTTATTTAATCCATAAAGATTAGTTGAGCAAACAATCTAGAGGCACTTGAGCAAACAATCTAGAGGCAGCTCATTTAATACACATACATTAGTCGAGCAAACAATCTAGAGGCAGATCAACTAATCCGTATAGATTAGTTGAGCAACCAATCTAGAGGCAGCTTATTTAATACACATACATTAGTTGAGCAAACAATCTAGAGGCAGCTCAAGTAATCCGTATAGATTAGTTGAGCAAACGATCTAGAGGCAGCTTATTTAATACACATACATTAGTCGAGCAAACAATCTAGAGGCAGCTCAACTAATCCATATAGCTAAGTTGAGTAAACAATCTAGAGGCAGCTCATTTAATCACTATAGATTAGTCGAGTAAACAATCTAGAGGCAGCTCAACTAATCCATATAGCTAAGTTGAGCAAACAATCTAGAGGCAGTTCAACTAATCCATATAACTAAGTTGAGCAAACAATCTAGAGGCAGCTCAAAAAATCCATATAGCTAAGTTGAGTAAACAATCTAGAGGCAGCTCAACTAATCCATGTAGGTAAATTGAGTAAACAATCTAGAGGCAGCTCAACTAATCCATACAGCATACAGATTGTTAGCTCAACTTATCTATATGGATTAGTTGAGCTGCCTCTAGATTGTTTGCTCAACTTAGCTATATGGATTAGTTGAGCTGCCTCTAGATTGTTTGCTCAACTTAGCTATATGGATTTGTTGAGCTGCTTCTAGATTGTTTGCTCAACTTAGCTATATGGATTAGTTGAGCTGCCTCTAGATTGGTTGCTCAACTTATCTATATGGATTAAGTTTGGGTTGACAAATCCAACGGGATTTGTTTGTCTTCACAAGTAGGTAGGTTAGGTTCCTACTAACCTACTTTGGTTCTAGAAGATGAAAAATCTTATTTTCAACCTTACGCTAATGAAATAGAGATTATATTACAATACTTAAAATGCAAAGGGTTACTGTGTTACAGTGTTGGAAAGGGTAACCCCAAACGACCGGGTTATCAAAACTATGGAGTACTCAAAACCCTTTCAAAGCGTAACCCATTCGACTGGGTTTTGAAGGGGTTACCCCTAAAAGCGGATTATTCATTGAAAGGGTAACTTATGGACAGGGTTTTAAAACAACCGCTTCGAAAAACCCTATCGAAAACCCCTTCAACGGGTAACCAAATCAGTCCCTGGTTTTAAGTCAATACCTATCAATATTCTATTTACAGCGAATAATTTGTTTCAGGTCTGCCAAAATCACTTTGAGAACTACCAGTCACACTGATTCAGAAAAAGTTTTTGTTTTTATAAAGCGTAAGCCTCACACTTTGGCAAATTTCTATAATATTATGAAATAGGTATTATTGTATCAAGATTTTGCACGCCGCAACGGTAGAAATAAATTGTGTCATATCTAAACATATACATAATATATCTATGTACCTTATTTACATGTATTTGATCAATAAATTTTACTTTACTTTACTTGTCATATCAATCATCTCACAGCTAAAAAACCTATTTTATGCATGGTGATACCCTACTTTCCATAGGGACATTAAGGTAATACATATTTAAAGACCATTGATAAGTTATATTATGAAGATTATAGGAGGTAGGTAAATATTTTGTATAGATAAAGGAATGAGAGTAGAGTCCTATACCTTCACTTGCCTGTTGTTATAATGGAATTATTGTTTACATCATAATGGAATGGACGGGCACAGGATAGATATTTGAGGATGTTTAAGGTAGGTAAGACATGCGGAAACCATACATTATACCTTACATTGGTGAAACTATGTTATGAAATTGCACCAAACTTTAGTAGGAAGTTTTATCAAAAAAAAGAACATTTCCTTTAAAAAATGTATTCAAAAGCTGTAACACATTATAATACCTAGCAAGTTATCAACACCATGACTGTAGACACAATAATAAGACCCCAGGTTATGCGTCTCAAAATGTTATGTTATTTGAGTTTTTTCAAGTTTGATAAATATCTGAAGATATGTTTACACGTCATGTAGATGGTAGTGGTGTTTGCAATGTTATTAATCCAACAGTTCTGCTTTATTTCTGTGATAACCTGTACAGTGTGCAGTTTCTCATTCATTTTGTTGAAAAAGGTTAGTTTGATAGTAAATTTCAGCACCCAAATATATTCAGATGCACTGTTTTGTTTAGCCATAGGTACATGTTACATCGATGCACAAGTTATTTGCACTGTTTTATTTCGTTCCTAGTCTGCGTTGAAGCTTTCTTAGCACTCGTTATTCGACTTTACTTTTGTGCACAGATTTGTGGATGGTAACAAATCACTCTCCGGTTGCCGGGTTTACGGGGTCTTTATCAATAGTAAACTTGATTAATATTTTCAATACTTTTTTATGATTATTTACTTGGTTTTTCTGCTAAAATATTTCAAAAACACTTTTTTCTTTTTGGTTGCTTTTGGTTATGTTAGATTATAATAATATGTTGCCAGCAAACACACGAACAATTTTGCGATAAGAAATTTACGGAAATGATGCATGCACTAAGGAAATTCTTGCTATAGTGTATAAAATCTTAACTGACTTGCGATACGGGGCGTAATGAAACGTATTACACAGCGAGCGTTCGTGCAGTCATTACCTAAGGGAAAAAAGGCGCTCTGTGGCCAACCCCTCAATGCTCTGTATATTATGATACCTTTGTTAGTAGTAGACCGACAACATTTTAGATTTAGGTTCTCCAAACTTAATGAACAAGCGTGTGTTTCAGTGTTATCTGAAATCTTCCTGAAAACAGGCACGACACCGATTTGGTGAATCACTTATGTTGGTGCTTCCAATTTTACTTATGGTTTCTCTAATAAAACAAATAAACAAAGCCTATTATTTAGGAAACTTAATTCCGCGCGGACGAAGTTGCAGGCAACAGCTAGCTACCTACTGATAAATCTAATAAACCATACCTATTTATTTTTGGCAAGGATTTTGCTGGTTTTGATATCCATTGACATAATGTTAGTCAGTGTTTCTCTTATATAGCAATAATACTGATAAATTATGTTATTCCTGTTTGCACCTTATTTAATATTAATAGCGGGGTAGGTTGCATGATTCAATATTTGGCGGAAAAGCGCTACGTTGAACACAAAAAGCGCTAAGGTGGAAATACATTGCTTGCCTTATTGACTGACATATGTACCAATTGATGGAAAATGACATGTTGCTTTATTTGTCAATGTCAACAGTCAATTAAACTGGCAAGTGTGAGTCAACTCATACACGGCGGGTTCCCTACTATAGTATAAAAATTTCGCAAAAGAAACCCTAATAAACAAACAAAAGCCAACAGTACGCGGTCACCCATCTAAGTACTGACCGCACTGGACGTTGATTACCTTCGGTGATCGGTATTCGGTACTCAACGTGACGGACGTTGGTCACTCCTCCAAAGAGTTAAGTATTGGTATTGCTTTACGACCAGAATAATTTTTTTAGAAGTCGGGGAGTCATGGGTTACTTTTATCCGGTTCAATCAATGTCCTAAGTGTTGTCACGGTTGCTGTGATATTTTTTTTTTATTCATATTCATATTCATATCATTTATTGTGATTTTATGCACACAGGTATTGTTCTTAAGTGTACATATTTGATTTTAGATTATATATAAAAAAAATATTAAAAAACTACAAGTTAAATTGAGTTAAGTTTTTTTTTCAATTAGTTCTTCATTTATTATACTACCCATTTCAACGATATGCTACATTAAAAATCGTAATTAAATCTATCAAAGTACTACGGATACTTGACTGCTCGTCGGTCACGATTATGTAAACATTTTTTTATGTTTTGTTCTTCTCACAAAATTTGCTCAAATTGACCGCCTTTTCATCTAATGCATTCACAACACCACTGTTTAAAAATAAATAAAAATTAAATTAAAAAAAAAGTTACCACCACCGCCTACATAAGAAAATCGTGCTGTGTTTGCATGGGGTGAGAAGGTGGCAAATTTAAGCAAATCTTTGAAAATATCAAACACCCGGTGTTTATTTTATAATATACCCATACATATATTATTGATTATTATTTAATTGTTCATTGGCAAGAATAATACACATTCTGTGAAAATTTAATCTGTCTGCCTATTACGGTTCATGCGATACGGCTTGCTGACGGGTGGACAGACGGACTGACAGCGGAGGCTTTAGGCCGTTATGCATTACGTTTTCTGGCCTTTTTATCTAGGTCTAGAAAAAAACATATTTGATTCTAATAGCAACGCAAGAAAGTTGATTTCAGCTTATACTTCTCCGACAGAGCGCTGTTTGTCTAATTTCTGCATTGAAATAAAGGGCATCTCTTTCTACACTATGCAAATGGAGCCTGACATCAGACCCACATAGATAGATAACGCACTACAAGTGTTAAATCTCTATTATTTATAAGGTCCCGTTTTCACCCCTTGGGTAACCCTAAAAATTACATTATTCGTTGGGCGAACAAAATCACCCGTTTGTTGCCATGATACCAATGTGTCATGCATGTAGCATAGACACAGACGTGTGAGGGGCGAGACCGTAGAAAGAGTATGGTGAGACAGATCGCCATCTCTTTTCTTCTCAAGCTATATGCGTAAGGTTGTTTTCTCACTCGTGTGAAAGGTATGGCTTGTGCAGATTTTCTAGTCTATTCTAAGCTTGTCGTTTTGGGGTCTTGTAAAATGTGTACTGTGCGTAAGCGTATACGAATTGGGCAAGATGTAAAAGATCATTAGACGTTACTACCGACGCGACGACGGTCCATGGCCCGTAGCATTTTTCATTAGATTGGCTAGATTCTGTAACCTAGACAATGTCTTGTTTATTCTCACCTCGGACGAAGGAAATCACTACCCCGTCATAAGTCACTCATGACAATATACCTCATTGAAGTTGACAATACATACTGCAAGTACTTTGACAGCATCTTAATTTGACAATTGACACATTGATCTTTTATTCATTCATTCAATGAGTGAGAAAATGAACCAAATAAATAAGCGTGCATAAATAGCCTAAATAACGAGCACTAACGCGCGCAAACGCACGCAAACGCACGTACGTGCGTTTACGTGCGTTTGCGTGCGTTTAGGCACGTGCGTTTATTAGTGTAATAAGCTTGCTGCATAGATTTTTAGAATTTCGCGCTACACCATTAATCCAGCCAGACAAGCCCCGCGCCCCGCGGCCATTCCCTCAAAAAAATCTTGACTTCAACCACAGATTAAATATAACTACTAGCATACTCTTTCTTTCTACGACGACTTCAAAGCAACGTCTTTGTTGATGGCAACATGTGTCTGGCTTGACACCTTTTTCTGCTAACGTGTCCGATCATAGAAACATAGTCATGGAATGGAGGCGTGGTTAGTTATATTAGCATAAAAAATAATAATTACTAAATGGCCCTACCACCCCTATCCTATGCGTCATTATTATGAGTGGTAATATTTTGACAAACACAGAAACCCGGAATACGGTACATGAGGCTAGCCTAAGGCTCTGTTCTCATGCGGTCACGGCACGGTCGCCGCCGCCGCCGCTGCCGCACCGTGCCGTGTAAAGTAGAAATGTATGGGACGGGCGACACACAGTCACCGTGTGAAAGTGGTATAATTAGCTTAAACATTCTACTTTACACGGCACGGTGACCATGCCGTGACCGTCTGCATGTGAAAAGGCACTAAAGCTGCTTGTCCTCAGTGGAGATATGCAATTTGAATGAATGGAATTGCCTAAAATCTCTGCTCCGCTGTCTCGCTCCACGTAAATGGACAGGCAGCATAATAACGCGACGCAGACGACAACGACGCCAACAGAAGCAGACATGCGACATCGTAGTGGTTTTAAGCGTCTACCCCCAGCTGCGATTTTGAAACGCGTCTTTTGTCGCGCGATTTGTTGCGATTTTGTAGCATGATTCCTCACACATCTGCGTTTTTGCAAGCACGGTTTCAAGACGCTGCGCGCTGCCACCGTCCCCCAAAACGCAAGACGCAACAGTTTATAAAATGGTATGCGTCCTAATACAAAATGTTCTGTGAATAATTATCGCAAAATCGCAGGACGCTGAAACGCGACGTCTAACTTCCATCGCGCCGATAAAATCGCAGCAGTGTGTAAGATCGTGGCTGTGGGGTAGAGGCTTTATTCCCTTTGGTCACAGATAATTATAATACTATACTAGTAGCTTTGGTTAAGCTCCGCTCGCTCTAGAGATTTTAAAATCGCAGCGACACTGTAGCACGTTTGTTCAAGTTTGTTGGTTTGATTTGGAGGCCAAGCCAATGCCATGCCAAGCCAATCGGCTTTTGTTTGTTGTGGCTGACGTTTTGTCGGCTTGATTGGCTTGATTGGATTAGGCGACAGTGTCTCCAGATTGGGGGATTTTTCCCCATTTTGGGGAAAAATAAAAATTTTGGAGAAGTTTTGGGGAAATTAAATCAGTGGAGAAAATTTTGGGGACCTCATATTATTTTGGCTAAAATTTGGGGAGCAATTTAAGGATGTACATTTCTAAGTCTGTGACTAAAGAAATTTAAATAAAAATTTAAGATTTGTTCTCTGTGTCGTAAAAATCAAAATCAAAAACTCTTTATTTCCATATATACAATAAATATGTACACTTAGAAAAGGTCAAATCATAAAACTTAACACTGACACGGATATAAAGTGATATTTTTGATTTCTGTCGCTTCGGTATGTAGACTAAAGTAAAAAAGCGACGAAGAAACCTTTAGCCTGTTAGTTGTTACTTTTCGAGTTGGAGCAAAACCCGTCCCAAGCTTTTTTATCTTCTAGATAATCTGATATTTTATAGTAAGCTATTTTGCACAGTAAGGTTTTTACAATTTGTTTGAATTTATTTACTGATAATTTTTGCAACTCACTAGGAGTTTTGTTGTAGGAGCGTATACATTGCCCTTTAAAAGATACATACATTTTGTGTAGCCCAGTTGTGGGCACAGCGAGTTTATGTTTATTTCTGGTATTAAATTTTATGTTTATCACTATTTTTAGGGAACTGATTTATATATCTATGTGTGCACAACAAGTTTTCATAAATATATTGACATGGTACTGTCATTACGTTTATTTCTTTGAATTTATCAAGTAGGGATTCTCTGGGATCCATATTATAGATTGCACGAACAGCCCTCTTCTGCCAGCACAAATACGGTGTTAATATCTGCAGCGTGCCCCGACAGCAGTATACCATAAGACATAATAATATGGAAGTAGCTAAAATAAACAAGTCTAGATGTATCCACGTCTGTAAGATGACGGATTTTTTTGACTGCATACGCTGCAGAACTAACTATACTAACTCTTCGGTAGCTCATCTATGTGTGGGCCCCATTGAAGTTTATGATCTAAGGTGATTCCTAAGAATACGGTATTTTCTACTATTTCTAACGTTTCTCCTTTAAAGTTTCCGTTAAACGTTTACGTAATTGAAATCGTAGAGTCAGTGGTTCGGGCTGTGCGTTGTCTGTCAGTGAGTCCGGTACTCCCTTATATATAATACAATAAGGAAAACAACTTCCGAATTTCAGAAAACCATGAATGAAATGTGTGTTCTTTTTGTAAGGGAAGTCCAAATGTAAAATTTTGTAGTTATTTTGCAAATACAGAAGATTTGCTAAGATACAGAGCATTTTCTTTTGAACTTAGTTTTAGGAAAACACCGTCATGATTCTAGAGAACGATGAATGAAGAATTGTATGATCGTTATCAAAGGGGAATCTAAATATAAAATTTTGTACTTTTGTCGGTTTCTGAGATATGGAGCATTTGCGTTTAAACTTAAGTTTTTTCGTTAAAAGTTGGATATAGGACAGCGCCGCCGAATTTCAGAAAACAATGAATCGAAACGTGTGATCGCTATGAAAAGGGAATCTTCATGTAAAATTTTGTAGTTCTATCGCTTACGGTAGTTGAAATAAAGAGCAATTCACAACTTTTAACTCCTATTTTGAAACACCTAGAGTGCGAATTTTCAAAATTCCTTTCTTAGTAGGTACACCCCTACAACCTAAAAAGAACAATCACTCCAAATATCAAGCTTTTAGAAGCAGTGGTTCGGGCTGTACGTTGAGTCAAGTACTCCATTATAAAATGTAATTATAGTTATTTTGATTAGATACAAATTATTTTGGGGAAAATTACAGGAAAAAGTATCTTTTTGGGGAAAATTTAAACCTAATCTGGGGAAATTTCAGATACATAACCTGGAGACACTGTTTGGTTGGTGGCGAGATGGCGTTTGCTGCATCTAGCGTAGCGAAAGTTTTCGCGCTTCCGGTGGTTTTTAACTAAATAATAAAAAGTTGCATGCTTGTAATCACAAAATTAAATACTAATATTTTGATAGTGAAGCTTATTATTTGAAATAACTAGCGCTAAAGTTCGATTCAATTCATTATGGCCGATACTGAAGAGTCCATGGAAGTTACAGATGTCGTCGGCGAGAATTCCGTGAGTGATCCTAAAGTGATTCTGTTTTCAATCTTTTGAATTAACTTGACGCCTTTTTCATAATTTCTTTTTTAGAATGGCTCCTCTAGTGCAAGTGACGCTGCTTCGTCGAGAGGGAAAGAAGGGGATTTCGAAAGCAAAATTGAAATCGATCGTTCAAAACGGTTCGACTTTTTGTTGAAACAAACTGAAATCTTCTCCCATTTCATGACTAATGCTCCAAAAGCAACGAGCCCACCAAAAGCAAAGGCTGGTCGACCTAAAAAGATCAAAGACAAAGACAGCGAATCTGGAAACCTAGCAGAGTACGTACTTTGTGTAAAGCCTCAGTTTCCCGTTGTAACTAGAAATTCAGAAATTTTCTGTTCGAATCTGTATATGTACACACCAAAGCCGCCGGGCCCGACGGGTTGGGCCGACGAACTTGTTTTGTGATTCCACACGTATTACCCTGCCTCAGGCCGGCGCGGCGGCGGCGGTTTGGGTGTGTACAGGGCTTAGTTAAGATCTTAATCTATTCATTCGTTTTCAACAATTATAGTCACCGCCACCGCAAAACGGAACAAGAGGAGGATGAAGAACTTCTGTCCGAAAATAATTTGAAACCAAAAAGCCTCTTCCGCTTTGAAGCATCACCGCCTTATGTTAAAAATGGTGAAATGAGGGACTACCAGGTTCGAGGTCTCAACTGGATGATATCCTTGTATGAAAATGGTATCAATGGTATACTAGCTGATGAGATGGGTCTAGGAAAAACCCTTCAAACCATTTCTCTCCTTGGTTACATGAAAAACTACAAGTAAGTTTTTTCTGTTACAACTTTCGTATCATTGTGTAATATTATTGTTTAGTTCTGATTGGATAATTATTATAATATTGAATTAATGTATGTAGTATAATGTACATATTTTTAGGAATGTACCTGGTCCTCATATTGTCATTGTGCCAAAGTCGACATTGACAAATTGGATGAATGAATTCAAGAAATGGTGCCCTTCAATAGAAGCAGTTTGTCTCATTGGAGATCAGGAGACTAGGGTAAGTCAACAGTCATTTCATTGTACACAATTTTTTTTCACTAGATTTAGTGTATGAATGATAAATGGCTAAAAAAGTAAGTTATTAATGTCCCATAAGGCTGAACGAGTCACTCATCTCTTAATTACAATGCTGTTTGATAATGACCATCCAAAACTAAGGATAATATCAATTTATCTCGTCATTATCTATGTCTGTATGCATCCAGAACTGTAAAAAAGTATACATATGAAAAATACAAGTTTTTAAACTTTCGTATTTCAACACCGATTTTAGCCCAACTTTGGGCGAAAATAAATAACATACGGAGAAAGAAAACTCTAAAATAAAGCCTGTACGGACATAGTTTAGTTATTCAAAAGGTTGTAATGTTTAAAAAATTTGAAGTAGCGTCAAATGTAATATATAACGCTAAATGTAAAATAATTTAAAAGTTAAGATTGGACAAGGGCCAACCTCAAAATTAAATTCTACCTAGAAGGCAAGAAAATGGATCCGCAGGTCAAAATATAAAAATCAAAACTAAGAAAATAAATGTTCGGGCGCCAGACCCACGGATACCACTATAAATTGTGCCGGAAATGTCAGCTGATAACACTAGACTTCTAATCACAGGGCAGGGACCTTCAATAAAACAGTAGATTTAAAATTTAAAAATCTAAGTTTATTAAAATTAAGGTTAAGACTAGGCTTATTTAGGATAAAGGTGTACAATTACGGTTCTTAAAAGTAAAGTAGCGTTTCAATAAAATCTTACACTTGTTTTATTAAAAAAATTTGAAAATGTTCCAACTGAAAAAATGTTCCAGAATGGCGGCGTGAGAAAATTGGCAAAATAAGAAGCGCACGGGTCGCAGAAGGCAGCCCGGAGCTTGGTTTATCATTAAAAAAACAAAAATGTCTAACAACTGAAAAAATGTTCCAGAATGGCGGCGTGGAAAAAAATGCCTTATTATGAAGCGCACCGGTAGCAGAAGGCTGCCTGTGGCTTTGGTAGGTCTGTAGGACCAGTAAACAAGAAGTTGAGTGTGGTCCGCTAGAAGAGCGAACTTAAAAAATTAAAATTAAGTTTTATTTCAAAATTAGAAACTAGGATTTACTACAAACGACACGCCAGTAAAGAGGCGGTAGCTAAGCTTAAAACTAGGGTGTAAATTACCACTGCATCCTTATAAAAAATAAAGTTATGCAAAAGTGTGTGTGTTCCGAGGATGTTCAACGCTACAAAATAGAAAATATGTTATTTCTGGAGAAAAACCAGACGTAGAACGTGTAAAGAAACTAGAATATGAGAAAGAACTCACTCCTAAACTAAAAGTTAGGTTTTAAACACTAATTTAAATTAAGGTTAGACCATGAGGTATTTTTGGATTGGGAAATTAGGCTAAAGGACAAAAACAACCAAAATATAGTAAGACAAAGTCTAAGACAAAGTCTAAGACAAAGTCTAAGACAAAGTCTAAGACAACAGTAAAAGACAAAATCTAAGACAACCACTGCTCAGAGTCTGGCGATACTTAGCTCGAGTACAACGTTCCTTTTCATCGCGTGGAGCGGAAGCCTTGGTGGTCCTCAGCTAAAGGAAATGCTCGAACACGCGGTCACGCTTCCAAGGTGCCAAGAGACGATGGAATGTCCAATACGCCTTCGCGTCAGAGCGCCGAATAAATAAATGCCAGTCTGGGTCTCCGAGGAAGTGGCAGTAAATTTCTCCTACGGCAATGATCCCACGGCAGCAGCGACTCTGAACGCGCCAACTCACAGCAATACTTTCATGTTTTAATACAACATGGTAAGATAAATTTTTTTGATAAAACCCCTACATGGTTCTTTTCATGTCAGAGGTAAAGAGGAAAGTGAAGTGCCTCCATTTTGAAATTAAATGTCAAATACGAAAGTAATGCTAACCTTGAAAAAGAACAAATCAGAGGTCATTCTCGATAGATCGACAAAACAAAAACGAAACGTCACTGTCAAATGTCCGCGACCTGTCAGATGGACAGAGAACCTAGCTAAAATCGACTAAAAATCGAACAAGACAGCAACAAAACATGGGGCGTTATATAAAACGTCACAAGGTCAAATAAATTTATTTTGAAATTATACTCTCAATAGTTTTAGGATTTTGAAGATCGAAGATCGGTTTCAAAACCCTTATGGTCTCGCTTTGTCTGTCCTTTTTTCCCTCCTTAATAACTCGAAAACTACTGCAGCTATCAACTTGAAATTTAAAATAATACTATATATATATTATATTATATATATATAATAAATATTATATATATATAATAATAATACATTTCGTGCGCCTGTACAGATTTAGAGAAAAATAAATGAATATAAATGAAAAATGAAAATGAATATTTTCCATACAAATTGTGATGCCGAAATTTGAAAAGATACCTACAGAGTCATATGGGGTATCAAATGAAAGGTATCATTTTGTACATTTCAAAATATTTTTTGAAATTTTTGTAGGTTTCATACTTTTTAAAATATTTCGAAAAAAGTCGAAAAAATACCCATTCCCCCCCCCCTATCTCCGAAGATTGCAGAGCGATCCATGTAAAATGTATGGAGCGTCTATAGACATGGATCTATATTTTACAGGAAAAATATAGAGAAGTTTGAA
The DNA here is from genome assembly GCA_949316285.1 of Eupithecia subumbrata. Lineage (NCBI taxonomy): Eukaryota > Metazoa > Arthropoda > Insecta > Lepidoptera > Geometridae > Eupithecia > Eupithecia subumbrata. The sequence goes on from OX438640.1 coordinate 25,896,379, forward strand.
AAAAGAACACTTTGAAAAATGGTCAAAAAGGGGGGAATAATTTTCAAAAGGGGGGGCTACCTCACCGAGTGGGGTATCAAATGAAAGGTATTGGTTTGTACGTTTCAAAACAGTTTTTCAAATTTCTGAAAGTTTCATACTTTTTGAAATATTTTGAAAATAGTCAAAAAAATACCCATTCCCCCCCCCTATCTCCGAAGTTTGCAGAGCGATCCGTTTAAAATGTATGGAGCGTTTGTAGATATAGATCTATATTTTGCACGAAAATTAGAGAAGTTTGAAAAAAGAACACATTTTGAAAAATGGTCAAAAAGGGGGGGAATAATTTTCAAAAGGGGGAGCTTTCTCACCGAGTGGGGTATCAAATAAAAGGTATCGGTTTGGACATTTCAAAACAGTTTTTCAAATTTCTGTAGAATTCATAGTTTTTGAAATATTTTGAAAAAAGTCGAAAAAAACCCATTCCCCCCCCCTATCTCCGAAGTTTGCCGAGCGATCCATTTAAAATGTATGAAGCGTTTGTAGATATGGATCTATATTTTACAGGAAAAATATAGAGAAGTCTGTAAAAAGAACACTTTTTGAAAAATGGTCAAAAAGGAATAATTTTCAAAAGGGGGGCTACCCCGCCAAGTGGGGTATCAAATGAAAGGTATCGGTTTGGACATTTCAAACCAGTTTTTCAAATTTCTGTAGCTTACATACTTTTTGAAATATTTCGAAAAAAGTCGAAAAATTTACCATTACCCACCTTAACCGAACCACCCATTTAACCGAAGCATGCAGAGAGATCCATCTGAAATGTAGGTTGGCACCTACTATTCTTAGGTATTCGTTAAATTGCGAAATCTCTAACCGGTACTTTTCGTACATATTTGTTTACAAACGTTCAAAACCCTCGGCGCGCGAGTTACACTCGCACTTGACGGATCTTGTTTCTTTAATAACCCTTATGCTAAAAGTCTTTTCCCATTTTTTTACGCGGTCGTTTTACGAATAAATTTATTTGCCTTTCATCAAGCATGCGGGAATGTCTCTTATGTTAGATGAGATGCCATACATTTAGGCCGCGCCCACTGATGAGTTGGATCGGACGACTCGTGCAGCCTTAAGATATATAATGTCTCCTTGAAAACATCTTGCTTGTACAGACAGCGTCAGAATTAATTAACCCCCCCTGCATAGCACAATGCAGGTAAGAATCCGATTTTTAATTTTTTTTTACATATTCGTTCTGTTTTTATGTTATTTAAATAAAAATATAACTTATTTTCGACTTTTAAGACTCCTACGATTAACATATTTGGATTTAAACCTGCTTGTGTTATGCAGGGGGGGTTACTTAATTCTGACGCTGTCTGTACATAGTACAGCTCATAGTACAGTAATGTAGCTCTCTCATGCTCGCACTACTGAGTATATCTAACTTTGTGACAGAACAATGTTAAGTCAAAATTAACAAATGATTAAATTTTTCCTTAGAATGCATTTATCAGGGAAACACTGATGCCTGGCAACTGGGATGTCTGTATTACTTCATATGAAATGATCATACGAGAAAAATCAGTGTTCAAGAAGTTCAACTGGCGATACATGGTGATTGACGAAGCACATCGCATTAAGAATGAGAAGTCGAAGTTATCGGAGCTGCTCCGCGAATTCAAGAGTACCAATAGACTGCTGCTGACGGGTACTCCTCTGCAGAACAACTTGCATGAACTCTGGGCGTTGCTCAATTTCCTACTGCCTGATGTGTTTAACAGTTCTGATGTAAGTTGTTCTTAGATACTTTCAAAATAAATATGCTTATGTTGGGCCAGTCAAAAAAATAAAAACTCATTGCTGCTTGAAAAGTGTATTTCAATGACCTAGGCATGTAACATAACATTTTATATTTGACGACCGAGAGCGGAAGACCGTCGCGCCACATCGGTCTCCAACCTGTCGCACATAAGAATGTGTGACGCAGGAGGTTGGCGGTTCGATTCCCGCCTTGGGACAAATGTTGGTACAATCTGCAAATTTTTCTGGTTGTTCAGGGTATTTTCTATGTATAAAAAAAAATATCTATGTATGCAATCTCTTCTATTGTGTATATCAGTCTACTAGTACCCGTAACACATGCTACTTAGCTTGGGGCTAGATGATGATGTGTGGATTTGGACATTATTATTATTATATTATTTTTTAGGACTTTGACTCATGGTTCAACACCAATGCCGCACTCGGCGATAACCAGCTAGTGTCCCGACTTCATGCGGTTCTCAGACCATTCTTGCTCAGAAGACTCAAAGCTGAAGTGGAGAAGAAACTGAAACCCAAGAAAGAAGTTAAAGTTTATGTTGGTCTAAGTAAAATGCAAAGAGAATGGTATACTAAAGTATTGATGAAGGACATTGACGTTGGTAAGTTGATTTTTGCATATAATGGATTTAATATTGGGATAATGCATAATACTACAGCGGCGGCGGTCGCGGCGTAAAAATCTAACCTGAGAGGGTTAACTAAGTCCGTGGATGTCGTAAGAGCTGATTATAGGAACCTACACGTATATTTTTGGGGAATGCACATTCAGCAGTGGTCATACTATTGTGTGCTGATGAAGATAATACCACAGCCTACCTATATGCATACAGTCGTTCGACGAAGGCATTTCGACGTGGTTTTGACAGGGCAATCGTGCGGGGGGCAAGGGACGGGACGGGGGAGGGACGCTCCCGAGTTGCATACATCACTGGCTTAGTAACTCGGGAGCGTCCCACGACCCGTCTCTTGACCCCCGCACGATTGCCTTGTCAAAACGCGTTCGTCGAACGACTGTATGCTAGCTATATGTAGGCTGTGATAGATAATACTATACTCTACGAGTGCCAGCCTGCATATTGTGGCCTCGTTAGTGAATGCTGGTAAAGTTTCGGAAATTTTAAATATCTTGTCAATGGTAAAGACAGGCTATCTATTCTGAAATACTTACTGATACCGGTAAATAACTTCTTAAAGCAATCTAGTCTGGATCTTTTACTATACCAAGCTTTTTCCGCGATTTCAGTGAACGGCGCCGGCAAAGTTGAAAAGATGCGTCTACAAAACATTCTAATGCAACTACGCAAGTGCTGCAACCACCCGTATCTATTCGACGGCGCTGAGCCCGGCCCTCCTTACACAACGGACGAGCATCTCGTGTACAACTGCGGCAAACTGGTGATCTTAGACAAACTGCTGCCTAAACTCCAGGAGCAGGGCAGCAGAGTGCTAATCTTCTCACAGATGACGAGAATGCTGGACATATTGGAGGATTATTGCCTTTGGAGGCAGTATAAGGTAAATTAAAACGCCGAAAAAAAAATACGCCGAGCCCTGCGTGGTTAATGGACGACCCAAAGATGTATAATTGTTGTTATTAGCTTTAAAGTGACTTGGAGCATCAAACTCAATGTTACATCTACACCGATATTATAACGATATAAAATTTGTTAGTTCATTCGCTACATCATCCCAGAGTGGCATAGGTCACGTTCTACCCAGGTACCGCGTGAGCGAAGTTGCGAGCAAAAACTAGTTATTATTAATGGCACTTTAAAAACGCTGTTTCTTATAAACGACTTACTGTAGTAATGTGAGTACATCGACCACATTCTTTTACTTGGCAGTGGCTGAATAACCCTGAAGTCTTCTGTTTATTTTTAATATCTGCATCATCATCATTACAGGGTATGGGTATACTCGCCCTTTGCACGCCATCCTAATCAGCCCTGTCTATATTGTTTGTACTGAAACTGTCAGTGTGCTGCATTTTTTTGTTTCCAGTACTGCCGTCTCGATGGACAAACGCCACACGAGGACAGAAACCGTCAGATTGAGGAGTACAACGCTCCGAACAGCGAAAAGTTCGTGTTTATGTTGTCGACCCGCGCGGGCGGTCTCGGCATCAACTTGACGACAGCCGACGTTGTCATTATCTACGACTCTGATTGGAATCCGCAGATGGATTTGCAGGCTATGGACCGAGCGCATCGTATTGGACAGCTTAAACAAGTAAAACTTTTAAATCCATCATGGTTATTAACACTAAAGTCATTTATAACGGGATATTTACCATGATTTGAGTATTATTATAATATATTTATCCGGTACCTGGAATCCTGTTGTGAGAATGTGCAAAAACCGAAGAAGTGATGCACCAACCGCGCCGCGTTCTGATACCGTCAGTGTTGTGTGTCGTGATCTAGTTGCGTTCGATAATGAAACCGGTGGTAGTAGTAACGTGTTGTAATAAAACAGCCCTGTTTACAGAGTGTAGGGTTTATTCCACATGACGTGACATATCGAGACATCACGATGACATTCTCTGTGCATGGTCTATAGTTTATATTATAACTAAGAAGGTATATAGTATCTAACATAAAACCTACATCATTCTCCCCTACTTAGATTTGTTTCATAGTCTTGCAGATGAGGTGGCGGACGTCGGCTTCTTTCGGAACGTCGAAGGTCAGGTGGAGGAAGTGAAGGAGATTCTTCTGTGTCATGAAATTCCGCATCTTCAGAGTCTGAAGTTTCGCTAACATCTGCGCCTTCGCCTCTTGGCGCCAAGTGTCTGTTAGATACCATTATTTCTCGTCCACTAGCAAATCGCACTCTGCTGCTCATTGGTGCCGGTTCGATCATCTCAACCTCTTCCACCAGTGGGTCGTACTTGCCGCGTACATGTTTCTTCAGAAGCACTTTGTCGTCTTTGAACCATGATGGCAGTGATTGTCCCGAGGATGATCGTCTTTGATGGACAAACATCCGTTCGTGTGGAGTCATGTTGGTTGCGGTGCAAAGAAGTGATCGAATGCTGTGTAAAGACTGCGTTAAAACATTCTCCCACATTTCTACAGCCATGTTCTTGGTTTTCAGTGCAAGACGTATTGTTTGCCATAGCGTTCCATTTAAGCGTTCTACTTGTCCATTACATTGAGGATTGTACGGTGCTGACCGGCTAGTGGCAATTCCTTTTTCGTTTAAGAAGTCTTTTAATTCTCTGGACATAAACGCAGCTCCTTGATCTGTATGTATCATACTTGGCATTCCAAACATTGAGAATAATTCCGTTAAACTTTTGATAATACTGTCTGAGCTTGTGTCTTTGCAGGGGTATGCAAACGGGAATCTTGAATATTCATCAATTATTGTAAGTATATATTTGTTTGCGGTGGAAGATGGTATTGGTCCTTTAAAATCTAGAGATAAACGTTCGAAAGGTGTTGTTGCTTTTATCAAATTGCCGATTAAATTTCTATTGAATCTTGGTTTTTCTTCGGCACATACTTTGCAAGACAGAACAACGCGTTTTACCTCTTCCGCTGAATATGGAAGATTTTTGCATCTTACCCAATGTATCATTCTTGTTACTCCTGGATGGCACAAGGATTCGTGTAATCTCATAACATCATTACTATTTGTATTAGCACATACTGCTTTAGTACGTGACAGAGCATCGGCTACAATGTTTTCTTTTCCGCATCGATATTTAATGTCTATCTTATAGTTGGCAAGTTCCATACGCCATCTCTGAATTTTCTCATTCTTTATCTTACTTGCATGTCCATTCATCATAAACGCCACTGATTTTTGATCAGTTAAAAGATAGCATTGCCGTCCGAGTACGTAGTGTTTCCATTTCTTTAGGCTTTCGATGATTGCACATGCTTCTTTCTCAATAGAAGGATATTTTTGTTCACTTTCACTTAATGTTCGTGAGAAAAATGCTACAGGTCTTTCGTTTTGAGTTAATGATGCAGCTATTGAGTGTGCTGATGCATCAGTTTCGATTGTGAATGGCTCCTTTGGATCAATTGCAGAAAGAGAAGCTTTTGATATGATTTGCTTCATGTTCTGAAAAGCTGCAATTTGTTTATCGTTTAGTGGATATACTTCTACATCAATTAATGCTCGTAGTTTGTTCGAAAAATCTGGTACCCATTTTGAATAATGTGAGAAAAGACCAATGGTACGTCTTAAAGCGGCTGAATCATGTGGCACCGGCATTTCTAATAAGGGAGCTAAACGGTCTTTGTCCGGTTTAACCACTCCATCGTTAATGTTATATCCTAGTATGTTGAGGTTCCTCACTGAAAATTCGCTCTTGTCTTTGTTGATGGTAAGGTTATATTTTTCAGCAATCTCCATGAATTTGGTCAGTTTTTGATCATGGTCTTCCTGATTTACTCCACAAATTGTAATATCATCTAAGTACGAGTAAACACTATCCAGATTTGACAGTTGCAGAATCGAATCAATCGTTCTTTGGAAGCAAGCTACGCCGTTTGTAACTCCAAAAGGTATACGACACCATTGATACAAATTTCCTGCTGCTTCAAAAGCCGTCATTGGCTTATTCGTTGCAATTATCGGTATTTGATGATAAGCTGATTTTAAATCAACTTTGCTGAAAACCTTGAACTTGGATACCTTGGAAACCAAATCTTCAATATTTGGAAGAGGGTAGGCGTCTAAATAGGTGAATTTATTGACAGTTTGTGAGTAGTCAATGCACATTCGTTTCTTGTGGTGAGAGCCAGACGTTACAACAAGTACCTGCGAACGCCATGGAGAAGTACTCTTTTCTATTATTCCGTCTAACAACAGTTTCTTTATTTCAGTTTCTATAAATGCTTGGTCACCAGGTGTATATCTGCGAGATTTGATAGCGATTGGCTTACAGTCAGTTGTTAAGTTCTCAAATAAATTGACAGGTTCTATGTTTGCTGGTCCTAATACACACAGTCTGAGCTTAGGCTGGGTTCCACCAAACACTATGGTCAGCTCGGCATGATGTTTTAGAATGTCATGACCCAATATCACTTGAGTGCATAGATCCCTCATCACTCGCAACGGAGTATTTGGCATTTCATGGTCGTTTATCTGAACAGATGCATAACATATTTCTTTAATATCTTCTTGTAAGGTCGAGGAGGCCATCAAAACTTTTTGGTTCCATGGTTTTGTTTCCAGTCCATACTGTCGTATCACGTCCTTATCAATAAAACTGGCAGTACTTCCAGTGTCTATTAAGGCTTTTACTGGTACTCCATTGACGTGAATTGAAATGATACATTTCTGAAAACCAGCTGTTGATGCCAATTGGATACATGAAGCGGTGTCATCACCCTTTTGAGTCGTTGTTGAGGTAATTGGGCTTTTGCAAACTTTTGCAAAATGGCCGGTTTTGCCACATTTTAAGCAGCTAGCATTTGCGGCAGGACAAAAACGGCGAGGATGTCTTGATTTGCCACAAAAATAGCATGCGCTCTGATTTAAGCTTCGGTTCAAGTTACTTGCAGCGGCAAAGGGTGTTTCTACAGATTGAGATGCATAACCCGCTGTTTGAATTTTAGCTGACTCTAAGGCTCTCGCTTGATTACCTGCTTCCTCCAAACTCAGCATCTGATTTTCCAGTAATCGTTGTCGTATGTCCGGGGATGTTAATCCGGCAATGAATGCATCCCTAATAAACGCCTTCTCGTTATCAATGGCTTTAGTGTCCTTGAATTGACAGTCTTTGCTTAATAAATGTAGAGCCTGTATATACTGGTCGATAGTTTCGCTTGCCTGCTGTTTCCTTGTTGCTAACTTATATCTCGCAAAAATTACACTTTTTGGCTTTACAAATAATGCTTCTAATGTTTTTATGGCCTCTGTGTAGTCCTCGCAGTGTTCTATGTACTTATACAAACCCGATGAGATAAAATTAACTAACAGTTGTAGTTTCGATGATTCTGAAGGCTTTTGCTCGTTTGCTCCGAACAAATTATCAAATGTTTTCTTCCAATGTATCCACTGTGACGAAATATCGTTAGTTTGCCCCGTCAACGCGGGGTCTCCGTCGAACCGCTCTGGCCGGAGATACTTTTCCATGTTTCTAGAGTCTGATTAAATACGATTACATGTGGAATAAATTGTTGTAATAAAACAGCCCTGTTTACAGAGTGTAGGGTTTATTCCACATGACGTGACATATCGAGACATCACGATGACATTCTCTGTGCATGGTCTATAGTTTATATTATAACTAAGAAGGTATATAGTATCTAACATAAAACCTACAGCAAAAGACAAAAACTGAGGGTAGATCGATATATCTGCCAATAACAACTCACTCGCAGTGCCGTCAGTTATTCCGTGATCATGGCGCATGAAACTGTGCCGAAATATTGGAAAGCTCAAAACTCAAATCATGGTAAATATCCCGTTATAAATGACTTTAGAGCTTAAACAAGTTTGCTTTTTATCACAATAAGATTGAACTTAACGTATAGCACAAAAAAAATCCCTCCCACATAGTGTATTCCGAAAAGCGGGACGACGAACTACGATACCCACAGCTTAAAATGGATAAACAGCCAAGACAGCCTATCTATCAAATAAAGACTAAATCAGGTAAAAAGTGGCATAAAATAAAGGTCGTACATTTGTGTGACCTTTAGTTTATGCCACTTTTTAAGCGTTCTCCATTTCGAATGGACTCCAGTAATAAATCTGCTAATACTAATTTCTTATCTGCTTCATAAAATTTTCTGAAAGCTAAAGTAAAAAATCTTGATCACGTTGTTCTAGGAACGATTTTTCAGATCAATCAGGTAATAAAATAAATAACAGAATAGGTTACACAGTAGAGGAAAATATCATTATTTCAAAGCTTGTGTTAACTTATCTTCCTACGTTCTAGGTGCGAGTCTTCAGAATGATAACAGAAAACACAGTAGAGGAAAAGATCGTCGAGCGCGCAGAAGTGAAACTCCGTCTGGACAAGCTGGTGATCCAATCCGGCCGTCTCATCGACGCCAAGAGCCAGCTCAATAAGGATGAGATGTTGAACATGATCCGACATGGGGCAAACCATGTGTTCTCGTCTAAGGATTCCGATATCACTGACGAGGATATTGACTCGATCTTAGCTAAGGGAGAAAATAAGGTGAGATTAATTTTAGAGACAAATTGTTAATTTGTAAAGTGGCTACCAGTAAGAGGGTAGGTATTTTACAAATGATCAATTACTAATATTTATTCTCTTAAGTGGGAGTCAAATTGTAAATATTCTAATTTACGTTATTTTAAAATTCCACTACCTATGGGCAAATGCTGAGATTGAATGTTGTGCATGGCCTATTAAACTAATTTCCATATTTTTTTATAATCAGGCAGATATACCGCCAAATCCAGGATAATATTATGTAGGTATTGGTCGGCAAATGTACAATTCATAATCTGTTATTGTATTAGTAGCGCGCTATTTCGAATCATATTCTGTCCTTTCGTTTATCCATACCTACTATTTCAATAATTACGAGTTAAGTTTGAGTTATAAGTTTTTGTTCTAGACTGAAGAAATGAAGCAGAAATTGGAGAGCCTCGGCGAATCGTCTCTACGAGCGTTTTCTATGGATACTCCTGGTGCTACCACTGACTCGGTGTACCAGTTTGAAGGTGAATTTAAAAAATTAATTACATCTTTTAATTTATGTTTGATGTATGAAGCTGCTTGTCTCTGTATTTTATTATAGGATGTTCTCTGATTTGATTGTCTTTGTTGATGATAGTTTTTGTGTAAGAAAGACGAATTATTAGCTCTGCGAGCGGAATACGGATCGGTCCTTGTAAGGAATGCAGCGTTACGATTGTTTACTGTTTTATTAGTAAAATTTACGTAGTTTACCCTGACAATTGTTGTAAAACCGATACCGCGCTTCTACCTATTAGTTTAGTTTGACGCATGCCATAGCTTCTTTTAGCACATAGATGGAAGTGCTTGCTTACAATAAAGAAATGCAATTTCTAAATAATCTTTACTATACATATTATCAAATCGCAATAGTTTAAAATATTCTATTGCAATTATGTTGTCCAGGTGAGGATTACAGAGAGAAGCAGAAGATCCCCATCGGGCACTGGATCGAGCCTCCCAAACGCGAGCGTAAGGCCAACTACGCCGTAGACGCATATTTCCGTGAGGCACTGCGGGTTTCTGAGCCCAAAGCGCCTAAGGTACAGGTAAATAAATGTGTAAAGAGCTAATATCGGAGCTCGGTTTTTTAACTACTGGTGGATGTGCACTCGCATATTAATTAGCTCTTTATACTCTGTATTTTTCATGTCGATTTTCACTTTTGTAGTATACCAGCCATCTAGTAGGTACCCAATTACACAAGATCTGCTTAGCTTAGTTAGGGCTGGATGATGCTGTGTGGATTGTCCAGCATTATTTATTTAATACATAAAACTTTGCAAACTGTTTAGTAGAATTATCGAGATGACGGTGAACATGAATTTCTTACCATAACTTAACCATCCACTAAGTTCAGCCTATTTTTCAAATAAAACACGAAACTAATAAATAATGTTTTTAGTACACGAAACCAACTTCCACACATAACTGACATAACCATAGCTACATGTGGGTATTGATTACATATACATTTGTATAAATGCTTTGTAGTTTGCTTGGTTCCGTCTTCTAATGGAGTTCCATTTTATTCGCTTCATTTCTTGTTTACAGGCACCTCGTCCGCCTAAACAGCCGATCGTCCAAGACTTCCAGTTCTTCCCGCCGCGTCTGTTTGAATTGCTCGATCAGGAAATCTACCACTACAGGAAAACTCTTGGGTAAGTTTGCGAGGTTGGAGTCAGTCCAGAGATGTAGAATGCACTAAGAACCTACATGACAGTACCAAACATGTTAAAATAGTATCATGTCATCTTGTTTTTGCGTTTGTTCCCACTGACGCGGAGGGGAATCAAATCAACCAATCAGGAACAAACGGGAGACAAAAGTGTTTCGAACCAATGAGAAATGTCAGTTTAACTCGGCTTCACTGAGGAACGCACGGTTTACAGGTCAACTTGTACTTTGATTTGGTAATTGTGCTGTGTTCTTTTCAGACAGCCAACAGAAGTCCATTAAATTACTGAGTTGCTTTTATCACACACGTTTACACAATAACATAAATATAGGCACTGTTCTGAGGGACATATGCATATTATTTTCCTTGCTTTAAAACTAAGTTATTCAAACTATTGTTGTCCATGTGCAGGTATAAAGTGCCACGAAATCCCGAGCTGGGCCCCGATGCAGCCAAGATACAGCGCGAGGAGCAGCGTAAGATTGACGACGCCGAAGCTCTCTCCGAGGAAGAAGTCACTGAAAAAGAATCTCTACTTACACAAGGTTATTGCAACATTCATATCAATATTCTAAATTAAAAAGTAACTGTCTGTCTGCCCTGTGTGTGTGATCTTTACACGACCGTCGACTGAACAAATCTCGATTAAATTAGATTAGGAAATGGAGTATCTCAGGACAGGGTATAGTATAGACTACTTATTCAGAAAAAAATTGTTCGAAGCCGTGGGTAAAAGCTATTTATTAACAAGACCAGTATGTCATTTTAATTACATTTTTAATACATAACATATCCATTTGATTGGTTTTTGAAAACACTGTCCTTAGCTTTCTTTTGATAATTTCAGGTTTTACGAATTGGACAAAGCGTGACTTCAATCAGTTTATAAAGGCGAATGAGAAGTATGGAAGAGATGACATCGAAAATATTGCTAAAGATGTTGAAGGAAAAACGCCCGAAGAGGTAGATATGATTGTATTTTATTTTGTTTCATCTTTACTATCTTTATGTACCTAGTCCATTATACAGGGCGTCCCATGGCCATGCCACATGGAGGGAAAGTATTTTAAATATTGTAAGAAAATTTTACTAAAGAAGACTTGATTTTGATTTTAAAATCAATTTAAACTGCATTCAAAAATGTTTTGATAATCGCCTGTCTGAACCGGGAATCAAACCCGCCAAATTGTTAAAAAAACCACCCGTAATTTTACGATACCGATCAAAAGACTCAATCGTAAGGATTATTTTTTCCAAATAACATAGCGTCTTAAATAAAAGGAAGATTCTTTATTTAAATCATAGTACAGCTATGACTAGTAGCAACCAAAGAAATTGTCCTAGTAGCAAACACATAGGTTAACCATCTTGCAGTATTTCAACTTTATAGAATTAATATACCTACTTTATTTGAAGGAAACTTCGAAATTTCGTGAAAATTATTAATTTCTGATTTCCTGAATCCTCAACCACACATACAATGTACATACCTGCTCCTCAGGTTTGTTCATTGTACGTGTGCACCGAAGCTGAATTTGGGCACTCCCTTATACATTTTTGACTGTTTTCTGTTTTAATAGCAGTGAAAAAAACGATTATTGGTTAAACAAATTTATTGGTTTGTAATGTACATTTTAAATTGTAGGTGATGGAATACTCAGCGGTGTTTTGGGAGCGATGCCATGAACTGCAAGATATCGATAGAATAATGGGACAGATCGAGAGAGGGGAGGCCAAGATTCAGCGAAGAGCCTCCATCAAGAAAGCGCTGGATGCGAAAATGTCGCGGTACAGAGCGCCTTTCCACCAGCTTCGGATTGCTTACGGCACAAATAAAGGGAAGAATTATACTGAGGAAGAAGATAGGTACCTTTTTTTTTACTGGTTATCAAATTAATAGAAAATGGATAACCACAAAAATTTTTCTAGTTTTTAACGACGCGGCCCGTCCGAGTCGTTTACGCTCGGCATTAAGGCGCTTATCAGAAAAGGCCTATATCCAGCTGTGGACTGGTAAAGGCTGTTGATGTGTTGTGATGTGGGCATTGATAGAAATCCAAAAAAAATCTTAATGGAACTATTCATATCTAGTAAATTCCGCGCAGCGCGCTATGCGTACTGCATTTTGTTGGATTATTTATTACAGAAGGAATACCACTGCATTGTTACAAATAGATCGTTATTTACTTACCCAATATTTTATTTTGACGACCTCTGTGGCGCAGCGGGCGAAGGTCCGCCTGCGACGCAGGAGATTGCGGGTTCGATTCCCATCTTAGGACAAATGCTTGTACGATCTGCAGATATTTGTAGAGTGTACTGGATGTTTTCTATGTATAATAAAAAATATCTTTCTATGTAGTGTATTGTATTAAGTATATCAGTTATCTAGTACCCATAACACAAGCTCTGCTTAGCTTGGGGCTAGATAACGTATGAATTGTCCAGCATCATTTATTTATTTTTATTTATTTATTACTTTTTCTCATTAAGGAATAAGTACTAGCTGTTTGTTTTCCGTCTAAATTAAAATATTATTTGGTTGCCAGATTCCTGGTGTGCATGTTACACAAGCTTGGCTTCGACACTGAGAATGTGTACGAGGAGTTGCGCGCGGGCGTCCACGCAGCGCCGCAGTTCAGGTTCGACTGGTTCCTCAAGTCGAGGACCGCGGTCGAGCTGCAGCGACGGTAAGCTTCCATCCAAAGGGCAACGCTTAGTTAATAATACATATAGCTATATGCCGCGTGGTGCTGGCTTAGAATTTACACCACTCCTACTCTTCCCGCGGGTGGCGTAAGTGGCAACTAAGAGATATCCACCGGGGCGGGCAGTAGCGCCCCTGCAATACAAATCCGCCACCGAACTTCGATCGCAAACTCTCAAGCCCAGCGTCTGGCATCATTATGGCTTTACCCCTATTTATATGTCAATAAGGCGCTTATCAGGGGAGGCCTAAGTCAAGCAGTGCACTAATAGATTCTGATCCATTCAGCCGTCGGAAAAGGTAACAGAGGTCGATACTAATACTTGATAGGTACATTGAAGTTTGAACTGACCTTGATCCTGCTCTTACTAATCCCCTGTCTTTCACAGGTGCAATACACTGATTACCCTGATTGAGAGGGAAAATCAGGAGCTTGAAGAAAAAGAAAGAGCAGAGAAGAAGAAAAAGAGCGGAAATCCAAATCAGAATACCCCATCAGGCAACTCTGCCAAAGGGGGCAATTCAGGAAAACGCAAGGCAGAAAACACACCCGACACTACCTCAAAGCAGAAAAAGAAGAAGAAATAAAAGGCTAATCTATAAGACGACGACAAGACTAAAAACCACGTGATCTTTATTTGTAGCGCTTAGTCATAGAAGCTAACCTATTACTACTGCTGAAATCCAAATCCTTCCAGTCATGCCCATCCCCGCCAAAGTTATAGAGATCGTCCCGCCAACGCTTCCAGGACTGGACGTCTCATAGACATGAGAAAAGTTTAGGTTTTGTAAGTTTTTTTATGTTCGACTGTTCGTTAAGACGCTGGTGATTCGTTGAACGAACTTTTATATTCATTACCATTTTACTGTTTACTTTCCCACGGCTAAATCCTGTTTTTTGCTGCTACGGTTTTTTGCAGTATCCTGTTTAGTAGTGTACGTGTTTCAATACTAGGCAGTCACACGAGTATCCTGCAAAAAACCGATCCGTTCGAACTTAACATTCGGTTTTGCCACTACAAACTGTGGTTTGACGAATTCATTACGGATGTAAGCGGGTTAACTACGAACCTTATTTGTGTTGGAAGAACACCAACATCTACAAGCAGCGCACCCCCCACCACCCCCACCCCCGGCGCTCACGTCGCGGGCTCAACGCGCGCTCGCGCGCAGTGCTCGGAGGGATGCGGAACGCGCGCGTCTAGAACCGCACTCACCCTGAAGATGTCCCTCGTTAAGGGATGAAACGTTGGTGTTCTTCCAACACAAATAAGGTTCGTAGTTAACCCGCTTACATCCGTAATGAAAACGAAATGTGGTATACAAAACCACAGAAATATTGGTGGAAAACCTAGCAGAAGTTCGAAAAAAAATCGGTTTTAACCTTTCATACATTATACGCGTGTGAAATCATGCGAAAAACAAAATAAAAAAAATTTAAAAACCCCAGACACATTTTCATGAAACATGGCTAAGAACACTCGGGATAAATTACCTATGACACAAAAAAAAACTAAACGAAAATCGGTTCATCCGTTTGGGAGCTACGATACGACAGATACACAGACACGTTAAACTTAAACATAACACTTATATAACACCCCTCTCTTTTTGCGTCGGGGGTTAAAAAGGATATTGAGAATCCGTAATGTTTTTAGTTGAGAATGCAGATTTAGAGAGCTAAGAAATCCTTAACACACAGTGCAAAAATTTTAGTTCTACAACAAAAATTGACGAAATTATGACCAAATTACTAGCGAAGTTCACAGAGTAACCGCCGCGGTCGCTGTGACGTCACTGCCTCGGTCGCCGCCAGAGTTTTGTTTGGTTATTTGTGACTTTAAAACAAATTAAGTGTCCGATTTGTGCCCAATTCACATTTTTAACTTTATATAAATATTGTATATAGTGTCGAAATGTACAAACACTACTTTTAAAACGCCAGACAAACTATTTTTTAACGAACTGAGGGACCCAAAAATGCTGCCGAGAATATTATTCTTTACGAAACTTATATTATTTTATCACACTCTTACAACGCTTTATGTAGGTAAATAAATTGAAGCATGTCGTCGCTGCTCCGTCGAATCGTGAAGTAAGAGTGCCGGCTGCGCTCCGCTCGGCCGCACCCGCGTAATTTGATTTTACCAGCAGTAACGGCGTAATGTTTCCTTAATATCTTCGTAAGTAATGGTCCGATTTGGATAGGTCATTCAAAAAGATATATCATTTTTATGTCATAAATAATAACGTGGATACGGATAGTTCTATTGAAATTGCTATAACTTTACTGATCCTCCTTACACATAATGGATGTGCCCATTTCCTGCATACCGTTATTTGCTGGATGGGGAGCGGTGTGAGGTGCCCTCGTTGCTTTACCGCAAAAAAAAACAGGATTCAAACTACTGTGTGTGAATAAACCAATGATTTTTGCGGGATCCAAAAAACCGCTACCCGCAGAACTGGAAGGCCGTGGGAAAAGGTTCAATTCAATAAACTGAAAATAATTCAATAAACCGCGTGGTCAAATGAGTGTATTTTTAAACGATTCAAAAAAAAAGGAAGAGGTTCTCTATTCATCTGTATGTTTTTTTTAGTTGTGAGTGGTGTAAAATAAGTCTGTTCATATATAAGTCCCGGGGCCAAATTCTGCTCCGTGGATGCGGCGGTATATTGTTTGCACGAAGAGATTGATAGGTTTCAACTTTGATACTTTTAACACGTTTCCCTGCCCTCCATAGTGTCTTCCATCAAAGTTTAAATGCCAAAATATGTTGTTCTGAGACGATACCAGTTTTATGATGAAGCATGATGATTGTAATTTCTGTTGAAAGTACGCATTTTACACGATTCAAATAAAAAAAACGTTTTTTTGTTTATGAACAATAGGTTGTACGAAGATGTTAAGTTAATGGAACCAAAATAGTGGCGGACTTCAATCTGCGTCTAACGGACTGCAAATAAAACGCAGATCGTATGTTTGAACGGCCCCTTGTCCGGAACCCCTTTGATGCATAGATTTAAGTAAAAAGGGGAGATAATGGTACGTTCTCCCAGCGCTAAGCTAAGCGCAAACACACGCTCACTGCTATCTTATGCAATATAATCTGTGAATATAATTAACAACAAAGATGGAAAGACGTACTTAGCCGAAGTGCGACCGAGTCAACAATACGCTACCCGTGCACGGCGACTAGCAACAAGACGTTTATTGCCATCTCTTACGTACGAATGCATCGTATATTTTTATCCCTGTCTGCAAATGGCGAAATAAGGCAAAATAATTTTTCAAATAAAACATAAATTAGAACTAGTATTTACAATTGAGCTAACTGTAGACTTTTGCAAACAATCTTCACTTAGCTCAACTGATCCATACCAATACCAGTCGGAAGCGTGTAAGGTTCGACGACAATGACCATGAATACGACCATAACTCCCATGAAGTAGCTCATGATGCTTGCATGAGTTTTTAGCTGCTCTATGTCGGCACTATTTGAACCGCGCCCGAGTGTGCGTTACTGGGGCGGCAAGTTGACTCGGATCAAGATGAATTTATATAGAAAAATCAGAGCCCTATGTCCTGTAAATGTGCCCAAAAAATTAAATTTGTGCGCCCTATGGTTTCAGAGTAATTCGAGAAAATAAGATTCCGCTGCAGTAACGCCTGAAAACGTTACTGCAGCGGCAACATTTTTAAATATTAGCCTTAGCCAAATTTAAAGTAGCTTAAAAGATAGCTTAGATTTGTGCACCTCCTGGGCCGAGCAGCGGCATTTGTGCGCCCTGTGGTTTTTGAGATATTGCAAATGCCGCTGCAGTAACGTTTTGCAGATTTCCAGATATCAAGATAACAAGTATGGTTTTTGGTGAGGAAGTGCGGTATAATTTGAGCCAATTTTGTGCCCTAGTTGTTTTCTAAAATAAATGCATGGTGTATGAGATAGAAGAGTTTTTCTGAAAATCAAAAACAGCCGCTAGCTCATGAACTACATCAGGAAGGCGCTCTGTGATTGCATTGGCTGATGCCTATTAGGAATACGTATCTTCTGACCAAATTGTGAAACCCTACATCAAATTTTAGATGAAATAAATCAATTTTATCACTGAAAATGGTGTACTTATTTCGAGTCTTACATAAGGAAGTTTTTTACAAGATACAACTTTAAGTGATTTGCCAAAAATCAGAGCGCATATTCAAATAAACGCACACTGAATTTCAGCTTTCTGCACCCTATAATTACCACATAATAATTAAAAACAGCCCGAGGGGAACTTTTAGACAGTTATCCGACCAAATACGAAAGGCCATAAAAAAGCGGCCGCTCAGTACTTCAAGCCAACATCTTTAAATAGGTAGCTTTGTCATGTTTAACATTAGGTACACTTGCATAGAGAAGTTTTAGTGTGGGATAGAAGCATCTTTAACATTGGTCCTGGTCAACATTCATATCAGCCAATAACATGATAAAAGGAGCCGTAAGTACCTACAGCAACAATTAATTAGTTTTTTTTGCAAGTATATTGCGTTTTTTTTCTTGCGTACATTAGGTATACCTACAAATACTTTCGGTATCATAATACCTACCTAAAATAATGTTTCTCCGCAGTAGGTACCTACCTATCCCGACAGATCTATCCTAACAGATCTATCTCACTCACGTAATTTTGTGACTTTTTAACAAAAATTGATAAAGTTACAACCATTAAAACACTGTAGGTACATCTAGACACAGCAAGTAGTAGCCGGGCGTGTAAATGAAATGCTCCAGAAAATAAATACCATCCCGTTCGATTGAGTGGTGCGCTGCACGATCGAGCGAGTCATCACGATTTTTAGAAGCGCGCCTCGCTCGCGTGCACATTGCGCGAGCGAGCGGGACACACGATTGGTAGGTAGTATTAGATACCTATTGCTATTTTGAACACAGTGAGGAACCATGTAGGTAGGTAGGTAGGTACATACTTACCTTTATGTACCTGCCTAATACTGTCATTCTCAAAATGTACTGCGTGGAGCCCCGGGGCTCCGCGACAATACTGGTAATAATTAAAAAATATATAGTTTTAGAAACTAAACAAGGTTGCAGAGAAAATTATACATTATACCTAGGTAGGTAGGTACGATATGTTACGATATACGACAGTCACCAATTAATTAATTATATAAATTTAAGGTACACATTGTCATTCGAACTGCGAGGCGCGTAGTGGTCCACAGATCAAACTTACTTCTCTACTACCTTTTAGTTTTCTGTGGAGCGGGATAGGCGCAGGTGAATGGTAGAATACCTAACTACTTGCTCCTGCTTATATAAAATAGTTTGTAGGTACCTACTTAAGAATAAAATATTACTAACCTATACCTAGGTATTAATTTCTTTGTTTTTTTTACCTAGGTTTTCACATTCATCATGCATGATTCATGCATCATCCAAGAAGAATATTATTAGACCTCGGCATACGGCACAGTGCACAAGAAAATAGAATTGTGTTAGGTAGGTAAGTATGTGTGTCCCACACATGGCACTATTGATCGAGTCCCACACGATCTTGCCGAGTGTAGCTCGCTCGCTTGGGCGGCCCGCCTCGCGAGCGAGCGGGAGACACACGAAGAGGCGGGAGGCGCGTCTCAGACAAGTTGTCTTGCGACTCAGACAAGTTGTCTTGCGAGCCCTCGCGCCTCCCCTCATTCGTGTACCTACAGCACAATTAGGAAAACTATGCGAGACGCTCTCTTTTATGGAAGTGTGTAGATACAATTATGGCAGCACACGTGCTGAAGACCCACCACTAGAGGTGAGATGAAACATTCCAAAAATGCACGCCGCCCCCTCCACTAAACGTCATACAATCAGCGTGCATGTTTTACAATGATTTATCTCTCTACCTAAGCAGGTTACCTACCTACTAAATTTTTACACAAAAAACGTGGTCTTGACCTAGGAGTAGTAGTATTATGTGGTCTAGACCTAGATTGCTGTTTATTCTAGTACGAAACGAAATGAACCGTAAGTTAAAAAGACTAGGTATAGGTATATTTCGGTTCAGTTCGTAGGTAGGTACTACGAACATTTATACTTAAGCATTATTATTATTAGGTTAGGTCTTAAAAGGTTTTAAATAAAAACTTTGCTGGACCGAGCAGGAAGCCTGAATTCATAGGTAGGTACATAATATTTACTCTCAGACATGTCGAAGTTTAGCCTGATTAATAATAGTACAAATTGAAGAGATCGAAATTACCTTTATCACCTAACTATTAAATTAACTGAAATAGGTAGCTTTTCTGCACCACTGTACAAACATAAGAAAAGCTGGTAGATAAATTAAGAAGGTACGGTGAATGTTCCTAACGGCCGCTTTTTTATGGCCTTTCGTATTTGGTCGGTTAACTGTCTAAAAGTTCCCCTCGGGCTGTTTTTAATTATTATGTGGTAATTATAGGGTGCAGAAAGCTGAAATTCAGTGTGCGTTTATTTGAATATGCGCTCTGATTTTTGGCAAATCACTTAAAGTTGTATCTTGTAAAAAAACTTCCTTATGTAAGGCTCGAAATAAGTACACCATTTTCAGTGATAAAATTGATTTATTTCATCTAAAATTTGATGTAGGGTTTCACAATTTGGTCAGAAGATACGTATTCCTAATAGGCATCAGCCAATGCAATCACAGAGCGCCTTCCTGATGTAGTTCATGAGCTAGCGGCTGTTTTTGATTTTCAGAAAAACTCTTCTATCTCATACACCATGCATTTATTTTAGAAAACAACTAGGGCACAAAATTGGCTCAAATTATACCGCACTTCCTCACCAAAAACCATACTTGTTATCTTGATATCTGGAAATCTGCAAAACGTTACTGCAGCGGCATTTGCAATATCTCAAAAACCACAGGGCGCACAAATGCCGCTGCTCGGCCCAGGAGGTGCACAAATCTAAGCTATCTTTTAAGCTACTTTAAATTTGGCTAAGGCTAATATTTAAAAATGATGCCGCTGCAGTAACGTTTTCAGGCGTTACTGCAGCGGAATCTTATTTTCTCGAATTACTCTGAAACCATAGGGCGCACAAATTTAATTTTTTGGGCACATTTACAGGACATGGCGCTCTGATTTTTCTATATAAATTCATCTTGATCCGAGTCAACTTGCCGCCCCAGTAACGCACACGCGCCCGAGGCATTTTGTGCAACGATGACCTCTTCTTTAGAATAAGATTTGCCCATTTTTAAGGATTTTTTTTTGAGAACACAGCGGACTGTTTAACTGTTATTTAATTCAGTTTATTTACATATTTATTCATTTTTTAGCACGGTTTATAGCGCGAACCCGATCGCGCCTGGCAAGGTCGCCATATAAGGTTCGGTGGTTGGCGCGCCGAGGCGTTCAAAATGAAAAGGTGTTTACTCTTCCAAATTCCGATTTATTGTGTTGAAACCATTGAAGTACACATCATTACGTGACACATCAGTCACACATCGCAAGCGTCCCCAAGACGCTGCGGGCTGCATTGCCCCGCTGTTTGGCAATGCTGATGCTATTTGTACCTGCACCGAGTGAACGAACACGAGGGCATTGCTGTAGTCTTTTAGGCAATAAATCACAAGTAGTAAAACAAAAGTAGGTACGTCGTAGCAAGCACGCGAAACACGAACGCCGGCCCGACTATGACTGGTGCACCCAACCTATGTAATTTGAACCTTCCGCTTTCGAGAAGCTACTCGTACCTAATCTTCCCTTTTCACATGAATCTATTAGATTTAGATGCTACTAAGATTGGAACAACCTGTAGTGTATAGTAGAGGTTGTACGCTGGTGGTAGAGGTAGTTCTTAAAAAAAAGTGTAACTGTTATCTAGAACCAAAGTCCTACACGCCGCGCCGCCTTTTCAAGGAATTGAGCTGGTCAGTGCAGATCGCAGTTCCCTACTTGATTGTAACAAGAAACCTAGCTAAACTATCTTAACTACTGCAGCCGATTGTACTATTTATTTTCAACCAAAGTACCACCAGATGTCTGAAACTTGCTCAGTTTCCTAAAAACTAGAATTTGTTTTGAATTTTAGTAATTCTGTCATCTCAGTGCTTATACAATTTTATTTCTTTTAAGAATAATTAGTCTGATTTTTAATTGTGATAAAAGGTCGATGAATTTTTATCGTGCGTAGATAAATGAGAAGTTAGTAGTTTTACTGTAATAGCAATGAATATGGTAAAAACATCCATGGTTTTAATGTTTATTTTATCTGTATTTCAAATATTTCCTAACATTTTAAATAAAAAAAATATAAAAGAAGTGTTTCATTATTTACTACGTAATTTATTTTAATACAGTAAATACATAGGTACAGTCAGCGTCAAATTGATATGAGCGTCTAGAGTAGTCAAAATGATCTGAAAAACATAAAAGCAATTTGATATACGCCGTTAGAATCACCATAATGTTGTAAGCACCCAAAGTGTCCAATATATCTTACTACTCCTTGTTTCACATTTATATTATGAGCAGTCAGGGTGACTGATTGCTCATATAAATATGAAATAATGAGTAGTAAGATATTTTGAACACCTTGGGTGCCTCCAACAATATGATGATTCGAACGGCGTATATCAAATTGCATTTAAATTTTTCAGATCATTTCGACTACTCTAGACGATCACATCAATTTGACGCTGACTGTACTAATTCTATAACTAGGTAGTAGTGAACTGATTTCACCAAACTTACGCGTCATCAAATCACGCTCTATCTCTTGATGCATCAAATATAAAGAATTTAATAGTGAACTTGACTAAGCCTTATGTTTGGTGAAATCGGGCCTAAATCGAAGTCGGATCAGAAAATTTACAAGATTTATTTTATTGCTCTAGAATTTATTGTTGTTTTCTACGACTAATCTAAACAAATAATACAATTCAACTGGCTCTTGAGACTCCAATAACCTTAATCAGTAGTAGGTACTTATTCTAGGTAGGTTAGATGAAACATGGTTTAAATGTTGATAAATTGCACACATAATAATAATAAGTCAAGTAAGCTATTTATGGTAATATTAGGTACATTATAAGTATTTTTGTATTTATGATATATTTTCCCATTATTATCCCCTAGAGGGTTGATACACACAACATCAAGTTCACCTACAACATCATATTATTTAAAACTGGCTTGAAACAATTAAATTCAGTCGAAAAGCTAGTTTGTAACTCTAGGAGGCACATAATAACGTCCAGATTAAGTAACCTGTTTTAGAACTTATGTATAAAACATATTATCCATAAATTACGTGAGGCGGTTTACCGACCCCTTCTTGGTGAGATGTTGTGAGGTTTTCAAAATGCGTATTTAACCTTTTGACCGCCACCGTCGTCTATACTCGACATTTCAAATTGTGCTTACTACGCCAGTGTCGTTATTAGACGACCAAAACTGCTCCAAGAAAAACACGAAATACACAATCTTTTAACTGTTAGTTCTGCGTTTTATTTATCCTAAAAGGAACATTGTTTTAGTTATTATACATCTATATTAAAGGTTTATAAGAAAAACCCCTAGTTGTATAAAAATTTCGATGATGAAACATTGAAATAAAATCCCGTCAGCGGGCGTGATTCGCACGCCATTGTCGGCAGGAGACGACCGCTAGTGTTGTGGTATACAGCTACCAAGCGAAGGTGATAAAAAATAGACAATTTACATTTAAACAAGATATTTATTATTTATTTCATGTTCATTCTCATGATATAAATAATAAATATCTATTATGATATCATAATAAACCCAAACTTTAACTCTGCAAACGCATAATGAAAATAAAAATGATCCATGAGCAGGATCGATAATTCATAATCCCCACCAAAGCACATCACTGGTTCATCATCCCTTAGCAGTGTAGCGTACGCCACGGTCGGGACTACACGACCGTAAGTGACGTCATCAGCGTAACAAGACAATGGTAGTGACGTGCAAGTGCATTCCAAGTATGTCCGATCTGCTATTGATTTTGGATTTTATCTGCTATTGATTTTGGATTCATAGGTAAAATGTAGGTATTTGTAGGTTCATAGATCTCTTGTTTAAAACTTCGACAAAAGCATGTTTCTGCTTCGAAGCACACAGGTTCCCTGTAGTTCGGTGGGTAGGTAGGTACATACCTACCTACATTTTATTTCTTTCTTGTAAGATTAGAGTAGGTGCCTGCCTACGTTGGGAACGGGATAAATTTTTGTGTACTAGATAGGTAGGTACTTTCATCATTGGTAAGTAGGTAGTGTAGGTACCTAAATCGGTTTGATTATGAGATAGGTATCCGACTCAAGGAAATAATTACGTGGACAGAAAATCAATAAAAGATGTTAGATGGATAGGTAATGCGTAGAAAATTTACAATGAATAAAGAATGAAGGAAATAAAATAATACCTAGGTACCTACCTACCTAGTGAAATTTCCTAAAAAGCGGCAAGAATTTGTACCATGCATGAATGATAATTAATGAGAAGAAATTCTGCAAGTAGCAAGGAAGATAATTAGGTATAAAATACTTTAATAGCATTCATGGTACAATAACGGTTAGAAAGGTCATTGACCGTTACTTCGACCTACCTACCAAGAACACAAATTCTAGCACTAAATAATAATAATGCAACATTCACCCGATACGTGGATTCTTTCTTTAGTCTTATACTGTTAGTTTTTCTCTTCTTTTAGTGATAAGGCCGCCCATTCTGCAATTCTGTTATTTATCTTTCCCTGTTTTGTTTTTGTATTTTCTTGGTTTGCAATAAAGTGTATTGTATTGTATTGTACCTAGGTAGGTACCTAAGTGCAGTTGACTAGGGTAGGTAGGTAGGTACTTATTATTGCGTCTACCTACTTATTACACTGATGGGTAGGGACTAGGTATGTTGGTATAACTGGTAGGTAGGTAGGTACCGTTTCTTTCTCTGCATTGTGTAGTGATAATATTATTTGTGTCTTCAATCTTTAGTGGTTTGACAGTTACTACATGGTAGGTAGGTAGGTACCCAACTAGTTATTTGGCATTCAATGCATGTGATGTGATGACCATTTTAGTTTCATTTCAAGAGTGGACAGGTATATACCTACTTGCCCTTATCGATAATCAGCGACTATAACCTACCACATCACTACCTCAGATGTAAGCAAGCTTTCAAACATCGTGCCAGCCGCGCCTATGTCGGCTATTCACGACAACAGAAGACGTCACGTGGGTGAATAGTGATGTGCTGTTGTTATTTGAAAATATTTGTTGTCGATCTGATTTCTGGTTTTATATAGGCAAAACATCGGCAACTGCGGCGTAACAATTAATATATTATAGAGTAAATTGGTATCAAGTAAAACTCGAAAATTGAAGGTAGTGCTTCTAACCTGAAGCCCTTCTTTTTGTAACTTGGATGGCTTGGAGAGTTAGATTTTATCATTTTAAGGTGGCTTTCAAGAGGTAATAAAACATCCCAGATTTTAAAAAGTTGTTTATTGCATAAAAAACCAACGAAATCAAGTCTCCATGTGTTTATCGACAATATACATTTTATCGACTCTTGGCAGCACCATTTTTTCGTAGGTATTTTTGGTCACTTTTGTGCTTTGGCGTAGAGGATACGAGAATGCGTTTGGGGCGTGGCGGTCAAAAGGTTAATGGAAATAAGTTTATTTGTGTCTTGGTTGCATTGCAGTTAAAACTTCTAAGAACGTAGTCTAGAATCACAGTGACCAAATCGCACAATAGGTAAGTACGTGTTGACGAGAGATTGAAACGTCCACAATAATATTATGTTAAATTTCATCTCGCACATTATACAACACGTTAAATATCTACATATGTTACTCAATCTGGACGCCACTTAAATTAAGACACAAAACACGATAAGGCGGTTAAAACACTGCCGAGCACCACGCTGAATGTTGCGTGTCGACGCACCTACGCGCGTAGTTGCGTTTTGTGGATTCACGGCGGCTCTATTTAATTCAAAGCTACGTCAAGCCCTTCCAAAATCACGCACGGCACTGCGGTACTCGGTGTGCCATACCTTGCGTTTCGCCCCGCACCTACGCGCGGGGGTGCATGTTTCTCCGCGCAGCGCGTGATCTGCATGTACGCGCGTGGATGCATTTTCTGTGTGTTGGACTGTGCGTGTTTTCTATACAAATGGAGATACTTAAAAGCAACGTTAGAATACGCATTCACGCAACATGCAGCGTGGTGCGTGGCAGTGTGCTGATCGCCTCAGACTCTTGCACATGATGATTTTTACGGACCGTCGTCGAAGCGCGGTCTTAAACTTAATAGTCTCGTGCATAGACTCTAATAAACAAACGAGTAAAGCTTGTCGCACACCTGAACAGCACCACTGCCGCATTACACAAAAACGTCCATTCAAATATTGACTTACCTCATAACACTATGAGGCATTAAACAGGGTTATTGCTATTTCACTGACACTACGTGAACTGCAGGTTCTCCCCATCATCACGAACAAGTTTGTGAAGACGCAAGGATTTAATTCTTAAATTTTATTTTGGTACCTAGTACCCCCCTCCATCCAATAATCGTTTTTAAAGGCTCTATTTGAAACGAAACTTAAACTGCCCTGAAATAACAGTGTGTGCGGGATTGAAAGAACGGTCCTTAGTAATTCATTGGGTTCCGGACAAAGGTGATTTCCAACAACATAAGAAATAAGACCTGGCGTCTTCGCGAACGTGATCGTGATGATGGTTATAAACAGCAGTTCACGCAATGGCAGTGAATTACCAATCACTCTGTATAATGACGGCATCAGATGACAGACAGGTCGCGTTTGAAGCTTGTGGGAAGCCATTTTGTCACTGTAAAAAGTATCTAAAAGGAAACGAGTTTAAGCCCATATTTGATATTTTGTGCTGTGCAGTAATAGCGGTATTGAATGAATGTGCGCGGAGCTTAACTCAACTAAGATCCTTTTCTCCAGATATTTTTTTAAAGCAAATAAAATAATCATAGTTACATTCTACACATTTAAATTATCACAGTTTATAAACGAATGAATGTTCAACATTCCACATAGTCTTTAAAAATGCCGATTAGAGAATGAAGACCGACGTGAAATTAGCCGCAGTTTCATTATATCGCAGTACAAATAACCGTTTTATTCCGTGATATGGAATACGTTTGGGTCCGGCGAGTTAACGTCTGCGATGAAACGCTCGGATCAGGAAGAGTTACCGTTCTCTATGTTATCCTGGAAATTATTGGCGCTGGTAGGGAAAGGTGCCCCCAATCCGTAAAGATGTCCACTCGTACTTTCGATACTACCGTCGAAAAATATCTGAAACAAGAAGACAGCATCGTTAAAACTGCATTGTTTGTTATGGCGGCAGTACACCAATCTTGCCGAGACGTCTCCTCCTCGCGATGACACGCGCCATAATTATGTACAATTCTTGGCAATTGGGGTCATAGTATAGATGCACAGGACATATTTATACTAGGTACAAAAAAAATATGCTCACGCATCCTAGTTAATATTCATCAGCATGAAAGTAGTCATTTTAAATAAAACGTCTAGTGCGAGTCAAGACTCGTGCACTAAGGGTTCCGTAAGACCTTGTGTCTGGCCAATTATCATGATTCTAGGTCAACGGGAAGTAGGTACCCAGTAGGTTTTGGTCCATGGCGAGTTTATTCACAAAAAAAAATTGTTTTTGTGAAACGACTGCAAAGATACGGTTTCTGGATTTTTCCCTTTATTTGTGCTATAAGGCCTTGCTTCTTACCAAATGTCATAATTCTAGGTCTACGGGAAGTACCCTATAGGTTTTGGTCCATGGCGAGTATTAAAAGCCATTTTTTTTGTGAATAAATTATAAATTTAGTTTGAGGTACGGAACCCTAAAAAAGAAAAAATACTAACACAACTTTCACTACCTACATTATACAGGTAGTTCGGCACAAAGTTTGTCATATGGAAACTCCTAGGTGAAACCACCAACCAAACTAGAGAAGTTTTCAGTGAATAGGAAGATCAGAGACATACTTAGTTTTTTGTTTAATTAAAACCAAAGTTAACTAACTCATTTTTAAATTTTCTCTTTCAACACTTTACATGCCCATAGCTGCTTTATTTACTTATATTTCACGTAAATATTGATTTTATTAAGACCCTACTCACATTGTACGTTAAAACATTATCTAAAACACTACTGGATTGCAAAATAACTTGCCTCAATTAAACTGTGACTGACCGAGACAAGATGAGAACCTACAAGTCGTACATAGTGCAATAGTTTCTCCTCAGGGTGCGAGACGAGTGAACCATGTACGTACACACTCATGCTCGGATTGTCTCGGTCGGGGTGTCTCGCCGAGCGTGTACTGGCGCCCTTAGGTTTTTGGGTGGAGTAGTAACCTACTCTGAAGAGGAAGATTTTTGTGGCGCAGTGGGCCCACCGCCCCGAGAATTTTTCTGTGATCTGCAAGTGCGCGTTTGTGTGTGTGTGTGTGCTACGGTACGGTATGGGTTGCGTAACACAGACTATTGACTAGTTCCAGGTATATAAGTACGGTATTTGTAGGTGTACAGTATTTGTATCCACCATCTGATAACCATAACACAAAGTTCTGCTTACTTTAGGAACAGAAGAAGCTGTCTGAAATTTTACCGTAATTTTTTTTAATTCTTTTACATAACAAGGACATCAAGTAGGTTAATATACCTCTTTGATTTTGAAGAACGCCATGCCAGTGAGGTGTGAATCCGACCCAGCCTGATGCTGCGGCCCGACGCGGCGCAATTCAAGTTGGTCCGCCACTTCCTGCAAACCGCCTTTGAGGTTCTTGCACAGCTTCATCAAATACTGCAAGGAGAATATAAAGTCACAAATACTGCAAGGAGAATGTTAAGTCACAAATAGTGCAAGGAGAATGTTAAGTCACAAATAGTGCAAGGAGAATATAAAGTCACAAATAGTGCAAGGTGAATGTGAAGTCACATTCCTGCGCTTTAGGGGAAAGCCAACTAAACTAATGCATTACTACATAAAAACAATGTTGGTCTGAATAGCTATTTGATGCCTAATGTGTCTAGTTAGTCTAACATTCGCCGCAAGCTGGCAGCACATCGCCATAATTTTATTATATTAGATAAGATTAAGAGCTCTGAGTTTGGTTTCTCGATAGTATCGATTAATTCTATTTTTGTACATATGGAATTTGATACAGCAGCGTCCGTGTGGAAATAGAACTACGCATAAGATCCAATGAAAAAATGGAACGCCTCGATGCCATCCTGATACCATCGAGAAACAAAACCCAGGGCTCAGATGAGATAAAATTCTGTTACCTTGACGTCATACACCGTCGGGAAGTAAAGGCGCAGACTTTCGAAAAATTCGTTCTCGTCCAATGGCAAGTGCGTATCAGTTAGGAGCTTCAGCAAGTAGCCAAAGTCGTAGCCAGAATGAAAGCTCAGCCAGTTTATGTTATCCATCAAAACTATACCTGAAAAATTTAAGCCATGATGGATTTCTATTGGTATTATTTTAAGAGATTTAAATTTCATGTTAGTATATGCACCTGAAGACATCAGGAGCTCTGCAAATTCCAGAGGCTCAATGCCGTTATCTTCATGCTCTCTAAACTGCAGGCCAGAGTTTTGAAGCAAGTCGATGGAATCTTGTGCATACATGTCTTCCCTATTTAAAAAGAAACAATTGTTAGTTGTTAACTATTTGCATCTTAAGTAAGCATTTCAAACACATTCAATACTACAATGTTCTTTATGCTTGTATTTCCATAGAGTTAGGGGAGACATACATATGCACAGCTGAAAAATCATTAATTAATATTAATGATTTTTCAGCTATACTCTTTGGTAACCCAAAGCTTTGCCTTATTAGGTGAAAATTATATAAAAGAAATCATTAGTAAGTGAACATGCGCGAGCTGCGCTTGAAAAATATGAAATGTAATAATTTATAGCAAATGTCTTCAACCCGCGGCCCGCGGGCCGCATGCGGCCCGCCGGGTCTTTTCTTGCGGCCCTCGGAGGCCATTGTAAATTATAATATTTTATTTACAGTAATAACTTCTTATTCACGGTTCCCTTTTTCGCGTTTTCTCTATTAGCGGATAAAAAAAAAATTGCGACTCGTTTCCTGTATTCGCGACTCAATATTTTGCTATTCTTATATTTCTATTTATACGCAAACATGCCCAAAAAATTATATCATTGTTTGGGAGCACTTATGTGTGCGAGTAACTGTTTTCTCGCATGAAAAATGTCAAGTCTAAAACAAGGACAAGAATTACAGACGCACATCGGGAAGGTAGTCTACGGGTTGCAACTTCAAAAATAAAGCCTGATATCGATAGACTCGTCAAAAATAAACAGTGTCAAACATCGCGTTGATGCAAGTTCCTGTACTTATTTTGTAAGGTTTTTAATAAATAAATAATTTTTAATAATAAATAAACCCATTAAGACTATTGAAAATTTTAAACTTGCTTGTTTTATATTCCTTTTTTAAGGGTAGATAGTAAAATTAAATAGAGTATTGCAGGTTGCGGCCCTTCGGGCGATGAAAAATGGATTATTGGCCATTGCACAAAAAAGGTTGAAGATGCATGATTTATAGTAATGGCAATACCCATGTCAATATATTTATGAAAACTTGTTGTACACTCATAGAAATATCAATCTATTCCCTAAAAATAGCGACATCTATACTTATAATAAAACTGTAACAGGTCCAATTCTGTACATTGAAGATATTTTGAAAATTTTTTTTGGAGGGCACTCTATTATCGATACTGAAGCCAAAACTGCAATTTTTTTCATTCATGTCTGTCTGTCTGTCTGTCTGTTTGTTAAACGCGCATCACGCCGAAACTACTGAAGGTATTGAAATGAAACTCCGCACGATTTTAGGTCATACTACGAGGAAGGACATAGGATACTTTTTATCCCGGAATTCAGTCAGGTTTCCCTGGGAGAGGGGATGAAAGTAAAATTCTTTAACTGCGCATCACGACGGAACTACTTAAGGTATTGAAATAAAACTCGGTACGATTTTAGGTCATACCACGAGGAAGGACATAGGATACTTTTTATCCCGGAATTCAGTCAGGTTCCCCTGGGAGAGGGGATAAAAGTAAAATTTCTTCACCGCGCATCACGTTCACGCCGAAACTACTGAATGAGTTGGACTGAATTGGTACGATTTGAGTTCAAGGAAGGACATGGGATACATTTTATCCTGGAATTCAGTAAGGTTCCCCTGGGAGAGAGGATGAAAGTAAAATTCTTTAACCGCGCATCACGACGGAACTACTTAATGAATTCGAATGCAACTCGGCGTGATTTTAGTTCGTACTATGAGGAAAGATACATTTTATCCCGGAATTCAGTAAGGTTGCCCTGGCAGAGGGGATGAAAGTTAAATTCCTTCACCGCTCATCACGCCGAAACTACATAGGTAATGAGTTGGAATGTAACTTGGCACGTTTTGAGTTCATACTACAAGAAAGGACATGGAATACATTTTATCCTGGAATTCAGTAAGGTTCCCAATATGTAGTTTCAAACTTGACGCGCGTCTCTCCATCTGCATTCATCATAATTTCTTTCATCCAAGGTGGAATACCAAAAAGTGTCATTCTGTGACGATAGCCCTGTCATAGTGAAGCGATTAGTATAGCAGAATAGGGCCCCAGCTGTGAGTAAGTCAAGCGAGTAGGACACTTCTTAACACTGACGCTGGCCGAGTCGTAGCTAAAAGTCGTGTGGATAAAGAATGGGATTGAAGATGACAATATGCTATCCCCCGTAGACCCTACACAATTTTTTGGACGGCGGCGTTTCATAATATGAGAGACTATGGTTAAATGTGAAGTTAATTAGTCGGCAGGTAAGGCAATCGCGAACGAAGTCGCGGGTACAGCTAGTACATAATATAAATACTAGAAATAAGGATAAACTCGCTGTGCCCACAACTAGGCTACACAAGATAAATGTATCTTTTAAAGGGCAATGTATACGCTTCTACAACAAAACTCCAAGTGAGTTGCAAAAATTATCAATAATTAAATTCAAACAAATTGTCTAACATATCCTTTGTAAAAAGGCTTACTACAAAATATCAGATTATCTAGAGGATAAAAAAGCTTGGGACGAGTTTTGCTCCAGCTCGAAAAATAACAACTAACAGGCTAAAGGTTTCTTCGTCGCTTCTTTACTTTAGTCTACATACCGAAGCGATAGAAATCAAAAATATCACTTTATTTCCGTGTCAGTGTTTAGTTTTATGATTTGACCTTTTCTAAGTGTACATTTATTGTATTTATGGAAATAAAGAGTATTTGATTTGATTTTATTTGACCCATGCCGGCAACTACTTTTACGACAGAACAAAATTAAATATTTCTACTATAAAACTGAGAAGTCATCACTATTAACTTACTGTAGATTGAATTTAAAATTGAATTGCCAGGTTGTACAGCCTGGCGGAGTTTTGCCATTTTCATCCATAAATGTGAGGCCAAGTTGTATGATCCGCAACAAGTCCACATTGCATCTTAAAAGTAAATAAATAAAATTAATATTTAAATGATTCATTACATTAAACAGTATTAAACAGAAAAAGTATTTGTAAAGTATCCAGTTATTCATAATACTATAAATATGATAAAAAGAAGATATCTGGATTATGAATAATGAGGTATTTTACAATGGTAGATAGTTATGTATACCTACGTATGTCTGTTCTGTCGCCGCCGCCCGCGATCTTAGAATCAGCCCGTATGTAGAATGGCTAGGCGGATTTCAAAACGAACGCTGTTTTGTTGGGAAAACCTGTTTTATTTCATTCGACGGGATGACTAAGCGACGATACGCCATGTTGAATTTTGTTCGTAAAATAATCGGCATATGGCTTTCATCTGAATTGTGCTGTTTATAGTGTAGGTAGTTAGGTACCTATTCAAACATAATGGGGGGTTTTGATGACATTATAAGGGAACGTACCCAAAATTGTAAAAAATGGGTCACGTAGTAACGTGACCCATTTTTTACAATTTTTTACCCCCTCTCCCTTTAGTTTTCACGAAGTAATTCATAAATACGGTTCTCAATCTTTATTTTCAAACAAAGTTAATATGTTATTATTTGGGTTAAATTTCTCTCAATTAATGCAGCTCTTGCCGCGTGACGACGAGAGGGTGTGCATGTGCATACTTTTGACGACATCTGTGGCGCACCGGGCGAAGGTCCGCCTGCGACGCAGGAGGTTGCGGGTTCGATTCCCGCCTCGGGACCAATGTTTGTACGATCTGCAGATATTTGTTTAGGGTGTTCTGGATGTTTTCCATGTATAATAAAAAATATCTATCTATGTAGTGTATTGCATTAAGTATATCAACTCTTCCCGCGGGTGTCGTAAAAGGCGACTAAAGGATATCTACTGGGGGCAGGCAGCAGCGCCTCCTGCAGAACAATTCTACCACCAAACTGCGATCCCCAACCCGCATGCCTAGCGTGGGGTTTATGAGCATTACCCCCATGTGATAAAAGCCAATAAGAGAGACAATGATGTTATATATAAATTGGTAAAATCTCATTGAAGAGAGAACCTCTCTTAGAAGATCTTATCAGGGGGGAGGCCTGCGTCCAGCAGTGGACCAATACAGGTGGTTGAGGTTGAAGACGTTGAGGTATATCAGTTATCTAGTACCCATAACACAAGTTCTGCTTAGCTTGGGGCTAGATAACGCTGTGTGAATTGTCCAGTATTATTTATTTATTGTTTATACCTTTAACTGAAAAAAATATTTTCAAAAAGAAAAAACTTATGTCAATTTCACAGGAACTTAATTAACAAAAACAAGTCTTGCCACCTGTGAGTTTAAAAAGCGCTAAATGCTGCACGCCAATTTGAATATATCTCTAAAAAGCGCGATATTTCCATAGAGGATAGTGAGTATGTTCCGTAAACCTAAGCCAAGGGGGCTTATCCCCGTGACCAAGCATGGTATATATTATACATATTTTGCAGCCCCTCGAACCCTGAACGGGTCACATAGTATGGGTACGTTCCTTCACATGTTAAGAGTACCTACTAACATTTTGGTGTAGTAAAACTTAGTCTACATACCTTAGCAGTTGATACTGGTAATCAGCTGTGGATCGGAATTCACCAATGGGCCTTGCCACCACTCCAGGAAATTCTGTATCCATAGCAACCCAATGGAACTTCTTTACAACCTGTAATTGCACCTAAGTTTAGTAAAACAGATGAGATCTAATTTTAGTACGTATGTATATATACCAGCAAGCCAATTTTATTGATGTATGTAATGTTGTGTACATTGACCACCAAAACATATGATTAAGTTTTGTTATCTTCTTTTCTTCTACACAGAAATCTTTTCAGCAGATAAGTATTATTAATAACATATTAATGAATTCGGAATATAATTTGTGTTGGCATGAATACATAGTACCGAAAGGGTGCTAACGGAGCTTAATAGTAAGCCTCCGTCTGTCCGTCTATCTGCCATGAACCATAATAGACAGTTGAAATTTTCAGTTTATTTCGATTGCCGCTCAAACAACAAGCAAATAAAATAAAAATTATAAGGGCCATAATAATAAACTCGTGTTTTGGCTCAATCTAATGATGTCTGTATCTTTTGAACTGTAACAGGCGGATACTCGAAATTTTAATTTTCAGATTGCTATACAGACCTGTAGACGGTACCTAAGTAGGTACCCTCAAGGTTGATGTGATTCTAGGTCATAGGGAAGTCTCTGAACTATCACGATATTTAGCAACCAACAATCTTTTTAACAGTAGTCTTATAAATATGTATATGGAACCCTCGGCCTGCGAGTTCGACTCACACTTGACGTTTTGTTTATTATGTATTTTCAGCAATAAGGGTTTTGCGGAGTCAGCCTTACTAATAAATAAATAATGCTGGACCATCCACACAGCATCATTACCTACAATTATTTTGCTTATTAACCAATATACTTACATTACCTAAGTACAGTTTTTTTTACTATACCTAGAAAACACCTGGAATGTCATCAACACACCAACTATTAAAATATCTGCAAATGGTACAAACATTTGCCCCTAGGTGGGAATCGAACCCTCATGTGTCGTTGTCTGCTGCGCCACTGAGGTTGTAAAAATAAATGTTGTTATGAGTTGGTAGGAACACTTTGTGAGCGGCTGGCTATGACTAGCACTTGGCCTGTTTTTGTTATGGCAATGATTGTCAGCTGTGAATGCTCTAAAAAAGGAAATACATAACCTGTCTGATGACACGAAACTCCTCATGTAGATTGTGATTCCATACATTTTTTATAGCACACTCATCTTTAGCACTTGATCCAAATAATGCACTAAAACTTGCTACTGGCATCTGAAAAATTTAACATGTAATACTTGTAGCTCTACTTACCAACAGTACACTAAAAAATATTCTCTTTGCTACGAGATTTTAAGTATAATAATTTTTGATATTTTTATAGTTACCTTGTGAATCGTTTTCAGCTTTGTTTCTGCGCTGAAGACTTGAAAAATGAGATGGCTCCGACAATATGATTTGAAAGATCTACATTACGCTCAGAAAAGACACCTGTAATATTTAGATTTGTTTAGCATCTATCAGAAAATTGCTGAACATCCAAACAATTCAGTTTTCTTCAAGGTACAGTATAATCAAAATTTATGAAGAGCACCGGAAAAATGGGAAATCGGAAAACCAAGAAACCATTGAATTCATGATTTGATTGAAAATTTGAAATGAATTTGATTTGTTTGATTGATTGTTGACATAACTTGACACTACTTCTTTGTTAATGGCTTCGGTCAGGGAATGAGGATCAGTAAAGATTAAGTCAATTTCAATAGAAATCCACGTTATTCTTTATGTTAGGACTTATGAAGGAATGATACCTATACTTATCTTTTTAAATTATCCTAATCGGACCATAACCACAGTACGTAAACCATTACGTACGAAGATACGTTACGCTGGTAAAATCAAATTACGCGGTTGCGTGTGACGTCATTCGCTCGGTCGCCACCGCGCTAACCGTAAGCAGATATTAGTTTTTAGTGATTTACTTTGAATCTATAAATTTACGAAAAAAATAACACAACCAGATAGACTCAGTTTTGAAAGACCTATCGACCTAATAACGGGCGGCGAGTGACGTCACACGCACTCGCGGCTGTCACTGAGTGAACTTCGCAAGTAATTTGGTCAATAACTTCGTAAATTTTTGTTGTAGAACCATAGATGTAAGAAAGTGGAGGAGGCACTAGCTTCTCGAAAGTGGTAAATCTTGTTTTTGGGATTTTTCTATAGAAAATAATATAAAAATACTTTTTAAGTGTACATTAATACCTACTCTAATTAACCAAATTAAATACATAATATGTAGGATAAATAAACTGTACAGTATGCACTTTTGGTAGGTATATAAATTTATTTTATAATAAAATAAATAATGATATTAATATTAAAATTAATTATATTACATTAATTATTATTATATAGGTAAAAGCGTTGATATGATATGCATACGTATTTCTGAACGAGGCCTCGTTCAGAAATACGTATGCATATCATATCAACGCTTTTCATGAAGGGGTTATAAATAAATAATACATATAATAAATATATAGCAACATGAGATTACTTTTGTAATCGTAATTTAATATAGTCTACAAACAACATTGATAAAGAGTTGCCAGTTTACAGTAAATTCTCGTTCCTTGATAATAAATTTTTTACTATTTTTGGTCGGATTTGTACCTATTGACATCCACGTTTTCAACTAAATTTTATCGCTTAACGCAAAGATCAAGACTGTTTCCGTCGTGGTATTCGTGTTGCCATCTAAACGACAGCAGCGCCCTCATTTATTTTCTACTCTTTTCGGTCGTACTGTACCTTAAAGCGCTACCCCTACCCAAATCAGCGCCCTCACCTATTTTATCATATTATTCTGTTCAACAAAGGAATTTTCAAAAAGCGATTGGGCAGTTTGTGATTCCTACCATAAACTTATTTTTAATGCCTCTGTGAAAGTTTTATTTTGTATACTTTAAGCAGAGATACGAAGTAGCTCTTTTTTGCCACCATGGTGGCCAAAAAGGGCAACTTCGCATCTCTGCCTACACTTTACAAACTAAGACTTTT
Organism: Eupithecia subumbrata; assembly: GCA_949316285.1. Taxonomy (NCBI): domain Eukaryota; kingdom Metazoa; phylum Arthropoda; class Insecta; order Lepidoptera; family Geometridae; genus Eupithecia; species Eupithecia subumbrata. The sequence continues at coordinate 25,932,973 of OX438640.1, forward strand.
AAAAGAGGCATTAAAATTAAGCTTAGGAAAGGTACCACAAACTAGCCTATCGATTTGGGAAAATTCCTTCGTTGAACAGAATAATAAGTTAAAATAGGCGGGGGCGCCCTATCTATCCCCTTTCGGCTTAGTACACATATTATTTATCATAAACTAAAACATGGGAAAGCTTTTCCGTTTTATCCCCAATTATAAAATTATTAACCAGGGAATTTAATGGACAAGTCAATAGTAAATAGTATGTACCAACTTGGGTAGAGATAAAACTACTTCGGGAGGCAACAAAAGACATATTATTATTTAAATATTTTTTATTTAACAGTGCGAAAATTAAAATAGCTACAAAGGGTTCAATTGATAGAATATTATATTTAAAAAGATAAAATCTTAAAATTACATCTTAATCTATGCGCATGCAAGTTGCAAAAGTAATTAATAATGATTTTGTCATTATGTTTATAATCCATATTTCTAGGAAAATATCCTTTTTACATACCTAGCTTTTGAGAGAAAATGAAATCGACAAAGGCCTTGCTTAGCATTATCCTAAATGGCAGATAACTTTGAAGGGTAGGGATGTACCTACTGATTAATTTGTACTTTTGTTTCCGGTAAGTTAACATTACTAATTAAGTACTATTTTGTTCATTGGTAAAGCAACACGCATTGTACAGACATTCTAAGAAGTATGTATAAAGGTACAAAATAATAAATATGAATCATGATTTATAAATTTTGCTAAAAAATATTGGCTACTTAGGCCCTTTTCACATGCGGTCATGGGACGGGTGACACACGGTCACGGCACGGTCGACGTGCCTTGTGAAAGCTGTATATTTAGCTCCTAATAAACTACACTACACGGCACGGCGACCGTGCCGTGACCGTATGCATGTGAAAAGGACCTTATTATAGGTATTATTATTAGTTGATTTATAGTTAATTTTAATTTCAAGTCCATAGATTTGCAAGCGTGGCAAATCGGCACGCACACATGTCACAGGGTACTTATTCCTTTGGGTGGAACATGTGAGGTTTAGGCGTGAGGGATATGCACGCCGCCTCCATTAATCAGGAGGAGTTTCCATTCTCTCCGCTTTCTTGGAAGTTGTTGGAGTTAACAGGGAATGGAGCTCCCAGCCCGTAGAGGTGCCCGCTCGAACTCTCGATGTTGTCGTCGAAGAATATCTGAACAAGAGTTTCAACATACAGATCTTTAAAGAGGTTTGAAGATTTTTGTATGGAGGGTGGCATTTATAAATAGTGTGTTGGATAATTCACACAGCATTATCTAGCCCCAAGCTAAGCAGAGATTGTGTTATGGGTACTAGATAACTGATATACTTAATACAATACAGTACATAGATATATATTTTTTATTATACATAGAAAACATCCAGAACACCCTGAACGAGTGAGTGATGAACACACATCCTACAAATATCTGTAGATCTTACAAAAATTTGTCCCGAGGCGGGAATCGAACCCGCAACCTCCTGCGTCGCAGGCTGACCTTCGGCCGCCGCGCCTTGCAAGTCGTCAAATTTGGTGGGTAACATTTGAATTATTTTTCAAAATTGCTGCGCACAATAAAAGTTATATATTTGGATAGGGTACAGTAAAACAAATATAAAATACTGTCATAAGGCGTCAGGTTTCTGTAATATTCACAGATGAAAATAACTGTATTGTTTCTTCATAATATTATGTGAATGTCTCAGAAACCTGATTTTTAGGGTTTCGAGATCGATTATCGTTTTCGAAACCAGTATGGTCTCGCTTTGTCTGTCCTTTTTTCCCTCCTTAATAACTCACCAACTACAGCAGCTATCAATTTCAATTTCAATTTTTCAATTTCAATTTCAATTTATTCAATTCTTTAGGCATACATAATATATTGCACTTAGAATAGTCATATAACAATAGTAAATATGTTTTATACACTCCTTAAATTAATATAATTGATATTTTTCCAGGCGTCTTTATCTGAAAGGAAGTCTTTTACAGAGTAGTATGCTTTTTCTTGTAGTGTCTTTTTAATTATGTTTTTGAACATTCTTTCGTTTAGTTTAGTTACATTATCAGGTAAAGTATTATAAAATTGAACACAATTCACAACAAACGATTTGTTAACCTTCGCCAACCGTGTAAAAGGTTGGACAAACCTATTTTTTGATCTCGTATCATACTGGTGGATGTCTGACTGTTTAAAGTATCGTAAAATATGTTTTCTTGCATGCATAATGTTAAGATATATATAAAGAGATGGCATCGTTATAATACCTATATCCTTAAATAATATTCTGAGGCTGTCTCTCGGCCCGAGTCTATAAATTGATCTTACTGCTCGCTTCTGTAAAACAAATATTTTATCCGAGTCAGCTGAATTGCCCCACAGGAGAAGACCATACGACATGAGGGAATGAAAGTAACTGTAATATACAAATCGAGCTGTTTTGATATCAGTAAGGTCTCTTATCTTGTATACAGCATAAGCCGCAGAACTTAATTTTCCTGCTAAAATCTCAATGTGTTTACCCCATTGAAGTTTTGCGTCAATTGTTATTCCTAGAAACTTAGTATAATTAGATATGTCAATTGTATTATTATTAATTTGTATAGGTACTGTCATAAGATTATTTGCCATTGTGAATTTTGTACATTTAGTTTTGTCAGAATTAAGCATTAAATTATTTATATGAAACCAATTGTCAATTATATTTAAATACGAATTAATACTATAAATGTCAGGATTTTTGCGATTTATTCTAAATAATAGTGATGTATCATCGGCAAATAGTACTATGTCAGCGAATTTTTTGACTAGAAAGGGTAGGTCGTTAATATATACTAAGAACAGGAAGGGGCCAAGAATAGACCCCTGGGGAACACCAATATTGGAACTTAGAACGTTCGACAGTGCACCATTTATATCAACTGATTGCTTCCTCTTTGACAAATATGACTTGATTAAGGCCAAAGCTTTACCTTTCACCCCATAATGACGAAGTTTTAAGAGAAGTATTTCATGGTTGACACAATCAAAAGCTTTCGATAGATCACAAAATACTCCCAGCACGTCAGTTGATTTTTCCCATGAGTCATAGACGTATTCTACGAAGTTAACTACGGCATCAGTTGTCGAGCACCCTTTAGAAAAACCGTACTGCTGATTGAAAAGCAACTTTCTAGCATTGAAATATGAAACAAGTTGATTAAGCATAATTTTTTCATAAATTTTACTGAGTACTGGTAGGATAGAAACGGGTCTAAAGTTACTTGGTTCTGTTTTATTCCCAGACTTAAACAGAGGAATTATTTTCGAAAATTTCATCAAGTCAGGAAATACTTTGTTGTCGATGCAGCTATTGAAAATTAGAGAAAGATGTGTCGCCAGCAACTGAACCACGTTATTTACGAGTCTAACTGACATGCGCCAACGATCCTCCGCATATCAACTTGATATTTAAAATAATAATATACCTACTTTGTGCGCCGTTTTTGATATTTCTGTGGGTTTCATACTTTTCGAAATATTTCGAAAAAATATCCATTCCCCCTCTATCTCCGAAGATTGCAGAGCGCTCCATGTAAAATGTATCTATGTAGCGTTTGTAGATTTGGATCTATATTTTACAGGAAAAATATGGAGAAGTATGTAAAATGAACACTTTTTGAAAAATGGTCAAAAAGGAGGGGAATAATTTTCAGACGGGGGGGCTACCTCACCGAATGGGGTATCAAATGAAAGGTATCAGTTTGTACATTTTATAACTTAAATTTTTTTAGGTTTCAAACTTTTTGAAATATTTTTGAAAAATGTCGAAATTTTACCTATTCCACCCGTCTATCTCCATCTATCTATCTATCTATCGATCTATCTGAAATGTATTTAACGTTTGTAGATATGGATCTAAATTTTACAGGAAAAATCATTGAGAAGTTTGTAAAACAAACAATATTTGAAAAATGATCAAAAAGGGGGTGGGGGTGGGTTGATTTTAAAAAGGAACCTCACCGAGTGGGTTATCAAATGAAAGGTTGGAAGATTGGTTTGCACGTTTCAAAACAGTTTTTGAAATTTCTGTTTTGTTAACACTTTTTGAAATATTTTGAATATAGGTACTTAATAAATTGACTTAATCTCCAAAGTACCTACGTATGCAGAGCGATCCATCTAAAATGTCGTTTGGTAAGTACCTACTATTTTTAGATAGGCATTCATCAAATAGCGATGTCTCTAACCGGTACCTTTAGTACATGTAGGTATGTATAATCGACAAACGTTCGAAACCGTCGGCGCGCGAGTTACACTCGCACTTGACGTTCTTGTTTTTATTTGTAATGTGTTCTCTGTCCTGTCTGTGAATATGTATGACTTCTACAGTGCACGGTGATTTTGCAAAAAAAAAAACTAAATGGTGACCGTAATACTCGTATTCAAAAGTAGGGGGTAGAATAATGTGGGAGTAGAAGAGCCATCATATGAGGCTTTACAGATACATGACGACCTCCGTGGCGTAGCGGGCGAAGGTCCGCCTGCGACGCAGGAGGTTGCGGGTTCGATTCCCGCCTCGGAACAAATTTGTGTACGATCTGCAGAAATTTGTTCCGTTGGTCTGGGTGTTTTCTATGTATAATAAAAATATCTATCTATGTAGTATAATGTATTAAGTATATCAGTTATCTTTATCTAGTACCCATAACACAAGCTCTGCTTAGCTTGGGGCTAGATAATGCTGTGTGAATTGTCCAGCATTATTTATTTATTTATTTATTTTAGGAGCTTTACTATAAATAGTATTGTTAAGGTGGCTAGACACGCGTAAAAAAAATATCCACGCCAAAAGAACTACGAATAAACTCGATTTTTGTTTCACACGTGACCAACCTTACTGTTCTGTGATTGATTAATATCTTGTCTGTTATAATATAACTGAATAAGAGAAAATCAAAAGTGAGTCCTTACTTCTTTGATCTTGAAGAACGCCATGCCAGTAAGCAGAGAGTCTGACCCTGCCTGATGCTGAGGTCCGATGCGGCGCAACTCTAGCTGGTCTGCCACCTCTTGTAAACCGCCTTTCAGATTCTTACAAAGCTTCATTAAGTACTGCAACATGTAAAATGTTCGAATAAAATATGTAAAAACATAACATGTCAATACAATAAAATATGATGATGTCCTCATAGCCAAATTTTCGGTCACGGTGGCCAGTCTTAACGGATAATAGCTAGGTGCGTAGGATATTATTATATTGTGATGTTCAAGTGTGTGCGCAAGCACAGGTGCACTCTATTTCCTCACTCAGATGGGACGGCAGACTGTCACGAGGAGAGGTTAGGCGCAGGACCAACGGCTTAACGTGTAGACAGAAGATACATGCAACTAATAACTAATTTGTATATTGCTTAGAATTATTGCAAATTGCAGCAATTACAGCTAGCGTTTCAAGGTATATTGTTATTCAAAATATATTGTTTTTCCGAATCCGACATTGTCGACCCGAGCGACATACGACACACGTAACACAATCCACCTGGTCTTCACCTATCATATAGTCCTAAGGCTAATATAATTATGTATAGTAGTTTTAAGGTAAATAAAACTATTATCTCTCTATTCTCCTGGCTGGAAGCTATTAATTTACACTGTCGAGTGTGCATTTTTCACGCGGGCACGGCACACCAGCTACTTTCCTGAACTATACTGAGAATGCAACAATGAAACCACCGTAGAGCATAGAATCCTTGGACAATTGAAATAAGTAAAAGGTCAAGTAAGAGTAACTTGCACACCAAGAGGGTTCCGTTCAAACATAAGTTTTACCCTGATTAGATTAAAGTCACTCGTTAAGGGAAGAAACGTTGGTTATCTTCCAACAGAAACTAGGTTCGTAGTTACCCGCTAACATTCCTAATGAATGTGAGCCGAAAACTTGACGCACTGAGTCTTTTTAGGGTTTCGAGATCGAAGATCGGTTTCGAAATCCTTATGGTCTCGCTTTGTCTGTCCTTTTTTTCCTCCTTAATAAACTCAGTAAATACTGCAGCTATCAACTTGAAATTTAAAATAATAATATATACATTTCGTGCGCCTGTACAAAAGCAAAGTGTTGTTTAACTGTAACCGTAACGTAAACATGTGATCTACTTTGTAAAACAAATTACAAAGTTGACGGATGGCGGATCGTATAAAACGAAGGACGACTGATCCGTTCTTTCGATGACCCTTCTATGAAAATGATTTTGACATTTATTTCTTATCGAATCGAAACCAAAGGTGTCATTTAGGGACGCGTTCGAAGCAACGCACGAAACGAAAGCACGTTCAGCAGTAATGTAGTGGGTTTTGTGCGATCCGTCAACCGAAACTTCGTATATCGTGTTTCAAAGTAGTCATTTCATCCAAGTGTCATCTATGTTAGACACGTATCTCAACTAGATGTCGCCACATGAAAAATTAATAGTTTAAAACTACTTCCAACCCCATTTTCATTACTCAGCAATTTGAAATCGGTTTATAGTTTTTTAAAACAAGCCAAATTATTCTCTATTCTACATTAGACGACAATCTCTGTGCTTGGCCTACAGGTCAAAATAATGGATGGCAACGGGCAATTATTATTTAGATTAAAATTAAATCTTACCTTCACATCATATACAGTAGGAAAGTATATTCGCAGGCTTTCAAAAAAATCATTTTCATCTAGGGGAAGGTGTTGATCGGTGAGCAATTTTAATAAATACCCAAAATCATATCCAGAATGAAAGCTCAACCATTTAATATTATCCATGAGAACAAGACCTGAAAAGAAATGAAACAAGAATAAGTATAACTATATTCTTAGAAAGCTAAAAATATTTATATACAGACACTAGTCTGTACTGGCAAACAGCAAAAAAACAGCTTTCTATTAATGTATTATATGTGATTATTTAGTATCCATGATACTTTTAACAAATTTTTAATTTTTTAATGTGTTTTTTTTGGGTAGGTAGTCTCCGAAACAGCTGGACCGATTTTGACGCGATTTTCACTGGCAGATAGCTTATGGTATAGCGAGTAACTTAGGCTTACTTTTATTTTAGAAAAAGAATTGGGGTTCCGATCAAACAATCCAAAACCCATGAATTTGGTAATTCTATGCGGCCGATGCCGCGTGCACATCAAGTTATGAAATAATTAGTAGAAAAACTAAATACATATTCCAAAAATTTGCTGTGTCCACGTCCGAAGGGCATGATGGGTAGGACACACTGATCAAAATGTTCATTTTCAAGCATTGCGGTATAATAGTAGGGGAGAACACGATGCTAAATGGGGATTTACTCGAGCGTCATAGAGACCTTTTGGGTTGCAAAGCTTAGATGATAAGAAGAAAAGAATGTTATATAATATGATATGTTATATATAATATAATATGTTCTATAACCTTTTATCGGTCGGGGAAGCGGCTATAGATTTTTAAATATGTAAAAAAATACTGTTGCGTAGACATTGGACATACACGAGCGCGTCAGATATTGGTACCACCAATGTCCTACGTATTTTAAATAATGTACGTATGTTAATCTGATCGTTTGCATGATGGATGTGGTTGTACGAAAGGGTTGAAAATGAAAAAAAAAAAAATTATCGAGCGCGTCAGATTTTCTAAGGCAAAAGTAAGTGAACAAAAAAAAGCTCTTATTCAATAATCTGACGATTTCGATGTAACACAAACTCGCGGCCATTATTATAATGTGCAAAAAAATCGCCTTTTTGAAATACTCAAGCGCGTCAGATTAAGATATCTATGGTTTTTATATTTTGATATTCGATATTTTCTTACTGATGATCGCGCGACAAGTCGAAAAGTTGTCATTTGAGCTTGGTTGCCATTTGGTTGCCACGAAGGGTCAAATGTTGCCAAAATGGCAACCAAAGTTGCCATATGGCAACGTTGCAAAAACCAGAGTGGGGACGGAGTGAGAGAGTAATAATAGATAGAGAAAGAACGAGAGAGGAATAGAAACGCGGAGAGGGAAATATAGACATCACGCAGCTGCACGCATTAAACTTTATCGACGAATTTCAGTTATGTCGGCTTGCTAGTTAAATCGTCAGATTATATATTTTTCGTTATCCTTGAATTATTTCCTCCAAAATAAAAATAAATTTAGCTACTCTCGAGAATGTCAAGATGACGTTTTTTTTACAACTTTGCTGCCCTCTCCTTTCTTTACGTCACTCTCAAATTTTCAGATTAGTGGTATATACACTTTTTAGCATGTAATTAACTCACCCTACCTTAATCTGACGCGCTCGAGAATTTCTGATGATCAATTTTTTTTTTTCTAATCTGATCCTTCATCCTTCACGGGCGGCCTATGAGGCTCATATTTGGTGGAGGTACTTAACCGGGTACAAGGTATCCCCCTGTATATTAATCTGTCGCGCTTTAGTAAATCCCGAAATCCCTGCTTGGGCTCCCCTACTATAATAATGGATGACGAGAAGATTCAATATAGTTTTCCAAAGTCCTGCCCAGACTACTTGGATCCTCCTCTTGGCTGAATTCTCGAAATTGTTGAACCCCACTGCAGGGGGTATTACTGAAAATCAGTGTTTGCTCTTTGAGCAAAATTATGCACTGAGTTATTGCCTTTGTGCTGGGCTGCACATTGTAGGTACCTGCCTATTTGTAAACTTTTTTATATTGTGCAACTTATTTTCTTCTATTTCTAATTATTTTATACTTGTTTTCCTTGTCAGTTCGTTTAATTTTTCTCAAATGTTCTAATCAATCTACTTATGTACTGTGTGTTGCAATAGCAAATAAATGTTTTATCTATCTATCTGCAGAATCTACCAAACATAAGTGTACTCAGAAACAGTTTCGAGAAGGTGGCCTTATACAACCACTGGCTTTCAACTGAGCATGTTTATAATCTGTTTATTATGAAGGAAAATAGACTCCATTAATTCATACCTGAAGACATAAGAAGTTCAGCAAATTCCAGTGGTTCAATGCCATCTTCTTCATGTTTCCTGAACTGTAGGCCTGAGTTTTGTAGCAAATCAATGGAGTCTTGTGCATACATGTCTTCCCTAAAACAAATCAAAATACAAGGATGCAAAGTGGGTACTGTATTGTTTTGATGCATACACATGCCGTGACGTAGACACATTTAAGTATAGTAAAACTTACTGTAGATTGAATTTAAAGTTGAATTGCCATGTTGTGTAGCCAGGTGGTGTTTTTCCATTTTCATCCATAAATGTGAGGCCTAATTGTATTATCCGTAAGAGATCTACATTGCATCTGTAAAATTATATTGGGTATTTTGAATACTTTATTACTGGTTAATTGTAGAAGTATTTTATGTGTTGCATCATGTTCACAGTTATAATGGTCTGAATTTGCTAAATCGAGACGCACAATATAGTGTCACGTAAGAGTTCAGAAAGAAACAAGGAACACAAAACCAGTGTGTGTTACATGAACCATTGGGCACACTTTTTGTTCCTTTAAAGTATACTTACAACCACACCATCCAACCCATTCACTAATAAAATTCACATTCCATTCTTGATATGCTTTTATATTTATATGTACCTTAAAAGTTGATACTGGTAATCTGCTGTAGACCGGAATTCCCCTATTGGCCGTGCAACCACACCCGGAAACTCTGTGTCCATCGCCACCCAGTGGTACTTTTGAACAACCTAGAGACAGGAAAATATTTTAGAGTGATTAGATTCATAATACAAAAATTTTTTAGTAAAATGGAGAGCCTACACTTTATTAATAACCACCAGCTGTTAAGCAAGGAGTTTTATCTCCTTTAGTACTCAGCTCCATGGAGGTGAAGAAGGACATGTGCATCAAGGGCACTGAGAGTTCTATGCCTTATTAAGTCCAGCATGATCGTCAATTTACCTTTCTTATTGCTTTAAACTCTTCATGAAGGTTGTGATTCCATACATCTTTTATACCACAATCATTAGAACCAGTCAATTGTGATATTGACCCGAAACTTGCCGTTGGCATCTACAAGTAAAACAGTGAGTGAACGTTACAAAACAAAAAATAATTGAAAGCAAAACCAGGTAGTTTAAGCAAGAGTAAAAATTTACTTTGTATCGGTTTTCTGTTTCCAGATGGGGGGTTTCTTCTGCTTTTTTCGACGCCGTGGTTTCCGAGATATTTTGCTGTTTCTCAGGCAATACAGATCCAGAGCTCTTACTATTGTGACGCTGGTTTTTTTAGACTGCAAATTTGTTTTAAACCATTCTATGAAACTTGCAGTAGCGTGATACAGGATTCCGCAGTTTTATTGATCTGAATAATCTAAGCTGTCTTTTAGCACAAAAATTTACGAACAACAAATATATTTGTAGAGAATTTATGGAATTTACGTAGACACCACAACAATATCCAACCGATGCAGCAAGCAAAGCAAAGCACTAAAACGAAACGAGTACACGACGAGATACTACGAGATTTTGGACATCATTTTGGAAAGTAACGCAATGGTACTTATATAGTGATCTGTGAACGCAATCAATCAATTGCGACATTGACAACACAGCACCGCTGACACCACGTTGACACTGTTGTGTGACTTGAGTTTGCGTCTGCCTCTGAGGTCTGATTGCCACACAGACGACGACACTGGCAGAGTCGTCATAGTGAAAAATAAGCAGCGCCATTAGGAAAGAAGTTGAAGTTGAATTTGGCAAGCCAAGCCACCAAGCCCCCCCATCCACGCATGCACGTGTGACGCCCATGAACCTTATAGATTCATTTCACCGACCGGTCCGGAACCGAAAACACCGGTATAACCGGAAAACTCGTTTATGGCCCAGTTCCCGGTTTCGGTATAACCTGTATAAAAACCAGTATGTACCTAAATCCGATAAAAACAGTAAGTATAATCGGTATAATCATGTACCGGTATTCGTATCGGTTCTATTTATATCTACTGGTGCCGATGTCAGTGCTCCGGTCCTAGCCCTAGCTCCGAGTCCAATTTGCTTGGAGCAGATTGATTCTGTGTCCTTCCTGTTTCACTGAATGCGAAGATACGACTTTAGCGTTTGAAAACAGAGTTAGTACCTACCCCCCATTTTCAAAATTAAAATAATGTTGAAATCATATATGTATAAGATAGATAGACCACAAAAAATATTTTTACTGTGGTGCGAAAAAAAATTAGTTTTTCCAGTCAAATGGATCAGGAGCCCAATTCTGCAATACAATTGCTTCACTATGACAATGGAATCGTCGCAGAATCATCACATCACGTAGAATCCTTAGATTGACAAATATAGATACCTAAGTAATATTCAAACTGTAACAGGTCCAATTCTGCGCATCGAAGTTTTTTTGCACGGCGTTTCATAATTATACTAAGAGATAAACTGTGGTTAAAAGCCGCCACACACAGAAACCGTGGCCAGGCCGGCAATTTATATGAGAGACTACACACACGCCGCCCGGCGGTGGATGTGTAGTCTCTCTTATAAATTCACGCATTACAACTCGCACGCCTTCACCTCCGGCCCGGCCACGGTTTCTGTGTGTGACGGCTTTAAATGTGAACTTAATTAGTCGGCATGGAATGGCAATCGTGAACGAAGTTGCGGTTACAGCTAGTTTCAAATAAGAATACATTGAAGAATACAAGCTAATGTTAGGTAGTTTGTTGTATTACAACCACATACAAAAAAGATAAGATGATTTAGAGGCAAGATTTTGGGTGATTAAAAAACAAACATAAAATAACATAGGGTAAGTCCGGGATATACGCCCAATCGGGATAGACGCCGCAGTGCAATTGTGTGAAATGCAAGAAATGTGTCCAAAAGAATACCGTATAATACGGACGCGCCCCTCCCTCAGTTCAGTCTGTCACAAAGAGTTGGCGCGTACGGTTGTGCGTAGGAGCGCTAGTAACAGTGACGAGTCAAACAGTGGTGATTTTACTTGATGGATGATTTTCGGCCCTCTATAACTTTGGACTTAATAAGTAAGTTTTTTTGGTTTTTGCTTCTGAATAAGGAGTAATGTTTATAGATTACTATTAATTACATTTTTACTCTAAAATAAACGTATTAACCACAATTTTTTTTCAAAGGCTATCCCTGTGAAAAGGGATATATGCCCCAATAAGTTTTGGGATATTCGCCCCTAAGGGCATCTATCCCTTGCCGTACTTTAGTGTACTTACCTATGTTATATGATTTAGATTGGAAATTCCCCGGAAATACAAGCGTAAAACCGGCGTCCGACCGCGTGTTATTACAAGGACCATGGACACATTGGCTGCAGCTATGGCAGAAATGACGAATAAACTACTCATTTAATTTAAAAAAAAATGTCTTGTAGATTATATGTTTTAGTGTTGTAGATGATTGATTTGTTGAGTGTTTTAATTGAAATTGTCTGTGTTTAGTAAATTAGTAACGTCATCCAATGGCTAATTAGGCTTGCAGCTTTTAATTTGATTTTTTTTTGTACCTACCAATATTATTGATCTCTTTGGTGTTCTTTCGTGTTTTTATTTAAAATGTTTATATAAATAGCTAAAATCATGAATATATTTAATAAATAATAATGTTGATTGAAACATATGTTCAAAATAAGTGTTTTCTTGCAAAGGGCATCTATCCCCTCCACAAAATTTGGTCTTGGGCATATATACCGCATGTGAGGCATCTATCCCATTATGCAGTTTTATTTTTAACTCAAAATATACGATTTATTTATTGACTTGTCTACAAAAAACACTACAAGGCGATTAAATATAAGATCAAAGTGACTGCACATATGAAAACCATGTGCGTATTATTTGTATTTAAGGAGATAAAAGTAAAATAAAAAACGTTGGGCATATATCCCGGATTTACCCTACCTACCTGGGTCTGGGTATCGATGATAATATGGTGGAACGGTCTTGCGAAGTCTGTGCTCTAGTTTTTAAAGAGATGAACAACAGGCTAAGGAAGGATGCATATTGCATAATGTGGTTCTCACGAAGACGCATTAAATATAGTTTGCGAGTATTGCGGATTGACGTACGATTAGCAATGTAGTCTTTGAAACTACCGTGACACTATGGACATAGGTACATAGTTAGGTTCTATCGGGGAAAATTAGCGCATGATCCCCCAAAAAATCTCGTGTCGTCGGTCCATTCGCCAAACACCATTGTACTACGTACAGCAGCGTTCTATGCCGCGTTGCCGCCGGCCGCCGTGTCGCTGCCGCCGCCGCCGCCACCGCCGCCAGGCCGCGCCGCACCATGCGCGTCAGTGTAAACTCGGCCGGCATGCTCGCTCGCGTTTCATTTCAGTGCATTTTCAGACGCGGTCGCGCGTACCTAGTTATTCCAGCCAACTTCGTGTTTATATTTGACGAGCTCGAACTTTAGTTTTTTAGTGGGCCCGTTTACTTTTATCAGTATACCAACATAACTATTTATAATTTGGACGTGCTGTGCTGTAGGCTACCCGCTTACACGGTATGTACGAATTTTGAATTGATAAATAGACGAATGGGTACCTCGCCGGCTGAAAATACAAGATTGCGAATTTGATTTCCGCTAGGACCTTGGGAGGATGGTGTCATGTCATTTAGAGAGGTGGGTAGTCGTGGTCTATAAGCAGGAGCCTTTTTTCTGCAGTACCTATGGTGTTGCAGTGAGCAACAGTGATACTTCGATAATTTAGAAGTGCCTACCCTACCGCAATAGTGCATTTTACACTAAGGCGAGAACATGATCAATTCCTACCGAGTGTGTCGTTTTGGGTTAAAACACACGAGGTAGGAATCGCACTTTCTGCCGAGTGATAAATAGTGCTTTATACTACACCTTCGAGGAAAATAAAAAGCAGAATTAATTAATTGAAATTTAGAAGAACTTACCGCGCCAGCCTTTGGGTTCTTTTTCAAAATATTGTTCGGAAATCGGAGGAGGCCTAATGGACTTGGAGTAAAAACTTTTTGTCGTTTGACCGAACGAAAATGACCATAGGCTACGGGCCGATCTTTTAGGAAAAAAAAAAAAATAACACGTTAGAAATGGATTTCCATACACTTTTTCCTCCCGCTAAAACACGTGAGAAATGAAATTCCATGGAGTTTTTCCTCCCGGTTTCCTATAGGCCTGCAAAGACATACTTTCTATTCTAAAAATGGAAAAGGAATAGGCAACTTTCCGAGCAGGTGTAGTATAAAATTTATTTATTATTTCTTTGGCAGCCAGTAATTAGGTAGGTAGGTACCTACCTAATATAAAATGCAGAAGTTTGGATGGACATCTGTTAGGTATGATGTTTGTTAGGTAGATAAGGTACCTTACACAATACAGTACAATTATTTATTTATACTTATTTAAAAATACTACCTACCTCATTATTATTATTTATTTAAATTATAATAATTATTCACTACCTTACTACTAGTCTAATAAATAATAATAAGAACTAGGAGTTTGAGTGTTGTTAATAACATTTCTCTAATAATTTAAAATTACTAAAGAAATACCTAAGGTTGACTTGATTCAAATCTCATATATACCTAGGTAACTACCTACCTACTCATTTCACTCATAACTTTCAGAGTAAATCGTTAGAATATGAAAAATTTACGCCTAAGTCGATGGCGATAAAAGTTTACAATAAAATCCCAGAAAAAATAAAAAGTAAAAAAAAAAATAACATGTTCGAAACTAAATTTGAAGAGATGTTCATAAAAAAAATTGTAGTACGAACTTTAACGATACCTACTTTTAGCTAGTACCTACCTACTCGTAAATTAAATTGTAAATTAGTACCAAATAAAAGTGAACCTAACGGATTTGGTTGTCAAACTAGGCCTAGATCTCAGTACTCATATTATTCCCGTGGTAAAGAACTCAACTTACATAAAATTCAAAATTTTTTTCTTTGGTTCCTTGAATGTAAAAACATGATTTTGAAAAATAATTTACAAAAAAAAAACATGAAAGTGCACTTTTTCGCACATAATTTGGTCGAAATCTCAGGAACCCTGATTCTGATTCTGAATGGGGGAACTGGGATCTGCAGTGACAACTCGCATAGGAGTGTATTGTGCATTGTCCCCCTGCCTAACCAGGCCCTAACCAGCCAAGCTCCTTAAAATATCGGAGCAGGACCTTTGGCGATTGACAGCTTCGTTTCAGCTTTTCTGTAGGCGTGGATTGGTTTGATTCCTCTATGAGAGTCTTCAGTCCCGTTTCCCGTCTGGCGTCCTCTGTGGCTGTGCAGTGTACCACTACATGTTCCACAGTCTCTTCTTCCTGGAAGCAGCCACGACACAGGCTACTGTCTGTCTGTGGCTCCAGTTTTAAGAAGATGATGGTTCAGTTCACAGTGGCCTGTGATGATGTCCACCATTGTTCTTAGGTCTCAGGAACCCTGCGGTCTATTGAAATGATTTTTGTTTTGATTCCTAGGTTATTCTTATTTCCTACCAACTAATTATGTGGTTCCTTGAACCAGTTTCTTCATAAGTTGTGCGCCCTCTTAAGTAGAAAGGCACGATACCTGCCTGTCTTCCATTGTAACACTCGAAATGGTCACAAATTGTGATTATAACTTATATATACTCACCTAATCTCTAAGACCTAAATGCAATGTATAATAGTAAAATACCTAGGTACTGAAATATCCGGGGGCTCAAGTCTCGGACCATAGCCAGAAGCTATACGTAGGTACGCGTATTAGTTGAGCGGAGCAAGTAGCGAAAATTATGTAGTTTTCTTAGATTTTTTTGTCTCGACAATTATTGGTTTTCGTTAGATTTTGTGTTAGGTAGTTTTAGCAAATGTGGCATAATAGGTACTAGGGAGTCGAGCTCTGTCTAGAGCCTAGCCAAAAGCAACAAATGTTTTCGGTGAGCGGATCGAATCCCACAAATTTATTATTTATTTATTCAGTTGCTTCATGTGTATCTTACCTACATTGCAAGTTCTTTTCTAATGTTGAGATCATGACATGAACCTCGTTGTTGGGGCGCTACAACGTAAAATTATATCTAGAATATAATTATATCTACTATGAAAGCTCTAGACATGTTTAAACTTAAAAAAATATTAAGTACCTAGTACCTATTGATTTATTCTATTCTAAATATTTTTTAAATTATAAAAATTTTGTGGTCTCGTTTGATTTGTTTGCGGATGTTGGCAAAGTGACCTCGCAGATTATTTTTATTTTATAATTTTTGTATGAGAATGCATCCATGTTAGATAAGATATAATTTTGTTCCCGGGAAGTACCTACCTATTACGTTATGAGTTTAAATTGCTTAAAATAAATACTTTTTATTTTATTTTTATTTTATGGCCTAAGAGTTTAAGTGAAATTGTGGAAAACATTATTAAATTTTTTACTTACTTAGGTACACATGTTCAGCCGTATCCTTGATACGTCTTCGATTGTTCCTGTCATCCTTTCCATTTTTTCTTATTGTGCCTTATCCTGCCCCTAAAGTCCTTTTAGTATAAATAGGAATTCGCAATATTTAAGGGAATTATGGAGAGCTCAGAGAATTTTTAAGATGTTTTGAAGCTTTTACTAATAGTAGGTATAATTAAGACTCAACTTTCTACATGATTAATATACGCCAGTGTCTAGACTAAATAGAGAAAACTTAATCTAAAGTTCAATTTTATCCTTATCGACCCAGTTTTACTTTGTTTACCTATATCACAACAATCACAATTCTTTAGAATTCTTCAGTTACCCGTCGCCCCGGTGCTACCAAAACATTTTCCCGCAATGATTTGGCAGCTCGCCCCCGCCTATATTTAAATTGTAATCTCATTGAGTCAACGCTCTCGTCGCTCTAACACCCGAAATAAAACCACGAATGTGACAATATTTTGACGATTCTTAAAACAATACACAAGCACATTTTTCAGCAATTATCCTTAAGAAAGTATAAGGATGAAAATATTAAGTATCTAACAAAGGAATTTTCACTTCTCTTGCTCAAAAAGCCAAACTCTTCCCGAATAATAAAGTGGTCACTTTGAGTTTTTATTCACTTCAATCTTTTAAAGGTAAAGTAAAGAAGCGAACAAGAAACCTTGTTAACTCGTTAGTTTTCGAGCTGGAGCAAAACTCGTCTCAACCTTTTTATCCTCTAGATCAGGGGTACTCAGAGTTATGGTATCTGCGATCTACCAAAAAAATATTTTGAAAGCAAGAGAACGACTAAGCTACTATGTAGGTAGGATTTTTTTTTCAAATAAAGTTTTACTGCACTTTGAAATTGACCAGTACTGGGATCGGTTTTGCGAGACAAGGACAAGCGAACGTCGCGCGGGGAAGATGAGGAAGGAAGGCGAGAGACGGGGAATGGCTAGCCCGCGCGCAATTTATTGGCCGTTTGTTATTAATTTGTTTTTTGCACTAAAATAAAACTCTTTTGCAAAAATATAAAACCATAATCGTCTAAAGTACTTATTAGGGAACATGTAGACGAAATTTTATTGAAATATGATAAGTAACTAGCAAATGAAACTGCTTTTGCCGTAGAAGTATTTGTGCAAAAATGAAGATTTAGAGGAAACATTGCGATTTTTTATATCGAGTCAAGTTTTGTCAATCGTGTTTCGACTCCCATAACTTACTAACTAGAATCCTAAACTTTTGATCCTTATCAAAAAATTATAAAAATGCAATGTTTTTTTTTCCCTTAAACTGATTTTACGCATCGTAAAATCGTGGGTCCCAAGACTCACTTCACCTTAACGTAACTTACGAACTACAAATTCTGTGTGATCGTCGATCGTCGCCGCGCACCGTTCAATGTTACCTATTATTTTAGGCATGAGTAGGTAGGTATGATGAGTATATTCGCTGGTGATCGACTCAAAAACATCGACCCGTCGATCGCGATCGACCGTTTGAGCACCCCTGCTCTAGATAATCTGATATTTTGTAGTAAGCTTTTTATAGTTTTTCATTTCTCACGCGTTTAGGGTGTTAATGTTGTTCGATGGTAGAATGGAGTAGTCGACGTCGATCGATAGTTTCTACCAGACCAATCGATCGATCGTCAATCAACGGCATCATCAATCGACAATCGATCGACAATTGATCGATTGGTCTGGTAACACGTAACACCCGCGAGAGTGAAAAGTCTGTGGAAATCCATTTCTAACGTGTTATTTTTTTATAATATGCTATGAAATATCAGCCGGTAGCTATGGTTGTCTTTATTATATAGAACTTTTTTCACATGGTTAGTAAAAACTTTTTGTAGTTTGACGTATTGGTCAAACTACAAAAAGTTTTTACTGCGAATCCGCCATATTATGACATCGGCCTCTTCCGTATTCGGGCCAATAATTTAAAAAAAAGAACCATGGGAAAAAAGCACGTGCGCGTATTTATTACTACATTTGAGTTTACAATTTGAAATTACTCGAGTGATTTTCAAGATTCTAAAACGATGATTTTCTTCGAAGGTGTAGTATAAACCAATACCTATGTATCACTCGGGAGAAAGCGCGATTTCGTGTGCTCGCGTGACCTCGTGTGTTTTAAGGCCCTCGGCACACACTTGATAGGAATTGGGCACTTTCTCGCAAGTTGTACAATGTAGGTACCTACTATTTATTCATTTTTTCGGTAAATAAAATAATCTTTTTACAGGGGGAATGATATAAAATACATATATGTATTTTTGAATTTTGGTCTAAAACTATCAGCCAATAAAATAACATTGTTCTGTTAGGTACTTAACTGAACTTTACTGAAGGAGTTTTTCTTGCTTATTTTGATGAATTATCGACACAATTTCAATCTTCGACTATTTGGAGCACATTTTCAATGTTAAGAACGACCATACAAATGAGATACGACGACAAAATGAAAAAATATGTAAATTTATGCTTTAGATACTGAAAAAAATTTCTAGGTACTGAATAGAAAAAAAAATTTCAAGTCTTGACGACGAAAGATTTTGAAACTTTCTGGCAACAAAGGTTTCATGTAGGTACCTATGTACTGAGTAGGTAGGTAGATAGGTACCTACTCTACATTAAAACATTCATTTGATATAGTTTAAGATGAATGAAACTTACATTTCATATAATTTAATTGGCATACTTAATACTACATATGGTATAACATACATTTGGTCTAAAATTGAAATTTAATCGTTTTTAGGGTTTTGATGATCGAAGATCGGTTTCAAAACCCTTATGGTCTCGCTTTGTCTGTCCTTTTTTCCCTCCTTATTAACTCAAAAACTACTGCAGCTATCAACTTGAAATTTAAAATAATAATACATTTCGTGCGCCTGTACAGATTTAGAGAAAAATAAATGAAAAATGAAAATGAATATTTTCCATACAAATTGTGATGCCGAAATTTTAAAAGATACCTACAGAGTCATATGGGGTATCAAATGAAAGGTATCATTTTGTACATTTCAAAATATTTTTTGTAATTTTTGTAGGTTTCATACTTTTGAAAATATTTCGAAAAAAGTCGAAAAAATACCCATTCCCCCCCCCTATCTCCGAAGATTGCAGAGCGATCCATGTAAAATGTATGGAGCGTTTATAGACATTGATCTATATTTTACAGGAAAAATATAGAGAAGTTTGAAAAAAGAACACTTTTTGAAAAATGGTCAAAAGGGGGGGGGGAATAATTTTCAAAAGGGGGAGCTACCTCACCGAATGGGGTATCAAATGAAAGGTATTGGTTTGGACATTTCAAAACAGTTTTTAAAATTTCTGTAACTTTCATACTTTTTGAAATATTTCGAAAAAAGTCGAAAAATTTACCATTACCCACCTTAACCGAAGCATGCATAGAGATCCATCTGAAATGTAGGTTGGTACCTACTATTCTTAGGTATTCGTTAAACTGCGAAGTCTCTAACCGGTACTTTTGGTACATATTTGTTGACAAACGTTCAAAACCCTCGGCGCGCGAGTTACACTCGCACTTGACGGATCTTGTTTTTAGATAGGAACATTTTGAAAGAGCAGCTTCCTACACAGAAGCTAACAGGAGGTTTGTTGAACGTTTGTTTTAAAAATCACCCAACGGCCACGAAGCAGCCGTCTCTTCCTAAACAGAAGCTAATATGTAACATTAGGTTTAATTTAGAAAACACATAACGGCCGCGAAGCCGTTTGATGGAGGATTGTACATATTTATTTATACTTCGATGATATGTTGATTACTTAAATGAAATTTGTTTATACCATTAGAATATTATACGTCAGTATTTTAAAGTTCGATGAAATGTTAATTTAATTACTTATACAGTAGAGGCGTAAAGAGTCGTCAAGCCCTTACCTACGGGTAGGGGGCATCAAATCTATTCAGAATATAAAAAAATGTACCCAGTAAAAGTCTCAAGGTTTTCGAGTTATTGGACATTTTAGAAATTTTTAACTTTTTTTACCCTTGTCCATTCTTTTCGATGTCAAGGCTACAAATTAAGGAATTTTCTCAATCTGTTATAGTTATAACATTTTTGGATAACTGTGCTATCAAATGCTAACTGCAATTTGTATGCCAAAAGAACACTTTTTATTTTACAACATGCATAACAAACAGAAATGTGAGGGTAATTTTTTAAAATTACAAGTTAGTTTAAAGTTCGCTTATGACCCTTACCCAGCTTAACTTAGGAATATTCTTTGCATGAAAAGTTTGAAATACGAAGTGTTTTATCATTTCGGAATCTCATTGAAGTGGGCAAGTTTTTATTAGTCGGCCACTCAGGTGGCCATACATTTTATTTTCACCACAGGTGGTCAAACTTTTGGAAAATATTTGCAAAACACATTTCTCTTAGCTTGTTGTAAAAGAAAATGTGTTCTTTTGGCACACAATAAATGGCAGTTAGCATTTGATAGCACAGTTATCCAAGAATGCTATAACAAAAACCAATTGAGAAAATTATTTGATTAGTAGCCTGAGATAGTAGCCTGAGCCTGAGATTCCAAGATGAAAAAAAAGTGAAAAATTTCTAAAATGTCCAATAACTCGAAAACCGTGAGAGTTTGACTGTTTTTTATTATTTTGAGTTTTACAATTTTTTATTTTCTGAACAGTCCTGATACCCCCTACCCGTAGGTGAAGTATTGACGACTCTTTACGCCTCACCCTGTATGTTTGAAGTATGTTTACTTACCTTTTTAATATTATGTGTCTTGAAATTATTTGTTGTGAGTGTTAGATTGTATGAAAGTTATGTTAGATACCTAAAATTATATTAAGTGTGTATTAGTTGTTATCAGTGGCGTTTTAAAATTTTGCGTCCTGGTCCCGTAAAGTTTGCTGCCCCATAAATTACCCGGCAAAGTGCGTGTCGGTCAGGCCACGCGCAGTGTAGGGTTCCATAGTTGCACTTGCACGGTACATTTTTATTTACTTCATGTACACAACAAACAACTTCATCAAATTATTTGTAATGAAATTTAATGCAAATTTTTCTTTTACCTTTCGCGGTGGTGGACAAAGAGGCCTTAACTGGGGTTGCGGCCTTAACTGGGCACTGCAGTGGCGGCAGCGTAGCGTGGGTTGGTATGGTACCCGGGGTGGTTTTCTACCAAGCAGACCCCAAAGAAAATCGAAACTAAAACACGCTCAAAACAGGCTCGCTCCGCTTTTGGATGTTTGGTAAAAATGTAAACAAAAGTGTGGCAAAAGAAACGATAGAGAGCTCCGAAATTGACTGGTCTCCTACTTAACAAGATCCGTCAAGTGCGAGTGTAACTCGCGCGCCGAGGGTTTTGAACGTTTGTCAACAAATACGTACCAAAAGTACCGGTTAGAGACTTCGCAATTTAACGAATACCTAAGAATAGTAGGTACCAACCTACATTTCAGATGGATCTCTCTGCATGCTACGGTTAAATGGGTGGTTCGGTTAAGGTGGGTAATGGTAAATTTTTCTATTTTTTCGAAATATTTCAAAAAGTATGAAAGTTACAGACATTTGAAAAACTGGTTGGAAATGTCCAAAACGATACCTTTCATTTGATACCCCAGTAGCCCCCCTTTTGAAAATTATTCCTTTTTGACCATTTTTCAAAAAGTGTTCTTTTTACAGACTTCTCTATATTTTTCCTGTAAAATATAGATCCATATCTACAAACGCTTCATACATTTTAAATGGATCGCTCGGCAAACTTCGGAGATAGGGGGGGGGGGAATGGGTTTTTTTTCGACGTTTTTCAAAATATTTCAAAAACGATGAAACCTACAGAAATTAAAAAAAACTGTTTTGAAACGTACAAACCGATACCTTTTATTTGATACCCCACTCGGTGAGGTAGCTCTCACTTTTGAAAATTATTCCCCCCCTTTTTGACCATATTTCAAAATGTGTTATTTTTTCAAACTTCTCTATATTTTTCATGCAAAATATAGATTCATATCTACAAACGCTCCATATATTTTAAACGGATCGCTCTGCAAACTTCGGAGATAGGGGGGGGGAATGGGTATTTGTTTGACTATTTTCAAAATATTTCAAAAAGTATGAAACCTACAGAAATTTCAAAAACTGTTTTGAAACGTACAAACTGATACCTTTCATTTGATACCTTACTCGGTGAGGTAGCCCCCCCTTTTGAAAATTATTTCCCCCCTTTTTGACCATTTTTCAAAAAGTGTTCTTTTTTCAAACTTCTCTATATTTTTCCTGTAAAATATAAATCCATGTCTATAAACGCTCCATACGTTTTACATGGATCGCTCTGCAATCTTCGGAGATAGGGGGGGGGGGAATGGGTATTTTTTTGACTTTTTTAGAAATATTTTAAAAAGTATGAAACCTACAAAAATTTCAAAAAATATTTTGAAATGTACAAAATGATACCTTTCATTTGATACCCCATATGACTCTGTAGGTATGTTTTAAAATTTCGGCATCACAATTTGTATGGAAAATATTCATTTTCATTTTTTATTTATTTTCTCTAAATCTGTACAGGCGCACGAAATAAATAAAAATAAAAATAAAAATAATTTTTGAGTTATTAGGGAGGGAAAAAAGGACAGACAAAGCGAGACCATAAGGGTTTTGAAACCGATCTTCGATCATCAAAACCCTAAAAAGCAGCATTGGAGCAAGCCGCGGCAATTTCGGAATTTGGTAAGGTGGGGTTGGCAACAAAGACAAAACTACAGGTAAAAAAAAAGAGAAACCAATACAAAATAAATATCGGCGAGTGTAGTAAACCGCAGCCTTTTTGAAATTGGTGTAGCAGTGGCATTCTTAGCAAAGACAAGTTAGCTTAGATAGTAAAATAAGAACAAATTTATGTTTAACAACAAGATAGGAAAACCACATACAATGTAGAATGAACGGCGAGCGAAACGAGCCGCGATTATGTTTTAGACATATAAAGGAGCTCGTAAAAAGTTTAGAAGAGTATGACTAAAGAAATAACTCCAAGCGGAGCGAGCCGCGGTTATTTATGTTTATGATTGGTGTGGCGGGGGTGGCAGGCAAGCTCTCAGAGTCTAACGTTAAACTATTTACCGCCCCTTGCCACCTGGCGCTCACACACACGAATGACCGCTCCACACGCTCTCTAGGGTTTCACATGGAGCTAACAAAAATCAAATACTAAATGTCCGGTATAGTCATTGGTATGTTTTTGTTGAGTGATTCTTATCTGAAAACCGTAAATTTGTAGTTTATCCACAAAAACAATTGGTTTTCGCCATGGAACAAAACCTATAGGGTAGGTACCTACTTCCCGTTGACCTAGCTAGAATCATGATATTTGGCAAGAAACAATCTCTTATTATAAGGAACCCTTGGTGGGCGAGTGCAACTCACACTTGACGTTTTATTTCTCTGTCTCATTAATTTAATCACAAATTATCGCTGCCAGTAGCTTTACGATACAATTTAATTCACCTCGAATGTTTTCCATTGCAATACACGTGAACTAGAATGCAAGTGTGCCGGCTACAGTCATGTGTATACCTAACCTACGCCTTGAAAATACAGGCATACATGGACGCAAATCGAAAAAAAAAAACAAATCAAATCGCATGCAAGTATAAAATGCAAATGTATAAATGATGTAAATAAAAAGAAAAAAAATGTTTAAATGAATTAACTGGCACACAGTGAATAGGTAGGTATTCACTGTGTACCAGTTACATTATGCCGTTTATATGCACGTATATGCACGCACGCTACTGTTCCGTTTTACATGCATGTGTACTCCCGGCATAAATGAAGAGCGTCTTCAGTATCATATATTATTAAATAATGTAGGTAAGTACCTACTTAACTTAGCAAAAGCTTTGAAACGACTTGAATTGTTAAACTCTCAAGGGCTGCAAGTCGAAGTTGAGTTTCACTTGTCAAATTTCCCTTCAGGCTTGCAGGAAGTTAGGTCTGCTAACTCGTAGGTAACCAAGTATTCAATTCGGTAGAAAGTTAGATTTTGTTCATTTGAATCATGATTCAATTTCTTTAAATTGTCTAAGACCATACAAGGTAGGTACCTAATATAATACGGAACGATACGTTATTATAATTATTCCCGGGTATTCGGAACGATACGATCCTACCTATTCTCCAGCTGAACTAACTTATCATTATTAGATACTTCTAATGATAAGGCTCGGCACCTATAAATAAAATAAAATAAATAAATAATGCTGGACAATTCACACAGCATTATCTAGCCCCAAGCTAAGCAGAGCTTGTGTTATGGGTACTAGATAACTGATATACTTAATACAATACATTACATAGATAGATATTTTTATTATACATAGAAAACACTCAGACCAATGGAACAAATTTCTGCAGATCGTATACAAATTTGTTCCGAGGCGGGGATCGAACCCGCAACCTCCTGCGTCGCAGGCGGACCTTCGCCCGCTGCGCCACGGAGGTCGTCTATAGTGTAGATACTTTTTGTTTTATGCGACCCACTCTACATTATTTTGTCCAAACATCATAAAAATTAAAGTCTCGGAGTAAATAGAGCGATGACTATCTTTTCTATTTGTAATGCAGACTAAGCAGACAAAATGTAGCAGCATACGTAATGGACTGACGATCAAAAGCCGTCAAAATATTTGAGCAAGCGTCAGCATCATCAAATCGGCAGCGGTCTGGTCTGGCCAGATGTTTGATTTATTTCGTTTTATCGAAGATTAACTCCAGTCTGCGATTTTGCTCGTGCTGTTCTCTATTGAAAAGAAGGTTACCTAAATATTAGAGACGAGAGAAGTCCGAAAAGAGAAATGTTACTGAAACACTGTTCAGCAAATTCCGAGATTGTATAACTTCTCTTATAAATGATCTAAGCTATTAGCCAATGTTTATCTATAACAACTATTTCGAATTATCGCATGGGCCCCTCGGGCCCGGGATTAAAAATGTCCCTTGTTTTCGAACAATAGCCCACGAAGATTGATTGCGGATACACCTGTCACTAAAACGACACTCATTTACATGGAAACGTTGCCGTTGGATTAGGGTTACCAGATGACACGAATTTTCTGGATATGACAGGACCTTATCACAGTTACAATGCTCGCTATTGAGTTGTGGTAATGTAATGAGTAACAAATATAGTTATCTTGGGTAGGTAGGTACTTATTGTTCTGTCGAAAGCTCCTCTTATCTTTACAACATTCCTGTAATAGTGTGATGACTGTTGTGTGTTGGCAGTTGGATGGTAGGTATGTACTTCGGTGAGCACCGAACTATCTTCTTACCTAAAGAAAATGTGAACGTTTGGACAGATATCCAAGAGTTATGGATCTCTGTTATTTCTTCCAAGTGGTCCGGCTTTTAACGAGCACGTTTATGTGTTTACATTTAGAATTTTCCGAAAATACGTAGACGCTTAAAAGCGCAGTCGTTTACGACGCACACTTCATTTCCTTTAACATTTTCCCAATGGGTCGCTTTATGATTTGTTTCGCGATTGGGCCTAGGCAGGACTTAAATGTAACGACCATCGCAATATAATTTTATTTCAAGACCTATTACATTAAATTTAATTAATATTAACGACAGGGGCCTGTTTTTGTAAGCTTTTGGAGTCTGGCTTAAAATTTACAAATGGAATGGGTAGCCAACCTTTGAATGAGTTTTTCATGAACCCTACCTATTGTAGTTACTACCTAGTGTTTACCACATTTATCTAACGATCTAGTCAAGACATTAACAAAGTTTTTTATGAATTGGTTTCTACGACTGCCTATACATAATAGTACTTACACGTGAGGCCTTCTGAAAATGACTGGATAAAGAGTGTCAAAATATACCTACAATTATTTCTTCTTATTCTCAAACCGACCTAATTCGAAATTTCATGTGACAAGACATCCCGTTGAAAAAGTAAGATAGGAACCTCAATCACAATATATCCATCTCTAGGGAAATAAAGCAAATAGGTTTCACGACCGGCTGTTTCAGATAAAACGGGCAGTAGCCTTTTTGTGATTGACCGTTTTTAGTTTTTATGACCTTACTCCGTAATAAAAGTGACCATTATTAGATTAGTCGTCCTGAAGAAATGATGCTTTTAATCAGAATTAATTACTAATTTACGGTTCATATCGTTCTCGATATAGGTTAATGGCCAATCAATTTCCAGCAAAGTCCGTAGATAATAAAGATAATTTGTTAATCTCTTCAACTTTTTTTTTTTTTTCACAGATTTCAGAACGGGCATGGTTGTTTGTGTTGAAGCGAAGCTAAATCGCAGTCACCATTCCAAAGTCCAGACAGCAAGTGCCAAGATGTGCGCGGAAACTGAGAGATAAGAAAAAATATAGAAAGGACAAGAGTCCTACAATGTTCTCCCTTTCCGAAGGGTGCGGATGCGTCAGTTTTCGCGGGGGCAGGGGTCGCTCGCAGGGGGACGACTCCTCCTCGTGCCGCAGCTCGGAGCTCGAGCAGGATGTCCCCAAGAATCTCAGCAAGAGGCTACTCGGTGGGAAATGTACGATGAAAACATTCGCTCCTCTGTTGAAATTCTGGAAGAGAGACGACGTTAGCATGACAAAAGCGGAACGCAGTAAGTGTAATTAATGGCTATTAGGCACACCACCCTCAATAACGGGCTCGGTTTAATGTACATTGCCTGAACTTGATTAAGTTGTTTATAACAGCGGCCGCCAAAACATGCAATGTACATAAGCTAATCCGTTATTAATCTGTAGGGTAATGAATAGGTAATCCAATTTGGTTCATGCCCACATACCAATCGCTAATTGCCCGATATAAATAAATGCCTACGTTCAGGCTCAGGGCCACTGGCCAAACTTCAAGACTGTTAAGGTACGCAAATTGGATCAGAGACAAAATCCTGTCCTCTATTAACCTATCTACTTTGGGTAAAACAGCTTAGTAGGAGGTTTATCTAGGGTTTCGATGTTGTGTAACGTGATGACTAAAGTAAAAGACACCGAGTGTACTACGTAGACGAAGAATTATCAATTATTTGCACATTTGCACCAAACTATTACACTTGAACTTTGTGAAGCTTGGTATACCACACTTTCGCTTCAGCACTGTCAGGTCAGACAGAATATTAACGTCACTAAACCGAGGGAAGGGAAATTACTTGTTCAAGAAGTCACTCGTTGGAAATTTCCTAGTCAATACGGAATGTTTACCGACACCATCGTTCCTTTGTGGGCGCGCGGTCAACACGCGATGTGACCACTTAGGAATAGCTTACATATCGCTCTAGCTTAAAATTAAATTAAAATGAGTCACTTTATGTCATGTTCACTATGTTAACAATGTTTACTTTCCATGTTTTTAGCAGTGAGCAGGGCTTTCGTTCGACATGCTAAAGGTCTAAGTCCGTGGTCAGTCCTCCACTTCGTTAATGTACCTGCTTACTTAGATGTTGTTTTTCATCTCAATTAAGTCGCCTTCTACAGCGTCCTAGGGTTTGTATTCCTCGGGCTAAGTTGAAAGGGACGGTACAATTTTAAAATCTAAAACGAACTAACAGCTGTATATTGTATATTTTTATTATTTTTCGTAGCTATGAAAGCAGCCATCTTGATTCAGCAGTGGTATCGGCGATATTTGGCCCGCATGGAGGTTCGACGGCGGTATACTTGGACCATCTTCCAGAATATCGAGTATGCTGGAGAGCAGGACCAAGTGAAGGTAAGCTAGCACACTTTGATGAGCTTGCTCTACATTAGATAGAGCGAGTTGCTTTACTTGGCGAAAAATTCGCATATTTCATTATTTAACTACATACCTTATCAATGTCGTAACATAAAGAAAATTTATCCGAAAAACTGTTCTCTAATCGAAATTTATAAACTAATCTACCTGAATGATGATGACTCTTGATGACTCTTGTTTGGACAGATGTGGGTGATAGTTTTGCATTCGATATTTCAATAACAAGGCATCAACTAGGCGCTCCATTGTTATAATAAATTCATATCATGTCACGAGAACCATTGAAACTAGCTGAAAGGGTGTCAATTCATATGACGCAGGCAAAATTCGTTGAGCATGTCAATGTGATCATTCAATTTCATTGAACAAGGACGCGATTGGATTAACTGGAAAATTGAGCGCGCAAATGAGACACCTTATAGAATAATAGATTACTTTCAGTCTTCGATCCCACAGGAGATTACACTTTGATAAATCTCGTATAGCTAACCCCCTGTCGCACAATAACACAGTTTCGCGCCGCATAATGGAATTAAGATCGGTATCTCTGGGTTGTGGCAACCGTCCAAATATTTGAGTTCATAGTAGTGCTGAACTTGTAGAATTCCTTCAGTTCTGCTGTTTATACATATTGCCCACTGTAAAAATTTCCCTCTCTGGGGGGTTCTATCTAAAATAGGTCGGTAGGTTAAGGGTTACCTTTGAAACTTTGGTCTAACTTGTGTTAACAAGTAGCATTCCTTCCAATGCAAGCAAAAACATTCTAAAAGGGAAGAATAGTCTCACGCACACATTCGTTTCCTCTAAAACCATGAGTTGTAGTCACGCGATTTTAACCTAGCTATGCTTACGTAGGTTCGTAGAAACCTACATTCAGGTTCAGTTTACACTGCATTGCCTAAGTAGCTCTACCATTATCTACTCAGAACCTAACCTGCACACTCAATTGTTTCAATTAATAATTAATTCACCAGTGCAAAACAATTCTCGATCGATCGCAACTCAATAAACGTGTTCTATTATAAGGTGTTGTAGCATCGTTATGCCTTACCTTTATTAAAGGTGGGTGCGTACTTACAACCTTCTAAGCGAATTATGAGCTATAATAATTTATTCAATGGGGTAATTAGGCCAGCAGCGTTATTAAATGATATCCCTTTAAGTTATCTATAGTTAAATTTTCTAATAGGTACATAATATGTTGTCAAGGTCGATTGTGGGTTAGGTAATGGTTAGGTCAGGTACAGTGAGCGTCAAAAATAAATGAATACCATTTTGAGACTGATAGAGTGGGCTATTAATTACTTCACCGTATGACCCGCCACGTATAAGTCACCTGTTTAATCTGTGGCTCGGCCCCATATTGACTAGTCATGTGCGTGCACAAATTCATTCGCATGAAAAAATCTAAAGGTATCTGGGGTTCTGAAGGCGAAAAATTAAAAAAAAACATGCTTTGGTAAATATCGTAAATAAAGGCACAGTTTTTTTTAAAAATGAAAATGATGAATGAGTAACCAGTGAAAAAAGCCCTAAATAAAAACAAAAATAATCGAAGATGACAATGGTTGACCATTTGCATTAAATAAATGAATAAATTGTTGTTACTTAGGTACTGGTGTAAAAAGAACCCAGAATACATAACCAAATAACGATCAAAGAAGACTTGAATAATTAAACAGCATCGATCAAGGTATTTGCCGCATCCTTCAAATACCCAGATCGAAGTAAAAAAGCTTTTTATATTTACAGTTTAGATTAAAATTTACCAAGACGATTGAATTTTAAACAAAATTTGTAGTAGAAAAAATTAAAAATATATTGTTGGTTACAGCTTTATAACTTTTTCAACGCCCTATTGAGCCACATGAGGGACGCTAATGGACGGCCTTCATCTGAAAGAACTTCGAGGACAGCATCCATACGTAAGTTTGGACTTTTGCCAGACATAGTCAAATATATTATTATGCGTTATTTTCGTTTTTGAAAATTTTGTCATCGAATGTACTCGTACAGATAGAGTGCCTTTAATTTCGGCGATTTGATTTCCACGTTTTCGAGTGCAACCTCTGGTTTTCCCTGAAAGTGTTCACAACACGGCACATTGCGGTATCGTAATGTGTAGTGTAGTGTAGGTAGGTACACGTAGGTACAGTATGTCACTCGCTACATTATTCAACAAACTGCAGTGACCTCTCCCGCTAATGCAGTAGTATAAAACTAGGTCTCGGTTATAAGTGGACTCAAACCGGATCAAATCCATGATTCATTTTTATTATTTGTGGAACCACCTCGGCGATGCTACAAGGGTTAATAGGAAATATCGATTGGAAAGTAGAAAATTCAACGCGGACTGAATAAAATATGATTCAGTGCGCTGTCAGGGCTGTAGTTTTAATGCTTAATGTTTACTAACTTATTCCCTATTTTCCATCAAAGAAGTTTTCGTAATGATATTACACCCCAAAATTTCTAAAACTCAAAATAGCAGAAAACTCATTGAGCTTATTATGGGCTTTTAATATTCAAAACATGCGACATTTTAGAGGTTTTCTTCGGCAACGGTTAGGTACCTAATGTGGGTAATAACCTTGTTGTCTGCCACACTACGTGAGTTTTTTGCCAATGAACTTGTCAAATTATATTCTGGTATACGCTTACAGCTTTTAACAAGCTTTTAAACGAGCTGCGGTTTATGGCTGCGCTCTTCGACCCTGGTCTTTGTTGGGGTGTAATAACTGCATATCTGTTCGGTTTATAATTAATCTAGTACACCGTTGTATACAGATCCATCTATTTGAGTCTTGATATGCATTTATTGACTGTAATTAAATATGAACTCTTGCTATAAAAGCCTGTATTATGGGATGAAAATCAAACTAACAAAAGGAGTCAGAAATTCTGATATGTCACCACATCGAAACTTCCGAAAACCGGAACGATGCAATGCAGATTGCACGTTGCGTTGTTCATTTCGAAAGTTTCCGATGACTGAACAAGCTTACTTGTATGAGAAGGCATTTCTATCTCGCTCTCACTCGGTTCTGTCTGGTGTTGGATTCTAGAAAGAATCCAAAATTTTTATGTAAACAAACACATTTTTGGATGAAAACTTAACATAAACTGATAACAACAAGGCAACAGCAAGCTTGGTACCACTAAAAACAAAAACAAAAACTCACAACAACGCATAATTGCGATAAAGGTGTTTTTCGAGTTAGAAATTGGACAAAAGACAAATGAAATTATAGATGAAAGCTGTCCAAACCGAAAATTGTTTCGAAGTTCTGTCTCTTGTCCACCATCATTACTGTCATACCGGTGTCAGAAATTATGTTCCACCAACATCTCTTTCTTTTTGTACCTTACTCCTTTGTTTACAAAAAATATCTAGGCTTCTAGAATCTAGTGGCGTGACAATGCCAACCATAGCAAGTCTGGTTCGGTTCAGAGAGCACTGTTTGTGCTTTCAAGGAAAATCATATATTCCTACGTATTCTGTGTTAAAGCCACTGGACTGGCACGTTGGTTGGTAAATCGATAGATATTTACAGTTACAGGGAACCAATATGTTATTGTGTAGAGTTGGTGTGATAACCTTCGATAGTTAGATTCGGTTCCGAGAGCACTGTATGTGCAATAAGGGCGAATCATACGTATTCTGAGTTAAACTCTTATCTGTGTTAACTAGCCTAACACGTTGGTCAAAGTTATATCTATTTAAATATTTACAGTGGAACAAGTTTTCTCTGAGGAATCCGACGAAGGCGGAGGCGTTGAGGAAACTGCCCCCCCGAAGCCCACTCGCGGCCCTGACTTAGATTTCCCTCTGCAGAGAAAGGATATCGACTTACTCATTGAAGCATTTAGGAAGAAAAAGGTTTGTATCAAAAATTTTCAATCAAGTCCGTGTCCGACCCATTTCGTTTTCACGTTTCTGATTGATAAATTCAATTGTTTTGGAGGATCAAATTCCTTACACAGAAAATGGTTTCCTTTGAATAAATTGTTGCAGAAAGGTATACCTAAGTAATTACGGATCTCTACACAGATCTAAGATTATTTTTTAACAGATTAATTTTTATCAGATTACAATAGCTATACCTACTAAATTTTAAATTTTCTGCAAAAAGAGTTATCCCTAACTTTCTTGTTGTTGACTTTTAAACACTATTCAAAGTACCTTCCTGCTTATCGATTTGAGATACTTTATACAACAAATATTATAAACATTATTAGGGTACCGTACCTCAAAAGGAAAAAAGGAATCCTTAAAGGATCACTTTGTTTTCCGTCTGTCCGTCTGTCAATCTGTCAACCGCCTTTTCTCAGGAACGCCTGGAGATATTGAGTTGAAATTAACATCAAATACTCACGTCGGTAACTTCTTGGAGCCTCGATATAAATAAAACTTCTAAGTCAACGTAATCAAAAGTTACTGCCGTTTATGTTAAAATATTTTGAAATTTCCAAGGGAATCACATGCACACAAAACCTATAGGGGTTCCCGTAGACCTAGAATCATGAAATTTGGCAAGAAGCAAGGTCTTATAGCACAAGTAAAGTAACCTAAAAAAACCGACAAGGTAGGTACTTACCTACTTCCTGTTGACCTAGAATCATAATATTTGGCAGGACACAAGATCTTACAACTATACGGAACCCTTAGTGCGCGAGTCCGACTCGCACTTGACGTTTTATTATCTTTACCTCGACTCCAATCATGGGAATTTTGGTTTTTTTGTTCGGATTTGTTGACATAATTTACAACGAACTCAAAGCTCGACAAAATCTACTCTTTATCCTAACCTAAATTTTGCATAGGATTTTCCAGTGTTTAAGTCGGAATTAGATTGTAAATGTAAATAGAACCTCTTTCTGCAGCACCGCTTACACCCGAAGCACGTGGCGCAAATCCTGAAGGATGCCACTCAAATGCTGAAGCGCCTACCCAACATCAATGTTGCCACCACCTCCATTTCCAGCCAGATCACTGTGTGTGGCGACCTGCATGGGAAACTTGATGATCTGCTAGTGATTTTCCATAAGGTATGGTTTATTGTTTTGCTTGGCATAGTTTCCGCTATAAATTGTAATGCAGCTAATTTTGAACAGTTTCTCCACGATGAATGCATGCCACGAGGCTAAAAGGAAGTTACCACTATTGCTTCTCAGGTACCTAGGTACTTTGTAAATCTCTATCAAATGGACACTCGCTCTGAAATTCTTGACTAAAAGATGGTTATTAGTAGCTATGCTGTGCTGATTGACTAAGCAATGATCATATTTCATGTCAAATGAGAACGCACTATTTGAAAAGAAATTTGATTATTGATTAGTTAATAATTAACTCTCTGTATCTGTATGATGATCAGCAAGAATAAAGTACGAACTGGCTATTTCAGAATAAACTGAGTCTGATATAATAATGTTTTTTTTGTTACAGCCTTCTTTGATTGTGTACCTACTTAATCGCTTATAGTGAAAGCCACACAAAATGCTCTAACTTAATAGTTATTGTTGTCCTATGAGTGTTTCTTGTTTGTCAAACAAATATAGTGTAGTTTTATTCATCTACGGCTCCCTCGTTTGTTTCCATATCGACCGTATAAATATGATTACCTGAACAACTGAGTATATTTCGGCATCCCTATATTTCCATCGGCAAATAAATCAGTCACTTTTTATTTGTTTGTTTCCTAAAACAAATTGGGAATACGTGAGCTTGCGTTGCGAGAAAGGGGTTTGAAGAAGGAGATTCATTATACTAAAATTTCAAAATTGTATCGTACTGCTCCTATTGACGACCTCCGTGGCGCAGCGGGCGAGGGTCCGCCTGCGACGCAGGAGGTTGCGGGTTCGATTCCCGCCTCGGAACAAATTTATGTACGATCTGCAGAAATTTGTTCCGTTGGCCTGGGTGTTTTCTATGTATAATAAAAAATATCTATCTATGTAGTGTATTGTATTGATTGATTGATTGATTGATTGATTGATAATACTTTATTCATCACCACATAAAACTAATTTTACATATAAACATATAGAGAACAGCAATGGAACTGGCGGCCTTATCGCTTAAAGCGATTTCTTCCAGGCAACCAAAACGATGGGAGAAAAATACAGGATGGCGGTGCAACTAACATAAATCTAAACTATTAATACTAATACACATAATACCTACTAAACTAATACACTAAGTATTAAGTATATCAGTTATCTAGTACCCATAACACAAGCTCTGCTTATCTTGGGGCTATATAATGCTGTGTGAATTGTCGAGCATTATTTATTTATTTTTATTATTTCTCGCACACTTTTATGTTAGACATTACATCGATGAACTATATTATAAAGCTCGGCATTTAATTACTCTACTCAATTCTGGGTTAGCAGACATTTCTGGCCCACGGGCGAGTTACCCCTAACCCACCATTTAGCGTCGCTAGTAAATGTTCAGTGTGCCTAGAACAAACAGTTTTCTAGGAATGGTCCTAACATGCAAGCCTCATTAAAGGTGGTTTTACCACGTCAGTCGCCGTCAATATGGTGGTAGGTAAACAGTTATAGGGAGCGGCGCACGCGTCACCTAATTGGTCCGCAACGGTCAGAGTCCCAACAAATTGCCGTCACTATGTCGCTTGCCCACTTGATTGATAGACCGCCTGTTACGCCGGACGACCTCGTTAATTTGTTTTTCCTCGCTATTTCCTTACCAAACCAACACCATTTGAAATTTATTGCTTAATTCGTTTAGTCTCTTAGTTTTAAGCAAACTTGGATATTTCCATCTAGACTGATTACATTAGCAACCCTTCACCATGTTGATTAGTAGGTACAGACGTTTTGGACTTGATGCCATGTTTCAGGTTTATTTTTAACGATGATTTCATTGTTTTTAACCAGGATAGTTTTGTAAAGTTTTAAACTGTTATGGTGGTCGTAGTATAACGTGACCATACGTCCCGTTTTGAACGGGACCATCCCTTTTTTCGGTTACCTATCCCGTTGTCCCGAAATAAAGCGCAATTATCCCATTTTACGATACTGCGTGAAAATTAAAGAATTCGCCGGACTTCCCTAATATTAAAAACTATTTGAAGATCCCACATAAGAATTGTGGTTTTATTTTTTACACGCTCAGTCAGCAAGTTTTCACCCAGCTATAATGAAGGTTGAAGGTCAGACTTTATCGGCAATAAGAGCTGCAAAAAAATCAATCTAGGTACCTACTAAAAGATAATTTGGCTCAGAAACAGACCATTTAGTGGAAGACATTAATTGGTTTGATTTACGGTTCGTAGTTTTATGGTGAAATTGAAAGATAATGGTACTGATATAATGAAGAGTTTGTAATAAGTACGGCTACACATTTTACAAAATATGAAGTGAATATCTGGAACAGTGGAGTTGCTTTCTTATCAAAGAAATGGAGATATTTTACTGGGCAGATTAAAAAAAAGTACCCGTATGGACAGAAATTCAAAAAGCAGTGGATGATTAAATTGAGAAGGAATATATTGATCCTAATAAATATGGTTTTTTGTTTTTCATTGAGAACCTGCTAACTGACGTAAATAAACCGATGTCCCGTTTGAGTAAAAAAAATAATGGTAACGTTATTGTAATAGTATCTACTTAAAACCCAAAACTCGAAAGTCTTTATTTCTTTCAGACCTTAGAGGACTCATGGACACGTAATACTTCCCAGGTAAAATCAAAAATAAATGGAAATTAAATTATTCCAATTACAATCAAAAATAAATCTACGAATACCTACATAATAAGAAATCATTTTTTTCTATCCTGGCTGATAAGTCAGTTTTACTAAAACTTATTTGTTTCTAGCGATATAAAACTTTATAAGAGTAAGTATCGTATATAATATCTGGATTTTTTATTTTTGCTGGCCAAATTATATTGAAGGGTTTACCCTCATCAATGCTAATAACACACAATAGGTTGATACGATCAGTCCCTTGGGTGTGTTATTTAATTTATAGTTTCTTAGCCGAGACGTGCCTCATGAAATACGGAGAGTAAGTTCTACAAGCTACTTTATAATGATATTGAAAATTTTAAGATGTGCCCAAGAGAATATAGCGGCTATTAACGTGTACGCGTGGCGCAATGTTTTGTGCTTTGGCGTAAATTATACTACGGATGATAACAATATGTCTAATTTAAAAGCGCTTAGGTGTAGGTAAATTTAAAAAGATCATATCTAAATCAAAATGCCTCTAAATTGTCGTCTGTCGTGTCGTGAAATCTGAAACTTTAAGTACTTATCTGCCTAATTTGTGTCAAACCGTAATTAGTCTGGGACACTTATAGATGGTGTTTGTTTATGTAACACAGCAGGCATGGTATCGATTAGTTGGTAGGTACCTACATTGCGTAAGCGGCCTTCAGGCGCCAACGCGGCTGCATGTGTAAGGATTCATGAAATACTCTATCTTTGCTCTGCTGCGGTTAGCGGCAGCTGCGCAAGACGCACTGGGAATTTAGCGTAAGGATTAGGAGGGAGCATGAAAGTTATACAATGAACATACTTATAAGTATAAGTATGTTGATTGTATAAATTTCATACCTGCAATTCATACAATTAATAATAATAATAATATAACGCTTGACAATCCACACAGCATCATCTAACCCTAAGCTAAACATTGAAAGGAGCATGAAGTTTATACAATGTTAGATTTCTCAGAACTCGATTACGATCATCAAGAAAGTTATCCTTTCCTTGAATGTACGAAGTTATGCCTCTTCGACACAGTTGTATCTTATTACAACTGTTTCGAAGAGTCATATAATATATTATATTTCAAATTTAATTAATATATTTCAGAGAATTTCAATGAAATCTTTAGCATAATAGCGAAAAATGTGAAGACGATACGGTTTGATCAAATTCGTATTTCGTACAGAACGGGCTGCCATCTCCGGAGAACCCATACATATTCAATGGTGATTTCGTCGATAGAGGCAAGAAGGGCTTAGAAGTGTTCCTACTGTTGCTGGCATGTATGTTGGCCTTCCCTGGAGGCGTGTACTTGAACCGCGGCAACCACGAGGATCTCATTATGAATTCGAGGTGAGTATAGAAATTTCAATGTCAAATAAAAGCAAAAACTTCTTTCCCGAACTCATTTACGGAGTTTAAACTTGTTACCGAAATTCGTTCGATATTTTTATCGGATCATCGGTGCTATACCTACAACGTTTTCATATATCTATGGAATTTGGATGAACTGAGGAATATAGAAGCTTTTGCGACGCAGTTTCTTCGAAAATGTTAATTTTGTAGAAGGGAATTTCATTCCGTAGTAGCAGGTACCTATTAATTTTTCAAGTATGGAACAAGACGACTTCATAGTTTCCCAGATTTTTATTTTCAACGAAAGACCTACCAAGCGTTGGCGTCATTAATATAGTTTCATAAAATAACAGACTAGAAAAAAATATCATAGTGAGATAAAGTTTCTATTCGAAACGTTTACATAGGCCTCTATCAACAATGAGCTAATGCTTTGAGAAAACGTATTGATATTGGTGTAAACTTATATCTGATTCAATATAATAATGTTTTCTGTTTACAGGTACGGTTTCATAAAGGAAGTCCATCAAAAGTACAGGGTGAGTAATTGTTCCTCGACACTGACGAGTTTGTTTCGTGATAGGGTACGTAAGTAATAACATAACGATGAGTCGCAAAAAGGAGCCGAACAGCTAATAAGAAACCTTACAGGCATTTTTCCTTCACTGTAATAAACTGACTCACATCAGATAGATTGTGTTCGTGCTTGAAATTCAAGACAACCTCATATTAGCAATTTGAATAGAATGTCGACCTTTGAGATATTGGAATGCTCCTTCGGCGCGGCTAACAGGAATGGCTATGCACATTTCGGAAATAGGTAGACACATATGTTAATATACAAATTTTAATATGCTTTTTCCGGACAATCTTTTGTAATACCGACACAGAATCATAGAAATAAGATAGCACTAGAGGGCACATCAAGCGTAATAAAATTAGTAGTCCAGAATTTTTATGCTTCGTAATTTAATGTTTCATTTAATATTATTATGAAAGCCTATAGGGTCCCACTGCAGGGCAAAGGCCTCCCTTTCCTCCTTCCACTTTTTTTTTATTAAAAGCTGCATTTGGACATGTAATCAAAAAATAAATTACCCTTCCAAAAGTGCCATTTCGATTATCGCTACGTCAAAGTGCTGAAGTGCTTGTAAGAAAACGGTACCAACATGTCAGTCCGATTACAGAACAAGAAATCACCCACCATGAAAACCCATCCTACTAAAGCGACGGGTGACACATGGTGACGTAATCTACTGACTGTTCGCGCTGTGCTGGAGGACGAGTTAAAGGTTCTGGATTGGAAAGGGTTAGGCATCAATATAAACGGCCACTCTCCTTCGCGACATCGTAGTCATGGCTGAAACCATGGAGGTCCTTAGTATAATGCTCGGTGACCTGGGAAGAGCCTTCGATAGAGTGGGTCACATAATTAACATAGACATGAACGAAGATAACGTCGAATGCCCGTGTCAATCGCAAGCAATACCCTCGAAGTTGTTGACCATTACTTCTACCAAACTCGGCTGAAATTATGACTGAGAATAATCCCGAATTTCTTTTTGTTGGATGACCTAGGGCGCGTTTACATGACAAGAAATTCGATAGCATGAAACTTTCGGGTTGTCTGCGGCCGTACACTATTTTGTCCTGTGACAAAAGAGGCTATCTCGAAGTCATGTCTCTAGAGAAATGGGTTTTGTTAAACTAACCAGTAAAATGCCAATTCTGAATTTCAGTCTCTATTTTAGTTAGGTATGCATAATAAGCA
The DNA here is from genome assembly GCA_949316285.1 of Eupithecia subumbrata. Lineage (NCBI taxonomy): Eukaryota > Metazoa > Arthropoda > Insecta > Lepidoptera > Geometridae > Eupithecia > Eupithecia subumbrata. The sequence goes on from OX438640.1 coordinate 25,972,037, forward strand.
GGGTTCACCCTTCTAAAACTTAAGTCGTTAAATATAACTGCCTCACTCATATTTGCAGAGTTATCTATGATGGTTATGGAGGTAACTTGTGAATCTTGTGGTTAGAGATGTTAACGCTTTTGGCAAATCAGCAAAGGCTTCTTACTCTACAATACTTGGCTGTGTGTTAAGGTACCTACAGTTTGACTCCAATTACGTGCAATAACCGCAAAGTTCAAACTTCATTTCCATAATCCTACTAAGTGCTTAATCAAATTCAGGTTAGCTGGGTGTTGAACTTATTGTTTTAGATAACAAATTTTATGATGAATTTAAATAAAATTATAGGTAAATACCTTGGACGAACCATAATGTAAATTTATTTTTAAAACCGCAAGGGAAGGATGTGGGAGCGGTTTATTATAGGTCTGATAGTAGAGTTTTATAGTGTATCTAGTATTGTATGTTTTTTCAAATTTATTGGTAACGAGGATGACCTTAGCGTGAGTCGATTAAAACCGCTGGCCCAATGTTATATCAATGCTGACGAAGAGATAGGTGTAGGTTACTTCAGGTTTGTTATTTTTACTACCACGCGAGACTTAATCAATATCACTTCTATTTATTATTGAGGGGTTAGGAGCTATTTCAGTAACATCCCAAAGGGTGTTACTGAAATAGATTCAGAAGCACAAAATCACAGTCCTTATACCTTTAGATCTTGAAATTGTTTTTAAATAATTAGGTTTAAATTATACCTTTTATTATTTATGGTTTTATTATCTCTACTATAATGACGTGACGGCAATAATACCCACTTGTTATCATCATTGTGTGTGTATCAGAAAAATAGTTTTACAGCTGTTTAGCTACCAAGGAAACTTTTAAATATTTGTTTTTAACTTTCAAAACTTATCGTTATCGTGAAGCTACTTTAAGTTTCCTTCGTTCAAAAAGCACGAACTAACGGATTAGCGTGGGATTACCTATCTTATTGAAAAGTTTGTCAACTCTACGTTTCTGTTCTTTCATGGGGATGATACTTATTCAATCTATCCAAATTCTAAACAAGACACAGTGATGCAGACCATGCAACTTATCTCAAATACTCACCAAAATCTGGGTTAGTATAGTCAAACTATGATGGTGCAAATAAAAAAATAATTTAATGAGGTGGTAGACTCTACCACTGCATCGACCCATAATACGATTTCAAAACTACGAGAATGCATTAGTTACTTAGATAGGCTATATGGTCGGAAGTTACACCAGACTGTAAAGAGTCAAAAAAGAGCAGGCAGTAGGAAAATTCTAAGAACTAAACATAATATGTAGACCATATTTTATACTCTAATCTAAATATGTCTCGTTTATGCTCCTTGTAATTTTTCATTTTATTTGCTGACATGTAAGTTTGTAGCTCTATTACCAACCAAGTTATTTCCCATTTCCGTAGCACAACGCCGAGCGCCTGCTAAAACTAATCGAGGGTGTCTACCGCTGGCTGCCACTGGGAACGATCATCAATAACAGAGTGTTTGTGGTTCACGGAGGCATCTCAGATACCACCGATTTGGACATGATCCGCAGTCTGGAGAGGGATAAGGTAAGCTTATAAATTTACTAGGCTTACTGAGATTTGATCAGAAAGTCTAGACTAGTCTGAGAGTAAAACGCCTAAGTCCGTTATACAATCTAATTTACTATAGGAATTAAAAATCTATCATCGACCTGCAGGAGATAGCTCGCTACTTCTAAGGTTATTAAGGCCTGTTTAGACCTACGTAGTATTTGCTGCCCAGGGCGGCAGCGTAACATTTCGCTAGGTTTCCGATCGTGGTACATACAATACAAGTGCCCGGCAGGATGCGGAGCATTTTGACTATACCGCATATCCTCTCGGCTTTCGCTACCGTTCTGGATAGCAAATACCGCGTAGGTCTGAATAGGCCTTTAGGTAGGTACTTTATGACCTCCATATTAGGTTCCCAATCTGTAAAAAGCAACGAGTAGAAAGTTGGCTCAAATTATGGTCATAAAATAAACTTACCTGTACGAACATTTTTCTATCCTGAAATGCTTATGGAAAAAGTTGCTCATAAGTTTCCAAATCTATCGCAGTTTAATATATTCAGTGTTGCGTAGGAAGAGCGTTGGCATTTTAAGTGAAATGCATATTCATAATGGCTAAGTTCTACCTCTAGTTTCCAGTATCAGCTTTTTTCATGTTGAATGGGATTTAAAACTTGTGAAAGTTTATAGGTATCGAATACTCGAGTATCAGGAACAATACAAAACTTTTTCGAGATACGGTGTTCACTATTTTGTTCAGTTTTTTTTATTTTATTCGCGAATATCGGAACAGTTGGTTACATCAAAGAAATATACAACCAATAAAAACAAAAGACAACTAGTATTTACAATTGAAACAGTTGAGCTAACTGCAGACTGTTAGATAAAGTACACAATAGTTTTATTACCAACAGAGACAAGGCAAGGTCACGCACCGAATGAGCGTGCTTAATGATGCTTTTACGTATCGTATAGTACTAAGTACTATCTCGTATTAACGAGACAGTACTTGTGTATACTCAAGACTTAACCTCATGAAATGCTTCGGTAACTACCTCACGAGAAATCCTTTTGCAAAACCTTTTTCAGCTAGAAGTGATTTGCTCATTAAGGGTCTACAGTTTCCGAGCGCTTTGCATTTTAGATTAAAATTCGCTGAAGCCTAGCTTTCGCGCAACGGAACTTAACTTACAGGTGCCTGATTATTAAAAGACAAGTTAAGTATGATGTACCTCTTCTCTTATTATATTGAGGACTATAAGGGTCGTTAATTATTCATTTTAAAACCAGGTGAAATAATCCAGTTTGTTATTTAAATTGGTAATTTAGGTTTAGGTTTCCGATAAGATTCCCAAAAAGTTACAGATGCTTACATGAGAATAGTTATTTAGTTAACCAGCGGTCCCGTCTTCCGTCTAAAGAACTTGTTCTTTAGTTGAAAAAATTTAAAGCCATCTCGTTTGGTTCCACCTGGAATTTAAATTTAATTTTTAGACGAAGATCAACCGGCTTTGCATAGTGCTTGCCCCGATGCTGCTCCTCCAAAATCACTTTTGTCCTAACGACAATGGAACGGGCCTATTGTTACACGGAATTATTTTGTTACAAACGCTCTGCGGATCGTGCCTCCTAGCCGTTTCTAAATGGGAGTCAGGAAAGTGGTTGTAAGCATTTCCTTAATATAACACTGGCACTTTATTGGAAACCGTAACTTTCCGTAACGCAACATGTCTTAACCTGCGCTTCATCAATGCCAGTGCGATACTGCTGTGTCGAACAGCTTGGTCATCGTGGGTTAGCGTGTATTGGACCGCCGGTCGGATATCTCACCATGCCAGCCTTAACGACATCATCCGGCGGGCCTTTGTCACCGCTAACATACAAGCTATTCTGGAACCGAATGGTCTGTTGCGTGTCGATGGTAAGAGGCCCGACGACGGTATGACACTAGTCCTATGGGAGTTGGGGAGGCCCATTGTGTATGACGCACATGCGTCGACACACTTGTGGCTTATCATCTTTGGAGGACATCCGTGAGGGCGGGTGCAGCGGCACATTTGCATGAGAATCTCAAGAGGCGCAATGCTGGTCTCGACAGAGCCTACACATTTACTCCACATGGAGTCAAGACTCTAGGATCGCAGGGTACCGAGGCTTTTCGAGTTTAAAAAAAAATATCTGAGCGTCTGGTCGAAGCGACGCGTGACACGAGAGCTGGTGAGTAGGTTTCTGGCGCTGCGCATCAGCTTTGCTATACAGCGGGGCAATGCAGACAGCGTCTTGGGGACGCTTCCCACTAGTATTGATATGGATCAGTTAAGCTACCTGTAGATTGTTTGCAACAGTATGTAGTTAGCTATATTGTTTCAATTGTAAATACTAGTTCTAATTTGTTTCTATTATTTGATTGTAATTTTCATTATTAATATATACAAAGTAAATTTAAAATTAAGTAAACTTGTCATGTTTTTTCAGAGCAATCTGCACTGGTCCAATTCTGAAAATTCAGTAACTGATCAATGCTTACGTTATCCCCGACGCAATATAAAAATAATTTTTAGTATTGGTTTTATTTAATCCTAAGAATATTTGAGATGCTCCTTTTCAGGTAGTACCAGCTCTATCATATCAATTTTATGACACATAACATTTAAGTACCGCACTTCGCAGTTATAGCTTTGGAACTGTTTTATTGGCATTGTTAAAGGTATTATGAGCACACTTGTTAGTATACACAATGCTATAATGTTTTAAAGAGCAATGCTAACATCATCAGCATCACAGAAATATCTTATGACTGAAGTCTTTTAATCCTTCATTTTAGTCTTTTTAACGAGTCTAAACACCATAGTCAGTGACACAGCCCGGCCTTTTGGTGCAACATTAATATTTAGGCAGCCGACAGTGTTTTATTTAACCCGCTGATTTAGGTCTATTCACTTGACTCAATTACTGACTGTACCTTCATGTCTGTTTTATAGCTGTTTTAACTCTGGAACAGTGGAAATACTGACAAGCAGTCGTCTGATCCAAAATCGCTTGTAGTAATTTAAAGAACCTTTTATTTGTTTGTAGTACGTGTCGCTGCTTCGACCACCGGTGCTGGACTCCGCCGGGGGAGCGGAGTCGATCGACAAAGTGGAATGGAAGCAGGTTCGTATTCTTTTTTCATTCTTTTTTAAGTTTTTAAAAAGAAAAATTGGGTGGCCTTTATTCAAAGGCAGGCGTAATATGAAAACTAAATGCGGTTTTGTGGGTACCTAATATAATAAGAGGGAGGCCCTTGGAAATGAGACTATTTTTTATCATTCACATCATTGTCTTCATCACTCTAGCGATGAAGACAATGTTCTTCTGTATTTATATTACAAGAATAAAAGAAAATATAAAAGAAGATTCTGGGTACATCCGTACATCGAAAAAAATATCAATTGTAGAGCATTCGTCGCTGCTAGAGAAAATTATCTTGCCAACTATCTAATAACCTTATATGCTTCGCTTCCTTGGCAATCGAATTATTGTGTATAAATGTAATTTATATAAAAAAAAAATGTTATTACTGATCTGTCAAATTTATTTTTTTTCCAATCTCAGTCCACGCCTTTTCTGTAACATCTTTTCTTACGTACTCTGGCAGCTTATAATTATACAAACATGGATAATTTTCGACCTCCTGGACAAAATTAGTATTAAAAGTTTGTTCCACCGCTATTTTGTAATGCAACGCGTATACAACTCGGGTAGCGTGCGACCAGCCAGACGGTAGCGTGCGACTGATCAAACGCGTCGTCGACGCGTTTCGTCGTGTGCGAAACTAGCTGAATTTGTATGGCGGCTACTCACAAGCAACGCGTAGTAGGATACGCGTACGAAACACAAATCGCTTGAGAGTCGCTTCGTGAGAGAAGGGCCTTAGTGTACCTCTCGTCCGCGCACGAGTTGTCCACTTCGCTTTTGAGTAGGGGTACAACTCGTCCGAATCTAAAGCTTCTTGGTTTTTGATTCAGACGAGTTGTACCCCTACCCCTTATGTATGAGTCAGTAGCCTAGCATATGCTCTTCATAGACTGTAGTCAACAGTCAACACAGATGCTCTATTGACAGCATAATATCACGGTATGGTAGAGTCTTTATTAAGATATGGGTTAATATTTTGGGGCAACTAAACCAATAAAGATTTAATTTTTAAGCTACAAAAACGATGTATGAGAGCCATGTTTAAGATAAAAATTTCTGATGAGTTGTAGACCACTATTTTAAAAAACACAAAATTCTGACACTTCCGTCCCTCTACATAATAGAAGTCGCTCTGTTTGTAAAAAATAATCCCCATCTGTTTCCCCGGCTATCTGAGGTTGTAAGTCGAAACAGGCGGGATAATACTAGGTTACAATCACATCCTGTTAAAACAACATTAATGCAGAAAAGTGTTGTTAGTATTGCTCCTAAAATTTATAACAAATTACCTAAACTTTACAGAAACCTGAAAGTTCAAACCTTTAATCAGAAAATTAAAATATTATTAATATCAAAATGTTACAATAGCCTAGACGAATTTTTTAATGATAAATTGTCGATAGTTTTTAATGTTGCATGTCATATCTCTAATTAATTTTGCATAACGTAAACGGTCAAACATGTTGTTTCTACCTAAATATTTATGTTATACCTTTTTCTGTACACATGTTTTTTGCAAATAAATCTTTTTCTTTATCTTTATCGAATTGCCTCGGACGACGCGTCCAACACCTTTCGTTTCGAATCTCTAAGAAATAAATGTCAAAATCATTTTCATAGTAGACCGGAGCCTACTATCAAAAGATCGGATCGGTCGACTTTTGTTTCGTGCGATCCGAAACCGTTTAACTTCGTCATTGGCTTTGAAAAGTAGACCTCAAATCCTTTCATTTTAAACGGAAAGCTAGAAAAAGTTTCTTCTACTGCTTTCTGTATAAAACGGAGTATGATGGTCCTTCAGCACACGCACCTTTGTGAAGTATAGAAATATTCTAGTTAGGAGATGCTATCGCAAAACTCTTCGATATCATTTAAAATTTTCCCATTTTGATCAATACTTCAATCACTTGGTTATTGAACCAACTGATCGAAACTTTTTGATACTGATGATGATGAACTATACCTAGGTTTGTATAGGCCTTACCTTGCTTTACCTAATTTCCATAATTCCTCTTAGATTACCGTAGGTATTAAGAGGCTGATAACCGCAAAGGCAATGGTGAAGTAGCTTTGCTAGTTACCTGCCTAGCAGTAGTCTGCTCTGTAGTCAATAGGAATCTAAGCATTACCTACGGCTTTTTTCTTGTATAAAAATATGTCAAATATTTGACTGTGGATTAACTAAACGAATGGATTTTGGGAATGGCCCTAGAGTTATTCTGAATCATTCACGACTCAATGTAAAGGTCATCGATCTTTTGGCATAGGTTTAGTTGGCACTCCACACCACTTTATATCGGACTAATTAGTCATATTACTAGGGGACTTGCCCACGGCCATGCGAGTAGGGGCTTCTTAGTTGTTTTATGAAAAATGCAACAAGTAGGTACCGCTTCATTCTCATTTTATCACGGCCCATTTCATACGGGTAAGGGCCCATCTCGCCCGCGAAAAAACTCGCCTGCGAATTGCCCCTTCTCTAAAAAGCATAGTGGACAACACGCCTGGATCAAAAATCAAGAGCGGGCCAGTTGACCCCTAAGTGAAGTGGACAAATCGCACACGAGTAAATCGCCGTTGTTTTTCAAGGGTTCGGTATCGAAATATTTTAAACTGGATACTAGGCATTACGCTACTACTTTACTGAACCTTCAGTTAATACCTACCTAAACCTTTTTGTCTCACATTCTTCTTCCATCGTTTTTGCCTTCTTCCTTCCAAAGTAAAATTTAGATGATGCAATAAGGATGGATTTTGAGAAAGCTTTTTCTTGTTAATTGAGATTTTCTTTAAAAAAATACATTTTTGCCCCAAAAGGTAAGTAACGTAGGTATTTCCTCTGAATTCACTCTTTAGCTGCGATCGTGCCAATTCCCCCTTCGGTTAATTTATTTGTTATTGATTACGTTGAGCATCGGTGCTCTCAGCCTATCTTGGACTTGATTGCCTCGTTGTTTACTTAATCCTTGTTTAAAATCAATTTGCGTATTAGTTTCCCAACAGCGAAGCCTGATTGCACGGAACTTAGTTGGATTATGATAATTCAGAAGTCTATAGGCTTCTGTACTAGTTAGAGGAGCGAGTAATGAAACTTAGGTAGAACCTACATCTAAGTCCACGGGGTTCTAGAAGTGCTGGTCATTGTGCGAAACTCAGGGCTTAATATCCGTGCCAAAATTGACCTCATTTCAGCTGATTTTTTTAGAAAATATTTATATTACCACACAAAGACAGGAAACAATTTAGAAAAAAGCTTAGAATAGAGGAAGTATAACCACAACCTCAACCTTATAAGCCTGTATTGGTCCAGTACTGGACGCAGGCCTCCCCCTGCATAAGCGCCTTATTGGCTTTTATCACATGGGAGGTAATGGTAAAGTAGGAGGAAGTATAAAGGGCGGCCTTATCGCTAAGAGCGATTTCTTCCAGGTAACCTTGGGATGGACTGGACTTGAAAAGAACAAAATAGACGGTGGCACTGAATAAATCTATTTAGATAACTAAAAGTTCTGAGTCCTTAGTCACAGTTGTAGTTAATGATGACGATAAAAGTTTTCGTGTCTTTCTAAATATTTGACGCCACGCAACGCCTCTACCAGATAATATAATAATACCAATAATACCAGTAAGTCATTTCATAGTTTGAAAGCGGTTTAATAGTTTCATGCTCGCAGACTACTAGAATCTTTATTTTATACTAACTTTTTTTGGTTTTCGAATTTATTATGAGAGGTTTAGGAATCCAAAAAAATAACACCCTGTATTTTTATTGCACCGATCGTAAGACTAAATCATAAGAATCAAATCTGTGCAATAATAATAAGCATTGCATATTATATTAGGTCCTTACATATGAAATTGGCGTTTTGTATGGGAGGAACAAAAAGTCGAATATTTTTTAATATAATATATTTAATTAATCAAAGTATGAACCATTATTTTCTATGCACTTTTGCCATCTTATAGGTAGTTCATTGATCCCTTTACTAAAAAAACCAGTCGGACGGGAATCAATAAAATCTTTGAAGGCGATTTGGACTGCCCCATCGGAGTTGAATTTTTTCCCTTGCAAGAAGTTATCCAAATTTCGAAAAAAATGGTAATCTGTTGGAGCAAGGTCCGGGGAGTACGGAGGATGTCTTAGACTTTCCAATTGAAGCTCTTCTAATTTAGTAGCCGTCTGTTGCGCAGTGTGTGGTCTAGCGTTGTCGTGAAGCAGCAGTGGCGTGGAGCGATTGACCAGCCTAGGTTGTTTAGCCGCTAGCTTTTCCATCATGGTTTGCAATTGCTGACAATAGACATCAGCCGTAATAGTCTGGCCAGATTTGAGAAAACTGTAATGAACAATACCGGCACTAGTCCACCAAACGCTTACAAGTAACTTTTTTGTGGTTAATTTTCGCTTGGGGCAGGATTTGGCTGGCTGGCCAGGATCCAACCATTGCGCTGAGCGCTTCCGATTATCGTAAAGAACCCATTTTTCATCACAGGTAATGATTCGGTTTAAAATACCTTCATTATTGTGCCGGTTTAGTAATGTAACGCAGCAGTCGACGCGCGTTTGCCGGTTTGCTTCAGTCAATTCGTGAGGTACCCACCTTTCAAGCTTTTTAATCTTCCCAATTTGCTTCAAGTGAATTAAAACAGTTTTATCACTAACACCGCAGCCTGCAGCTAACTCGGACGTGGTTTGCGATGGATCCGCTTCCACAATAGCCTTCAAGTGATTAAAGTGGCCAGTACGAAAAACGCCAATTTCATATGTAAGGACCTAATATTAATGGAAAACCATGAATTGCGCTCCATTTTCTGAAACAATAGGCATAGGATTTCGCGTTCATAGGAGCGGGACAGACCTATTTGGAACGGCGCACCGCAAAAATCAAGTTTTTGCTAATGTACAAGAAAACTAGAGAACTTATGAAGAAACTGTTTCAAGGAACCAAATAATTAGTAATAACCTACGAATAAAAACACAAATCACTTAAATAGACCGCAGTGTTCCTGAGATCTTGACCAAATTATATACGAAACAGTGCACTGTCATGATTTTGTTTTTCGTTATTTCTATTTTCGCAATCGTGTTTTCACATTCAAGGGACCAGAGAAAAATGTTGAATTTTATGTATTTCGAGTTTTTTATCGCTTGGATCCCGTGAGTACTGAGATCTAGGCCAAGTTTGACAACCAAACCCGTTAGATTCGCGCTTAACGGGCTTTCTTTGATGACGTGTGTATGTTCAAATGAAGTCGCTATTTGGTCGCTATTTTGATAAAGTTGCTTTAATTTTTTTGAAGTTGTAGCTGATGGATGAGCAAAAATTGCTATATTTATAATATAGATCTAGCTATAGCTACAGACATAGATCTAGCTATAAAAAGCTAAGTCGACATCACTGATTGGCGAATCTGGCGATAGATGCGGTCATGGAAGACGGAGTGGCGCGTGTGACGCACACGCCTAGGTAGCGCAGTTTTCGTGAAAAATACGATATTCCAACCTTAAGACGGTTCAATCGTCCACAGTCTACCTATGTATATAAGCGTACCTACTTATATTGCTTAGGTCAGGTGGTAGGTCCATTAATGAGCCCAGCTAACGAGATGGATTAATTAAAATATGATTTTTGCACGAAATATTTTAAGGCCGTCCCGGTGTAGGTACTACAAGTAACGGTTTTTCAAATAAATAGGTCACAATTTTTCCAGCGAACGAAAATAGCTAATTTTTCCTAAGATCTTAAGCCTATTTTCTCGTTCTCGTTCACCTCAAACAGATAAGCTTAGGTACCTATGTCGGGTTTCAGACCATTCATCCTTTTTATCTATTTCTTGAAACGCTCCGCGGTTCATTGGGTCGCCTTTTGTCTCGTTTATTACCCGTATCAATGATATTTTATTAGACTTGATTCTGAACAATTTCATCGCCCTTCTCGCACCATTCTTGGAGTAATACAATTTTCTCGGGACGATCCCTGTGGAGTGTCACCACATAAGCGACTTCTACTTATCCAGGGCATTGGATGTTGAATGCTCACATTGTGCTCGCTTCATTTGTTTCGTACCTTTGTCAATACAAGCCTATGTTTTTCCTGATAGGGTTTTACGTAAAAAATCCATACTTAGGTAATACTTTATAGCAGAATATAACGCATTACGCACGTACATACATTTTAGACACAAGTAGGTGTGGGTGCTGTAACCCTAAACCAGAGAATATTTAATAATACTATACCTAAACTAGAAGCCAAGCCAAAATACTTAGAATTAATACATATTTTTAACGATATAATAAGTGCTTCAAATTATTTATTTTTTAATTTAGTATATTTTTAAACTTATAAATGGTATCTATAATTATCAATATAATTAATTTTTATTATTTTTTCAGTCATGTCTGTTTTTTTTCTTTGTACCTTATGGCGTTTCCTACAGCGAAATACATGTGTGTTATTGTTGAAATAGGAAGAAAATATAGAATGTAACGACAACAAGTGTAACATCAAGTGTACCTACGATGGAATAAATAAATACAAATAAATAAAAATACAAATCTAGATTATGAAAAGCTTTCCCAGAAAGGTCTGCGAGGCTCTTGAATCATGAACATAAACAGAATTTTCGTGGAAAAATGCTTCGTGATCATTTATTATTCATCAATGTCGTGGCATGACAGAGCTTTTATTAAGAGCATATTTTCTGAAACATATTGCATACACAGTCAGTTACCTACTGCTGTATACTGTGTACCTTGTATAATGTGGCGATGAGTTTGCGTAACACAAATATCCATAGTCATTGCTTATACCATGAGTTGTCTTATATAGAAGAGAATAAATAACCTTCCTTAAAATATTAATATCTAGAGGTGGGCTCCTGGTTTCTCTACCCTCATTATAAATATAGATAATAATATTATTATAGATAATGCTGTGTGAATTGTCCAGCATTATTTATTTATTTATTTATTTATTTATTATCACGCCAACTTAGGGCTGCAAGGGACGGCAAGGCAACTGCACCCGTTGACGGTTGCCGTCGACAGTTGCCTTGCCGTTGACAACGTACCGTCCGTGTATATGAGCCCTTATCCGGTTCTGTGCGAGCCAGACAGCCATATTTTAATTTTTTATGAAATGTTGAGTTGGCATGTATAAATGATTCATGTTAGCTTTCGAATCTCAAAAATTCTTGTGCATATCCTTTTCAAATACAATTTGTTTTTATAAAGGATTTTGAGTGTGCTTGTTAGATAAGGATAGGTATGTGTACATTCGTAACTAGGTATGTGGTTTTACCCTCTATTAATAACAGCAGCGTCCAAAAGGGCATATACAAATTGAATTAACCCATTAGACCATCCATCACGGTTTCTTCAACCTAACGTGAAATAATGTTTACTAAGAATTTAAATACAGGTCGAAAAATAATTAATCTTCTGCGAATATTAGAGTTTATATGCATGATCACTATGATCCACGCCATCAACCTGAATAACAACACACACATACACACACACCCACACACACACACACACCCACACACACACACACAACCACACACACAAACACATACAATGCAGTGAGTATCTCTGTACCTACCTAAAGTTTTGTATAAAGCACTTAAATCTTACCTGAACTCGATATTTACCTATTAGGTGTAAATCTTTTTTGGCTCATTTGTAAAATCTACATGTATTACTATATCTATCAACTACGCTGTGATTTACCAATAAAGAATAAATAAATAAATAAATCAATCAAACCAAATTAGTGACCACCCCACGAGAATGATGGAAATGTGTATTCAAACTGTTGTATGTCTATACGTAGGATAATATAAATTACCTAGTAATATTATGACTAATAGTTAAGATGGACGGTCCAGCACTAATTCCATAAAAGCTACGTATGATATGAGGCTTGTGACATTAAATGGATCACTCACCCTAACAACCGCTCACTTTTTCGTGAACGTAACCGATTTTCTGATCATGAAATCACAGTAATCCTTTTAAACAACCGATAAAATAAAAATAAGTGCCACATTGCGGTAATTAAGGACGCAAAAGCAATTAAGAATTAGGATAATTGTAGAATTTATTGCTCAGACGGCTTTATGCGATTAAATGTACATAGATTACAATTTAACTGGAAACGCGGCATCAAAAACTGTTTTGGTCGACTCAAAGCTACTATTTTTTTAGTGTGTGTGTGTGTGTTATCAAGCTACTAGAAAAATAAATAAGCACTTTACACATCCAGATATCTATAAAATTTCGACTATATATAACTATAGTAGAGTATAACCTAATTTTTTTTCTTAACAATTTCTAAACTGTATGATTGCATAGCGTATTTAATATTCACACTGTCATTTAACTGTAAAGGCCTTTTATTAGCTTTTTGTTGCTAGGTTCTTGTTACTTATCTTGTATTAACATAAGCTGTAGGCCTCATAAATAAAATTGTGATCTGGGTACCTTCTAAGCTTCAACACCCCGGTTCCGTTGCAAGTTTTTAAATGGTAATTACTTAAATTTTATTAAATCCACAACTTAGGTCAAAGTTCTTCTCATCACAAAACGCAAAGAGAACTAATTCTTGCTTTTAAATTAAAAATTATATAGCTCTTTCGATTTTCTGGAAACTTGAAGCCTTACTAACTTCCACCAATTATATGAAATCGCAGAAAACTTAAGCGCAATTTGCATACTTAATTTGTAGTCGCATTTTAATATATTTATTCAAATCCTCTTCCATCTTTCTATTTAGAAGTGAGACATAAAACCCGCTTTTATGATCATTGATGAAGGGTGAAAGAAGGGACTTTATACTGAGCGATTTTCAGTCACGAACCTCCACGAACCCAATCCTAAATCGTTGGATCGACAATTTAGCACAAAGAAAAATCAGCGTCGATTTATCGTCGTACAACTCGAGCCCCAAACGTTCGAGGGAATTGGGAATTTCGACCTGTGTCGGAAATATCTTTTTATACAATTAAAACTTCGAACGGATGAGCTTTTGATGTACGTATTACAACGATAACGTGATTTCACGTTTGGAAATTGTGTTGAACATCGACTTGATTGCCGTAGAATTTTCAATCAGCGTCAGGCTACATTGTGTTGGAACGCTGGGGCCACGTTAATTACAAAAGCGTCCATGAAGCGACGCACCAGATTAATGTATGTACGCTCACTGTTGCACTATACAGCAAATTGTATTATAAATCCACGCTTTCATTTTAATTTAAAACAGAGTGGTTTCCTGTCATCCAATTAACATACAAATTTAATGCTATGACCGTTTCGTCTGCATGGAAATGGAATAGACTAGCTTGAAATTACGCCAATTAAAGTTAACTCCGTAGCCGCAAGAAGGGGATTAAATATTTGGGGTTTCGTAAATCCGATTACCCATCAGCAGTTTTAAAGGATCACGTCTGCTTAGTTTTTATAATATTGTGTAATATGTATTTGCAAATTTTAATATATCTACAAATCAGTAGATTTTCTACTTGATGTTAACTGGCTTAATACAGTGTGTAAGTCATATACTATATAAAATCCTGTTGAAGCTACACAATTTTTTTTAAACAGACAGCCTGTTTACCGTCTTAAATTCCTCTTTCGAGTCTCAAAAAGTTTGCATGTTAACAGTTCTCGGTTGCTTTACTATGACAAGGGTATCGTCGAAGAGCCGTCATGTAGAAACCATAGATGAAAGAAACTCTAGAGTAGAGACAGTGCGTGCGGTGCTATTTGCACGGAGAGGTTGAGGCAATGGTTTCAACCTTGTCACTTTAGACGTGCGTCAAAAGTGTATCGTCATCATCATCCGCAACCAGACTTCACCCAATGCTGGGTATAGGTCTCCAAAGTTGTGCCAAAAGTGTATAGTTTCTTTCATATATTATGTCATCTTGTGACGAAACTTAACATTGCCATTGTGAAGCGATTAGTTTAGCAGAATAAGACCCTTTAAATGTCCAACGTACATTGACATGAAATATACATATAAAAATATCTGCTTGCGTTCTGGCATAACCTGCATTATTTTCCAGGTATTCGACATTCTTTGGTCTGACCCGCAAAGCACCGGAGGCTGTGTTGCAAATGCCCTTCGCGGCGCGGGGACATACTTCGGGCCTGATGTCACAGCTACGTTCCTCCAGAAGAACAAACTGAGCTTCCTCATCAGAAGCCACGAGTGCAAGCCTGGGGGCTATGAGATCATGCATAATGGGAACGTGAGTTTTTAAACAAATTCGTTAACCAAAATACGTGCAAAAGCAAAGGCGAGCAAAACTGCGGGCATTATCTAGAAGGGTTAGATGTGACAGAATATTATCAATTAAATAAAGGGTAGCAGAGATGACATGGGATGAAAAGGTCACAAATGACGTAATCACGTTTACTAGCTTTCACACGAGTTATTTTCAGAGGTTTTTTTTTGCATACCTTCTTGAGGTCTAGGCCAAGCACAGTGATTGTGATAAAAAAATAGCTGTTTGTTAATATTTGTTTTGCTCGTCGCGTTAGTGTTCTGTAAATTGCATAAATTTTCTTCAATAAATTAAACTAAGAACTAGTTTTTATATTTTTTATTGGTAATAATTTATGTTCTTACAGATTAATAAAGTTTTCTTGTCTATAAATATTAAAACAAAAAAGATATGTACTATTTTGTAACAAAATAGTTAACCATCCTCGGTCATCCCTAAATTATTGAAGTTGAAGAAATTCATTTTAAATATTTTACGCATTCGATGATGATGCGATGTAATTCTATTTTCTATTCTATTAGAGGAGAATAGAAAAAAAATACATCACATAGTCGTAGTCAATCTGCCCCTGGTCCGGGGTAGGTAGACCATAATTATGCCAGGGGTAAGTTGACCTAACTACAATTAAGCGTTATGGCATGAGAAGACTTATTTAATTAGACGTTATTTATCGCTGTTGAACCCTTTATTGAAACAAAACAACAATTTCAATCGTTAAGGGATGAAACGTTGGTGTTCTTCCAACAAAAATAAGGTTTGTAGTTAACCCGCATACACCCGAAATGAATCCATTAAAATTTCAATCATTATTGTCAATTTTCAAAGTCTTTTACAAAATTAACTCCTATTTTTCCTTTTATGATAATCATTTTTAATTTAACTTTTCTTATTATATTAAATTAATAAAAAATTATATTAAACGAAAATTTCAATCTGGTATTTTTTTTATAAATAGTAAACAAAATTACCAAAATCGACTAAAACAAAATCGACTGACAAATGATCTAAATTAGTCAACTCTTTTATCTTAAAATAAAACTATATTTTTATTTTATGTTTTTATAGAATTTTATGTATATTACAAATGCTATTAATTAACAACTTCTTTAACTAAAATATACTTATCCCTCAAAATTTGTAGGTTCACTAATTATTTAACCAGTCCCGAAAGATTGGTCTACCAAACCCAGACACCATTTGTCACTTTGAACGCATGGCAAACCGATGTTTTGCCACGCGTTCCACCGCCATCGATTTTTAAAAGAATATATGAAATATGTTGAATATGCACCTAAGACACGCTTAGCCTAACAGACAAATTCATCTTATAAAACGTGTATCCATCAGATCAAAATCTATACATAGTGGAATTATTACATGTGTAGAAACAAATGAACTACTTGTCACTGCTCGAAAACGACGCGAGACCGCGATGCGGCGGTTTGGACGTCTGAGCGGGGTGCGAAGTGTAATACTGTGAACAGTCAAAAAGGTCACGAGTTATCGGCAGTTAGTCTATCTACCCCTAAAGTCAATCATCCCCGGTCTCCCCTACTTACGCAATGTATGACGATGTGATGTCATTTTTAATTATTTAGTTTACCCAAGACAACAATCGCCTTGCTTGGCCTACTGAATGAAAGGAATTTGCCTACGCAGTTACAAATCTATTATTGTGTTACATTTCTACACGTAGGTACGGTGTTACCAAAACTGGTGTTACCTTTAAAATTTCAACTAGGTATCTAAAAAATTCAATAAATATTACCCATGAATAACCAACCCTACTTTACTTACAGGCACCATCTAATTTTACAGGCACTTTGTTTCAAAGGTATCACACGGAATATTTACATTCATGTTCGTTCTGTCAAACAGACGAGTGTCTGAAATTGTCTGAAATAAATAGACTCATCACAATTCTCCATCTCGTTGGGTTGTTGGGACATACGAGTGCGCATAAAATCTCTGCAACCATTTGAATTGAAGAGAGTACCAAGATTTTATGTTTTACACTAGTTTTGATGTGCACTGTGTTGTAAACATTTCAAAAACGTGAGCGGGACTCGTAAACGAAACAATTAAAGAACATAAAAGGTTTAAATCCATTCTGGTTACTGACACTAAAGTCATTTACAACGGGGTGTTTACCATGATTTGAGTTTTGAGCTTTCCAATATTTCGGCGCGGTTACATGCGGATGTTATGAAATATTGGAAAGCTCAACACTCAAATCATGGTAAATATTCCGTTGTAAATCACTTTAGAATTAAAGAACAGCTGCAAAATCTCTTCAGAAAACAGACCGATTATGGAGAACAATTGTTTGAGTTCGTGTCTAGCGTGCATGTTAGTACGCTGGTCGAGACAAAATTGACTTGGGACCGCTCATGAATATGCTGAATTTCAAGGGTAGTTTCCCACCGCTTTTTCTAATAAAATTCTAAGATACCTATTCTGATTCAACTCGGTTATTATTGAAATCAGTTTCATTAGGTTGGCAAATACACAGCTCTATACTAAAGTCAACGTTTTCATTTAAAATATTCTAATTTATTCCTTTGACCGTTCAATTAGAATATTGAACAATTTTGACAAACGATCGCATAACAAATATTGGATTATCAACTACTTCTCTTCTCTTTAATTAAAATTATTCTCTTCTCTTAATAATCATTACTGAGTAATCGAACGAATCCCAAATTAATAAGTGAGATTTATCGGGTGACCCTAATAAGGTTGCGACCTAACGATCCTCATTTTCTTTACGACAGGTAATTACTATCTTCTCGGCCTCCAACTACTATGAATTGGGGTCTAATAAGGGAGCTTATTTGAAGCTCTGTGGTAACTCCTTGGAGAGGCAGTTTGTCCAATATACCGCCGCCGTGTCTCGAACCAGGCGACTTACCTTCAGGCAGAGGGTAGGGCTGGTCGAATCGTCTGCCATGAGGGAGCTACACAACCAAATTGTGGTGGCCAGAAGATATCTTGAAGCTACTTTTAGAAGTATGGATTTGGATCAAAGTGGTAAGTAGATTTTGTTGTGGTCATTATTTTATATGATATTTCACCTAGATATATCTTCTGTTTCAAAAAGCCCGTGTCTTTCTCTTCTAATAATTATTCAAATAGAGTTTCGATCATTATCATTGGACACAAAGCTCCAAATTTTTTACTCGATCGATTTATCTTTACGATATTGACATAACCCTAGAATTAGATGCTTCTAATTTTTTCTTTGCCATCAAAAGTCTCTTTTTATGACGAAGTAGTTGTGCGAACACTATAAATATTTTCCCAGACGATGTTGTTCTTCAAAGAAAATTATCACGAAAACATTATGTATTTCACGAAGGTGGATGAAGTGTAAATATTGTACGCTTTCGTCAAAGCATTTGTAGTTTCCGTGTTTATTGAACTGTCAATCTCAGGTACACAACACACACCTCGTAGATCTAAGGCACTTTCTATATGCGTTGGTCTTGGTGTTTTCTATATATAATAAAAAATATCTATCTATGTAGTGTATTGTATTATAAGTATATCAGTTATCTAGCACCCATAACACAAGCTCTGCTTAGCTTGGGGCTAGATAATGCTGTGTGAATTGTCCAGCATTATTTATTTATTTATTTATATGCACACGGTAACGGCAGCAAAGGCTTTGACACTCGACTATGTGAGAATTTATGTTCAAAGTATTTATATAGAATAATGCGCTATAACTTAGGTAGTGTAGCGCTATACATTCAACTATTTATGTCCAAAACATTCACACCGATACCAAGTACGAAAAGGAGTCACATTGGGCTCTGTCCTTGTACCTAATCAACAAATTGGTAATAGGTTGGTGCTGGTAGAGTAGTTTATATTGAATGAAGCTAATAATTTCTGTTGTGTTGTGTCAAGGTAAAACTACCAGCAAACTTGGAAACTTTTTATGTTGCCGTACATTATACAGGGTGCCACGGACAGGGTGTACTAAACCCAAAGGGGGTGATTCTAGACATCGGGGCGGTCAACGTTGTCTACATGTTCTAGGTTATTTTAACATTATTACATTTTGAAATTTCAACGGATTTACAAAAAATATATAATTTTATGAAAAAAAAACAAGCAAAAAAATCATATGTGAAATATTTTGTAATTTAACATTACATTTTGTAATTACACCAACGGACAAATCTATATATAACTAGCTGCTGCCCGCGGCTTCGCCTGCGTAGTTCCCGTTCCCGTGGTAATTCCGGGATAAAACATAGCCTATGTCCGTCTCCCGGTTCTAAGTTGCCTCCCCACCAATTTTCAGCCAAATCGGTTCAGCCGTTCTTGAGTTATAAATAGTGTAACTAACACGACTTTCTTTTATATATATAGATATATAAAAGAGAAGAGAGAACTGGGTGACTCATCAAGAGATTTCTGAAAGTACAAGAGCCGAGCTACGAAGCTGAAATTTGGCATGGAGGTTCTTTTCAAGACGTAGGCACCCGCTAAGAACGGATTTTTGGAAATTCGTATCCTCAGGGGGTCATAGGTAATTTTTATAATAACTTCAGAACCGTTGGAACTGTTGGCCCTCCAAAATTTGTATCGTAGAAAGATGACTTAAAATAAACAGATACGTGTTTCAGGGTTTTTTGAAATTCACACCCTAAAGGTCAATGGTGTGGAGTCAAAGTTAGGCGACTCTCTGACATAATATAACGAAATATAAGAAACTAGAACAGAAACCGTAAAGGTGTGGAGTCAAAGGCGACTCACTGACATATCACGAAATCTCAGGAATTAGAAGAGCTACGAAGCTGAAATAATTTATACTCGGATGTACATTAGAGAGGTAGGTACTATTCGGTTAGCTATATTAACGGAAGGTTTGTTTCGAAACGTTCCAATAAAACAGCTATACGACATAAATAGATACCGTATCGAAATCGGTACCTGAAGCGAAAAAACAGAAGGGGCGCGGTGTCTTCGTTTTATGCCTATCAATTTCTTAGAGGTGTCCGTCGCAGTTTTATGCGCGTTAATCCTATTTATTTGAAAAAAATAATTTGCTTGACTGTTAAAAAATCAAGAAAAACAATCTATAATCAGAAGCTAGAATATTAATAACATTACAAAGATAAAGATTTGTATTGTTGTATGTTCGTAACGAATAAACTTAAAAACTACTGGACCGATTTCAAAAATTCTTTCAGCATTAGAATGCTACATTATCCTTCAGTAAAATAGGCTATATTTATTACAAAAATGTATAAAAAATATACGTCCACCCGTACGAAGACGGGACGGTAGCGGCCGTTAGTGTTAAATAATGCAAAAGTGCGTGTAAAAGAACACGAATATGAAGAAAAAACCTTGAATTCTTGCAAAAATAATAAAAAAATTAAAAACGAAATTTAAAAATCGTAATTTACAAGTTGATCTCTCGGGGTTCAGAATCACTCCCTTTCGGCTTAGTTTACCATTTCTGACACCCATACTTTCGGGTGCTTGTGTTTGTAATTTCTCTGTAATCCTACCAACATTATAAGGTCGAAATTTCTGTAGATAAGGATGTGTTTGTCCCAAGACCAAGCCTAAACTTCTGAAAGGATCGAGCTGAAATTTTGTATAAAGTTCTGAACCTAAATGAACATCATAAGCTCTCCACTTTTTATCCCGGTAAAACGTGAGCCGTGGACAGAAGATAGACAAAACTTTTTAAACTTTTGCGATTTGTTAACATAGTTAATGGTTTAATAAGTCGCCCCGTGACCACGATCGCTGTAACTCGGTAGAAACGTAGGGGAAATAATAACAAAAAAGTGCTATATACCCGATTAAACCATTAACTAAGAAGTTAGTAGACAAATGGCAAATGACCTACCAAGTTCCTCCAAGTTTTTGAACTGTTGTTGGGATCAAACATAGGGTTCTTCCAACACAAACAAGACTCGTACTTTGACCTCTCACATTCGTAATGAACTTATTCAACTTTTCTCTGAACCGACGAAACTATTATAATGCAATCTCGCAGCCTTGCTAAGTCGTTAAAACTATATGCTTTTAAACTTAGTTGTGTTGCACTTGTTAGGAGAACGGCAAAGTAAAACGAAATGCTCAGTATTAATTTTCCTGAAATTAATGTAAAATTTCATGGTCTTACTTTATATAAGATGCTATGTTATCTGGAGAAAAAAAATCGTTACGATTGAGCCTTTTGATCGGTTTCGTAAAATTACGGGTGTTTCTTTTATACAATTTGGCGGGTTCGATTCCCGGTGCAGACAGGCGATTATTCAAAAATCTTTGAATGCAGTTTAAATTGTTTTTTAAATTAAAATTAAGTCTTCTTTCAGTACAATTTTCCATGTACAATAATTAAATTATTTTCCCATAGGGCATGGCCGTGGGACGTCCTGAGGTATAGTGTGTCCCATAGCCATGGAACATGGATCAATGTTTATTAGACCGATTTGTTTCTTATGATTGACTCACAGGCGATTATTCAAAAATCTTTGAATGCAGTTTAAATTGTTTTTAAAATCAAAATGAAGTCTTCTTTCAGTACAATTTTCCATCTACAATATTTAAGATACTTTCCCATAGGGCATGGCCGTGGGACGCCCTGAGGTATAGTGTGTCCCATAGCCATGGGACATGGATCAATGTTTATTAGACCGATTTGTTTCTTATGTTTGACTATACCGATCGGTGGAAAAAAAACAGGTGTAATTTTTTTGAATTTTCGATTACCGAAGTAACCTAAGTCACTAAATTCTAAATTCGAATAAGGAATTCAATTCTTCAAAATTCTATTAATGCAGTTTTACGTTTTTAGAAATAAAGTAATGTTTACTTTCAGTAAGACTTCCTATCTTCAATTTACTAGTACTTGCCCTCCATGTCTCATGGCCGCGGGACTACATCGTAACTTATTTGGGTCTCTAGCGTAATCTCGAGTACCTGGCTTTGGCTCCGCTCACCGAGAGAATTATTCAGTAATCCGCGAACAATCCTGTAACGTCGTCAGGGCCCCACGGAGATTTACCTACAAACTCACACAATCTCAGAAAGTTCGTTTTCTTTAACTTTATCGAGTCTTAATAAAAAGTTTTATCGCAATTGCGAAAGGTTTTGATTACAGAGAGTTGTTATATGAACGGTTTCTTGTTTCTTGTAATCTGCGATCAATCACGTTTTGAACTGAATCGACGATAGATTTTCAATGTAGATGATTTCTTCAAAGTTGTTGGTATAATTAATCATATTAATATCAAAACTTTGCAATCATCTGAGATCGCAAAAGAACTGAAGTAGGCGCGTGGGTGAAATGCTCGCGCTTGTTTTGGGTAACTTGAGCATGACAAGGAAAAACTCGCTTTGTAAAACTGATTGAGGAAAAAAAGCGTTTGTAAGCATCTTACTCTGATTGGAACAGACGGATGATGAAATAAGTTACGTAAATTATCTTTTCATGGTCCGTTTCAATAATAACGTAGCAATACAAACGCCCACATACATTTCAGATGTATTGCTCTGCAAACTTCGGAGAAAGGGGGAGGAACGGTCAATTTTTTGACTCAAAATACTTCAATAATCATAAACAATATAATAAAACTGATTTTATTTGGAAACCCACTTGACCTTGTAGGTCTTTTTTAAAATCGACATCGCAATTTTTACTGAATTTTTTTTTTCGTATTTTACTGTGTACAGGTGGCATATTAGTTTTCAAGTTAAATAACAATAAATGTAGATTCGGTAGTTGCTTTGATATTCAAAAGGGCAAAAAGGACAGACAGAGCGAAACCATAAAACTGTACCCGAACACAAAACCCTAAAACCACAATTCTGTATTTATGAAGGGTACCTAATTCTAATATTCTCTTGGTCGGGGTTGTATTGCATTGTATTATTCACATGGGAATTATGAGCTTAACACAAACCAGCCTAAAGCTAACCACACACTTTTCCGAGCCGGTCGCAATAAGGGATCCAAAGAAAACGAATTCAGCTCAGTAATCCCAAGGTTTCTGGCCAAAGTGAGGGCTGTTAAAACTTTGTTATTTCTTATCTCTTTAATTCAAAGATACTTTTAGTTTTTTAGATTGAGAGGTACTTTATATCACCCTTTTCATCGGCACAGCATTAATAACCAGATATGGACCGGAAATAATTCTTACATAAGTCAAAGTACTGAAAGAAGGTCTTTACTTTAATACACGATTTACTTATCCGAAAATGTCGATGTGCCGCCTAACTATTTTTAGTGGGCCCTTTTACCACCTGATATCTTAGCAATTTATTAGGCCCTCAGAATCTGAGAAATATGGTATTTTATGTCTCAGGCTACATCTCAATCAGTGACTGGTGCCAAGCGATGGAAGAGATTACGCACCTAGGCCTTCCATGGAGGATGCTCAAAGACAAGCTGGTGCGCACAGATCCGGACACACGTCGCGTCCGGTATATGGACACCTTCGAGCTATCTGTTGCCAATGTAAGCATAATTTTCGACCTTTAGTAACTTCTCGTGTATTGCTATACTACCTACGTGGAAAGGCAGTGGAAAGCAGTGACTGGTGCCGTGATGAAAGGATCACGCACATAGGCCTTCCTGAAAAGTCAACGCAAAAATTCTGATTTTTGTCAACTTTTAATGTCGGTTTCGACGAGGCGTAGGTTTTCCGGATATTTAAAATAATGTTTGTGCGTGCTTCACCTGTAATCTTAGAGAAGCGTACCATGTATTGAATATTCTAGTGCCAACTTGGTATACATGGTATCTACATTTATTTCGCAGCTATAAACATCAATTCGTACATACGTGCACTGTTTGTAGTTTAGGTATATACCTAATGTACAACGTCACTTAATGACCTACTTAGAGATAAAATATCATAAATGTGTTTGTTAATTGTTACAGCCAATATAATAGATGATTGTGTTGTGACCTGTGATAAAGATCATTCAATCGAAGACACACATTGAGTCATAGTTTTCTAAGAAGTCAGAGCATTCGTTAGTGTCTGTAATAAGCCCCAGGGTAAAATAAAATAGGGGAGAAACGAGAACACGAAAACTTTACAAATGATCGCCTGCTGTCTACTCTTTTTCCTTATTTACGTGGAAAAGTTACGTTAATTTTTTCTGCAAGCTTCCTGAGATATAGTAGGCACTTTAGCAAATAGTTTGTTATAGCTGAAAATAGGCAATCCAGTTTCTAAGCATTCAAACAATATTTAAGTGTTGAATTGTTTATACGCTTTCCACACGCTATTGCGGGAAAATGAGCTTCCTATCCGATTTATTGCGAACTACAATATTGCCCGGGTAGGCACTTTAGCTAAATCGTTACTCTGAATTGTAATACATATTTTCTTTCTTATTCCTTAGCAAACTGGCCGTAAATCTGACACTCAAACCGTTGTCGAAACCCTTTACAAAAACAAAAGAAGCCTGGAAGCGATATTCAAAATCCTCGACAAGGATAACTCAGGTATTTATCAAACTGATGTTTGATTTTGCCCATATTTATTTGTAAAAAAAATCTTTCGCACACACAGTCGCGACGACAGTCAAAGCGTAAGCAATTCTAACAACTTGTGCGTAAATATTATTCTAAATCATAAGTTCAAAGTACACTTTTTTACAAGTGATACATATGTGTGTAAAGCCCTTAAAACAGGCTTTCTGACAGTGTAACTACCACAAAAACCCATCTACGGACCTGTGAGCAGTAAGCAAAAACATTTTTTAATATTGCATTGTGCCGGTACCGTGACCTACGACAACTCGCAGAGCGCTCGCGGTGACAGTGACCCACCTCATTTCTACCCTCGCACGGCCGACAGCAGCGGCAGCCGACAAAGCGCCTACTAGGGTTTACACGGAACGTGCACCTATTATTGCTATAACTTTTTTACAAGGTTCTACCAACTATATACGTGTCATCATAACATGGAGAAGCATAAGTGTAGAGGCTGTACAGCTGTTATAAGTGACGGAAGGTTTATGAGCTGCGCTACTTGCAGTCAAAAATACGATCTGCAATGTGCAAATCTTTCCCCAAAGCGTTTCAGAGGATTAAATGAGGAGAGTAAGCGGAAATGGAAATGTCATGAGTGCAAAAGTAAACAACCAAAAGTTGACAACACAAACACGCCAGTCCGCCCTGGCCCTGGCCCATCAGTGGCATCAGTACCTTTGAACCCCATAACCGTGGTTGAATCGGTTGGTGAATCCCTACCAGCTGATAGTAATGTCACTTTGCGGAAGAAGACACCATCATCATCATCATCCGCCTGTCCCAACTACATAACAGAGGAAAAAATGAAAGAGATGCTGAAAGCTGATCGTCGAGAGACGAGACAGGTTGTAGAATCTTGCGTCAACGGACTATCTGAACAGATCGATGCAGTTAAAATTCAATGCCAGGGCTACCAGGAGTCGTTGTCGTTTGTAAGTAAGCAATATGATGAGCTGCGCAAGGAACTAGCGGACATGAAAAAAATGTGGGCTGCTACTAACTCTGAATTGAACAGTATAAAGGATGAAAACAAGGCTCTCAAGGAGACTATGAACCAGCAATCTACGAGGATTAAAGCTCTTGAGGAAGAAACCTCGAAACAGCAACAATGGTCTAGAATGCAGAATATTGAGATCATAGGAATTCCGGAACAAAAGGAAGAAGTCACATCTGCGGTTATCCAGAACCTAACGCATTTCATCGGTGTCCCCATCGAGCCATCTGACATTGAATTCGCTCACCGTGTGCAACCACGGCACTCCACCAGCTCTAGCCGCACATCGCGCCCCATCGTCGTCCGTCTCAGGCAGCGGGTCATAAAAGACCGCATCCTGGCCGCAGCTCGCAAGCACCGTAGCCTTAATGCTAGGGACTTAGGTCTGGGAGGGGAGACTAATCGCGTATTCATTAATGAGCACCTCACAAAAGAAAACAAAATGCTACTTAGTTCCTGTAAACAAAGAGCTAGAGAGGCTAATTATAAATTTGTGTGGACAAAAAACTGTCGCATTTATGTTCGACGGAACGAGAACTCACCTCCCACTCCGATATCGTCACCGGCCGATATGGTGAAGATTGTTTAGTTTCTATGATTTACCCTGCTAGTGCTAGACCCACACTATGCCTTTTAATTGTTTTAATGATTCTATTCTGTTTAATTATGTATGTACCTGTAGTTTTATATTTTACTAGATATTGTCACACCCTAAATATACACACCTCAAATATTCACAAACACACATATTCACCTCATTTACATCATTCATTGACTCTCTTATGTTATTACAACACTACTATGTATGAACTATTTAGTCTATCAACAATAATAGTGCATAAATTACTAAAATCTGTCGTAGAAGTTAACTCTTTTATAAAGTTTAACTATCAGTTTTGTTGCTCTGATCTTTTTTATGATGGATAACACTGGTAAAAAACTAAAGCTTTTTTACCAAAATGTAAGGGGTTTACGTACAAAACTTGACGAATTTTATAAGAACATTTTATTATGTGACTCTGACATTGTTATGATAACAGAATCTTGGCTTCATGATGGAATCTTTGACGCTGAACTCTGTAATAGTAAGTATGTTGTATTTCGCAGTGACCGTCGATCACTTGGTGGTGGAGTAATGATTTTATGTCGACCAGAACTCCAAGCGCGCGTTAGACCAGAATGGGAGAGTAGCAATCTGGAATGCATTTGGGTTACCATACCAGCTAAAAATGTTGGTTCTACTAATGACATTCACATTGCTTTAACATACATACCCCCAGATTCACTGCGTCCACCTAGAATACAATCACTAACTAAAATAATATCTCAAGTGCGTAATTGCCATCCTAGTGATCATTTTCTTGTTGCTGGTGATTTTAACCTTCCGTGTATAGACTGGTCAACTGGTGATCCTATTATTCTTAAAAAAGGTCCGACAGAAATACAAACTGCGGCATCAGAACTTTTGTTATATTTTAATTTCATTGGCCTTGCTCAATTTAATACATTTAAGAATGCTAGTAGCAATACTCTTGATTTGATATTTTCTGCTTTTCCTATTGACATTAAAAAATCTAGTTTCGTGCTAGTTCGTGAAGACAAAGCTCATACAGTTTTGTCTATGACTGCAACCGATGTATTAGTACGCCTGATTAAACCTAGAACTCGGTTTAAATACCAATTTAAACGTGCAAATTTTTCTGATATAAATAATTCATTTTTAGAGCATGACTGGTCATTTATTAATACGGAAATTAACTCTGAAGAAGCTATTAAGAAATTCTACACAGTAATTAACAATGTTATTGATAATTTTGTCCCAATGGTACGCTGTGGTAGAACTTACACATACCCTGTTTGGTACAGTAGAGCACTAATAAATGTAATTAAAGAAAAAAGTAAAGTACATGCAATTTGGAAAAAGTTTAATAATCCTAACGACTATGCTGATTTCTCAGAACTACGCAAAAGACAGAAAATACTACAAGAAGAATGTCATAAATTATATATAAATTTTGCCCAAGATAACATAAAATCTAACCCTAAAACTTTTTGGAGCTATGTAAAATCTAAACGCAAAAATGCTACTGACTACCCTATACAGATGACTTACGGTGATTCGCTTTTCAGTAACCCTAGCGACATATGTAAAGCGTTCAATGAATTTTTCAAAGCAAATTTTAGTTTACCTGACCCTCGCAATAATAGCCCGTACACCGACGATAGCTCGCACTCAAATCTAATAAATAGCATAACAACAACGCCAAATGAGGTCTTTAAGCTTATTTGTGACTTAGACATAAACAAAGGCAAAGGCAATGATAATTTACCCCCTATACTTTTTGTAAACTGTGCGAAAACCTTAGCTGTTCCTATCGCACTGCTGTTTAACAGATGTTTTAATGACGGTTTGTTTCCTAATACTTGGAAACAAGCTCATGTCGTACCCATTTATAAAAAAGGCCTAAAAACAGCGATAGAAAACTATCGGCCTATATCAATACTCAACGTTCTCAGTAAATTAATGGAAAGAGTTGTTCATACGCACATTTACCCGATTGTATCATCAGCAATACCTATTGAGCAGCATGGTTTTATAAAAGGACGTTCTACTACTACTAACTTAGGCGTATTTATTGATTTCGTTGCTACAAATATGGATGGAGGTTCTCAAGTTGATGTGATCTACACAGATTTTGAGAAAGCTTTTGATCGTGTAGACCACATTATACTTCTACGCAAGCTCTTTTCGCTGGGCATTCGAGGTAACTTGCTGAGATGGTTTGAGTCTTACTTGTCGAAACGTTCTCAGGCTGTTGTCGTAGGAGGTTTTCGATCTAACTACATAGAAGTAACCTCTGGAGTCCCACAGGGCTCTATTTTAGGACCACTTCTATATGCCTGTTACCTACATGATGTTCAGAAATGTTTTAAGCATGCTAGATTTCTGATGTATGCCGACGATACAAAAATTTTTATGAAAATTAATAATCTTTCGGATTGTTTGAAACTTCAAGATGACCTTAATCGGCTTGGGGAATATTACAAATTAAATTGTATCGATGTAAATGTTCGAAAGTGCTGCTTTGTCTCTTTCACACGTAAGAGAAATCCTTTAAAACATGTTTATCAAGTATGTGGAGTAAATATCAATAAAACTGAGCAAGTTCGTGATTTAGGCATATTACTAGATGCAAAACTTACATTTTCAGAACATATAGAATCTATCATTAATAAAGCTTATAAGAGCTTAGGATTTGTCTTACGGGTGAGTAAACCTTTTTCAGATATTGCTTGTATAAAACTACTCTACTACTCGTTTGTCAGAAGTATCCTTGAATACTGCAGTGCTATCTGGAATCCGCACTATATAACGTATAGTAGTAATATTGAAAACATTCAGTATAAATTTCTTAAACATTTAAATTATAGAAAATTTTATATTCCTAAAGACTACGAAGACTCATGTAATTATCATAATCTTGCAAGTCTTGAAAATCGCCGTACACTTCTGGACATGGCTTTCCTGCACGGCATATGTAACGGATACGTTGACTGCCCTGAACTCGCCAGTAGGATATTATGTTTAAATGCCCCGATTACCCGTACTAGACACACTAAATTATTTGCTGTTTCGCGCTCATCTACAAACTATGCACAAAACACATTAGTTAACAGACTTCATAGAATTTATAATAAGAGATTTGATTCAACCGATTTATTTTATACCAGCAAGGGAGGTTTTAAAAGGGATGTTATAAAAATTTTAGAAGACACTGCGTAGAAAGTAGGTACACTTACCCATTTTTATAACTTATTTGTATTTTCTATTATTATTTATATATTTTATTTGGTTACATACTTATTATTATTATTTTTATTTACTTTAAGTGATTGTGCGATACCTATAATCTCTACCTTTGTAAAAAAGTACATGTTTTGATTTATAACATTAATTTAAACTTGCTTTTTGACTGTCTGTTTAAAAATTATCATCTATATAATGTAAATCCGTTATTGGTCGTAAGAAAAACATATAAGTATTTTAAGTTTATGTAAAATAAGGACTGTGGATTTTGTTAAAATAAATAAATAAATAAATAAATTCGTACTGATATAGCGCATTTGTTTTTTGATTTGCGATAAAATGTGCACTTCTCTGTTCTTATAGATAAATAACTGTAACTAATGAAATACGCTGTATTCCTGTTGAAATCGTAAAATATAAAAAAAAAACTTATTTTACAGGATTCATAACCTTAGAAGAGTTCTCCGAAGCGTGTCAACTGATAGGTAAGTACATGCCGAATCCCATGACTCAGGAGCAACTTGTCGACATATGTCGACTGATGGACATCAACAAGGACGGGCTCGTCGACTTAAACGAATTCCTTGAGAGTTTCCGATTAGCGGAAAAGAGTCTTCAAGAAGACAACAACGAGATTATAGAGATAGAAGCCACCTGACAGGAGCTGGACCGTCGCCCCAGCCGGACGGCGGTCGACAAAGACGAAAGCGGGGTCCAGGTAGAAATACTCACACTAGAAAACGAACCGACATCGAACGGACGAAATCATCTGATGGGGGAAGAAGTCACGCCAAAGGAGACAGATGACATCCAATTAATAGAATACGACGACCCGCCGCGACGGCCCGGACTTTTGGAGAGCGACATTTAAAACTTACCGATAGGCATTTAAAACTTTTACATAGCCTTGCTTAATCTGATTTGTGACGTGTGGATTAACTTTACAATGGTTTAATGTTTGAAAGATTTTAATGATTAAATTTCAGAGAAGTATAAGTTAAATTTGAGACATATACATAATAATGTTTCGATTTTTACACAAATTCGTACAGAAATAGAGAATTTTATTGTCCAATAAAACTCGCTTAGAGAAATGCTGTGTCTGTAATGTTCCTTATATTTTAGGTAGGTGTATATAAATAATATATATTTTACGATTCATCAACTCACACCAGTTGGGACAAAAATCATGGTGCGAGTTAGTGAATCAGTCGTATGTACGTACATAGTTTTACAAAAATCTTAAGTAAAATCGAATCCATTTAACATTTCGAAAGTAGAGAGATTCATGTACTAAATTTGAATAAAGACAATTTAAATCGCCAAAGATTTAAGATTCAGATGTGAGCAAAATTATATTATAAAAGTTTGATTTTCTCTGCTTGTGTTCACAATTTTAAGTAAATTTGGAATCATATTGAAATCGGTGCCAATTATAGAAAATATTATAAGTGATTTGGCATATTTTTACACAGTACCACAATTAATACAATGGGGAACAATATAAATTTAAAAGTTATTTATTTGGCTTCTTAAATAAACGGGCAATTTTATCTAAAAATTTAATAATATGACCTTATAAGCTCATACAAGTTGATATCGAAAATAGCAAAATTGAATTTGTATCTGATTATATAGAAATATTTGTAAGATAGAGTGTCAACTAGTGTCAAAGTGCTCGAAGATACAATGTTCTAAGGAGGTGTCATCAAAAAAGAAAATTTTATATAGTCTGATCAATGTTAAACACACACATTGTAGATACATTTTAAAAAGATTTCTTTAGATATGGGGTAAACATAAATCTTTAGCACATTTTCTAGTCGTATTTTAAAATATTTCTGTACTTACATATCCGTATTTTAAATTTAATAAGCATTCCAAATATCTCTTTCAATTTAGCATTGCATTCGTAGATAGATTTTAGTACGTAATGTGTAAATGAATAAAAAACAAAAATAGATCGCTTGAAACTAGGTCATCTATTAAAGTCTTTCTATTTTTAATCGATTAGCCGGTATTTCGGTCGTTAGCTGAAGTTAGCTTTGTTTCATAAAACAGTGGAATAAAGTTGTAAAGAACGAGGTTAACGATTTTCAGACAATCAGTTGTCGTCTATAAAATACAGTTTAAAGTAGACTATACACGGGACTAACGACTAACCATTTATAAGAGCTAGGTACAAATGCTACGAACCAATTTTGATATGTCCAAAAAAAATTATTTGGCTTGTATTCTTCTTCAAAGACATTTCTGTACAATAATAAAGAGTTAATATACTGAACAACCGTAGTTAGATTTATTAAATTTATAGAGATAGGTAGTTGTGCTTTTTAAACTTATTCATGTACAGGGTGGATCATTAATACGTGATAGTAATAAGAAAAATAATGTTTTAACGAAACATATAGGTACCAATTATGTACAGACAGCGTCAGAATTAAGTAACCCCCCTGCATAACACGTACAGGTTTAAATCCAAACCAGTTAATCCTGGGAGTTTTGAAAGTCGAAAATAAATTATATTTTTATTTAAGAAACATAAAAACAGAAAGAATAAGTAAAAACAATGAAAAATCTGATTCTAACCTGCATGGTACTATGCAGAGGGGTTACTTTATTCTGACGCTGTCTGTACCTTACGAGTAAGGTAGAACTGAAAACGATAAAACAATTTATCTTACTACAATGGTTAATGTTCCATCTGTTACTACCCCGTTTTAATAATCCACCGCGTAACTAGGTAAATTAAATTTGTAGGTTAGGTAAGTATCATTGACATGAAATATAGTAACTGCTTGATATTTTTACAAAAAAAAAGCCTTGACTAAATCTCTAAACTGTTAGTGATAAGCATTTGGTAACAAGAGGCTTTCTAAATTACCTCTTTGTGCGAGTAATTGCATGCAGAGCAGTGGTTTTATGCGAAGGGAGCGTGATTAAGTTCCCAGAATAGGCAGTTTCATATTGCCTCTTTGAACTCTTCCTGCTTACTCAATATTTTTAGCTTATGAGGCCTATTTAAGACCACTAGATTACGTCTCGCACATCGGACAAATTTTATAGAACGGAATTTAGAATTCGGTGATTGTACCTACTATTCGATACGAATATGTGGAACTTAACTTTGCTTCAAATCAGCAGCGGTCCATTTAAAATAAATTTTGCCGTAGTAAGAGTTTATTTTACGTAGCACGAAAAACAGAAAAATAAGTTACCCATTGTAACTTTAATAAAAATATTGTCTTTTTATTTAAAGATATGAATATAATTCGAATAATGTAATAATTATATTCTCTAAATATTTTAGCTAAGCAAATATTTTCAAATATCTTAAAATCTATTTCAAATTATGATGTATTTTATCTGTCCAATAAATCCTTATAAAACGAATGTGTTTAATTTTGCTTATGTTGAAATAAGCGTGACTTTATTTTAACATTTCATAGAGCGTTTTCCTCACCCTGTAAGTATAGATTCATTTCAAGTGGTTTACTTTATCACTGCCTTTGGAGAAAATGAGGCTGTTAACCTCATTCTTCAGTAGATACAGTTTCGTAGACCCTCTACGCAACGTGCTACGAGAATTTATTCGATCAAAAACTTTCGTTTGGTACAAAAAAAACTTTCAGCCAAACCTACGTCGGACCACTAAATAACTCACTCACTACCAAACCACAAGCTATTTTCAGAATTGCTTATTTTGATAATGAGAGCCCTAAATATGTGTCATGTACTTTTTATACAATAAACTTTATCTTTCACTGCTTGAACCGCACAAAATTGATTCGGCAGTTGGTTACATAAAGAGATGTGATGATGATGATGACGTCATGATGAGGGCCGCTTCAGCGCTAATTTCTTCCATAGTATCTACGAAGATTTTAGCCAACATTTTATAAAAATAAATAATGTAGGTCAATGTTCTCAGTAAATTGGCAATAAATAACTGCAGAAACGTGACTCAGACCTCTGATAAAGTAATCTTTCCAACCTTTTCCTACCGCTTTTCCCATTTTTCGACCTACTCTCCATCTCGTTTAGAACTGCTATGTATGAACCCTGGGTTATTTTATTTCTATGAAGGCGCTCCGTCACCGCGAGCATTCGTCTGTAGTAAGTTATGTAGTCTCAGATTCCTAGATGCAATTTGTGATTTTACAAAAAATATGTACCTACTTGACAAATAATAAAAGCTAAGAATAAGCTATGCACGCAATAAAAACAAACGAATAATCAAAATAAAATGTTATTGGGTACATTACAGGCGAATGCTCGTCAGTCAGAGTATATTTGTAAGATAATGCTCACAAATGTGCATTTGGGAATCGGAGAGGCAGACATTACAGGCAAATGCTTGCGGTGAGAGACCGCCTTACTTAATAAAAGGTATTGTGTGATTTTAAACAAAGGTATTGTAGTAACCTGTTTTGATAGATAGATTAGACTTAGATAGATAGACTTTATTGTACCTAACACACAAAGACAAATAACAATACAGAAATAAATGCTAAGAGTAGACGAAGTACAAAGGCTCGCTATGAGCGATCTCTTTCAGGCAACTTTGGGATAGACTGGACATGTAAGAACAAAATAGACGGTGGCACCCGAAAAACAAGAAAATGATACTTACACTACATACTTTAATACTCATAATAACCTACAAATAATAAAATAAACATACATAAACATAAAAATAAAATTGTCCTGTTTTGTTTCACAGAAAGGAGCGAAAGGTCAGGTAAGCTATTTGAAACATCTGGCCGATGAATTAAAAACATCGTGACCCTTTCTTACGTCAAGTTGTATCAACGGGTGGCCGCACCTGAATATTTAAGAAACGTTCTGCCTACTTACTTATTTAATGGTGGTTTTAGCCGAATTAGCAAAAAGATTGTATGTGTTTTAGAAGGAACCTTTGTGTAAGTAAAAATATCGAGAATGGTTACAACCCTTTGATGTCTACAATCAGCTCTATCACTAAGCTCTACCACTGAGCTCTACTCTTGCTGTACCCAACTACTTACCCTCAAAGTACTGAATTTAGTCTACAACAAAACAAAAAAAATACCTAGGTAGTTCACAAAATGCAGACTAAAGCCTTTCACAGGCCCACTTTGTTTGACCTTGGTGCGGTATATTTTAATCTACGTAATGATAAAATATTTTTAGAAAGTAACTCACGAACAAAATCCTTAACATAAAGTAAACTAGGACATCTATTGAACATTTTAAGAATTACTTACATTCCATACTAACGGCCACCAACCCACAGAGGTTCGTGGCCGCTATCGCTCTACCAAGCTTACTTTCGTTGAGCTACTGGAGCGATGTAAAAGTTCTAGCGGTGCCCGAGAGATGGCTATAGCGGCGGTTTATTAAAACTGGTCTGTGTCAGTAGGTAACTCGTAACGTAGCTCTCAGAGCTTTGAACCCAAAAGTTGAAGGGTGTTGGAGCTATAGCAGTACCCCAATACAACGTGTCGGTACAATACAACCAATGTTATATGATTACTTTCTCGGTTATGCATCAAGATGGCGCTGTGATGCTCAAAAGTTTTTAAAAGGATGAAGCTATCTAAGATACTACTTATACTTATAGTTATTATGTGGTACTTTATGTACAGATTTTCAAACTTATCTCATCCAGCTTTCGCAATCACACTTTCCGAAAAAATAAGGTTCTCTGTTTAGAAAGTAGTAATTATAGCCTGGTGCTGTACCGTTCAAATAACTGCCAATTTGACTCATATTTAGCGGTCAGCAAGCCAAATTAAATGTGCCCTATAATTTAGTCGTTTAAGCTACCTGTACATAAGGGTACCGACAAAAAACCGATTACAAACTGGACAAAGGCTAATATTAGGTATCTTCGAACGGCGTGCTCATAATTTCGTAGTTTACAGCTATTAGTATAATTTATAGCCGTTTAATATACCAAACTGTAGAGATTTGATTATCGATGGTTTGTTTTTTGTGGGTCGAGATGAGCTTGGAGACTGGCAAGTGGTCTGTGGCGGTATAGACGCCACGGATCGCGTGTCGCGTGCTTCGGTTTTTTGTTCTACGTTTCGGGGGTGTAACGCACAAAAAATATGATAAGCCCGCGTTCGACTACTGGAATATAATTTTTGACAATTTCATAAATTATAGGCATGGCGGCGTATTGCTTGTTGATGGGTAGCTTGGGGCGAATCGTCTCGAAATAATAGACACAGCATTTAACTGCATAGATTTCTATACTTGGTCTAATTTTATACTAAAATTTATTTTATTTTACGAATTTAAGACAGAGACGAATCTAAACAGTTAAAATTAATCGAACTCTTACACTCAAAAACTTAATTTAAAAGATTATAATAAAAAAAAGTGAAACACTCAGTGTGAATAATACCGTGTGAAATGATCAATTTTTTAATAATAGTTTTGTCTTACAAATTATAATCATGCAAAGACAAAAACGTATTCTGGAATTGACAGAAGTTTCAATGGCTAGGGTTAAGCCAGACACGTTGTTATGAGTAGGAGCAAGAAAAGCGAATAACCTCTCACGCAGTAGGTTTATGATGGCGCCAAAGAGGTTTATATCAGGGTAGGCAAGGGAAGCTTTTGCGGCAAGCTTGCGGTCATTGAAACCCAATGCGAATCAAGTTCAATTGCCAATAATGTACGATTATTGTTTATTAGCTACTAGCTTCTGCCCGGGGCTTCCCACCACAAAAGAACGCGTCTTTTGAAATAAAGTTGTAAGACTTGCCTATATGTTAATCTAGGCCTATAACTACTTCTATGCAAAGTTTCAGCCCGATCCGTTGAGTAGTTTTGGCGTGAAGAGGTAGCAAACATCCTATCACTTAAACACTCGAACTTTCGCATTTATAATATAAGTGTAACCGATATAATAGGCATTTAAATCTCTTACACCCGGGTATTTTAATCGTCACCATGGGTATTTTAATCGTCGATTCATTAATAACTGTTTCAGATGGATTCTTCAAACAAAGTATTAATATAGCTCGACTGACTATACATCTCGCTTTATACGTCTACTAACGAAACAATTATAATATGTATGTATGTATCAGTAGTATTTATGGCATGAGCTGATTTGGTAGTCTATCGACCAATTTTGGAGGGAACCGTCAGCCACTAGCTACTCGTCTCCATAATTTTTTTACCTCTTTTCTGACAGATCAAATTAAAATAAACGCTCAGATGAAACACCCTACAATATCATATTTGGTTACGTGAGTGACGAGCAGTGGGAACTCGGTAGGTGGGAGCTGAATATTCGAATATGATCTATTTTTTGGTTATGGTAAGATTTTCAAAGATTGATTAGTGTCAAACATGGCATACAGGTGGTATAAATCCAAATAATGTGCTCATGTCTCGCTATGGTCTAGCATGAAAGATACAATTAAAATTTAAGATTAAAAGAATTCAAATAAAATTATAATTTAATATAAAAAAATTCATACCAGTCATAAAAAATTTGTTGTATGTATTTAATTGGGTATATAACAAATTTGAAAATTTGTTTTTTTAATGTGATAAATACTTTGCGAATACCGATCGATTATTACGAAAAAACACGCTTCTGTGTTCCTTTGGATCTTTACTTTTTTTGAATATGCGTGAAGCAAATGCAGGTTTCCGTTTTGCATATTTCAAACATCATTTCAGACATCCTCCGTGGCGCAGCGGGCGAAGGTCCGCCTGCGACGCAGGAGGTTGCGGGTTGTATTCCTGCCTCGGAACAAATTTGTGTACGATCTGCAGAAATTTGTTCCGTTGGTCCAGACCAACATTTTTTATTATACATAGTAAACACCCAGGTGTTTTCTATGTATAATAAAAAATATCTATCTATGTAGTGTATTAAGTATATCAGTTATCTAGTACCCATAACACAAGCTCTGCTTAGCTTGGGGCTAGATAATGCTGTGTGAATTGTCCAGCATTATTTATTTATTTAAACTTCTACTATATTCATTTACAAATACCTTACTTATTTACTTATTGGTACCTTCAAAATTATAAAAATAATTAAGTTACGTAACACTTCACACGTTTTCAAACAACTCTCCTATGTTTATTGAAGCGTTGCAGCTACTGAATTCAACGGAAAAAGGTTTGCCCTTTTTTCTGGCAAACCGTTACAAATTGCCAGATGGTTTACTTTTGTTTCAACACATCCATAATAATTATGGTTGACACGTATGGTATATGCTCCAATGAGAATCAGGAATTTAGCGGCGAAGTGGTAAAGGTAAAGCACAAGAAACGTACACAAAGTCAGGTAGCTCATCCGTATTTTAAATGAAAAAACCTCTTGATTTAAAATATGGGGAAATGGATATTTTCAACAAAATTCTATGTAGTGTCGTAGTATACAGTATATACGACAGTACAGTTATTCTGTGGTAATTTAGGTAAGTACAGTGTAATTTGGATTCGGAGTAGGTACCGTTTGAAAGGGAATATGAAGAAAAATTAAGAATTTCTAAATAAAAAAATAATATTCGAAATTCAAAAAATCCTAGAACAAACGATGACCCCCTCGATGACCGAAATCACCCCCATTTTAGCAAATCAAATCAAATCAAATCAAATCAAAAACTCTTTATTTCTATAAATACAATAAATGTACACTCAGAAAAGGTCAAATCATAAAACTAAACACTGACACGGAAATAAAGTGTAGCCTTTTGGCCCCCTTTCCATGGCACTCTGTATTAGTAATTTTACAAGGATTGTTTTTGTTTTCTTTTTAACATAATACCTAATAATAACTGGAATACCTGTCAATATCTAAACAAAAATACTTTTTTTTTTAACAAAATAGTAGATTGATTCTAGAGTTTATTAAAATTGGCAGCACCTACCTGAGGATCATTTCAATAGAGATAAGTTATTATGATGTCCATACCTACAATTAAATGTTGTGTAAGAAATTACATGCAAAAAAAGCATAAAAAATCTCATCTTTATCATACCGAATACTTAAGCGAAGGTAGAGATCCACCTTATTGAGTTACCGAGGCTACTGGGCATCTCTGCCTCAAGTCCTAAGAAGAAACTAAAATAGTTTCCGTCTGTATAAAAATGAACTGAAGGCTATGGTTTTATGGTTCATTTTAATTTAAATTTTCCACCACACGTAGGACCAAAAGCACGAGCAGAATAATAGTCGCTTCGATGATTTTATGGAAACATGATATCATGTTGGCTTTGTAAAAAGAAAAGAGCGAAACCTAAAAGAAATTGTTTTAGTAATCATTGGAAGCCAGACACCTATTTTGTTAGTTGAATCACTATTGTTTCTGGGATTTTGTGTTTAAAAATTAGCTGTCAAATTTAGGTTAGTATTAGTACCTAGTAGTTTTCCCATGACAAATGTTTTATATCAGAAACCTAATTCCATCACATCTGGTACCTATTGAAAGGCTTTTTTTCCAATAGGACTAATAACTTTTTGTGCTGTGTCTCCTCTCTGTACAGCAGCAGTACCTAACAGTGTTGTCTGTGTAAAGTGTACCTACATACTATAATTTATCAAATATCAAACTATGTAGGTGGTACCTAGATACTCTCCATTGTCCATTTAATTTACTAACAAACAAACGAAGTAATAGGCTTATGCTTGTGTTTACCAAAAGATAATCGTTCAATTAGGCAGCTTCGTCGGTTACCTTTGACGATTAATGTATGAAAATTCGTTTCTTTCAGTGCAAAACATCCGTTTAAAATTTAATCATCTGTTAGTGAACTTGGGTTTTAGGCGTAACGGGGTCGGTAAGCCACCGATTTGTTGTAGGTGATGTTTTTTTTACCTACAATCGTGACGTTACGTTTAACTGTGACCAGTGACGTAAAAACTTTGACATGATGCGCACTGACACCGTACGATTTGTTTGAACTAACTTGCGCATGAAATTTCGACCGGAGTCAGCTACCGATGGTTCGCTGGCCTACCTACCGCGGCTTCCAACCACAGAAAAAACTATGCCTCTGTCTTAAGGCATTTAAATTCCTTCGAACCAAATACGTGTGTTTAATCGTACGTAACAATTATTTTATTCGATCCGAGTCATGCGGCACGGAAACAAAAACCGCTTTTTGCCTTTTAATTTTAATCTTGTGTAGGATTATTTTATTTAATCACCCAGAGGTTACTCGAAATAATATTGTTCGAGTCTGTTTACCTGAGGTTCCTTGAATCGATCGCGTGTGGAAT
The DNA here is from genome assembly GCA_949316285.1 of Eupithecia subumbrata. Taxonomy (NCBI): domain Eukaryota; kingdom Metazoa; phylum Arthropoda; class Insecta; order Lepidoptera; family Geometridae; genus Eupithecia; species Eupithecia subumbrata. The sequence continues at coordinate 26,011,617 of OX438640.1, forward strand.
AACCTACAAACGCGATCATTTACGAAGTGGACCTAACCGTGGACCCCAGGTAAGGACCTGCAGGTATCCCATTCCCAATCACGGTCTAGCTACTGGAATATAGCATCATTACAAGAACTAATGATACACGCGAGAGTAACTGTTTGTTAGTCCGTTATAACTTCTTTTGCAAGGTTACAAACCTACTTCTAAAGTTATGACTGACTGGAAATTTGTATAAAAGATTGTTAAAAAATAAATATCCAACGTAAACCTTTCTAAGGCTATGATCAAACACCCATAAAACAATGAATAACAATAAATATTGTTTCAAAGTATAATATAAATGCATGCTTCTTAATAAAATAACTAACTTAGAATGTTCTTAAATAATATTTATACCTACCATGTATATTGAAATGTTTGTACGCACAAGTGGCAGAATACAGCGATTTAAAATAAGTCTCATGAACTGACAGTAAATTGCCAGATATACAAACAATAAATGAATTATGCAACGACAATTTCCTGGAAAGTTTGTCAAAGCGAAAATCACTAGGCAGACACAGTCTGAAATAGGTGTCATTAAAATAAAATGGCTCTTTCTTTTCCAGTTTAATGTGACATCGTGGGGAAAAGTAGCAGGTGATGCTATGACAAAGCCATAGATTTGCAAAGTTGACAATATAAAGGGTTAAATCTGTTATTACTGAAGTTTCGGAAACCGCAATAAAACCACATGGCTTTAACCGTTGTCGCGTGGCATGTGCCTCAAAAACTTTTTCCAAATTGTGCGCAACCATTCAGAGTTGAGAGCTTTTGCACACATGACTTACCAGCTTAATTACCTGGAAAATTACGCATAAAATGTCTCAATTAAACATCTTGTTGAGGGTTTCTCAACACCCAAACACTAAAATTGGATTCGTAAACATTTTAGTAGGCCAATAAACATGTCAAGTAGATCAAGTTTAGGGTCTCATCAAATAGAGTTCACGAACAAAATGATTTTAAATCAATCTAGGTACCGATTTATGTCAGCTGTAAACTTGTCGCCTTTTAACCTATAATGAGATATCATTAACCTTGAGGATTGCGTCGGCTATAAAACTAGTAGAGAATATTTCTACTGACAAATCACTTATAACTCTCGTGTGGAACCTAACTTTTTTTAAAAATGTTATTCTGGGCAAGTAAAAAGCTGTTTATTAAAATTATAGTGAATTGATTCAGTTTGAGCGAGCGATGCATCAAGTGAACGCCGCAAGGGGTCGCCACTGCCCGTCACTTTTGAGGTGGGACCGCCACATTGCAGGATGTCGATGTTTTACTCAATAAATTATTTTATATCCGTGTCTATGTTTTATATTGCTATATTTCTGAGTCTTTAACTGCCGTATACTTTATCCATAACACAGAGAGTTTCTTTTTGGTAGAGTTAGAAATAGCCTACAATTTAAGCACTTGACTCAGGCTTGTTATTAACATAAAACGTCAAATTGAATTCTTAGACCCAAATAAAAAAATGTAGAGGTAGCTCAACCGTTTCATTAATGATCGATCATATCGAAACTGTTGCGCTACTTCTAGATTGTTTGCAACAGTTAGCAGAACTGTTTCAATTGTAAATATTAGTTCTAATTTGTTTCTATTCTGTGTAATTCTCGTTGTTACTAAATTCTCATCAACAGATAATGAAGGAGATATGGATGTGGTATAATTTGTTCATGTCGATGAAGTCAAAAGAAACAGCACATCTCTTGAACTGCTCATGCGTGATTCAAACAAAAGTCAGTGCTGAAGTATAGACCGAGAGTCGGTGTACAGATAGGTGCACATAACAAGCCTTGCGTTAGTAAATATCTCTGCGTTTTTCAACATACTAATGCTGGTGTTCACCAACAGATAATCGTTCAATTAGGCAGCTTCGTCGGTTAACTTTGACGTTCAATGTATGAAAACTCGTGTCAAAATCTGCAAAACGACTGTTTAAAATTTAACCATCTGTTGGTGAACTTGGATCTTAGTTAAGTCAAATTGTCTTTCATATACCTATCTCTCATGACAGTAGGAAGAAAATGTTGTTTGTAAACTTCTAGTTTTGTAGTCTCTTTGGATATTAAATAAAGCAAAAGACATTTCATTGATCCAATAATCATCATCGGCATTTATTATTTTATTATTTATTTTATAAATCTTAATTTCCGGTTGTGAAATTAAGGTTAATAGAAAAATCATCATTAGGCCATCTAGTCCACGGCTGGGCATAGACAGCGGCATAGCATCCTGTCTGTCCAAAGCTGGATTTAGGTTTAAAGTTTGGTGTTTGCATGGTCTCTTGCACTTTTTCGGAGAAGTGTAGCACAAATTCCGTCGTGCCCGATGCGCGAATCAACCGCCGACTTCTGACTTATCCCGATCTCAGATAAACCCTACTTATGACATCAAGCATGCCTTCATTCGGACAAATTGATTTCCAACAAACATATCGACGATTCCGATCTTGGCCCCAACAAACGAACGTAGGAGCAATGTTATCATTTAAAAATTGACACGTACCTACCTACCATCAAATTTTGTTACCAGTCGAAGTAACATTACCTAATCTGTGACTCAGGTGAATAAAATGATTGATTACGACAACGTTCAATTTAGTTAGAAATCAATAAATAACACATCAAAGGAAAAATGTTATTTATAAGTGAAATAATTATCCGGAATTATTATTTTAGGCGGCATATTCAGCAATTATTACGCTAGCCGAGCCCGATCAAGATAACCGATTATTAATCGCCGCTAATTACTGCTGGTGTTAGTTCGACCTCTATCTGGACACCATTTGCCTATGAGCGGGTACAAAAAAGTTAACAAAAACTGTGAAGAAAGGTAGTTTTGTTCCCGTTCCAAGCGGCCGGTTCACCTGTTTGTTTGGCTGGCGGCTGTTACAAACAAAAGGGTTCAAATATCACAGTTTTGGAGATTAATGACAGAGAATGCAATAAATTAAAGTAATAACTGCACTTGCGGAGCCTTAGATTATCGCCGTAATGTATGGGTGAGGATTTAGGGCGTGTGATTTATTGAAAGGATGTCGATTGTTACGTTTTTGGCGGTTAATTCTTTTGATAAGGGTGCCTAAGTATACAGATTTGCACTCAAGTCGGCTGCGCGTGCCTAATCCTTGGTATAAATGTTTCTGAAACAAGATTTTTATTAAATTGTTCTATGGCAAATAAAACGTCACTTATTAGGCATTCACTCATTCCGATATAAATCCATTTTTGTTGATCCATCTTTATCTTAAAGGTACATTCTATAAACTAACATAGAGAACACGGTAACCCGCTGCGAATCACGACAGATTACCTCGAAATATAATGAATCGGCTATACTTGGAAGTCTTATTCATTTATCATTCAAAACGTTGATCTGAACGATGCTTATAAACCCTAATAGGGGCGTATTACGCGAATTTCTCGATGTAAGTGAAATTAAGTGAATTACATTCGAGTGCGAGCACGTGATGGGATGGGAACCCCTCTAGTTATAATGTATCAAACATCGTCTGATACTAACTGGCAGGCCGGCAGTTTAGGTCCTATTAAGAAGTTGTTAGCGGCGAGTAGAGTAATGAAGTTCGAAGCTTGGAAGACTTGACTTAAAAAGTCGCTAAGGCGCTTTCTGGACGACAAAGGTGGCCATGCGGTCTGAGGTAGCCACAGAAAAAAGAAGGATGGCGACGAGTTTTTTAATGTTTCTCGAGGCGGTTTTCAAGTTAAATTTCGCTAGTCGCACCACAGCTTTAGTTAAAAAAATCTTGTCCAAGTGCCACAACTACCACAGCAAATCCCCCTGTTCTCCACCTCACCTCACCTCAACAGCCTATATTGGTCAACTGTTGGACGCAGGCGTCCCCCTGATAAGCGCCTTATTGGCTTTTATCTCATGGAGGGTAATGCCCATAATCCCCACACTGGTCATGCGGGTTGGGGATCGCAGTTCGTTGGTGGAATAGTTCTGCAGGAGGCGCTGCTACCCGCCCCCCGGTGGATATCCCTTAGTCGCCATTTACGACACCCGTGGGAATAAGAGTTTGAATGGGTGGTGCGAATTCTAAGCCGGCACCACACGGACACGGACCCTGTTCTCCAATCACTGGCGAATAAGTACAAAATAGGATAATAATATTTTAAATTTTGCCTTGTTGAACATTGCTGATCAAATTCTCTATTTCCCCGCTACTCTACCCTGGCCGTCAGATCGTCTCCCGCCGAATGATTGATGTGTCCCGAAATCCTGCGCCGGCGGCGAGCTCGGGATTTATCGCCGCGACTCCGCGCTCAGACGTTCATATCCGTTCGGCGGCGATCGGTGGCCGAAAACATCACTTACGGGTTAGAATGTCAATGGATAACATTGGAACTAGAATTATACCACATCTATTGAATTGTGTAGTACGTCTTGTAAAATAGATGAACGTATTTTTTTATAATATACCTACTTAGACAATCGGTATGATACCTATACATAAAAACAGCGCTAGATAAGCTTATCTAAAATAACATAAAAATTGAGAAGAACAATAATATAATAAGATAAAGTTTACTTATTGAGTAAGGTGTGGCTACTTCTTACCTAATTTGAAGAAGTAACTTTCCATTCCATAAGCGTGCTAACAAAAAGTAGTAGAAAAGGTCGTTCGACCAATTACTTGATACTCTCCAAACAAAATTCCATCAACAAAGTGGGCGATAAAATAAATCAAAGACTGAATGTCTTCTTTACAGTGTCTTGTATAAAATATCCGCGGCGTTCCAAACATGAGCGTTGAGCCATGTTCAGACGAAAACCGGTTTAGTCAGCTTTTAATGCACGAGTAGGTACCTAGGCTTAGGTAAGTCAACTGGTCATCACATTAGTGCACCCTTAGTGCCATTTCTGATTACTCGGCAAAGTTTCGGTACCGCGTTTACCGAGTGTGCTGATGTCGTACGAGTAATCAGAAAGGCACTAAGGTAAGTAAATATTGTTATAGGTTTGAAAGAAAGTTTACAGATCTTTTTTTAAGAACGATTACTACTGAATCTATATATTGAGGACTTCTCAGAACATTTGGCCGCAACACAAAACAGGATATTTTTTAATTAAAAGGACCGGATGCACACACTATGACCAGGTTGCCTGATTCAGGCAAGACTTACGCGAACATTTCATTCTGATGATTTACACTGTTATTTAAAACGCTTTTAATACTAAAGTATAAACCTCTGTCAACTTCAAGCAAGCATAGAGTCGTTTGTTATCTTCTTCTGTTGAGTAATGTCAGAATGTTAGAAAACACTGTTTGGTCAAAGTGGATCGATTCTAGAATTTTTCTGTTTTATTGCATCAAAAAAGTCAATAAAAGTAGGTAAAGTTAAAAATTCAAAGGACTGTACACCGAGAACCTGCTTTCTATGTTAACTAGTTCTTAAATTGTAGCATTTCGTTGTGTAACCCCGAGATTACGAGTCCGTAACAGATAGCTGCACTTGGCTTTTGAACTCGATGAGTGAGCCTTCATCGGACGGCGAGGGCTGGACCTGTCGATAGGGAAACCTTGGAAATGCTTTAGTGCCTCACCTTTACATTATGAATGGGGTTATTCTTGTTTTCGCTGCCAAGAGGTAGAAATAGATACGAAGTGCAACTATTACCCACCAACAGAACTGCGAACTGTAAAATAGTACCTATATCTAGGGGTTAGCTTTCTTGACTTACGACAGGAAGAAAAAGAGCGGAGTAGTGTGACTACCAACCAAGATAATTACGGAATATAAAATACTAAGTATTAATATTAGGTAGGTACCAAAAAATTTATTTTTCGAATGCTGATAATCGGAAAACTAATCAAGTAATCAATGATGAAATTTACTATCAACGTCAATTCGAGAAGAAAAAGAAATATTTGACTTGAGATTTGATTAGTTCCTGCTTCGTGTCCATCCCAAGGTTGTCTGGATGAGATCGCTCTTAGCGATAAGGCCGCCCATCGTGCAACTCTGTATCTCTGTTTTCCTGTATTTTTATTTTTGTGTTTACTTGGTGTGCAATTAAGTGAAATGTAATGTATTGTATTAGTTGACTAGCTTCTGCCCGCGGCTTCGGACGTGTTGTTTCTATGGAAAAGTTTTAATGTTATTTCTATCCCATGGGAACTGATTTATGGGATAAAAATGTCGCCATTGTGATTCCAGGGTTAGACTTACCTGTGTGAAAAATTTCAGCCTGATCCGTTCAGTAGTTTTGACGTGAAGAGGTAATAAACATCCATCCATTCATCCATCTATCCATCCATCCATCCATCCATCCATCCATCAAACCTTTCGCATTTATAATATTAGTGTGATTAAGGTCTTTTAGCTTTCTTGGCTGCCAAGAGGAAGACAAAAAAAGGAGTCACGGTGCTCTTCAACACATTCCAGTTTAAGATCCTATAGAACTATCCCGATGATTTTAGAAAATTCAAATTCAGTATATTAAAAATATATCTCCTTAGTCAAAGGGGTCTGGTCTGTAATCTTTGACTAGCTTTGCGTGTATATCAAATCTTTAGACAAGTTATCCGTATGAAGCTCAGGCAATAGTAAGGCCCTGAGAGGTTATCGAGGGTCGCCATTATCCTGTCGATACTCGAAACGTGAGCTCGAAGATCGCTGAATTACACCTCTATTTACTGTCAAGCTTAATTTCTCACTCGTGTCGTTAGAAACTTCTTTGTGAAGATGTTTGATGGTGAATTTTGCTCCTACGGGTGCTATTATGTGATTGAAGTTCACGGCAGAATCTAGCTTGTTTACTTTCTACTAGGTATAACGTCGTGTGATAAAATTTTGTGCCTTGGGTGGGAATCAGTCCGAGAAACAAAACGTAGAAAAAAAAGAACCAGAAAACACAGTCGAGTTGTACAGGTGATTAAATATGTAGTTTGTATTTGTTAGAAATTGCGTGTATTACTGAAATTTTATCTGCCGACCCATTCAGACAACAAAGAAAATTACAGTCAAAGAACAAAAAACAAATTAGAAATAAGTATAATAAGTATTATTTACCTGTAGAACATTACATAATGTAATAATATAATATATTGTGGCGTACCTACGCGCCACACACCGATCCGAAATGTGCGTTCCAAATTCTATCTCTAATTTGCAATTTGTATTTTAAAAATGGAATTTGCATTTCGCATAATTCTTCTAACTTGGGTCATACCCCAATGAACGGAACCTACACTTCGGACCGGTCTCGCTCAGTCATTCACGCGCAGCCGCTGATTGTTTCGCATTGATTCCGCAACTGACCAGCTTGCTAACCTACCGCGCTCACTGTTTACTTTTGCTTTGTAATTTCTTTCCGTAATATTAGTTTGCTTTCTGTTTGTACTTCTATCTATCGTTAAATCTATCATTAAAATCAATCATTCTGTCGTAAATAACATTCTTCATTTCTTCCGCTTTGCTATCATTCTTCCGCAACCAAACATTCAAACCATCCGGAATACCAAGGACAAATAAACAAACAGGTATGGGCTTAGGAACACCTACCTAGGCTGACCACCCATACCTCTATAAATTGGTGACCCCGACGTGATCAACATACATTGATGAGTCTTTCAATTGTGTTGGACAACCTTGGATGACTTTCCGGAACCTTCGAGAATTCTCGCCGAACAATTGGATTTTGGTGTGTGGTACAAGTGAAGAGCGGTGAGCGATTTTTGTTTTCTAATAATCGAAGATGTCTTGAGACGAGTTTGATGATGCCCGTGGTCAGCCTGCTGGCGCAGGTGCCGAAGTTCTCCGAGTTGGCGTGAGAGTCCCGCCATTTTGGCCAGCAGAGCCAGCAGTATGGTTCGCGCAGGTAGAGAGCCAGTTTATCCTATCTAAAATAACGACGGACGAGACGAAATTCTGCTACCTCGTTTCCCAGCTCGACAACCGGTATGCTGCCGAGGTCAAGGACATCATCACGAATCCGCCCGCTACAGACAAGTACCTAAAATTAAAACAGGAGTTAATTAAACGCCTTTCAGCATCAAAGGAGAAGCGTGTCAAGCAGCTGTTAATACATGAGGAGCTCGGAGACAGGACTCCTTCTCAATTCCTTCGCCACTTGCAAGGTCTCGCTGGTCCAGCTGTTCCTACGGACTTCTTGACCACCATTTGGTCGAGCCGATTGCCCGCTAACATCCAGACGGTGATCGCAACTCAGCTAGACTTACCTCTAGATAAATTGGCAGATTTAGCGGACAAGGTGCATGAGATAGCTCCTACCAGTCCCCAGGTGGCTAGTACTTCTAAAATGGAACCTGCATCATCTCAGGATGATCTGGCCAGGCAAGTTTGCGAACTAACAAAGCAAGTAGCGATGCTGGCCCAGCAAGTCTCCAGCGGTGGACGATCGCGATCGCAGCAGCAGAATAGGCGTAACAACTTTAACTCACGCTCGCGCTCTCGCTATCGCCCACGCTTCCAGCAACCACCTGCAGACTGTCCCCACTGCTTCTACCATTTCAACTACGGAGCACAGGCCAAGAAGTGCAAGGAGCCCTGCACTTTCAAGTCGGCGGAAAACGGTCAGGGCGGTCGCAAGTAGCGGCCAACGACTGCCCTTCTTCTTCAATAGGCCGTATCTTCGTCACCGATCGCGCATCCAAAATGCAGTTCCTTGTGGACACTGGTTCCGACCTGTGTGTTTTCCCGCGATTGGCTGTCAAAACGCCCTGTACCAAGTCTAAATTTACCTTAACAGCTGCAAACAACTCTGTTATCCATACCTACGGTGTCAAGCAGATGCAGCTGGATTTAGGTCTTCGCCGTGCCTTCACCTGGAGCTTCACGATCGCTGACATCTGCAGACCAATTATAGGAATCGACTTCCTGAGATTCTATGGTTTGCTGGTGGACTGCAAGAACCAGCGTCTCATCGATGGCATCACTTCACTCTCTGTAAGTGCCCTTTCCTCCAGATTACCTGACGACACAGCATCGATCAAGGCTGTGACAGGTGAATCGGAGTTCCACATGCTGTTACGAGAGTTTCCTGAGATTACCAGACCTGCAGGTATACCGTCATCTCCTAAGCACAACACTCTACACCATATCAGGACTACACCTGGTCCTCCCGTCGCTTGCAAGCCTCGACGTCTCGATCCTATCCGACTTCAAGCTGCTAAGAAGGAGTTCGAGAACATGGTAGCCAGTGGAGTAGTTCGACGTTCTGAGAGCCCGTGGTCTTCTGCCTTACACCTGGTGAGGAAGAAAGATGATGGATGGAGACCCTGCGGTGACTACCGTTCTCTCAACGCTAGAACCATACCTGATAGGTACCCGATACGTCACATCCAAGACTTTGCTCAACAACTTTCAGGATGTACCATTTTCTCAACAGTGGACCTCGTGAAAGCTTATAATCAGATCAAGGTGAACCCTGATGACGTCCAGAAGACGGCCCTGACGACTCCATTCGGTCTCTTTGAATTTGAGTATATGGCATTTGGACTTCGCAATGCAGCACAAACGTTCCAGAGATTCATAGACGAAGTTCTCCTAGGTCTGGATTTCTGCTACGGCTACATCGACGACATTCTTATATTTTCAAATAGCCTTACCGAACACAAAACGCACTTACGTCAGCTCTTTGATCGCCTGAAGCAGTATGGAGTTCTAATCAACACTTCCAAGTGCGTACTGGGTGAGTCGGAAGTAACCTTCTTGGGATACCACGTTTCAGCCAAAGGAACTCGACCGCTGGACGTTAAGGTCGAAGCTATCCAGAACTTTCCTGCTCCCAAGACCATCAAGGACCTCCGACGCTTTCTGGGAATGCTTAATTTCTATCGTCGCTTTATTCCCAACGCTGCTAAGCTTCATGCGCCGTTAAATGCTTTGCTAGCTGGCCCTAAGGTGAAAGGTTCACACCCAGTGGAGATGACTGCAGACCTGATGCGTGCCTTCGAAGACTGCAAAACCTCACTTTCTCAGGCTACCCTTTTAGCTCATCCTGATGCTTCAGCAGATCTCGCAGTCGTCACAGACGCATCTGACTCCTCCATTGGCGCTGTTCTACAGCAACGTAAGAAGAATACATCTGATTGGGAACCTCTTGGATTCTTCTCTCATAAACTTTCCAGCTCCCAGGTCAAATATAGCCCTTACGATCGAGAACTACTCGCCGTGTACGAAGCCATCAAATACTTCCGGCATATGATCGAAGCAAGGACTTTCGCTATCTTCACCGATCACAAACCTTTGGTCTTCGCCTTCTCACGCTGCAAAGATAAATGTTCTCCGCGTCAGTTTCGATATTTAGACTTTATAGCCCAATTCTCCACTGACATCAGATACATACCTGGCAAGGAGAATGTTGTTGCCGACGCTCTATCTCGTGTTGACGAAATTACAGGTATCGACTATCAAGCTCTTGCACGATATCAGGAATCAGATCCAGAACTGCAGGACTTGATCAAGAAAGGCTCCAGCTTAAGACTTCAGAAGATGAAATCTGCACACTGCGACGAATCAATCTTCTGTGACATTTCTAGTGGACAGCCGCGACCGTACATCACTCCACAGCTACGAAAACCGGTTTTTGCTATGATGCACGAACTCCATCATCCCGGAAATGCAGCTACAGTGCGACTGGTTACGCAAAGATTTGTGTGGCCAGGGATTCGTAGTGATTGTAGAGAGTGGTCTAGGCAATGCTTGCAATGCCAACAATCAAAAATTACCCGTCACACAAAATCTCCTCTTTCCTCTTTCCTTACCCCGTCCGCGAGGTTTTCCCATATCCACCTGGACCTCGTGGGCCCTCTTCCTCTCTCTTCTGAAGATTTGGTTGCCCTGCTCGCGTGACTACAGACCGTGGTCGCCAGTTCGAGAGCCAGCTCTTCAAATGCCTCGCCGCGTTGGTTGGTGCGCGCCACTTCCGCACCACTGCTTACCATCCTGCAGCGAATGGCATCGTCGAGCGTCTACACAGGCAACTCAAGGCAGCGATCATGTGCCATACTACCTCGCAGTGGACAGAAGCCCTCCCGCTCGTGCTACTTGGTATGCGCAGCGCCTGGAAGGATGATCTTCAGACATCAGCAGCCGAGCTTGTCTATGGTGAACCCCTACGTTTACCTGGACAGTTCCTTTCTCCGTCAGATACTTTCAGTTCTGACGACATCACTCAGTACTCAACCCGACTTCGAGCTCATATCCAAAAGCTCGCTCCTCGTCCCACTTCATGGCATACTACTTCGCCATTTTACTTTCCGCGTGATCTTCAATCTTCTTCTCACGTATTTTTACGTCAAGATCACGTGCGCCGTTCCCTTGAACCTCCTTACGCTGGTCCCTATCTTGTCATCGAGAGGCAGCCGAAGTTCTTCACCATCGACGTAAAAGGCAAGAAAACCAACGTCAGTGTCGACCGACTGAAACCAGCGTACACGACGAGAGACGCCCGAGAACCAGCGTACACTACCTCAAAAAACGCTGATGAAACTACACCTGCTGCTGTCACCACCCCTGCCGAACCCGTTCCCGCTGCAGAGCCACCTGTCGAAGAGAAAAGGACCCGCAGCGGCAGAAGAGTCCGGTTTCCAGATTTTTATCGACCGTAGTCACGGTCTGGCCGGGGGGAATATGTGGCGTACCTACGCGCCACACACCGATCCGAAATGTGCGTTCCAAATTCTATCTCTAATTTGCAATTTGTATTTTAAAAATGGAATTTGCATTTCGCATAATTCTTCTAACTTGGGTCATACCCCAATGAACGGAACCTACACTTCGGACCGGTCTCGCTCAGTCATTCACGCGCAGCCGCTGATTGTTTCGCATTGATTCCGCAACTGACCAGCTTGCTAACCTACCGCGCTCACTGTTTACTTTTGCTTTGTAATTTCTTTCCGTAATATTAGTTTGCTTTCTGTTTGTACTTCTATCAATCGTTAAATCTATCATTAAAATCAATCATTCTGTCGTAAATAACATTCTTCATTTCTTCCGCTTTGCTATCATTCTTCCGCAACCAAACATTCAAACCATCCGGAATACCAAGGACAAATAAACAAACAGGTATGGGCTTAGGAACACCTACCTAGGCTGACCACCCATACCTCTATAATATAATATAACATTAACGGTATTAAACTTGGATGGAAATAAACTCTGAAGGTACAAAGTTCAGGCTCACCATACTTTATTATCTTAGTATCAATATCGATTAATGTATGTAATAATGCTTATAGTGACGCAGGCGCAGGTTTGACGAACAATGTAAGTAACGAGGAAATATTAGGAATTGTATGCCGAAATGCTCCAAAAGATTCGGGTATCTCGATTCGGCTGAGATACAGAACCAAATTCGATTGTATTGGTTTTTGTCTTTTACCCACGATATAGTAATATGTTAGTAAGTGCTAGTCGAACTTGCGCACCAAGGGTTACGTAAGACCTTGTTTCTTGCCAAATATCGTGATTCTAGGTCAACAGGAAGTACTACCCATTAGGTTAAACCACCCATTAGATCAAAAAAATATGTTTGATTCTCGCCATGGACCTGCCATGGCGAGAATCGAATTATTTTTGAAGTGAAAACTTCTTTAGCGGCGTTGAGCACTTTTTCTGTAATGGGTATAAAATCTTAAACTCGCGTCAGGACACGTGACCTGATCGAAAAAGCGTAAGACGGATGGAGCAACGACGACATTATGCCGAAGGAATAAAGCTCAAAATTGTGCAGGATCTTCATTATAGCTAGGAAATTTCTTGAAGTTTTGTTTTGAGATAGAGTTCAAAATCGAATATTATTTTTAGGTAAACAGAATAGATAATAGTACTAGTTTCCGACAACAACAATAGGCCCTAGCTTACGTAATAGTTGCTAGCGTCCGGCTCGCTTATACCTACCTACTTATGTATCTATAGATAATTAATTTCTCGAACGAATCGAAAAGAAAGACAAGGACAAAAATTTTCATTTATTCATTAATATAATTTTATAATTAAGGTTAGGTTTCGATCGAGTCTATCGTACTGCTTAACGGGTGTAAACAGACCCTTCACGAAGCCGTCAACCAAGCATTCTGTACATGAAACTAAGTAACACTGCGCAAAAATAATTGCTGGGAAACGGAATTTATTTTTGGACTTTAAAAATAATCAGATTTTTGTAGCGGGTAATGGTTTGCGCGCAACCGGCTGTAAATAATTGTAATATTATTTAATATTGTAACATAATTGTAATAGTTTTAAAGTGTTAAATTTTTAATGTAATATAAATTGTCATGTTTGTGTACGATAGCGCAATAAATGAATATTGTATTCTACCACATAAATGATAGTACTTTTATACTGATAAAGCAATTGGTGCAAAATTATTCCCTAACCATTCCAAACAAACATGCTCAACGTTAATAATCAAGTTTTCACTTCTGCCGGCACTCCCGGAGTGCAACCCGTCTTTTTTTTTGTTAATTAAGTACAAAATTACGGTTTTTCGGATTTTTCCCTTTACTTGTGCTCTATGACCTTGTTTCTTGCCAAATTTTATGTTTGTTTTATGATTCTAGTACCCTATAGGTTTTGTGTGCATGTGTGCATGTGTGCATGTGCCCTTGGAAATTTCGACATAATTGGACATAAACGGCTGTAACTTTTGATTGCATTTGAGAACGAACTTGAGTATTTGATGTTAATTTCAACTCTATACCTCCACGCGTTCCTGAGAAAAGGGGGTTGACAGACGAATAGACGGACAGCAAAGTTATCCCATAAGGGTTTCTATTTCCTTTTGAGGTACGGAACCCTAAAAAACGGCATAAGCGATTTTAGCAAATTATGTCTTAGTTAAACACACGTCTGAATTTCGGGAGAGTTCTCAGCGTTTTCAGAAAGTGCAAAAAAAATCTCGGGTTTTTTAAAATATTTAAATAATTACTTGATAAGGTATAACGGTATTATGGTAGTGTGACCAAGATATCCTGTGACATGATTACTGCCAGTTACTATTGGTACTTGTAACTTCTACGCTAAAGGTAATCCTAATCGAGTGGTCCAAATCGGAGTTCTAGGGTCCAATTCACGTTTTGGTGATAAATTGCTCCTTCATCATTTGTTCAGCCGTTGACTGTGTTAGTTATGGGCATACCATCGAAGTGTGAAATGTTAGTGGTATGATGAAGATGGGTGATTAGTCCACCTGTAGGTAATATTATTATTGAAAGTAAAGGCACCTTCGCACAATGTTTTTGATTATTATTTATTGAAGCTACATTCTTACTACCCGTTGTCCTATTACCCGTTTCCCCGTAGGAATGAAGCATTTTCCCGCGGTAAAAAGTAGCTTTTGTTCATCAGGAATAATGTGGGCTTCTAATGGTAAAAGAATTTTTCAAATCGGTCCAGTATTTCGGAGCCTATTTAATACAAACAAACAAACAAATCTTTCCTCTGTATATTATTAGTATAAGACTATGGTCGAAGAAAATAGTGTTGCAATGATATCGATGGGTAACAACTGACGGGAAATACATATATCATAATATCTAATTGAGCCGAGATGTCGAAAATCACGTGTTCTTCACTTACGGACCTTTATCATAGTCAGTGTGTCGTTACCTTTAGTAAGTATATCATCGGCAGTGAGATGTTATGCATAGCGCGCTTGTTAGGCTCACTTGTTGTGCACGCTTTACAATCGAGCCTAGCTATCTTTCAATGGAAAAGGCTTTACTTAGAAAATCCGTTTTGTAGTTCATTCACAAAAAAAAAAATTTGATTCTCGCCATGGACTTAGACCTATAAGGCTTCCCGTTGACCTAGAACCATAAAATTTGGCGAAAAGCATATAGCACCAGTAAAGGGAAAAATCCGAAAACTATAAGTAAATGTTTTGTCAATACGCAAAAAAAATGTTCAAAATCAAAAGAACAAAATCTATAGGGTACTCTCTGTTGACCTAGAATCATAAAATTTGTCTTTAAATTATACGGAACCGTTTTTTAACCGAACCGTCGGTTGACGTTTTATTTAGCGTTTTCATGACTTCGTACAGTGACTAAGTTCCCATTAGTTTTCTTTCGCACTAAAGAGGACTTGACGAGAGCTGCTTTCTGTGAAATAATGCTGCTGAGATCTCAGGAAGACCCAGACTTTTTCAACAAGATTCTATGGATCGACGAAACTTAAGAAAATCATATTTCGAAAAATAGGAAAAATCGAGGAACATACTTATTACGTATTTTATGTATATACATATATGTATTTTCGGGTACCCCGGGTGCGAGGAATTCATTTTTTTATGTTGTCACTGCTTGATCCACCCTGTATAAACATGTAACATAATCTGGACACACCTTTAGTTAAAATGTCTTAGTAGAGTCTTATTAAAATATTTTTGGAATAGTCTAATCTAAGGGTAGTAGAGATAACGAAATTGTAAATAAAGAGGTTACGAATACCTGGACAAAAGCCGCCTCCATCATAGCATGACTGATCGGAGACATTAAAATATGACCAGCCATTTATTTACATTAGCACCGTTTCTTTATCTGTTTATCATTGATGTTCTAAGGGGGCCCCATTCTGCTAACCAATCGTTATCGTAGCTAAATCGTCACGTGGAATAATTAGATGAAGGAAGCTCTACATAGTGCATGCGGTGCTACTTGCAGGAGGAGATTGATGGAACGGTTTTAACCTGCTTGACGAGTGTCCCTCCATCTGCAGTTGCTTTCAAGAAAAGAAGAAAACTAATCAATAATATATATTATTATGTAAAAATAAGCCGAGTTCGTTCAGATAGTGACTACATACTACGGCTTCACTGATAAAAAGCTGAGATCAGATCATATAGTTAGGTGCCAAGTTTCATACCAGATCCTTATCTGATTTCTTACGTTCTTTCATTAATTAATTTGTGTCTTGGTAAGTTTATAAATGAACCGCATTTTATAAATGTTGAACTTGCTGATCTTAGTTGTTTTATCGGTTAAGCTACTGTCTGAACGAACTTGACTTATTTTTACACTCATTTTTTTGATTAGTTTTCATTACATTTTGTTAAGTTTAAACAGGTGAATATTGAATTGTATAATTAGATTTTGATCAGCAACCTAGGACCATGAGCAAATGTTCTGTATGTAGGTATTTTACTTACAAATTCATACAGTAAGTAAGAGACACACTTTTCTTCATTCTGGCTTTTTCAGTACAAAACATTTGAATCACACAGTATATATACATGAGTTTAATGTAATGAATGAGTGATGTCATGTTTGACTTTGTAAACCGATTTTTTTCCCACCCCGACTTTTGTTGCATGAGAGGGTTATTAATTTTCATGAATTGTATATTTTTATGTTATGTCCAGTTTTGGGTGATTATTTTACGTCTGTGTTTGAAATTTAAAACATTCTATAATCCATTGAGATATTAAAAAATAACTTCGTGAAAATAAAAAAAATGAGTTTTCCTTTGATAGAGTTTTATAATCTTCCTTCAAGCCAAATTTCAACTTCCTCGGTTATCTAGAAGTGGTTTAGGTTTTTGATTAGTCAGTTGTTAAAAATGGCACTTTTGGGACCTCCATACCTCAACACCCTTAGACTATTTATTTATAAAATCTGACATTCCTACTCTTTTCATGGAAATTACTAGAAATGTTAATTGCAAGCCCTTAAGTTTGATAATGTCTAAGTTACAGATGGGACCAAAAGCGTGCCCAAAGGTTCGTGTATGAAACTCACTGTTGCGTCGCCCGTTTTTTTTCAAACTTGACTGACGCTCTAGCGCGCGTCTCAACACCAAAATGTGTCATTCTGTGAAGATACCATTATCATTGAAGTGATTTGTTTAGCAAAATAGGGCCCTAACAAAGTGACGAACATTGTTGATTCATGAAACATTTAAAAATAGATTTAGATATGTGTGATATAAATGATTAAAATTTGAATTTGTGCGCAGCCTAAATCTTTGATTTTTCTGAGGAAGGAGGGGTCAGAAACTTGTCGACGCCCCCTTCTGATCCTGCGTTTGAGTGGCTTTTAATGCGTTTTTAGCACATTAATTTTCAGTTCATGCGCAGTTTTTACGCAGAACTGGTTCACCCTGTATCTACCTATATTTTACGCCACGCGTAAAGTGTAGGTACCTACTTTACTACATAGTTATCGTTATAGCACATTTACATATTACTGTGGTAGAGTGAAAACTTCTCTTTTAACGGCCTTTGAAGTCAACGACACGCCAAGAATTAAAAGCTAATGAAAACTCCTTGCTCAAATAATAGATAAATATTCTGTCTAATGAAAAAAAACCCTACGTTATGCCGTCCATCTAAGGTCCATCTCCATTCTCGTGACACTTCTTACGTCATAAAAAAGCTAATGATTCCAAGGTCTACTTTCCCCCGACTAAAAAAGTTTGAGAACCGCCATCAGTGTTGCCCTATCGAATTTGGAAAAAAACAGTAGTAAGTGGCGTAAAAAACAAAAGATTGAAGAAAAATCAGTAAATTGTGAAGATTTGTACATTTCAAAACAGATTTTGAAAATTTTCTGGGTTTAAACATTTCGAATTTTTTTGAAAAATGTCGAATAATTTACCGTCTCTCTATCTCCGAAGTTAGGGCATATAAGCATAGCAATACATTTAACGGGTATAGCCGCATAAATTCAGTGAGTATAATAATTATTATTATAAAGAGATATCTTCTCTTTAATCGCTATTTTGTGCGTGAATTTAGCAAATTTTATTTATTTTCCTAAAAATTACTTTAGAGCTTGTTTATAGGTCACACAACATCGATGAAAGATGTTGGTCAAACTCGGAACGTATGTAGTCATAGGATCTTTGGCCAAACTCTACCTATAAACGTTTATAAGGTTATTCAAAAAAGGTCCTATAGCTTATCCATTAGACTCCCTGATCGAAGATAAATATACCAGGATGCTGTCAATCATAAGGACCAAAAAATTACCGGTGGAGAAACAAAATAGGTACTTAGTTACCATTTTTTGTACATAATTTAAAATTTTATGGCCTGCTAAGAGTAAATTAACATCTGTGCATTAACATAGCTTTAAAAAATTCAAGCAAGAAATGTAAGAGACACTTATTGAGGTAACAAAATAACTACTTTTTTTTACAATGGCTTGTAAAAATCAGCCACGAGTGCCCGTGAACAACCTATTACGTGCACAGAAAAACATAAGGAACTTTAGTTTGGCCGAAAGTTTGGGCGCTCTAGCAAGGCGTTCCCAACATTCTGAATGTTTCCGTCTGAAACCGGCCCCCGGTGGGGCCTGTCCGTCGATACAACCGATCGTTCCAAAATACAACAACAAGAATCATTGCATCCCTCCCAATCCGTGTGCACCGCAACCCCAAGGTCACAATACCTGGAAACCCTACAAATACTTTTCGTTATTTGTTTGTTTACCTGTCATTATTGCAGCCTCTTCTTATTTTTCTACTCTCAAGCCACATCATAAAGGAGAGTGCCGAGAATACGAGTACATGCGGCGTCGAACTAAAAGATTCCCGTGGGGAGACGGGTCTAAGTCACTGTTTCATAACGACCATACGAACCACCTTCCAGGAGAATGTCGTCCGCCGCCAATCGACTGCGACTTTTAATGAACGTGATGAAGATTGGTGACGTTGAAGTGTAAAGTAAACCATGAATTCCATTCTGTTCCTCTGATCATAATTGAAGCGTTCTATTCCTTCGGTCGCAAGCTATTTGCATAAAAGAGATAGAAATAAAGTGTGTGTGGTTCCGATCTGAAATATTTCAAGGTTACGGGAGCAAATCCTGAAACCGGAAGAACTAGAAGATTGTGCACCACCATTACCTCCCTCGAATATAATCATATGTAATGTGCATCGACCTACTGAAGGAGCGCTAAACTAATATGGTCATCTTATCTTCCAGTCAGTGTTTGAAGTATTTTGTATTTACTAACGAAAAATAAAAGGATCAAATAGAACTGGTGTTTTTTAAACTGATGCAATACATAGTATACCACTAGAAACCAGTAGGCCTGGTAGTACGTACAGTAAAGATCGAAATTCTTTAGAACAAATATTTTTTTTTGTTTTTTTTCTAAAGACAGTACTAACATACGGTATCATCAGGGACGTCCCTGATCTGATTGACTATAAAAAAACTAAATAATGACATGAAATGAAATGAAATATATGAAATATTTTATTTACCTTACGAACTACTACACAATATGTTGAATTATAATAATAGTTAGTGCTACGTAATTTAAATTTTGTGCGTAGCAGAGCTCAAGGCAAACATGGTTTTCGCTCAGCATTGTGCTGGGTACACACTGATGCATGCACCCGGCGCTGGTTTTCAGCGGAAACCATAATAATCGTGTCACGTCACGACCCTCTAGGGGTGCCTAAAAATAACAAAAAAAGACATATTTACAAGCTAAGTTTTAAACATTCGAGAAAGTAACTAAAAGATAATTATAATACATATCAGTCGTCGTTGGTCGGATTTGTGGCTTGACCACACATATATCACCGTGTATACGAACTTTTGGCGAAAAAGGTAATAGGCAAAGACAATATTTTATGAGCAATAATCGGAAGTGACCCTGCATATCAGTCAAATCTAAGGCGAGGAATTGAATTATGCTCGAAGTAGGTATGAACAGAATAAATAATATATATTAATATAATATAATGGTTTTGGCACCGGATACCGTCTTGTTATTCTTCGCCCAATGACACAGTGCTTTTTTTTTATCTCACATACAACTTGGAAAAAAAATTAAGAGGGCGCACTGCGCACCATTTAGTGAAAAGGAGAGACATAGGATTTCACGTTTAAAGGAGAGGGCGGGACAGAGCATACGTTTTTAGAATGGCGTAAGTGCAAAAAATATGTTTCTGCTCATTTACCAGAAAACTAAAAACAGGACTTATGAAGAAACTGCATTATGAAACCAAAGAATTAGTAATAATAATAACCTACTAACCAAAACAATATTTTTTTCTGTAGACCGCAGGGTTCCTTAGATCTCGATCAAATTAGGTGCAAAACAGTGCACTATCAAGATGTTTTTACTGTATTTTTTTCACAATCGTGTTTTAAATTTTAAGAAAACAAAGAAAAAAATTTTGAATTTTATGTACTCACGGGGATACTCCCGTGAGTACTGAGATCTAGGCCTAGTTTGACAACCAAACCCGCTAGAGACGCCCCTTACTTAAGAGACATTATTAAGAACGTAATATTATAATATTAGCGACCCGTCCCGGCTTCGCACGGGTGCAATGCTGATATTAAATATACTACAGAATTGGCCTCCCGGCCGGTACCGCCGCGCGCCGCCGCAACCGCTACGTCCCTGCATTTTAAATGTGTAATCTTCGAAAACATTCACTTAATCTACATACTGTAAAGAGCCATATTGATCTATATTAAATGCACAATGTATTTAATGTACTTAATTGGATAAGGATTAATGCTGTATTGCTTAAAATCGCTTCCTAAATATGCCATTATTTCTCGTAAAAAGTAAAGGATAAAAAATGGTTATTGTGGGTTATCCTTAAAAGAGACATATACCACCACGGACATTTTTGTAGACCTTTCTAAGGTGTACAGTAAAATACTGTGGTACATTATTTTGATCTATCTCATAGGGTTCAGCCAGCGTCTGCAATGTAAGCGCAAAAAAATGTGTTTATTTACGACATCATATTAGAAACCTCTAAAATTAACAGTTTTTCTCTACTATATTATGCATGTATTATACATATAAACCATCCTCTTGAATCATACTATCTATTAAAAACAATCGCATCAAAATCCGTTGCGTAGTTTTAAAGATCTTAGAATACATCGGGACAGACAGACAGACAGACAGCGGGAGCGACTTTGTTTTATGCTATGTGAAGAAGTTACGAGTATACGAACAAC
This sequence comes from Eupithecia subumbrata, assembly GCA_949316285.1. Classification (NCBI taxonomy): domain Eukaryota; kingdom Metazoa; phylum Arthropoda; class Insecta; order Lepidoptera; family Geometridae; genus Eupithecia; species Eupithecia subumbrata. The sequence goes on from OX438640.1 coordinate 26,032,581, forward strand.
ATACATACAACAATAGATACATAAATAAATCATTTTTAGACGATGACAAGATTGAGGAATGCACGAAAAGAGTTTGTAAAATGATTTTTTAACATGGGCACCATTTTTAAAATGTGGGTCACTTCATTCATAGGTCACCAGGGTCTATTATGTTCAGCTTCTATTAACTGCTTCAGAAGTTCATCGCAGCGACGTCTTTTGTTGTCAGCTAGTAAGTGGGTTTCTTTGAATTTATTGTAAGCACTTCACCTGTGGCTTCGACCTTCGTTTTGGCCGTGATCGCATTGTGTTGTGTATTTTGACACATTGCTGTGTATTGTTTACGCTTTATAAGATCGTAAATTATTTTTTTCATCTGCCGAGGGTCTTTTAACCTCATTTGACGAGGATTCAATGGTGTGATTTGGGATTAAGTTGATGTTATGATTTATATGACGCATCTATTGTAAGGTTAGGGGCACGTCGGAATTTGGATTTGATATCAAGAAATACTTTTGTAGGTATTTGTTTTTAATAAAATCCTGTACTGAATGCTCTTCTGATAAAAAAAAACCCTTAGGTAAACCATCCATAGTTTAAAAGTTTTCAACTACATATACTGTTGGTTTAATGACAATTTCTCTCCCAGTTAAGATTTATCTAAAGCTGGTTATAATTTTCATAGCATTATCGAGCACTTCAAAGTATTTGCATTGAAACCTCTTATCCCAGTCCACAGCCCAATTCAAATTTATCTCATTAGCCTTTTGGTGGCACATTTCTGTATATAGCACATTTGTATTGTGTCGCCAGTGTGACAAAGACGCGGCATCTCTTTGAGCGGCGCGCGACAAACGCGTGTGTAACCGATTGAGGAGCTGAAAACTCACAATGGAGGCACACAGTAGCGGGCTTCCGTGTCGCGAGACCTTAGACTAAACAGGCAAGCATGATCAGATCATACATAATACTAACACAATTCGAAGTAGATTTTTGATATTTTAGCAAAAATCACATAAATACGTAATGTTAAAGACAATTAAACGTATAATATAAACGTAATATGCTGCACATTATCTACTCGCACAGTAAGCAGAGCTTTTGTTAATAGCTATAGGAATTTAAGTTAGGTACTTTAGTATGTTGCTTTTGGTTCAGGTTCAGCAACTGTCATATGTTAGGTTAGGTTCGGGATAAAAATTACACCGCACAGTCACACATTGCGTAAATTATTGAAGTTATATAAGAATAAGATAAACTTTTTTAATATAAACTATATTTTACGTATTCGATGACGAGATGAAAAGTATTTCTTTTCTAGTCTACACTCCCTTTGATTGGTCTTCTGTTTATAAGTCAAACATCAATTAATTTATTTATTTTAATTGTATCAATCATGATCACAATTGAGGCTATGATATTCATTGCTGAATTGTAAGTCATGTTCAAAATGTGTACCATCTTCAGAAATAACCAGTCTTTGGCCGTTCCCATTGTAGTGGTTGCGACAAAATAACTTTTGTAGAGGTGCACATAAGCCACGGTAAACAATTAACATACACTTAAAAACTGCTTTCATGTACCGTCTACTGAACAACACAATACATTATCTAGGTCAGAAATTTGTGTTTTAAAGGATCTTTTCTCCAAATTTGTTCTAAAAATCCAGTGCAAACTTGCTCCTGTCAAATAGCTTTAGGCAACTGGTGATACTTTTAGCTCTTTAATAAACACTAGCTGCATTCTTACTACTCGTTGTCCTATTACCCGTTTTTACGTAGAAATGAAGTATTTTCCCGCTGTAAAAAGTAGTCTATTTTCATCAAGAATAATGTGGGCTTCTAATGGTAAAAGAATTTTTCACATCGGTCAAGTAGTTTCGGAGCCAATTCAATACAAACAAACAATCAAATCTTTCCTCGTTATATTATTAGCATAGATGATTTTAGGAGGCCTTATAACAGCAGTGGTTTAAATTGGGTCAACTAAGTATTAAGTGTATTTTTGTTCTCTCTAACCACCTACATTAAACTAGTTTCTGCCCGCACTGTTGTTTCTATGGATACGTTTTATGGTTATTTCTATCCCGTGGGAGCTGTTTTATGGGATAAAAATCCTATATTCTATTCCAGGTCCAAAACTACCTGTATGCAAATATTTAGTGCGATCCGTTTAGTAGTTTTGGTGTGAAGAGGTAACGAACATCAGTAAAAACATCTATACATCCAAAATTTTGCATTTATAATATTAGTGTGTAAAAGAAAATAGAAACCGAGAGGACTGATCATAAAAAAGTACCTACCTATTATTGTAATTTTATGAATTTAAAAGTCAAATTGCCAACTGTCAGCTTCTGCCCGCGGCTTCGCACGAGTAGGTATTTTCGGTGTATTAAGTAGCCTATTATCTAAGTTAGAGTATGTTCTAAATGTAGGCAAAATTTCATATTGATCTGTTCAGTAGTTTTGGAGATCCCATGTAACAAAAAATCACATATCACAAACTTTCGGCTTTTATAATATTAGTAAGATGAAGAAATCGACCAATGTAAATGTTTATGACATAATATGCATATCACGTACATGTACTTATATAGTGTTTATCGGAAGTGGAGTGGGCATGTCCGGGGCCCCTAATGCTCAGTGGCGGGCGAGCATCGAATTCCCCTCGCAATTAACCGTTTATTGCCGTTCTCATTGGTAGAAGCCCATGTAAGGAAACTGCTTAGTATGAAGCTTTTATGTATCTACCTACTTTACACTTTATATAATGTTACATAATGAACTTTCAGGCTAATTGGTAGGCTAAAATAACGCACGGGCGTTACTTTGCAAAGTTATAGAAGTGGCAAGAAATACTTATATTTTTTGTGAACGTGAGCTAAAAATCTATCCTACTAGATTAGATTTAAGTTTTAGTTATATTTAATTGATAAACTTTTCACTAAAAATGTCTCTCTCTGGTCTAACATGAAGCCCTAAAGATGAAGCCTTTCTCTAACAATATATCCTCTACCAAACCTTTTTGATGACAATATTTTAACTTTTGATCATTCGTTTCGTTCGCTCGTTCGACCCCAGCAACATTGCACATCCTTTTATATCTAGATAATTACGTGCGGCGACGACGTTGTGTCCGAAAGATAAGTAAGCGTCTTTGCTGTGAAAAGGTTAATAACAGTGAGAATATAAAACCAGTTAAATAAATATCTTGCATGTTAGGCACCACTAGGTTTACTGTGATCGCCGATCGGCACCTATAATGTAGCATTTAAGAACTTAATGTCTTATTTGAAACTAATAGCTTCAGGTAAAAGCATTGATCTAAGTAAAAAAGGGGAGATGAGGTACTAGCTTCTCAAAAGTGGAAGGCTCAAATTAGGTTCACCCAGACTGGCGGCGTTTGTGTTACGCGTGCTTGCTCCGACGTATTTAGTGTGATTTATTTACTTATAGATTACAGCAGTGCCCTCGTCTTTGTTCATTATAATTATCGTACAAAATTGAAAATGTAACTGTGAGCGAGTGTTAAAACTGTAGTTGTAATTGTAACACAGGCCAGTTGTCGAGTAAGCGCTGGGAGAACGTATCTACCATATCTACATATTTTACTTAGATCTATGTGTAATAGGTAGTTCGTAAGTAAAATACATCAAAATATTCTTATCTAAGTCTATTCTTATACAATGGGTATCAATTTAAACCTAATTATAAACGGCTAAAATGTAAATCTTCGTTTAATATTTTCACATGTTAAAACAATGGCTACCGACAGTTGCGGGTTCTTATCTGGCGCATCAATGCTTTCTTTGGAACGTCGGAACACGTTATATACAATTAAAATTTCCACTTCCGTCGGCATCAACCAGTTTAACTTGAGCTTGACCACCACTGTACTTGTGTTTCAGCTTAAAATTGGGCTTGGTTGAATTGGGGGTGTCTTTTTAATTTGGATAAAATTGAAGAAGTATTTGAGTAAGTTTTAGATTATAGGGAGTGATCGTCACGGGTCGGACACGCGGTGCTTCGTTGATGTGTTTTTAATTACACGCGGTGTAAACACTCCGCCCAACGTAATAAAAAGTTTATTAGCCACTAATTGAAATGAAATTATTGCTGATTTCCGTTTTATTGTGCACAGCTTATTGGTTCAATAATACTTAGTTTCTAACATTTGTGTATCTATACTTGTTTACTTCCGAGATAGTTGATAAGAAAGATAGGTAGGTCTGGTCTGGTCGGAAGTTAAAATTTATTTACAAAATTTTGGGAAAACTTCCAGTAAGGTTTCAATCAGATGATGAATTATAGAACATACCTGGATAGACCAGTGCGTGTTTGTTGGTGGCTATTTATATGTTTCTGCAGATAAGTGCTCGATTTGTTAACTTTTATCCGGAATAGCTCACAAACAAATAATTTTAATTTCTATTTATTCACCTTATGGCCTGTGTATGGTGTGCCAATGCTCAAATACGTATTTCTCAAATTGAATTGCATTAAGTTTGACAGTTTGACCACTCAGCTGTAGGTAGTTCAAGAATCACCTGCCCATAGAAATTGTTTAGTCAGATTCTTTTTAGTCGTTTAACCCTTCAAAACGATCAATGCCTGCAACCAAAACTTTAAAATTCTAAATGATGTATCGCAAGGTGTTTGAATATGATTAGCAGCTTGTCAAAAATGCGTTAGACCACAGAATATGTAAGAACAACAAGTTTAGAATCAAATTTATTGAAAAGAAATCGGAAGGGTTGATCAAAAACATCAAGGAAATAAGGATTTTGGGGAAATTAACATCTGTGGTGTTGCCTGGAAGATTAACTTAAAGTGCTCTTTTCCATCAGAAGTTACCTTGAAAAGGTCTATCGGCTAAGCTTAAGATAACTGCAAATATTTTGAACTAAGATAATTAAAGTCAATAAAGTAACTTCATGTACTAAATATTTTTTTGTGGTAGGTGTCGGAAAACATGTCCTTACCAGCAATATAAAAAGAATTGCGTGTTAAAAACTTACAGAGTCGACAAAAGCGACTCTGCAACCATGTTTCAAAAGCCACACCGCAAAATTGTTATCTTGTACCCACTAATTATTCTTAAACGGTCATAAAACATGGCAGTTCATATCGATGAAAGGACCCCGTGACGATATTTGTAGTCGATGACGATAAAGATAGAGCAACCTACCGCTACAGTTGTACGGAGGGGTGCTAAATCGTCTCGACACACATTAACATATCAGTTTACATTGTTTTGCATAATTAGTAGCCTATTATAATCCCATAAAAAGGGTTAAATTTGTTTTAGTTGTTTTTGTACTTGCATAAAAAAAAGCTACGGCCTTTTATACAAATTAGGAAACGCATCATCATCATCATCGGTCTTTTTCCACCCACTGTTGGGCAAAGGTTTTTTTTCTTCTATGCAATAAGGCAAAACATTAAAAAACTGTTTAGGTTTAGGTAACTTACTATAGAAGACCTAAAAGGTGCCATTGCTTTATAAACCCCTACCAAGATGAATTTGCGGTCCGCAACGCGATTGGCATGCTAAAATTACCATCATACACACTCAGTTTTTGTGAAGCACAAGGACACAACTGCAATGCTCGGGCTATCAGTTCTAAAGGCGGTTCCTCACCGGGAGCATTGGCCTGTAATGTACTTAAATTCAGATTCGAGAAACATCAGTGAAGGAGGAGAACCGAGGACTACAGTGCGTCATGGTACAATTTGTAAAATTAGGCTAGGCGCAAACGAACCACCGCCTGCAGCCACCGGTTGCGAGCGAGAAGCTGTTTACACGCTTCTTCATACATTTTGTACGAACTTACCGCACACGCGTCACCGGTGGCGGCCACTCGCTACAGCAGTGTCTGCGACTCGCCACTTGTCGCAGCTGCGCGCCACACTAGACGCCGATTCTCACCACTGATACTCACTCACTCAGTTAACAGCTAGGCGTCCTACGTATCGCACGTGTCAATGTAATGTGGTCACTTCCGAGCACTGTCGCACGCTTCCGCGACTAGTGGTGGATTTCTTTCCGGCCCTTGTGGGGACACGGAGAGGGGCCTCGAGGCTCGACGACCCCTCGGCCCTTGGGTTATGCTAAAAAATGCTTTTTCTTTTAGCTTGATTAAATTTGTGTTCATTTTGTTGCAAACGTGGCGGTGGCGCGCTACAGCCACCGGTGGCTGTGGCCAGTGGTCCGTTTGCGCCTAGCCTTAGAGTGAGGAAGGTCAACCGAGAATGCCGATATCTGTGACGATAGCAGCTTGATCTGATATTAAAAACAGCTGATTCGATTACAATATGATGCTCAAAATCAAATTTAATTAAATTTTACATTACAGGCTCGCGTCAGTCAGGGAGGAAATATTGTAAAGTTAGTACTCACAAACAAAACTTTCAATTTTAGATTACAAGCGAATGCTCGTCAGTGAGGCAAAATTGTGTCGTTATGCTCACAAAAGAATTTTGCAAACATTATAGGCGAATGCTCGCGGTGAGGGAGCGGCTTCATTGTGCAGTTTCTGCATAAATTATTAGTTACGCCGTTCTATTAAGTAGAATAAATAGTAGCTAAACTACGTGTATGAGTGAACAATGTTCGTGTTCCATCAAGATACGTGCAGTCAATTGTTGGAAGTGCACATCGTTGTAAACCATACACTCTATCCACGGTAACTATATACTGTGAGCGGTAATTTCCGTGACAATGTCATGGACAAGCATGGTAGCCCGGTGCAGTTAAAGTTAGGTACACGATAATAGACAGTTTCCCAGATAACTACTAACAACACAGCTACTTAACTAACAGATAGTTAAGTAGCTGTGTGGTGCCGGCTTAGAATTCGCACCTCAACTCTTCCCGCGGGTGTCGTAAGAGGCGACTAAGGGATATCCACCGGGGGCGGGCAGCAGCGCTCCCTGCAGAACAATTCTACCACCGAACTGGGATCCCCAACCCGCATACCCAGCATGGGGATTATGGGAATTATATGCGATAAAAGCCAATAAGGCGCTTATCAGGGCGAGGCCTGCGTCCACTAGTGGACCAATACAGGCTGTTGAGGTTGAGGTTGAAGGATGTTAAACGAATAAAATGATTTAAATTTTCAGCGAGCAAAAAATTTTCATTGACTCTTGTTTTATGGTAGCGCACCATTAATCGTCTTTTGGATTAGTTTGATGTTTAATTTTGGGTCCTACCTACCGGTTCATCATCATGACGTACCGTGTAGCGTACCATGCATCTTTCGAAGATAGCTTGTCACGTACCTTCGAGGACAATAGATATTTAAACTCGTATAGGCAGAGTGTAGTCGGTCAATGTGTAAATCATGACAGATAGCGTCATAACATAAAACTGAAAACAACTTTATAATCGCTATAAAGCTATCATACCGCATTGAAATGTCGGTAACAGCGTATAGAAGCCGCCTCATACATTATCAGCGATTCCTGTCACAGCAAAAAGTAAATTAATAACCCCAAAGCTCCGTCATATGCAAATCGTCATATCCCCTCGCTAAGAACGATATCTAGCACATCAGGGCTCCCATCGTACGTCTTGTTTAAAATTCGTTCCCCGCGACTCTGATATGCAAACGACGGGCGACATTCGAATACAAAAAGCTCGAGCGCGGTGGCAGCGAGTAAATCAATCGATCAACGCCGGATATAGTCGTAGGAATACGTCTTCATTGTGTTCATTAGCGTCGCGTCGTGGCGGACTCGCGGCCCGCACCTGCCTCAAATGTCCCGCATTCCGCAAAAAGCCCACGAATTGAACACCCCTGCAGTATGGAATAATCGTCGGTTCATTGAATCTAATTCATTGGAGGTCCGCTTATAATGTAAATTCAATTCCGTGGATTGACATTGTTCTTTCGGCATTTGCGTAAATTGGCTATACTTAAGGGTGGTCTGACTAGCAGCGCATTGCAAGAGTGGTTTTGGTAGTTTCAGTAGAAGACATCACCAAGACTATTTAATTAATAAAAGGAACGTTCAGAAGAAAGGGACACACGCACTCTCATTGATTTTTTTTCGCTTTTCGTTCAATTGCCGAGGCGCTTGGCGTACAAAAACACAATGCCATCGATTGAGACCGTTACAAGCCATTATACGCTATTAACACCCTAATTACGGATCAAACGATGAAACCACAACTCTTGCAAGTCCCAGCTTTACTTTTGTGTCGTAAAAATTCACGGCGGGAACTGTAGTTTAGTGGTTTTGTAAATTACATTTTCGTTCTGCGTAATATCGGTAAAATACTGGGGAACAATGGTGAAACTTACATTGTCTACGTCTCTCAGCATTAATACAGGCATGATTCGGTCTTTGTTTAGCCAATGTACTTACATACTTGTGAATACGGTAAAAAAAATCTTTATGACTGTACTGTAGGTACAGTCTTACAGGATACGTAAATATTTTAGAACTAGTGTTTGGATAATAAGAATTAATCGAAGTAAACTTCCCTTTAAAAATAGCTATAGATTCAGATTTAGTTTTATTTTACTGTTGTTTTCTGTGTTGTGTACCTACAAAAGTTAAAATATACTGAGAATGGATGAAAAACATACATACAGCAATGAATGCAATGCAACATTATGATTTGTTTACCAGGTATGATATTTATTATGTGGTGAGAGTAATTACGGGCTGGCTATAGAATTCATTATTTAAATCATTATGTATTTAAGTCATTCAGATATCTATAGACATTGATGCTGAGTTTTTGTTCAAGAAAGAATTGACCTTGCTATGTTCTACCTTTTGAACTATCTAAGTATGATGTACAGTCGGAGTCAAACAGTATACTGATTGACTCCGACTGTACATCATGCTCCTATAAGAGTCCATACAATCGTTTTCAACTTCACAATCTTGCAGGGTAAAAATGCTTTACAAACCTCTTTCAATCCATGAAAGGACGATTTTTTTTTCATAAAGTTCGAGATATTCTGATATTCGACCTCTTTTACCTATTAGAAAATATTTTCTCGCTAGTCGTGGTGAAAAGTTGTATGTCGAGAGCAAATATTTTTTGTTTCGTATCTTTTAAATCCCTCGCTATCTAAGCAGTCTACTACTTCCTTTACTCACTCGCTCGTGACTCTATTCTAGACTGCTTCGCTAGCTCGGGATTTAATATCGACACGTTCAAAAAAATATTGTTTTAGCCCACTTGTTGAACAGTCAGCAAGTCAGTCAGGAACCATTTTTATTTGAGCAGCAAAAAATACATTTATTATATCCATGATAAGAAAGTTTGTGATTATCGAAAATTGAATATGAATGAATAAAAAAGGAAACTGTAGCATTTGGGGCCGACTGTACATAACCATAAAAAATACTAACCACAAACCACAGCAACTTCCGTATTTTTGTAGTGAATTTTTTAATTCCTGTAAATTTCTACAGAAATAATGTGAATTGTTTCGAATGTAAGGAATGAATTGTGGGTTACAATTTACACGTAAGGTGTAGGACAATTGTAACCTCAACGGACGACTATTCAGTTCACATTCAGTTGTTGTTTGTTTATTTTTCCCACACGAAACAAAATAAATAAATATGTATTCAATGTTTTTATCACTAGTATTCAGAGATTCCAAAGTGCTGTGTGGTTCCGGCTTAGAATTTGCACCACTCCAACTCTTCCCGCGGGTGTCGTAAGAGGCGACTAAGGGATATCCACCGGGGCAGGCAGCAGCGCCTCCTGCAGAACAATTCTACCAGCGAACTGCGATCCCCAACTCGGATGCCCAGCGCGGGGATTATGGGCACTACCCCCATGAAATAAAGGCCAATAAGGCGGTTATTAGGGGGAGGCCTGCTCAAGTAGTGGACCATTATAGGCTGTCGAGGTAAAGTTGAGGATTCAGATTTTAAGTACCTACAGTGTCGGTTTAGGCTACCGATATCCGGATTGGGGCTGGAGCACAGAAATGACTGGAGAAGCGTTAAGCTTGTCGCAGATCAGGACCGCACAGCACAAATATGGGCTTAAACTCGTAATATTTAGCCTCGTTGGTCTAGCGGTCAGCTTGTTCAACCGCTGATTATGAGGTCCTGGGTTCGAATCCCGGGTCCGGCCAATAGTTGTTACTCGGATTTTTCTAGCAAGAAAAATTCACAGTAGCAGCCCGGAGTCAGGAAGTTGGCGGTGTTACAACCCCGTGCCTCGGAAAGCACGTTAAGCCGTTGGTCCTGCGCCGGATCTCTCCGCGGTCGTGTCGATCTGTCGTCCCATCGGATTATGAGAGTGAGGGAATAGAGAGTGCACCTGTGTTTGCGCACACACTTGTGCACTATAATATGTCCTGCGCATCTGGCTAGTCTCCGATGAGACTGGCCGCCGTGGTCAAAATTCGGCTAGGAGGAAATTATTATTTAGATGCATTTCATAATGACGTCAAAGTTCCTTCTGGGAAAGCGTGCTTCCTCTAAGGCCACATCTTCACTTACTTTAAGTGAGTTGGTGGCCAAACGCTTGACCATTATCAATAAAAAAAAGATAACAGACAGCTCACGGGCTACTCGTTTAAAACTTGTGAGAAGCCATTTTGTCACTGTAAAATCTAGAGACATCAAGTTTAAGCCCATTTTTGAATGTTTATTTTTGTGTTGTAGGGTAGCGGTGTTGGATGTTTGCGCTGAGGCTTTTAAACTTATACATACCTTTGATTACTCTCTAGTGACTCTCAAACACAATTGAGGTAGACATTTTAGAAAATAAATAAATAATCATGATAATATTTTGGTTTTAACGAGTTATAAAACCAGTTATCTGTTTCGCCACCACATATGTTATGTTATGTCTATCATAATAAACCCTAAATGTGGAAGCACTAGTAAAGATGCTTGATTTACGGATAGGACTTTTCTGGAATCTACCGCTTTAAATGTTGTAGATTATGTGATTAATCAATATAATACTAGCTTCTGCCCGCGGTTTCGCATGCGTATTTTAGTAGCCTAAAATCTAAGTTAGGCTTTGCTCTAAACGTACGCCAAATTTCATCGTGATCTGTTCAGTAGTTTTGGAGATCGTATGTAACAAAAATTCGATTTCACAAACTTTCGGCTTTTTTATATTAGTAGGATATAAAATGAATCCTTTGGTTAAAGCATCGCGCGTGAACGGCTGGACCAATTTCGCTAATTCTTTGTTTGTTGTATTTGTTATTGGACACAGGCAAAGACAACAGACAACAGGAGAAGGTTCTTATGAAAGAAAAAAATAATCAAGTTGGAAACATGTTGCAAACATTTAGTTTCACGCGGTCGAAGCCCCGGGGCGCAGCTAGTTAACATAAAAATCTGACTCCCTCACTCACCTATCATATAGGTACGAAGATTTAATTAGCTTTCACCAATAAACTACCTATTTTGTATTTGTATTTGACTGAACAAAGGAGGTACACAGATCTGAATCCAAGCTGAAATTGCTTAGCTCATATAAAATACTGCAAACGACACGAAACCACCGCTATGTAAAGAAATAAACCTTATTAAGGCGCTTTATCACGCCGTCCAAACGTGTAGTCCCGGGTATTTACGAGTACGGGTAAGTATATGCTTTATGTTGTATTTAGAACAGAAGAAAACGTAGAATAAATTTAACAGTTTACTGAAATCTGTCTATAAAACTAATTATTCATTCTGGAATTGAAGACATGAGTGGACGAAGGTGTTATGTCGCATTTTTTTGAATTTTCGGTTTTTCATCATTAATAAATAAATAAATAATGCTGGACAATCCACACAGCACCATCTAGCCCCAAAGTAAGCTACTCAAAGCTTGTGTTATCGGTACTAGATAACTGATATATTTAATACATTATTAACATTTTAAATATATATTATATTTTTATATTTTTTTTAATATATATATTACACCCAGATCAACGGAACAAATTTCTGCTGATCGTACACAAATTTGCTCCGAGGCGGAAATCGAACCCGCAACCTCTTGTATCAATGTACTAGTTATGTCACTACAAAAGTCCTGGCATCTTCAGATTTCATACTTTAAGCGTAAACAAAGAGAAAAATAATGGATGAAGGGGGTATGTACACGAAACACCACATTTCTTAGTGGAAGAACGTGTTAAGGGTACTTAACCCTCGACTTCAATAATATATCACAAAACCGTACATAGCTCCTTCCATCCTTGATTTAATTCCAGCTGGTGAGGGAATTTCCCTAAATCCTGTCTGAATTAATGCAAATCGGTCAATTTGTAAAGCTAATAGGTATTATTTGAGTGAACTGCAGCATTAATACCTGCACTGCATTTGAAACTAGCTTGGGCGTTGACACTACCACACAGTTTGTAAAGCTTCGTTCGGTAGTGTCATCGTTTCAATAGGTATTTAAGATCCTTTATGTATAAATGTTCTGAATAAAGATATTACTGCAAGGCTTCAGCAATGCGACCCAGAGGAGGGCGTGTAACGACACGCCTAACAGGCTCGTCAAGATCAGCGTGTGCAAGATCAGAGGCGGCACTCAATATAAAAAAAAATAGAACACTTTAATTGTTCGCAGCATGCATTAAAAGAAGTGTCCAGAATATAGTGAACACGTTCAATTTTAACGTGAATGCGTTAAATATGGTCGTGGACGGTCCTTTTTAAGATAAGCTCTTTTAACGCTGTAACGCTTTAAGGTGCATGTATGACTCAAACTAGCGCCGCTGCCTTTTCTTTCTTATTATTAAATTACCTATTATTACTTATTACTATTCTTATGATTAAAATAAAGCTTATGATAGGTACCATAAACTGTACATTGGACTTTTAAAAATTCATTTGATTAACGTAATTTTAAGAAAGACAAGGAGAGCTTAAACGAGCTCAATGCATTTTACCGACATAAAGTTGATGCGGTTTATGAACTAAACCGAGTTCAGGAGCTGTCATTTCACACATCATATTCGTAATACCTATTGTATTACGAATTTTAATTCGATCAAGAGCAATTAGTTTTGTGAATCTTAGTTTTGGCCGTGATATTGGAACTAAGTAGGTATCATATCTTTTGCATCTTAACTTCAGCAGTCTATTCCCACACAGAGATCAATAAGCAAAAAAATCATTTATTTTTGACATTTGCTGTCAGTTTTGACATAACCTGTCATTGTCTGTTACATCCGATATTTTTCTAAATTTAATAATTTATACCTTGTTGATTTTCTGAGTTGAGCAACTTGAGTTGAGCAATGAGGAACAAAATTAGTTCCCAAGGGTCCCATTGCTCAATTTGCTCAACTGAGTTGCGCAATTGAGTTGCACAAAAGGGAACTCGCGATTTGTCGTTTCATCTATTACTTACCACGGTGTGCCGTCGTATCGCACCCGTGTCGTCGCGATACGAACACACCTAAAAGCGGAGGACCAGCGAGCGGCAACCCATAAACGTAGTCAACCGTCCATTTTCCCGCTATCGCGACTACAGCGTCGGACACGCAGGCCTTTACTACTGCCTCGAACCGATTCGCCTTAACTTACAACCCTTACAAGCGACACTGTCCTCTATTGTAGCATAGTTTTAAGGTTGTGTTTGCTTTGTATGAGAGAAGGTTTTAGGATATTTTGGAGTGGGATGTTGTATATTTAGCATAACGATTCGAGCACCCCTTAACGCAGCATGCTTGGTCACGCTGCCCTCCGACGTTGGTCGCAATTTCCAGAGCGGGGCTTTTCGTGAAAAGTGCTGCGACGGTATGCTAATGAGATATTAATAATATGAAAATGGAAGGAAATTAGGTAAGGTTGTTATTTGGGTTAAGTGGATTACATTTTTTAAGGTTTGTGCTTTTAATAAGTAACCAGTTATGTAAAAACGTGAATGTTATTGTTAATATTTGCCTTAGTCAACATTTCACATAAGGTACTGCTTTAGAGAAAACTTTCCTTGGCTATTCATCCTGCGATTATCGTTGAATTAGCACTTTTCAGGTGCGTTGTAGATATTCTGTTTCTGAAACGTAGACGGCACAACTTTGCGTTTGAAACCCCTGTAAACACAAATCGCAAAGTAAGTACCTACCTTACCAATTCCGACTACAAAACACCAATTTCACTATCTGAGAACAGCAGAAATCGCAGTAAATTGTACAAATACCAACCTCCACCAAAAGCCACCATGTCTATGTAAACATCATGATTATCTATGCACCCTTACCCCTGAAAATACATACATCAACGTCATGTCGCGGGCAAACTCGCATTTCAGGTAAATCCAATTTGTGCGGCTCGTCCGCGAGCCGTGGCTGGCCGTAATTATTCACGTGTTATGACATCTCATTTGCATATAATCGGTAAAGCAGTCAGTATAGACCTGTTTTCCATTGGGAGCTAAGAAATAGTACCTATCTTATCTTGACATTTACTTTTAGGTTCGTTCGTTTTGCTATTTAATTGCGATCAACGATTCAGTCTCAACTCTCAAGGGACTGGTAAGAATAGCGCATTTGAAGATACTTATAGTTAAGAGAGTTGCAAAGAAGTTGAAATGATGATGAACGATTCTAATCCAAAAATAGTCTAATCCAAACCAATCCGACCGACCGACGTGGCGCGGCGGGCGAAGGCCCGCCTGCGACGCAGGAGCGGGTTCGATTCCCGCCCTGGGACAAATGTTTAACGATCTGAAAATATTTGTTCCGGGTGCTCTGGGTATCTTCTACGTATAATAAAAAATATCTATTTTAAGTAATGAATATCAGTCATCTAGTACCCATAACAATGCTCTGCTTAGTTTGGGGCTAGATGATGCCGTGTGGATTGTCCAGCATTATTTATTACTAGTTTATGCCCGCGGCTTTGCACGCGTTGCTTTAAACGTTTAAAGGTGATTTCTATCACATGGGAACTGATTTATGGGATAAAAAGTAGCCTATTTTTGATTACAGGATTAGAATTACCTGTATGCAAAATTTCAGCCCGATCCATTAAGTAGTTTTGGCGTGAAGAGGTAACAAACATCCATCCATCTGTACATCCATCCAAACTTTCACATTATAATATTAGTGTGATTATATATTTAATTTTTTAATTTTTGTAAGTAAGAAGCACTTTTGTTTACTTATTTATTGCTAAAATCGGCTCGCAGACAAGAAGATGATTTAAGCATATACGTATGACCCGTGTTGATGGCTACTAGCTAAGTTTTAGTTTATGTATTTTCGATTATGGAAACCAGTTGGGCTAAGATTACGTTTGGCTAAGAAAATCTCAGTATGATGAAACTTGAACCTTTTAACTTGAAGCTTTTCAAATAGCTAACTAATTGAAGCAGGTAAGAGTGAATAACACGTCATAAAACATAGGTAGCAGCTTTGACTACTCAAGACTTCAAGTTGAAAGGTTTAAGTCTCAGTATGATGAAACTTAAACTTTTCAACTTGAAGCTTTTCAAATAGGCGACTCATTGAAGCAGGTAAGAGTATACCACGTCATAAAACATAGGAAGAAGCTTTGACGCTAGAATCTGGTCTACATGTGGAGGTAACAGCTTTGACGCTAGAATCTGGTCTGCATGTGGAGGTAGCAGCTTTGACGCTTGAATCTGGTCTGCATGTGGATGTATCAGCTTTGACGTTAGAATCTGGTCTGTATGTGAAGGTTGCAGCTTTGAAGCTAGAATCCGGTCTGCATGTGGAGGTAGCCTTTATGCGTGAGGTAAACCATAGCCCATAAGGCAGGCCATTCACACGAACCATTCTTATCTTGATCGAAGTTGGCCTATGAAAAGCCACGCTAATTAAAAAATAAACTGTTCTATGATGGTTCGTGAATAATTCACGGTAGAGGTTTATCTACCCGTGGAAATGCTTTTTGTTAGTAATCACCTGGGTAGATCTTACCTCGGTGTTGTTTGTGATGATAGGTATAGGTAAAAAGACGAAAATCTGAAACTAAACCTTAATTTTCTAGAAAATTTTCAGGACAATTCTTGAGTCGCTGATAAATAAATACCTAAATTTATCTATTTTTTATAAAAAGAAAAGATTGATTACTACTTAACTTCAAAAAAAATTACTAAACGGCTAAAATTTTTCACACAATCTCACTTAGGGGAGAGGGGTATCATTTTTTTCTAAGAATGTTAGGGTTTTCGTTGCGTGTTGGCGCGAGATTCCAATTTGTAATACAAAATCGTTAAGATTTGCGGCATATAACTCTTCCATTACCTAGTTTTATTCCTTGTAGAACGCCGAAAAACTTGAAACCACAAATAAATTTGAATCTCGCGCCAACACGAAATGGGGTCGAATATCGCCAAAATCACCTTACGTAATACTCCGCTCAGATGTCAGGTCTTGCGCGCCCCCTACGCCAATAAAAGTATGCAAAAGAATTTCAGATTTTCAAAAATAGGTTTATAATAGATGTTTTTCAGGGGCTGTTTTTGAGAAGCTTTTTTACCCGAAAGCGCACGCGAAAGATATCGCGAGCGGGTCAGCTATTAATAAATAAATGACTTATTGTTTTTTGACAAAATTGTTGTTTTCGAAAACTTTGATATGAATATGGTCTGAAATAGATTTGGTTATTGAGAAGTAAAGTAAATATTTGATAACGCTCTTAAACCAATTAGTAAAATGCGACGTTCAAGTGAACGACCACACAGAAAACAGCATAGAATTAGTAAGATAGCGGTATTTTTTCTGATACCAATCAGCATTTTCCGAGCAGCACAATAAGCAATTGGAAAGCTCGAGATGTGTGTGAAGCATGCTATTTGCATGGCCTGAGCCATTTAGCTCATATCTATGCATATCGCCTTTCCGAAACCCATTGTGCCCAGTGCAGACCGCGAAGCGAGCAAAATCGCCTCCTTTATTTGCGAAATGCGGTAGCGTTGGGAAAACTTGGAAAACGTAGGGTGTGGTCCAATCCAAATTAGTGGAAAATACTGAACTGGGGTGCAAAATTTTAGACGCTAACATATAAGTTAAAATATCTGAGTAAAACTCTTATAAATGTAGTTTTACCAACCTAGGATACTTTTTTTGAGTGTTTGACAAAAGGAAGATGCAGTGAGACAGTGCAGACTGAATAATAATAATCGATGTGGTAGGTACAATACAAGGTGGACCAAACAATGGCGTCATAATTTTAAATTTTAAATTTGATGTTGAAATATCAACATCAAATTATAAATGTCGAAAATTCAACTTCGTCTCGCTCAAACGTAAATTCTTCACTTTCGATCAAAAATTTTGTAACTTTCTTTACTGTTAGAAAGCTGATTATTTTATGCAAGAAAGTACGATCCAGAGGATAACAACAAAAACCCTAAAATTATACTCACAAACAAAACGTAAAAAACATAAATCGAAAACTACGAAAAATTGGGGAATAGACATGGGGTATTTTCAGGTACCCCCTGGTGAGGCATTATTTTTTTTGACGTCACTGTTTGAACCACCCTGTATAAAGGGACTGAAAATTTCAAAACATTTTGTGCAAATTTATAAAATTGACAAAATTTGGCAATAATTATTATCTGCTGACATCGATCAACGTTTTCGCCGGGGCCGCGGAATATTTAATCGAAGTCTACTGTCTAAACGGCTGAACGGGTCTTAATAAAATTTGGCGTGGAGATAGATTGTATCCTGGGGACAGACATAGGTTACTTTTTATCTTGGAATAGAGCGTGCAAAGCCGCGGGTAGCAGCCAGTATAACATAAAAGTCACAACTTTCACCTTATGCAATGAGTCTGAATTTCTGAATAGGAAGGAATCCACGGCTTTCCCATACGAATGAATGAATGAATGAGTGAACACTTTATTGCACAAATTAATAAAATAACTTATATCTAAATAAAATAAAAACGTTCAATAGGCGGCCTTATTGCTTAAAGCAATTTCTTCCAGGCAACCTCATTCATTAGGTACTACCAAAAGATACAAGTAACTTACTAGTTGGTAGTGCACATAATACAGGAATATATTTAATACAATTCAAATACAAACATTATACCTATAGATAATTTCACATACTTACATAGATACAGCTAATAACCAAGCTACAATGACATCAAAAGTGACTGGTTAGGGCGAATTAGAAATAATGAAAGTTTAAATGGCTGATGATAGGAAATGGGAATTGAGTTGGGATTTGAAAGAGTAGATGGAAGGAGCAAGTTTGATAGCGATAGGCAGTTTGTTCCAAAGACGTACTGCCTGTATACTAAAAGAGTTGCCATAAAAGGATTGGGATTCCAATTAACAATGTCACGTTGAAAAGTCTCAATGTTTAGCTAATAAACAATTTGATTACTGTTATTAAGTAGGTACCTAGTTAATAAGTGGCGCTATAATATAAGGCTAATGTTTAATTTTTCTAATTTCACAATATACAAACTTTTTATTTCTATTCTTGATGATTTGGTGCCCACTTATTTAGCTTTGCTAGTTTAACTTACATTCAAGTCGCACAATCTGGCGTCTTAAATAATAATTAAATAAATAAATATGCTGGACAATTCACACTGCATCATCTAGCTTGTAAATGTTGATGGTTGGTTATGTATTTGCTAATGTCCCTTGGTTCAGTATGATAATGATACCTCGTAAACACTCATACTGATGAAGTCCCTCGTTAAGGGATGAAACGTTGGTGTTCTTGCAACACAAACTAGATTCGTAGTTAACCCGCTTACATTCATAATGAATCGAAAACTTATAGTTATAGCACACCGGTTACCTACGGGCCATTACACCCCTGAAGATGTTAGCATATTTAATGCGTAAAGCCGACACACCGAATTGTGAAACATGTGGTGTTATGGAAGATGTTCACCATTTTTTAGAAGAGTGTATCCGTTTTCAGCAAGAAAGACAATCGCTTTGCTTGTAATGTAAGGTACCTATTTGTAAAAACTTTCGTAGTTTGACGAATTCGCGCCTGTACCGCGCACTGAGTGCGCGCAGGGACGCGGTACAGGCGCGACGCGAACCGCACTCACTCTGATGAAGTACCTCGTTAAGGGATGAAACGTTGGTGTTCTTCCAACACAAACTAGGTTCGTAGATAATCCGCTTACATTCATAATGAAGTACCTATGTGTGTTTACTTCCATGGTTACTTATAGATAAGTAGCTTTAAGACTAGTTTTGTTTATTTTGTTGTATTCATATTCTTGTTTCGTTATATTTTCTTTTTGTGAAACTTATATTCAGAAAGTACTTTGTTATGTATATAATAGGACTGATATATTAATTAATATAGCACAAAAGTCCTTAAAATAAATAAATAAAAACCTGCTGTGCTAACCATACCCATCCTTCACCAGGTATGTAACGTAGGTAGTGTAGCTACATTCAGCTCAGACCACATATCTGCGTTGGAAACCGTTTGTGAAATGACGATTAAGAACGGTTCTTAAGAAGTCTTTGTTCGATCGCAGTTCAGATAACCCGAACCATTGTAGAGTCCAACTATAGGTATTCAAAGTTTCAAACCATACGTTAATATAGGCCAATATTATTTTAGGCGGGTAATTATCGTGGATTGTAAAAGTACAAAGACAAGTTAGAAACCTTCAGATATCATCTTTAATAATTCACCTCGTTAGCTCGATCCATTGTCAGGATTCGGTTCTCACGTCATTTAATTACTTAACAGTTTGAAAGGTAATTAGCGATTGAATTAGAATTACGATAGAAGTTTTAATAATAGCTCTCGTGCGTGATACATTGGGAATCAAGTTCTATGAGTATAACGTGACACTCAACTATTGATAAACCTTTTAATAATGGAAATCGGTTTAATCGGACATTCCCATAGAGTAGTCGAGTAATTACATAGACGATTGATTTCCGTTACTGAAATTGTTTGGTTGGGTTGTCTAGGGGAAAACTGCCCACATAGAGCTGTATTTATTGACATAGTTGGTCACAAGCGGCAGTTGCTTTTTTTCTGTTAATGTATGTAAATGGGAAACAATTAGGCGAGTTAATACACAGGGTACGCAGTAGGCAAGTGCGCCTCGCTCCCCTTCCGCCATATGTTGTAGGCGGGCGGCGCTCAGCGTAGCGTGCTTTATAAAACTTTGGCGTTTTATTTGGCTGTTTTGGAATGGGGTTGAAGGTAAATTTTTAGTTTTATCGTTAATTTCGTTCAATAAACTTGTTAAGTACCTACCTACTAAAGTATCAACCCGGGACCGATGTAGATAGTATTTATCTGTTATAGAAAGAGGGTTGTTATATCTGTAAAAGGACTTGCATTTGATAGATGGCAAATTATTTAAAAAAATATTATATCCGAATTTTATTTTGGCTGAGGTCGATCGGGATATTTAGTAGAAATCTATATCCAGAAACTAGGTATTCAACGACAGCTACTTCTGTTAAATTCGGTTTAAGGTTGAAGGCTTCGAAAAGCAATTTTAGCTATACTAACGACGCGTTTTTGAAAATTTACAAAGTTTCGCAATATTTTGTCGTTGATTATATCTACTTATTAAGCGAAACTTGTATTTAGGCTGTTGCAACCGATATAAAGTTATCAGGTACCAATATTATACGCCTTTTATCTAATTTAATCGTCAGTTACAAGTTTATACCTTCTCTACTTAGTAGAAAGTTTTTACTATAGTAACTTGTGTTAGTTACTTGTGCGAGTAGATAAATCCAGATGCAAAATCTAGTCAGCAGGTTAGCTTAAAAATTGGTAACTACCTGAAAATTGATAACTGGTAACTATATAATATCTAGATTTTGCGTCTGGATTTAGGTACCTACTAGCCAATTTAGCTTAAAAAGTGGTAACTACCTAAAAACTGTAGAAAGTACTACTTTCAAAGCGAGTTACTATATCTTGATTCAAATCTAGCCAGCTTAGAGTTTAGCGTAAAAACTGGTTACTACCTAAAAACTGTAGAAAATAGGTAATCTACCTTATAAGCGACTAAACCCACATGCAAAGTATAGCTTAGCGTAAAAGCAAGTAAATACCTAAAAACTAGAAACTATGTAGAAAGTGAGCTACCTTCTAAGCCAGACTTACAAGTCCAGATGTAAAATCTAGCCAGGTTAGAGTTTAGCGTAAAAACTGGTAAAAACTAATCGCAAGGCAGCCGTGGGTGGAGCCCGAAGCCCCGCCCCCCGTTGAAGCGCAGTCATTGGGCGGGCGCCCGAGATTGTCCGCGCGTCGAGACGCGACAAATACTGCTAATGAACCTTTGACTTTCATACCTGTTCCTATACTAGGTTATTGAAATACTTATAAAATTGATAAGAAAACATTATTTCTATTTGTGTGTTGCTGTTAGGGATAGGCTATTAGTGGAATTCAGCACGCTAATTGGATGGATCGACCGAGGGAAGTGGACACTACGGGGACCGGATATGATGAACTAAAAAAGACGAAGAAAGAGACTTTACGTACGCAACGAAAACAGTATAAAATAATAAATATAAATAATGCTCGACAATTCACACAGCATTATCTAGCCCCAAGCTAAGCAGTTTATCTAGCTGGTACAGCAGAGTGATTTATTAAGATATATAGATAGATGGTTTATTTGGCTTACAAATGGACAGCACAAAATACAATCAAACATAGACAAGTAGGTAGGTATATTAAACAAATTTAAAATTAAAACTTAAGGTACATAATAATTGCTTAGATTCTAAAAGTGATATATGTATGCACATACAAGATGCACACTAACCTAGCCTACCCGTGACAAGTACCTAGGTGTGCCAGTGCTGCCGAGGCTGCATTTAATTATTTAATTCATTGTTTGTTATGAACGTGGGCTAAGTTCCTGTCCAAATAGACTTTTCTTCGACTTCTACAACCATAATTATTATTGTCACAACCATAAAGTATAATATATATTTCAGAAGGCTATCTTTTTTATTTTTGTTCGTCTTGAATAATAAAATACGCAAGTGCTTAATGTATAAGCACTGGCATATTTTTATTATATAGTACCTTTGTGGAAGGTATCTACTGACAATCAATCTTACAAGTTTAGCTATTTAACAAACTATTGGTAGACTTCTATTCAAACTCTCGCGTGATATGTGTGAAAATCAACAACAAAATCCAACGAACCCTGACACAATCGAGACAAAAAAGGTAGCGGCCTCGATCTAAATGTGAATAGTGACTTTGTTCTTCAGGTAACGCCAGATCATGTGACACATACCGCTTGGGTGGTCCAAAACAGATACCTCGTACAGTTTGAGCATATTAGGATGGAAAATATGGAAATGTGCCACGTCTATGCAGCTTGTATTGTTTTTACAGTGACGACAAAATGTTGCGTATCGAATAATTACCAACAATACGAGCAAATGATGTAGAGCCCTTTGGGTGGTGGGTTACTACCGTTTTTCCTTTGGTTAAATACTTCGAAGCCTTTTTCTACAGGATCTTCCTAATATATTTTTTATAATCCTATCTCGTCCCACTGGTGAGCAAAGGTCTCCCCCAGACATCTGTGGTCGGGAGACCACAGAGACCCGGAGTGGTGGGAAGCACTTCGGGTTAAAAGCTACGAGATCGGCCCGCCACCTTTTGACGTGGCCGACCCCGTCGTCGCCTCCCGTCTTCTGGCTACCACGGAGTGTGGGCCCATCTCTTCGGGTGCCTACGACTGATGTTGCCGACCCAATCCCACTTTAACCTGCCAGTCAAATTAAAAATAAACTTTATTCTCAAAGAAAATTACAATAAAATAATAAGAATAAATTAGAACTAGTATTTAAAATTGAAACAATTGAGCTAACTGCAGACTAATTGCAAAAAATCTACAGGTAGCTCAACTGATCTATAGCAATACCAGTCGGAAGCGTCCCCAAGACGCTGGCTGCATTGCCCCGCTGTATAGCAATGCTGATGCGCTGTGCTAGATACTGACATGTCATAATTTTTTTAAAACCCGAAGAGCCTCGGTACCCCACGGACCTAGGGTCTCGTCTCCAAGAGGAGCAAATGTGTAGGCTCTGTCGAGACCGGCATATTTGCGCCTCTTGAGATCTTCGGCCAAATCTGCCGCTGCGCCTGCCTTCACGGATGTCCTCGGAAGATGGGAAGGCGCAAGTGTGTCGAAGCATGTAGCGTCCCACACAATGGGTCTCCCCAACTCCCATGGGACGAGTAAAAAAAAAAACTTAACTTCAAAAATATTTAAATTTAAAAATACTGTATCTATTTCAGTACACAATTGAAGTCTACTATCAGTACTTATGCACTGATGGTCAATTCAAATGTATTCGTGAGTGTATCGCGTATATCAGTACTATTCAAAAATTAACTTATGAGCGGCGAAAATATTATGATAAAATCACGAATACTACTGAATTGGCCCAAAAGCTGCTCGATCTCACTGCCAGCAGGTGCCTACACTAAGGTGCTACAAAAAGGTAGTAGGTACCTATAGATTCAAAAAAGTTTCCGTTACACACATGCATTTATAAACCCATGCTTTTATTTTATCCAGAAAGTGAGAGATCCATTCGTTTAATCGGTAGAGCGAAGTAAGTGAACTGCGTTCTCGCGAGCCATGTCCGTCGGTGCGATAAAGGCGGCGCGAGCGCATAAATAAATATATTCATTAGGTGACACCCACGGCCTATCTCGCACCTAAATCCTCGCCGCGGCCTCTGTCTGAAGATGCGACAGCGCACGGCTCGATAAAACAAAATAAAATGTCCCTTGGTTTTGTGTAAACGCTGACATAATGCTCTCTTTAGATATATCACCACCAACTTACATGGCTGGATAGAAATTAATTTGGATTGAGGAACTTAGACCTGTTGTTTCAACCAAGTTGATCAATATCCTACTAATATTATTAAGCCGAAAGTTTGTGAAATCTGAATTTTTGTTATCTAGCATCTCTAAAACTACTGAACAAATCAAGATTAAATTTGACGTACGTTTAGAGCTAAGCCTAACTTAGATAATAGGCTACTTATTCTACCGGAAATACGAGTGCGAAGCCGCAGGCTGAAGCTAGTTGATTATACATCAGTAAATAATACTAATAATCCTAAGTTCGGTACCTATTATACTAATAGAATAAATAAAGCTGCAAAAGCAACTTTGTCTACCTGTTACATTTCACGCTGAATGGCTGAAAGGATCGTACCTAATGAAGCTTGGTTGGCTGGTTCAAAATTATATTCAAAGCAAAGACAAAATTTTTTTTTTATTGCAAAGGGTCAGAAGCCGCAGCCAAAGCATAGTTTTCAATAAACAAATAGAATATCCAGATTTTTGTAGCATTCTGGGAATGACAGGACATTATACAATGTATAAAACTCGCCTATACTCGCCGTATAAGACGTTTAATCGTCTGTCAGTCTTATGTGATGGCAGATTTTAAAGTTTCTCCAACAACATATATTGGTCCACTGCTGGACGCAAGCCTCCCCCTGATAAGGCCTTTTATCTCATGGGAGGTATTGCCCATAATCCCCATGGTAGGCATGCGGGTTGGGGATAGCAGTTCGTTGGTGGAATTGTTCTGCAGGAGGTGCTGCTGGCCCGCCCCCAGTGAATATCCCTTAGTCGCCTCTTACGACACATCCGCGGGAAGAGTTGAGCCTAAGAGTTAAAGTTTGTCTACTTCTCCCGAAACAAACGGGCTTAAGCATAGTCTGTGACCATGGCTAGCCATTCCCATGGTTACAGACTATGCATACATCCGTAATAATACGTTTTCCAAAAAAAAACCCTATTACCTCAGAACTCAATAGATGTTGCGGACTTTTCACAGAAGAATAGAAGTTGTCATTGGGATGTCATATCTGACCTGAGTGTCCAACTATGCATGGCCCAAAGATCCTATGCATGGCCTATGCCAACGTAGTCATAGGATCTTTGCTATGCCATTATAATTTTAGTGACCCTAATTTATAGGACTGTCTTTTCAGACTGGTCGAACTGTTTTTAAATAAAATTAAAAACAAACGCCTCATTGCTAAAGGTTTTATTACATGGCTGAAATAAAAGGCTTCTGCAGAATATATTTTTTTTGAGTATCTAGTTGTTATTTCTTTATGCCTAATATATTTCATAATACTATTCTCAAACAATAAATTATTGTGTCAATTTATTGTTTGAGAATAGTATTATGAAATGAACTAAAATTACTCATTGAAAAGCGAGGTAAAAACCATTACCGGTAAACTTAGTATAAAATTCACCCATCAAAGTCAGAAAAGTTTGATAGTTGTTTGGTTAGACAGAAATAAAATAAATTTTAAAATAATTGCAGTATTTTCAAACAAAAGAGATAAACAGAGATATCAGGACAATCCCACGATGTTAGTGAGAACCCGAGATACGATCAAAATAAAAAATAAACAAGAAGTAACCTGAAAGTAAAACAAGGATGCAATTATAATGAGAGGCGTTACTTTGTGCTGCAAATATATTTTAATGCCTACTTTCCGTAGGTGTGCTTTTCTTTAAAGCTAAATACATATAATATTTTTATGGCTACAAACACTTAGTAAAAAAATTCAAAGAATCTTAATTGAGCTTCCCCGGACCTTACAAATGCCCTGGCTACTAGGCAGGTACACATTTTATGAGGAGATTCTCATGTCTGAATGAATTTATTAGAAGCTTTTTGAATTTATTTCCCAATTTTAACTGACGTTTTTAATAATATGTACCTACCCATCTCGCGGGACCTACAAACTTTTGGTTGTCTTTTGTGTTTTGTTCTTTTAATTTAAATTTATGTAAAATTCATGTTTTAGAAGGTAACATTACATTGTTATATTCTTAAATACTAACTTAAGATAGTTTTTTTTTTTTTTAAGTGTAAATATGTTTGTGTAATTGGAAACTCTAAATTATTAAGCTACCTACCTACTTATACCTACTTTATAGTTCTTAACTTCTTAGTAGATGACAAATTTTATTAAATAATATCTACATAAATAGATACAATCACCAAGAAAATACGAATGGGCATAATAATAAAACGTATTTAAAATTATAAAGGGAAGTGAGTTAGTAAGAGGTTTACATAATACAGCATATTACCATCCACCACCATATCCACCTTATTACGAGCGGATGCTAAGCTAACCTAGCTTGAAAAAAAATTAATTAAAATTATTATCTTATGTAGCCTTGTCTCTGTCCCATTATAACAATGTTCATTGGTTCAAAAGAGAGAGCTATACATTTACACCTCCACTTCGAAGAAATGGTAAAAGATCACCAATGTTCACTACTGTAATTCTACCACCGCTGCCGGTAATGCACCTGTCCCTTTCGAACAGTTCAAGCTCAGGCTGAACCGTACGAGTGCGAGTAGGAGTAGTTTCATTTGCGATCCCGATCAAAAGGTTCTAAGTTTTACGGTATTGACAAACGAAAATGAACTCTAATTACAATAGGGAAAGAATCAACAAAAAAATAAAGCCTTTTATTAGTCTTGAACCGTATCGAGAACGGGATAGAAGGTTGCACTGAATCGAGCGTTGCTTTAATTTTAACACGTTCGGAAATCGAATTAAGGCTGTTAGAGCGAGAGGTCCAGAGGCTTTATGCCGCGGAGCTAGTTTTTTGTTATTGTTTGGTGGTAGAGATTTTTTTCTAAGGCGTGCAAATGGGAGTAGGCGCGCGAGTGGGCGCGCCGAAGCGGCAAGCGCGCTCTTCAGTGTTGTGGCTGAGCTTCGAGCGAGCGCGTGCGGGAAGAGTGCTGTCCGTCACATAGGTGCTTCATACCTGTCACATGAACGTTTTCCGTGATCTTAGTGGACTGTTATCTTCGCGGAAGGTGGCTCGACAATGTTGATATCGGCGGGCAGCGGCCCCACGCCTGAGTTCTCGCCTGCTTCGTGCTGCGCCCCCTGGAAGATGGAGCCGGCGCCTCCTGCGCCCGCTGCCATCACACAGCCCATCAGCATCTCGTCTAACGGTGAGTAGTTATAAGGACTCTGTCAAATCTATCCAGATAAGAAAAAAATCTCTTATCTATAAAAAAAAACAGGACTTCTCTCATTGGATTTATTATTTTCAGATAGGAATTAGTAATTTCTTTTTTTACTTTCACAACATGAACTTTGGTAGAAACCGCTTCTTTAAAATCGAATTTGTTATTTTTAAGGTAAAAAATCACCATTTTATTTTTCATACCTTTGGTTTTTTTGGATACCTTTTATCAGAAAAACTTGTTTCAATAGTAATAATGCCTCATCAAAAGTGTTTCTCATACTAAAGATTTAAACGCGCGAAATAAAGAATAGAAACATAAAAAGGTGAAAGGTTTTCTTTTATGAGCTGTTACCTTTTCCATTTATTTATTAATGCAAATGGCCTATGTTCTTTTCTTTCCCAGTACTATTTTTTCCATTTAAGCCGTCGTCAAAAAGTATTTGTTGTTTGCAACATTTTTTGTACCAAATAGGAAAAGAATTTTTTCTTATTTTTGTTCATAAAATCAATCAAAAGCCCATATTTCTTCTAAATTAATTTACATAGGTATCTGCTTCCGCCGTGTGGTGCCGGCTTATAATTTGTACCTCCCCAACTCTTCGCCGGTGTCGTAAGAGGCGACTTAGGTATGTTCATCGAGGGGTGGGCAGCAGCGCCTTCTGCAGAACAAACCGACTACTAAACTGCTATCCCAACCCGCATGAGGATTATAGGCAATAATAATAATAAAGTCTTTTTATTTCCTTATTAAACTAAAATTTTACAATATTAATTATCAGTAGAATAATATGCAGTATAACACTTGATTTAAACAAAATAAAAATTGATTAGAATTAAATTTAAAATAATACTAATAATGGTATTATTAAGGACCTCTCATCGAAGCCTCCTCCATTAGGCAATACCCACATAAGATAAAACCCAATAAGGCGCTTATCAGAGGCTGGCCTGCGTCCCGCAATGGACCAGTACGTATAGGCTGTTGAGGATGAGGTTGAGATAGGTATCTGAGTGGTATATCTGAGTGACAATTTACCATAACGTACAATCCTACCTATGTTCTTATCCCATGCAAAAGATTTCAACGGGCGCGTTAACCGGAGTCTTGTACTGAGATGCATCGATCAAAATTAAAATGATAATAACAAAACGTAGTCATACGATTCTTGGTTAATAAACATACAGACAAATTTTGAACCTCCTTCTTTTTGAAGTCATTTAAAAAAGCACCTGAGAATACCTAGTATACCAAAAGAGAAATGAAAACGCACAATTAACCGTTAAACTGACAAATCAGAATCCACTTCAAATGATAAGGTAAGTGTAGAAAATGATTCAATGCCTGTTTTTATGTCTTACTAGCTGCTGCCCGCGGCTTCGCTTGCGTAGTTCCCGTTCCCGTGGTAATTCCGGAATAAAACATAGCCTATGTCCGTCTCCTGGTTCTAAGCTGCCTCCCCACCAATTTTCAGCCAAATCGGTTCAGCCGTTCTTGAGTTATAAATAGTGTAACTAACACGACTTTCTTTTATATATATAGATTGCCTGCGTACTAAGTATTTGAAGAGTTCCGTTGTTTCAAAAATAGTATTACTTTTGAAACTAGCAGCAAAAATTTGAATAAATATCTACCGAATAATAAAACAGTCTTAATTAGGTAAGAGAATAATCACCTCAATTTATTTTCCAGTATTTTTAAATAGTCTTATTACATTTCTAATAAGTGTGAAATTATTATTGTGAAATGTCACTAATTTTACAGATAATAAACACAATACAACATTCTTTATTGTAAAGGTAACCACACTGATACATAGATAGAAGACATTTTACGCGAGAATAATACGATGGGACAAAACTACGCAACCATAATGTATTGTATCAATGGAATATCGAAAAACAAAAATAATAACTATTTAAAATAACTTCTATTTAACTTTTTGAAGTCAGGAGAAAAATAAGTGATAAGCGTCTATACTTTACTAACAATGTTTTTGGCGTTTAAAAGGTTTAAAAATTGAAAAAAAATATGACACCTTTTGCTTGGAGCTTAGAAAATCATTAATTTACCAATTAATTCTGACTTATATTCACAGTTAGGTAAACTGTGAATATAAGTCAGAATTAAACCACCGTTTGGATTAACCATTGCTTACTATTAAATAGTCTTATATTTGAGAGGAAGAGGGTTGTGTGGTGAGTTAAATTAACATTATTTAAAAACCTATGGTCAAAAGAAACCAGCATTATTCAAAAAATATGTTGATAAAAGATTAAAGTAGAGGTAACAGACAAATTTTACAGTGTGCTAGATATTCGTTAAATTTAACAATTGATACAACGTTTAATAAAGAAATATAATACATCTAATTAAATAAGTTCATTATCTACAAGCACTCGTATGTAGTTGATTAGAAAGAGACTCAAAGATATTTGAATTTGGTAGGTTAGGAGCCTACTTCATTTGTCATCAAAAGACAGCTGCCACAATGAGTGGACAAAATCCACCTATACACGACATAGTTTGCATTGTATCGGCGATCGAACTAATTAATCGGTAGATCGGCCGATAGGTTGACGGTAGCATTTCCGGTGAAGGTTGCTCAATATTCACCCAGCGCTGTACAAAACATACATACCTACAGCGTTCGAATGCATTTACACAAAATGCTGGTTTATATTGATATACTGAGAATCTGTAGAAGTCTAAGGCCCGCTTGTCTATGGAAATAACTTATACACTAGTAAAGAGGATGAACTGCAAGAGGCTGCAGCCGGCACACCGTTGCTGTTTGCACACGCTCATCAACCGCTGCTTGGTATGGTTAAAAAGCCTAACTTCTAGCTTTTGAACCATATGAGCCATACTGTAGCTAAAATATAGAACAAACTCAATATTCGTTAGCTTTCACTTGGACTGTTGGTACCTTTTGATTTGTAGCTTCAAATGAAAAACAACTTACCTAACACAACAAAGAATGTTAGTGTGAGGCTTTGGGCTCACTACACTGGTACATGGAATGACAATTTTTTCGTGTAGATTCATAATCATATATTACCTTCACAACAGATGTGGGGGTTATGCGCTATATTTCCTTGGTAGTACCAATGTTACTAAGTATCACTTTAGATAAGATAAGAGTTTTGAAAGTTTTGTGAAAATTTTCCCAGCAATCAGACTTAGCGTACCATAGCTCAGATATAAATGGGTTTGGTTCACTGCGCAATCAGAAGCTTGAAATACAATAGGAGCCCCGGCGAAGATGCCATTACAACCGAAGCTCTCAAAATTGGAGAGCATACTCTGCTGTCGCACATCACAAATTTATTCAATAGTATCCTACAAACTGGGACATTGCCTTCACAGTTCTGCCATTATAGTATCATCAAACTTTTCATAAAAACAGTAGCAAATACTTCTGGTCGATTAGATAAAAAACAACCACCAGAACAAGCCGGCTTTAGACGTGGTCTTTTCACCGCCGATCTACACGCACTAAAGCAAATTATAGAAAAACATCTTGAATTTAGAATCAAACTATTTCTTGAGTTTGTAGATTATTCAAAAGCTTTTGATAGCCTCTAACACTCTGAAATATTCAAATTTCTAACAGCACAAAATCTTGACCCAACTTATATTAACCTGTTGAAAAGCATCCACAATAACAGCACAATTTGTAACCATATCCACAAAAATAGACCAGTCTTTAATATTCGACGCGGTGTCAAACAGGGCTACCCTTTATCTCCCACATTATTTACAGCTACTCTACATTATTTAGAACAATTATTTCAAGATTGTTGGGCAGGTAAGGGCATTAAATGAGATTAACAAATCTCAAATTTGCCGAAAACATTGTGTTCTTCTCCTCAACGGCCTCTGGGCTAGAGTCCATGTTTCAAGAGCTAAACAGAGCAAGCGCTGAGGTGGGCCTCGCTATGAACATGACCAAGACAAAGGTTGACCAACAGCACGGAATACAGGTCGAGTGTGGAGATAGCATATCTATAGGATATCTAGGAGTAAATATATATACTTAAGCCAAATAGTCTCCTTCCAGGCGAGCTGGACAAAGAGATAACTCGCCGCACGGAAAACTCCTGGAAGAGCTATTGGTCGATGAAACACCTTATGAAAGGACCGCAGCATAAAGCAGAAACTAATGGACATGTGCATTCTCAACATTTTCACGTACGGTGCGTAAACATGGTCACTCAACAATGTAAAAAAATTGCGCCTCGGTGTCTACCAAAGAGCTATGTGCAGCATCCTCGAAGTTAAATTAATAGCCCGCATAAGAAATTCAATACTACTAACGACCCAGATAGCGGACGTAGCTATGAAGTCTGCCAAATTGAAATGTTACTGGGCTGGACACGTACATATGTTGCATGCCAGAAGAACTCCGGGCCAAGGCTATCACAGACTGGGATCCTTATGGGCGAAGACCGCGAGAAAGACCCAGGCGTAGATGGAATGATGTATTGGACGCCGACACTGACCACAACTGGCCTTTGCTTTGCAGTGGGATCATGTAGGCTCTTATTAATAATAATTTTTTAAAATTACCAATAATAACAAAAACTTAAAATTGTTCCATTATGAATAAAAAGAAAGCAACAGCTTTGCCAACACAAATATCACCTGATAAGTCAACCTATGACTGGCTGTGCCGGCACAAATAAGCAAGCTGGAAATCGGTTTTCGACGTGCCTAGTGCATAAGCATGCCATATGAAACATTTTGATTGGCGATACCAAATAATTGGACATATATAGCTGACTGTCTAACTACCAGATGTTCTGGTTGTGGTTTTTACGTGGCTGTACTGTAAGCTACTGATTTTTATTTTAGGTATTTAGTTATTTTTTGTTGAGTCGTACGGCCGACCGACGACGGCGCAAAGGCCGGCCGCGCCGCCGCCGGTGCCGAAGATGTCGCGCGATACACGGCGGTTTTTGATTTTGTAACAATGCGAGTAAAAAAATGTTAAAGATGCTGATTTTTTTTTTGTAGGTACAAAGTTTTTCAGTAATCATTTGTAAAATTAAAATTTTTAGATTGTTTGGCAAACATTTTTATAAGTTGACAGAAAGTTTACTATGGATTTTACAACCTTACTAACTCAAAAGTCCCTCATCCGTTATTCATGTAGGCTAGGCACCAATTGGGTACTATACAGAAAATATAATAAATGGCAACTTTTGTAGCCACTTATTATACATAGTTTTTTGTTTAGTAATAAGTAGGTAATGTCCTGAAACAATGAAAAATATGATATTTTTTCCGACTATCCTTTCAAACCTTTTCTTGTAAATTTTGTCCACATTGTAAGTTTTATTGTAAATTTTAACAATGACGTAGTTATTTATAAATGATCAGAAGATATTTACAATAAGAGGTCATAGTTTGGTTCAAAGGGTCACAATGCCAACTTATTATTCATGAATACTGGAATTAATCATTAAAGTAGCGATAAATATTTCAATTTGCGTAAAATACCGGTCATAAATTCTACTCTTTTATGGCAAAAAGAGATGCGAAACTAGCGCCAACATTTATTTTAACTTAGTTTCGCTTTTCTATTTGCCTCTACCTAATTTCAATTGCTCTGTGGTGCCGCGCCGGCTTAGAATTTGCACCACCCACTGTAACATAAGAGGCGACTAAGGGATATCCACCGGGGGCGGACAGCAGCGCCCCATGCAGAACAATTCCACCACCAAACTGCGATCCCCAACCCCCATGCCCACCGTGGGGATTATGGGCGGTACCCCCCATGAGATAAAAGCTAATAAGGCACTTATTAGGGGGAGGGTCCAGCATTGGACCAATTTATATGCTGTTGAGGTGAGGTGAGGTAATTTCAATTATCGGCATACCGACATACCAGCATACCGGGTGTAAGACACCCACCAGTTGTCGGTACACATAATATAACTTTATTTTCAATTCTTTAACACCATCAATGTGTGATCAGGTGTGCAAATAAATCTAATTAACATTTAAATGGTGATCACGCATAATAATCAGGTCGCTTTATAAACTGTGACCAAGCCGTTAATTAGTATACAATAGTGACAATGTATTATGAGCCATAAAGTCGTCTAGCACAATATGGCTGTGCCGAATGATGCGCACTTGTTCAAACTGACGCACGGGCAGAATATGCCGCCTTGGAGTAAAGCTGCTTTTAATGCACATAACGCGCGTTAACGCGCGTCAACGCACTATAAAATTTAAAGAGAGGTCAGATGAAGGTCTTTATTCACACACGTTTTTATCGCCGTAAAAATCTACGATTAATTCACCGAGCGTAGGTACGGTCGCAAGTGTTGTATGGATCACTAAAGAAGCTTGTTGCCATACCGCTTTTTCCGCCGTAAAAATCAACGGTTAATTCACCGTGTGTATCCACGTTGCCGTTAAGAAGCTTGCATAGTGACCCATACAACACTACCGTGCCATAACACGACGAGTTAAGCGTAGATTTTTGCGGCGAAAAACGTGTGTGTACAAGAGCCCTAACGCGCGCGGCGAGTTCTCTTCACTACTCGTCCGTCTCGTCGTTTCGGTATCAAACGATTGAAATAGCGATTGGAAAACGCGCGACAAAATTTTGCCATCTGAACATAGCCTTAGATACCCATGAGCATGGAAATGCTATGTGCAAGCAATAATATGTATTATGATGTTCGTCGAAGTTTTTATTTAAAATTAATTTAAAAACAGTATTTTCATTTTATTAACTTTAAGACGAATAGGTTATAATGAACGTATATCAGAAAATTATCTACCTACTACTAGCTTCTGCCCGCAGTTTTGCATGTGATTTTCCGGGATAAAAATATTAAGTAGGTAGCGTATGTTATTCCATGTATACTACATGTAAGCAAATTTTTTGCACGGCCTCTGTTACAAATATCCAAACAAGTAAACATCCAAATTTTCGCATTTGATACAGAGTACATTTGATACGCATTTGATACGCATTTGACATAAATATATTTAGTAAAAATTCTCGAAAATAATTAAAGAAACTTGAATTAAACTGAGATGTACCAGCGTTATACTATTATAGTGAATTTTTCCAGCAGGGAAAATAATGAGAATTATTTATTTATCATGAAAATTATTTATTTATGTCAAACCTGGGGACCCTATACTACTAATTGCTTCATCATGAATAGAATCGTCGCAGAATCGCCACCATAGACTCGTTTTGGTGATTGAATTGATTCTATTTGGTGATTCTAATCGAAACGATTGATATAATAGAATTGATAATTTTTGTGGACTCACATAGGCTTTCAAATTGCTCTGCAGAACAATTTGACAAGAAACTTGGCAAATATTTAAAAATTTATTTGGATTAGGTAATACGATTTTTATCCGTATACCTTCTACCCGAGCGAAGAGGCATAGACTCACACTACACTACCTCTTCACGCCAAAAGTATTAAGTAAAAAATTTGTATAAATTTGGTTTTATACTTGGAATAACATATACTTTTATCCCGCAAAAACGCGAACATAAGCGCAGTCATTATTATTAAATAAATTTCAAAATCAACAGTGCGTATTGAAAAACCAGCAGTGCGGTAGGGATGTTTGTTTCATACATTTAAAAGCTCATTTCCGTTGTCGGAGCCGCTGAGCCTCCGTCTATTAAATCTTCGCGAATCGACGCATTGAATATGCAACGAAGTAGGCATAATAAGAACTTGAATCGGCAAAAAACTTGCGACGAGATCCAGGTATTTCGATTCCTTTGACAATAATTGCTCGTGATAAAATTCTCAGCAGGATTCCCAAATAACTTTGTTATGGTTCAGTATGTTGTAAAATTTCACTAAACAAATTATGCTAAATTTAGAATCAAAGTGGGTTTGAGTGCGTCCATTGTTATGGTTCCTAAATTGGCAAAATATTTTATTACATTTGCTCGAGTTCGGTTACCGCTATAAATGAACTGACTAGCGTGATCAGTCTGCTACTTATGATGTTCTTGTTCATTCATCAACAAATTAAAAATTTTATAAACCCCCCGACAGATTTTCATGAAACATGTCTAAGAACGCTCGGGATAAAATTATATATGACATAAAAAAAACTAAACGAAAATCGGTTCATCCGTTTGGGAGCTACGATACCACAGACAGATACACAGACGTTTAACTTATGACTCTTTTTGTGTCGGGGGTTAAAAACAATTATAGTCAGTTCTAGAATCCAAGATATTGTTTGTAAACAAAGACATGACAAAAATACATGCCTGATAACTTAACAAAACTAATAACAATTGTAGAAAACAACAAGGTAAAATAAATGTCCACAAACATAAAAAATTAAACTACACATAATTGCACACGCGTTGCTAAAATGGTGCTTATTTGAAAACGGACGAGAAATGAATGAAATTATAATATAATAATAACAAATAAATAATTCTGGACATCCCACACACCATCATTATTATGAATGAAAGCTGTCAAAACAAAAAATGGTTTCGAGTTTCTGCGACTTACTCCGATGTTAACAGAGCTGTAAAATATTGTCCACCAACAATTTTTTGATATTGTTACGTCATTGCATACCTAAAATAATTAATATTCTAGAACCGAGTCTAAAAAGATGAAACTTACGATTTGTAAATACACAACATCGCAAAAGATTAAATGCACTCTTAAAAACAAAGATTGATGCATTTATTCAAAACAATTCAAAACGCTTTTGTTCGTGTTATTTGCAACAATCATAAAGGAGCAAGTAGGTACCTACACTCTCGATCTTGCATTGAATTTTACACGAAAGGTGGTAATTTTCCGCTGCATGATGACATTAATAGAGGCAGCCGCGGGGCAAGAGCAATATTTTTTTGCATAAATTGTTTTACGTGGTAACGCGGCGTTGTTTCGTATATCTCCTTACATCGCATGTTTTTAAAAGCAGGTGAGTTTCCATTGTATATTGAATTAAACTCATAATAAATAACATTATTTACTTAAATAATGTATCGACTGAATTGTCGTCAAACTAGTCTTAATTACTCTTGATCAGCATAGTGCAGAGCAAGTGTGCTTAGGACCGCAATATAACTCAGTTAGGTCCAATTTCACCGTTCGCTGCCAAAATTTCGTTCTACAGAACTAAGTTCAGCTTAATCGAGTTCAAATTTTGATTTTAATCTCGGTTTACTTCACACCGATTTCGCCCTACATTTTGATCGCGTTTACGAAAACGAAGTTTACATCTGAAATTGAATGGATGAATGTCAGTCTGTCCGCTGTTTTTCGTTGTGTTTGACATTGTGTGACAGCTATTGAACTCGGTTAATAGGCTAAGCTACCTGTAGATTGTTTGCAACGGTCTGCAGTTAGCTCAATTGTTTCAATTGTAAATACCAATTATATTATAATTTTCTTTGTGAATAAAGGCCATTTAGCCATGTAAAAAAAAAAAAAAAAAAATATGCTAAACACCGAAAATCGCGCGTTCAAAAGTTAATCTAACTTCAGCTTGATGCCGATTAACTTTATGTCGGTAAAATGCACCAAACTCGTTTAAAGCGCTAATCTTAGTTTATCTTATATTAATCGCGTTTAATCGCAATGGTGAAATTGAACCTTAGTCTAGAAAGGTGTGACATAACAGCATTGGTCTTAATTTGCATAGATGCTTAATTGAATGTTTAGTGGCGTTCATCAAAGCAAGATAAGCAACATCGCAATTTGCATTAGTGATGAGGCTAATTAAATAAAACAAACTGTCTAGTTAAGATCGTTAACCATTAACAAATAGATAAAATGAAGCTATAAAAGCTTAAAAAAGTGACGGGTCATAAATATGCGGGGTACCATGCGCCGGAGTCAACGCCAGTCAATACATTCTAATCAGTGATTTATTGCCACTAATCCTCAGCTCAGCACAAATAAGCTATCTTGTCGACTTAATGTTGTATCAGCTCAGGCGTGAAACTCCCGCGCACCACTAAGTGGTCCTTCCAGTTTCCATTCGAAATATTTTAATAAGGCCTCTCTGCTCAGATCACGAACCCTAATAAAAACACACACACGTACTCACAAACATCGACGTCCTCCGTTAAAGCCTCTACTCGGATAACTCCAATTTATTTATAATAGTAGCTACACTAAGAATCTACATTTTTGCTCTAAACGGTGTTAATTTATTGACCGTGGGCAGATAATATCACTTTTTTTTCTCCCATTATTAAAACGATTACACGAGAAATTATACGTTGAAGTCCAGTCCTGAGTGCTCGATCTAAGCGACTGCTCCAAACGAAAGCAGATCTAATTTAACATTGAAATAAAACTCATTTTCCTTTGATGTAGACGCTGGAACTTCAATAACACTTTCGTTGACGAAATCGCCTTATTGACTCGCTAATAAAAAGTGTAAAGTTATGGACAAGTTATGCCTCTTGCATTAATTCCGATGCTTAACCTGATAAACAAATTATGGTATATTAAGTTAATAGCTTAATTTATAATTGAATGTGTTACGATGTGTTCATAAGAAAGCATTGTTACGATCATACCTTTGCATATCTGGACGCGGTTTACGACAAATTGCGAGGATAAAAATGGTGGGTACTCGTAAGTGTTGAGATATCGAAACTTTAATGTTGTTCAACGTTTTAATTTTATTTTTTTATGGCGCTGGCGAACCCAGTTTGCGAACTATAAAATTTTATTTTACGCCAATAGTTGTATTCTGGCTTTTAGAAAGTCATTATTTTTTATATTTTGTGAACAAAAAGCGTACAAATTTATTCCTGGAGTTTTGTGGTTGGTAGCAAATTTTTATTGTATAACTGAATGAAGCAGGAACGGTAAAATTACAAAGCAAGGCTAACTGGAAATCAATGCTATGAAATAGTTGTGAACAGTCTGTCATTAGGCCTTTGTTGCTGCATGATTGTACGTACACGTTGAAATTTTCAGTAAAATTCACACACACCTAGTATTTTTCCAACAGGCTTGTAATAAGGAGACTCCATTATGCTTTGACTCGGCAGAGTGTCTATAATGACTAGGGACGGGACAGAAGGCTACGAACATCACCCAAATCTCAACGGCCGGCTCATGCGTATTTGACGCCGTCTCATATCGAATGAAATGGCGCGTTATGAGTGAGATAACGAGTCTATCTGAGTCTATCCGTCAAACATAAAGTTGTGGCTGTTTGTGTAGATAGTGACGCCTGCTTATACTCAAAACTAAAATGAGTCTTTCTAAAGTAAAATAAATTTACTATGATTGCGGCGCGACAGATTTTCTAATACAGGTGTTTTTCATTTGAATAAATAATCGCTTAAAGGTTACTCGGTTTGGTGGTGAAAATATGGCAAATAAGTTTCGCCCTCATTTCCAAAAATCTGGAAACAAAGCTATTTCTTATACATAACTATTATGTATGCAAAATATTATTGAAATCGGGGATGTAGTTTCAAAATGAAACTGAAAGTACGTTTGGGATATAAGTGTTCGCAGCCACCTTAAAATAAATAGCCATTAGTAAAGTAGAGTAATCGTCTAAATCTTATATTTTAGATAGACTCCTGTCAAATTGCCTATAAAATTTCCTACTGCAGTACTATAATCTGTTTAAGTCCAGAGATACCATTCAGCTAAGCGAGAACCACTTAGGTACATCCTTTACCCTTAATATCATGAAATAGTTCTCTTGCCTGTATCGTAAATAAATGTATTGGTATCTATTTCTTTCTTTCTATTCGCAGATTTCTCAATTTTTTGCAAAAATGTATAATTAAAAAAAAAAAAAATATGCTGCATTAAAATGTCGTCTGCGTTGAGGAAGAAACAAAAAGCCGGGTATTAAGTTTATTTGTTAACATTGCCCCGACTTTTCCCCGCCCCGTCCCTAGTAATGAGCGACCAACGTGACCACTGCCCAACCGGCCTAGTCACTAAGCTAATCTGTGCCCCAGGTGACAAGGATTCACGGCATGTTAGTCCCCAGGCAATGTCATTAGAGCTCCATAATAATGCAACTGATCGCACTGAACTCAGCATAATTTATAGCCTTTAATAACTTAATTGTTTCTTTAGATGTATGGAATATCCTAGAAGCTATAAAGCGCGACCGTGACGGCTAATATGGTAGCATTTCTTTTTAACCGACGACGCAAAAAGAGAGGGGTGTTATAAGTTTAACGTGTCTGTCTGTGTATCTGTGTATCTGCCTGTGGGATCGTAGCTCCCAAACGGATGAATCGACTTTCGTTTAGTTTTTTTTGTGTCATAGATAATTTTTTCTCGAGTACCTATTCTTATTCTTAGCCATGTTTCATGAAAATATGTCCGGAGGTTTTTAAAATTTTTAATTTTGTTCTTGTAGTAACATTAATTCAAGAGGCCGGATCTACCAAACATAAAATCAGTTATGTAATACTGTGTAAGCTATATCGATAGGTAAATAAGACAGGAAGTTGTTCTTTATAATACCAAATTTTTCACGGGGTCCTTCCATTCCAATACGAATTTACCAAAGATTCTAGTAAGAATTTACGTTCGCTACGCAACTGTCTGTTCTACTATCTGAACTTTTCACACACAGTTTCAACTCAATTTTTTTTGTTTGCAGTACCTGTATCGCCATCATCATCATCAGCGGGCGGCGGGGCCGGCACCCCTCTGTACCCCGGCGCAGCATCACACCCCCTCTCGTCGCTACTTTCCCAACAACGTCTGTTGGAACTGTCTCGCTTCGGGCTGCGCCATTACGACATCGCCCATCATGTGCTGTCACAGCAAGGTGCTGTAACCAAGTTGCTGGGTAAGCAGTGCTTACAAGTTTTTGTAAGTCTGGGGGGACTAG
Organism: Eupithecia subumbrata; assembly: GCA_949316285.1. Taxonomy (NCBI): domain Eukaryota; kingdom Metazoa; phylum Arthropoda; class Insecta; order Lepidoptera; family Geometridae; genus Eupithecia; species Eupithecia subumbrata. Next base: position 26,072,384 of record OX438640.1, read on the forward strand.
CTTTACCTCTGTTACTTTTATTGAACTGTCAATAACAATTAGTACATACAATAGTAGATTCTGTGAAGTCCTTTGCCTGTATTGCTTCGTTTGTTTTTTGTTTATTGTTTGTGACAACAGTAGAAGAAAACACTGCTAATCTATACATTTGTAAACAGAGTTTATCAATAAGATAGGTATTAATGCTTGTGAGCTTCTCTTGCCGCTTTTCTCATAGTTCACAATACTCAGATTTTACGCATGCAATGTGGGAAGAAAGAAGTTTTAGAAGGAAACATAAAATCAAAGTAAAACCCGCGTAAATAAAATATTACTACAACGCACCGAATGTTGGTTCCCACTATGGAGGTATAGTTCTCGCTGATACATACAAACATAAAGCGTACGCCTTGGCATTTTAATTTCTTTCCAACTTTCCGATAAACCATAATTTAATTGCCACTAATTAAAACAATTCTAATACGAGTTTATAAAATCACAAAGTATATTCTCTGTCTCTACGCTTGGAAATAGAAAAGGTATAATTAATAAAAGGATATGCTACTGGGTATTCGTACTGTAATATAATAACTGAGCCTCATCCGTCTTGTCTATAGACAGTCAGACGTTCTTGTGGTGTATTAATTTATATAGTCATTCTAGGCTGCCAAGGGGCGACCATAGCCGGCAACTATTAAATTGGCGATAATAACTTTACCGTTCCCGAAGAAATTGATATATCAAGAATGATCAATGCCATTGAGCATTCGTTTATAACTATTTATGGTTAGGAGCATAAAGTGAATTACGGCACTACTGACAGTCCGTATAATTGTTCACTATTGCTATAATAACTGTTAGTACGCAATGAGATATATGGAACAAGCCAATCCAAAAGCGTCCCACAAGCTTTTTATTAACATTTAATAAACACGACACAAAAACATTCTCAAATAAAATCCTCAACCTGATTGTCTGTGATAATTCTCTGAAAAATTACACCTGTAAAGTTAGAGCCCTGTTATTATCATACAGAATGATATCGAGGCATCGATTGACAACCGGGCAATTTGTCGAATAGGACGCGGCCGTGGACTGTGTTTAAAACCGATCTAATAACACGCCAGAGCGAAAATCTCAATCGCTATTAATCAACGATAGCATCGGTAGAGGCTGCCGACGAAAGCTGCCATTGACGAAAGCTTAGATCCTAATCGATTCATAAAACTTGCTGCGTGTTAATTATAAGCCACCGGGGTGCGGACCACTGCGCCCGCGCAGCCCCCGGCCAGAGCCCGCTCCTACTGATCGGTGATGTGAGAACTATCTCCGCATCAGATATACTTCATAACCACAACCGTTTATTCAACTGCTCCCCTTACAATTATCACGGCTGCATCTCCAATCGAATGCCATACAAATAAATGGCCGCCGCGGGCACCGACATCGAAACACTATAAAAAGGACAAACCTGTATAGTTGCACCTCTGGGAATTTGCGGCCTGGTTGCAATTATAATCAATTAATGAAAACAAACAATGCGACTGCCGTCAATTATTGCTTCCTAATAACTGGGTCTGTTTCATTTCAAGCGAAGCGTGATCGGTTGACTGTTCAAACACTGGGCTCTACTTGCCTTTCAAATTAGATTTGTGTGAAGCCTACAATTAGGATGCGTGGGACACTTTGTTTTTGCTCAGGACTCGGGAACGGAGGACGATTTCAAATGCACCCAAGCGACCATGTAATACCCAGTATTACTTTACGCTGTATGAACTTTGGCGTTTCTTTCCAAAAGACTGAGCAAAATTATGGTCGTTTTATTTGGAGAACGTTGGTACCGTTTTTGATATTATAGTCTGCAAGTTTTGAAAGTCTTTACTAGATTGGCCCTTTTGTTTTATCATTTTTCAGAATTTTCTATTATTTACATTACCTAGGTATATGTAAAATATAAATTAAATTTATTCATTGCAAAATTTTATTTGAGTAGTGTGATTTGTTTTTTTTTATTGTGATTTGCAACTTATACTTTTAGGAGACCGTAAAGAGATTGTTGTTTCAGTTGCACCAATCAATTTTTGCTCAGAGTGGTTTCAAAACGTCACATCGTAGGTTCCCACGGAAGCCCTGCTGTCAGCCGCCTTAGGCTGTCATGTCTGACCACTTACGTATTTAACATACACTATGCAACCTTAGCTTAAAACTTATTACCTAGCCCAAACAATTTCTAACCTGACTGCATGGAAATGGGCACGCATAAATAACGTTCCATGGTCGAGTTTGAGTATTAAACTGTCGGTGGAGTGCAATTTGAACCGAGTGACGAATAAATTACGCTTTTGACCTCTTAAGATTTTACTACTTAAACAGATTATTAGCATACTTTATGAAGAGATAGAGTCGCTAGAAGCTTGTATTTCAGTGTTTTATGAAATGCGGCACAGAATGTAAACAAATTTACCGAAATCACCGACTGAGTAATTTTATATTAAACCGGCAATTTTCTATTTGGTTGTTAGAAAATTAAAGTGGTAGCTAATGATACCTAGCCAAGATTGTCCACGGATCGCTGCGGGTAATGAAGATGTATTTAGGCATTGCTCCTATAATCAAAATTGAATTATGCCGGTTGACATTCTTTCAAAACGAACTTTTTCTTTATGCTCCAATTCTTGTCTGATTCAACTTTTTATGAATTTTGTGTCAAAGTAATTTAGTAATTTTTATGACTTAGCTTATATCAACGTGGCGTATTTTTGCCGGAACCCCATTTAAAATACTGAAAAAGTGGTTGCTAAACTAGTAATTAAAATAATTTCTACGGTGTGTCTTCGTAACTAAGTTTTGCTACTAAGCATATCTTTATTTATGTTGAGAATGTCTCATGTCACCTTTCGTAGTAATGATCTTCTCCAATTAAATTACTATGCAGCCTTATCAAACTGTAATGTTCTCGGAAGGTCATCTAATCTCACACCCACAAGTTTTTTTAAATTAACTGTTCTTGTGACATCTCGCTCACCTTTTGTAGAGTCACAGTTTTTATAATTAGATAGTTTGTTGGAAGTAAGAAACATTTTGTGATTTGTAACATGTTATACGGTATATTACGGTAGGTTGCCTAACTAGAGTTTTTTTTTATTTTCATTTTACATGTGTGGGTGCAAAGTTTGTAAATAATCTGTAGTCAGAAAAGTACGGTAGTCTGTATTGTTGTAATACAAAACAGTGTGTACGTCATCATTAGCATCACAATGGCGGTCATTATGCTGAAATACGGTACCTACACGAGATCGTGTATAGTGTATGAGATAAATAAAATAAAATGAGAATGAAAAAGGTTCGTAGCGTAACTTCGAGTTTTTTTTTAGTAAATTTTCATTACGCTAGGAAGAATCGAGTTTTACAATTTAGGTTTCATATGGAGGTCATAGGTTGTATATGGAGTCCACACACAAAAGTCGGAGACCGCCAACAAGTTTACACAACACTGTAGTCCACCTACAATATTCATAAACTGATATGTAACCAGAATCAATCGGGCTTTGTTGTGTAGAATCCATTAGACCAATAGAGACAGTAGAAATTATCTCTGTCTAACGGTTAAACCTTGTTTAGCAGTAGGTATTTTTTGTTTTATTTTTCACTTCCGTCAACAGCTAAAATCCAAACTTATTTGTTTATTTATTTTAACTATTTTAGAATAAACAAAAATATAACATAGCTTAAATACAATGGAACACTGGGAAGCGATTAAATTTCCTTAAATTAATTTATTATTGGATTAAACCGTACCTGTTGCACCTCCCATCGCCCAAACTCAGTATACGGTTAAAACCGATTTTGACAAACAGAAATCAAAGTTTAATAATATTACTATCCAATTATGTAGGTACTTATTTAAAAGAACACTTCATCAATTTCACTAGTCTATTATTATTTTTCTGACGTGTGCGTATTCATTTCATAAAATTCGTATTTTTTCTTTGTTTTGCTTACACATCGATGAATGCCTGAAGAGACAATGCCGGATCCAAGCGTAACTCAGTTTTCCAAATTTGTAACTTTAATTGAAAATAGTCACAGTTATAAAGAAGTGGCTCAGATGTTGCAAGTTTCCAAATCCATCATCTTTCGAATTGTTAGACGTTATCGGCAGACATAGTACACGTGCAGGGTAAGGTTGCAAGTGAGTCACTTTGGCGAGAGACGATCGATTTATGGTGAGCAGTGTTCTGAGAAATCACACTTTGACTTCTTTTGAGATCAGATCTACGCTCCAGGACGTTCGACAGGTGATAGTTAGTACTATGACCGTAAGAAGAAGAGCTAATTTAAAGAAGCTGGAATAAAACGTACTTGCCAGCTAGAGGACCCTTACTTACCACAGATCATCGAGTAGCTCGGACTAACTTTGCTTCCTCATACCAAAACTGGAATGATGATGACTGGGGGAAAATATTGCTAACTGACGAGTCTAGGTTTTGTCTTAAGCCAGATGATAGAAGGGTTAAAGTTGGGAGAAAACCCGGAGAAAGATACGCTCAGTGTAACACTGTCGGAAGAGATTAATATGGTGTAGGGTCAGTAATGGTATGGGGCGGTATTCTCATAGGGGCTCGCACGGAGTTGCACGTCGTGCATCGTAGAAAATGGCTCGGTACGTAAATGACATCTTAGAGCCAATCGTCACGCCCTTTGCCCCATACATCGCAGATAATTGTCAATTAATGCAGGACAATGCGCGGTCCCACACTGCAGCAATAGTTTGGGACTATCTTCGAGAGGTCGAAATTGACGTTTTGCCGTGACCAGCAAGCTTGCCATACCCCATCGAACATTTTTGGGATACGCTCGGAAAACAAATAAAACAGCGGAATCCAGCAACAAAAGGGCACTGCAAGTAGAGTGAAAAAGAATACCACAAGATTTCATTACTTAATCAAAAGCATGCCGAGAAGATGGCAGTTTTAACAGCTAGAGGGGGTAACACCAAAAACTGAGTGTGCCCAGACACTCAACAAAATACCCCCGTAATGTCAACACAATCACATTTTTAATGTGGTGATTGAAGAATTAATTCTTGTAAGCATCATTTTTCAGATTTCTGTTGGTTAGTCTTGTGTTTATTAATGAAGCAAGTTTTATTTTCATTCAAAATAATAAAATTAATAAAGTGCTTGGTTTAATTTTTATTATTACATACAAAAAAATGTTTTAGATCCATTCTATTTCTTTTTGGTTCCGATCCTCTAATTATGTATAATTATTTATTTTGAATAATTAGCTTATAATATTTTTGCTTGGCGAAATCGGGCTCTAGGAGATCTGATATTCATATAAAACTGTAAAAACATATGTTTTTGGTCGGCAGGTAGAAAATGCCTCGGCATTAAGCCCACCCTTTGTACATCAGTGCAATAAAGGTTTATATAAATAAATAAATAAAATAATATAAATTAAACTATTATTGCACAATAAAATGAAAAAAATAAAACCAAAAGTTCACCTCACATTTTGTAAATGTTTATGTGCTTGTGGAGCTCCTGAGGACACCGGTCTCTTATGAGTCCGGGTAACAGGAGCTGCAAGTGACGCGTGTGTGTGTGTATTTGTGTTTGAGATCTTGCCAAACTATGCTCCAAAAAAAACTTGACTCGGTAATTATGAGGTTTTTTAAACTTCTACTTGTAGTATGCAAATGCTAAGAACTCGATTATTTGCTCTTTTATAAGGAGCAAGCGCAAACTAACCTATGTTTCCCTGAAAAAGTAGATCGATCACCGTATCAGAGCATCGTTAACAGACATTGCATTATGTTCAATAAACCAGCCTACTCCACTAAAGATTCTGATCTATTAAGACCATGACTCCGCAAGTAATGCTACTCACTAAACGCCTTATAAAAAGCCACTTCTAAATACGCCTAATACAAATTTAATTAACTGGGCTCAAGTTTTGTGGCCTGAAAAGATCTTTGTATGTGTGATGGATGAAAGCTTCTTTAAATGCTTTTGGAAATTCATCAACATGCTTTTTGGTTTGTTGTGGTTGTGACAGACTCGTTCCTTTCCTTAAACATGATTGATCGCTTACCTTTGTTTTGCAAGCTTATAAAATCTAAAGTCTAAGTCATTTTAGTAAAATTAAATGGAAACTTAAAAATTATAATTTAATGGAAAATAATTACTAAGGTACATATATTTGAAACGGCAAAAAATAAAAGATTTGGCAACATGTAGGTAAATAATGTTGGACAATACACACACAGCATTATATAGCCCCAAGCTAAGCAAAGCTTGTGTTATGGGTACAGCTATCTGATATTTTTTTATTATACATAGAAAACATCCAGAACACCCTGAACAAATATCTGTAGATCTTACAAACATTTGTCGAATCGAACCCGCAACCTCTTGCGTCGCAGGCGGACCTTCGCCCACCGTACCAAGGAGGTCGTCAAAATGTGTATTTTTGAAGCATCCACAATAACCACCACAATACCTCCTCAACAAAAGTGGCATGACACTCGTGTCCTATCTCGCAATTCGCTTACACTTAACACTTTCAAACAGACAAGTTTTTCAACTCCACACGCATAGTCCATACACGACTCCAGTGTGCCAGAAGCACGCGCTTACGTTTCACTCAAATAACATGTATTTGCCAATAACTTCAGTGGTGGGTACCTAGTACACACGGCCCGCCTCTGCCTAGGCAACGGCAATAATTGACTCCGGTCATGCGATTACGTTTCTACTGTATTTAATTATCGCAAAATGATCAGTGTGCCGGCCTCCTGCAATTTAGCTATCACTCACAGCCTCACGTATTGGCGTTCCGTCGGACAACATGAATTTTCAATAGCTGCTACTAAATTGTAGTGAAAGGCTTTGATTGAGGCAACATGGGAACGTCAAATCCATATTTTGAGCAGATTGCGATATCAATATTCTAGGATTTGTTTCTAATAAATTTATTAGCGGAATAGGAATATTATGTTGGCTAGTATGGCCCATAGTCAGGCATACAGGGTGTCATGCGAATATCTGATTACCCCAAAGTGGGTAAAACTAAATCATAAAAAAGTGGTTAGAACCTCTTCCTTACTGAAAGCCAGCTTTTTGAAATTTTGCTTTCCACGAGTGCTTACTTCGTCATATTTCTTGAGGTCAATCTCTTTTACTAACAAAGAAAATTACAATCAAATAATAGAAACAAATTAGAACTAGTATTTACAATTGAAACAATTTAGCTAACTGCCAGACTGTTGCAAAAAAGCTACAGGTGGCTCAACTGAAGTATTAAGTTTTAATGGAATAGGTATTACTTTCTCATTCTATGCTTGAAAATATTATCTATAGATTACCAATTTATTACAACTGAGTATGAAATAACAATACTGATTAAAAAACAACAAAATATATAGAAGTTTGAAAACTTAAAAAATAATGATAGAAAAGGGACTGTAAAATAGTCGGTATCGGTAGGTGTAGGTTTACCGTTTTGGAGATGTTGACCTAAAATAAACAATAAAATATGTATGAGAATGGCGTATATTGATCACCATCATCATCAACCCGTATTTACGTCCACTGCTGAACAGAGGCCTCCTGGCTTGGCATATATTACTACTTCCTTTATAGTTGCGGGTTTTGCTCTGTAGGTACGAGTGTATGTTTACGATTTTTTTCTTTACTGAAAAGTGCGCCTGTATTGTAATTTCCCTGAAAGTAACTTATCATTTTTGTATAAAAAAAATTATTCGCTGTTCTTTAATTAGCCATTTAAGGCATTCAATCTATGCAAAGCGAGAGTCGCTAGTGTCACCTAAATTATATTTCAGTCCTAAAATTGGTGAGTACGCCATATTATTATACTAAATCAGCATATTTCCCAGGCGGCAGTAGATAATTAAACTGAATTAATTACGATACCTTTACGGCGGCGTCTTGTCGCGCGTTTCGTGTAAAGTGCTGTGTTACTTTTTGTGTGAATGCACCATATTCGGAGGTGAGCTTTAGTTTTATCAAGACATAAAGACTCTTATGAATTTATTGTGAATGGCGTTGACAAAAATGTGAATATAAATAATGTGATGAATAATTCAGCGTGTTATCGGTATGGAGGAGAGGTGCGCCCGCGCTGCTGTCGCGGGTAAAAACGCAGTGCGATCGCCCGCCGCCCGCCGGAATGCCGCTGCTGCGTTTTTACGTAATTGTCTCCGAGCACGCATTCATCCACTATCTAACTTGGCCACTATGGGATTCATAACTTTTTACCTAGGACTGGGCTTTGTTCATATTCCATAACTGAAAGTTCTGTATAATTTTCAACGATATTTTTATTTCGAATTATTTCTTGCGTCATGCCATGTTGGGTAACTTGAAACTTCAAACTCAGATTGTTTTCGAGGACAGTCGCCAACAGAAATGATTTAAGTGTGTAATTAGAGTAATCAATTTCAGCGTAAATTCTTGCGTGTAATGCACTATAGGTGTCACAAAAAGTATATGCCATCGTCCCAAATTATCAGCAATTATAATATGCTCACTCTGGAGTCCAGACGACTATATCTGGAAGCTACTACACTTTATAAGATCGTCCGTAACAAATTAGACAGTATTGAACTAGTGCAGAGTATTTGTTATGCTGTCCCCAGAACAGTACATACTAGGAAAGTACGTGCCGGTTGCTTATTTGCACTCAATACGTGCCGCACTAACTCAGGATTGCGTACACCAATTAGAAGAATGGTAGAGTCATATAACAAATATTTCCTGGACATTGATATATTTTTATGCAGTGAGAGTCAATTTAAAAAACTTATTTTACACAAACTATATTGTAGCAGTTTAAATTTGTTGTAATTTACGGTAGTTATACTAAAGTCTTTTTGTTTTTCTAATTTTCACCCAACCAACCAAGTAATTTATTGTATTTTCTAATTTTATAATATTATCTAACATCCTAATATTCCAACGTTTGTTCTGTTTGTTTAAAAACTTAAAACTTAACTTTAGCGGAACTTTTATAGTAACACCTCATACAGCAATCTGTGAATTGCGTCGTGGGCTGCATTATTATTTAAGATTTTCATATTTTTATGTAAACCTAATTTTAGATAAATAACTATACATTTTGTAGCCGTTAGCTTTTCCTGAAGAAATAAAAATAAAAATAAAAAAAAAAATAAAATCAAAGGTAACTAAAGAGGAAGTCGAATTGCGGCACGACGGCGCGCGACGGCGTGGCGGCGCGACGCGGCGATCAAACTCCTTCATTCTGAGATTAATGGTATTAAAAGGCAAAAAGAAAACAATATGATTAAGAATTCACCTCTCGTCCTCTGGTACATTTAGCGACGTCAATGGTTCTATAATTATAAATACTAATTTGAAGTTTCATTGTTATTCTTACCGCCGTGCTCGATTATCGATTTTTTGCACAAAAGCACGTCCACCTTCCTTTAATGTATAAAAACAGGAGTAGTATGCCGTTTCAAATAATATTTTGACTTCTACTTCTTTGAACTTAAGACCTAGAAGGGAAAAGGTTTAAGATTGTAAAAGGAGGAATTGATTCACGACTGGCAAGTTGCGTTTACTCACGTTTAGCACTCAATGAAATTGCATCAATCGGTATCATGTCGCTATTGCGGGGATTTTTATTTGAACCTACAATTCGATTTTATGGTTTCTTGTATTTCCTTTGCCAACAAGCAGGTGGTGACAGTTTGCTCAATCTTTTTCATTCCAACTTTGTTTTTGACCATGTGAGAGTGATAATATAATTATTTCTAATGATGCTCATTTAGTACTATCTGCTAGTTCTGTTGATATTTTATTTATAATGAATTAACTGTTAAAGGTGCATACCTGAGCCTAATCAACGTCACCACCTATTTTATCTTAATATTATGTTAAAAGAAAGAATTTTAAAAAATCGATTTTGCAAATGCCTCAGTAAAAAAATTATTTTGTATAGCAGACAGAGATGCGAAGTTAATCTTTTTGGCCACGATGGTGAGCAAAATGAGCAACTTCGGATCTCTGTCTTAAGAAAATAATATAATTAATGATTAAACGCCTAAGATGTTGAAGCAGAAGTGACAACAACAATATATTTTTTAAATTTTAAATTGATAGTTAAGGGTAAGAAATCAAATAATATCGCAAAAGTTGTAGACGTCGACGGACTTTGAACCCGCATCCTTCTCTCAGTACGGGAATGCGAATGTGTGAATTACCCTGAGTGTGGGGTAACGCACTATAATAACAAAAAACCTTAAGATTAAGGGTATAGCTATACCATTAAAATTTTTTTTATGGTAGATCAAGATTAAGGGTATTGCTCTACCATATTAAAATTTTAAATCACTGACCTAGATGAAGTGAGGGGAAAGGTTAGTAACTGGAAAGATATCGCGTGATCCAACAAAATTTTCAATTCCATAGGTACCCTTCGCCCGCCCGGCCTAATCGGCGGAAGCAAACCGAAAGTCGCCACGCCAGCGGTGGTTTCCAAAATAGAGCAGTACAAGCGAGAGAACCCTACGATATTCGCGTGGGAGATCCGAGAACGGCTCATATCTGAAGGTAAGCTAATACAAATTGTAGATATTTTCCGAAATAAAGTGAGGCTAACAATCACAGTTGCCGTGAAAGCCTGCAGGGATCACGACTAACCTATGACTGATGCGACTGGTAATCCTTCGTGCTAAAGCTATGCTCACGTGAGGCATCTCTAGCTTTAGCCTCGCTATGGTAAAGTGTGATAAAGCATATCTGTAAAAGTTGTAAACCACGGCTTCGACGAAAACAAAATGTTTTCAACACATTTTTAAATACCATCTACTAAGAATGTTAGGTAACCGAGCGCTGCATAATTCTCATTGAAAAAGATACAAAGGTGCTTACCTATTTCTACCCACCAATCTTCCTTTATGACGTAACATGATTTTCACAGTCATTATCGTAATACATAAAATCACTTTTACTACTGTCCAAAAAAAATTTAAATAAAACCAATTTGATTCTGCTTCTGATTTCGACAAAATTAATAACTAGCTACTAATTTAAAAGCCAGCGTACTCAGTGGGTAAGTTGACCTGCCAGCAATAAAAAAATGAGACTAGAGACAATATAATAATAATATTATGGAGGCGTATTATTATAAAACGCTGGTGAGCGCGGCGCGTAATACCGGTGTTCGACTCAAGTTACATAGCCGTGGCATAGTAAACTTGAACAAGAGTCGCAACTACGATCACGAAATACACAAGGGTATCTTAATTAATAGCTTAGTACATAATACACTTGTTATTCTATGATTCTATGACTTCTTCTTCTTTCTACACGAACCGCCGCGCCGCGCCATGACTCTTGACGAATGATGTGGCGCGGCGGACGAAGGTCCACCTAGGACGCAGGAGGTTGCGGGTTCGATTCCCGCCTTAGGCCCATGTTTGTGCGATCTACAAATATTTGTTCCGGGTGTTCTGGGTGTTATCTTTGTATAATAAAAAAATATCTTTCTATGTATTGTATTAAGTATATCAGTCATTTTATTTTTTTATTTACTCCGTAGCTCCCAGAAGCATGAGCTCACACGCAAGAATATAAATTGTCAGTGCATGTGCATTGAGCTTTATATATGAATTTCAGTTCTGTAAAATCAGGGCAAGTTGCAGTTATCTTCGTCAATTTGTTAATAAAAATTATCGCAAGTTAAATTATAGGCATCCATATTAGTTTTTAAATGAAGTATTAACTTTTATTGTTTGAGAAATGGCAGAGTGGTCCTCGATACAATTAACTGTAGGTACTTTTTTAATATTATGGCTAGGCTTTAATAAAAGATATAATGGAAAATGAGGTACTTCTGTCAACTATACAGTGGCAGGGTTGCGTGCGCGTATACGATACCAACTCGCTCCTGTCCGATCATCGAATTATAGACGAGTTGAGCTATTAAAATAATTGATGAAAAATTATCCATTTATCTAAACTACTCAGAATCATCAACAATCCCATGTTATGCTATACCTGTGTATATGGTTTATAATACGTCTCAATGTCAGTAATAATTAGCTGGTGACTGGGATTTCCTTCTTCCTCCTAAATTTGTACTAAACAATTACGATTATGCGCTGCACAGGCATTCGAGTCAAGTAATCACTCAGCACAGTCAACTTCAACTTCTTGTGAAATGGCTTCTGTTCTGCATCTGGTTTGACACAATTCTGCCAATGTCCGTCTCATAAAGCATCAAGCTTTATGGAGTAACATGCTTCCTAATTTTTGTTTTGACGTGACCGAAGGCACCAAAACGTTTTGTCCATTTTTATCCAATTATAGGATTAGGTTTGACTAATGAACTTTAGATTATCTAAGTCAAATACTTCCCGGAGGTCAAATAGGTCAAGCCATTGAAGTGCAACCCCGAATATGGTCTAATAGGTTTGTAATGGCTGTCGGCTTTAGACAACGGATACTGTAACATGAGAATAATGTATTAAATTTGGGCGTCTATGTGCAACCACCAAAACTGTATGCCAGCTACTGTTTCTGGACGTTTTATATTTTGGGACCGCAAGTACCTACGACACCGATGAATAAGAAACCTTGAGAAAATTATTTGGGTGTAGACTTTGGTATCAAAAGCAACTTAATACCTAATGAATGAAAGGGGAAATCTTAATTTTATATAAAGTAAACCTTTGTTTGTATATAGAAAATGATTCAACGACGCTGAGCTATATTTGTAAAGTAGTTTCGCCTTAATTTAATTAGCAGTGAGCAATTAACAGTGTGAAATAAAAGGTTTGATTGATAATTAAAATTAGCTTTATAAGTATACCAATAAGAGCTTATGTAAAAGAGTGATCGTAAATACTGATTTATCTCACATTTATTCTAGAATGCAATGGGCGTCTTTAGCTCAGAGGCCAACGAGCCAATTGCGATAATAGCGCCAGCGACACCTCTCGTGCTCATGCGTGACGTTAAACGCTACCATCTGGGCTCAAAAGCGACTTAAATACACTAACAAAGTACAATCTGTCTTCATTTGTAAACTTCTCGACATAAAGTACAAAATCGCTTCGCTAATTGGACGGCGGTAGTGTTATTTAAAGGACGAAGTCGATGGGTCTGCATTCGCTTTTCTAGAGCTGCAGTGTGCAGGGTGCGTGTGATCGCCTGTGAAACAGGTTTCGCTTACAAGACCACTTCTGGTTTACGATATCACTGCGGACCGGATTAGAAGACGATTACATTCTTGATGAAGAACAGTGTGCTAAACTGGGTTGTTAAATATGTTCACAGTCATTAAATTGCAGTAGGCGTCATAAAGCCTCATTATTCAGGAAATGTCTTTATGATACCAATTTCAATCGCAAGCCTTTACATTATCTGCAAACCTATCTACTAACACAGATGAAGTCAATACAGTAGCCTTAACAGAGTATTGTTAAGTCATGAAGTAGGTTCGTTCGTACTAATTGTGCAAACTGGAATCATTAAACTTTTTACAATCTCATTGAAAACCGAATGTTTTACTTAAGAAATTATTGCTCTTTGCCACTTGCGTTTTATTTTTATCGGAGCAGGCTGACATTATCGTCATTTGTTGAAATGTGTTTAAAATAATTACTTGTCCGGTGCGCGCCCATGGTTCGCCGTTTTTCTCGAATTGCACGCGATACAACGACGGCTGCACTGCGTAAATGCTCACATATTTGTAGTAATTCTGGAGCTTTTAAATAAATTCCTTTTATTTTACTTGAAAAACTCAGTTTACAGTTATGATTTGCGGTTATGAGAACGGGTAATATATTTTATTTTAATTGTACAAACTCGCTCCCGTTTTAAAAAGATATGATTTCTCACCAAACAATTTTTCGAAAACTAGAATCAAAATGATCAATAGAGACACAGTTTAATTTCAAATCCAATTTATATCATACTAGTTTCTGCCCGCAGCATCGCTCGCGTTGTTTCTATGGAAACGTTTAAAGGTGATTTCTATCCCATGGGAACTGATTTATGGGATAAAAAGTAGCCTATGTTAGATTCCAGGATTAGAATTACCTGTATACAAAATTTCAGCCCGATCAGTCCAGTAGTTTTGGCGTGAAGAGGTAACAAACATCCATCCATCCATCCAAACTTTCGCATTTATAATATTAGTGTGATTCTCAATTGAGATTGAGGAATTAAGGTAACTAGATAAGCTTATAAAGAACCTATTCAGTATGTATCAAACGCATTATCGTCTGTAACCGTGCCCAAAAATTTACCAATCTTGATCCATCTTTTTACTAGCTACAATTGAAAAGTCTAAGTTCGATTACGCTTACGATTCAAGTCAATGTAGATTATGATTGATTCTATTAGAATTGACGTAGCGATGGTTTCGGTGTACCGGGGTGTGTTGACCGGACCGCCTGCCGACGAGTGCCTTGGATAACATTTATAAATACCAAGAAGATCATGTTACTAGGTTATGATTAATATTATTAGAAAAGATTTCTAAAATTAGTAAACGCTTTAGTGTAAAAATACTAGCTTAAATTAGAAATCATTGCTTTTTGTTTTAATTTCACAAGTCGTTTTGTATTCAAAGGTACCGTACCGATCTAAATATATTTTTTTATTCTGTTTTTTTAAGGACTTTATTCGCTTAGCGAATATGCCAGTCCCGTTATACAATCACAAACTTAACTTTTACCTTATCTAATAATATCATAAACCATTATGTACAAGATCTTAGCGTTCTCGCACAGTGGGGTGAAAAGTAAACTTTGAACTAAACCTAATTCTACCAGATTCAAATTAAAATCTGCGATCAATTGATCTCTCACTGGCATGGCGGAGTCCGAACACATTCCACCAAGAGATGGTGAATGTTTTCTGTGACACCGCACGAAGAGCAATTAGCGGAGTCAACCTTCTTCATGAGGTGGTTGAACTTATTTAGTGGAATATGGTCGGACCGTAGCCTATACCTATTACTAATTTATTATGACGAGTAATAAAAAATATATACTAGAAATAGGTGAGTTGGAAAAAGTAATTGATATTGATGGTAAAATTGGGCCGAACTTACTTATAATTTGCTGTCTCACAAAAACAAATCAAATCGCTTGTCTTGTACCAGTTGTACCTAATAGGTAACTGGGCTTTGTTACTTGCACGTGCTCAATCAGTAATTTCTTATTTCTTTCATGGTTCATTCTGATATCAATTTTGATTTTTATTCTACGATCCAATGCTGAATGATTTTGGATTTGAATTTTGATGACGGCAAAATACAGAGAAATTCATCAAGATTTCAAATTAACCTCCAACAACAATAGTCCATCTCGAAACGCACCAAAAGATCCAATTCTAAAAACTAATATTTATAAACGTCGTTCACAAAGCGAATGTGTCAAAAAGGCTGCATCCACTTGAGCGGCGCGTTTGTCGATCATTTCTAGAAGCGGTTATCAAAACAGCGGCTCATCGCAACCGGCTAAATTTTAATAAGGTGCCCACTGCCCCTTTGTTGGAGGTGACGAGGCAACTTTTCACAATAGCTTGCGCAACTTATCTACTAAATCGATATCGGTTTACGAGGCGTTACGGTCGGCTCAGCTACTGACCACGTTTTGATTAATTGCATTCTTACACAAAGTATGCGGCTGAAATGCGCTGGCGCCGAGTAATTAGCGAAACCGATGATGACGCGTAGAATGTTTTGAGTGCCGCATAAAAGGCCCTTTATTTATTATTTTGCTGTTAATGTTTTACGATACCGATTCCAATTACGAAGTTTTTTAATTTAATTTATGTTTGGTACACCCTTGATCCAATATTGTGATAACGAGTTTCGTAATATTTCTATCGTACACGTAATAGTTTTTTGTGATTTACTAACAAGATGCCTCGTTTGCCGACATTGTACGCTCGAAATAAATCAAATCGACCTAAACAGCTTCCAATAAACCGATACATTTATTGATTTGTTACAGCATTAAATTGGTTCCCAGCAGTGCATCACCACAATGTTGCTTCGATGGGACACGGTCATGATCCGGCCCAACTTTTTAGACATTTAATCGTCTGTGTGTCTGGTTTCAATAAAAAAAATCTGGACATTTTTTGTCACTAGCGGCAGTTCATTGTTGTTACTAATTTGTAGATAACGTGTCAACTGTTTCGGAAAAAAATAGGAAAGATAAGTTGTGTGTTGACAGCTCTACCAGAGCCCACCGATACAATTAGTAAATCGAAGCTAATTTTAAGGCAGATTTATGTCTTGAAATCGTTCTAGTCCCATAACCTAGCTTAGTTACTAAATATGGAGTGTAGTAAAATATGTGGGAATACCATTTAAATCTATAAAAAATGAAACTTTAAAAAATAAAAAGAAAGTAGTCGTGTAAAAATATATAATTTAACACGTAATTTCAAGAAAAATGGTGTTGCTACTACCATTATAGCTTTTTATTACGTACTGACATTTTCTTTTGTGGTGAAGGCATTCAGTGCTAATTGAAAGTACAGAAACGGGTGCGTGGAGTGGGCGCTTAGCTTTACCACAGTGCATTGTTGTACAGTTAACCAAATTCATACAAATAGCTTTACCGCAAGCAATTGTAAGTTTTCTTTATCTTTGTTTAAGGGTGTCACTGGCTGGCACAAAAATATATGAAAAGTTATATCATGTTTTTTCTATGAATAATAATATACATCTATCTGTGTAATGTATTCTATTATGTTTATCACTAAGGCCTCGTTTACATGCTTAGACGGAATAGATTAAGTATTCCGTATGGAGTAGCACTGCGGGGCACGCAGGGTGCAGCGGGAGGAGCCCGCTGAATCCGCGT
The DNA here is from genome assembly GCA_949316285.1 of Eupithecia subumbrata. Classification (NCBI taxonomy): domain Eukaryota; kingdom Metazoa; phylum Arthropoda; class Insecta; order Lepidoptera; family Geometridae; genus Eupithecia; species Eupithecia subumbrata. The sequence continues at coordinate 26,089,245 of OX438640.1, forward strand.
GCGCCGCAGCGCTGCCCGCCGCGGGCGCAACGGCGGACAGCGCCTATTTTCACGCCTCGCCTCTTTATAAACATCACTGTACAGTGCGATATGTTTGTGTTTATGCGTGCAATGATGATAATGAAAAACGTCCAACGCGTCGCGAGACGCCACGCTACACGCGACGCGCAACTCCCAGCGTCTCCGTAAACGAGGACTTAACTAGTACTCTAAAATACAAGCTCTGCTTAGCTTGGGGCCAGATAATGCTGTGTGGATTGTCCAGCATTATTTATTTATTTATGTATTTCTACTAACCGGTGCCGGCAACGGCACAACTTCTTACATTTTATGCCGGTGTCATCGGGCAAGTAGAATAACGCTCAGCAGCTCATCAAAAATATGTTTTCTTTTAACATAAACATAATTTGCAGCATATTTTTCCTGCGTTGCTTTTTTGTTTAAAGTGCAATTAGACGAGCATATGCGGTTAGGTCTCTAAGAAAAATGGTTTTTCTTTGTCAATAAAAAACTTGTTTCTTTTTCACATTTATTTTAAAAATAAATTAAGTTGAATCACTGCATCGCTTATGTTGTGACACTGTGGTTTAGCGTTACAGTTGCGTTGCGACCGACCCCCTGTTGCCACGGACACCTTTTTACTCGGTCTTCGCTGCGGGTGCCCTGTGATTGCATCCGATCTCATCGTTTTATTTCCTACATAAAGCCAACAATAATTCATTTAGACTACGTGATGCCACTCACTCGTTAACTGGTCCGGATTCTGTTAGTCTTTTGGAAAATTTCGCGCGAAGTTCCGGCTCGAATGGTTATGGCACACCTACGCACCTATGGCATTTTATGATTATTTTATTGGTGTTTGGGGATATCGGTTATTAAATTGATGCTTTATTTGACTTGGTTAGCAAAATGTTTATTAGAAACGGTAAGCAAATATCCACAAACATAATTGGTATGCTCTACCTGATAATTACCAAGTCGGATTAATTATAATAAATATAAATAAAGCCCATCACCGAAACCTTACCAGTTACAACTTAAAATACCTTTGACTAATTAGTTTAAATCATGACTAAATCGAGTTTGGACCCACTAAAACTATCGAAGAACCGGTTTAACTAAAACAAACAAATTCATTCCAAACCATTAGGCACGAGATTCGACTGTTAAATGTCTCAATTTAGAAACGGGCGTAAATCTTCAAAGGCGTGACAATTACTGTTACTTCCCGGGGTACAAACGGACAAACAAAAAGGTTTTCCGACAATTATCGATAAATTAACGCGATTAAGGAATACGCGACGGCGCCGAAGCGTTTTATCTCCGAGCTACACTTTAGGCAGGTACGCGACACACCCAGACTTAACATTTTTATACCAATTTGCTTTTTATTAGGATCCCAAGCTGGGCAAGTGGATTTAACAGCCTGGCTTATCATCGACATCCGGAGTATTTTGCAGTTTTTATAAATTCCAATTAATTAAGTACTAACCTATATTTAAGATCGCAAGTGCAAGTAATCCGTCTTTTCAGTTTAATTAATGGATAACATTTAGATATGTTTTGATTCGATACTTATCCACATCTTTCAAGGTTCCATAATAGGCCATCATAAAAGCTAAAATTTTAATTTACCTAGCACGTTAATTTGGCTCTTACATCTAAAAATAAGCCAAGGAATGCCTCCTATTCAATACACCAAGCTAACCTTTTAATAGAAGTGGTTCCTATTGTGACTAATCATGATTAAACGAGTTTAGACAAATTGCATGGCCATGACTAGGCATGAAACCATCCCAAATCATTATAGGAACGATTATAGGTAGGTATCGTGTTCTCACCTGCAACCTGTTGACGGATAATGATCTCTAAACAAATAAACGATATGCACTGAACTATGCTCATTGTTTGCGCCGCACATAATTAAAACGCGATTGATAGGCAGGTCTTAATTGCTCGATGGATAAGGTGTAAATGATCTTTATTATTATAACGACGGATGATATGGATTATTTTATTAAACGGAGCAAGGAATGATGCGCTGTCAATAAGCCGCCGGAATGGTATAATCATTGTATAACAATCGCGAATATCTATTTTGTTATAGACGTGCTCAGTCGTCAAAAGTCTTCAGTCTCAGTAACTCTTTTCAAAATACGTAGGTAGTCTTAAATGAAAATAATAACAATAAAATATTTTTTGTAAGTAATTTTAGAATAGAAAGAAAACAACGCAGCAAGCGTCACTGCGTTCTCACAAAACGTTAACTGATTTTGAACGGTCTGTTTTCTTGCTCAAAAACGTTGCTCTCAACTCCAATATAATTAGAGATCTCATCGAGCGATGACTAGTCATCATTTACCTATGCTGGCACATTGATTTGAAGGCCTGTTTAAGGACGCCTTTCCACGAGCAATGTGTAAGAGTATTTCTATATAATCTAGACAAAACTCCTTTAAAATAAATAAAGAAAAAAACCGAGTCAAAGTATTATTTGATTTTTAGCCTGTACAAAGAATAGGCCGCTGAACGTTTGTGCAGTGCTTTAATTTTTTACTACCTATTTGGAATAAAATGGCGAGAAGTTACACAATGTTTGTGAAAAGTCTGTTCTATCAAGTAAAAACTGTGTGTTGCTCACCCATCCATGGTTTTAGGGTTTATGAATTGTCCAGCATTGATTTCTAAATCTTACTGTTCCACTTGGTGCAGGTTACTGACCACTCACACAGAGTTTTGGGTGAGATTGAAGCATATGAGCAAATTAGCTCACCCATATGAAATAGGATCCGAACAAATGACTCTACATTAGCTAAGGTTTGCCTGTTAGTTTGGTGCTTGGCCGCCTTATATGAATTCCCTGTGGAAAGTCAGCTTAAGGCGTAGCTCGAGGTATCTTGCACTGATTACGAACCAAACAAATTGTGAGGAGCTGTAGAGGGCATCTTTTTGTGTTTTTGACGTGCTAACAATGAGCGGAGCCGCGTAACTGATCATTACCATTATACTTTAAAAGGTATTGTGTTTTGAGTAAATTATAACAGTTTCGTTTTGTGTATTATATTTGATCGACTGCGGCGGCGCGGCACAATGCTGCATCATTATCAACGGTGACACCATTGAATTCATCTCGTATATGGCGATGAACCTAAGCACCCATCGTTAGTATTCATGTCCATTATTTTAATTGCTGTTCATGTCAGCTTTCAAACAGACTGAAAGCGTTTGAATAAAACAAACAATCGAGGGCGGTTTATTTGTCCGCCATTTTGTGATTGCTTTAAACACTAGTGTTTGTAGGTAAATGCCTCTTCGACTAAGTATCCCAGGTATTGGAATATTAAGCTATTAACTTGAACTATCCCTGAGTGTGTTGGATTGGAAGGGTTATTAGTTTCCACATCAATCAGAATAAACAGAAGCAGCAAGCAATTATGTCTACTGATTACCTTTGAACTCTTCCTACCTAATGAATAGGTTAGGTAGGGAAATTTATAAATTGTTTTCCTAGATTTGAAAATATTGTTGGATAAAAACATAAGAACTTATTTTTTATTGTAGCAAATAGAGATAACTAGTTGGAACCTACAACGTTATTTAGTTTAAAATACAATTATTATACAAATTATGATTGCGTGGTGTAGGTTAATATTTACCTCGCAACTCGAGGCCGACAAATTGCAAAATTGTTTGAAAGAGCAATCGTGCTATTTAAAATAACACTAGAGTGGGTGCTTAGTATCAACGACATACCTACGAATTGCAGAGCTAAGAAGGGCTGCTCTGAAATTTACAGTCTGAAAACACATGAAAATAATGAACATCATCTGATGCAGCTGGGTTCTCCCATAGAACCAATTTATCAATGTAATCAGGCGGGATAAAAATTTAGATATTATTTCCGACTCGTTTGGGTGACGCAGCCAGCATCGTTTTCACCAAACGTATCTTTTCAAACTTTAAGTTTATATAATAGAACCACCCACATAAAGGCAGGAATGCTTGGTCTCCAAGTACAGTAGAACGCCGATTATCCGAATTAATTGGGACAGGGGTCGATTCGGATAATCGAAAATTCGGATAATCGGACAGACTGGTAATAAAGAAAAACGAACTGTCACACATAGCATAAACTTTATTAAGTTTAACAAACACAGTTCTACAATAACGCTCACTTGAACATCTCGATCAGAGTAAGTTGCAACCTCATCAGGCCTTAACAAAAATACAAAGTGCATAATGTCATCCTGTCTTTTGGTAAGAACTTATACAGAGAACAGTCACGACGTCTGTCTGTACCGAGGCAACCCTACGGCGAGTGCGGTTGTTCAGAAGCAACGTTGAAATCTACGACAATTATGTCCGGACAGGCTATGATTAAATTATGGCACTCGGAGTGTTTCCTGAAAATTACATGGGATGCCTCTCAAGGCTGCCTCGGCACGCGATCTCGCAGCACGCATTAAAGTAATGGCGAACGCAAAACGCGACCAATGACGCATCGGTTTTAACGCGCCGCTGGGTCACATTTTATGCACATTGTAGGTAATTAAGCATACTCGTGTAGAGATAAGTATGTTCGTGATGAATCGTTCTGTTTGAAGCCATCATTTTTCTGCTCTGAATGGCTTATGACGGGCAGGAGCGGCTATTGGAAACCGCTGATCGTGAGTTAAGATTTTGATAAAATTCTGAGATCTTTTCGATCGAGAATGTTGTACAAGAAAACTAAAAATAAAATAGTGCTTCTTGTTCGACTTTAATACTATTCATGTAGTTATGTTATTCATGGTAGAAATGTAGTTCACTTTAAACTTGCGTGCGGTTTCACGTCATTTAAACACCTCGTACATACTAAACTAAATTTAAAGTGAGATAGATCAATTCAATACAAATCTATCCCTATGTTCCTAAAAGCCGTTTTTTTTTTATTTATTTATTTGGGAAACAAAAAGCTTATGTTTAGGTAACAATAAATTCTTAAACTAGAACAAATGAAGCTAAAGACAGTTTCCACTTATAGTTATTTCACAACATTTTTCTAGTTGAACTCCACAAATTTATCAAAAATGCGGCAAAGCCACGGAAGATCAGATTCCAAGGTTCGTGTCACAGACCTTTATAGTTGCTACGAAGTGCTAAAACTGATATAAAAATTGTCTGCAGGTGTCTGCACAAACGCAACAGCCCCCAGTGTTTCCTCCATCAACCGCATACTCCGAAATCGAGCGGCGGAGCGGGCAGCAGCAGAGTTCGCACGGGCAGCTGGCTACGGGTTATATGCAGCGCCTCCGCCCTACGGAGCCTTCCCTTGGGGCGGCGGTGGCGGCGTCTGGCCTCCGGGAGGTCTAGGGCTCCCGCCGGGCGTGGCCGCCCCGCCGCACGGCATGCCGCATCCAGATGCTATGCAGCAAGGGTTTTTGTCGTCTAGCAGAGGGATGATTGGTAAGTGCGATCACTCTATTATCAATGTAGGTATTAGTCATGTACTTGAAATAAACAATTTTTATTTGTTTTATTAGAGATGTAACAGAGAATATCCCAGTAGTTTCCGCAAACGCAACATATCTGTTATAAATATAAAAATAGTTTTGATAGTTATTATCAAAACTATTTTTCTTTTCATAAGCTTCAGAATTCTAAATTTATTACAGCTGCTCTTTTGTAAGAAAAGGCAAAATAATGCAAAAGGATGTTGCTACTATGATTCTGTGCCCTTAGGTGTTGTATTTCCTAGCACAATGTGCCTCGATAATACAAATAGGTACTTAACTCTTATAATATTGTACAGACGTGGACGGCGATGACTCTGGCTCCCTAGACGGCGAACAGCCCAAGTTCAGGCGGAACCGCACCACTTTCAGCCCTGACCAGCTCGAAGAATTAGAGAAAGAGTTCGAGAAGTCACACTATCCGTGTGTTTCTACCCGGGAACGACTCGCATCTAAGACCTCTCTGTCGGAAGCACGAGTTCAGGTAATTATCTTTCTATTTTTAATAGTAATATGCGCTATTTTAATATCCTTAGTATTTTTATTCAGTAGGAATATTAAAACTTATTGATAATTTCTTCCCTGATTTGTGAAACATAAAGTTATGCCAGTAAAACTGTGGGAAAGATCTTGCCTATGTAAAACATAAATCTTCTATTTAATTGAATATTTGAACATATCCAATGACACGTCCCGATAAATAGAGAGATAAAAATCATCCCAGAACCACCTTATTAGTTACACCAATTTACATAAATGAATATTTTGTTAACACCGAATACTAATCACGGTATTACCGTTACTGACAGGTTTGGTTTTCCAACAGACGAGCCAAGTGGAGGCGCCACCAGCGCATGAACCTCCTGAAGCGCGGTGGCGGCTCGCACTCGCCCGCGCACCGCCTCCGCTCCCGCTCGCTCTCCCGCTCTCGCTCCCGCTCGCGCTCCTTGTCCCCCGCGCCCCGCGTGTCCTACCCCCCCGCGCCTCAGATGGGCGGCGAGAATAGCGCGTTCAAGTCGTTATCATTATCATCACAGGAGAGTAATGCATTGAAAGCTCTGTCACAGCGCGCGCAGTTCGACGCGAGCGCGCTGAAGGCTCTGCAAGGGTACGAAGGTGCATTCAAACCTCACCCCGGGTTGGAGCCGAGCGCGTTCACAGCGCTCGCGCCGCACTCGACGGCGGCGGCGCTGCTGGCCGCGCAGTCACTGCAGCTGCGAGGGTATGACTCGCGCTCCGACTCTGATGAGGAAATCAACGTGCACGACGAGAGCGATGAAGACGACCGACACCGACCCCGCACACCCTCCCGACCCCCCAACGATCTACCCCTCCAGCTCACCAAACACGACCGCTGATTGATTGAGGTCCCGCTCTGATTCCGGGTGTTATCGTTACCGTGCGCGGAACGACTCTCTATTCTTTCGTGTCGTGACGTTTTGGTCGCCTGAACCTTACAAGAGTCGGGGAGTTTAAAATTTAAAATTTACTATAGCAGTATTATGAATGTACAGTACAACAATGTACATGTTCCGAACAGTAAATGAACTAGTGTGCTAATACCTAATCCTGTTAGCTTGTTGGTATTTGTAAATAAATGTAGATTTGATTTGTTAAATTAGTATAAGAATGTTGAATGGTTTGTTTAATTGATTTTGCACAAATATATCTGCTCGTTGATAAAATTATGTTTGTGGCTGAATTCATTAATCTCAAGAATTTGAATTAGAATAACAAATATCGAGTATACCTGAATATTGACGTAGAAAAGGATATTGATCACTATGGTGTTAATTTATTATAAACTTTAACCAAAGTATTATTGTTCAATGGCACGATATCAGGAAACTATAGTTCCTAAACTTATCAATTGTAATTATGTAGATATTAGAAAGTTTTTCAATTTACCAATCAGAATTCTAAGTAGTAAAATTGCGTTGTATATCTATTATTTTCTGAAAATGTGACGATATTAAATAATTACCTATTTATGAATAATTTGTAGTTTATGGCAAGAGTAAATTTTTCCAGTAATTATTTTTTGCATTATGTCGATGTATTAGGTAGACTCAGCTGATTTATACCTACAGAAGATTGGTTAACCAAGAACCAAGAGTATATTGTTTTGTAGATTTATTAAATGTTTTGAACAATTTATTGGAATTGTCCCCTGTCCTATTTAAGAAAATGAAGCATAGGTATGACTATTAGTGATAATTTGTAAATATTTGTACATTAACTAGTACTAGTATACTACTCCGCTGCTTTTTAATTTTAGATCAAAAATGTGTTTTAAAAATAAAGCAGTAATCTTTCACCTTTATTCAAATGGTCAATCTGTTTTGCCGCTGTTTTTACTGCTGTAGAAGTTGTTTGTTCGTAATTTTGTTAAATATTATGTATTAAGACTTTTAAAATTAATTTATTAAATTTTGATCTGACAAATTGTAGGTATAAAAACTATTTTTGATCTTGTTAAAAAACAGAGAAGCTGTTAAAACTTTATAGAGCTTTGTGAGCTATTTATTGCTTTAATTTAGTAGTTGTATGATATCTGTGTTAGGAAATTTATGAAAATAAGTATTAAATATTAATTATTAATTACGTTTCTTTTATTTCACATTCCTACTTTAAAAAGCAAGTAGGAAAACGAGACGAAAATAAAGTGAAAAGGTAGCCTCTATCCGGCAGTAGGAGCTAAGTAATGAGAATGTTGCTATGAAATATAAAACGACTGAACAGTGTTATGAAACACAGCAAATATAAATGTAGAAAACAATGTGTAATGCATACACAATATTTACGTACCTTGGGCAAATATGGCTCTGGAGTTAGGTAAGAATAATTTTGAGAAGGAGACCAAGAGGAGGATCCAGCTAGGCTGGGCAGCGTTTGGGAAACTTCGTCGAGTCTTCGAGTCACTGATTGAAAACTATTGTTTTCAATCAGTGCGTCCTACCCGTCATGACCTACGGAGCTGAGACGTGGACACTCACGGTAGGGCTGGTCCACCAGTTCAAAGTCGCTCAACGAGCTATGGAAAGAGCTATGCTCGGAGTCTCTCTGAAGGATAGAATTCGTAACGAATACATCCGACAGAGAACTAAAGTTATCGACATAGCGGAAGAAAGAATTAGCAAGCTGAAGAGGCAGTGGGTCATATCTCGCGAAGAACCGACAACCGCTGGGTAAAACGTGTTCTTGAGTGGAGACCACGACTCGGCAAGCGTAGTGTAGGACGCCCTCCGACCAGGTGGGATGACGATCTGCGAAGACTGCAGGCAGATGCTGGATGCGACAAGCTGAAGACAGGGCGCTATGGCGCTCATTAGGGGAGGCCTATGTCCAGCAGTGGACTAATATAGGCTGATGATGATACGTAATATTAATCCAATACAGGCTAGGTAATTTATTTTAATCCATCATAAGCATGTACCATGCAAGCTAATTTTACCTATACATATAACTAACAGAAGGTTTATTTAAATAAAACCTTTAAAATTTTTCATCATCAACGTCATCAACCCACTACTGTGTATAGGCCTCCTCTGATTCAAGCCACTGGCTGAATCAATCCCGTGCGAGCCTCATCCACAGTCTTCCGGCTACCCCATGATATCATCCGACCATCTGGCAGATGGACTGTCTTGAGGACGCCTCGCCCCTACAACCACTCTGTGACCATCTTGGACCATCTGCCCTCGTCCCGCCTATAACTTATCCTGCCCATCTACTTTAGGTTCGCGATCCGCATACCTACCTCTACGACTTTTGTGCGCTGTCATTACGTTTCGTATAAACTCAACGTGAATCTTCACGATTATGGAGGAGATAAGACATTGCACCAAAATCACCTGGTTGGAATGATCTGATACTCAGATCATTCCCTTTAACCAGCATTCTAATTTGAGCTACTCTAACTTTGTGCATGTTTGCGAGTGAGCTGCCAAGTCTCAGCACCGTATCAGAATATAGACTGGAAGCTTTGGTTAAAAACCTTCGTCTTCAGGCTTTGAAAGATTAAAGAGTGTAACAAAAAATACTTCTTAACTCCACGGGCGAAAATTTCGCCGACGTAAATCCGCGGCTTCTTCGCATGATGGCTATATTATCACGGGTATAATGTATGACTTGCACGTTACAAGTTGCAGCAAGATACTGGCCTGTGGAGGAAGTCCAAAGGACAAAAAATCCTTCCAATACATGAGTTAATACTTTCACTATGACAAAGACACGCAATTTCGGGAAACCAGCAATTATGTTTTTACAGTTTATCGATACAAAGAAGAATCAAGCCTTCCCGGATATTAACAATCATTTTATGAAAGTATCGGATATATAAAAAGTTATTTGGGATCATTTAAGTAGATGAAAGGAAAATCTGAGGTCATTAATTATCTTGAAGGTGTGCCAGTCGAAATCCATAGATTTCGAACCGATCCATACATTATTTTAAAAAATAGGAAAAGTGTTTATCGTAAAAACTTTAAGGCAAGATAAATAAATAAATAATGCTGATCAATCCACACAGCACCATAGAACCCCAAATAGAGCAGAGCTTGTGTTATGGGTACTTGATGATAACTGATATACTTAATATATTACATGCTTAGATATATATTTAATATTATCCATAGAAATTACCCTACCTAACAAATCTGCAGATTGTACAAGCATATTCGCCGTACCCGCTGCGCCACAGAGATTGTCTTAGATGTAATCTACATTCCTTCGAAAGTACAATTGAATAACCAAATATGAATTGAACACCTTACGCATGGGTACCTACTTAAAACACCCGAAAACCAATTCAAAATAAAGTAGTAGATTACATAATTCGGTGTCACAGCAATCAAAACTCAATATTTATCTCTCGCTCGTAAAATCACCTACACGTAGGGCTGTTATTTCAGATACTCCAATTGACCGGGTGCCGGTATTTAAGGAGTATATATTTTAACGATCGAATGAAGATTAATATTTTTTCAAGGCTCTCTACTCAGCATCATTATAAGGTTAAGGCAGTTCGTGTAATAAATAATTAAGTACCTAGGAATTAATGATATACCCAAACTAATACAATTCTGATGGTAAATGAATCGAAAAAGTTTATAATGCATATTTCAAGGATATGAAAAAAGCGCATCTGAAGCTATAAACTGAAGGCTTCATCAGATATTATGGAATCATTTATATAGCTATGAAATAATAATAAATAAATAAATAACTTATCTGTAGTCCCCTTATTTGGGAGAGGCTTGTTTAGCATTTACGTATGTGTGCTGGTGAAGAGATAGATGATAGAAAATACTTTATTGCACTAAAACTGCGTAAAATAGAAACAATTTACAAAATAACAACTTAAAAATCAATGACTATTGGCGGTCTTATTGCTCATGAGCCACTCTCTACCAGAATGAAAGAGAAGGGCAACTAATGCATTACCAAAACAGGGACAGACTGTATGAACCTGGCAAATATGGTCCGGCTTTTAAAGATCAGTGTAGTATGTAACCGGACCAGTGTGTAACCGGACAAATCTCAGCCTTGCTTTAACAAAATAAAGTAATTTCGTTTATTCGTAGTGAGCGGCAGATAAAGTTGTAGTGTAGATAGTGGCGAGTGTAGATGCATGTACGCAAGCCGCACCAATAACAATAAATTGTGTACCTCGTTTGATGCACCTCGACAGAGCTCTACAGTTTCCTGCTGTTGAAATGACACACATCGGAAAAGAGTATACGTCTATGGCAAAGACAGTTATAGTAACATCTTTAAATGATGGTAATTAAATTATATCAATTGAGAAATAATTATTTTTTTTCAGAATCAGAATCAGAATTATATTTAGTGTTAACTGTTACCTCGTCCCTGATTTGCTTTACGTCTGATATCATCTCTATATGTCTGAAACCCTTAAATCTGAAACAAAAAGAGATAGGGATCAGACAAGCTGGCAAAATCCTGAAAAAGTGTTATTGAAAATTCACCAACTTTCTGTATGTAACTATATATCTAATACAACACAATTTCTGTTCTTTCATCACCATTGGCTTGGTGGTTAAGAAATAGCTATTCCCACTTCTGGGCATAGTAACGTATTTAAACAATCAAAGCATTAACCTAAATTATAAGAAGCAGTGAATAAGGTTTGCATTTTACGTTCGTTTTGTGCGGTCGGTAGCGCGTTGATGTCTTCTGTTAGATAAACTGGGCAAAGTCATAATCTCACACTTATTATTACTACCATTGGAATATAACATAAAATATATGAACTCGATAGCTATTGAATGTTCTATAACTCGGTTATAAAATATCGAATTCTCATTAACATTGGTCTGTAAGGACTGTCTGTGCAGGCAGATATTATGGGTAACTGTTTCTTCCCCTAACTCGTGAGAAGTTCAAGATTATGATTATTATTTAGTATTTTTTTTGTCTTTTTAACCTTATTGGGTCGCTTAGGGTCAAAGCCAAAATACTAAAAGAAAAAAATTTAGGTTACCTACCTATATATTTTATTGTTTGTGTTTTATTTATTGCAAATAGTATCATGTTTGATGGTATCGTAAAATTTAGTATTCAAAAATCGTAAAATTGGGTTTTTATGACCATTAAATAATTTTTCGCTTAGAAACTATGATTTTTGTTACTATGATGTGTAAACCCTCGCACTCTAATGGTATCTAAGAAATTTCATAATATCCCAGAAACTATGATTCTTCTGCTCTTCCTAACGTTATTTGCTAAACAAAAAATTAACATTTAATTTATCTCTACATTGATGTATTAAGTAGGTATCTATATCAGTTATCTAGAACCCAAAACACAAACTCTGCTTAGCTTGGGATCAGAAGATGCTGTGTGAATTGTCCAGCATTATTTATTTATCTGAAGGTAAAAAACGTAATCAAAGTAATTTCACGCGTATTTTGTAAACTTCGAGGCTCATGACATCATTTGCACATAAAATCCGAAAATTATTCATAATGCAAATGGAGTGAGCGATCATAACATAAATTATTTAGTGTTGTGTGCCCACTTGGATTCATGTAGTGGTCAATAAAGAACGACTTAACTCAATCGGATTTTTCAGGTTTTTATTAGCTGTTTTATATTCGGTTCTTTGGTATCTAGGAAAGTAAACCATTCGGATGAAAGTTAACAGCATGGACCGGAATACGTGTCGATAACTATGCCTATGTACATTTAATTTAGGTACACATAAAAGTCATAATCATAGACCTTATTTCAGACTTAGGATACAAAACGTTAAAAACACCTAGCTAAGTTCAGAATAGGTTTAACAATTAGGCATTCTAATTGAGGTAGGTAATAATTATATACTATATAACTAATATTTCCCTTTTTCTAGCCAATCAAACGAATTAACAAAAGCAACAAACAAATTCATCTAATTTCTACAGAATCAACAAACATTCAACACATTAATTAAAATGTCACCCGAAACCAGAGTAATTTATTTGTGACTAATCAGCATAAAAAATAAAACAAAAAACCGTAGGTAGAAGCGTCACGGTTTCCCATAAAATCATGAGCAGATACAGAAATGTAAGCACATTAAGTTATCGACGAAATTATCTGGTTGCGCGCTACAATATTTATTTGTTTCTCACTCGCTTGGAAAGGATTTGGCTGTCGTGGGCAGAGTGTTCTCTCCCAATTAGGTGATTATTGACGTTTTACTGTTATCAGGTTAATCTTAAAACGAGGTGCCGTATTTATAGTGAGCCATTGAATGGAGCTTACACACGATATTCAGGGATCGGTATGCTTGTAGAATGGAATAGTGGCATGTTGTTAAAGAAACGGAATGTTGAGGTGAAGCTGAAAGGAACTGTTAATTTTATTAGTAAATTAGAAGTAAAAAGTAGAGTAGGTACTCTACATTAACATTTAACTACTTCGGTACATGACATAATTCTATAATGTATTGAAAAAAATTAAATAATCAATCCTCAAATGTTAATCGAACATAGCAAGTAACTTTTGTTTTTATTTGATTAGCAAAATATTGATGCTCTTTAAAAATAACTTGGAAAAATATTGCTCATCGACCACTCTATAAATGCGGCACCATGTGACAAGGTCTAAAGTCGACATTTATCCCAAAAAGGGAAGCTGTTAATAGAGCCATTCAACGTTACCGGCCGAATTATCTACAAAGAGAGGAGTCGGTCGGCTTGTCGTCGGTCGGAAATATAAATTTATTTCGTGGACGTCGCAGGCCGAGACACCCGCGCCCGCGCACTATCTCACCGCGTAATCTTGAACATTGGCGTTAAAGAATTTAAATTATATGCCGATACAAATGAACGGGCAAACTCACCTTATTTATGGATATAATCCTAGTCATAGCCCATAGGCCTCGCTTATACGTTGTCACTTGATACGACCATTGTGTCGAAACCGATTCTATCGGATTATCGTAAAGCATATCGTCCGTGCTCGTGTTGGTTTTTATTACTGTTATGTGATATTAAGGGGCTACAAGAATGCCATGCATACATTGACATACATTGCCGTCCTTAAGGTTTCTCTAAAGCGCATGTAATTTATGTGATGAAAAATATCACATTGTGTAAACAAAGAACTGATCTTTGAAAGTTTATCCCTCATTTTACGATAATTGGTGTAGTTTTAAAATAAATCACTGGAGAAAAACACTTTAAAAAGCACGGCATTTTAGGCCTCAGACAAAATATAATGACTCCAAATGAATTAAAAATATTAAAACAACTACTTCAATATTTTATCTTTCCATTAAATATTCGTAATTTTTATAGAATGTAATACAATAATAATAAATCCCAAAAAACACATTTTTGTAAGGCGTTTTGCAAAGTAATTGCAAAAATGATAATATTTTGCCAAAAGAATTTAAATCTTATTACTCAAACATCCCTTTCAATATATGCTCAAAATAGCTTCCACTACCTTCATTCGAAGGCTGGATGCCTTCTCGGACGGACGTGAGGTTATGTAACTTTTTTCGCGATGACAGCTGTTCTCGACGTACGAATTACGATTTTCGACAACTTTTGTTTTGCGGGTTAAATGGTTCATTTGTCATTGACATAAAGTCTATATTTGATTGAAGCTAAGCTAAAAGAAATTTGCAGGAATTTTATTCATTGACAGACCTACCAATTAAGTAGAATAGGTTTGTAGTGGTTTTATCTCTGGTAGCTAGATAGGTACTCAACATGTTTACAGCACGGAAAGTATTGGTCGAGTTAAAATATGTTAAGAAGGTAGGGCGATTTTGATGACTTTAATATATAAACAATGCTGAAAAATTAAAATAGGAGCCCACGTCCAGCAGTGGACTTGATGAATTCACACATCATCACCAAGGCCGAAGCTAAGCAGAGCTTTGTAATGGGTACTTACTAGATAACTGATTTACTTAGGACCAACCATGTGCATATATTTTGCCCGTAGTTCTGCCAGTAGAACCACAGGCAAAATTAAATTACTCGTAGTTATCGGTTTGTTCTCATAAAGAAGACAGATTCTCAAAAGGACAAATACTCAAAAAAATTGACTTTAATTTTTTTTAAACTCATAGAAAAACCTCAACGGAGCGGTTTGTCATAACTTCTTTGTTATTCACTTTGTTATTTGTTATTCTTTGTTATTCACCAATTCTTGATGAGTCTTTTCATTCATTAAATGAGAAAATTAGAAATTTCGACAAAAGTTCTTAGACTGACTGCCCAAAATTAATAGCCATTTGGCTTTTGCAATTATTCGGTATATTATGACTACAATTATTTGGTTTTGTCTATTTGTACCTTTTACGTATTCTTTGAGATGTCGTCAACTGTGGAAACACAGCGAGTTCTTGGAAGGTAGCAACATAATAAAGAATACTTTATATCGGTATGAATATCAATTTGGATAGCAAGGCTCGGTCTGTCGTGGTTTTTATGATTATTTTGTAGAATTACAATCTAAACTAAAACTATCTTCATGATTGTTGCTTTTTATTTCCGGAAAGTAAAATCAATTATGTAAGCGAGTAGTACTGAGATTGTGTACAAAATAATCTCCGTGGAATTCATCATTCATCATTCAAACATTCACGTATTTTTATGAATATTTTTCATTGCTAAAATAAAAAAAAATTGTCATTAGGTGAGATACTCATCTAAGGATGTCAAAAATGAAAAACATTGAAATAGTCGTAACAGGTCCTTACGACTTTGTTCCCTGTGTTTTCCTGACTGTGTGAGAAGTAAATCTACATTTTCGATGATAGCTGTCAAAATCGAAACGACTTCTTCAAACCCCACCAAGTCTCTAAAATTGTCACCTAATTGGTCACTAAAAACCGAAGATTGACTCCCCCCAAAAAAAAATCATGCAATAGTTTCGCCGTGATGCGCGGCTAAGATACAGGCAAAAATTTACTTCAGTATCGATTTATAGATTATCTTTTAAATGGCAATGTATACGATTCTACAACAAAACTCCAAGAGAGTTAAAAATTATCAAAAAATAAATTCAAACAAATTGTCAAACATATCCTTTTAGGCTTACTACAAAATATCAGATTATCTCTAGAGGATAAAAAAGCTTGGGTATTGCTAATAGTATTGCTCCAGCTCGAAAACTAACACTCTAACAAGGTAAAGGTTTCTTGTTCGCTTCTTTACTTTACCTTAAAAAGATTGAAGTGAACAAAAAATTAAGGTAATCAGTTTATTTCCTAGTTTTACTCATGAACCTTATTTGAATTTTGTGACGTGTATGTAAAAGACTCCTGTAAGGTGTAAAGGGAATAACTGTTATTTTTCATTTTATATCTGATTATTTGATTGGCGCGGCGGGGAAAGGTGCACCTGCGACACAGGAGGTTACAGTTAGTTTCATTCCCGCCTCAGGGAAAATGTTTGTACCATCTGCAAACATTTGTTCCAGGTGTTCTGAATGTCTTATGCATATTAAAAAATATCTATCTGTGTAGTGTATTTAATAAGTATATCAAAATAAGTATACCATAACCAGTGATAGGAATAGGTAGGGCTTATTTACCAAAACTTCGAGGAACAGTGACAAGAATCGGAGACTTCCTTCCGACAACATTTTTTTCCGGTACAAATGTACCGGAAAAAATTCCGGACATTACTTAGGTACATTAAATAATAATGTTATTCGAATAAGTAGTTGATCTATGTTTACCTAAAGTTCGCGACTAGACATAAATAAGTTGTTGATCTTAAAACTATCAAACAAAATCTTTGTTTAAGAAGTCGGACATGTTTTGAAGTAAATATCTGCTTTCTCATTCGCTCTCGACCACGTTTCTTAAGATTTCTAAAGTTGAACTTTAGCATATAATTAAAAAAAAACCCGGCCATCTTTAAAACGATAAAACAGACATTTTTATCATTTAAGCAGTATTTTTAAGTACTTTGGACGGAGATAGAGGAATAATCATTTTTAAAAACGAAAAGTATTTGTCTTTTATCTTACTAAAGATCAAGATAAAAAAGTTTATTTCTAAATGTACGTAATGTTATCAAAATAATGGGCGTATCACATGTTCAGTATCCTTCGAGATATTTGACCACGTGAGAACTGTGCTAAGCTGGTGTTCGTCTGAGCACATAAAAAATAAACAGGAAAATATTATTAATTAAAATTAATATCCAGAAATCGCGGCCTGGGTAAAATTAGAGACATGTGACGCGTTAACAGCAGGAAAAGATGATCGGTCATACTATATTTACGTGCCTTTGACCTCAGTCGAAGTTGAGAGGTCGTTTTCAACTTATAAATGGATCCATAACATAAAATGAAATCGCTTGAAAATTTAAAATATAGAAAAAAATATGATTGTGTATTTAAACTTAATTGACTCTTCTGAGGCAGAGAACTTCGGTTCTGACACTGAACTTGACGAATCGAATCAAGATGATTAGAGGAAAATCTGTATTTTTTATGGCATTTTTTTAAGACAAATAAAGATTTTCTAAATTCTCAGAAACCTTGGAATCTATTTGCAATAATTGCTTATGTAAACATAAAGAGTTCACTTTGTAATTTAAGTTATTCCGTCTGTACATTTCGTTTCATGTTTTCCAATTATATGTTGATAAATTATTAAAATATAACCTGTATCTGTTACAACAATGTACACTACGTTTTATTTTTCTTTTATCGTTATAGTTTTATGTATAAATAGATAAAATACTTTTCAATGATTTTTGTCAGATTATTTTGTGGTTGTAACGACTCCCTTGTTATGTTATGTCTAGTCGCGAACTTTAGGTAAACATAGATCAACTACTTATTCGAATAACATTATTTTTTAATGTACCTAAGTAATGTCCGGAATTTTTTCCGGTACATCTGTACCGGAAAAAAATGTTGTCGGAAGGAAGTCTCCGATTCTTGTCACTATTCCTCGAAGTTTAGGTAAATAAGCCCTACCTATTCCTATCACTGACCATAACACAAGCTCTACTTACTTTGGGGTTAGATGATGTTGTGTGGCTTGTTCAGCATTATTTATATTTAATAAAAAATTGAGAAAGCCCTGCAAAACCAAATCGAAATATCTTCAACGATTGACACTTTTGTAATCCATTTAGTCCTCAGTTGTTTTGACCAAATTAGTATATTTTTTTAATGTATAAAGTATTATCATAATGGTCGGTGATATTGTCGGTACTTTAACACGCATGGATATGATATTATTATTTTAGGTTTTTCTGATTTCTATGAATAACTATCAAGAAATGTAATTTTTATTATAATTGATATACTACAATAAGCAACATAGGTTTTATTAAGGTACTTTACATGCAACAATAGCAAAGCCGCGGGCAAATGTTAGTTATCATTACATTATTACCTTGTGCTTGTGCTATCAACAAATAAAACAGAAGTTTGCCTCTTCTACAATAAATAAATTTTGCATGAGTCTATGTAAAAAATAAGCGCCTCTACCGACGACATTTGGTATAATTGACATGCAATTTGACAGACTTAGTTTTCCACGGCTAAGCCTTAAGTTAAATAATTTTATGATCTCATTTGAGTTCCAGATATTTTAGTTTGAAAATAACAAACTTTAGGTTTTAGTGGCAAAAAGTATGAAAATTAAAACATTAAAATTCACTTACATCTCTGTTTGTATTTAGCGGGGCCTAAAGTCGTCATTTCATAGCCTCCAAGAACATTGATTTTGATAAACCTCGCTCAAATCGTAATAGACCCAAAGCCCACAGACCACATGAGAAACCGAGATGTAAAACCGACAGATTAAATCATCTGCACTAAACATGCTGCAAAACGGATGTCATATCCAAAATATGTATGTCCTAAACAGTATCTTGACAACTGGTATACTCGTCGCTAGCCAGATTACTAAGCCTTTATTTTAATAGGGTTTATCCACGAAAAAACATCTATTCGCTATAAATTTTGAAAACTTTAATGAAAAATTCCGATTCAAAAAATTATAAAGATAGGTAGGTATGCAGTTTTTGTTTTCTCATTAATAGGACTCCATTCACGACGTTTTATCTAACACTTATGGTTTGGGATTTGGCCATCCACACCCATCTCAAAAAGCCACCTTGTAGACCTAAACCGAGAAAGAAAATGAGCCATTCGAAAATTGGACAAAATATTTAATACTAAAAATCTTGAATAAATTAAAAATTAACTTCCTATTTCGTTGAGATTGTAGACTGCAAAGTAACGTTACAATACGTTATATACCTTGATACGTTACATGGTTATTAGGGACCTTTCTTTGCAAACTGCATTCGAAGCTTTCGTTTCTCTTCTAAGGTCTTCTTCAAGTCATTTATTTGCAGTTCTTTGGCCGAAGTTGGGACTTCCACATGTAAACTTTGTTTTTCGTTTTGTATTTTTAAAAGCGCTCGTTCAGCAAGGTAGTTTTTAATCGATATTTTGGCATTTTCCAATTCTTGTTTACTGGCTAAATTCTCGTTTCTGATCATTTGTTTTTTATTGTTTAATTCTTCTTGTAAAGCTATTTTCATGGTCATAAGGCGTTCTTGTAACTCTGCTATCGACATTTCACATAGGAAACCTAAGCCAGATGATTCAGTCAAATCAATTATTCTGGGAGCTTTGGATTTCTTTGCTACAAGTGATAAAATTTTTATCTCTTTTATCATAGCTATTTTTGACTCCAGGTCTCGCTGCTTTTCCATTAGAGCTTTTTGTAATAAAACTTCACTTTCTTTTTTTATCATATCCGCGGTTTCCTTCTTTTGCATAACGGCGTTTTGTCTCGCTTGTATTGAATTATACTCCGATATGGAAGCCTTTTCTGCTGCTTTTTGATTTTTCTGAACTTCTTCTTTCTTCCATTTCTCAATTTGTTCGTTCCATATTTCTTTTTCCTTTCTAAATTCTTCATACTTTCTTTTATTTTCTTCTAGTATTTTCTTTTTTGCAATGACGGCTTCTTCATAGGAAATCTGACCTATTAAATGTTTTGTTTCAATATCTAATAATCTCTCTCGTTCTCTCTCCAGTCTCTCTTGCTCTATCAGTTGTTCTACTTTTCGCGGATTTTGACAAGATAATAGGTCATGTAGCCACGAAGTCTCCTCATCCTCGATCCGTTGTATTCTCTTGCTCATTCTTTGGAGTGTTGCAGTTGTTTCTTTGATAGTATGTTGTGGTTGAGAAAGTTTCAAGTCAATCTTTTGTTTCTGTTTTGGTTGAATCTTACCAATGCTATTTTCCATTGCGTCCCTGATATTGTCTAGCGTTTTATAATATTTCTCTGTTTTTTCTTGCGCATAATGATAATCCTGTTTTCTGACTTCATTGAGCAAGTTTATTGCTTTTTCCTTGTTTTTTTCATATATTGGTTTAAGTTTTTGGTCAATAGCATTTTTGGTTAGCATTTTTTTTGGGCTTTTGCACCGTATTGAGTTAGGTGGAGTAGAAGGTATTGCAGCCTGACTAACAGCAGAGGGTTCTTTCACCTTACGGTTAAGAACATTTGGTTGAAGTGGGACAGTCAGTGGTTTTATTTTTCTAGTTTCAACTTTTCGGTTGTACTCGGAAAAAGTGTGGTCCATTTCACTAATATAAGGTTGCCACAAGAAAAGTGGTTTGATAATTTTATCTGTGATATAGTTTGTATCAAAACTAGACTGAGCCACTTGTGATATAAAGTTTAAAACTTCGTTGTTGCTCAAAAATGTTGTAAGGATGCTAAGCAAAGACTTACTCAGATTGAAAAGACATTTATATAAAAGATTGGAATCTTTTGGTTGAATATTAGTCATCAATGCATGAAATATGATTATAAAATAGTCCTGCTCTTCCGCGGAGAGTTGCTCTGACAAATGCGATGATAAAGCTCTCAAAAATGGTTCGTGCTTCTGTATTCCCAAAAAGCTGTCTGCAATCCAAGATATTTTACCTCCATCAACAGCATCTGAACATGTTTCTATGTAAGACCTCATGTACTCGAGAGGTGATATTTCGCTGGCAGCACTAAAGTCAATCAAAATATTTCGTAGCATTTTAACATTCGCTGATGTGTAATAGTAAACCATTTTGAATGATTTGCTATTTTATCTAATTAAATATCAGGAACGAAACGGAACATGGCACAACACAAAACGTAGTTTTTTTCCCATAGACAAACAAGAAAAAAAGTTTCTTGACAGATTGTCAATGGGAAAAATAAAAAGAAACCGAAAACAATAAAATAAAACAAAGAAGTCCAGATTTCTTCTGGAAATATAGGAAACTTTTTGTGTAGGTAATGAATAAATAGAGTTGATCTAACGAATGACGAAATCAGAGATATTTTTAAAAAAAATATATGGCAATGCTAATAGGCATGACAATAGTGGCAACTTGAATTCTACTAAAACAAATAGCCGATGATTTGGTTTTGTTGTGACCATAATTTATCATTAAAATTTTACGAGTTTATAACTGAATAAAAAGACTAGAAGTGGAGTGCGTGGAGAAAATTGCAGAATTCGAGGTAAAACAGGTTTGTTAACATTCTGTTTGTTAGTATTAGAATGATAGTTGACACAAACGATGTAAATTTAAAAAATTGCGACAACTTGTCGCAATTTTAATTTTGAGCCGTTGAGCGGAAAACAGCCCCACATAACAATATAAAAATGATGTTTTGTGCGGTAAAAGGTTGTTTAAACACCAATAGCAAGAAAAATCTATCTGCGTATATCTCACTATACTGGTAAGTAATAATATTAAATTTTTATTTTTGCCTAAAATAGTCAGCAAAACTTATAAATAAATTGAAAATTTCATCCACCATTTTCGTCAAAATATTGCTATGCACTAGGGAAACAATACCCCGGTTTTATTACTTAGTAAGTATATCAAAATAGTAGAGGAGCGGACTTCGCTTAAGTTAAAACTAAGGAATCAAACTACGAGGAATATCACAGTTTTAGAATTTTCAGTCACACGACCATGTTCTTAGTAGATTCAAATTGTAAACTCAAATTACTATTTTACAAAGAAAATTACAATTAATCAATGAAAACTAATTAGAAATAGTATTATAATTGAAACAATTGACCTAACTGCAGACTGTTGCAAACAATCTAGAGGTAGCTCAACTTATCGATATCAATACCTGTTGGAAGCGTCCCCATGACGCTGGCTGCGTTGCCCCGCTGTATGGCAAGGCGGTTGCGCTGCGCCAGGTACTCACCAGCTCTGCACCGTTTCTTCGACCAGATTCTAAGATATTTTTTAAAATTCCGGAAAACCTTGATACCGCACGGACCCAGACCTCTCTCAACTCCTAGGGGAGCAAATGCAATAAACTCAAGTTGAGAATTGTAATCAATCCCATCACCTTATTTGTAGCAATACCCGCACGTGCGTGCACTTTCACTTGGTTCTTTTTATGGTTCCGTAGTCAACAAGGAACCCTTAAAGTTCACCATGTCCGTCGCTCCGTCCGCAGCTTAGTCCAGAGACTATTAGTACTAGAAAGCTGTAATTTGGCATGGGTATAATAATTATGTACATTATTATTATTAGGCACTATTAACGCTGAAGAAGTCGTAGGAAAAAATCCCGATTTTTTTTCAGTGTAGGTACTAGTCTAAGTTGGCTATTATTATTCGTGAAGGAAATGCTAGTAGTAGGAGGTGTGAATTTAAAAGGAAAACTACACAGCTTTAGTATGCTTTACTAGTTGGGTACCTAATAGTCGTCCTAATCATCTTAAAAAATGTACTTTGGAAGGTAAAAAGGAAAATTGAACAAATTTTATTGAAAACTAGCTGTACCCGCGACTTCGTTCGCCATTGCTATACCTGCCGACTAATTAAGTTCACATTTAACCACAGTTTCTCTCATATTATGATACGCCGCCGTGCAAAAAAACTTCGATGCGCAGAATTGGACCTGTTACACTTTTAATAAAAGAATTTTTATTTAGGTACCTAGTTAAATAGTGTATAAATCGTGTGGGGTCTACGGCGGATAGCATGTTGTCATCTTCAATTCCATTCTTTATCGACAATACTTTCAGCTACGACTCGGCCAGCGTTAGTGTTAAGAAGTGTCATACTCGTTTCACTTCTTACTCATGGTTCCGTTCAGCTGGGGCCCTATTCTGCTAAATTAATCGCTTCACTATGACAGGGACGTCACAGACGTCACGGAATGACACGTTTTGGTATTCTACCTTAGATGAAAGAAATTATGATGAATGCAGATGTAGAGACGCGCGTCAAGTTTGAAACTATTAATTTATCTCGCACGCACTTTCTGGAGTTTTATTAATCTAAAGATTCTACGTAATGATTCTGCGACGATTCCATTGTCATAGTGAAGCCATTGTATTACAGAATTGGGCTCCTGATCCATTTGACTGGACCACCGTAATTTTTTTTCGTTATTAGGTAGGTACAATTGATTGTGTACCACAGTCAAAAATATTTTTCTGTGGTCCAGTTAATTTAATTAGACCACTTACTCCAACCAAACTTCGGTGGTACAGTTAACTGGACCAGCTAAACCACCAAATATCAAGTTCATGAATATTGCATGGACCATTTGTACATTTTACTTTGCCTGAAATAGGCATTGACGCACTCATTAGTTAGGTTCCTACCTACTAAGGTAGAACCCTAACTAATGGGTGCGTCTTGGAATAATAAATGGATAGGAACTTACCTACCCTTTATCTAATGATTTTTTTGTTTCAATGAACTGATTTTCTACTCGACTTTCTACTGATTTAGTCAAATTCGATCTTGCAACACTGTTTCTAATAAAAAGAATGCATGAAATCGGCGACGCGTTAATGAATTACAACTAAGAACACATTTTGACTTTTATCCCCTCTCCCAAGAGAACCGTGCCTACTGATATCCCAGATAAAATGCATCATTTGATTTAATTAATTAATTTAACCACAGTTTCTCTCATATTATGATACGCCGCCGTGCAAAAAAACTTCGATGCGCAGAATTGGACCTGTTACACTTTTAATAAAAGAATTTTTATTTAGGTACCTAGTTAAATAGTGTATAAATCGTGTGGGGTCTACGGCGGATAGCATGTTGTCATCTTCAATTCCATTCTTTATCGACAATACTTTCAGCTACGACTCGGCCAGCGTTAGTGTTAAGAAGTGTCATACTCGTTTCACTTCTTACTCATGGTTCCGTTCAGCTGGGGCCCTATTCTGCTAAATTAATCGCTTCACTATGACAGGGACGTCACAGACGTCACGGAATGACACGTTTTGGTATTCTACCTTAGATGAAAGAAATTATGATGAATGCAGATGTAGAGACGCGCGTCAAGTTTGAAACTATTAATTTATCTCGCACGCACTTTCTGGAGTTTTATTAATCTAAAGATTCTACGTAATGATTCTGCGACGATTCCATTGTCATAGTGAAGCCATTGTATTACAGAATTGGGCTCCTGATCCATTTGACTGGACCACCGTAATTTTTTTTCGTTATTAGGTAGGTACAATTGATTGTGTACCACAGTCAAAAATATTTTTCTGTGGTCCAGTTAATTTAATTAGACCACTTACTCCAACCAAACTTCGGTGGTACAGTTAACTGGACCAGCTAAACCACCAAATATCAAGTTCATGAATATTGCATGGACCATTTGTACATTTTACTTTGCCTGAAATAGGCATTGACGCACTCATTAGTTAGGTTCCTACCTACTAAGGTAGAACCCTAACTAATGGGTGCGTCTTGGAATAATAAATGGATAGGAACTTACCTACCCTTTATCTAATGATTTTTTTGTTTCAATGAACTGATTTTCTACTCGACTTTCTACTGATTTAGTCAAATTCGATCTTGCAACACTGTTTCTAATAAAAAGAATGCATGAAATCGGCGACGCGTTAATGAATTACAACTAAGAACACATTTTGACTTTTATCCCCTCTCCCAAGAGAACCGTGCCTACTGATATCCCAGATAAAATGCATCATTTGATTTCATTCTGTACTTTTGGCGTGATGCGCGACCCAAGAATTTGACTATTATCCCCCTCCACGGGAACCTTACTGAATTCCGGTATAAAATGTATCTTTCCCCGTAGTATGAACTCAAATCGTGCCGACTTCCATTCGAATTCATTCAGTAGTTCCGTCGTGATGCGGGGTTAAATAATTATACTTTTTCCTCTCTCCTAGGGGAACCTTACTGAATTCCAGGATATAATGTATCCCATGTCCTTCCTTGTAGTATGAACTCAAATCGTGCCAGGTTTCATTCCAACTCATTCCGCAGTTTCGGCGTGATGCGCGGTGAAGGAATCTTACTTTCATCCCCTCTCCCAGGGGAACCTTACTGAATTCCGGGATAAAATTTATCTTACCACGTAGTATGAACTAATATCATGCCGAGTTGCATTCGAATTTATAAAGAAGTTCCGTCGTGATGCGCGGTTAAAGAATTTTACTTTCATCCCCTCTCCCAGGGGAACCGGATAAAATGTATCCCATGTCCTTCCTTGTAGTATGAAATCAAATCGTGCTAGGTTTCATTCCAACTCATGCAGCACTTTCGGCGTGATGCGCGGTGAAGAAATTTTACTTTCATCCCTTCTCCCAGGGGAACTTGACTGAATTACGGGATAAAAAGTATCCTATGTCCTTCCTCGTAATATGACCTAAAATCATGCCGAATTTGATTTCAATACCTTCAGTAGTTTCGGCGTGATGCGCGGTGAAGAAATTTTACTTTCATCCCCTCTCCCAGGGGAACCTGACTGAATTCCGGGATAAAAAGTATCCTATGTCCTTCCTCGTAATATGACCTAAAATCATGCCGAATTTCATTTCAATACCTTCAGTAGTTTCGGCGTGATGCGCGTTTAAGAAACAGACAGACAGACAGACAGACAGACAGACAGACAGACAGACAGACAGACATGAATGAAAAAAATTACAGTTTTGGCTTCAGTATCGATAAATAGAGTGCCCTCCAAAAAAAATTTTCAAAATATCTTCAATGTACAGAATTGGACCTGTTACAGTTTTATTATAAGTATAGATAACTTAGATAAGGTTGTTCGTTATGTAAAACTGGTAAATAAGTTTGTTTAGATAGCCCATGAACTGTGCAACTACTTACACTGCACGTGGCCGAACACGCACATGACCGTCTATGAATGAATGAATGAATGAATGAACACTTTATTGTACTCTTAAAAATAACATTCATAAAAAACTTATATCTAAATAAATAAAAAAATAGTACAAAAGGCGGCCTTATCGCTGAGAGCGATTTCTCCCAGGCAACCTTGGGATGAAGAGAAAGATATAAGAATAGAAAAAGGGGTGAAAATGCAACGAAAGGAAATAACAGAACTTATATAATCTAGTACATACATATTTACAATACAAAATAATCTAATCTACTTACAAAGAAAATAATAATAATAATAATAAACTAATACAGTAGGTCCAAGGAAACAATTATAATAAAAAGCTAATAATCTAAAAGTTGCAATAACATCTCAAGTTACAGAAGAAGCAGAGAATGAAATGAGTCTAGACTGCTGTGGAAAGGAAATGAGACTTCAGTTTGGTTTTGAAGGAGGTGATGGAAGGAGCAAGCCTGATATCGACAGGCAGTTTGTTCCAAAGACGAACTGCCTGTACACTAAAAGAATTGCCATAGAAGGATTGGGAATGAGTGGGAAACTTGAGGAGTAAGTTATCTGATGACCTGAGATTGTGGGAGTTAGAAGAATGAAGGAACTCAAACCGTTCTTTAAGATACGCTGGAGAAAGAGGATTAAAGAGAATAGAGAAGAGAAGAGAAAGAACGTGCATGTCCCGGCGAAGTCGGATAGGGAGCCACTTGAGCATGGTGCGAAAAGGAGAGACGTGGTCATATTTGCGTAAACCAAAAATGAACCTAATGCAAAAGTTTTGGAGACGCTCAAGTTTGTCCAACTGCTCCTCAGCAAGGTCTAAATAGCAGACGTCGGCATAGTCCAGAACAGGGAGAAGAAGAGATTGGGCTAAAGCAATTTTGGTAGCAGTCGGCAGAAAGTACCGCAACTTTCTAAGAGAACCTGCTGAAGCATAGAGCTTCTTACAGGTGACTTCAAGCTGAGGACACCATCTATTTAAATTATTGTTCCGAAAACTTGGAGTAAAACCTTTTTGTCGTTTGACCTAGGTAGGTATAATGATGGTAACCGTAGCTACTGGCTGATATTTCGTAAAATTAAAACAAATAGACGTTGGAAATTTGGAAATGGATTTTCATAGATTTTTTTTTATTTTTGCTATTTTTAATTATCTATTGACACCCGCAGTAAATTGAAATAAGATAATTTCAAAAATAATAAGGTTAGTGATAAAAAATAATGACGTGTTTTGTGAATTGAAACTTCACTTCAGTTACCCAATTGTTTAGGAAAAATGCTATTCACTTGCAACATTCAATCATACGAATGTATGAGTGAAAGTACTGTATTTACGTGCTGTCAAAACACACATAGAATGGTTTTTGATTATACAAATTGTCAAATTGTTGAATGGCACATCCCGCTGCTGAGGCAACAACGTTTTTTTACTCTATGGTGTGAATAGTGTGAATGCTATTATTGTTATTACCTATATTATTTCCCCAAAAACACTACATCTTCTAAAAACTTTCCAAACCCTGAAAAACGCTAAAAAAATTCTGACTTGTCCTGGCATCTGGTAACCGTATATAAGAGTTAAGTTCATGAAAACATTGATCAAAGCCACTGAGATTTTTGAATTTTTAAGGCCTATGATAAGGTGAAGTCATCAGGTCATGAGGGAAAAAATTGGTGGATTTCCAGAATTTTGAGTATTTGCGAGGATGATTTCTTCCGTCCACGGTTGATATCAACTGCTTTTACTGCTTTGTAATTCGTCATTTACCATCTTGATAAATTTTCCTTCACTTCATCACTTATAGGCTTAGAGCCTGCGACCGCGAGACCTTCGTTATTTTATAAAGGTGAGTTTGTCTGTGGACGCCCCCCACACAGGTAGGAACTCAGGGTTCAACTACAACTTCTTGTCAAATGGCTTCTGCATCTGGTGATCACCGATTACAGACGCAGAAGCCATTTAACAAGAAGTTGATCACCGATTTTGAAGTGTAGAGAGTGTGGATCATAGTGGCTTTGGCAGATCGGCTTGCAAATAGCTATTATTGCTAGCTTTTGAACTCAGCTTTTGAAGCAAAAATTTGGCAGAATTGTGTCGACTAGACGCAGAGCCATTAACCAAGAATTGAATTGAAGCAAAAATTCGTTCTACTAAAAAGGTCTACTTTTTTAATATTTTGTTCGGGATAGTAGGTACCTACAAGAAATCAAGAACTTCTACTGCCAGAAACTTTTCAAAGTTACTTTGACCAGCCATTTTTAAGGCAGGAAAAAGCAACTATGAAAAGTGCCTGGCATTCTAGAAAAATTTTGTTAGTTCCTCAAGTACATAAATTCAGTTTTTATATCACGATTAAAGTTCACCCTCATTTTATGAAAGTAGCAGGCCAAAGCCACTATGAAAAGTGACTGGCAGTGGAAGTATTTGATTTCTAATACTACTATCCCGAACAAAATATAGAATGTAGATCTTTTTAAACTAAATAATTTATGGTGCAAATTCAGTAAATTTACAAGCCGATATCTGCCAAAGCTTGGCCCATACTTTATAATCGGTGATCGTTCCTGCCTGTATGGGCATCCATCTATTAAATCAACTTCTTTTCTATGATTGGTTTCACAATTCAAATGCTTCTGAGTTCCTTAGTACCTACTCATTAGATTCTAGTCTGATTTATTACATAGATAACTAATGAGTGTTTTGACGAATAAACTCCTTTTTATTTTATAAATTACTAGCTTCTGCCCGCGGTTTCGCACGCGTATTTTCGGTATATAAGTAGACTATTACCTAAGTTAGGCTATGTTCTAAATGTATACCAAATTTCGTCCTGAGCTCTTCAGTAAATTTGGAGATCCTAAGTAATAAAATAAAATTCATAAACTTTCGGTTTTATTATATAAGTAGGATAGTAGGATTATATTTATTTACTCCTTAAGGTATATCTACTTCAAAAATCGTTATTTCGAGGAATTTCGGCCCTATGTCGCCGTCCTGTCATTTATCAACCAATCGTAGGTAGAAAACCACGACAGTTCAGCACCTCCGGCAAGATCCAATGTAGTGCAAGTCGTAAAAAAACCCGTTTAAAACACAATTATCTGTCTAAAAGAGCGTTTTTTTTGCTTTTACTGGTACTTAACTTACTTATAATAACACTTTCAGCTCGTTCCCACTTATCGGGGGTCGGGCCCGATGGAAAATCAGACTTAACATTTATATGAAAACGGTGTCGGTTAGGTGTGAACAGCTTCATATAAAATGTTCTGCCACTAGAGCAGCCGATTTTCTGTCCAGCCCGATACCAGACAAGTGGGAACGGGCTCTTACATGGCTCATGACGCACATGTTCATTTGCAGGTCCTGCAGGTGGGCTGGGCAGTGAATGCGCAAGAAAAGAAAACAGGGTAAGTACGTGCTTCTGACCACACGTTATAGGAACCTTGTGTGAGTGTCAACACTTACGCCCGTAGCACACCTCCGCTGCGGAATACGAGTAGCGGACCCGCTGGATGAATTCCGTAGCGATCAAGTGTAGTTTGAGTAGCGGAACTATAGCGGAGGTGTGACGTCGGAGTAGATAGAAGAAACCGCGCGGGGAAAGAGATATAATTATAGTCAAATCTATGCTTTTTAACAGGCAGTTTCGATACTGTTCCGCTTCTCCTACATACGGACAAGACATGGTGAAATTACTGCGGGTCCGCTGTTAAGGTTTCACAGCGGAGGTGTGCTACGGCGTTAGACTGTATTTTTATGGTTTAAGAGCAACCATGACTGTTAGCAACTGGCAGCTGGCAGTTGACGACTGGAGCCGAGTAAACGCGAAACAGCGTAATGAGCGTAACATTCTTCAGTTTATTTACAAAATATGCAATTCTCCTATTGGTACTTTAAAAATTGAACTCAGCAGGGCTGGGCAGTGAATGTGGTAACATTCGATGGCTGTAGACATCACCGATCCAAAATGTTAAATTCCACCTATCATTTATTATCACAAGCGGTGGCTTATTGATTCTGTCAAAATCAATTCAACTTTGAACACAAATCAATTTCAACATAATATTAGCTGTCAGGGCATGTCAAATTATCGTCCGTAATTACGTAGGTACCGCTTCTTTCTCACGTCTAACGATTTTTGATTGCTTGAACTTATTGTTGTTGTAGCTATTCTATTTTATACGCCTTGTGTAATGATATGTTTAAGAATAGTTTCTATAGAACTAGCGACCCGCCCCGGCTTCGCACGGGTGCAGAGCTGATACTAAATATACTACAGAATCGGCCCCCCAGCCGGTAGGTACCGCTGCAACCGCTATGTCCCTGCAATTTAAATCTGTGATATCTTCGAAAATATTCAAAATATTCAGTCAGCGTTTACAATGTAAACGCAAAAAAAATGTGTTTATTTACTACATCACATTAGAAACCTCTAAAATTATCAGTGTTTCTCTACTATATTATGCATGTATTATACATATAAACATTTCCCTTGAATCACTCTTTCTATTTAAAAAACCGCATCAAAATCCGTTGCGTAGTTTCAAATATCTAAGCATAAATAGGGACAGACAGACAGACAGGAAGCGACTTTTTTATACCATGTAGTGATATTATATCTCTTGTGGGTACCTATATAGGGATTAAAGTTTTGAGAACTTCTGATGATATCAAAGGGACCTTTGATTTAGATCTTTCAGATTATAGGTCTTCTAGGACTTTTTGATGCAAAAGAAATTAAAACTTTTATTAAATACCTAATGGCATCGAATCATACACGTACCTAATACTAACATAACATAGGGTGCCAACTTCTTAACTCTTTTCCGTTGGTAGCCGGGTAAAGACTCTTCGTTTATTATTTATTCGGTTTAATCAAGCGAGAATGTGAGCAGTGATCATTAATTAAATAAAACGCCAAGTGCGAGTCGGACTCGTGCACTAAGGGTTCGGTGTAATTGTAGGACCTTGTGTCTTGCCAAATATCATGATTCTAGGTTGACGGGAAGTACACTTTAGGTTTTGTGTGCAAGTAATTCTCTTGGAAATTTCAAAATGTTTGAACATAAACGGCTGTAACTATTGATTGTGTTGACATAGAAGTTTTGATTTATATTAAGGCTCCAAAAGGTTACGGACTTGAGAATTTGATGTTAATTTCAACTCGATACCTCCATGCGTTCCTGAGAAAAGGGGGTTGACAGACGGAAAGATAGACAGATGAACAACAAAGTGATCCTACAAGGGTTCCTTTTTTGAGAAAAGATGTGAACAATAAACAGGCCTCCGACGCTCGCCGCACGCAGCTCAGTTCCGCTCTCGTCAGCACACATGTCCGCTTTAGCCAGCACTAATCTCCGCTCCAGTCTAGCCAGTACGCATCTCCGCGCAGCTTCGTTGGAGACACCCTAGCTGAAAACGTCTCTTTTCGTTTCCGCTTCGGACATCTCAGCACATCTCCGCTTTGGTGAGTATATTATACAGGGAGCCACGGAAAGGGTGTACTCAGCCGTAAGGGGGTGATTCTGGACATCAAGGGGGTCAACGTATGATCTACGATTTTTAGAATTTAGATTTTTTTATTATTTTGAAAAAATATGAGACTTTTGTCTTCATATTTGTGTTCTTTCTTTATATTTTTGTAATAATTTCATGAAAAAACATTGGTTAAAAATAAGCAAAAATATGATTGTGAAATATTTTTATTTGTTTAAATAATGCAAGAGTGCGTGAAAAAGAACACGAATAGGAAGAAAAAACCATATTAGTTGCGAAAATAAAAATTCGATATTCAAAAAATCATTTTCACAAGTTGTTCATCTCGGGGTCCAGAACCCCCCCCCGTTCGCCATGGCACCCTGTATAGCCTTATAGTTTAAAGTTAGTCTTGTAATAAAATAAAATGTAGCATTATTAATGCTATGTGTGAATACCTACTTTTTTAAGGTGATCGTTGTAATCGTTCCACATTTATATCGATATCGAATCCGTTCTGGATCGGAAACAATTAGCAAGGTGAGGTGTAGTGGTAATAGCAGCGATTTTTCCTCAAGCCATGATGGACGGCACCTTGGTGGCAGGTGTCTTTTAACAATAGTCTACTGCGTTGCATAAATTGGGAGATCACCGGAAGTTGTGACATTTTTGAAATAAATAATAAATAATGCTGGACAATCCACACAGCACCATCTAACCCCAAAGTAAATTAGAAAGAAAGAAAATAGTTTATCAAACACTACACAAATATTAAAATAAAAGACTACTTAGTAACACGTACCTAAAAAATAAACACAAGGCAACAATAATAACACAATACGTACATATATAACATATATAAAGTAAATTTAATTTAGAACATCGTGTGCACTAAGTTTGTGAATTCAAAACATTATGAAACCTATTTACTTCTTCCTCCATGGTGCCGAATTTATCAAACAACCTTTTTTAATTTGTAAAAAACTCAGACTCCTTGTACTTTTTATTTAATTTGCTTTGCGCGTGCCATTTTATTTTTTTGCATTTATTCATTTCCTCGCTGAGGTGGGATGAAAAGTTACGTGTTGCACTTGAGTGCAAATATATTTTACCTCGTGCTCTTTTGATTCCCTCGCTAACGCTCAGGATTCAAATTTTTGGATCCTTCGCTTGCTCGGTCATCAAAATTGAGCACGCGGTTAAAAAGCAACTTTGCACTCATGTATAAAAAATAACTATTTTCCCTTGAAGTGCTTTTCGACTTATTGAGATCTATTTTAATAACAAGAGTATGTCACAAATGTTCCCATAATTAGATCTGCTATTCGGAAATTATTCGTGACATAGAACTGCGATCCCCAACCCGCATGCCCTGCGAGGGGATAATGGCCATTACCCCAGAGATAAAAGTCAATGACGCGCTTATCAAGGGCAGGCCTGCGTCCAGCAGTGGACCGATACAGGCTGTTAAGAATGAGGAGTCTGTTACCAAATGAGCATAATTTTTTGAGTTGTTATATCTCTATCCTACCCTTAGATATATATCCCATCTTCCGAGGACATTCGTGAGGGCGGGTGCGGCGGCAGATTTGGCCGAAAATCACAAGAGGCGCAAATATGCAGGTCTCGACAGAGCCTACACATTTGCTCCCCTTGGAGTCGAGACCCTAGGTCCGTGGGGTACCGAGGCTCTTCGGGTTTTTAAAAAATTATCTGTGCGTCTGGTCGTAGCAACGCGTGACCCGAGAGCTGGCCAGTATCTGACACAGCGTATCAGCATTGCCATACAGCGGGGCAATGCGGCCAGCGTCTTGGGGACGCTTCCGACTGGCATTGATATGGATCAGTTGAGCTACCTGTAGATTGTTTGCAACAGTCTGTAGTGAGCTCAATTGTTTCAAATGTAAATACTAGTACTTATTTATTTCTATTAGTTGATTGTAATTTTCTTTGTGAATAAAGGCTACTGCCCTTATATTGATAGGTACCCTTTTATTAATATTATGATTCCTTAGTTGCCTTTTACGACATCCACAGGTTGAATTGGAGTATCATCGATTGTTATGCCACGTTTGAGTTGTTAGTCGCGTAGCAATCGTTATTTCTGTTGAAAGTGACCGCGTTTTTTTACGCAACTCACAACTCAAAGAAATGCTTTAGCTTGGCCCCTTACGTACTTAATCTCTACTCTTGTAAGGCCTGATCAGCCATTTTCCGTCGCCATTTTCCTCTAATGCGTCTGCGAGTGTAGGGAGTTTCGCCTAATTATTCTCAGGTGTCAGGGGCTACCTGGAGGCCTACAGCAATCCCCGTGCTAGGTGTACTAGTATGCATACCTACGTCATTTTAGACTAGCGAGTCAGTTCAGATTAAGCTACTGGGTTCTTAAAAGCTCTTACATCATCATCCAAAACCTGACTTTACTGGCTGACACTGCTGATAGGCCTACATACAGGTCTACGTCAAATGTATACGTAGGTAAATAATGTGGCTACGTATATTGAACAAGATAAATCCTAAGTGGTAAGCCGTCGGTCGGTTCGTCACGAAAGGTTACCGGATCGGTTATTTATTAGTGCGGCGATCACGACAACTGAATCTGTACCGTACATTTGTGATTTATAGGTTCTTCTCCTAATAATAATTTACAGCGTCGCGACATGTCATCGCTTCGTGAAAATAAATAGAGACTTTTATCAAATCGATAAAAAAGCTCGATTGATCCTTTTTAGGTATTGTATGTAGATATGCAGAGGTACGGACCCTATTCTGCAAAACTAATTGAATCACTGAATTAAGTTGAAGTACAAGGTCGAAAGTTTTTAATTTGTGTTTTTAGGGTTCCATACCTGAAAGGTGACTGAGCGGAGGCTTAGCAATATAGGGTCGGGACCCTATATTGCTAAGCCTCCGCTGTCTGCCCGTCTGTTTGTCTGTCCGTTCGCCTGTCAGCGGGTCTCATGAACCGTGAAAGATACAAAGTAGAAATTTTTAAAAGACTGTGTATTTCTCTTTCCGCAATAACAACAAATAAATGTTTATATCAAAGGGATACAAAAACAAACATAAATAGGTATTTTTGTTTGCTATTTTACTCTTAAGCTTTAGGTATCTCTTGAACCGTAGACGTAGTATAGACCCGGTCCAAATTCCAACTATCTACCAATAGGTAGATAGTTGAAATTTGGACCGGGTCTATATTGCCGCTATAACAACAAATAATTAGTATAAATAAATTTAATAATATATAACCATACCACGTTGAGTTCCTACCGATTACCGAAGTGAAGCATCATCGGGCGCGGTTAGCATTTGGATGGGTGATCGCGTATTATATTATTATTGTTTTGCTGTTTTTGATTACTCAAAAAATCAGTTTTTTGAACCTTAAAATCACTTAACATTTAATCAATTTTCATTTTGTTGTGATATATTATCTCATAAAATTAGTTTATTTAAGGTTTCTCTCGTGATATAGTCTTGTACGATGATATGGAACCCTCCGTGTGCGAGTCGACTCGCACTTGACCGGTTTTATTTTAACACGATGCAATAGAAAAAAAGCTGTGTTCATTCTACCTTTATGAAAAAGTAAACAGTATCCTCTGTGTTTTGAGTTGAGCCTTCAGCAATATTCGCGTATTGCATCATCAAATTCGAAAAGTACCTACAAAAGTAATGCCTCATGTGGTCCCGGCTTAGAGTTTGCACCACCCCAACTCTTCCCGCGGCTGTCAAATATAAGGCACTTTTCAAAACAGGCTTATGTCCAGCAGTGGACAGGTAAAAGCTGTTGATGTATTGTGAAAGGTAAAACGAAACCTCTGCAAACCCAATTGAAGAAAGTCAGAAGTCATCGATTATTACCTACCTTCATGTCGAAACAAAATAATTGAAAGCTTATTAACTGGCCACCTAAGGAGAAGCTCCATCAATCTCTGAGCGGGTACAAAGGACCTTAACAAAGAATTATGGGTCTTTATGCAGCTGCTACTATGTTGAAGAGTTATTACTTGGATTTAATGACCACCCCGTGATTAGACACCGCGTTCCGTGCCTATATGGCTCTACTTAATACAACAGGTAGTGTCTTACAGAAATTGAAGATAGGGCTAGCTCGCTTCTCTTTATTTTTGTGTTAATTGTTATATTTGGAAAACTTATATTACGTTTCTTCAAAGTTTAAAAATTTCACTGTTGCACTTGAATTTTTTTGCCAAAAATCAGCTTTTAGGGGAACATTTTTTTGATGTTTTTGAATCGTGGGATAAAATCACACCAACTTTATATGCGAAAGCTTAGATGGATGAATGTTGATTAATTATTCCCGCCAAAACAACAGAACGTATCGGGCTAAAATTCGCAAAGATAGTAAATCTGGACCTCGAATAGCGCTTAAGCTACTTTTATCCAACATATTCGTGGGATACAAATTATTAGAAATAAAACTTTGATCTTTGTTGACTTGGAACTTCGTAACGAAATCAATAGATTACTTTTATCTAGAAAAAACAAAGCGTGCAGAGCAGCGGGCACAACTAGTCAGAAATAAGCTTGAAATAAGCCAAACGGTAATGATGATTTGATGATGATGCATAAATTCAATCAGCAACCATCGGAGCCACTCTAAATACCAATGATGGATCGTATAGGTAGATTTTATACCTTACTACCCATAACAACGAAAATGTCTTAAGCACTAATGTATGCAGCATCCATTAAAATAGGCGTATAATGTTTATTAGTGCTTTACCTCGTAAGTTTTTATACGTTCCGATTGATTACTATGGCTTTATTAAGCAATCAATTTTCTTCGAGCACAGACCTGTATCACATATGAATAATGTTACTTAGTCTTTATTTATTTATAGGCATTTTTATTAGTGACGTCATGCTGATGCCAAAGGTCTTATAACATTTTATTTCAAAACAGAGGAAGAACTTCGGTCCTTAAACTCTGTCTCCGCAATTTGTTGGTCAAATGGTCATTGTTAGAAGACCCTGACTGTAAGAGATCTGTCCACTTTACTACTGATATTTTTAATCGATATCAGTACAACGATATTCCACACTCTACACTCTGGGAAAATAAGAGACCTCTATAAAATAATTCAACGATCACAGAAAGATTTATTTACCTAATTACGGTGGTTTTTGGAGTTGGTAGCAGTCACCATAACGAACGTAAAATAAAACTTAAAACATTGTTGAATATCAACTCAATCTCCCAAGATAAAGTTTGATGACCACTGATGTTATTTATTTGTTTAGTAATTTATATAAGGTTAGTTACTGTTTTATTGGGCGTATTAAATCAAGCCCCAATAAGGCAGCCATTCATGTTTATTTTTACGAAGTTTCTGCTGTATGATCAATAAATTATTAACTTGGTCACTTTTATCACGGGCTACGGTAACGTTTATCGGACGTTATCATTTTGAGGATTTATTAGCTCTCTCCTTGTGATATTGTTATAGCATACCAAGCAAGGCCGGAATTTTTGATGTGATTGCAAATTATTTTATTTTGCGTAGGGCTGAGTGAATCGGCCATTGCTATGATGTACACTTTAGATTAACAAAATACCTCTATAAAATGAATTGATGATATTTACCAAAAATTGGTAAGCTTTTTCCTTATTTATATACTTACGAAGTCACCTTTGTTATTTTGTCCACTTTTGTGTCTTATCCACTTGTATCTTTCGTGGTCCACAAAGTGGCCCAGTCGCTCCGGGTTTATTGATTGACAAGCGCACAGTTCGATTAAATACTCGCAACTCGGTCCAGGCATTAGTCCTTACACGACCCTAATGATGTCTTTCTAATTATTCGATTCATCCTTTTTATAAAGCAATTCATTAGAACCAGAAATAAATCTTCTTTCATTGCGTTGCATCTTTATTTTGCTCTTAAAGCCTAGGTAGATATTGAATTAAATATAGATTTAACAAACCATTTATAAAAATATGGAATTTACCACTATACTAGCATCTTTTTTCCTTCATCCTTTACCAAAATCCTAAATTTTTTACCTGAAAATCCTATACATAATTATTGGTTTTATTTTATTATCCTATAGTTGGATAAAGCAGTGAACCGAAAAAAACAGTGGTTTTTTTCCGTTCACTTGGTTATAGAAGTATAACTTCCCACCTGTATATTGGGTCGTAACAAGTAGCAAGATTATTAGGAATATAAACGATCTTATTCTGGTAGCCTTATAAATCTTTTATTGGACTTTTATAAGGTTGCCATACACAAAAAAGCTTCTGATAATTGAAAGCATATTCAAGGATGGGTAATTGGGTTCACTATTTCTAAAAATACGAGTTCTTGGCATTTTATTGATGGCATAAAGACTTCATTGTGTTTTATAAGTCGTGTTGAATCCAATAAACGGGTTGTTCCAGTTTTCCCCCCTGAGAAAATATTTTTCATGGGGATTTAGATAATTGTAATTATACCTAGGTCAGTTTGAATGTTTAGTAACGTGAGATAGATAATTACAATAAAAAATTGAAAAAATATAGCTTGTTTTTACAACTGAAACAATTAAGCTAACTGTTGTAAACAATCGAGAGGTAGCTCAACTGATCCATATCAATAACAATCAACATACTCTGGCTGCATTGCCCGCGGTATAGCAATGCTGATGCGCTGCTCCAGATACTCACCAGCTGCTGTCAGATAATTCTTTTAAAACCTGAAGAGCCTCGTTACACCACGGACGTAGGGTCTCGACTCCAAGGGGAGCAAATGCGTAGGCTCTGTCAAGATCTGCATATTTGCCTCTTGAGATCCTCGGCCAAATTTTACGCCGCACCAGCCCTCACGGATGTCCTCGTAACTTAAGTAATTATTTTTCTGCTCACTCTCTGCCGATATTTCTTGCAGGAACTGGCGCAAGGGATGTCGTTATACCACTGGATATTTCCCCTGATTTCTGGGCAAGTCTAAGCATAATATATCTGATCGATATAAAAACCTTAGTTTTTAGTCGTAGTTTTTAGAATTAGGGTATCAGCTTACTTCTGTGTATATTTTTAACACCTCTACTGGAATCAGCAATCTACCTTCATAGCGTGGTGATTATGGTAAAACCCCCTTGTTTAGGATAGGCACATTTAGCAGTGGTCGAGTGAGTTCTAAACGAGAAGAGTAAAGCCAATGAATTAGGCCGTGGTTAGAACCATAAAGCTAAGCTTTTCTTTTCAATGGCACTTGACTGGAAAGTAGTTCCGCTCTTGTAGTAAATTGTTAACACAAAAATAACTGCAATTCAAGTCAAAACAAAGGCGTGCGGCACAGAAGCACACCGAAATTGCCATTGAAAATTTCTCGAACAGGTTCCACTTGAGGTGTCGCTCATTTGAGCATAAAATTACATTGTCTTCGGACATCTAACAGTGCCATTGAACTGCACTTTGACATAAAATTCATTTAAAAGTTGCCCAGTCACTCATTATTATCAACAGAAGTAGGGACCATTAGGAAAAGTTGTACTACTTTTATAAAGAACTCCGTAATTTGGAATCACGTATCCCACTGGGGGCGTCTATCCTTTCTTTACCTGAGCATGTAATGATTCAATTTGTTGGATATTATTTTCTTCGTTAGATTGTGACCCATCATCATCATTAGCCGAATCTAGTCCACTGCTGGGCACAGGCCTGCCCTGATATACGCCACATTGGCTCTTATCATCTTTGACACCCGATCAGGTTATACCTAATCATGATGATGCTTGTCCTTCTTGGGATAAAAAGGTATGGTTCAAAGTGCCAATTTGATTTGACACGCTCATTTGACGTTTAAAAGAGTTGATCGCATTTGCCAAAATTGGGCCTCACATACAGTTCATATTATACCTTTAATGAGAGTTAAAGCACTGGCTGCACCGGATATTAGGCATTGTGTTAATTTGTTAAATCGCCCCCTTTCTCCAAATTGCTCAAGTTAACTGGTTGCGAAATTAGGTGTTTGTTACCAATTGTTAACAAGACGTTAAAATGTTCGATAACTTTGGAACAAAATCAACTTTTATCTTTTGAGCTCCTTTGTCAATGAAGGTAGGTAATCCATAATTTTGTGGTTGATGTTAATAACGCTTGTTAACTCGTAAAGCGATTAAGTAGGAGCTGGAATCGTATGCGAACGGTTCCAAACAATACGTTTTATTTTTATGTTGAGACAGGATTCATAACGTAAGACCGCACTTTACACATATAAATTAAATGCACATAGGTACCGAGTGAAATAGTAAAAAATTAAAAAGTCATGCGACTCACGATATCCACTATAACCATCCAGGCAAGTACCATTTTAGTCTATAATAGTGTTTAAGGGTCCGGCGATGGATGAATTTCCCATACAAACGTAGTACCAAAATTATTTGTTATTTGAGAATATTTTCACCATGGTTTGCTATTATTTGCATTAGAATAGTATTTATTTAGGTTCCTGCCACAAGCTTTTTTCAAAATTCTTATCTACACAAATACTAAGAATACATTCTTTCTTTAATATAAAATTGCGATTCAGTTTAATTTCATTTCAGAAAGGTATTTTGAAAAAAAATTGTGGCAGGTAGATAAATACTATTTTAATAGAAATAATAGCAGACCATGTCGAAAATATGCTCAAATTAGAAATCATTTTGGTATTAAGTTTGTATAGGAAGTTCATCCGTCGCCGGACCCGGGGTTGCATTGTTATGAAAGTATTTGTAATCGGTTGACCTCTGAACTACGGAACCCTATAAAGAGTTGGAGGTTTAAAAAATGAAAGGAGAGATCACAAAAAATCAAGATCATACGGCAGGTGTATTCCTGTTTTCTAATAACAGAGTACGAATCGTTAAATCTGTTGCGATACATTTTACTTTTGTTCATGCAATGACGACCGCAGGACTTTCGATTTTAAGATATTCATGTCAAAGAGGTCATTAAAAGAGTTTATAAAGAGGTTGACAGATGGCTTCTAAAAATTAAAAACCTAGACGTACTTCCAATTATTACCCGTAAGGCGTCTTTGTATATGGTTGATTGACACTGTTTAGTTATTTCTTTAAGTTATAGCATTTGATAAATTAGATAATAAAATACGGTAATTTCTTAGCTACATTTTGTAGTCATATTCGCCTTCTCGTATGGTGGAAAATAGTGAAAAAGCTAGGACCTAGTGAAGTGTTTTTATAGTTCTTTAGATTCAAATAACTTATTTGAAAATAGTAATTTGTTCAACAAATGGGCAAAACTATTTGCCCTCGAGTCAAACATACAACTTTTCAGCACGACTAGCGAGAAAATATTTTGTAATATATAAAAGAGGTCGATTATCAAAAACTCATTTTGGTCAACAGCCTTGGAGGGTAACATGCTTCAAACCTCTTTCAACCTATGATCGGACGAATTGATCTTCGAAACCCTAAAAATGGGTTTCGAAACCCATATGGTCACGCTTTGTCTGTCCTTTTTTCCCTCCTTAATAACTCAGCAACTACTGCAGCTATCAACTTGAAATTTAAAATCATAATAGGTACATTTTGTGCACCTGTACAGATTTAAAGAAAAATAAATGAAAATGAAAATTTCCATACAAATTGTGATGCCGAAATTTTAAAAGATACAGGGTCATGTGGGGTATCAAATGAAAGGTATCAGTTTGTATGTACATTTCAAAATAGTATTTAAAATTTTTGTAGGTATTTTTGTACTTTTCAAAATATTTCGAAAAAATACCCCCTCCCCCCCCTTTCTCCGAAGATTGCTTAAATTAGAAGATTTATAGAAAGGGATCTATATTTTACAGGAAAAATATAGAGAAGTTTGTAAAAAGAACACTTTTTGAAAACTGGTAAAAAGTTAAGGAATAATTTTCTAAAGGGGAGGGCTACCTCACCATTATTTATTATGTATTTTAAAAGATACAGGGTCATGTGGGGTATCAAATGAAAGGCATCGGTTTGAAAATTTCAAAACAGTTTTTCAAATTTCTGTAGGTTTCATACGTTTTGAAATATTTGGAAATAAGTCGAAAAAATACCCATTAACGGATCTTGTTTTTTTATGAAGGTTGCATTGTTCTGAAATCAAATTGCTTTTTTCACCAAGTTGAATAATAGGTATTCTTTATTCCACATGTGAGCAAAACAGATTTTGCTCACTGTTTTTGACCAGCAAAGTCACCAAATTCGAACGAGAGTGCAGTGGTGATAAGATTTTTTTTCGCTTGCGGGTCTTACAGAGGATGATACAACACATTTTAATTTACTACTTTACTTTTGGCACTTGTCCTTTGCCTCCTTCTGCTAGTAATAGTTATGAACGGTTTTCTATCTTACAAAATAATGTAGTCTTCGGAATCTTCGGAAGCCATGTTATTTTATTTCATTAGTAGTGTACTGTAGTGTTTAATAAATAATTTTCTTTCTTTCTTTCATGTTCCCACGCAACCAGTTTTCCTTTAGAAGTCAAGAACAGGTATAATCCGGGCGCGATGAAAATAGGATGGGACCTTATAAAAGTTATTATTCTAAGTCCTATTTCAAGTACAAAACGCAAGTGGAAAAGAACAAGTGTCAATGTTGCTTACACGGTAGGTATATAACTAAAGTAGATTCCAATGTTCTTATTAAAGTAAATACCATGTTTGCTTTCAAATAAATAAACGGATGGACTGATTGAATTGAATTTAAATGTCTCACCGAGCTTG
This sequence comes from Eupithecia subumbrata, assembly GCA_949316285.1. Classification (NCBI taxonomy): domain Eukaryota; kingdom Metazoa; phylum Arthropoda; class Insecta; order Lepidoptera; family Geometridae; genus Eupithecia; species Eupithecia subumbrata. Next base: position 26,131,601 of record OX438640.1, read on the forward strand.
TTTCAGTTTGAAATGGTTCTATCCCATTCTGATCCTGCACGGGTAATGGGGTTCGCTAGTAGCGCAGAATAACTATATAGAATACCTACCTAGTAGGCAGGTATGATAGTTTGAGAGAAGTTTGCTATCGCGCGTTCAGTAGCTGAATGTGGGCGCTATCTAATATTTACGAGTAGCTCTGGCAATCTGTGTGCGTTCTGTGTGGATGTAGTTATCATTTAGTTTATTTTCCTATGTTATGGACAAATCTATTATGTATACATAAAGTTTTCGTAGGAAAAGTTCATTGATTTTATATTTATACAAGGTACAAGGTGTCCCACGGCCATGGGACATGAAGGGCAAGTACCAAAAATATTGGACATAGGAAGTTTTATTGACAGGAAAAATTCCTTTATTTTTAAAAATAAGTAAAACTGTTTTCACAGAGTTTGTAAAAACTACCTTACCTAAGGTATTATTATACCTAGAACTGCCTTATCCGGTAATCGATAATCGAATCCACTAAAATTCAAAAAATAGCACTTTGTATTTATATGGCACCGATCTGTAGAGTCAATCATAAGAATCAATTATGTGTGAAAACAATGGTGCACTCTCTATTCGCTCACATTCATAATTTCATGGGACGGCAGACCGACACGAAGAGGGGGAAGTCAGGCACAGGACCAACGCCTGGCCTCTAACTGGTAAAGTGGTATAAAAAGTGCTTCGTCTTCCCAGTTTTTGGCATATTTCATGGTCTTTCTTTATGCAATGTTTATTCGACAGATTTTATTTTTATAATAAACTAGCTGCTGCCCGCGGCTTCGCCTGCGTAGTTCCCGTTCCCGTGGTAATTCCGGGATAAAACATAGCCTATGTCCGTCTCCTGGTTCTAAGCTGCCTCCCCACCAATTTTCAGCCAAATCGGTTCAACCGTTCTTGAGTTATAAATAGTGTAACTAACACGACTTTCTTTTATATATATAGATTCTACCTATCAGTGCTAAAAACGTACAGTTTAGTATTTATTCGATTTTAAGAGGTTCGGTTTACCAATTTTCATGAATGCGGTTTAACTTATTTAAAAAATAAAGGGTTATTTCCTTTCAGTAAAACTTTATAATATCTTCAATATTTCTGATACCTACTTGCCTTCCATGTCTCATGGCCATTTGCCAAAGATATCCCATGGCCTGAGTCTACATAACTGTCAATTGTTAACCATAAAATTTGGCTATTTTATAAATACCACCACAAGTATACAAATATGCTGGTTAATTAGCCAGTATTCATATTATTTTAAGTATGTTAGGTACTTACCACATACATACCTAGGAACCCTATAAGAATTCATATATCCCAAAAACCTACCTACCTAGGAATGTACAAGTAAAATCCGTTCACCATTAAAGGACACCTGAGAATTTCCCTCTAAAAAACCGGAACCATACTTGCAGAATATTAAAGTGACAAGAGACTAGTACAAAACAAAGTATCATTCTCCTAGCACGCAACTTGATAGAGATGAAGCAGCAAAATTTATTTACTCGCAAACCTACAATCCTTTTCAAATATGCACAAGCAGTGTAATTGGCTCGATACAAATAAATCAAAAGCACAATGGGGTGTAAAATACGGTGGTTATGCATAAACTTGAAATCGGCTTACTGTTATTACATCACGCGTCTCTTTGCTCTGCCGGCCAACAATACGCGGCAATCAACGAGTGCTGATTTATGAGGGTATTGAGAATTAAATTAGTGCTCAAAATGGAGGCAGCAAAGGTTTTGTTTTCAATTTATCAACAAAAAATGTGAATTTATCCAAGAGAAAATTATTTAATGTGAATTTAGAATCATATAATAACTTTATTCACAAAGAAAATTACAATCAAGTAATAGAAATAAATTAGAAGTATTATTTACAATTGAAACAATCGAGCTAACTACAGACTGTTGCAAATAATCTCAGGTAGCATAACTGAACCATATCAATACCAGTCGGAAGTGTCCCCAAGACGCTGGCTGCATTGCCCCGCTGTATGGCAATGCTGATGCGCTGCGCACTAATCTCACACTTATTTGTTGTTTTGGTATTTTATTCTATGGATAGGTAAATAGCGGCAAGTGATAAATCGGATGGAGACGTCCCTTATAGTCAAATAATAATTTTCATCGTAAACTGAGGGGTGAATCCGGTTGACGATAATATCGAGACGTGATCGTGGCGCCTTCTTTTTCAATAGGATTTGGTTCAGCGCCTCTATATACAGTGCGGATAGGAAGCTCCGCAAATCCCATACAAAAATGAGACGTCACGATCACGTCCAATACGAATTATCGTGTCGAGCCCCGAGTCCAGTTGACGATATACTATCGTCAACCGTAGGTAGTATATCAGTATATCATATATAGTATATCAGATTAGTATATCACATTTAAGAGCCCCGAGGGCTCTTAAATGTGATATACTAATGCAAGTCAACATCCCGTTACAAGGAGATGCAAATGTCTGTTTGTGTAGTTTTCAGGACACTAAGATTTCATTACGTTATTGATTTTGTTTAACCAATAAATAAATAATATACAAATTATTTCCAAATTTTAAACTTTATTCGAACTTAGTTACCTATGTAGAAACCTGTTTGAAAACATATAGCAACTGGTTCTCTCCCAGCCGTGTCTTTTGTTTAAATCCTATAAATTTAATATATTTTTCACCACACTCGCTCGAAAACGGTGACTTTGCTGCTCAGAAACAGTGAGCAAATCGAGTTTTGCTCATATTTGGAATAAATAACATTATTAACTTATTAACTTGTTGAAAAAAGTAATTTGAATTCAGAACAATGCAACTTTCATAGAAAAAAAATCGTCCGTTCATTGTTTGAAAGAATTTATAGCATTTTTACCCTCTAAGGTTGTTGACCAAAATGAGTTTCTGACATTAGACCTCTTTTATTAATTACAAAATATTTTCTCGCTAGTCGTGGTGAAAAATTGTATGTTTAACTCGAGGGCAAAGATTATTCGTTTCCTGCCTTTTAAATCCCTCGCTGTAGAGCCACTCGATATCAGCATGTCCAACAAAAAATCGTTTTGCCCACTTGTTCAACAAATTACTATTGTACAAGCATGGCTACAATAAATAGTTAGTTTACTTAGAAACTTTCCTTATTGAGTGTTCAGTGTCCAAAGCCTGTGAATGACACGACGACGTGGCCGAGCAGTGTGCGGTCTCCTGCCCCGGTGACGAGCCCCGATTGATCGATTATTGCGTCTTCATCTACCAGCTTGCTCGAATCTTCCCAGGCGGGGCGACCTATTCCGCAATGGCGAACCGTCTTGATACTTTATTTATGTATTTATTTAAAGTTCATTTTATAAAAGTTCACCAACAGTATACAACTTATAGCTTATATATTACTTAATTTAATGACAGTCATGTTCTAATACAACATATATCTAATACCTATGGTGGACACAACATTCTTAAAAACTTTGTTTATAAATAATAATAACAATGTGTTGAGATCATTGTTTATCTTGTTAATATATACATTTTCATGGTTGTTATTATAATTTTTGATCTATTTTGTTTTTTATGGCTATAGATTTATTAAATTGATACTGAAATCAAATTAATAATTGTGTTTAGTTGTGTCAAACTAATGGTTTTTGCCTTATTTTAATTGATAAACCCACTCTCTTATTTAAGGAGAAGCAGGATGACATGGGCTTTAGAGGAATTTTTTTTAGTTGTTTTTTTTTACCTTTATCAACTTAACTTTAGCCATTTGTTGCTGCTGATGTTTTGCAAAAATGTGTGAATGTTCTTGGGTAATTTGTACCCAAGACTAAGTCTATCCAGTACCTACCTACCTATAAATCATATTACGATTTCGTGTTTTAAATGATTTCAGAAAGAAACAACTTAACTATTATGAGTTTCCATAATTTCTGCAAGTATCAAGATCATTCGGTGAACCCTCAGGCCATCCTTCAACCCTACCTGTATCATTCACCGTGTCGTTACAGGTTCTACAAAAAAACCTCTTTCAAATGTAAATCGACACAAACCGACAAAGCAAATTGTCACAAATAAACACTGGTACATTTAGTTGTTTTTTGTGAAAGTGTACAAAAACCCAGTCGCATGTAAAGGGTCAGGTTGAGTCAATCAATCTAAGATAAAAATATTCTTTATTGATTTTTTGTGAGGGTTTTTATCTTCGATTGTTATCCGGTAGATGTTGAAGTTCCCTTCAAATCATTTATTTTATTTCACTTTTAGTTTAATGTAGGTACAGGTACGAATGGTAACATTGAATAGCTCTAGGTAACACTATATGTAACGTAACTAAGACTATAGGTAACTATTTGTAGTCAGTTTGGTGAATTATTTATTTTATTTCACTTTAGTTTAATGTAGGTACGAATGGTAACATTGACTTAGGTCTAGGCTCTAGGTAACACTATATGTAACGTAACTAAGACTATAGGTAACTATTTGTAGTCAGTTTGGTGAATTATTTATTTTATTTCACTTTAGTTTAATGTAGGTACGAATGGTAACATTGACTTAGGTCTAGGCTCTAGGTAACGCTCTAACGTAACAAAGACTAGGTAACTATTTGCAGTTAGTTTTATAATGTGATAATAATATTAATTATAATAATTTAATAAGTAATGAATATTTTGTGTGATTGAAGTTGTCTTATCAATTTATCTATTAACTAAAATGTAGGTAACTGTTTGCAGTTACTTATATAATGTGATAATGTTATTTATAAAAAAATAATAATAAATATTTTGTGTGTGATTGAAGTAAATTTTGGTACCTACTTTAGGTAATATCACACACACTAAAGTTCAGATGAATGGAAGGATAGATGGACGAATGTTTGTTACATTTTTACGCCCGAACTAGAAACGGAATGGGTAGAAATCTCCTTAAAACTTTTAAATCCATCATGGTTATTAACACTAAAGTCATTTCTAACGGGATATTTACCATGATTTGAGTTTTGAGCTTTCCAATATTTTTGCACAGAAATCTCCGGCAGAGAAATCTCCTTGCATATATTCCTAAATCCGCGGACACAAGCTAGTCACACTTACATGATGTGAAAGTTTGGATGTTTAGATGTATGGATGTATGTTTAATACTCGGTCGGGCTGAAATTTTGATAGATGTAGCTCTAAGTCTGCAAGCAAACCTAGGCTACTTTTTACTCCACAAAACAGTTCATATGCGAAAGAAATAACCTTTAAACGTTTCCATAGAAACAATGCGTGCGAAGCCGCGGGCAGAAACTAGTAAAAATAAAAACTCATACTGGGTAACCTAAATTTCCCTGGAATCCATCTTCTATTACTGAATTTAATAAGCGAGTTTCCTCTTATTTTTATGAGACTCAGGCTTATTAAATTTCTTCGCTATCCTCACGTAATTATGATCAAAAATAATGGTGTTTTTTATCACATAGTGCCTTCACCTCATTATGAATCCCAATAAAAAGACAAAGGATTTGAATACATTAGTCCAAATATTGATTTAACCCTATCAACGGAAGCAGGTGCGAGAGAGCGCTGCGCACGCGTCCTACCTATCTGATACAATAAGCGTTTCCTAACTATGAAATTAAATGATAATCACGACTTTTTTCATATTTGTACAAGGATTTTATTAAGTGTATTTCGGCTTTGTAAACAGGGCTCGTCAACATTTGGTATCTTTTCTTGCATTGGATTGGAGCGTTGATCGAATGTTAAAGAAGAAAAAGTGCTCTACATATTAATACAATTAACCGACTTAAAATATTGAACATATTCATGGACATACATACTTACACTTACACCTAATCATGACTGCAATCTCAAAAGAATTTTGACATATCTTCAGATGATAAGTTTACAAAACAACTAAAGTCATTTATAACGGGATATTTACCATGATTTCAGTTATTCCGTGATCATCACGCATGTAACTGCGCCGAAATATTGGAAAGTTCAAAACTCAAATAATGGTAAATAAATATCCTAATACATGACTTTAGTGTTAATAACCTATTTGTTATTATATTATCATATATATTATTATATTTACAGATGAACTCGTCTCGGAAGTAAATTAACGTGCTATTATGATGCTAGCACAAAAGAAAATATTTTTACCCATTTAAAAAATCAAGTACATAAGTGATTGAAACCATGTTCCTGTGCCTACTTAATGTAAAAAGCAGGCAGGCACAAGGTCCAACTAGAAATAAATTAGGTAAGTTTTAAACCAATTAAAACGAAGTCAGGTTGGTAACCCCTGGACAAGCCTCGTCATTACTCATTTTAACGGTTTGCCGGCACCCAGGGAGGGTTGTCCGTCATGGCTCTCCAAAGATGCGCGATAACGTAAGCCTTTTTAGGGCAGATGTACATAATTGGAGCGTATCAAAACATTAGTGTAGATTGGCTCTAGTTGTAGGCTGGTTGTCGTTTATGGTTGAAAGGTTGGGGGCACCTGATTTTAAAAAGTTCTTGATAATTAGACCCCTTCTAGGTTAAACTGAAGTCAATTTATGGATAGGATGTGTTTGATAATGTTGGAGCTTTTATAGCTACATAGTTGGTAGGTACGTACCAAAGAAATTAAGAAGTGCCGGAAATTTCACAAGCATCGTCTAGCACCAAGGTGTACCATGCTGCCTAAAATATCTACTGGGCTCGATATACTACAACGATATACGACAATTAAATGTGTGTTCATGTGTGGTGCCGGCTTAGAATTTGCACCACCCCAACTCTTCCCGCGAGTGTCGTTAGAGGCGACTACGGGATACCCACCGGGGGCGGGCAGCAGCGCACCCTGCAGAACAATTCACAACAATTCTACCACCAAACTGCGATCCCCAACCCGCATGCCCAGCGTGGGGATTATGGGCATTACCTCCATGTGATAAAAGCCAATAAGGCGCTTATCAGTGGGAGGCCTGCGTCTGGACGCAGGCCTCCCACTGATAAGCTTCTACTGGTAGTGGACCAATACAGGCGGTTGAGGTTGAGGTTGAGGTACCTTGATACTCGTTTCTTGAACCCAAAATGTATTCTGTCAACAAAGACATTTATGAGAACTTAACAAAGACTGATAACAATAACAGAAGACAACAAGTTAACACTTTCATCGCCCAAGACGCAGATGTCCGTCTGCAACAGCCAGGCGGCGGCAAATGCGTTAACGGCAACTTAATCGCTAAAAGCAAAAACACATCTTGTGTTTTTGCTATATGGCAAATGTACCTTACTGCACACAAACTAGAGGTTAAAAGCTGACGAGAGACAATGAAATGATGAATGAAAGCTTTGAAAACCAAAAATTGTTTCGAACTCCTGCGATTTGTTCCGATGATGCCAGTGTCGAAAATATTTTCCACCAACATGTTTTTTGGTTTTATAGATATGCATTATTAGGTTTCTAGAACTGCACATAATAATAACTCTACCTACTCATATTACCAAACACAGATATAATAATAAACTGATCATCATCAATATCACCAATAGACGGTCCTGTTGTCCATCTGATGTTAATGTACCTTATGCTTCGATGAGCAGTTATAAGAAAAAGCTTTGTGTTTCCCCTATGCCAGCTAATAATATGTAGTTTGTCAGCAAAGTTAATTCCATGTGAACGTCACGCATTTTATGCCAAAGCTCCTCATCCAAACATGAATCCCTATCATTCGGTGGAAATCTTAAATAATAGGGTAATTTATCAGGCGAACAGTTTGCATATGAAATCGTGTGCCGGGGGCGACCGGTGTCTAACATACGATACCTACCTACCTACTGCGATGGCTTCGATAATGAAGAGTGATGCGCCGATGTGCGCGTCTGAGGCCCGGAATCCACCAAAGCGGAGATGTCCGGTAATGTCCGAAGCGGAGACCAGAAGATACGTTTTTCAACTCGTGTGTATCCACCGAAGCTGTGCGGAGATGCGTACTGGCTAGGCTGGACAGGATATGTGTGCTGGTTAAAGTGGAAATGTGTCCTAGCTAGATCGGAACTTTTTGTTGAGATGAATGCACAGTTTAGCGAGATGTGATACGAAACGCTCTCTACACGCCGCTTAGGTACATCCTTGTCTCGTCTCCGCTGCGTTCCGTCGCCAGCTTGCGAGGCACAGTTCACATATCCGCTTTGTACCGCCCCGCTCAGCCCAATCTCGGCCAGGCACAGCATCTGCGCTTCGATCACGCCATACAAATATATTATATAATACACCTCCACTCGGTGGTATACACTGAAGCTAAGTGAAGACGGTGTGTGAATAACGACATTCTAATAAAGTTTTATAAAACACACTTTTCTCCTCTCATCTCGCCTCCGCTTTAGTGGAGTCCGGGCCTAAAACTTTGTGCTTCTTTCTCACGGCTTGATTTATTTTGTCAACTTAATCGAGTTTTACCGACAGGTCAGAGAGGGAACTGCCGCAATGAGAGCTTGTGAGTGGATGTAGGTAAAGCTGATTTACTTAATTGTTATCGTTTATATTTTTTTACTACTTCTGTCCGCGGCCTTGCATGCATTTTTTCGGGTATAAAAGTAGCTTACCCATATGTCAATGAACTAGAACTAGGTACCTACTTAGGCTAAAATTTTGTATCGATGTATGTACTTACATCGATACAAAATTTTGGCCCGATCCGTTCAGTAGTTTTATCGTGAAGAGGTAGGCATTATGAATGAAGTGGACATTTCTAGAATCGTGGTCATTTTGTGTAGTGGACATTATTGCTATTGGCACACAAGTGGTGATTTATAATTTTGTGGTCCTAATCCGCTGAGCCCGTATTTTAGTAACTGTAAGTAGCGCCATCTAGCAATTTCATCCATTACCTACTACATACTAGCACTTTCACTAGCCAGTCGCTTAACAACCAGAAAGATCGGAGCTTTGTAAGCTTAAAGCGTAGTAAATAGTTCGAGGCTTTATTCATAGATGGCGCTGACAAATATCTGAAAGTGGCTCCATCTATGTAAGCGCAAATGAGTTACGTTACGTAGCATACATACAATATACATACGCCAAGCTGTCATGAAACCAAAGAACCTTTGCAGTTCTTTGGTTTCATGATAATTTTGTTGAAGTATTGATAGATGTCGCTCTGAGTGAATCATTTTAGATAATCACATCCTGGAGGCCTTTTTAATTTTCCAACATAAACTTTCATATTTCGTTTTGGCCAGTTGGTGTACTCTAATACACCGAATTAGAGTACTGATTTGCACAAAAAAACTAAACAAAACCATCGTATTTTAGAGAGTTAAAATAGGCCTTCAGCACGGCTATTCAGACTCTCGCAGACTCTCTTCAGATTCTCAGATATTGAAATATTTTAGCGGTTTTTTAATTTTCTGCGTTCTGCAAGGAACAAAACTACCTACCAGAAAAGTAATTTTCTTTTAATAGTAATTGCGGTCATGCTGCTGTCACGACTCTACCTAGCTTCATTTAGCCCTCAAACAAAATTTGCCCGACCCGATTTAGTCTGAGTAAGATGACAATGCATAAAGATTTTTTTATTTGTTTTAAGATAATCTAGCTAGATTTTAATAAGCAGCTAAAAAGACGTGGCAAATACATAAATATCTAAGTCTTTTTCTAATAAGTATTAGGTACCTATCTAGTGACTTACAAAATTGTAACCAACGGGATTATCCTTTAAAGAATCCCGATAATTTGTTGAGAGGCTAAGAGGTGTTTTGAGTAATTTTGAAGGGAAATTTAGACTATGCAATGTCGATCCTTACGTGCCACAAATGCCTATCGAGTCAAAATTCCATTGTTTAGTAGGCTCAAATAAGCAATTGGCAAGAAGGTAGGTTTAAATTCAAATTCCAAACCTTAGAGAAATTACCTGAAGACGATTTTCTGAAAACATTCTTTAGCGTTCACAAAATACAATCTTCGGTGTTTAGAAATCCTAAATTATCTAGACATTTTTATGCTTTGCTGAGATATCCTTGAAACAAGTTTGTAGATAGCTTATTCTCTTGCAAAATTGCCATTTTGGAGGGGCCTTTGTCCACCAGTGGACTGGTAAAGGATGCTGATGTGTGTGGGTGTGTGATGGTTATTGACATCAATGTTCAATCCTCATTTTAAAAATACCAACATGACATAAAACATCGGCGACGGTTGATGATGTGCACATTGTGCACTGTACGGGAATGAAACCTACGGTTAATCCGTCAGCTCACATACACACATAGTGGAAACGGGGAGCGAGTGGAGTACCTAACAGTATTGCACACCTTGATACAAAAAACACTTACCCGATAGAACATCACCTGTTCTAAATAATATACTTAAGTAGTTAATCGCTTGTAAACGATTATGGAAAAGTTTACATATTACATTTAATGTATACTGGTAAACTATGAATGTGATAGTCAATATTCAATCATTTATTGTATTCCATATGTAATGTAATGTCCTTATTTTACATAGGTTTTTATCTAATTTAGTATCAATAAAGACCCTTTTGGGCACAAAATAATGTTTTATGTAGAGAGAGATGAGGACGTCACTGAAGAACAGCTCTTGAAACTTGGTTAAGAATTTGAATACATCAGCGCACGATTTTTACCCGCAATTTACCAGGTCTATCCAGCCCTGTACATCAGTGTGGACCAAGGGCAAGCGACTCATTATTTCAACTTTTAATTCAAGAGAGCGCCACTTACTAGCAGTGGGGCATGCGTAGATAGACATCGCATCAGCGTACTGTCAGCATAACAGGCGGACTTTGCGCGGATCAGGGATATTAAACAAGCCACTCTCTGCCGCGGGAGCGATCCATGCGATGCTGTAGGGGCACCATGCAGCCCTTGAAAATAAGATTATTTCAACCAATCAATATTTTTTTCCGCTATATCTGAAAATAACGGACGACCCCCGTGACGCAGCGGGCGAAGGTCCGCCTGCGACGCAGGAGGTTGCGGGTTCGATCCCCGCCTCGGAACAAATTTGTGTAGGATCTGCAGAAATTTGTTCCGTTGGTTGGGTGTTTTCTATGTATAATAAAAATATCTATCTATGTAATGTATTGTATTAAGTATATCAGTTATCTAGTACCCATAACACAAGCTCTGCTTAGCTTGGGGCTAGATAATGCTGTGTGAATTGTCCAGCATTATTTATATTATTTATTTTAAATAAAAGTTTTCAGTTTTTTAGCAGTCGCAAGACGATCGCACGAAGTGCGAGATTTGGAGGCCAGCAGTGCGACGGAGTAGACTGAGAAAAAAAGATCTGAAAACTAACTACTTTAACTTATTTTATACGGAATCGAAATAAACGACCGTTACATACTAGTCGCCAAGTACCCGAAATTAGCAACTTTTAAAGAAAAATGATCTTTTTGTGTATAAGTAAAACTGCACTAGTCGAATTTTGATAAAATCTTGCTATGGTTGAGTCGATAGTATGGCCGAGTCGATCGTGTCGTCGAGTCAATTTTGTCGTCCAGTGGATAATGTCGACGAGTGAATCGTCGAGTTGATAGTGTCGTAGAGTCGACGTTGTAATCGAGTCGATAGTGTCGTCGAGTCGATAATGTCGTCCAGTTGATAATTTCGACAAGTAAATAGAATCGTGGACTCAAAAGTGTCGTCGAGTCGACAGTGTCGTCGAGTCCGTAGAACATGTCGATATACTAACAATAAGTCGTTTCCGAAGACTGCAAAAAAAAACTGTCATTAAAATATCTTGTTGGTAAGTATTTCATTCAATTCACTTTATAAAACACAATAATAGATAATTTATATATCAATAATAATGAATCACAGATTAGCTAATCTAATGCGTTATTTATAGCACATTTACAAGGTTCTAAATTTAAATTATACTAATAAATTATATATAATACTCGTAACTCGAAATTCTCCTAATTAGGTACATAACTTAAGCAAATCCTCATAGATAAATAATAGTAAACATATACCTATATTATTTGAAAACGAAATAAAATACGGAAATATGATATTTCCAAAAAATTATGAAAAATAAGCAGAGTTCATAAAATTTAAGAAACATAAATCAAAAAACTGGATAAAATACATGCAGTGATTGGACTGAATAGGTACCTAAGTGGCCTACTCGGATCTTAGCGAAAAAATTATCTCGCGAAAAACAAAAATGATGGTTTCCCAACAAAGCTCACCGTGCGTGAAAGCTATAACGGGTAACGAATATCGATTGTATAACACAATACACATTATATTTAATCGATTTAAAAGATTTTTCCTTATCCACATCGATTTAATTACTTACTTAAAGGTATTTCACGAGCTGTAACTCACAACCTTTTTTGAATGGCAGAAGTCTTTATTCACAAAGAAAATTACAATAAAATAATAGAAATAAATTAGAATTAGTACCTATTAATAGAATTCACATTTTACGGATGAAAATACCTAGGTCATTACCTCGAAATAACAGGTTAATGATCATGAACAGAGGGATGAGTCAGGCAAGGCGTGACGGAGACGTTGACGTCTCGATCGACGTACCCATAACACAAGCTCTGCTTAGCTTGGGGCTATAGATACTGCCGTGTGAATTATCGAGCATTATTATTATTATTATTTTGTTAAACATAATGAGAGGCTAATAAATTTTACTAGGTAATAGTAATACCGCCTAGCTGCTATAGGCGGTAGATAAACTCGGGTATCCTATAAGGTGTCATTTTCAAGCTGTAGTACTAAGTACATACCTACTAATTGATACCTAGATTGGTAGGTGCGCTTTTTATGGTTTGCACTAGTGTTTCTCCTCCGCTAATTTCCAAACACTCTCGGTTAAAAGCCAACGCTGTCTGTTACGTAATAACATGAGCGCATACGAAGCACATCTTAATAGAATTAATTTGCATTCTCCTTTATGTTCAGTGCAGTCCTCTAAGTGGTTTGCATAAACTTTCTTTTTGAATTGGAAATGGGTACGTTATTCCAACAAGATTGTTCGGATTGTCGTGCACCAATTTGTATCATTTTGAAATCGAGACTGTTTGTGAGGAGTTCCCCTTGGAGTCGAGACCCTAGGTCCTTGGGGTACCGAGGCTCTTCGGGTTTTTAAAAAACTATCTGAGCGTCTGGTCAAAGCGACGCGTGACCTGAGAGCTGGTGAGTATCTGGCACAGCGTATCAGCATTCCCATACAGCGGGGCAATTGAATTGTCAAAAAAGACACGTGCTCGATAACACCCGGACTATCAACAGTAGAGACGTGATCGAGACGTGAACGTCTCGGTCACGCCTTGCCTGACTCATCCCTCTGTTCATAATCATTAACTGTTATTTCGAGGTAATGACCTAGGTATTTTCATCCGTAAAATGTGAATTATATTTTCTGCAGATAAAGAAAGAAAGAAAGAAAGAAAATCAATTTATTGGCTCACACATAAAATATACAATAATAATTAAAATAAACTCTACGTGAACCAAAAAGGTCCATGCCTCAGCTGCATGTTGCTCAACATAAAGTTGGGTAACGCTGGTTTCAGATATGTATCGTTTACATAGTAAAACTTCAATAATAATCGGAAAATACTCGGTCTGCAATCAATGCCCGCCAATAGCAGCTTGGCGGTATAGAGGCTTAGAAAATAATTTAAACTAGGCCATAGGCATGAAGTATTTTGCCCATGGCAGATGTAAACATTAACAATAAAAGCTTTTAAACACACAAAGGCACACATACCTTCTTAGGTTTATGTTAAGATTCTTGAGAAAATATAATAAATCTGAAAAATAGGGCACTGCCATTATTCCTGGCTACCTTGACGAGGGTCGAAAGTTTAACGGATTATAACAAGTGGCGGCACTAACTGTCACGAGCAGTCCTGGCTGTGCCACGCCTCACGGCTTAATCGCCAAACTTTCCCCTACGATTGGAGTTTTTGCGGTTCTGCGATGCTTGTGTGCGAGCACTGCTAATTTATGCACTGGCAAGAGAATTAAGACACCCCCTAGATAAGTGGCCTGGACAATGCCTTGATTCTTATGTCGGTCCGCTGCCATTAAAAACCCGTGGCAGCAGTGACCGCAGCGGCGATCAATTAACACATGAATCGGTAACGACCAGAAAGTGACTAGCATGTTAGACATCAAACACATAATAACAAAACCATCTAGTATCTGTGGCAGCCCGGCGTCAGAAAGTTGGCGATGTTGCAACCCCGTGCCTCACAAAGCACGATAAGTCTTCCCGTGCCAGACCTCTCCCTGGTTGTGTTGGTCTGCCGTCATGAAAATGAGAGTATAGAGAGAGCCCCTGTGTATGCGCAGACTCTTTTGCACTATAATATTACGTATAGTATTTGACGACCTCCGTGGCGCAGCGGGCGAAGGTCCGCCTGCGACGCAGGAGGTTGCGGGTTCGATTCCCCCCTCGGAACAAATTTGTATACGATCAGCAGAAATTTGTTCCGTTAGTCTGGGCGTTTTCTATCTATAATAAAAATATATATCTATGTAGTGTATCGTATTAAGTATATCAGTTATCTAGTACCCATAACACAAGCTCTGCTTAGCTTGGGGCTAGATAATGCTGTGTGAATTGTCCAGCATTATTTATTTATTTAATATGTTCTGTGCACATAACTAGTCCCTGTTGAAATTAGTCGTCGCCCGTGGCTGAAATTCAGCTAGGAGGACATCATGATCAGTATAAGTGATTGCAAACGTTGTTGTACGCTTTCGTCACCTGCTTGTCACTGGTCTACAATCTAGAAGAGCACTCGAGTAGGTACATTCCTCCTCTATTAAGTATTCAAGACACCGTTTAATCGACCTGCACAGAGTTCCAGATCAACGGTGAAGCGAATTTGAAGGCAAATCGCTCTACAGATATTGTTCGCAATCCCCCCGAGCATTGATTGCCAACCGAGTATTTTCAGATTATTTGAAGCTTTACTATGTAAATGATACTTATCTGTAGAAAATGGAATTCACATTTTACGGATAAAAATACCTAGGTCATTACCTCGAAATAACAGTTAATGATCGTGAACAGAGAGATGAGTCAGGCAAGGCGTGACCGAGACGTTGACGTCTCGATCCAGTCTCGACTGTTGATAGTCTGGTAACTATCTACCGGACTACCAACAGTCCATACGTGATAACACACCATGCCAGATTTGCGCCTCAGATATTAATATTAAGATATTTAAAAAACATCTTTTGTATGAATTTAGATAAAAACTAGTTACGAATCAATTCGGAAAATTCTGTGGAATGCTTGATCAAGTTTTACAATTTTCCTATTTACCTCGCCACGCATCAACTTGATTTCACCTCGTTCTACCCCTAGTTCTGCGGGTAACTTCTCCCCAAAGCATCATATAAATAAATTGTTGCGAGTCTTTATTGCTCCTGGTTAACGGGAACGTTTTTCCCGACGCGTTATAGTCTTTGGGAATTCACCTTTCCATTGTGATTTCATCTTGCCTGAGATTATCATAATGTCTGCTTCGAACGGAGCCTCCGATATTCAATGAATAATTTTAGGTATGCTCGTATGCAAAAGTGCCTAGTTTTATTTGCGGAAAAAGTTTGCTATTTTTTTTATAGCAAATTCGGTCATATTGTTGGGAAGCAAATAAGCGAGCCATGGACTGGGTTGGTAAAACGTTAGTATCTGAACCTACGTGAAGGTAACGAGAAGAACGGATGAATGAATGAATCCACAAACACCCGTTTCAATATCATCGGGCTCTAAAGTGGCGAGGCCGTACAGCCGAACTTAGATACTTTCCCCAAAATGGCAAAATGCAAATGCTCGTTTCTCCTACTGATGGAGTGAACAAGCGAGCCATGAAATTAAGAATCTGCCCGATGTGTGGCATGGATATCCGCCGGGCAGCGAGCAAATAGGAACAATTTGTTACTAGTGTATCAGTTAGTCTGCCAGTTTTGTACACTGATGGAGACAAGATTGATGGAAGCTCCCATTGCGTAAACAAACCCGAATAAATTCCACGTGAAAAATATACAGGTGTAATTTACGTGCTGCACGCTGCGGTCTTTTTGCATCGTGCTTACGAATTTATTGTAGTTTTCTATCGGGTGAAACAATTTAGATATTTTGCTGACCTGATTTATTTATGCCGCCATTTTTGTATGAGATATTCATCGATGGGAAAACTACACGATATTTGGTAAATACCAATCCATATTTTTTGACAGAAATATGATAAGGACCTACCTTTATTTTCGTTACTTACTGTTATTGTAATTAGGGACCGAAATAAAACCTTCTGGTTGGTAATATTCGATAACTGTGATTCCGATAAAACCTAATGTCATTAGTTAAAAATGTTAATGTTGGAAATATTTCCTAGATATTCACAAAAGTTAATAATATGTTATACACAGGTAGTACAGGGATTTTCATATATAAAACACACACAGCACTGAACTAATATCTAATAATAACGTTCATAATCGCAGTCAAACCGAAGATCACCGCCTTCCTTTGGAAGTCGAGTAAAAAGAGCTTCATTCCCGTTTGTCCAAAGACAACGTTAGGATAGAGTATAGGAGTAATAAACAAGAACGAAATTAAAAATTTTAAAAACCCCCCGATAGATTTTCATAAAACATAGATAAGAACACTCCTGATAAAATTATCTATGACCCATAAAAAAACTAAACGAAAATCGGTTCATCCGTTTGGGAGCTACGATACCACAGACAGATACACAGACAGACACGTTAAACTTAAAACACTTATCTCATTTTGCGTCGGCGGGGGTTAAAAACTAGGTTAGTCAGGGCGAGATTTAGAGGTCTGGAGGCCTTGGGCCGACAATGGAGTGCACACAAATTATTTATTATAAAGGCCCTTAGATGTACAAATACATAATTTAGCAATAGAGCACAGAAATTTAATAATAGTCATAGGTAGTAAATAACTCACAATATTATTTTCCTGATTCACACATCACATCAGCTTTTACCAGTCCACTGCTGGCCATAGGCCGGGGAGCCTGATAAGCGCCTTCTTTTCTAGATTGCTAACTTTTAATGCCCGTCTGGGTATTAGTGCTAATGGTTTATCTGTGAGTATAACTTGGGAACGCCAGAATCATGAGTTACGATACTCGATTAGTACAAGTAATTTCCCCAGCGGTTATATTGATATAACATACTTTTCCTTATTAACTGACCTGTAGGTATTATGGGTTCCTCACAATATTATCGATAAGAAATACAAGTGAAACGTGAAACCTTGCCTTTGGTCACAACAAATTCGGTTCTATTTATATTTGCCCCTTTAACGGTGGTCTGATATTTTTTTTCTGTTTACTTATTTTCACAATAACAAACAAATAAACTATTTAAGATAATTAAGAAAGTATCTCTGTATGATAAGGTTAGGGGAATACAGTATAAAGCTAATGTGTACCTTTGTGTATTCGTGCGATCACGGTTAACATTTTAGGAACATTTTACATTTTCAAAATTCATCCACACTTACCTATACAAAAGTTGATCCTAATCTACGATTTTAGGGTTCCGTACTTCTAAAGACAAAAATAACACATGGACCACTTCTTTGTCCGTCTGTCTATATGTTTCTGTCCGTCTGTCAACCCCCTTTTCTCAGGAACGCGTGTTGAAAATAACATTAAATACTCAAGTCCGTACCTTCTTGGAGCCTCGATATAAATAAAACTTCTAAATCAACGCAATCAAAAGTTACAGGCGTTTATGTCCGAATATTTTGAAATTTCCAAGGGAATCACATGCACACATCATAATCATGAAATTTGACGAGAAGCAAAGTTTTATAGCACAAGTAAATGAAAAAATTCAAATACCATTAATATGTAGTTTGTTCCTCATATATAAATAAAAATATTTCACGCCATGGACCAAAACCTACAAAGTACCTACTTCCCGTCGATCTAGAATCATGATATTTGGCAAGACATAACGTCTTACAAATACGGAACCCTAAGTGCGTGATTCCGACTTGCACTTGACGTTTTATTTGTAAGTAGTTGTACTGAACCCAAAACGTTTGAGACAAACAAAAAACTAAAATAAACAAATGTCATGTTCATACTACGAACACATAAAACCCCATGCGCTGTTTACTGTAAAACAAACTAAACACAAGTTAAAAAGTTAAAATGTCGGAGTCAATTCAGTGTAGGTCCCTGTCAGGTGGACGGTCACGCAAGTCCCCGCGGATTCGAGGACTCCGTGGTCACGTATAAATTACTCCAAAGGGGAAAGGAACGAACCTCTTTGTTGTCCCACCAAAAGTTACTTTCTTCAAAGGTTTAAATCCTGACTTGAATTACGGAAGGTCGCAATGGAAACGGTTAAGGTACACCTGCAAACGCTACCCCTGTTGTAGCTGAGGAAAACTCATTTAAGTAATAGCAACTATTGAAATCTCGGAAGCGGTTACTTTTGATGTTGGAGAGAATTTAAATTAAGTATTGGACACAAAGGGAAAGAATCAGCAACGGGGACTCTGAGAAAAAAATCTTTTAGGAATATAAAAGTCCTAATTGGACTCATTGTTTTAACTGCGATTTTGCTATTTCATAGAAGCGAATTCATCTTCTTGCTAGGAGTACTTCGCAGTTGATTGTTATACCATATCAATTTAACACTTATTTTCAGATAGAGATAGAGTTTTGTATACATGTACTTAACCAAGACTTTTTATCCCAGAAAAACGCGTGCGAAGCTAGTACCTACAAAATAATGCACTAAAAGCACCACTATAGGTTCCCTTCCCCCCATAGAAATTTTAACTTCCACCATAGTTTTCTATTTGACCTATCGTAGATAAATTATCCAGTACGAACACAATAATGCCATTGTCGGAAAAGCTGGAAAACATTGACGTTGTAATTTGACACTAATTAACTGTTGACGTTATGAAAGCGATACATCAACATGGCGCCCTCACCGCGCCTACAGACGTACACCTACTACCCACCAGTTTATTGTGATCTACCCTTGCCCCCACTGTGCTTGGATAAACGCTCGCTTACAAGGTTATGCGGCGTTCCCATCGGAGATGTGCTACGAAAATTTCAACAGTACAAGTAAACATTTAAAACGCTGTATAAAAACTGTGTAAACCCTAGAAACAGTGCAATCGGTACACGAAGGCAATATCTATTTCACTGTGTACACTATTCTTCCCTTGCCCGTACCTTTTATTCAGATCTCTTATTTCAGTGCGAGAAAAGTTCGTTGCGTTCAAACCTCCATGAAAGCTCCGTTTTCAGTTTTCAATAGAACTTTTCTCTGAAAACTGATACGAACCGCTGTTTTGCCATCAACAAGGTGTTCCAAAATTCTCGAATTCAAAATTGTATACAACATATAACAAGTTTACAAAACACATGATTGACGTGTCCAAAGACAAGCTTCCCTAAAAGCTTTTTCTTACAGCAAAAGATATTTCCGCTAGCAGTGGAAGGCTGGCACCAGGACCTTTGTATCAGGGGTCTCATGAAAGCGGCGACGTGTCGCGGCGCATTCATCAGAGCAGTTAATTTGCAAGCAGATGAGTCGCATCATCGCTCATCGTGTAATTCCATCGACCATGTCGGACACACTTGGTCTGGAGAGATATTCATGTTAAGATTTTAATAACACTGAATTTCTAAGGGAACCTATCTAACCTATACTGAATGTATATTATTATTAATTCATATCAATTTGTTAAGCATAGGTACATTTTCAACTTGTATTTAATAGCAATAAATTAGGTTTACATAGCAAAATATGTGTGGGTATAATTTCTTACATGTAATAAATTATTACAAACTAGCTTCTGTCCGCGAACGAGTATGACTGATTTTGAATCCTGACTCGGCAAACGTCGTGTAGGACGCCCTCCTGCCAGGTGGGATGGTGACCTGCGAAATACTATAGGTAGATGCTGGATGCGGCAAGAAGACAGGGTGCTATGGCGCTCATTAGGGAAGGCCTATGTTGATGATGATGGACTGATTTTAATTTAAAGTTAAAAGATATTGTTAAAAGACAACCTAGCCAAGTCTAACCCTGCTCCTAACCACAAGAACTGAAACACGGAGACCCAACTGGACAGCATTTATTCTTACTGAGCCATCTATTCGAATTACAATCAGAGAAACCTACCTCATAGGGACCACGCACGTCCATCACCTAAGCTAGCCAACGCCGAACAGCCCGGAAGGGACTCCTCCAAGATGACCGGAATTGAGCACGTTTCTTATTTCAAATGTTCAAGCCAGCCAGCACCGACGCCCGATAGAGGTATCTTCAAAGGAGTCCTTAGTATGGACTTGTGTGGTATTATATTATCTGTGGTATGGATAATCTAGGAAAGATAAGAGGAAAGAGAATGATTCTCACATCAAAATATAGGAGCTAGCAAGACAGGAATACAGAAACTTCGTATAATATTAAAATAGAATTAAAAATTATAAGCAGCTACTCCTAAACGTCAATTAGGTATTTATTCTGAAATCGCAATTCTCGGAGAAAACAAGATTGCGAGAGAACAAAAATGTTTGAGTGCCTCCTAATAGGCACGTTAGAATAGTACACTAGGCATTACATAATCAATGTCCAAATATACATTAAGCGGACATGAACCTACTTAGCGGAATATACCATGCCACCTTATGGGTTGATGAACTTGATGCTACTAGCTTTTTTTTCTTCAATCAATCCTAATAATGTTATAGAGACTTCGGCTAATAGAACATAGGCAGTCACCGTACTTTTTATGTATATAATATATAAAGTATATATTATACAGGACGTCAAACTAGATATACCCACGTTTTTTCAAAAATACAGTAAACTTTCGTCTTTTTAATTTTATCGTAATAGGTAAGTAAAAATATTTTTCAATCCCTCAGCTAGAACCAACTGAATTCTATTATAGAGATTATCAGAAGTAGCTAAGTTAATAAGATTTTATTTCTAGCACCGCAACTAAAATTCCGTTCAATGAAAATATTCGAAGCGACGCGTGACCTGAGAGCTGGTGAGTATCTGGCGCAGCGCATCAGCATTGCCATACAGCGGGACAATGCAGCCAGGGTCTTGGAGACGCTTCCGACTGGTATTGATATGGATCAGTTTAGTTACCTGCAAATTGTTTGCAACAGTCTGCAGTTAGCTCAATTGTTTCAATTGTAGTATACTAGTGCTAATTTATTTCTATTCTTTGATTGTAATTTTCTTTGATAGGTAGTTAGTTTTCTCCTAGTTAGAGTAAGAGTTTGATAGTTTGTGTTGGTTCCACAGAACCTATTTCTGCGGCGAGCACGAACGCACCCAGCACGGGTGGCTCGCCTTAACCCGCCGACTGCTTGATAGGCATACCCCCATGTCCATATGAAAAATTCAAAGGAATTAAGCATCTGACTCGACTGCAAACGTAAACATTTCATAGTGTTTTTACGACAGTACCCACTGGGCCGAAGCGGTGCCTTTGTTTTTGCTGTCTACCTACGTGCCTTCACCTTTCACTAAAACACGTACTACGTCCCTATTTTTGTTATATTTGGCTCATATTAGTTGTGCTATCACATATTATAACAACCCTAGACTTTTTACTTACTACATACAGGGTGTAATCGTTAAGTGTGCACAGGCGATTATTCCGTAACTATTGCAGATATCAAAAAACTTTAAACTGATATCGAAAGTACTTTACCTAATGAGTAAAATGACATTAATAACTTTTTAAAAATAAAACGAGAAATATCCAAAAAAATTACATTCTAGTTAATCACTCCCATACATTTTATTTCTTAGTAAGTACAAAATTTTGTGTTCAAAGCATATGTTCGAAGTGACGTCCTCCTTGTGCAATACAATGACGAGCTCTATTTACAGTTTCTAAATGAACTTTCCTTAACATTTGCGGAGTAATTAAAGCAATTGCACGACGTACACGATTCTGTAACTCTTCTAGGCTGTGTACTCTCTCAGCGTACACGTGGTCTTTGACAAATCCCCATAGGAAGAAATCACAAGGCGTGAGATCCGGGGATCTGGCAGGCCAAGGGGTTGCACTATTATTGGCTATTAAGCCATTATAATTGTTTCGTAAGAAATTCATTACAACATTTGTATTATGTGCAGGTGCTCCATCTTGTTGAAAAATTATCGACCTTCTTTCATCGTCTGGAATTGGTTCTAAGAGACTTGGCATATCGTTTTGTACAAAGGAGAAATATCTCTGTCCATTTAAGGTTCCACTGTAAAAATATGGCCCAATGATCCGATCTCCAAGAATACCACACCACACATTAATTGAGAATCGCACCTGAGCTCTAACTTCAGTAGTTAAGCGAGGATTGTCAATTGACCAATAATGCGAGTTTTTTCTATTGTGAATGCCGCAGTTTGAAACATTACTTTCATCGGTCCATAAAATTGACCTTACATTGACATAATTATTGACGAGCAGGACATTGTGCAGCGTTTGAGTAGGTTTTATCTTAAATGCTTTGAAGTTGTGTTTTTTTAATAACTTGTGTACATAATTGTGGGACACTGGAAATGATCGGGCCACTGAACGCGTTGATTCTTGTGGATTATCTACTACGTAGTTAATAATATTGGTATCTAAGTCATTATCAAATTCCGGAGCTCTTGTTCTCGAACCTTTTTTTCTGTTAAAAGATCCATAATTTATCAAATTGTTATCCAACTTACGTAAATACGTACCAGAAGGAACTTCTCTATCTGGGTACTCTCTTCTGTAGGCGATAATGGCCGCCCTATTGTTACAATCATGTTTGTAGTACATTTTTAACATGTCCCTCTTTTCTGTATTGGAATATGCCATTTTTCAATCAATAAATGCAACAATCACGATTATTAACGCAAATTGAAAAATACAATAAATTGGCGGGAACGAGAACCCGCGATAAAGAATTTGAATTTAGAACGAACACCAAAGAGTATCTTTCTTTTTGTTTTTATTTAGTATGTTGCTTTTCAGCTAGTTCAAATCAATACAATATTAAAACAAGGTTTATTATAAATTTGAAGTGGTAAGATAATTAATCTACACGTGTATCTACTTGAAATTCATTAATACCTTCATATCGTACATAATTATAAAATGACAAGGGTAAAATGAGTAGGTACTATTCCACTTAAAATAAGGAAACTAAAACCTTTCTACTATCTCATACTAAATGTATGGGAGTGATTAATGTATTTTTTTTGGATATTTCTCGTTTTATTTTTAAAAAGTTATTAATGTCATTTTACTCATTAGGTAAAGTACTTTCGATATCAGTTTAAAGTTTTTTGATATCTGCAATAGTTACGGAATAATCGCCTGTGCACACTTAACGATTACACCCTGTATATTAGTCAGCAGGGCCCAGGGTCCACAACTTATGTTTCAAAACTGATGCATCTCGAGTAAATAGGTAGCTACTTGGTAAAAATAGGTAAAACCCATTAATTTTTTTAGATCCTGTGCTATGAGGGTAGGCGCACTAATTGAGGTAGGTTCCATATGCCACGGTCTGAGAAAATAAATAAATACCGGGGCAGATTACTAGGGCAGATGGTGGCTGCCTACCTGGTAGTCTTAGGGTGCGTTTTTGGGAGCGCAAGCGGATATTTGAAGTTCTAGTCTACCCGTCACTGGTATGGCTATTATTAGTTTGCATTTGCAAAATACCCAAAGTGGGAAAAAATACGAATCACTCAAAATATTAATTTAATAATAGGAACAATGAAGTAGATATAGATTTATTTAATACCTCAACCTAGCGTCTTAAACGCTTGTTTTTGCTGTAACTTATTTTTTGATTAGGAACCAAACGCGCCGTCTATTTATTTACATTTTCGACTGACACTAACATTTAATTTAGTTATTTTTTGTGGAAACTTTTAATTAGCCGTCAGTTACCCACCATCTCTGTAATTATATTTACCTAGCTGTACTTTCCCTAAGATTGTAAAATAAAATAAAATACTTTGTATAAAGCTATTGGATCGCTGTCATACTACGAAAAACAGTCTTTCTCTATCCGGTAGGGACGGAGCAAGGCGCCATGGCGCTAAATGTATGGGAAGGAAACGAAAATGAAAATAGTTCTAGTAAACTATGCAAATCCCATACTAAGGACTATATTATATCCTATCTTACTAATATTATAAATGCGAAAGTTTGTGAAATCTAAATTTCTGTTACCTAGGATCACCAAAACTAATGAACAGATCAAGATGATATTTGGCGTACGTTTAGAGCAAAGCCTTACTTAGATAATAGGCTACTTATTATACCGAAAATACGAGTGCCAAGCTGCGGGCAGAAGATAGTATACCATAAATCTGCTCCCGCTATGTACCAAAATTCCACCCATAAACAACCTACTTTGTTCAAATAACTACGAAAGTGATGACACCGCATTTAATCAGGTTTAGAGCTCAATTAGTGAAATTACTGTTTTATTGATCAATTACTTACTTTGCGACGACACCTTTTCTCGGGTAACCACATAAAACTTGATCAATGGACTCTTATAGAGATAGAGTTTCCAAGTTACGTTAAATACTTAAAATTAAATAATAACAAAGCTGATGGAAAATGTTTTTCACTGGTATAGCTGTTATTTCTTTGGTTCCTCGTGTAATTTTTGTATTGAAAATTGAAACATCAAAAATGGGGCTTTATTAGCAACATGTTACAAAAACAAAGCCTTTTTGGAGAGCCAGGCAATTTTAGGCCCATAGAAAACAAAAGTTAACGAAATGTTGATAAATATAGGTACAGATATTGTTATAATGTAGGATCGATTTACAAAACAAACAAATAACTAGACGTACAAAATGTTCATTAAAGTAAAACAATGGCTCGACGGTTCGTAAACACAAGCCATGTCCTTCAGGCGGTTTGGAATAACTCGCAGTTTAATGTTAAACATTGAGTTAGGTCCCTAAACATGGCGGTCACTATTGAAATACTTTAAATATACATTTAAATTTAAGTAGTGAGACGATTTGTAGTCTTGAATTATAGGAAATTATAGCTGCATTGCAGTTATACCAGGCTTGTTTGTTTTCAATAAGTAATATACGGGAAAACATAAATTTATTATGTATTTTCATGAAAGAAATGTTGGGAATTTTCTACAATTTTTCCTGTGTTCTATGATCGTCGCATATTCCACCCATCCCCAAAGTTGAAGGTGAAAGTTTAGTCCTTACTTTTTGGTACATCCTGTACTAATTTATACAGGGCGTCCCACGGGTATGCCACACGGAGGGAAAGTACCTTGAATATTGTAGATAGAACATTTACAGAAAGAAGACATTATTTGAATTTAAAAAAACAAATTAAACTGTATTCATAGTTATTTAAATAATTACCTGTTTGAACCGGGAATCTAACCCGTTACACGAGAAAAATAATCATCCTGTACCTTTATCATACCGATCGAAAGGATTCATCATAAGGGTTATTTTTTGCTACATAACATAGTGTCCGAAATAAAAGGAAGACCATGAATTTTAACATTAGATGTAAAATTTTGTTCAGAATAATGAAAAGCTGGCATTGCCGTAAGGTACGTACGGCAATGCCAGCTTTTCATTTTTCTTCAACTGACATTATCATAAGTACTTATTACTAATAAATGGACCCACTTGAGAAGAATGCATCATTTCCCTGTTATAATGTAAGTACATGATAAAATGATAAAGAGATACGTAATTAGTAGGTACCTGGTTGTAGGCAACAAATCTAGCCGTATCCTGAGCCGAAAGACGCGATTAGAAAGATTAATTTTGTATTAAAAATTTTAAAATTCATGGTCTTTCTTTTATTTCTGACACTATGTTATTTAGCAAAAAATAATTCTTATGATGAAGCCTTTCGATCGGTATGATAAAGCTACAAGATGATTGTTTTTCTCGTGTAACGGGTTCGGTTCAACCATGTAATTATTTAAATATCTATGAATGCAGTTTAAATTGTTTTTTAAATTCAAATAATGTCTTCTTTCAGTAAAATGTTCCATCTACAATATTCGAGGTACTTTCCCTCCATGTGGCACACCCGTGGGACGCCCTGTATACCACTAATTGATATGAAAAGAGTTATAATTTTGATTTTTGTTTGATCTGAAGGTGTTTATTTGGGATCTGGGTGTATTGCATAGGTTTACCTATCGTAGATACCTATGCCTATCTTACCAGATAAAAATAAATAAATAATGCTGGACAATTCACACAGCGTTATCTAGCCCCAAGCTATCTTATGAGCTTCTGTTATGGGTACTAGATAACTGATATACTTAATACAATACACTGCATTGATAGATATTTTAGAAAACATCCAGAACACCCTGAACAAATATCTGCACATCGTACAAACATTTTTCCTCTGCTTAATATATGGCAAATATCTGCAGATCGTACAGACATTTGAGCTCTGCTTATTAAATGGCCCGATAACGGATTATTTGATTGTACATATTCCTAGTCAAAAAGGTTGAACGCTATTCTCTATATTTTTAACAGTAGGTCTATTAGTGCTACGAGTGTCTTTTACTGAGCTATGAATAATTGATTAAGTAATTCACGAAAATGAGTTAGTCGCCCTAAATTCAGTCCTTGTTTCTTGTGAGTTAGTTACCCAATAAGAATTGAATTGTAGTTGATGTCCTCATTAATTTTCACTAGTTTGTCCCGTGGCGAGTTTCGTGCCGCCCTCACATAAATTCTAAGAAGGACAAACAAGTGAAGTCCGAATGCGTAGGTACACCCCTTAGTAATGCGTCCCTAGGGATCTAGGGATTATAAATTATTACTAACTTCTGAAGATACACTGCCCTGAAAAGTGTAAAAAAACCGTCCCCGCTTTTTCGCAAAATGTGGGGTTGCAAAATGTAGTTATCCGGTGCCCGTAAGATAATAAGGAGTATCAGATAACAAAATAAAAACACTCGAAAAACATAACCCGCCTCGCCGGGTAGGGAATAGTAGATTATGCACCAAGGGCCCAAAGCAGTGTCTTACGTCCCGGGCGTCTTTGAATACCGATCGCCACTCAGGACTCTAGAATAACTCACGAGCAAAGCGAGTTACTAGTACTTTGAGTGCGAGAGGGATTTAATCACGCCTTGCACGAGGAGAATACTCAACTTTTCACACTTTCTGCGAGTAAATACTTTGAAAAAATTTGGTTACGTGTTTCGTGGCATTAGCTTTTTAGTACGCCTTCCGAACATGTGTTTAACTCCGCCTTCTGAACAGATTCGACGCCTTCTGAACATCTCATAAGAGAGTTTGACTGTAATGTTTTTTATTCCCAGGGAGTAATGAGATTGAATTTAGAACTTCAAAATATGCATGGACAACATAACAACATATAAAGTGCATTTTACAAGCAACGAGTGAGAAAAAAGTATAATTTCGAGGGTTTTATTAATAGATAGCCTGAACAAATCAACATGGCTACCAACCTAATTTTAATTAAAAATTACGAAAAACGCTGTATGTCCGAAACGAATAGGTAACAGCCTAAAAAGTAAGTTCTTGGATAGAAAATAAGTAAAGTTCAAGCGTTAGGTGAAACACTATTTGTGTAAATGAACTCGTTTCGTAAGGCGCCACGTTCGGCGCAGCTTCGTTTAAAGTTTTAATCACTTCGGGGCCGTGATAAACAAATTTTAATTAAGTTTTAATATCACCGCTTAATTGCTGAGACGGCGGATATTACAATAATTCTCTATGAATATTTTGTTCAGATAACGTTAATTGAAATCTGAAGTTTTTTAGATTGGACTAAGGGTGATTTTATAAAAGAATCGTGTAGTAGGTAAAGTCATCCATGGTGCTATAGATTAGTAAGATTTTGCATGACAGATTTTGGCCACCGTTTGTGTAAAGGTACACAACACAACCTTTACACAAACGGTCGCCGAAATCTGGCATCAAAATTTAAAACAACTTACTCATAAAAAGATCAGACGGAATACTAACACAAGGACGGCAAATAAGACAGCTGAAATCGAGATAATACCACATTTTTCATTGTGTAAGGACGATGCCAGAATTGTACCTCGGGGCTTGAATTTAATCTCGGAATCCAGCATGTCAGATCTTTAAGAACTGTCACTTGGTTGATATTGTGCGCTTATTTCTCGCCATGTCTTATGATTTTCTTCACTCATAATGTTCTCGTTCATACCTACACGAACAATTAAATTAATTAAATATTATGTGTATCCTTTCCTATTTAGTACCTAGATACTTATAAATGATAAGATAATGATTCGAAGTTATGAGATTTATAAAAAAGAAAATACAATAAAATAATAGAAACAAATAATATTCACAATTGAAACAATTGAGCTAACTGCAGATTGTTACAAACAAAGTACAGGTAGCTCAACTGATCCATATCTATAATGAAAGGGTTTACTTAACCATCCTTATTAAACGAACAACATTCAATTATCCCATAACTTCGAATCTTCACAAACAATCGCCATTCGCGTAAGGCTCTAGACCTGGAATAATTAATAGCGGTTTTACACAGGTTAGCTCGTCAGCTAGCTTGCTGGGTTTTAGTATCGCTCAATTTGCATCGTATAGAAAGATATGACCTCTACGATTTTTTGTCTCGACTCAGAAGGACTATTAGGTTTTTGACGGAGGGGTGCAAGCTGAAATGAACTTTTTTGCGTTGAAGCTAGAATCTAAACCTAAAATGTATTTTTCCAGATAGATCAGTGTAGATGCGGTTTCGCCCGCATGGAAATCATACTAATTTCAGAAATATATTGCATAGTTTTGTAAATTAAAAATAAGTACTTTTTTTACAGTTTATTTATACCGTGTTTTGAGTGAATCGAACCAAGGAATAATAATTTTTCATAGAAACTTTACAATCCCTTCTAAGCCCCTAAAGATTAATTTTTGAATATTAGATTAGCCTGTTATTCTAGAATTTAAACTATCCATATACCAAATTTTATCTGAATCAATGAAGTAGTTACGGAGATACCTGGTAACAAACATTCACACAAACTTTCGCATTTATAATATTACTAGCTTCTGCCCGCGTATTTTCGGTTGAAGTAGCCTATAATCTAAGTTAGGTTGTGTTCTAAATGTGTGCTAAATATCATCTTGATATGTTCAGTAGTTCTGGAGATCCTAGGTTACAAAAATTTCACATTTCACAAACTTTCGGATATATAATATTAGTAGGATTAGTAGAATAGTAGGATTAGTAGGATTAATAAGAAGTAGGAAAGGATATGTTATGTAAGTGCTAAACCCTAATAATAATGTCCTCCTAGCCGAATTTCGAACACGGCGGACAGTCTCATCGGAGACTAGCCAGATGCGCAGGACATATTTTAGTGCACAAGTGTGTGCGCAAACACAGGTGCTCTCTATTCCCTCACTCTCATAATCCGATGGGACGACAGATCGACACGACCGGGGAGAGATCAGGCGCAGGACCAACGGCTTAATGTGCTTTCCGAGGCACGGGGGTGTAACACCGCCAACTTCCTGACTCCGGGCTGCTACTGTGAATTTTTCTTGCTAGAAAAACCCCAGTAACAACTATTGGCCCGACCCGGGATTCGAACCCAGGACCTCATAATCAGCGGTTGAACAAGCTGACCGCTAGACCAACGAGGCAGGCCAAACCCTAGTAGTATCCCAAATGCAATCGGCTAGGCTAGGGTGTACCAAATGCACTAACAATTTATTAGCTAGTATGATATCCTACTAATATTATAAACACGAAAGTTTGTAAGTATGGATGGACCGATATTTGTTACTCTTTCACGTAAAAACTTTGAATGGATTTTAATGAAACTTTACAATAATATAGCTTTTACATCAGAATAACACATATATTATGCTACAATTTATAAAGATAATGTGTGAATTGTCCAAAATATGACGATAAGTGTCAAGTAAGTAGGAAAAAATCTACCATCTGCGAGCTATTCCGATGCGAAAACCGCTAGAGTTACACATATTATAATGTATTATGGAAATGTTTATCTTAAATAGTCCTACAAAAAAGCCCGCCACAGTATATACATGTGATAATTTTAACGTATAATGTTAGTTCTTTCCTACGCCACGCTAATATAAGCTACTCGAAATACTAATCCTGCGCAGACGAAGTCGCGGGCACCAGCTAGTAAAGCTCATATACCTAAGTGCAATATGGAACCGCTTCAAGAAGCGACTCCTCGTTAAGAAAACAAACTTTTGCTCTGTAAGGCTCGGGTTAATTTTGTTTCAAGATGCACACATGCTGTAACTTCTACCTAACATCATCTTTATGTAGTACTAGCTTCTGCCCGCGGCTTCGCACGCGTATTTTCGGTATAATAAATAGCCTAATATTTATGCTACGTACTAAGAGTATGCCAAATTTCATCTTGATCTGTTTAGTAATTTTGGAGATCCTAGGAAACAAAAATTGTGGGGATTATGGGTATTACCCAATGAGATAAAAACCAATAAGGCGCTCAGGGGAGACCTGCGTCCAGCAGTGGACCAATACAGGCTGTTGAGGTGAGGTAACAAAAATGTCATATTTTCGCATTTATAATAAATAAATAAATAAATAATGCTAGACAATTCACACAGCATTATCTAGCCCCAAGCTAAGCAGAGCTTGTGTTATGGGTACTAGTTAACTGATATACTTAATACAATGCACTACACAGATAGATTTTTTTTATTATACATAGAAAACATCCAGAACGCCCTGGACAAATTTCTGCAGATTGTACAAATATCTGTCCCAAGGCAGGAATCGAACCCGCAACCTCTTGCGTCGCAGGCAGACCTTCGCTCGCTGCGCCACAGAGGTCATAATATTAGTAGGACAGTAGGAATAATCATTATTTTTAAAGTCCACATCATCATCCTCTTAAGAGTTAGGTCTTGCTTAAAGGCAAGTAGTTTACTTTAAGGGAAATCACGGTAATATAAAAGCTTTTGTAAAAAACAGAAGTTTTTATATTACCGTGATATCCCATTGTTTACCTACTTACTCATTGATGACCTGAACTACATTTAAAATTAAACAACTGTATTTAAAATCTCTAGGTACTTTTATTGCATTAATTGAATAAATAAAATCGAAAGTAAAAAGTGTAATCTTGTTACCAAAACATTACAGGTAACAAAATAAAAAAAAATTAATACCCCCCGACAGATTTTCATGAAACATAGCTAAGAAAACTCGGGATAAAATTATCTATGACACAAAAAAACTAAACGAAAATCGGTTCATCTGTTTGGGAGCTACGATACCACAGACATATACACAGATACACAGACAGACACGTTAAACTTATAACACCCCTCTCTTTTTGCGTAGGGGGTTAAAAATTATAACATTGTACATAAAATCATAAACCTCACTAGGTAGATACCTATCTATAGTGCACTCAGCACTTACTCTGAGCTCTCCTTAAATGTACCACCAACTCGTATGCCACTGGATCAGATTATAAATAACATTATTATTTTGGATATCCATTTAAAGATATTGCAGGGACATCAGATGATAAAAAGGCAAAGATTATTTGTTTTTATTTCGAGGGTAATCTCTGTAACGACTGAAACACGAATCTGCAGCCACGTCATTTTGATAATGTTTATTTCGTTTATCGTATAGTTAGGTTTGTAAACTATTTAATATTCATATACTACTTGAGTTCTATTTTGTAAGTTTGATTTTTTACAGAATGTCAGGATGAACATTTATTTATTTTAAACTAGCTTTTTCAAGTGGCTTCGCACGCGTATTTTCGATATAATCAGTAAACTATTATGTTGGGCTTTGCTCTAAGCGTACGCCATATTTCATCTGGATCTGTTCAGTACTTTTGGAGATCTTAAGTAACATAAATTCAGATTTCACAAGCTTTCAGCTTTATAATTAGGCTATTATAATTATCCTAATTAATTATATATAATTAAGTAGGATAACACAGTCGGTTAACCAAAATCTTGCGGGTTGAAGTAACCGAACTAACCTGAATCAATGCTCATAGCATTGATCCCTACTTACCAATATCATTGCTACTGGTTCCAGTGCATTAACTACTCGACGTCAGCTACTGGCAAGTCTGTAGTCATCTTTATTTTTCCCGGAGGAAATAAACGGTCGTAAAAGGTTTTTTGTCGTCATTTCACACACATACGCAGAAGCTCTTGCACGGTAATGCTTTTACAGACTGCAACTTGTTAATATGTAGGTACTGTCTGTAGACAGCCATAGGTATATACATATTTAGATAGTTGCACTTACCTATGGCTACCAAACAATTGTAGTATTGCAAGGAACAAGCCACAGCTTCCTACGGCTCCAACCGCAGTCTTACGCACCTGAGTCCAGCTGCTTTTGACGTCATCCCCGGATATACCATACCCGGCTTCTAAGCCTGGTAACCGCTGTGAAATGCCTGTAAATTCTAAATAGGACATTCGAGTTTGTCACTGCAAAACTAGGCTTATGCCGACCAACAGCAACTTTACGCCAAAATTGTGTCATATTTGGCTGTACATTTTTAGGGTTCCGGACACAAAAGTTGGCATCTGAGCTCAGTATACGGATAATAGAAGGAGGTAGGTACTGTAACCACTGCCTTGATTCCTAAGGGCTCAAGGTGAATACGAAGTGGCTTAATGTGCAAAAATCAGATAGAAAACAACATCAGAACCTGCTTATTTATTATTAAGAGTGTGCTTATTTGAGTAGATAACAGGGTTTTCCTATCGGCAGCAAATCCT
This sequence comes from Eupithecia subumbrata, assembly GCA_949316285.1. Classification (NCBI taxonomy): domain Eukaryota; kingdom Metazoa; phylum Arthropoda; class Insecta; order Lepidoptera; family Geometridae; genus Eupithecia; species Eupithecia subumbrata. The sequence goes on from OX438640.1 coordinate 26,164,441, forward strand.
TCCTACGTGCTTTTGAATAATCAACTGGATAAAAGAGAACGCTCGTCTCATTCTATTTAAGTTTAACTAACAGATAAACGGTTATCTAAGCTATGCTGTGAGTATTTGGTAAACGGAATGGATAAGATTATTTTACACGTAGGTGCAAAAGATTGGATATTATTATTGTTAGGTATTCCGGGATCGTGGTATATACAAATGAGCCAATAAGCCTACTTAAAATAAAACTAAAACTCAAATTATGATAAATATCACGTTATATTGTCATTATAAGGCACAAAAACCTTACTTACATTTTTAACCAACGAAAAACGGAGGAGGTTCTAAAGTCGACGCGTATATTTTTTTTTAATGTATGATGATGACGCATAACTTTAAACAAAGTAGTCCGATTTTGATAATTCATTTTTTATTGGAAAGCATAGAATCTCTCGAGCGGATATAAATTTTTATTTGATGAATTTGAAGTCAGTTATAGTTATTTAAAAAACGCCAAATTATTATACCACCCTTTACACATCGATGCGTTCTAAAAACATATCATGCAGAAAGGAAAACAAAAGATAGACATTGAAACAGGCACAAACCGCAACCACTGCCTATTATAACGCCGTTATGTAGGTATCTGACAAACGACTCATTGGACCGCAGATTAGAAATGTCATGACGCCGTAACAAATTAATTCACGCTAATGATAAACATTGACCCTTTTCACAATTTGTGTTTAAGCGAGCCATGCGTTCTGGTTTAAATATGTCTATTAATTAATTAAACAGTTTAATTAGATAAGGCTGGCCTGTGTCAAATACAACACAATAGTCGATTTATATTGTTTGTGTAGTGAAAATCATTCCACGCGCATAAATAGTAATAGAAATAGCAAATGTAGAATTGTAAATTCTATATTTTCGGAAAATTTCTCTTTTTATCGATTTGGGCTCACAGTTCTGAATTTCACCCATTTCTGTAGTTAGGATTGATCAAGACAGCCTAAATGTAGGTTATAAACGACTTTCAAACTGATGGTTTCTGTCAAAAGAGGCTACGAATCAAAAGTAGGACTTTTTTGATAAAAACTTGAGTTTAGTCAAAACGACCTATTTGCTATTGTTGACTTGAATAAAATACTAATCAAAACAGTACAATAAGGTTAATTTTACTTGACTTTGTTTAGTACCCGGCGTTTTGCATGCAATGATAGTGATAGTGCTTTGATTGATTTACCTATCTAACTTTGGCAAGCGTGTAATCCCGGCATTAAGCCTTGTGAAACGTCAATGTCAACATGACGATTTTGTCTATGGTGGATCCATCAACAAACAAGTCATCAATAAGAAAGAAGTTGAAGTTGAAGTATACTCTTTGGAAGTCATGTCAAGTCGTTTCGAACGTAGAAAGAGTATGCTATAGAACACGCGCAAATGCTATCGCATTCACACATAACGAGAACGACGAGACTTATGCCTAAAACCTAAGAAGAAATGAGATAGAGCGAATGGCTTGCTATCACTTTCTCGCGTGCCGGTTTTTTCATTGTTTAGCAACTCTAGTTGCTAAACAAATTTCCTACACATCGACGGAGCTCGACACGAGAATCATCGAAATTGTTGTAAAATTTTGATTTCTAAGTATAAATGTGAATAAAGTGTTCCTGTGGACATTCCCGCACCTAAAAACAATAAAAACTAAAGACAACAATGGTGCGGTACTGTGTTTTCGAATGTACAAGTGACAGTGAAGCAAAAGTGCCGAATTTATCATTCCACTCGTAAGTACAAGTTCTTTTGACTACAAAAAGGTTCAAAATTTACAGATTCATAGATTTACATGAACAATTAAGAGGTACAAGGCTCAAAAGTTATGTTTTATGAAAATTTTAATTATTATAACCTAACATTGCGAAAATTTAGGGTTGCCTGCACTCGACAATAAAATTCCCCAAATGGCGCGTTGAAATATTTTTGAATACGTACATAACGAGAAACATTATCTTAAAACTAGTTTATGCCCGCGGCTTCGCACGCATTGTTTCTATGGAAACGTTTAAGGGTGTGATTTCTATCCCATAGGAACTGATTTATGGAATAAAAAGTATTTTAGAATTAGATACCTGTATGCAAAATTTCAGCCGATCCTTTTAGTAGTAAGTAGCGTGAATAGGTAAACATCCATTCATCCATCCATCCAAACTTTCGCATTTATTATTTAAGTGTCATGTTTTTATTTGTTACAGATTTCCTGCAGATAAACATCTACGTTTGCGTTGGAAAGAAGCAACGACAAACAACGATGACTTCCGTGGCGCAGCGGGCGAAGGTCCGCCTGCGACGCAGGAGGTTGCGGGTTCGATTCTTGCCTCGGAACAAATTTGTGTACGATCTGCAGAAATTTGTTCCGATGGCCTGGGTGTTTTCTATGTATAATAAAAAAAAATATCTATGTAGTGTATTATATTAAGTATATCAGTTATCTAGCACCCATAACACAAGCTCTGCTTAGCTTGGGGCTAGATAATGCTGTGTGAATAGTCCAGCATAATTTATTTATTTATTTAACGGGTTGCAAAGATTGGGGACCCAAAATATAGTCCAAAATTTGTAGTAAACATTTCTATGAAAATTTATTAATAAAAATTAAACAGCGAACTTATCTTTTCCCTCATGCTGTTTCAAGGCTGGTACGTAATATACATAAAAAGAATGAAAGTCTGTTTAAGACTCTGAAAAAGTTTGTCATACCTACTTTGTATTATAATCTACCTTCCAAACAAATATAGAAATAACCAATCAAAATATTTAAATATTGGGTAGTAAACTTTTATATAGGGTGTAACAAAGAGTAAGGACCAAACTTTAGCTTCGATCAAAGAACTCAGGAAAATATAAAAATTTAAAACAAATAAATAAAAACGAAATTATCACTAGACTGGGTAATGAATGAATGACTGTTGTCATTTGCTTATTATCATAGAACCGAGGAAAAATGCATTTGTAAGACCTACCAATCACATCTAAGAGGCGTTGTCCGCTGCGATGACGTCGCGGGTCGTTGAACTCCACGGTCAACGACCCACGACGAAGGTGTTTTGTGTTTTAAAGGAGTTGAAAAGAGGTACGTAGGCCTTTTTAGTTTATTTTACCTGAAAACAAGCACAACATTTAGTTTACTTTTTTTCGAAACTATTCGGGAATTTTTCTTCGGTTCTATAATCAAGTAGGAACCCACCCATGAAAGTTTAGTGCTTACTTTTTGTTACAACCTGTATATTATTCATAATTAATAATTATGATTCAATATTCTTACATACCATAATATAGATTTAATTTGAGAAAATTAAATCTGAGAATGTAAAAGAAATGCAATCCAGTATCAAAAATAATAAATTTTATTTAACTAAAGACTATGTGATTTGATTAAGAACATATTGAAATAATCGTCTTAAAGACTGATCATACATACTTATTAATTATAACAGAATATAAATATTTGGATTAGTAGGCAGGAATGTTGGTAATATTGTGGTGTAAAAGTGTCATTTAATTTTGTTGTATTTGCACTTTTTTCTTTTTAGCTGCATAATAATTTAAAAGTGCCATTAAATTTCGTATTAAAGGTTACCTTAGCAATATCTAAACCGTAAGATTTTATTTATTAGGAGAAATGTGATTTCGAAGTCTGTTGGCTAAGCCTGGTTAACGTGTAAGAATTTAATTCCCTAATAAAAATGTTATTTAATTACTATTAACATAAAACTATTGATATTATTTTTCTATATTCTAGTGTTTAAAATTATTTCTACTCGTATCGTAATAAGTGAATATACCTGCATAACAAAACAAAATTGATAGGTTCCTAACTAAACGTTGTTTCCTTTCTAGGCTTAGTTAAATTAAATGTTTACCTATTCCCACATTCGTACCTAATTTAAGTATATACTTATATATTTATTTACTAGAAAACTAATAACTTTACTGGAACTGGAACGATTAAACTTAACCAAATACACAAAAAAGTTAAAAGTTTGCTTTAAATCCTAACAGAACAGGATCAATAGGTTGTAAGTGCGCAAGTAATAAAATAAGACCGGACCGAGGAATACCTGCAGGCTGTAACAAAAAGTAAGGACCTAAACACACCAGTATTTAAAACATTCACTACAAAGGTCAACCCAGGTTTGGTGGAATTTCCTGTTCTGAATTTGAACACCCAAATTTATGAATTGGAAAATCGCAAATCCAATCCACCAACAGAGACATGAAATAAGAAACCTAAAATCGGGGTAATAAAATTGCATGGCAACACTTTCCCCCCACCACCTTGCAATCTTTGGTCTTGCTCATCGGCACGCTTGCCAAACATCTGGTTATATTTAATCTGTGGTTTCGAATCAGTTCTATCCGTTTGAATCACAGATTAAATATAACCAGATGTGTGGCAAGCGTGCCGATGAGCAAGACCAAAGATTGCAAGGTGGTGGGGGGAAAGTGTTGCCATGCAATTTTATTACCCCGATTTTAGGTTTCTTATTTCATGTCTCTGTTGGTGGATTGGATTTGCGATTTTCCAGTTCATAAATTTGGGTGTTCAAATTCAGAACAGGAAATTCCACCAAACATTGGTTGACCTTTGTAGTGAATGTTTTAAGTACTGGTGTGTTTAGGTCCTTACTTTTTGTTACAGCCTGCAGGTATTCCTCGGTCCGGTAGGTCTTATTTTATTACTTGCGCACTTACAACCTATTGATCCTGTTCTGTTAGGATTTAAAGCAAACTTTTAACTTTTTTGTGTATTTGGTTAAGTTTAATCGTTCCAGTTCCAGTAAAGTTATTAGTTTTCTAGTAAATAAATATATAAGTATATACTTAAATTAGGTACGAATGTGGGAATAGGTAAACATTTAATTTAACTAAGCCTAGAAAGGAAACAACGTTTAGTTAGGAACCTATCAATTTTGTTTTGTTATGCAGGTATATTCACTTATTACGATACGAGTAGAAATAATTTTAAACACTAGAATATAGAAAAATAATATCAATAGTTTTATGTTAATAGTAATTAAATAACATTTTTATTAGGGAATTAAATTCTTACACGTTAACCAGGCTTAGCCAACAGACTTCGAAATCACATTTCTCCTAATAAATTAAATCTTACGGTTTAGATATTGCTAAGGTAACCTTTAATACGAAATTTAATGGCACTTTTAAAATTATTATGCAGCTAAAAAGAAAAAAGTGCAAATACAACAAAATTAAATGACACTTTTACACCACAATATTACCAACATTCCTGCCTACTAATCCAAATATTTATATTCTGTTATAATTAATAAGTATGTATGATCAGTCTTTAAGACGATTATTTCAATATGTTCTTAATCAAATCAAATAGTCTTTAGTTAAATAAAATTTATTATTTTTTATACTGGATTGCATTTCTTTTACATTCTCAGATTTAATTTTCTCAAATTAAATCTATATTATGGTATGTAAGAATATTGAATCATAATTATTGATTATAAATAATATACAGGTTGTAACAAAAAGTAAGCACTAAACTTTCATGGGTGGGTTACGACTTGATTATAGAACCGAAGAAAAATTCCCGAATAGTTTCGAAAAAAAAGTAAACTAAATGTTGTGCTTCTTTTCAGGTAAAATATACTAAAAAGGCCTACGTACCTCTTTACAACTCCATTAAAACACAAAACACCTTCGTCGTGGGTCGTTGACCGTGGAGTTCAACGACCCGCGACGTCATCGCAGCGGACAACGCCTCTTAAATGTGATAGGTAGGTCTTACAAATGCATTTTTCCTCGGTTTTATGATAATAAGCAAATGACAACAGTCATTCATTCATTACCCAGTCTAGTGATAATTTCGTTTTTATTTATTTGTTTTAAATTTTCATATTTTCCTGTGGTCTTTGATCGAAGCTAAAGTTTGGTCCTTACTCTTTGTTACACCCTATATAAAAGTAATACTACCCAATATTTAAATATTTTGATTGGTTATTTCTATATTTGTTTGGAAGGTAGATTATAATACAAAGTAGGTATAACAAACTTTCTCAGAGTCTTAAACAGAGTTTCATTCTTTTTATAAATATTACGTACCAGCCTTGAAACAGCATGAGGGAAAAGATAAGTTCGCTGTTTCATTTTTATTAATAAATTTTCATAGAAATGTTTACTACAAATTTTGGACTATATTTTGGGTCCCCAATCTTTGCAACCCGTTGCTTCTTTCCAACGCAAACGTAGATGTTTATCTGCAGGAAATCTGTAACAAATAAAAACATGACACTTAAATAATAAATGCGAAAGTTTGGATGGATGGATGAATGGATGTTTACCTCTTCACGCTACTTACTACTGAAAGGATCGGCTGAAATTTTGCATACAGGTATCTAATTCTAAAATACTTTTTATTCCATAAATCAGTTCCTATGGGATAGAAATCACACCCTTAAACGTTTCCATAGAAACAATGCGTGCGAAGCCGCGGGCATAAACTAGTTTTAAGATAATGTTTCTCGTTATGTACGTATTCAAATATATTTCAACGCGCCATTTGGGGAATTTTATTGTCTAGTGCAGGCAACCCTAAATTTTCGCAATGTTAGGTTATATTAATTAAAATTTTCATAAAACATAACTTTTGAGCCTTGTACCTCTTAATTGTTCATGTTAATCTATGAATCTGTAAATTTTGAACCTTTTTGTAGTCAAAAGAACTTGTACTTACGAGTGGAATGATAAATTCGGCACTTTTGCTTCACTGTCACTTGTACATTCGAAAACACAGCACCGCACCATTGTTGCCTTTAGTTTTTATTGTTTTTAGGTGCGGGAATGTCCACAGGAACACTATATTCACATTTATACTTAGAAATCAAAATTTTACAACAATTTCGATGATTCTCGTGTCGAGCTCCGTCGATGTGTAGGAAATTTGTTTAGCAACTAGAGTTGCTAAAAAATGAAGAAACCGGCACGCGGGAAAGTGATAGCAAGCCATTCGCTCTATCTCATTTCTTCTTAGGTTTTAGGCATAAGTCGTTCTCTCTTTATGTGTGAATGCGATAGCATTTGCGCGTGTTCTATAGCATACTCTTTCTACGGTTTGAATACTGTTTACAAATAATTGACGACCTCCGTGGCGCAGCGGGCGAAGGTCCGCCTGCGACGCAGGAGGTTGCGGGTTCGTTTCCCGCCTCGGAACAAATTTGTGTACGATCTGCAGAAATTGGTTCCGGTGGTCTGGGTGTTTTCTATGTATAATAAAAAAAATATATCTATCTATGTAGTGTATTGTATTAAGTATATCAGTTATCTAGTACCCATAACACAAGCTCTACTTAGCTTGGGGCTAGATAATTCTGTGTGAATTGTCCAGCATTATTTATTTATTTATTATTTATAAATGAAAATAAGCTTGGCGCAAACGAGCCATCACATTTTACCGGTTAACTGTGTGAGGGTGAGCGGGTAGCGGGGCGGCGTTACACAGGCGAGAGTCAGTGTCTTGCGTGGCGCGCTGTGACCTCAAGTGGCGAGTCGCGGACACTGCTAGTGTTAGTACGAATGGCCGCCGCCGGCGACGCGTGTGCGGCGAGTTCGTACAAATTGTATGAAAAACCGTGGAAACACTTGTCACTCGCCACTAGTGGAAATGGCCAGTGGTCCGTTTGCACAAAGCCTTATGGATGAACAGACAATAGCAGACTAGGAAATATAAATTGCTGTAGTCGCAAAAGTCGGGGACTTCAAAGAGAGCGTACAAAGTACACCAGCGCAGACCTATTAGCTGTTAATTTTTAAAAATCGTATAATCAACATAAAATCGGTTCGAGTTCTACCTCATGAGACCACCTGGCTGAACCGTTGAATTTTTTTTAACAATGGCTCACCTCTCAGATTAACATTCAATTTGACAACCAAAATACCACTGAAGGTATCCCGTTAAGGATGGAGAAGAATACATATGTCTGAAACCTAATATTGAAGATTTAAGGATACCTTCATTTTTGATAAAAAGTTTTTAGAACACCTGCATTGAACAGAATCTGTCGGTTCAAGATTACTTGTTTTAGTACGTTTTCACTAAATAGGCGGTAACGAAGGATCGTACTAATGTTCATTGTAAAGGCAACAAATAACCCGCAATCAAACTAACGGTCGACCTCTATTTGTTAGAGGAGAAATAAGTTTCTTTGACCGTGTGCGTACGTTACACTAATGTCGGTAGATAAAGGAAACGAAGTCAAATGAGCGGTAGAGAATCGCATACGTTATGCTAGCCAACTTGAGTAAATAATGATTTGATGGTGTACTGTAAGCAGGTTTTTTTATTTACAAAGCTTTGCCATCGCTTTGAAATTTGCGATTAATTTGTAGGCAGATATATCGTGCTATTCGGACGACCTCAGTGGCGCAGCGTGCGAAGGTCCGCCTGCGACGCAGGAGGTTGCGGGTTCGATTCCCGCCTCGGGACAAATTGTATGATCTTCAGACCGTACTGCTTAGAAAACATCCAGAACACCCTGAACATATGTTCAGGATGTTCTAGATGTTTTCTAAGTATAATAAAAAAATATCTATCTATGTAGTGTATTGTATTAAGTAAATCAGTTATCTAGTATCCATAACACAAGCTCAGCGTAGCTTGAGGCTAGATAATGCTGTGTGAATTGTCCAGCATTATTTATTTATTATTCATTTATATTTTATTTATTCGTCTGTATCGAAAAGTAATCCGAAACAGTACCTATGACAAATGATTCCGTGGATGTGTTTCGTTTCTACTTCATCAATAAAACTGCTAATAAGTAACACACGCTTTACTTACCATTGGGATAAATAATGTTTACGAAAATGATCAGTTTAATTTATTTTTAGGGTTTTATACCTCAAAAGGAAAACAAGAACGCTTATAGGATTACTTAGTGGTCCGTCTGTCTATTTGTCAATCTGTCTGTCTGTCCGTCTATCAATCCCCTTTTCTCAGGAAGACGCGGAGGTATCGAGTTGAAATTAACATCAAAATATACTCAAACGTCCGTAACCTCTTAGAGCCTTGATATAAATAAAACTTCTAAATCATCGCAATCAAAGTTACAGCCGTTTATGTCCGAATATTTTGTAATTTCTAAGAGAATCACGTGCACACAAAACCTATGGATGTATAGGGTACTTCCCGTAGACCTGGAATCATGGGATTTGGCGAGCAGCAAGGTTTTATAGCACAAGGAAAAGAAATAATCCGAAAACCATAAAATTGTTGTATAATCACAAAAAAAAAATACTTTTGACTCTCGCCATGGACCAAAACCTATTGCGTACCTACTTCGTGTTGACTTAGAATCATAAAATTTGTCAAGAAGCAAAGTCTTGTAGCACAGATAAACGAAAAAATCCGAAAACCGTAAATTTGCAGTTTATTCACATAAAAAATAGTTTTTAATCCTCGCCATGGAACAAAACCTACAGCCTACCTACTTCCCTTTGACCTAGAATCATAATAATAGGCAAGACAAGGTCTTACAACTATACGGAACCCTTAGTGCGCGAAGCCGACTCGCACTTCACGTTTTATTTTGTATTAATTTCTGTCATCTAACAAAATTACCACTAACTTTTTCACTGTAGAACGGGAACGATAAACGGCTACGGCGTAGCAACGAAAGCACTATGCCGTCGCATTTTGAGCTTCACAATTATACGTCTATGTTGTATACTTCTATGCTTACTATAAAAAATAAATAAAGAGATGAAGTTTGATAATTTTATTTAGAATATCTGGTTATACTGGTCTAATTTAAAATTCTCTTGCAAATAGATACTACGTACCCCTGAGTAACATAGGCTTTTCATTTTTTTTATCCAGGTACCGCGTGAGTGAAGCCGTGAGCAAAGCCGTGAGCAGGACTAAGGCTATTAGTATTACAGTTTTTTTTAATTCATTCTATTATATGCAAAAGAGGATTTCCTATCAACAACGTAGCTGGCTACGGCGTAGGAACGAGGCCGCTATTTAGGTTCATAATTATAACACATCGAATAAAAGAGTTGACTCGTCAAAGATAACTAATTTGTTTGTATAATTTGCTATTTCGCATCTATGGTTTTCTTTAATTGGTTGAACCCTTATTTTAGAGTAGCCACTCTGCAAGTTTCAGGAAGTTAATTCGAAGTTTAAACGAGTTAATCCCTTTTATTAACTGTTGATGCTTACTGTGGTCTCGAATCCCATTAAAGTGTTTCTCAAATAACTTTTCTACTTTGAGACAACTGGGCTGAAGATATTTTCCTAAGTTTCATTCGTATTAAAATTTTATGTTAAGACTCATCAACTGCGTAAATAGGGAAAAACTAAAATATTTTGACGACCTCTATGGCGCAGCGGGCGAAGCTCCGCCTGCGACGCAGGAGGTTGCGGGTTCGATTGCCGCCTCGGGACAAATGTTTGTACGATGTGCGGAAATTTTTTCAGGGTGTTTTGGATGTTTTTCTGTGTACCTATAATAAAAAATATCTATCTATGTAGTGTACTGTATTATGTTTATCAGTGATCTAGTACCATAACACAAGCTCTGCTTAACTTGGAGCTAAATAATGATGTGTGAATTGTCCAGCATTTTTTATTTTTTTTCCTGTGGTAGTATTATCACAGGCTCTGCTTTACGGGCCACCATACTCATTTACTTTTCAGCATCTGAACATGTATTAAGTATGGCCAAGTCATTATAAACAATCTACAGGTAGCTCAACTGATCCATATCAATACCAGTCGGAAGCGTTTCCAAGACGCTGGCGCATTGCCCGCTGTATGGCAATGCTGATGCCCTATGCCAGATTTGTTTGCAACAGTCTGCAGTTAGCTCAATTGTTTTAATTGTAAATACTAGTTCTAATTTCTATTATTTGTTTATAATTTTCTTTGTGAATAAAGGCTTCTGCCCGTTTGTCTAGTTATTATAATACTTCGTTGAGAATGACTAAATACGAGATATCTATGAATCACCTTGTCGGGGATTATCCTTTAACCTTTTATTATGAAATCTGACACAACACTTTGCAACCCCACGAAATAAAATCATGAGGGCAAAACTATTTCCCCGTAACAAAGCTAACGCCGCATCGAGGAGATGTGCTACTGATTGAGTTAATTTTCACAAAATCGTTTTACGGGTTTCCTCACATGTTGTTCCGGATTATTTCACCCCGCGGTGCCATTTCTAGGAAATTGTTTTCGCGAATTCTTTTGGGCTTTGCTCTGCAATAAGGTTTTGATGGCAGGTTGTAAATAAACATGAAAGTGGGAAAGCGTTTTGATTGTATGACAGTATGTATCTATAACACTCATTTTTAATTCTTTTTGTTATTATCCTGCCAAGGCGTAAGTTTAATTTCTACGTGTCTATTTAAAATCTAGCGTGATAGGAAGATAGTAAGGTAGATACAATTGAAAGGGTCCGCGAACTCATTAGTGGCAGTACGACCCATGGGCAGCCGGGCAGGCTGATTGACGCAACGGAAATGATTTCGCTCGCCGGCGACGCTATCTCAGGTGCCCCCGATCATTTGTTCACTATATTTGATGTTTACACTGATAAGTGACTGCAAACCGCGCGTCCGTTGCGTTGAACGAAAACGATACTTTGTTTAAAGTTTCGGACTGGGTCGGTGGTAATGGGTAGTGATATGACGTATATTTTGTCGAGTAAATGGTGTGAGCATAAGGCCAATGCCAACAGCTTTTTCAAACTCTCTAAAGAGAAGACGTTTGTAGTTCCTAGTAAGACCCTTTTCCTTGGGGGTTTCCTAGGAGGGTCCTCAATTTGGCTATGTTTTTAATGTATGTTTGTTTGTAACTGGATATCTTCGACAATTGTTTTATATCAATTTTAATGATTCTTTCTTTATTTTTAGAAAATAATCCCAATTTGATCAAATAAAAGTATTGTTTGTATGTACCTATATTCCTAAGTTCCTTGGTTAATTTCTGTCTTGTCTGTTTTATGGCTTTGAATTAAGCACCACATATTGTAACCCATGTATATTTAAACTGACATTTCCAAGTGTACCTTGAGCTCCTACGGCGAATAAATGAGTATGAGTATGAGTATTGATAAATGACTATATTTATTTATCTATTGATCCACTAATGAAAGATTAAACATATATTACAAAAAACAGGGAACGTATTATGTACACTCATTGCCTGTGGCAACATATTACACAAATTATACACATATCTCGCAAAATACCTAAAAAAATGTTAACAGATAGGTTTTTTATTGTAACATGAAACTTATAAAATAATTTAACAGTCTACTTATTTTAAATAGTGAGGTACAATCGAAATGCTTAAGAATTTCAAGTCAGTTTTTATAAAAAAACATTATTACTTGCAGACATTACAAGACATAAAGTTATTCACGCTTAAAACCATTTCTATAGAAACAGTGTCAAAACGATCCAGTTCACTTTAAACATTTACAAAAGCAAATGCAAACTCCTGTGTAGTCTCTGAAATCCCCGCTAAAAATGTTCCGCACGATGCAGGTAAGCAAAGCTCAAGCGAGCAGACGTCTTAAAACAGTAAAAGCGTGGAAATATTGGCAAAACGTAGCTTACACAATTCCACTTCATCCGACGGCAGTGTCTGAGTGCAAAGGCGTGTCGGCTCCGGCCGGGGTCCGGCCGCCGTGAAAACTCGGCGCCCGCCGGAAAATATGGCCGCTGATGGAACCTTAATGTTTCCGACTTGGCCCCACTTGCGGTCAACCGCTCTTCGATGTGTCCTATAAACTTCCACGCTAATAATGATACTGAATGGCATTGACACGTTATATGCCATGCTTTCAATTTCGTAAGCTTTTATCGACATGTTTGTTTTTAACCATAGCCACAAGAGTATTTCGTCTAATATCCTACTTCCGTCTAATATTATAAACGCGAAAGTTTGTAAGTATGGATGGATGTTTGTTACTCTTTCACGTAAAAACTATTTAACGGATCTGGATGAAATTTAGCACAGAGATAGATTATAGTCTGGAATAACACATAGGCTATAATTTTATCTCGGAATTCCCACGGGAACGACGCGGGTGAAATCTAGAGGCGATGCTACGCAAAAACTACTTAACAGGTCTGGATGAAATTTTGCACAGAGATAGATTGTAGTCTGGAATAGCACATAGGCTATATTTTATCTCGAAATTCCCACGGGAACAGGAATTACGCGGGTGATACCGCGAGGCGCTGCTAGTTATAAGTACCTAAAGATAGTTTTCCGATATTTCAAAAAGAGAGATTTGCATTTCATAAATTCTTAAAGAACTTTGTGTAACTTTATCTCAAGTTACAAAGCATAAGAGGCTTAACAAAGGCAAACTTTGCCCTCGGCTATAAAAAATAAACATCTCATCTTATCTCATAAGTTTCGGGGTAGCTCTTTGTGAAATGACACCTCTGGGCATCTTTGTCGCCCAACAAACGCCCCGTGAAATTGAAACAGACCGGTCGCTCCATATTCCGGAAAATTCCTGTCAACTACCTTCTTTTAATCTTGAAAAGCCGTTATGTTTTAGCTTTTATCTAGGCTTTGAATATACTCGTAATAAAGAGTACCCCCAGCTTTATAAAAGAAACTGTACACGAGCTTTTCATGAAAATCTGAGATAAATTTTATGTAAAACAAAATGCAAGGTCGTGTAATGAATACGTGTGTGATCTATCAGAATTAAAAGACCCTTTCACTGTCACTGACATGATGGATGTGCGGAAATGAAGACGATCTTTTCTAAGAGTGTTTGATATAGTACTCGTACCTATCTATCTATAGAGTACGTCGTGTGAAGTTCTCTGGATGTTGCGATGTTTTAACATTATCTAATAGTTTGTGTACCTAATATTATATGACAAACGGGGAAACAAACATGAATAAGGTTTTTTTGTGGTATGTAACCTTTCTTAGTTAGGCTTAGGTTTGGTTTCATTATTAGATTGTATTAGTTTGATTACAATTAAAATGATACATATAAAAGTTAAAGCTACAATAGCAATAAAGTAGGTACCTAATATACTGTTGTTTTGATAAGAAAACCAGAGACCAAACAAACAATTTATTAGAACAGTGAAAGCTTACCACGAGCACAAATAAATCGACCAAGTGTAACAACAAACAATAAAAGAAAGTAGGTATTCCTGGAGGTTTACTCGTACGTTGAGAATAATTTATTACGGAAAGGATTTTAAAAACACATATCTCCCGAATCCTTGGATAAAGCCATTTTAAGACTTTGTGGGAATTCCTTCAGGTGTTTGAATGGATGATGTATGCATTATGATCTGCTCATGTGTGATTTGAAAAAAAAGCCGATAATAAGATAAAATAATATAACGTAGTCAACGTAGTATAGAGTGTTTTCTATGGTTGCATATTTTACATTTTCTAGTGTATTATATACAAAATGACTATGAAAAATTATGTATTTCTCAGCTCAATTGTATCAATTGTAAATTCTATTTCTAAACCGTGTCTAATAATTGACTGTAATTTTCTTTGTCAGTAAAGCTTAATGTATTACCTTCAATTCTAGACTTAGAACTTAAGCGATATTTTTGGTTTCTGTTGATACAAACAAATAACCTAAAATCTAACATTACTTCTAGCTCTGAGGAGATTTTTGTGTCTCTCTAGGTCAAAATATCACAAACGAGAAAACAGGTGATTACCTACTAGACGACTCAGATGTATTCGTGTGTGATACACTCACGAATGTAACCTATATTATTCTTGCCGTTAATTGGCTTATTTACTTTTGTTGTACATTCTTAATCAAAAGGCTGTCAATGAGCGGCAAAAATAGTACAAGTGATACAATAAATCAATTAAATAGTTTTATTTGCAAAATTATGGTAGTACAATTTGTAGATCTTAAAATGAACGAAGTCCTCATACTTTTACTACTATTATTTGACTGCTTCGTTGGTCTATCGGTCAGCTTGTTCAACTACTGATTATGAGGTCCTGGGTTCAAATCCCGGGTCGGGCCAATAGTTGTTATTGGGGTTTTCCTAGCAAGAAAAATTCACAGTAGCAGCCCGGAGTCAGGAAGTTGGCCGTGTTACACCTCCGTGCCTAGGAAAGCACGTTAAGCCGTTGGTCCTGCGCCTAACCTCTCCCCGATCGTTTCGATCTGTCGTCCCATCGGATTATGAGAGTGAGGGAACAGAGAGTCCACCTGTGTTTGCGCACACACTTGTGCACTATAATATGTCCTGCACATCTGGCTAGTCTCCGAGAGACTGGCCGCCGTAGTCGAAATTCGGCTAGGAGGACATTATTACTTCTATTATGAAAATTTCATTTTCTGTTTACATTTTATAAACACCATACCTTTGAATCGACCTGAAAGATGCATCGTCCATAGCAAACGTAATAACAAAGAATCAAAAAGAACAACAAGATATTTGCCCTACTCTCATCCGACAGTATGATCAGCCTCGTTCGAGTCCCATTGCAATCGGTATTGTATTTGCAGACGGCTCTACGGCTCATGTCGATTGCCGACCGTGTACGAGAAATGGCAGCCATTTGGCAGTAATGAAAGGCAATGATTATTTGCTAATAATCCGCGTCAGATACGCTATACTATCTATAACTGCCTTGTCAAACCACATTTGCTATATTTGATTGAGCTGGGGAAGTGCTGTATGTAACATCAAAATTAGCTAAACTTCAAATATTACAAAAAAACTTGTCAAATTACTTTTTAATAATCCTTACTTAACTCCCACCGAAACAGTCTACAAAGAAACGAAAATAATGAACATTAAACAATTATACAAATATACAACATGCATCCTAGTCCGTAAAATATTATTTATCAAAATTCATACAAATTTAACTTACACGAAAGTAGCAAAAGTAAGAAAACGTAGTTCACGTCGTGCCAGCTTTATCGTTCTACCGAAAACTCGAACTAACTATGGAAAAAAAACTATACTATGTGAAGGCGCACAGCTTTACAATAAATTGACCTCCCAAATAAAAAGTGTAAGCTCATTTAATGCGTTCAAACTCAAATTACCTCAACATATCATAAATTATGATTCACTCCTTATTAAATGATTAATTAAATGAGTCAGTTATTGAACGACCACAACCTATGTATCTATATATAATACTTAACATAAGAATCCTGCAAGTGACATTATATAATTTGTCTTTTTGAGAATAAATGAATATTAAAAATATAATCATGCTTCGGCGATACCAAGCCACGGAATAACTGAGATGTGTATGTTCCGTTTTTAGTTACCTATGGGTTTATAGCTTCAAGAAAAGTGATGCTGACATGCTAAAATGCAAACTATACTCACAGTGGGTAAAAATAAATGTTCGTAAGCATTGAGCTAGTGCACATCTGAGTGACGGCGCATAACATAAGTACATATATGGTGATCCCGTAGCGTAGGGATATCCAGGTCGGTGTGGAGAAACTTGAACTCAACCGAATAAGAGTTGTCGAGCCTATGGAAGTGCAAACGAAGTACGCTAACTTTTCATTTCGAAGTTTTTTATTATATATTTTTTTTTTATAATGCTGGACAATTTACACATCTAGCCCCTAGCTAAGCAGAGCTTGTGTTATGTGTACTAGACAACTGATAAACTTAATACAATACACTACATAGATAGATAATATTTTTTTTTTATACATAAAAAACATCCAGAACACCCTGAACAAATATCTGCAGATCGTACAAACGTTTGTCCCGAGGCGGGAATCGAACCCGCAACCTATTGCATCGCAAGCGGACGTTCGCCCGCTGCGCCACTGAGGTCGTCAAACAGGTTAGTTAATTCACCTAACTAACAACCAACTAACCTCAGAATAACCAGTAATAGCGCTCAAGGCTCCATAAGTAGATATAATATGACTACTTACCTACAATAATTTTACTCAGTGTAGATTAAAAAACACGGCGAGTGAGTCGTATTCTACGAGAATAGGCGGCTACGGCGAGGGTAGTCGTGTATTCAATTCGTATTTGCAATTTATTAGCTCGACATTACTTTTAATTTGACTAATGTAAATGTACGTTATGGTTGGGATGCAATTAAAATTAGTACAACGTTGTTTTACAATCTTTTACTACCAACATTCAGCACACACACGACCCTCGATCTCAATTCAATCCTAATTTGCAGCATGCCATAAGGTTTTCGGTCAATATGAAACCCCAATGGTGCCCCGTCCGTCCTTCCGATCGACACAGCTGAATATCTAAGCTATTAGCAAAAACTATAAACTTGAAAATCGATATAGTGCTTCAAATACGAAAAAAAGGGTAACGATTTCGGTACTAATTTATTATGAGGATAATTAAAATACAAGGGATCTCTTCCATTAAGGTAAATTACGGGGGGTAAATACTTAAATCCTAAATCAAATATCGAGCCTGGAGAGCATCATAAAAGGTTTCATTCCAATTAAACAATTTCATCTAGGAGGCATGAGATCTGCTCGAGAATGAATATTGCTCTGCAAGCAAAAGCTTGGTTCTTTTCAATTTCAACGTGGTTTGGCTCGTAACCGAATCCATTTCATATTTGGTCAACGGGTTTCCGCTTGTAACCAAATACACTATCGGTGCTATCGATTCATCATACCTGTTTGCGTGGCAAAATAACTTTATCTCTTCTGCGGTCATTCTCTGTTAACTTTAGTCTGTTATGAATAATTCTATGAGAAATTTACATAGCAATACTACTAGCTACCATTCTAGTTACTCGATTGCTCTGCTTTGCCTCAGTAAGCACTAAGGATATTAGCATAATATTATAAGTTAGTTGTTACTCGTTTGAATAATACATATTGTATCAAAACGACTACGAAAATTTGATCTCTTGATTATATTTCACTTTGACTGTGTAACTTATTAACCTGTAGGTAGTAATGCTGGTAGGGTACGTAGGGTTGTTTATTATGCAGGGCACAGTAGAGAGGTGGAAGTAACACCTCCAGCGCCACGCACCCAACTCCGCCCGTTCATAAATCGCGGCCTGCGGTGAGCGGCTAACTACCACCATTTGTTTGCAGCATCTCTGATTACACCCACCGATGTAAAACAAACAATACGTTCCATTATAAATCTTTTACAACAGTTTTTTTAGCCAATTTGGTCAACAAAACATGCATAGTGGTTACATAAATGAGAAAATATGTATCGACTGAGAAAATTGGCTTGTGCTGAATTCGGATGCGTAGAACAGCTACGAGTAACGTAGAACTGCTACGAATTCGTAGACGCTCTACGAGCGAATTTAAGTTTTGCCGTAAAGAAATATAAATTCTGATAATGTTATTCAGAATTAGATTGTTTAGATCAAGAATCTGAAACACAAAATCTCCACGTTGTTACCCAGAAGTCGTTCTAATATTTATGTGTGCAGTCCGTATCGTACCAGTTATTAATTAAATCCATGCATTATAAATTGGGTTCAAACTTCCAATGGTCGTTTTGGTGAATTTAACCTTTCAAATGGGCAAATAGCGAGCGAGCGCGGTTGACTCAGCTCTTGATTTGCCATGTTGTGCAGGCTCCACAGTTTGTCCACTGCGACTAAAACTAGACTCAGAAATAAAACGATGGAAAATGTTTTAACGAAAAGGGTACTTTCAACCTCAACTGAAATATACAAACGGGTATTTAATATTAAACGTGACTTTCTAAAGATAAACAAGCAGAAATATCTTTGTAAAAATCACAAGTTTCTTACTCTATCTTCATCTCTTGATAGCATTTTAATATTTATTTGGTGCCGAGAAGCTATCGGAACAAAATTCAATTTAGCCAATGAGACCTCGTTCTTTATCTATGCACAGAAGGTCCTTTATTTGATGGCTCTTGGAAAAGCTGTTGTCCTGTTTTCCGAGAGTTTTGAAAAGTATGGATACACTCTAGTATTCAAATGACCGAACCTATAGTAAATTGAGTAGATTATGTTAAAATAGATGGAAATGAGAATGGAAATCTATATTTAAGGTTGCAATACATGCAATCATTTTTATATAATTTTGCCGGTTATACGTTTCTGTTAAAAATAATTTACAAATTAAAATTATGTACGCTACAACACATTTGAAGTTTTTTCTATAAATCCACCTAACGTTTTCATTATGAATGTAAGCGACTACGAACCTAGTTTGCGAACCTAGAGTTGACAAAAATCAAAAAAATCTCTTTTAACACTTCCATTCCACCAATTTAATTCCACGTTGCGTAAATCGCATCTTCACTAAACTAACGTTGAATATTCATCACATTTAGATAGTAGAGGCGATAGACCCACATCAGAAAAACATCAAAAATGCATCAAGCGGAAACATCCGTCGACAATGTAACAGCTATATTGCGAATCATGGGCCTTAGTCTATGGCTTATTTTAGCACTTCACAGAACAATGTGAACTTTCTACTTTTCCGTTTGATTTTTAGTGTTTTTTACATCCACGTAGCTAAGAATCTGTTTTGTTAGTGTCGCAAGTCGTACTTGCCTGGTACAAACATAAGGACATGCGTGAAAAGTATGCGGGCGATAAGAAAAAATATCATATTGACAGCTATTGTAGGCACAGCTGTCGAAAAAAACGCTTTCGATGCTGACAATTTGATTACCTACATCCTTGACTGCGTGTAGTTTTTTTTTCATACAACCCCATGTCACCTCTCGTGAGATACTATTCTACTTATTTTGTCACAGCAAAGTAGATGAACCTCTCACACCAAACAAAAACAGAGTCCGTTTAGAAACCTAGTTGGAACAAACTTTACATTTACTTTGTTTGCAATTAATTTCACAAAATAAATAAACAACTAAAAAGTTCGTCGGTTAGAGTAAAAGATTGGTTAACGTATTTTATTTCTATGAATCACAGTGACGTGAATTGAGCCACAAGTGAGACTGATAAAGTACCTACTTCGTTACACTTATACAAGTTCTGCCAATTTCAGAGCCAGATAATTATATTGGACAGCTTTCTTGAATAAATATATATATAAAAATAAATAAATGTGTTATGTAATATTATTTTCTACTAAGACGAAGCGAAGCGTGATCCGAGAGCGGTCAGTATCTGGCACAGCGCATCAGCATTACATACAGCGTATACAGCGAGGCAATGCAGCCAGCGTCTTGGGGACGCTTCCGACTTGTATTGATATGGATCAGTTGAGCTACCTGTACATTGTTTGCAACAGTCTGCAGTTAGCTCAATTGTTTCAATTATAAATACTAGTTCTAATTTATTTCTATTATTTTATTGTAATTTCTTTGTGAATAAAGGCTTCTGCCATTAAAAAAAAACTAACAATTACTTGTTACTCTTGTAAAAAATTGTTTTTGTTTTAAAATTAACGGTATAAAACAGCCTAACGAGTAGTACTGCAGACGCTGCCACGAACTGCTGCCCGCTGCTTGTTGGCGAGCATATTGTTGGCCATGCTGCCTGCCTCGCTGAAACATGACAGTCTGCACGCCAACTCTGAGTTATAGACTTGAAAACGTGGACTTTTGGATGCCTTTTGTTAAATAAAAGTTGCATGAATAACATAAACTCACACAAAAATTATATAAAGCCACTTGTGAATTTTTTTTCCATTAGCAGACAAAAAAATTTAGTGAAGTGAAAATCAATAGCACCTTGTAAAAGAAATACAACTGAAAATAATTTATTGCATAAAATTTGATTTGTGCCATATTGCAAGCCTAAACAAATAAATTCATTGAAAACTGACATCAATAGAACAAAATAAAATTGCACATGAAAGAGGTTCATAGGTCAAACTAAATGTTCGTAAATATTTTTACAGGACAACTTAGCCCATTTGCGACTTTTTTTACGTGTTGGGGAGGGTGAGAGTGAACCGTTGGATTTGTACGAAATTTTCAACAGTCCGTCCCTCTGAATATATTTGCCGTCCAAAATTTACAATATCTCTTCTGAACAAAAAATAATGATTTCACAATTACATCTTCTATGACTTAACGATTGCATGATCTCTCGATCACATTATCGATGAAATAGGTACTTATCTCAAGAAAATATTTTTACACTGTAAAGAAACAAATATACTGTAATAACACAGAACACAGTTTTTAATCATACCCTTTTGTTTGATTTATATTTTCTTATTCTTGTTTCGATATTGTACCGCACACAATATGCTAGGATTGCGATCTCTTGCGGCTTCTTCGAGACACGTGTGCTCACTCCTATGATTATTACTGTTTATATACCTTGCAAGAATTTACATAACCTATGCAGTGCTGGAAACCAATATTGGAAAATTCGCCTCGGATTCCAGTATTGCTTTTATTGGTGAATCTTGGAAGTTCGGTCACACTGATTATATTGTATTGTCTTCTCTCTTCTGATTTGCGAGACTCTGCTTGTAGTTTAGAAATTTTGACAGTGGTTTGTACTGCTCACAATGTTTTAGATGTAACTTCAAATCAATTTGTATTTGCACATCATCCAATGTTCTGAACCCATACTGTTAATCGCACTCATGGACCTCAAAATACAAGCATTCTTGCTTAGTTTGAGTTCCGCTGGCACTGTACTGTGCCTATTGAAGGTCCGCCTGCGACGCAGGAGGTTGCGGGTTCCATTCCCGCCTCGGAACAAATTTGTGTACGATCTGCAGAAATTTGTTCCGTTGGTCTGGGTGTTTTCTATGTATAATAAAAATTTCTATTTATGTAGTGTATTGTATTAAGTATATCAGTTATCTAGTACCCATAACACAAGCTCTGCTTAGCTTGGGGCTAGATGATGCTGTGTGAATTGTCCAGAATTATTTATTTATTGTTTTTATTTTATTTATTTATTTTTATTGCATGTGTTTTGGTAAATAAATGTTTATTATTATTATTATTATACTTACCTCTTGAATAAGTACTAAACTGCAATTCAGACTTCAGCCGGTCTCAATTCGCATTTCAGTAATATATCTGTCATAAAACCGTCACGTGTAAGTTCTAAAGTTACGCGTCCATCGGAATCAGAGCATACTACGCAGCGTCGGTATTTACAACATGCCGATGGGCTGCGTCTACTACTTTCGTATTTACATCGTAAATAATTTTAGGTAATTTCAAAGCGCTCGAGTTTGCCGATGACTTCATTCGCAACAATATCCTCGTGGATATTGTTGCGGATGACTTCAATGGCAGAAATACCGGTCTCTCAGCATACATATGTATATTATGCTGAACCAGTGCACGCTGTACCATAGAAATCAATACAAAGCAACAAATCCTTCCTCCGTATGCTCCAATACTGATCCACTGGACGCGTAACTTAACTAATAAATTTATTGCCCTAACTTTACTCAACCCACACACGTCACAGATAAACATTGAAAGCTAATGAACACCGCAAGATACCGCATCCAGGCAAACTGTTGAATAACGATCTCAAACAGGTATTTGTAAATCTAGTACACAATGCGGTAAGAGGGTTGGTAAACTAATATTAACAGGCTCGTATCACAAACCGCAGGATCATGAAAATTTATTCCCTGATCCCTCTTGGTATGCCATGGATAACTTTCATGTTTGGCCTGTATCCATTATTTATTACATTAGGTCTACTTGTGCCTACCGCATTCTGTTTACACTGGCTGCCTTTCGGCAAAGTATCTGATCTACCAGAGCTACTAATATGACAAATTAATTTTCCATCTAGCGTTTGTGTACGGTTGTGCCTGCATAATTCTGGTAAGGATTTGTGCTTATTTAGTAAGTGGTTCAGGATGAATATGGGTGAAAATTTAATAGGGGATCACACATGTAAGTCAACAAGTGAGGACCTTACCTACCCACCCTCGTACTGTGACCTCTGTGGAACAGGGTGATAAAACTCGCCTGAGATACAGAAAGTTACGGGTTTGATTCGCGCTGCAAAACAAATGTTTATGTCATACATATGTTTATTATTATGTATCCGGATGTATTTACAGAAAAAGTTAATCAATCTCCTGATTCCCATAGTACAAAGTCCGCTTAGTTCGAAGCAGGTGTAGCTGAGTGTCATGCCTTGAGTTATATTTAGTACCAGTAGTTTAATACAAGTAAATTTTGTTATTCTATGCTTTTGTCTAGGTATACAATTTAAAATTCTCACAACCATGATATTTTCCAACTTGGAAATAGAAATAGAAGGCAAAATACACCTCTATTTCAGAAATGAATAAAAACAATGCCCTTTCAGTTCTACCTCATGAAAATGTAAGAAATGCAAGTGCGAGTTGTGAAAGAAAGGAAGTAGGGTAATTCCTTTTTTGCGCATGGGCGAGAAGCGTCGACAGGTGTACCAGCTTAGTGAGAAATGCTCACTTCCAGAGATCTTACACACGATTAAACTAACGCACACCCGTTTCTCCTTCTGTTACTCCATAAAGAAGTGATCTATTGCTCCAAAAGTTTGAATTGTGATGTCATTTTCCTTTTACCGTTATTTTTAAGTTCGCTTCAACTTTACACGCTGGTTCAATAAGACATCATTACTTTTTGATTACCCAACTCCAAATGGGCACAAATAGCGATAAGAACACTAAATCAAGACATCGCTTTGTAGTTGGAGACCGTAATAAACCAATACAACAATTTATAGGGTCGTATGAAGCGATTAAAGTATCATTTCAAATTTCCACTTTGAGGAAAATTATAATGGCATTAGGGATTACTGACTCTTGCAAAATTACCCAATGAATATCTACGCTGTGAATTCTCAGACCTTGTTTTATTAAATCAAGTGTGGACGCCATTGAAAACAGCAATGCTTATCGACGACCTCTGTGGCGCAGCGGGCGAAGGTCCGCCTGCGACGCAGGAGGTTGCGGGTTCGATTCCCGCATCGGGACAAATGTTTGTACGATCTGCAGATATTTGTTCAGGGTGTTCTGGATGTTTCTCTATGTATAATAAAAAATATCTATCTATGTAGGGTATTATATTATGTAGGTATATACGTAGTGATAGTGATATCTAGTACCCATAAACAAGCTCTGCTTAGCTTGGGGCTAGATGATGCTGTGTGAATTATTGCTGTGTGATTGTCAATCATTATTTATTTATTTATGGTTCTGCATATTTGAGTAAATTACAATAACTACTTCACATTTGGTGATGACTATAGAAGTAACAAGACTTATTAAAGCACTCAAGCTATATTGGAGCTATAGAGCAGCTACTACTAGAAATATTCACATCTGTGAAATAAGTTTTTATTAATATATATAAGCATTAATGAGTCGCTAACATTACGGCAGAATATGGCCAGAAAATTTCCATTCACGATCTAAAAAAGTCAACCGGGTCTGAACAAAGTAGCATTAAATTTACGGTTCACTGAGCACTGTGTAAAACTCGTAAAAGTGCCTCATACGTCAATACCTTTTGAAATACGGTAATGGAAATACGAAATAAAACAGAAAGCAAAGTATGATTAGTGAGTGCCGTACGTCCCATTGTCGCAGTTTACTGCCGCTCGCTGCATTGCCCATTCCAACGCGAAATATCTTTTAAACAGGTTTACAAAATTATTAATTTCCTTTACTTCATTCTGTAAAATGTTTGTTTTTGTAAATAACAAAATGAAGCCAGTCAGTCGAGTAGGATTAATTGTGTTATTTTTAACTCCTCAAATCGGAAAGCGAGGGCTAAATCTGGCGGGCCAAAGTGGAACTAACTCTTTTTACTTATTTACGATGCAATGACGAACTTTTACGTGTGATGGCGGAATTATAAATCGAGTAGCTTTGTGTGAGGCTTTGCCCAAGTGGCACTTCTGGAAATAACAGCCCTGGAATAACAAGAAACAATATATATTTTTTTTAATTATACTAGCTTACATAAATTGCCATAACTACATTGGCGATTGATAATAAAACAAATCTTCCAGTAAACAAACTAAACAACTCATTTAAAAGCATCGTTTCTAGCTGGAACAAGTGATCACAGAGGAAACCACAAGGGTCGACTCCGTGCTCAGGTGAGATTAAAAGTCCGGTGCACTTGTTTGCGGCGAGCTCGGTCGACTGGTGAATGCGCGCTCTCGCTCGCTCCCATCCCGTTCGCTATGATTAATGTGAACGGCATCCCTGCAAATAAGTATTGCATACCCTACTCTGGGATGTATTGCACCGTAATTACGATGCAGGCTAGGGAAAATCATTATGGAATCCTCTATCATATTCATGCACTATCTCTATCGTATAATCAAAACGTGCATTCGCTTGGAGCAATTTTTCAATACGACTATTGGACTATTGTTTTCGAATTGAACTATTATTATTGTGGCTCGATGAAAAAGCAATCACAACGTTCTCAAGGTGGCGCTAAGATTTATAGCAGTAGGCCTCGACCACTAACGACGGCCGGCGGCCACCGCCCCGTTGACTGATGCTCTACATTTGTTTCAACTGATTTACTTTCCGCATTCGCACACATTTACACGACTCTAGCAACTAATTTATCGTGTGCCGCATACATTGAGTCGCTATACACGTTATCGCTAAAACATTGACGCAATATTGTAATTGTATAAAATTGGTCTGTGAGCATTCACCTCAGACAAAGTTTTCATTAGGAGCGGGCGTAAGTTTGCGGTGAGTGTGCGAGTGGGAACGTTTGGCACGGCGCTGATAACACAACAAACAACTTGTTACAAACATGTTTAGTTTTAGTTATTGCTTCGAGTTCGACGCTTTAACTCATTGGTCTAATAATGAAGAGGGGCGAGGCCGCTATAATTATGCTTGGTTTTGTAGACGGATCCTTTAAGTTTCAATTATTTGAACCACATCACCCATGTCTGTCGAATTTGAACAGTGCCGTGTTAGGTATATGTCTATACTTTGTAGGTATTAGCTAGTGGGTAAAATCCACTCTGATCTTGATTTTATCAGATTTGTCATTGAGTCAGCAAAATTTGCTGTGCTGGGATCAATGTCGGGTTTCGTTCGTCAAAGCGAAGCAAGATTAAATTACGTACGCGTTGGACGCGGACACGGGCGCGGACGTATAAATTTTATTTGTACCTCTAGAAGTTTTATTTCCGTTAAAAACGATTTATAAAACAAAGTTAGATAACAATTAATGTATGTAATGGAAACCAGTCAAGACCGTGTCAGTTAGACTCGTTCAGTTGAAAAGCACATTAGAGCCAAACATAAATAACATTAAGGCTTATCACCGGTTGTTTACAATAACACTAGGTGGAAAGTGGCGCTTTAGGCGTGTGTTTATGCTGGCTACGTCTTTTGTAGTGTGTCCGTTACACGATGTTAGGCAAAGGGGCAGGAAGAGGAAGCGGTTTATCTGTGCTCCGGAACTCAGGAAGACGTACGCCCGCGCCGGTTCTGGGTCCGCGCTGAATTCCTTTAGGCTTTACATTCGTACAAAATTGCCATTGTGTTGTCTGTAGTTGTGTGAGCGCTTTTGTACGCCTTTCTGGCCGGCGCAGCGGGAAAGATATACTAAACTGTTTTATTTATGTCTAGCTCTAATGTTTGTCTCTATTCAGAATTCTGTTGTGTAAGTTCTGTTTTGTGACATCTTTATTAGGTACTAAAAAAGCTATGCGAGTGGGATTGCATTTAAAGCAGACATTTGTCTAGTGTGCCTTTTTATATTGTTAT
Organism: Eupithecia subumbrata; assembly: GCA_949316285.1. Taxonomy (NCBI): domain Eukaryota; kingdom Metazoa; phylum Arthropoda; class Insecta; order Lepidoptera; family Geometridae; genus Eupithecia; species Eupithecia subumbrata. The sequence goes on from OX438640.1 coordinate 26,191,167, forward strand.
CTCAAGGAAATGTGGCTTTGGTCTCCCTTGCTTTTGCTAAACAAAGAGACTAGACTTCGTTCGCTCTTTAGGGAGCGATTTTAAGCGAAACACCACGATTCCTACTAACCGCTTTTAAAACTATCTTTGGTCGGTACGTTTATCCTCCGTCGTAGAGTAACTTTCAATAAAATGTGTCACGTATAAAAGTTACTTTACAAAGCTTTATATAGAGTGCTCTTAGCGTCGTAAAACAATGAAGTTAAGTAAACGGAATCACAAAAGTTGCAGGAAAATGTTTTTAGTAAAGCAAACTCGACATTGATTCACAGTTGTTGTGAATATTTTTTGTTTTCGCATCCTCGGATGTCAAAAATTCAAGATACGACCCTTCACTGTCGAGTGCCACTCATACTTCTCTCGCTATCTTCTTCAAGTTTCATAAATTAATATTCGATTCATTTGGGTTTCGTTGTAAAACATTCTAATTTTGCTGGAACCACGAATACCATCAAGGTATTCGTGTCGCTCGATTGGTGTGGTTGTTTTAATCGATAGTTTGATCAGTGGTTCAGTGGATCAAACTATCAAATGTCAATGATCGAATGTCAGTCAAATGAGACAATAGAGTTTTTAGGCCCCTTCATAAATATTAAACAACTTCACAATTAAATACAGTTCCAGCACAGCACCTCGTAAGTAGCTCGATCTGCTCTGCTCGTTTAGATATTTTTTGCCTTAGATTTTGGTTTTGCAAAATAAATAGGTACCTACTTATTTGTTTTCTTTGTTTGACTCTGAATCTATGCATCCACCAAAATTTTCATGGTCAATTATTAAATACCTACCTACTCTACAATCATTAGCTTAAATTTCAGCTGAAATAAGGGAAGAAGTTTGTTTCGTTTTATTTAATCTCGTTTTTCTGGTAATTTGCATTTATTGTACCTCGTAGCGATAAATTAAGGCGACTTTGTAGGTAATTAAGAATAAGCTAAGTGGGAATCTTGTGGTGGGTTTCGACAGGAAAAAACGAACTTGTAAACTGACCATTTTTTCCAAGTGTAGATCACGGAAATGAAGAAGTTTTGACTTTACTAGACCGTCAAACATAAAATTTTAGTTTCACTTAAAAAATAAAATTAAAAGTTTAATATAGAATCGAAGAAAAAAATAAAAGATCACGTATCAGTGATACCGACATCACCTAAAACTTCTGCAACATACAAAAAGGCAATATGGATTATTTCGAAATTTAGAAGTAAATTTTATTTAACACCTGTTATTTATTTGTCACCCGCACCTGGTTCCAACAGCACAACCGTTTTCATTTCAGCTCAGACTAACCCCCAAAACTATAGTAAAACGCCTGCTACTTTTACCAGTTTCTCGTAAATGTCTACCTGAAGAAATACGAGAAAGGCTAATGACACTATTTCCTTTAAGGAATGACGCACACCAAAGCTGAATTAAAGAAACGCAAAAATAAGCACAAGAGAAAAATTTACTCACTATTCCTACTAAATAACTTATTTGCAAAGCTGAATACAAAATCAATTGATATCGACATTAAATTTGAATATCACATTGAAATAGATATTTAACCCATAGATACATTTCATTCGGAAGACAATAAATAATACAAACGAGTTTTAGTAAGCCTATGAACTACCGATAACCATTAGGTAGGTAACACAGTGACATAGAAGACCAAAGTGAAATATAACGGTTTACGGTTATAAAAATTTATTCCTCCAAAGAATATACATTCACTTATAGAGAAATACAGTATTATCTTAATTAAACATGGTTTTATTGGTAAGTGTCTTACTCCTTTATGTATCTAAGCAACACAAAAAAACACACATTATAATATACATTTACCTAATTATACTTGGTACTAGGAGCAAACTGAGGACTGAGGAAAAAAAGGTTTCATATGAAAGACATGTTCCTTTGTCCGATCAAACAAAATGCGCTTTCACAGTGCACATTTATCCGCCCACAGTGCAGCACCAAATATAATTTCCAAAGGTGTTTCTGATAGGTAAGGTAACACATAAATTACGTCGATAGTAATAGGTTACTGTTGCACAGGTTTGATTTAATACCTGGCTAGATTAACTGTATCGAATCGTGGATCTACCCCGGAGAAATAAGTTTTTCGCTTCGAAGTTCAAGCGAAATTTATTGCTGTTTGCGATTTACATGTTTGTCTTCGGATTTCAATATACTCGATGAGTTTTTCATGCTCCCGGAGCGCGTGGATGGTGAAAATTTGGCATGGATTATAAACAAAATATTTGAAAAATCTATCTTGAAACAATAAATTTACAATAACAATCAGTCCAACATGTCTATACACATCTGGAAAAAGGCCCAAACAATGTTTTAAATAGATAAGCAGAAATTGTTTTTCCTGCCATTTCTTCCAATGATATCTCCATATTTAAATAATTTATGTTTATCAATTTATTCATTAGATTCATGTCCAATTTTACTGTTTTATAGCATTCGGAATCGCGGTGTGTGGATAACTGCCGATGCAATAAAGTAAACCTCCCGGGACCGACCCGTCTACGGTCTTAATTAACTTTTCAACCAGAATTTTTCAAATAAAAGCAAGGAACACGGAAATCATTTGGTGATCACCAGTATGGTAGCTCGATTTTATTTACTCAACTTTATAAGGTAAACTTACACTTTTCAGGCACTATTAAAAGACAGCTTTTTGTTTATACGTCAGCATGTCTCAAAACTGCCACACAATAGAGCTGTCAAGATTTTTTTTTTAAATTTAAGTTAATCTTCTGACCGCGCTCTCTTTTACTACTGTGAAAGAAGCTTCTAAGTTTAGGAATCACGTACAAAGTTACAGCTCTACTGGAGTCCGAAGAAAATAACTTTGAAATTAACGCCTCTGTTAAAGGTGGGCAAATCTTCTAATTGGAAACTTGAAAATGATTTTATAATAACCTAAAATATTTGATATTCGGACCTACTAGTTTTATATACAGGGTGAAAGGTAGTTTTATATACAGGGTGAAGTAAGGAGTAAACTTTCAGGGATGGTTCAAACTCAGTCATAAAACTAAGAAAAATATTTAACGAAATTTCCAACTTTTACTTAAAAGTCATTCTAAGAAATAGATTTAAACAAAAATGATCAACAAGGCAATTACTGATGCATAATGCTTATTATCCTTAAAAATAATCTTCAATGGTCTACGTACCTGTTCACATCTCCTTAAAACACATAACATCTTTGTCGCAGGCCTTTGACCATGGCGTCCACGAACCGCGATATCACCGGAGCGGGCGACGCGATCTAAAAGCTGGGACTTTTTAAATATTTTTCCCGTGTCATGTGATCGAAATCGAACCCCCCTTAAACCCCTTAAATCTTTAATTTTTCTATATAATCCTACAATTGGCCTTATTTTAGCATAAGTCTTATACTGTTTTATGTAAAATGTACCGCTGTCGGATTACTTAATAAATAAATAAATAAGTTTGGTCCTTACTTTTTGTTACACCATGTTTAATTCCTAGCATCTAATGGAAGGTTATTGGAAGCATGTATGAATTCCTTCATTAATTTAAACGTATAAATTGTAATGATCTCCATATTTTTTAACCCTTAGCATGACACACAATATCGCTGAAAAATGTCTGAGCTCAAAAGTGCCTGTAATATTGCACCTGTCCGTCGTTATTATTTGACAAGGGTCGACTTGCATGTATCATTTTGACGTTGCGAGTAAATTTCTGTCGCTTGAATAAGTAATCACTACGTTTTTGTCAATGTACCTTAACAACTACTGGCGGATGAGGTTGTAAGTAATGCCACGACAATTGAGATAGATCATTGCTTTATTGCACCATAAATATGTAATGCCACGATATGACGCAGCAGTAAATGATAAACCGTTTTTGTACCGGGTTTGCCTTCTCACAGATAGCAGCTACATTATTGCACTTCATAGCTCTGTTTCGCTCACACATCTAAGACGTATTTAGAACTTATGCTGTGTTCTTTTTTAAGTGATGTTTAATAAAAATAAACGACACAACATATTGGCAAAACTTTTATTCAAATACCATATCATTTTCTTCACAACTCTAAGTTCATGTCACAAGAATATGCTACATACTTGGATATGATCATGAATATTCATTGTGACGCAAATATTCATTACAACATAAATATTAAAGTATAGATGGGAAGGTGTCGACTAAACTTGTCTAAAGAGTTTAGTAGAACTAAGAAGAGTTCCTAATTACTCTTCAAGACGCTTGGAGAATGTAAATACAAACGGAAATAAAATGCTGCTGTAAGAAAAGCTCCATCCACATTTGGATTTGATATTATATTGATTTAATGGCCCTTTCATGTGTATATATATTATAATGGGATTGTGAGTGACATGTGATTCTGAATTTAATTTAATGAGATAGTTAACCAAATGTTAATAAGGTAACTTTGTGTAGTAAGCGATTTAGGGTTAATGTTTGATTTATCTGTGCGAGTGTTTAAAGTGAAAAATAGAGGCCTGTGGAAACCTGGCTAGTTTAAAAGACAACTCCTATTCATCTTACACAATAACATGTGTGCAGCCTGTTACTAACTCTGATGGTTTTTTGATGTCTTTATGATGTCTCATCCTAGACGGCACATGTTGTAATAACAATGTTGGACGCTGTGTTTTTAGATTTTTTAACAGTATAATTTTATACTAGTACAATTTTTTTTCAATACAGAAATCATAAAATATTGTCTGGCTTAGAACTTTTTTTTTCTATTCTATATTCAATAACATTAATTGGTACACCTTAGCCTACTTGCACACTGAAGTATTCCTATTGGCATATTGTATGTTAAATGTGAATCCTTCATTAGCTGTAGGTTAGATAGTATAAGTTTCATTAAGTTTTTCTCTAAGAGCCGTGGATTTCGTTATTGAATAAATAAATAAAATAAATAAATAAATACTTATTGCCGTAGGATTTATATTGCTACGTGGTAGTATCTTTATTCCTACAGCGTAGCACTCTTATTGCTACGCCGTAGCACCCTTATCTACTCCGCACCGTAGCACACTTATTGCTACAGAGTAGCACATTTGCGTCTTTATTAACTTACACTTAAAAACAAAAGTAAAGTTTAAACATAATACTCATAATCAATATTATCAAGCAACTACTTTCGTTAACTTTTTTTAAATTTTTTTATTAAAAAAATTTGTTCAGGGCCTAATAAGCACTGTAAGCAACCTACGTAATAACCGGAACCCACACCGTGAAAACTCTCACTCACAATTTTGACAGGCCCCTAAAAGTATTGCGTAAACAAAGTGAGCAGGGTTCTTTTACATAAAGTGAGGGGGTACTTACACCCCTCGTTGGCGTGGACAGTAAGAAGTATTAGTGAGATTTATAATTGTTATCTATTCTAGCGGTGAACTAGGCGAGGCAGACTTATTGCGGGCTTGCGTGCTAGCACTTAATATATTACGAGGCCTTAGCCAAAACGTCTTTGTTTGCTACAAGTGCTATGTTTACTAATAAAACTTTAGAATTCCTGACCTACGAACGTATCTTTGAGTCTTCATACATTTTCAATGATTAGACAGGGTTTAAGTGCGTGTTACCCACGATAGCTTATTTAATTTGAGCGCACTAAGCAAAGATAATTAAATTTTTTTGTAAACGTTAAGATTATCCTACTAATATTACAACGCCGAAAATAATTATTATTATTATACATTGAGTCAACGTTACTAAAAAGATGTGAAATTCAAACTCCAAAATAGCTGACTTATTTTACCTTTAATGCAAAATTGCCAAATAAACAAACCCGTCGAAGACAGAGTGCAACGGAAATGTCACTTGACTGCATTCGACCGAGGCAACATTTCAAATGTTTCAGTTTTCTTCGAACGAAACGTTTCATATCTATTTAAATGCGACCATCCTGATCATGGTATTTCCTTTGAGTATGACGTCAAGTTTAATACAGAAATTTTTGAACGCCTAATTGTCCTGTATTTCTACTAGGATATACATTGCTTGTACAATAAAGAATACAATAATAAATTTATTTATGTCTTTATAGGCAATTGCTAAGAGTCGATTGTTTTCTTCTATTATTGACATAAGCTATAGGTAATATAGTTGAACGGAGTGAGCAAAGCGAACAAAGTCCTCACTGGCAGTTTGGGTGATTTGAATGTATGGTAAAATAGTCACTTCGAGCATAACTGTCCAACCATTGATCCGATTTGCGTGAAATTTGATAGGTCGATAGATGAGACATGTGAAATATGCTGGTAACTTAGTGGGGCCAAATCCATCGAGGGATTTTTGAGAAAAGGGTATCAAAAGAGGGGTAAAATCAACCAATTAAATGAAGATTGGTCTTATTTGAAACGTAATCTTGAGTACATTTCAAAATAGTTTTTTTTTCTAGCGTGATTTTTTTTATTTTTCGTATTTTTGACCATTTTCAAGACTCTCTCATTTGGTAGATATTCGGTGACTTCGGAGATCGACTACTTTCTAAACGTAGTTTTTTACATTTACATCCAACGAACATAGAGCTAGAGCTAGAACAAGAGCATTCTTTCGTAATCTTTTAGTGTAAACAAAAGCTAGACGTATCCATTTACATCAAACGAACACAGAGCCAGAGCTAGAACAAGAGCATTCTTTCTTAATCTTTTAGTGTGAACGAAAGCTAGATCGAATGTTCTTTGCTCATTCGAGCCAATTCTGTGGTTGATATTGGTAGTGCTTCGTAGTGTTTTGCGCGTCCGAACACGCTAGAATGCTCCAAGCAACTGTTCACGCGCTCTTGCGCCGTTTACATCGAGCGAGCGAGCATGCTTAGAATATTCTATAGAATCTTTGCGAACGCACTACGAACAACGAAAGAATGCTCTACGCCTGTTTACACTAGAAGAATTTGACGTAGTGGGGATAGAATGAGCATTCGCTCGTTTGGTGTAAATCGACCTAATGAATGCACCAAATATGCAATGCAGTTTCCGTGAGCTCTCATAATTTGTTTTGTTTTGAAATACGAATTCTACAAAAATTTTGCTAACCTCTTTGACCGTTCCAGAATAAGGAGAAAAAAACAAACTCCAAGCAATTTCCGTCAGTTTTGTCTTGATTTTCCGAGAAAGTCATTAATTTTGTTCACAAACGGCTTTATTTAATGTTTGGATCGGTTATTATTTAAATTACCAAAAAAAAAGTTCATTGTGTATTGTAAAAATACTTCTCTTCATACTTTTTCCGGGTTTAGGACACCATGGGGGGGCCCTTGTACGAAATTATATGATAAGCCAGAAAATAAACCCCTCACGCAATATTTCCGAATCCAAGGGAGAAAGACCCATCGCGTTCCCTTAGAACCAAGTTGTACAATCATGTACAGCTTGGTTCCAAGGAAATTTCATCCTTTTGAGGTTAAGGGGCATACTCAGCAGCATACATTGCGCTACACAAATCTATCAATATCAAATTGGTAGAAACCCCTTGATATTCATTAATTTACTTCAAGAATCCCTAAGTGTTGCTTATTTTAATGATATACCCCAAATCCTGCTGAGTTGTCTTCAGATGAGTGAAGCACTCTCCAAAGGTTCAGAGGAAGCAAAGTCCGGTACTCATGATAATCACATCGACCCTTCGAAAAGGCACGCAAGATAAACGACTACCTCTATTTTTAATTTTAAGGTAAGATAATTTTAAGTGAGAGTGCTTCGTTGGAATTTGAATTTTACGACGGAAAAAATAATAAACTTTGGCTAAGACAGCGACATCAATGAGTTAAGTTTGAACTATATCTTTGTATATACTATATTTGAGGGCTAAGTACTGGAGGGCGATACTGAAAGCGACACAGTTTTATACCTTAAGCGTCAGTATTGTTGTTGATTTAGTTTTTTTAAATATGTACCTACATGGTATCAAACAAACGATTTGTATTTGTAAACGATTTTTATTTGTATATTACTTTTCCAAACTTTAATTCTAATAACATGCTTTCTGAAACACAACAAACCTTTTTTTTTATTTGAACCTGGTTAGGGTTGCTACCTATTGATAACAATAATGATGCGAGTCAAAAAATTCGTTCAACCAAACTGAAAAGATTTTAGTTTGAAATTAAATGGCTTAGACCATAGGTTGACACGATACTACCACAGTCTTCATTCTTCCGCGAAATATCCCTGCCCTCTAATGAGTTCTGAGGTAAGTCGAGTTTTTTTTTTCTTTGGAAAATGCTTAATCTCAATTCTAGAGATTGTTTTACAACCCTCTACGAAGAGAAAACATCACTCAAGCGAATATTGAATTATTTATAACCGGCATTGAATGGAGCTCAAGAGTGTTTTGACACCTATCGACTGCACTCTACTAACACTTCTGAATGATGACTCTCTTTTGTGAACCAGCCTTTTGTTATTCTTTGTATACTGCCGGAGTATCATTTTTCAAGTGCCTTCAGCAATACCTTTTAATAAAATTATTCTCAAGTATTTTCGTAATCGTTTGGAAAACATCAAGTAAAATGTTCTTAATTTGAATATTTTATTCACATTTTACGAATGGTTGTATTTTTTATATAAATTTGCGATCAAACTATACGGTCAGACCAGTAAAAAACTAATAGCTGCACAGACAGCGTAGAGCCGCAGATCCCTCTGAAAGAACTAACCGCAAAATTCAATCACGTAGGCACAACGTGGTAGCGTATAAAATAAAACGCTCCAGCCTGTATTGCATCGTTGATTTGTTTTCACTTTGTTACTTTTACACAACATGTATCCAACATTGTCACCAAAAATCGTAGACCCCTTTCAGCTTCGGTGACGAAGCGTGGTGAAGCGTCTAAAGTGGGAATTCGTGGATCTGCTCCATTTGGTCCTATGAACGACTGAAATCGCCGCTCTACGTGAGATATGACACTTTTGTGCAGATTTCGTGAAGTTTAATTAAACATCTCCTTTGAGATGACTTTCTATGATACAACATTTGATTGACTTGAGGAAATTACGATTTGTTTATTTAATGTGGCGTGACATTTCATCACAACTAAATATGATAAAAAAAGTTTATTTTTTAACTAGAAACAGAAAATGTAAGTGTAAATGTAAATGTAGCCTCTCAATTTTAATGAAACCTTTACAGCAAGATGCTTTTTGCAGGCTGGTTTGAATCTAAAGTTTATTGGAGTTAAAGAAGCTACAATTTAAGATTAGTTTTCTTTTACCGTCGTTTCTTAATACCTGCAGTCTCAGGGAATGAATTAATTTTATTTTACACAAGAGTGCTTTAAGGAGCGTTCTTGCACTGGGAGAAATACCCCGTGAAATTAACTTCTGGATTCAGTTCGCGCTGGACACTTCTCAGGTACGGAAGATTTACGGCCGAGGGATAAGAAATTGTACTTACATGTAAGTATCTACCTACCTTTGAAATGCTGCCTTGAAAGTTTTAATTGGTTTAAGTTTTATTTATTTTAAATTCACCTGGGTTAAAACCCATGAGTGGGTGAAAACATAGTTATCACCCAATTCATTCCACCCACTGGGTGGTTTGAGCGGGTGATAATGAATTGTGTAGAAATTAATAACAATTAAGACTAGTAAAGTCGTTTTTCTTAATTGATTCGAGATTTATATTTCAACATCATCATCTCAGTGGAAAGACTTAATTATACTGTTGGACGTGCTCATTCGTGATTACATACATCATCAACCAGCATAGGATTTATTATTCGAATTTAGTTTTTTTTTGTTTCGCCATTCGATAACTGTATCAAAACTAAGAAACTTCTGTGCTACTAGTACTAGTAATACTTTTGGCTAGTTCAGAAGTTAAAAGCAAAAACAGTTTTTTTTTGTATGGGAAAAGTTGATTATGTGAGGTGAAACACGGTTTGTTTCACCTCGTTTCGACCGGAATTTTCTAAGGTTTGTTTGTGGCGTTATTTAGCATCAACTAGTTAAAAACAGATGGGTGCAAAATTATGCACTTTTGAGTTATGGCGCCATAACTAAAATTTTGTTTATTGCTCAAAGCGTATTTTGATAAATTTTATTCTTCTATTCGATAGTTCTATCTTAAGAACGTAAATTGTGTTTTATAACTTTTCCCAGCCCAGACTTATAGTTTAGGAGTAAATAGCAAATAACTGATCTTACTCAACGAGAGCCAATTATAAAACGGCTATAGAAGGCGCATGAAATGGTGATAACTATGTTTTCACCCACTCAGGGGTTTTAACCCGGGTGGTTACCCATCTCTATTTGCAAGTAAGTCCTAATTATTGTGTGTTTATTATTGTCCCCACAAAACGTTTGTCCATTAATAAAATACCTACTGTAAATATTTTAGCAACTTCACATAATTCAGTGATATAACAAATGGCCATAGCTCTAAATAAAACCACCCATTATGGTATTAACGAATGTGCTAACATGTTGTCGTTAGTGGTCGCTGTCCAGCCCGCCCAAATAATATACTAAAGCAATTTATGACTCCTATGTTTGACCCTAAATTTGAGCCATATATTATGGTTTACTTTGTCGTTTATGAGGGCTTCAGACATAACCCCGTGTGGAAGCAGGAACATGTGTAACAGATTGCAGCAATAAGGGAAATTGTATTTTTTATGAACGCCCGTCGACAGCGTAAAGTATTCAAGGAAGCGGCACCTCGCGCGATGAATTGATATAGCTGTGTCTGGGTTTGCACTGATGAACCACAAGATTAATAAATAAATAAATAATGCTGGACAATTCACACAGCATTATCTAAGAAAACCAGTGGTTTTGTTGAACGAAATGATGATTATTCCTAATGATTGTGATGATAGTGAAGCAAACATTAAATCTGCTACCAGCTCCTCGAAATTAACTATACAGGGTGCCACGGAAAGGGTGTACCTAAACTAAGGCAAAAAAATAGAGACGTTTTTTTCTTCAAGTTCGTGTTTTTTTACGTGTATTCTTACATTATTATTATTTTTTTGAAATTTCAAAGGATTTGCATATTTTTTTAAATCATTTCATGCATGTGGCAAAACACTGTTTTTCTGAAAAAACAAGCAATAACAATTAGTGAAATATTTTGTAATGTTTAAAAATGCAAAAGTGCGTGTAAAAGAACACAAATAGGAAGAAGTGTTTTTGCAAAAAAAAACTAAATTCAATAAATCGTTATTAACAAGCTTATCCTTCGGTGCTCAGAATCAGCCCCTTTCGGCTTAGTACATCCTTTCCATGGCACCCTAATCAGTAAATATGGAATGTATACCTAATCAGTAAATAAGGAACCTTATTAGTTTTTTTAATTAATTTATAAATATATATTGTACGTTCACAATAAAATCCCTAAATAATAATAATGAGTGCATGAGCGTGGTTATAATCTCATTTCGAAAGACAAATTCATGAATTAAAACAAACTTAGGTCCTAGGTTGGTACCTAGGACCTAAGTTTGTTTGCTGTGGTCAGCGTTGCAGATGTGTGTAAGCCACGAAGTGATAAGCATTCGCGGTAGTGCCGTAGAGAGCAAAGTTGTACTACCTATAAAAGCATTTAAAAGTTTTAATTTCTTTAAAATACTAAGTACCAAATTATGTTGGCCATACAGGTCGTTTACCTCCTCCTCCACGAAATTGCAAAATGCAGTAAAATTATCACAGTACAAGCGTAGTAAAAAAAAATCAAAATCGGAAATATTCACAGATTTTTTTACGTTTTCTATGAATTCCGGTATTTAAATGCTCAAAAAACCAGAGTAATTTAAAGCCGGTGATATTTTAATTAATAAATGAATAATATTGTGGTTAAGAGTACCAAATTACATTAACATGACTGAAAAAATATATGTCTTGTGTGTAACATAAGAATTATGGTTAATAAATTCATTTTATGCCTAGTAATAATAAGTTTCCAAATATTTGTAAACCCAAAAAACTGCAAAATTTTAAGTTGTGCCCCTTTTTGGATTTGATAACGAAGATAGGTCAACAACCTGTATTGCCAGCTATCTGGTGCCTAGTTTAGCTGCTGGATGACATACACTACGCTTAGAACAGCTCAATACTTAATACTTCTAAAGAATTGTTATAAACAAGCGTTTTAGTTATAGTCCAATTTGTTGAGATAGGATTGATTGATTTAGATTTTTCCTATGGAACTACATCAAATTAAAAAAGTTTTTCGAACCATAATTGACGAATGTAAATTAATTTATAGTAGAACCAACACGACTTCGAAAAATCAACAACTTTAAAAGGCTTCTCAGGAATGTAAAACTTACTAGCTGTTGATTCAAGACACAACTAAGTACAAAGTTCCGGCATGAAATATGTAGGTGTAGCTTTGAAAAATGCCAGCCAAACTTTTGAAAGTCTGAAACATAGCTCTTCTTTTATTCATGCTCTGACATGTGGCGTTCCCGTTGTGTACAGGCTTTCTTCCTTAACAAAATAAACAACATTTACTTGGAGTTAGGTCCTTTGAGAGGCTGCTTCCTGTTCTAATGTTTTATGAATGAGCTCTTATGCAGACTTCCCTTTATGCATTTAGTGCACCACTTAAACTGCTACAAAGTATACGATCACATCTACGATAAGCAACTATTTGCAGGATTTATTAGTTTTTTAGTAATACTGTACAATTGTTTGCATAACATTTTTTTCTTACCAGAGATTCTAAGAATTTTCTAAGATCATCCCCTCCTTCCCGATCGCGTAGGCCGTCCCTTTATCACGAAAAACAGTATCTATCTCTATCTCTCAAGGAAAAATTCGCGCGTTTTCCAGCATATCCTACGATTTTCACGCTTGATTTTACGCACAATACTCACCTATAAATGCTCACTGTAAGGGATGAAAATAAAAAGAACCCCTCTAGGCACTTTCGTCCTTTTGTTACACAACAAAAGCGCTTAGTTGCGCCTGAAACCCAAACGTGACAGGTATTCACATTTGCGCAACGCAAACCTGACTATTATTGGTATCACGACAAAGTCGATATTGCTGTGCTTAGTGATGTGACTTAGGACTGTTTTGTCGGGATAATCTGATGGAAAACTTGTAAGGTATGGAAGTAGGAACGTATAGGCTGTATCGAAACAAGCGCTCAGTCGCGCCGCGCACATGCTTGCGTGAAGACGGCTCCGAAGGCCGGACTCAACGCGTAATCGCTAAAACTTTACGATAACTTTTGTAATAGATCGCTATACGTTAAAATTATGATAGATAATGTATATTTAGTTAAATTTTGAAATCACAATCGGTATCTGTTTAACTGAAGTCCGTACAAAGTTAAATAAAAATATATAATACATAGAGTGGTGTTGATCGAGTAAAGAAAACTTTTCATCATAATACCTCTTCATATCACAAGTACGTATGATTATTTTTAATTTTAACACGGGCCTTAAAATTACTGTGAGTCGACTTTAATTTCTTCATACAATTTAACTTGTGATAGAATATAATACTTAAATAATAAACCCCACAACCTTCTAGCTCTTATAGACATATCTGTAGTTATAGATATATCTGTAATTATTTTTTGTGTCGGTATGCCATGCTTATGTTGTAAGCAACGAACACATAATTAAACATTATATAAAGGGTCAAATTTTCACCTAAAGTTACTAAAAGAGAAAGAAACTAGTTACTTGTTTCATAACATCTCATTTATTTTCAACTACCTATGGAAACGCAAAGGAGCAGTTAGTTAAGACGCTACCCAAACAGCGACACCGTAGAAAGTACACTTTTTCGTCGCACCGTTAGCCGTTCTCCGACATATTACAAGCCCAAAAAAAAAACAGTGTATAGTCAAATGTATGGAAAAAAGACTTATACAAAAATATTTTATAAAACGATCTAGGATCTTGAAAAAAAAAATCACAAGAAAGAACAAGAAAAAAATTTTTCGTCTCGAAATGCTCAATATTTTGAGTGACAACCATTAATTATTTTAATACTATATGAAAGGAAATTTTATCAACTAAAGACATATGTAAAAAGTTTTAAATAAATAAAACCATTAACATAATAAAACCCAAAAAACACATTTTTGTAAGGCGTTTAGCGAAGTAATTGCAAAAATTATAATATTTTGCCAATAGAATTTCAACCTTATTACTCAAACATCCCTTTCAATATATGCTCAAAATAGCTTCCACTAGCTTCATTCGGAGGCTGGATGCCTCCTCGGACGGACGTGAGGTTATGTAACTTTTTTCGCGATGACAGCTGGGTTCGACGGACGAATTACGATTTTCGACAACTTTTGTTTTGCGGGTTAAATGGTTCATTCGTCATTGAAATAAAGTCTATATTTGATTGAAGCTAAGCCAAAAGAAATTTGCAGGAATTTTATTCATTGACAGACCTACCAATTAAGTAGAATAGGTTTATAGTGGTTTTTTCTCTGGTAGCTAGATAGGTAGGTACTACTCAACATGTTTACAGCACGGAAAGTATTGGTCGAGTTAAAATATGTTAAATAGGTAGGGCGATTTTGATGACCTTATATATAAATAAATAATGCTGAAAAATTAAAATAGGAGCCTACGTCCAGCAGTGGACTTATATAGGCTGATGATGATGAATTCACACATCATCACCAAGGCCGAAGCTAAGCAGAGCTTTGTTATGGGTACTTACTAGATAACTGATTTACTTAGGACCAACCATTTGCATTTTTTTTCTCGTAGTTCTACCAGTAGAACTTCAGGCAAATTTAAATTACTCGTAGTTCTATCGGTTTGTTCTCTTAGAGAAGAGAGATTCTCAAAAGGACAGATACTCAAAAATAATAATTTACTTTAAATTTTTAATAACTCATAGAAAAACCTCAACGGAGCGGTTTGTCATAACTTTTTTGTTATTGGCAATATGTGTACATTGACATCAATATAATATATTTTTTTTAGCGTAACAAAGAAGTCAAGTAAAGGAGATGTTTAAAGACGCTAAAAACGTAATAAACATGCAAAACAATTGTATTTCCAATGACAGTTGTCAAAATTATTGTTAATCACTCATGTTAATCATAATCACTCATGAGTTCTTGGAAGGCAGCAACATAATAAAGAATACTTTATATCGGTATGAATATCAATTTGGATAGCAAGGCATGGTCTGTTGTGGTTTTTATGATTATTTTGTAGAATTACAATCTAAACTAAAACTATCTTCATGATTGTTGCGTTTTATTTCCGGAAAATAAAATTAATTATGTAAGCGAGTAGTACTGAGATTGTGTACAAAATTATATCCGTGAAATTCATCATTCAGCATTCCAACATTCACGTATTTTATTTTACGAATATTTTTATAAATATATATTTATATATTTTTATAGTATCGATTTATAGATTATCTTTTAAAGGGAAATGTATACGATTCTACAACAAAACTACAAAAGTGTTAAAAGTTATCAAAAAATAATTTCAAACAATTTGTAAAACATATCCTTTGTTAAAAAGGCTTACTACAAAATATCAGACTATCTCTAGAGGATAAAAAACTTAGGTATTGCTAATAGTATTGCTCCAGCTCGAAAACTAACACCCTAACAAGGTAAAGGTTTCTTGTTCGCTTCTTTACTTTACCTTAAAAAGATTGAAGTGAACAATAAATTAAAGTAATCACTTTATTTCCCAGTTTTACTCTTGAACCTTATTTGAATTTATTGACGTGTCCAAGACTCCTGTAAGGGGTAAAGGAAATAAATCACTGTTATATTTCATTTTATATCTGATTATTTGATTGACGACCTCTGTAGCGCGGCGGGGAAAGGTCCACCTGCGACACAGGAGGTTACAGTTAGTTTGATTCCCGCCTCAGGACAAATGTTTGTACCATCTGCAGATATTTATTCCAGGTGTTCTGGATGTCTTATGTATATAAAAAATATCTATCTGTGTAGTGTATTTAATAAGTATATCATAACACAAGCTCTAATTACTTTGGGGTTAGATGATGTTGTGTGGCTTGTTCAGCATTATTTATATTTTAATTTTTTTTTTGAGAAAGCCCTCCAAAACCAAATCGAAATATCTTCAACGATTGACACTTTTGTAATCCATTTAGACCTCAGTTGTTTTGACTAAATTAGTATATTTTTTTAATGTATAAAGTATTATCATAATGGTCGGTGATATTGTCGGCACTTTAACATGCATGAAGATGATATTATTTTTTTAAGTGTTTCTGATTTCTATGAATAACTATCGATGAATGTAATTTTTATTATAATTGAGAAGCTTCAAGCGACATAGGTTTTATTAAGGTATTTTACATGCAACGATAGTAAAGCCGCGGGCAAATGTTAGTTAACATTACATTATTACCTTGTGATTGTGCTATCAACCAAAATAAAACAAAAGTTTGCCTCTTCTACAACAGATAAATTTTGCATAAGTCTATGTTAAAAATAAGCGCCTCTGCCGACCACATTTGGTAATATTGACATGCAATCTGACAGTCTTAGTTTTCCATGCACAGCGCCTTAAGTCAAAAAATTACAAGAGTGCTTGCTGTCTAAATAATATACAATTTAAATAGGTACAAAATTAATGAAATATTCAGCTATAAGGCATTATTTTTTTTATTGTTTCCACTTTTCCTGTACGGCGGAAAAGTGGAAACAATAAAAAAATATAATTCAATAAACAGTAAAAATAAACTAAATGATCTCAAATTAAGATTAAAATAATAAAATAAAAATCTAAAATTTCTTATCTAATCAGTCCAAATACTCACAACTCGACAAACTTGTACAAACAAGTGATAAGTGGTATCATCATCATCCACAGCCGGGTTTACCCACTGCTGGGTATAGGCCTTCCGAAGTTTGTGCCATCCACCACGGTCCTGTACTAACCGCCTCCTATATGGCCTAAAGAATATTTTTTGAGGTGCTTTAATAATTGAAAGTTTTTTCGTTAATTCGATATTTTTCATGACATTCTGTTTAATTATGTGGAAACGGCTGCAGGGCCTGATAAATTGGTTTATAGACATATGAATGGCAAGAAAAATTTGAATAATCCCACTGCAAGCTCAATGTCAAACATGAGAAAATAAATTTTTGATTGTTCAGTTGAAATACAATAAATATTACAGTCAGAATATTTATTTCTTTAAAAAAATTCATCAGAGTCACGTGTGTGCTTCAATTTATGAATAGTAATGTAATATATCAAGGAAAATATTACGCTATTTTATTTTGAAAAAGCGCGATGTTTAAAGGTGGAAATCATTTTGTGAAATGGCGTGCGCTTCTGCACAATATTATAAGCTTCCATCTGAAGCAACTTGGCTTCTTATTTGTAGATTTAAAAAGTACTTTAAACTAAATCATAACACCAAGATTATTATTCCAGTGTTGATTACTTTAATGACGTTAATGCTTGACCAGATGTCGCTCAGTTCTTACCGACAATAGTATGTAAGAAATTCAATGTTGTGCTAAGGCATATAAATATTGACATGTATCTTAATCTCATTTAATTAAGATTTCTAGAAACTAAACAAATATGTATTACACACTAAAGTGATATTATAAATAATAAAAATAAATCAAATAAAAAAAATATATATCTTATATTATAAATTTGTTAGTGGTTTCTTTTTTACTTCCACTTGTGGAGAAAAAATTGAAGTGAAGTTATTAAATTAAAAGTAAGTATTGATTTTCATGCACTTTAAATTTAATAAACACAAACTATAAATTAAAAAATAAAGTTATTGATTTGACACTGACTGAAAACGAAATTTTGAGCCTTATAGGGTTAAAGCACAGCTCTTTCCACAGCGACGGCTCCTCCGGTTCGCATCGCAAAGTTGTATTATTATATTTTAATACGACTTAGCTATGCGATAGGATTGACACAATTACATAAATGAAATATTCAAAACTCGGGACAACGTCGAATGAATAAAATTTACTTCTGGGTTAAGAAATTCACATTTAAAAATCTCAAAAAAGTGATGCTGTTGAGGGTTAAAAAGACCACCAAACTATTTCTACTTACCTTCTCCCACTTATCCTTTGGCACAAATTCTACCGAAATAAACATGCTTAAAACACCATTAGGAGACAAAAGTTAGTAATTTTCAGGGTATTTAAAATGGCACATTTTTAATAAACTCTTATTTTGTTAGTTTTTTGTGTAGTTTTTTTCACATGTGGCGTTGGCATGGCCATAATCGTTGTAAAACTATGTCTAATACAATGTGAGAGGTCTTAAAAATTTCACTAATAGGCTAGTTATTATAGCCCTGTTAGGGCGCCATGCATCTTGAGAGGTAGCTAAGCGAATCACTTAATTTAAGTATCACTAAATTAACTTCATTTATAAACCTACGTCTTGGACAAAATTAAGTATCTAAAATCTAGCTTGACCTGAGTTAAGTTTATATTAATGTAATGTTTCGTCCATAAATTATTTTAATGAGTAATAAGTTTTATTTAGGAGTAGGTTTTTTGTAATGTCTTTTTCAGATTGCTTTATTATTAATGGGATTTTATTGTAGGTTTTAATTGAACGATAATAAGGATTTTTTAAGGTTCCGTACTTCAAAAAGAAAAAAGGACCTCTTTTAGGAACACTTTGTTGTCCGTCTGTCTGTCTGTCTGTCCGTCGGTCAACCCCCTTTTCTCAGGAATGCGTGGAGGTATCGAGTAGAAATTAACACCAAATACTCAAGTCCATAGCTTTTTGAAGCCAAGATATTTATAAAACTTCTAAGTCAAGTCAAGGCAATCAAAAGTTACAGCCATTTATATCCGAATATTTTGATATTTCAAGGGAATCACATGCACACATAAATAAATAAATAAATAAATAATGCTGGACAATTCACACAGCATTAACTAGCCCCAAGCTAACCAGAGCTTGTGTTATGGGTACTAGATAACTTATATACTTAATACAATACACTACATAGATAGATATTTTTATTATACATAGAAAACACCCAGACCAACGGAACAAATTTCTGCAGATCGTGCACAATTTTGTTGCGAGGCGGGAATCGAACCCGCAACCTCTTGCGTCGCAGGCGGACTCTCGCCCGCTACGCCACTGAGGTCGTCAACACAAAACCTATAGGGTACTTCCCGTTGACCTAGTATCATAAAATTTGGAAAGAAGCAAGGTTTTATAGCACAAATGAAGAGAAAAATTCAAAAACAGTGAATTTGTTGTTTATTCACAAAAAATATTTTTTTCTTTCTATGGACCAAAGCCAGGGTACTTCCCGTTGACCTTGAAACAATATGTTTGGCAAGAAACAAGGTCTTACAACTATACGGAACCCTCAGTGTGCAAAACCGACTTGCACTTGACGTTTTATTTTTGTATAGATCTAGTATGGGTTCTGGGAATTGGAAGTAAGACAGATGTTTGCGAACAAATGAATAAATAATGTTGAACAAAGATTCATATTTCTAAGATATGTAATGTAATGAGGAATGTGTCAGTACTTTTTCTTTTTGAAACGAGATCACCTTTCAGGCTGATGAGTATTAACTAGGACGCGTAAGCATTTTTTCTGTAGTACATATTTTGTCCTGTATATCTATACTATGACCCATAGTATTATACCATATTTGATGCACGCGTGGACATATGCATAGCAAGCTGACAAGGCAAATTCTGGATATGAATTTGTTTTTAAATGCCAAGACCATAGATGAATTGACTTAGTTTTGATTTTATTTTGGGTACATGACTTTTCCCCTTCGGCCGCGTACGAAACCGCAAGTTCTCTTCAGTTAAAATGTGTATCTATTGTTAGTCCAAGTGGTTTAAATTCTGGTACTTCTTCTATTTTTTATTTAAGTTTAGTTTAGTCTCTGAGCTAAGCCGCGGACGGCTTAGTTCAGATACTAGTACGTACTGACTACCAACGGACGGACAGACGAACATGACGTAACTACAAGGGTTCCTTATAAAAAAAAAAAAACCACCACGGTTATTAACATGAAAGTCAAATCATGGTTAATATCTCGTTGCAAATAAATAAGGGTTCTGTGTTGACTACGGTACTCTAAAAGTTATAAACGCTTAGGTCATGCTCTCTTACAATGATTTTGTTTATTAAGGAATCATCTTAATATTAATTAGGGAGATTTTTTTATCGAAATCATTATAGGCCTTCGTCAGCCTATATTTTATTCACTGTTGGAGGCCTCCTCTAATTTGAAAGTTAATCCATGATATTTATATAAATATCGGACAAAATAAAAATCAGTGACATAAAATTAACCCAACGTTGGTTGGTAGTTACTACAAACTGCAAATTCCCATTTACACGAAACGAGCCCGTCCTTACTAATCCTCTCATTTATCACGCAAAAAGAAAATATCGAAACGCTGCTTTAATAGTGCAACTGAAATCCCCTGTGGAAATAATATTTGGACAAATGAAAATTCCGAACGGTGCATTCGAAATCGGGCACGGCTGGGATTTAATTCCCTTGACTGTTGCGATTCGGCGCATGTTTTTTCATTAAAACGCATTCAATACGACGACCGACGTGGCTTTCAAAGAGAACCTTTTCAAAAAATACTTATTCTGACATTCCGGTCTGCTGCCATTCATTCACGGCCTTTTTGTGAGGATTTAAAAATATAAATCGGCTTGCCTAGTACTAGTACTTTAATGTCATCATTGTACCGAGGTTCTGTGACCTGTTTTACCTGTTTATGTTTTTATTTCTAACGAAGAGCACTCGTTTTAATTAGATGGGAGAAACAGCGGGGAGAGTGTGGCATTTACATTCATTACTCGTAGTGTCGTGATACTTTGAAAACACATTTTCCTACTGGGAAAAATTATGAGCCAAAAAGCTTTACGCCAATATTGTGACCTAGTTAGTTAGCAATCGGTAATCGAATAAACTCATAAACTAGTCTATGCATTAGCTTAGTTAGATAATGTGCTGATTTTGATGTAGTTTATTTGTCTTTAAAACAGTGAAACTAGACTGGATTTGTCTGAAAATAATAACCCTTCAGAGAAGGTGCGGATCTGTAAAATAGACTGCTTCATGTTCGAATAATCTTAGTTAAAATCCAAATAATAACATAAAGACGCAAAAATCATATAAAATTGCCAATTTAAAATTTTCTAAGTGTTAGTATGCGCTTGCGCTGCCTGAACCAACGAGGAGTGCAAGACAATCTCTTTGAGGTACGAGCCAGAGAATATCGTTATAAGATTATCAGATTCCTGTGGCTTCGCACGCGTTTATCCAAATAAAATCATCTAAAGATCTAAATTTTCGCATTTATAATATCAGTGTGATAGTTAACACCGTAGTAACAAAACATGACCTCTAATTTCAACCGTATTAGTCATAACAAAGCCCACTTGAAATACGAAGAAATAACTTTATCAGTTAATTACATTCCTTTCTTTGGATTTGGGGCGTACTAAGGTGGTTTTGTTGCGGTCTCAATGACACCCTCACCTCTCCATTAGTACTCCTCGAAATAAGGCCCGTATTTGCTATAATTCCATTCCGATAACGCGTAAAATTTACGTGTTTTGCAACACGAGTCCGCATTCAAAACGAAGCACACTGAAGTTTCGGATTTACAGGACCGTCGCTACTGGAGGTTATGCTAACATTGTATTTCGCCTTACATAACACAATAAAATAATTAATCGGTTAGTTGTTTACTCGATCCAGGATGCTATCGTGTGTACTAATTGGCTTCTTTAGTAAAAAAAAACATACAGGTACGATATACCGACTCTGTAAATTGGACCGCCGTATAGTATTTTGTCGGATCTGATTTTTTTACTGGATCTGGAATAGTGTTGTGTGTGTGAACTTCTTCGTACTACATAGTCAACTACATAGAGTCCCTACGCCATCGCAGAAAGCACCAGTACAATAACTACGATAAACCGAACCGATAAAACGAACCGCTGCTGTGTCCATGCGCCGTCAAATCCATAACTTGCGTAAATAAAAATGAGTCACTCAGATCATCTTTGACCGTGATCTAAGCGGGACAGAATAAGAGAGGCGGTCATTCTGAATTCCAATCTGCACGGCTTATAATTACCTAATCTGACCGTGTTGTCGTGCCTACAGTCCGTGCTTGCTGAAACACGTAACTGACCGCGTAACTTGTGTATGGTGTTGAGAATAAGGTCCGTGGGTTAACGACCGTTTCGCGTGATACAACACAACTTCACGCTTATTTATTCGATGAGGCGAACAAACCTGCCGGCGTTCGCATAACGGCGACATATCAAATTTCCATTACCAACTACAAGTTGCTTAGTATCAGGCCGGTGGTATCAGAGTTAATATCTTTTTAAAGCTACACGATTTGCTGTTAAGTAGATAGGTAAGGATAACGGAGAGAAAATTAGCCGTGTCAAGAATAATTATTTTGGAAATAAAGTTAGGTAGATGGATTGTAAGTTTCATTGTTTGATAGAATTTATAAAATCTCTTCTTTATATGATAAAAAAGTAATATTTTGGAATCTAATTTATTGTAGCTATCGGACAAGTTCAGTATCCGATGCAATTACTTGATTGTTTAAAGCTATTGATATCGTACTTCGACACGTATTATTCAGATTTTTTACTGTTTATTTTATTAGGAGATACATATATATTGAATTTTATTTGTAATGATTAGAGACCGGATTATATGCAACTGCATAACTATTTTGCCTATTTTTATCGGTTATTGCATATTTCAACTAAAATCGTGTGATGACGTATATTTTCGCTGTATTTGCAATGTTTCTGGGTAGATTACTGATAATGAAATTAAAAAATATAATATTACGTTGTATAGCTCAGTTTCTGGAATCTTTTGATTTTCGTTGAGTTTTGCGGTCGTACTTCGAACATTTGGAACAGTAGGTCCTTGATTGTTAACGTCTACAAGTATAAATAAAATAAATAAATAAATAATGCTCGACAATCCACACAGCACCATCTAGCCCAAAGTAAGCTACTCAAAGCTTGTGTTATGGGTACTAGATAACTGATATATTTAATACATTATATACATAGATAGATATTTTTTTATTATACATAGAAAACACCCAGACCAACGGAACAAATTTCTGCAGATCGTACACAAATTTGTAAATTTGTGGAAACCGAACCCGCAACCTCTTGCGTCGCAGGCGGACTCTCCCCCGCGGCGCCACTGAGGTCGTCAAAGTATATGTACCTACATCATAATTATCATATTAAATACTTAGTACATTTACTGACGAAATAATTGTACCTACCTATGATTTTGAATAAAACACGCTATATACATTTTTTTTGATTTTCATGCGTTTATCCTGTCACAGGTAAATTAACCTCTGGGACCACTTACAAGATCCTGAAAATTCTGATAATTCATTCACTAATAGGTCCATTTCTTGAGTGGGGGTTTTGTTGATTTAAAAGCTCCACGTAGGCAAGTAAAGCCAAGACAGAAGCTTGTACCTGCATAAAACTCATTTGTTACAGGTACAAAATGAAGAAGAACAAAAAACAGCGACTGCGCCACATTTGTTAGCTGCTGACAGTAAAAATTGCAGTGTTGCGAAGATGTCGTGATTCCAATGAGTACGACTGCCAGTGCATAGACAATGCACGGCCAGCTTCGTGTAGCAATTACATCGGCGTTACTGCAAATACTCTTCTCCTTCACGGGTAAGACTAATTACTATTAATCTCTGCACGTCAATTCAGAAGTATTCGTGAATGTACCACTCATACTACTTTCGCTGCTCATTGGTTCATTTCCTTTTGCTGCAGCTGACCAGCTGAATACTTTTGACTAGCTTGTGGCAAACGCACAATATCCTAGTGTACGCTCACAGTGAATGCGCGGTGGCGGATGCTAAGGCGGGCGCGACAGCGGGCGCGTGCGGTGGCTACAGTGACGAGCGGGCTGTTGTAGCGTTTAGACGTATTGCAGGTGTGGCAAACCATGGACGAGGTTGTTGTTTCTACTAGACAAGTCGATCCTAAGATGGGAGATGTTGAACGCTTAGTACAGGCGTGAGCGCGGGCGCGAAGTATCAAACATATGAAACCGCCGTTTGCGTTCACACTAAAGTGACTAAGCCGGGTGCCTAACCCGACAGGCTTGAGCGTTAGCACGCGTAGTTATCAAACATTCCTATCCCACCTATGATTGAATGGTGATAAAATAGGTATGTAGATACATGTTAAGAACTCTCAAGTTTCAGTCCGATCCGTTCAGTAGTTTGGACGTGAAGAGGTAACAAAAATCCATATTAAATTAATCATGCAAATAATATATGTATGTGTCCAAATTTCTTTATTTCGCGCACACCATCTCTTGCGTTTATACCTTCCATCTCAGGATCGAACTGTCAAGTAAAAATAACAAATCCTCGTCCTCGGTTTGCCACACCTGCAGGCCTAGCACAGGGATAGTTGTCTAGTGTAGAATAGAGAAGAATGACATCGCATTGTCATACATTGCGTAAATTATTGAAGTTTAAGGAATGAGTTTCAAACATATTACGCATTCGATGACGATGTGACGTAATTTTTCTCTATTCTACCCTAGACATCCATCCCCATGCTAGGCCTACTGCAATACGTCTAAACGCTACGACAGTCCGCGCGTCACTGTGACCACCGCACGCGCCCGCCGCCCGCCCCGTTGCGCCCGCCTTAGCTCTAGCCACCGCGCCCGCGCTTGGCTCGCAGTGTAGTTGATCATCTAGGCGTAAGCATATTAGTAGGAATATCTATCTGCCCGCTTTAATTAAGCAGGTACTTTTAATAACCCATAATTTCAATAACTCATCTTTGGCCTTTGCATTCATGAAGTATGGAAAATTAGCAGATACTTTTCGTTTCTCGTATACTTGTAAGACCTACTATCCAAATGTCTCCATTTCATTGAACATATGTACGTAAGGTTAAATGAAAAAACAAACTTTAGTTACTACTACAACGACTTCGGTGGTCGAAAATCCATTTATAACAAAATTGTAGAAAGTCCATTGCTCGTTAATATCGATTTTTTTTGTATTATTTTCATAAAACGTTACACTAACTAAAAACCAGAAGATACAAGTTAAAGTCAAAACAAGCAACATGCACATTGCACGTTTGTAATTAGTGTTTTTATAGCAGGCTGCACTCTACCTGTGGTTTCCATACACGCTCACTAAGCACCTGCTGTTAGCCTGTTCCGAACATTTGCTTCTGAATAAATACACGGGGAAATATCTTCTGTTTTAAAGCTAAAATTAACTTTAGAGATCCAAATATGGTAAACTAGAGCCCTGTGAATACTACTGAGCTCACACAGAGGCGTAAACTTAGGTTGAACCTCTACCTTCTGAGAATAGTTTTACTGTTTAGTTTAAAGTTATTTTGTAAATTTTAAGAAAATGAGAGTTTAGTCGATTCTGGTATATACATAATGATGAACAAAGGCTTTTCAATTTCAGCAAAAATCCCCTCTACTTTTATATGAATTCTCAATCATATAAAAGTAGAGGGGATTTTTGCTGAAATTGCCACCTAACAAAAAATGACGCCGAGAGCCGTTAAAACTATTCAGTAACATATTGTATTCATTTAGTAGTACTTTATTGGAGAATAGAGCAATATCCAGTAGAGGCGACCAAACGGCGATCAGACAAACGGAACACCGGAAGCAGCTGTGTCGCTCGCGTGCTGTTTGCCAATTTATCACTAAGCTGATTATATATAGGCTGGTCCCACTGACGTGCTTTATGACCTTGTTTGCTCCTCCATTGTTCTACTATCCTTTATTTACCCAACACCTTTTAAGACGGAGTTGACAAGGAATTCTCCGCGTCAACGCTTCCCCTCGAGGATAAATATTTTCAGTATTTTATTAGCTATAGGTATGCGTCGCGTTTTCTTTTATTTAGGCAGGTATTCGATCAAATTCGCTTATACCTATTTTGCACGCTTTTGTTATTTTGATTCAAAGGGTAACATTAAACAAGTTATTTAATGCTCTAGATAACATTCAAGAAATTATCGGGTGCAGTGCAGCTCGCATGGTTTGATATAAATCTACAAGTTGTCGGCTGTCGAGAGGAGAACAGGAACAAATGCAAAATTAATTGAATGTAACGTAATAATGCAAGTACTAAAAAGTAACAGAATTGCAAAAGGTGAGCAAACAAGTGATACCACAGACAAACGTGCACAATAAATTGCATAAATGTAAACAAGAAAGGCGCCACAAATTGTGTTTTCAGTGGTCCGAGGGCGCAGGTGGCAGGGCCTGTCGCAACCAAATCCGCATACGACTTTAATTTAACTTTACTTTACTGAATGTCCTTCCTTGAAATGAAATAGGAATTATAAAAGCCATCGTGGTTCAACTTAAACTGAATGAAGCAAATTTTTCATAATTCAGTCTGCGTTGATATTAAAAAGTTATGCCAAACTTATACCCCCTTAATTATAAACCTCTCCGGACCTAAGAGTTGTTTGTTGTTTTCTGTTGACATCAACCACAATAAAAAAGCAATGCTTAGACGTTAATTAAAACAACCAAATTGGGGGATATCAAACGGATTGAGAAATATCCTTTTGGTTAAGAAAATACCTAGTAAAAGAAATCAAAGTAACCATACTTAATATTTTCACAAGCTGTATTGAGAATGTCAAATTATTATGATCTACCTAGCTACATAAGTCTATCTTC
Source organism: Eupithecia subumbrata (assembly GCA_949316285.1). NCBI lineage: Eukaryota > Metazoa > Arthropoda > Insecta > Lepidoptera > Geometridae > Eupithecia > Eupithecia subumbrata. Next base: position 26,217,915 of record OX438640.1, read on the forward strand.
CGATGTTCAAATGCAATAGTAAATTTGCATAGGCAGGAGTTCCCGTCTCAGCAATACGAGATACGAATCGTGATCGAAGCAAGAATGCGGTTTCTTAAACGGAAAACATATTTCCAGTTAAATCTGTATTTCTCGTCTGTTATTCAATACCTTCTGAATCGTGTAAGATGAGTCGAAACCGCTGAGTTTAAATCTTACTTCATTTTATAGACGTAATTTGTTTTAATAATAATCCTTTAAACCTATATTTTACGTGCGCGGCTACGAAGCATGAACGTTTCAACACCCTTAAAATTAAACCTCAAAATTTTTCTATGGAGTCATTGCATATGAACATTCAGACAGTGTAGTGAAATAAATTTCTTCAAATACCAAATGGTTAAATACAAATAGCCATAATCTCAAAATCAGGTAGATATTTTTATAGACGTATTCTTTATTCATATAATAAGGTTTTTGAAAAGTCTAATAGAAAAGGAATAATAGAGCAACCTACGTTCACATTCTCCAACTTACATTGTCCGTGATCGAAGTCCATTATTTCCCCGAACATGAGAAGTGGGTTGGTATGGTATGCTTGAGTGAATATTCAGTGATCCCATAATATGAACCTGAATTAGTTGAAGGATTGTGAAGTACCCTACTGCGATGTTTTAATAATGAGTTTTTTTATTAGAAGAAGAGCGCAGCTTTCTTTGAGCTAAAACACAAAAATTTTATAGCAATAATAAGTTTTGCTCAAACCTAATTTATTTAAAAAGTTGGCGCTTACCAACTCCAATCGTAACAAACCTTGCTCCGTCGTCCAAGTGCCTGGTTGCTTCAAATTTTTGCAGCACAGTAATATAAAACAGCTGTTTTTCTCTCTAAGATATAGAATGGAATGCTTTAAAAACTGAAATTTCAGAAGCCTTTTCTGGCAGCGACGATTAAAATTTTTCACACCACTGAAGCTTTTGTTATGCCGGCGCCGGATCGCAGCCTTGCACATGCCACGCAAAGAACATCCAATGCACCGTGAAATTGCCTATTTTCCACGTGATTTTATTTATTTATTTCATACAGCGATGACATTTTCCATTCGTTTTATTACAGTTCAGTTGTTAGCAAAATCGCATGAAAATTCTGGCTATGCTCAATGAGAGCATCATTATTGGATTCCTCAGATAACAATCTCTGTTTGGTACGTTTTCCGTAAATTGGAAAATTAATAAAACTATTGTACGACTTATTTACGTGTTTGTTCAACTATTCGCACAATGGCATAATGGGCTTACCTTTTTAGAACCCATTGCGTCAGATTTCGCACCATTCAGAATGCAATAAACTTATTCCCAAAATCAAAGCACCCGTCTACGAATTGTATTATGTTTATAATCTTGAATGCGACCAGTCGAATAGGTACATTTTCATTGCCTGAAAACGAAAACTGATTCGTTTCCGATGCACAGTGAGTACTCTTTGTGAAGTTTGTCGGCGTCGAAGTAACTCAGGTACCTTCCCTACAACTTGCCACATTAGTTACCTTTAACTTACCGCATCTGAAAAATTTATTCAGATACATTGTTTGATCAAGAAATTAGGTACCCACTGGGTGTTCCCTGTTTCGATAAGGTCAACCATTTGACTGAACGCTGCAAAAAAGTTACTTAATTTACCAACAGCCTCCAAAAATCGTGTAGCTACTCAGATAAGTGAATCATTGCCAAAACACTACTCCAGTTGGCTCACTGGAAAGATCTAGTTCAGGTTTCAGACGCCAGACAGTCTTGAGATAAACTAAGTAGACGCTGACTGGCATCCCCCAAGCGAGCACATTTTCCATGTTGCAATCGCGTCTGCAAAATGCAACAGTGCATGAGATTTCAATCTTACTTTTGTTTCCTTTGAATTCACGAGTATTCTCAATATTTCTTACACACGGTTCGAGTTACAAGACGGTAAAATTGCATAGGTACCTACCTCATCACCATCATCAACATCAGCCTATAATAGTCCACTGGACATAGGCTTCCCCTAATGAGCGCCATAGCGCCCGTCTTCGGCTTGCGGTATCCGGCATCTGCCTGTTGTTTTTTGCAGATCGTCATCCCACCTGACCGGAGGGCGTCCTACACTACGTTTGCCGAGTCGCGGTTTCCACTCAAGAACACGTTTACTCCAGCGGTTGTCGGTTATTCGCAATATATGGCCAGCCCACTGCCGCTGCAGCTTGCCAATTCTTTGATTCTCTGTCGATAAGTTTGGTTCTCTGTCGGATGTATCCTATCCTTCAGAGAAACTTTTACTACCTTAATATATGTAGGTACCTAACTATATATATATTTTTTCCGGATTGATAATTTTCTATAGGCAATGTCTGTTTGCAAGACAATAGTTCGACATTACATAGTACGCGTACCTTGCCTCAGGTGTTGTTTTCGACGGTAAAGTTGCTCTAAGCCGTACTGAGCTGTACTTAGTGTCCGTGCAGGCTTGCGCGCTCACTTAATGTTATCCCTCTTGCGAAGTTATAAACCAATAATTATTGTTATTAACCGGCTTACTCATAACAAGTTTCGGTACAGGAGTTTAAGGAGTGTCAACGTAGGTTTATCAACTTTTCATAAACTTTTCAGGGATTAAAACTCAGTCATATTCGAACGATTTAAAGTATTATAAATTAAGCTACGTTGAATTAAAAAGCGCATGCCAGGTTTGTTGAGTGGGTTGCATTAAAAGATTAAAAGTCGACAGTTTTCCGGGCTACACGGAATCGAATCGAAGCTTGAAACGATCTCTCGACTGGCTGTAACATATATTTGCGATGCAGGCGGCGCGTCCGTGGCAAACTTCGCTCGGCGAATGCAAAAATTTAAATTAAAAACATAAATCAGGCGTGTATCGAGTAAGTTTCGAGATTGGTGTATATTCCGAATGAGTTTCCTATACCCACCTACGTGGACTGGACGGAGCTTTTTATGAAAAAGGTGCCTAGGAGCAGTCAATTGCTATTCTGCCTTTTGTAGATGTACTTGTGTAGATGAACGTTAAAAATAGCTTACCGCCCAACGTGGCAATGGCATTTTGTAAAAATTACATTCGATATAACTAAGACCTGACTTTTTTCCTCGTCATGTTCTTCATTACTGAAGGTCGTTCGTGTCCGCTTTGAAAAGCCTTGGTGAAAGAGATGAAATTATCTGAGCGTCTGGTCGAAGCGACGCGTGACCCGAGAACTGGTCAGTATCTGGCACAGCGCATCAGCATTGCCATATGTGGGCAATGCAGCCAGCGTCTTGGCGAAGCTTCCGACTGGTATTGATACGAATCAGTTGAGCTACCTGTAGATTGTTTTCAACAGTCTGCTGTTAGCTCAATTGTTTCAATTGTAAATACTAGTTGCACATATGCCTCTTCTAGGCATGGAAAAAAAAACATTTCGAAGTTCGTAAAGAAGAATCTCTACGAACTTCTAAATCTTTTTTTTTTAAGGTTTCTGAATTAAAATGAAGGAGCTACATATTAATGATGCTGTTGGTATCGAAGGTGCTTACAGCGAATAATTACCGAGCGCCTAATCACGAAGTATTTTCATACTAATTGCTTCCAAATTATTATGAGTATCACAATCTTATAATCTTAATTAAGTGGAATTTAGGCAGATCAAATTAAAATTTTAATCTTCTGTAAATCGCCCTCCGGTAAACCGGTGTTTATGAAGTTGAAATTTTTGCGAATTAGGTGGCGAAATCATGGCGAAATATTATTTAAATTAAATTTAAATAATGTTGGGCCTTTTCGTCTTTTTGTTTATCATTCGTTTTTGAAGTTTGTTGTAAAGCTTGACTTAAGTAAGTACCTATTTCACTTGATTTTGAACAAAAATAAAAAGTAACGTAATAAAAAGGGAGTAACTGAAACATTAAACTGTAATAAAAAAATACCCGATGATAGGGAATGGATACCTGCATTCCCTATCATTAAGTAGGTATTAGTCTCAAAAATAATCTAAGAGATAATCTAATAATTACTTGTTTAAGTACCTAAGTTTAGGTATCCTACGGGTATTTACCTAACCGTAGATACCTAAACTTAGGCACCAGCAGGCTCCTTTAAACCATTACAAGCCCAAGCATTTACGTGGAAGGAAATGTCCTTTTTAAAAGAATAATGTTCTGCTCCATTGCTTTTTTTTATTTCGAAGAGGAAAAATACCTTCAATTGTGTATTAGGCAATAGATACCTGCCGTGATTCATTTTCTTTGGCGCGGCAGTTGAATTCCTTACGTATTTTATCAAATGTTATAGAAACCTATTCTGTGACATAAAAGACCGAATATCGATAATGTCACCTACAAAGGCACTATGTTGTGCTTACTGCCTAATCAAATTAAGTAGCACCCAATGATCACACACTCAGCTAAAATTAGACTCTTAAGTGTTTCCTCTGATAGTTAATATAACCCACATAGGCCTCAAAATTCGGAAAAAACTCTGACATGATTAAACTTTATTAAAATCATACATTTTTAGAAATAGCAAACTAACACTTCTAGTTTTATAATATTATTTACTTCATTGCCTATCTAACCTACTAAGCTACTTATTTCTTTATAACAGCAATAAACTGAACAGTTGGAGTATAAACCCTAAACCCATTTCAGCAGTGAACTAATTACAGAGAGCAGTGCACCATTGTTTATACCTACACTTCAGTGCAATGCAATGCATATACCTACACTTCAGTGCAATGAGAATATTGCATTAATTTTGCGATTTGATTGCAGCGGTGGGCGGCGTCAGTTGGGAGGAATGGTGGACTTACGACGGCATTTCAGGTAAGCATCATAAACCTGTAATCTAAATTTGCGGGCTGGCTATTCCTTTTAGTAACCATAATTACAAGCAAATTTCACGAAAATTTGAAGAGATTCATTTACTTTCGACATTCGCAACACAACATTAGAACAACTGCACTGATTTTCAAACACATCAAACAAACACCATAGACTAGACACGTTAAACTAACAAAAACCCGTTTTTCCGTAAATAGTTTTAAAGGAAAATGGTAATACAACCCGTCTATTGACCTACCTCAATCGCATCGCGATGCTACCTACATTTGCGGTCGGTATCAATTTCTCGTGCCGATAACATTTTTGCCTGTTACGTGACATGAAATTTATACGGGCGATTTATCTTGCATTCATATTACTGGCAAAATTGTGAGGTGTGTTATCGCAGCCGGGCCGATATATTCATATCTTCCTGGATTTAACGATCAGTACTGTATCCGTGGAATTTGTCGCTAGCGGTTTATTTGTTTAACTTATGCCTGATCAAAAATTACTGTTTAAGCCCGGTTTTCACAACAAGCGGAGTGGACCCATTAAGGTGAAGTGAGTCCCAAAACCCATTTTTTGACTCTACGGATAATCATTTTTATGGCAAAAGAACACCGACTATTTAATTTTTTTTGATGAATGTTAAAAGTGTAGGATTCTAATTATTATTTATATTAGTTATGCGAGTCGAAACAAGATTGACTTAACTTTTCTCGATACAAAAAAATCGCTAAGTTTCCTCTAATTTTCTTTTTACAGAGATACTTTAAGGAAAAAGCAGTTTCATTTGCTAGTTAATTAACATATTTTAACGAAATTTCGTCAACGTGTTTCCTTATAAATACTTTAGTTAACCGATCATGGTTTTGTTTTATTGTAAAAGAATGGTATTTTAGAGCATAAAAAATTAAATGTATAACGACCAGTGAAACTGCATAGGTACTTGTATTTCCACCAAAAAATAGTCGAGCGGAAAGGACTAACAAGCAGAAAGCGTTGAAATGACGCTCCCGTCACCCTTCTCTCTCATTTTCCTTTTGCGGAGAAAATCAAAATACTAAATTTTTTGTTGGTGGAAATGGTAACCTATTTCATTTAAAAGGAGTCCGTCCCGCCTACTATTTCTCACTCATTACCCTTTCGCGGTAGAAACCCGGCTTAAATGAGGGACTAAAATGAATGAATATTAATAATGAAAAGGTTCAGATGGATGAATAATATTTTTTTTATTATTTTCAAACGAAAACTTCAAAATGGGTTAGAACGAAATGTTGGTAGATATTAGTTACTTATCGTGAATACAATATTAGCTATATTTTGGTAGCGGAATAACGAGAGAAGTGAAGGATCTTATTATAGATTATTAAGTAGGTACTTAAATTTCATGGCATCATGCTAAAATAATGAAAAAGCCAATTAGTCCCAATACGGACAAAGCATTAAATGAACACATTAAACAAGCAATTTCAATAATGAGTACACGATATCACTGACCGGGATTTCATTACTGGAAGTTTGAATAAATCTGTTGTTAAGAGTCATAAAAAATCAATAATTATTCGAATAGGAAAAAGTATGTTAGAAAGAAAACACTGAGAATTTACAAGCCTTTCCTTAATAAAAGCAGCTGGAAGTAGATAGTTTACCTAGTTATATAGTAATTGTAAAATTGGCTACCTACTAGAAAAAGAATGGTAGATAATTTGAGGGTAGTTTTACACTGCCTTCGGGAAAACTACGAATGTGTGCAAATTGTGTAAGCATTGGACGATATACTAAAATATTTTTTAAATAATTTGCATGCGGTAGGTAGATGGTTCCTGTTTTTTTATAAATTTAAGATAGTATATTTACCACGGTTAATACCGAGAGAAATGTCTCCACCCATCCTGTGACGTTATCTCCAAAAAAGTTATAAAATCAACAATACAAAGGCTTTTTATCTGCAAAATTATTGAAAATAACCTCCCCGCACTGGAAACTTCGCTTTACCAAAGGCAATAAAGTGGGAGCCAGCCACCACAACCGCTGCAGCGGCATGCAATTTTCAAGGTCATAAATTATAGGTTCTGGATTTTTACTATGGAATTTTTACCAAGTAATTAGATTATGTGTATAGAAAAAAAGTACACAAAATGATACGTAATAACGACGGCCTAAAACTTCAATTGGCTCTCCTGTAAAAAAGTAGTTTTTGGCTTGTGGCCGTTTTGAATTATTATTAATATTAATATATTGGAAAACATGAACAAAAAATGGACAAGAGTGGGTTATACCCTTTTTACAAGAATGAACCCCATATCAGAGGTCACACGCATTTTAATAACAAAAATGTTTTCGATTTTCATTGAACTACCTCTATCAAAACCTAAAATGTGAATGAAGTCATAGTGTCCAAAATGAACCCATTCATATAATTTACTCGTTTAAATTATACCTAATGATGCATTCTATTCCAACCAACACAGCGAACTGTACCTAAACAACTACCAAACACTCCAGTTTTACACAACGTAGGTAGGTATCTAAATTTAGATAGGAAACTCAATTGCATTGTATATTTTGCATAAGCTACATAAATTTGTTGGGTTACCAAATTGAAGGCAAAATTATTGTTTCACAGTCATCATGATAATTATGGCTAAACAGCATGAAAAACTTGTTTTTCCAGCATATAAAAAAGCTACACAACATGGTTACTTTGTTATTTTCAAAATACATTTCGAAATAGTCACCTTGTCGTCGTATAGTACTGACTAGCACAAGGGTTAGTAAAAGGTACGCGAGTGTCGACAGGTGAATAAAAGTAAAAAAAAGCTAAATTTCCCAATACAATAATCAACGAAATTGGTCTCTTGTTGTTTTTATCACCAATATAACCGGTCCATCACAGTTTCCATTTTTTGTACCCACATTATATTATTTGTACGCTCGCAGGGCCAGCGTTCTGGGGCTTGATAAACCCGGAGTGGTCGCTATGCAACAAGGGACGTCGCCAGTCGCCCGTCAACTTGGAACCGGACAAACTGCTCTTCGATCCCAACCTACGCTTTTTGCACATAGATAAACATAGGGTAAGCTTATTATAATTACTTCTTAACAATACCATGATCTTCGAACGGACACCCGCGAACAACAACTTTGCGCCATGAGTTGTTGCCGGCCGGCAACAACTCATTTAGTCGTTCGCCTACGCCCATCGCGACACCGCATGCGAATAAAATCAAGAAATAAATGCCGTCTTGCTTGTTAAAACGTCTAAAAATGAATCAACTTCGAAGAAAACAGATAGTGGCTTGACTTATCATCGGTTAATAAACAGAATATCAACTAAAACCAACCAAAATTAATTTCTGAACATTATTTTCTATTGTTCCTGACATTTCGTTTGTAAATCATAGATTATGAAAAGTGATTCGTACAGATGGGATGTGTAGGTACCTACTTATTTTTAACTCATATTACTCACCCTATGCCGTCTGTCTGATCAGTAACAGTAGTTACCTACTGTAGGTATCTTTTGCAATCGTCATTATAAACTAAAGCTGTATATACCTAGGTAGGTATAGGTATTGTCGTCTGAACAAATATCTTAAGGTTTATAAATTTGTAATAGATCAATTGGGGACCTCTGTGGCGTGGTGGGCGAAGGTCCGCCTGGGACGCAGGAGGTGGGTTCGATTCCCGCCTTGGGACAGATGTGATAAAGTGTGGGGTCTAGTTAGTGCAAGTACCTATGTAGGTACGTATGTACCTACTTGTTGGATAAAATACCAATTTATTTTAAAAATAATGATTTAAACGCTCAACGATTCATTTTATTTTACTGTAAATCTTTTCATGTTTTAAACTATAATATAAATAGCTACTGCATTAAAATTCAGTTTTGTATGCACAATAGCTGTCTGAACTAGTCTGAAGTGTCCCTTCTGCGGTGAAAAAATCTATGAGCGCTGCAGCGAATACTTGTGGGCGGGGTCGAGCGCGCTGTCATCAAGTTGCGACACGTTTTTTGTTTGGTTTAGGTACTCTAGTGATCTTCATTTCAGCCGAACAACGTTCACTGCTAGAAAGATTGGTACATTGACTGGTCATGCGCTTCATGCATCCAGCTTTAGGATAACATTGCGAACATTATAGATATTATAGAAATCACAGCCTGACCTTCACCCAATACCGGTTATAGGCAAACTAACAAATATTTGGTTTTTTACATTCTTGTGTCACTCGCTGCAGTCTTTATGCAGTCAAGAAGTTATGCAGTCTCGCTTCTGTCCCTCCGGAATTGCTAAGCGATGTTACCTAGTTAGTGGAGAAAACATAACATCGCTTACCAATAGCTTAAATCCTGAAGGGCTTATAACAATGGGAAGACTAACAACATCGACAGTTATCTAACAGACAACGTTGCTGATTTTCATGTTGGAAATATTATATTATGCACCTATACGTTTTCACTATGTAAAGTTAAACTATTTAAAGCAATTTTAATTTCTTTGTAATTTAGAAAAATAAAGTTGCCTAAGTAGGTTTTATTGAAAACATACTCATTAAAATAAATAAATAAGGAAATATTTGCATTGCATCAATCCATGTTCTAGATAAACGGACTAATCACGAACACTGGCCACTCAGTGATATTCACCGTGGAGAACGAGACCCGGCACCACATCAACATCACGGGCGGCCCGCTCTCCTACAAGTATCAATTCCATGAAATCCACATACACTACGGTCTGCACGACCAGTTCGGATCTGAACACGCTATCAATGGATACGCCTTTCCAGCTGAGGTAAGTTTGAGGTCTCAGTGACTGCTTCCTAGCTTTTGTCAACATTGTTCTTTATTGGAATTACAACGATGACTGTACACAAAGGATATACAGAAATTAGATTTTCTATAAATTGATGATGTGGGATCTTAAATACAAGCTCTAATTTGTTTATATTCTTTGATTGTAATTTTCTTTATTTATTCTTATAATCTATCCTAGCTCACAGTTTTTTTTTAAATAGGAAGAGGTTTGAGGTCTCAGTGACCGCTTCTTAGCTTTTGTCAAAATTTTTCTTGATACGACTGACCTTATCAGCAACTACGTTGGTACCATCAAATCAAAACTTAGTTAAAGACACCATTTTTTGTAGAATATCATAGAAAAACTGACTCAGTTCCACCAGGCAACCTAACAATGCATGCACATAAAATACATTCGAGTAAAAGGTTTCCATATTTTAAAATATATGGTTTTGCATTACACAAAATATTTATGTTGGTTCTACCTTTTGTTTCTAAAAATACCTTACTTGCAGAGATTTAAATAAGTCAAAAAGTAACAGATGTTTCTGCACGCATCGCTTGCTTCGGAGGGAGTAAAAATCCCAAAAGTAATGCCGCGAAGCCGTGGAAGTCTTCGAGCGTGTCCCGGGTTTATTTACGTGACAAATTCTTACGCAAACATTACCAAATCGGGGATTTATGCGGGTTTTTTCGGTATAAAATAAATTCAATGTGTTTCGGGAAAATCAGCATTAAGTCATGCAGTCATGTGCCCAAATCGCTTTATCAAACATGGCAGGGATTTAGTTGAGAAAATAATTATGAAATGTGGTAGTGGTACATTAATATAATTTGTTTCAGATCCAGATATTTGGTTTCAACTCGCAACTCTACTCAAACTTTTCCGAAGCTCTACACAAAGCGCAAGGAATAGTTTCCATATCATTACTACTGCAGGTAATTAATTTAACTTTTTATTTTATCGTTATTAGTTTCAAACTTGTAATTTAATTGGTATGAATTGTGAAGTTTTTTTTTATGTTAAGTACCTTCTAACTATATACCAGACTGTATCACACGAATGGCACTAAGATTCATTTTATACGTTTGATCTATGTAATAAGTAATAAAATTATGCTGGACACTCAAAGTCTCGTATCTAAGTAAAAATATCATCATGTAACAGTAAAAAACCGTATCTAAGTAAAAATATCATCATGTAACAGTAAAAAACCCATATTATAACAAGTTTTTCACACGATCTGCAACCTTCAGAAGGTGCATTAAATGTTTGCTGTCAGCGAGCGCTCATTAACGTGCTCCAAAGGGTGTAAATCGCGTGGCAGTGCATGTCACCATGTAATAAATTTGCTTTGTGTCATGCAAAAACATCTGAGAAACTACGACTTGCAAGGCACAAATCTGGTACAATTTAACTATTTTAGGATGTGTCCCAAAAACAAGGTTTTTGTAAATTAATTGGTTACAATGTCTGTTAAGCGACTGAAAATTCAATCCAAACTTTATGGTTTTCTTTGCGTCAATGAAGGCCCCAAAATAATCAATTCACATACGTTGTATCAGTACAAACACTCCTAAAGATGTCTCCCCAAACAAGAGGGGGTTGTGGCATAATCACCACGACTGGCAGGCAGAGTGGTGATAGAAAAGAATTAGCGTATTATTTTAAGAAAACATGAGCGAGCTATTGATCGACTATTGGTGACTCATCCAGACCTAAAAGGTCTAGCTTATACTGAGCTTGTACAAAAATCATGAGCGCTTACCTGCCGATTTTCATGAAAATCTATTACACTTTAACGTAATTGAAGCTATCAACAACGCCGCCGCACCTTTCGCAGTTCCTGTTCTGAGCGTTGTTAATTAAGGAAATTGGTATTTTGCTTCACCAGCTATTAGTTCAAATTAAGAACTATCTACACAAAACCATAAGTTTATTGCCAATGATACCGGCCATAAGTTATCATGGAACTATTAATGAATATACGCCCTAGCTCCATGTTTGAGTTGGATTGTTGTGTTTGTAACTCATCAATTTAGTAAATGTAACCTTGAAAACCGTAAATCATTTCGAATAGATTACCCAGATTAACACTGGCAAGTACAACGAAACCTAACAACCTCACATAAAACTCCAAATTAATGGGAATGAGATCACCGCAATAGATTGTATGGCATGATCTTTGCCCCATCGCCGTCTTTAGGTCGTGTTTTCCGATTTTATAGCGTACCATAATGAAGGCTGTGTTGGCACATCCCGTGTCCCAAAGGGGGTTTGTTTACCTGCACGTTCATATTTCGCAAGTACCAAAGCTGCTGAGCTGTGCTATAATCTTTGTAGACAAACAATTAGAAAACTGCTTCTTGCTAGACTTATTCCTTGGAAAGCGTGCTTGAAATATTAACTCGAGCTGAATTCGCGTAATTTCCTTTTCTTGCAAGTTTTGTTAACTTATCAACATAATATAGATGATTCTAGTAAATTAATTTCGCTAAAAGCATCGAGGCCAAAAATAAGAACATATTAATAACTCTGATAAGAGCAGTGTGAAAGTTAGTCAGTCGTCTAATTAACTCTGCGTTATTTTTTTGTTTATTTTAAGTACCTAGTATCTTTTACCTTTTGTATGGTAAGGTAGGCAGGTACCATCTTAAATTACACATGTGGACAATGAATATGTTTATCACTGTACCAACTACCTACGCTTTATGTAAAATTTAGGCTTAACAAGTTTTTACAGACATTCCAAAAACGAAAGCTTAATATTATTATTGTTATTTATTGCTGTACTAACTATGATGTAGGTACAAATAAAATAGTCTAAAGCCAGGACCGGTGTTACGGTGTTGCGATATATAATAATAATAACATTAATAACCTTTCGTTTTTCGAATGTATATACAAACTTATTAAACCTAAAGTTCAGATGACTATAAAGGTACATCACAAGGTCATAACTTCGTATTAATAATCGTTCATTCTCCATTAATCTAAATTTGGCGATCGGTTAAGTTTACGGTTTGTTCCAGCTTGGCGACCTTTCGAACCCGGAACTGAGGGTATTGACAGAGGAGTTAGAAAATATAAAGTACGGAGGTAAGTGGATTAATCCCAAGCCAACAACAGAGATACGTAGGTGCATAGAGTGAGTGGAAGTGCTACTAAGATTTTATTAAATTGTGGCTTTTTATGAAGTGCAATAGGATCATTTTTTTTTGTTTTCTTTATATTTCTCTTTTGAATACTAACTTAGATTTTTTTATCATGAGACGGTATGTATTTGTAAGTAAGTAGATATTGTTTAAATTGCCTTTAAGTTGGAATACAAAAGCGAGGAGTGAGCGTGATTTGACAAAATGAGTCTACTAAAAGGCAATTTAATAGCTTTTTCTGATTGTTACATTCAAAGCCTATTTCAAACAATTCAATCAATTAGATTTTATTTTATTTTATACTAGTATATGTCCGCGGCCTCGCACGCCTTGTTTCTATAAACGTTTGAAGGTGATTTCTATCCCATGGGAACTGATTTATGGGATAAAAAGCCTATGTTTGATTTCAGGATAAGAATTACCAGTATGTAAAATTTCAGCTCGATCCGTGCAGTAGTTTTGGCGTGAAGAGGTAACAAACATCCATCCATCTATACATACATCCAAACTATCGCATTTATAATTTTAGTGTGATCGTAATTGCAGAGGGTAATTTTGCAGAAACAAGGCGTTCCCAAAACCTTGACAAAGTATGTCCTATCTTTAAAACAAATTGTTCAAGTAAGAATTGACCCAAAGGTCACGAGTTCAACTCAAAGGCGAGCATGCAGCAATGAATCCTACTGATTTATTTTCACATTTACAACTCGCTCGAACGGTAAAGAAAACACAAATGACCTGTTCCGTGAGATTTATTTTATTTTTACTGGTCGATTGTTATCTCCATTTCCATGAAACATACCAGAAAATCAATTAAAAAAGAATTTGGTGATTTTTTACATCCAAGTATGGATGAAAAAAACATAGGTCTAGAGCCGAATTCCGCCATAACAGTGGTATCGTCTCAAAAAGACACATTTTGGTCTTTTTAACCCCCGACGCAAAAAGAGAGGGTTGTTATAAGTTTGACGTGTCTGTCTGTGTATCTGTCTGTGGTATCGTAGCTCCCAAACGGATGAACCTATTTTCGTTTAGTTTTTTTTTGTGCCATAGATAATTTTATTACGTGTGTTAATTTTACTAGCCATGTTTCATGAAAATCTGTAGAGTCAATAAACGTCGGCGGGTTTTTAAATTTGTAACTTGGTCTTTTTCCTTTGATGAAAGAAACTACTACTAGGCGGAGGACGTGTTTCAAAAGTGTCAAGGTTGAAACCAATCTATCTTTTTATTTTAATTAACAATTTATCTCTCCGTGCTAATAGTACTTACCACACGCATCTAGAGTTTATTTATCTATGGCCGATTCTGCGACGATACCATGGTCATAGTAAAGCGATTGGTTAGCAGAATGTTAGTATTCGTAGGTATTTATATAATATAAGTCCATAATATTTATTTTAACAAATAAATTAGAACTAGGGTACCGAGGCTCCTCGGGTTTTTTAAAAAATATCTGAGCGTCTGGTCGAAACGACGCCTGACCCGAGAGCTGGTCAGTATCTGGCACAGCGCATCAGCATTGCCATACAGCGGGGCCAATGCAGCCAGCGTCTGTGGGACCGCCCGACTGGATATGGATCAGTTGAGCTACGAGTACCTGTAGAATGTTTTCAACAGTCTGCAGTTAGATCAATTGTTTCAATTGTAAATACTAGTTCTATTTTATTTCTATTATTTTATTGTAATTTTATTAAACACTACTTAGGTATAGATAATATTTAGTTATAATTTATTTTAGGTACCAGAGTAGGTATAGTACCAGGTAAGTTTAAGTATTGTAAAACCTAGATTAATTTGTTCTAATGTCTTAAGTGTTCTCGTTATAAGTAAACCCCGTGTTTGTATGAGAATAAAGTTCTTTAAACCTGATTACATCACATCACACTATCACATCACATCACACTAATATTATAAATGCGAAAGTTTGGATGGATCGATGTATAGATGGATGGATGGATGGATGTTTCTTACCTCTTCACGCCAAAACTACTGAACGGATCGGGCTGAAATTGCACACAGGTTATTCTAATCCTGGAATCAAACATAGGCTAATTTTTATCCCATAAATCAGTTCCTATGGGGTAAAAATCATCTTTAAACGTTTCCATGGAAACAACGAGTGCAAAACCTCGGGCATAAACTAGTTTACAATATTAGTGTGATGCAGTGGAAATCTAAAGAGTAAAGATGAACCTTGGTTACAGGAGCAGAAATGCCAGTGAATAAACTATCCGTGCGAGGGCTTCTCCCCGATACGGACTACTACATGACCTACGATGGATCAACAACGGCGCCGGCTTGCTACGAGACCGTCACTTGGATCATTGTCAACAAGCCCATCTACATCACCAAGCAACAGGTATGAGTCTCTTTAGAGTCTTCAGCTTAGAAATAAACTAGGAACCCAAGAATGGCTTCGCTCACGTGGTAGTTTATGGATGGGTTAATATCTATAGCGATAACCTCATTAACGGAAAATTTTATAATAATATGAATTTTATTAAAAGGAACATTAAAAGGAAAATTTTATAATAATATGAATTTTTTTGTTCATTAACTATGTACGTAATTATTTTAGACTTAAATGTAGATTTATTGAAAGTTAATTTATGTTAAACTTATAAAATGTAAATCCGTTATTGGCTGTAGGTTAAACTATAAGTTAGTTATAAGTATTCTCTAAAGGCTGTGGATTTTGTAAAGTAATAAAAAAAAAAACAATTGAACCTCATTAACAATTCAATCATGCATAATTTTAGTCTGACATTTGTATTAAGTTTATATCAATTATATGTTAGTTTTATAAGTTTCATAATTTGCATGTAGTTATAGTATATTAGTATTATTATATAGGGTACCCCGGAAAGGGATGATTCTGGACCCGAGGGGATCAACTTGTGAGTATCGATTTTGGGAATTTCGAATATATGTACAATAGTAACATATTTTTTGCCAAACGTTGACCCCCTCGATGTCCAGAATCACCCCTTTTTGGCTTAGTGCACCCTTTCCGTGGCACCCTGTATATTCTCTGCCCATACGGATAAAACTTAAGCATAATGAAAGCTGACAAACCAAAGTTGTTTCGAGCTTCGTTATCGAATCGCATCTTTATCAGTATCGTTAAATAGTTTCCACCAATATTTATTTGGCTTTGTAATTCCTTTCTTCAAAATATGTATCTTGGATTCAAAAAATAATATTTTTTAGTTTTGTTACCTACCTATCTTGACTGTGAAAGATTTTTTGGAATACATTTTATTTGATTACTACATGAGCGAAGCCGTGAGATGCTAGTTGTAAATACAAACTTTCCGTAAAAAATAAAAAAAAACAGACTGACAGGGAAAACTGCAACAAAATCAAAAGGTTAAAGAGGAGTTAGCGAATAAACTAACAGAGAAAAAGGCAGTCGTGAGGAGACTTCGTTTTCTACTATACAGTATGAAACCTACAGAAATTTTAAAAACTGTTTTGTAATGAACAAACCGATAACTTTTATTTGATACTCCGCTCGGTGAGGTCCTTTGAAAATTATTCCTGCCCTTTTTGAACATTTTCAAAAAGTGTTACGCTACATACATTTCAGATGGATCGCTCTGCAATCTTTTGAGACAGGGGAGATGGGTAATTTTTCAAATTTTATTTCGAAAAGTATGAATTTCGAAATCACAATTAAGTAGTATGGAAAATTTTCTGTTTCAATTTGTTTTTTCGAGTCTGTGCACGAAATGTACTATTATTTTAATTTTCACGTTGAAACGCTGTAGTTGCTAAGATATTCAAGAGGGAAAAAAGGACAGACAACGCGAGACCATAAAGCTTTCGAAACCTATCTCGAAACCGTAAAAACTGATCACATAATGAAATGTTCAGATAACTTTTAAACTTTTTGCATAATGAAGCCAAAAATATCAAAGTATCCAACCAGTTTATTATTACGAAACAAAAACTTTTTCTTCGAAACAAAGTGGTTTCAAAATCTTTAACTAAACTCAGTAAACTAAGATTGTAATCATTAAAACAAATCGAATAAAGTTTTACATGCAACTGAGACGCAAGTATTATGTAAATTCCACAGAAACTTGGTTGTAAGTTGTAACAATCAATATGAGCAAAGCCTTGCAAGTTGAAGTTCACCCTATTTGCATTACACGCTTGCCATGTTGCATGCATGCTCGTAGAAAACAGGTTTTCATACCGGTAGGTCGGGTATGAAAACTAGACCTGTTTTCTTGTCTTCTTTTGTCACAGTAATATAATATTTTGATATTATAGAACCGGTACGTTTTCATACCTACGGGTATGAAAACTAAAACCTTCTTTTATCACGGTAATATAATGATAGTTTGATATCATAGACCACTGGTCTCCAATCAAAATATAGACCGGTGGTCTATGATATCAAACTATCGTTTAAATTTCCGTGATAAAAGAAGACAAGTAAAAAGGTTCTAGTTTTCATACCCGTTGGTTTGGTATGAAAACTAGAGCTGTTTTCGTGTCTTCTTTTGTCACAGTAATTTAATATTTTGATATCATAGACCACCATCGGTCTATATTTTGATTTGAGACCGGTGGTAGTCAAAATGTGGATATCAAAATTTTATATTACTGTGACAAAAGAAGCCGAGAAAATAGGTTCTAGTTTTCATAGCCGTAGGTACCGTACCGGCCTACGGGTATGAATATTTTTAATCCACAGCCCCCAAGACATAATAATCATTGTTGATCTTTTGTTGTTAACAACTCTTAAATCGGTATCAGAGTTGGATAAACCCTATTACTTTAGTAAGCTAAACACTTTTTGCTTTAAAAACCACAGTAAAACTGGACGAACATTTATTGTACTTTAGCAAGGTTCCGTCGCATTCTGATCGCGCACTGTTTTTATAATTTTAAGACAACAAGAAACAACAACAAAAACACCAGCCTATGTACATACAGCAGTCTACTGCTGGACCTAGGCCTCCATTAGCGGTTAGGGGTCTTATTTGCTCTTACTTGGGCACAAAGTATTTAGTTCGGCTTCCCATCTCATAGAATTTTAAACACTTGAACTATAACTAATTTACATTAAACCAACCTGTTTTCTGTGAAAATTCACGCGTGCTTTTCGAGTTCGGCAGACATAAAAATAATGGAACCCCATCATTACTTGTCACGGTAAATCTTTTTGGTTTTTATTCTCTTCACGGTCATATATTACGGGAATCAGGTGAAATTGTCGTCCCTTATAATTTTCTTGGGCCCGACAAATCGTTTCTATTTTTGTAAAGATTTGTGTCGTAAGTAATTTCTGTCTGGACACGCTGGTATATAATATAATATATTTTTAGCATAGAGTTGAATGTTTATGAACAGAGGCAAGTTAAGGAAGCAGAAAACACATCCAGTGGTGCTGTTTCCCCGTTCGTCCGTGGTTGAGGCCAGCGTAATAACATTTTCATTTGTGCTCACGCTACAATAAACAACTCACGTCCCTCGCCTTTAGACAAAGACTCCGCCGTGAATTATGTACGTGTTAAAAGTAAACTGAAAGTGCCGCGTTGTGTGGCTGTTATTATAAATCATTGTTTATGTTTTCCGTTTGTGTTGGTGGCGAAATTAAGTGGTAGTGAAACTGCTTGCAATCTCCCGAGACGGCAGACCCAGTGGTGGACTACGCCTGAAGCGCAATTTACTATGCGACTTCGCGCTTTAAGTTGTATGCAAATAGGGCACGTATGGCTGATACGGTGCTGTCAGCCTTGTTACGAGATTGCGGAGCTCCCACTGGTATATAAAAATGAATTTAAAATGGTCTCGCTGTTTTGCGCAGGACGTAAAACGCGCAGTTTTTACGGTACTTGTTAAAGTTAACAGAAAAATCAATGCGAAGTCTGTGTCTGCGAGTATAATCGTAATGAAATAGTTTAATACAGCGTAAACATCGATGAGAATGAGATAGTCGCAGTGGCGTGCGCGGAGCCCGTTAATCCGCCTGATACGGCTGAGCCCACAGCCTGCACCACACCACTACACATGTACGAGCGTGTGCCGACACGAACACGTGGAACGAAGAAATTTCAATTTACCTGAAATCGCTCTCCACCCCATAGTTGCTTACAACGTTATAATGAAAGCGGAGCATGCTCTTATAGGGGTAACGCCGCATACATTTGCAAAGTTAGTTGCCTAACCAAGAATCATTTTGCAACATACAATGTAACTTAATCTGCATTGGTACCAATTATAATAGAGTTTGGGCTAATTATGTTCAGAAACATGTTCTAAAACAATTTTAGATTTATCGTATATCGCAGTCTCATATTCATTCGAACATGGACATAATAAATAATATTTTTAAAAATTAGTTGCCTTCTAATGAAAAGTCTCTCTGGATTTGGACTGGATGACCGGCGAAGGTTGCGGGTTCGATTCCTGGCTCCGGACTAATGTTTGTACGATCTGCAGATATTTTTTCAGAGTGTTCTGGATTTTTCTATGTATAATAAAAAATATCTATATACATATATACAGGGCGTCCCACGGGTATGCCACATGAAGGGAAAGTACCTTGAATATTGTAGATGGAACATTTTACTAAAAGAAGACATTATTTGAATATAAAAAACAATGTAAACTGCATTCATAGATTTTTAAATAATTACATGGTTGAACCTTGAATCGAACCCGTTACACGAGAAAAACAATCATCCTGTAGCTTTACCATACCGATCGAAAGGCTTCATCATAAGGATTGTTTTTTGCTAAATAACAATGCTGTGTGAATTGTCCAGCATTATTATTATTTAAAGTCAAAATAGTATAAAACATAATATCGAGTTGAACGACTACCTTCCAAACTCTTTGAAACCTATTAGTAATTCATCTGCTACGGCGTAGCGATCGTAGAGCTTCTACCGCGTAGCAGCGTAGCGCCGTAGCACGTAGCTACGCCAGCTGCTTGCAAAACCTAAACCTATTTGTACAGTTTCACTACGCAAACTTAGGTTCTGCGCAAACGGGCCACTTAGGCTGCATGTGATCAGCGCTGGTTGCGCCTTGGTCTCAAGTGCGCAACAAGCCGCATTTAGTACTATGATGTCCGTAAAATCGAATTGGCTACAATTGCCCCACTACGCTGTCAAAAGCTTTGGCTTCAATATGGCGTATTCGCTATTTTCCCCCATTCACAACAAAATGGACATGAATTCGGCTATGCATCTCAAATTTTATTAGTGCGAGTTCAACGTACGTTGTATAATGCAGCTTGAATTACTTATAGTCCGGCATAGGACATGTATCGGCACATAATCACCCGAAGCTGACCATGTGAAAATACCATCTGTCTACGAAATACGGGTGTTACGCTATTGCGTCGCATCGTCGGAGCCGATCAGATGCCAGTGACGTCATCAATACCTTCAAGCCTTAAAGTTTATTCTGTTCGGACACAGTAGTGTAGTCCCAATTAAGCTGAATCTGCGTCGGTAAATGTGAACTTAGACCCTTAAACTCCGTTCAAGAATGCAGTTCTAAGTGTAGCTTTTCTGTGGCAGTTGCACGGGCTCCGTCGACTGATGCAAGGCGACGCGCGGCATCCCAAGGCGCCCCTCGGGAACAACTTCCGACCGCCGCAGCCGTTGCACCACCGCGCGGTGCGAACCAACATCGACTTTGACCTGAGCAAGGTAATTTCAACCTTATTAGAGATGTTAGTTGAAGAAAAGTAGAGGGGTTTTCGTTTGTAAATAATTTCTTTGTTCTATGGTTGCTTACTTTGCAGTTACTGCCAGAAACGCTTGGGGGGAATGATATTCGGTCTGAATTATATCACCTGTAGGTAAACTTTTAGGACATAGTTTAACTTTTCTTTTTCTGTCCATAGTATCCCGGAAAAACTTGCCCCAGCATGCAGAGGGAAATGCATTACAAAGGTAATATTATCAATCAGTACTTTGTACAAGGTGCCACGATATAGGTGTATTAAGACGAAATCGGTGATTCTGGATCCTGAGGGGGCCAGAACTGACTCGGGATCCAGAATAACCACGATTCTACGATTCTTCAAATTTCGAGTGTAACTTTTTACTAGTTTTAAATGTACATAAAAAATATTCGATTTCTTTGAGTCTTGAATAACCCTTTCGGCTTACTATAGCCAATACTTGCCAGTACCTGTAACATCCGTTCAATTACAATTGCTTGGGGCTAGATGATGCTGTGTAGATTGTCCGGCATTATTTATAGTTTAATTATATTTTATTTATTATAAGAACATTTTTTTTATTTTCCTGTATTATATTAAAAGTGCCTCTTTTTGATTACAGCCAAAACTTGGACACAATATTAACTTCCACGCGACGACGATGACGACGGTAGGCATTCTTTTTTTTTTTAATGTAACTTAGCAGCTATTGTAGGAAAATGTTCTATATAATAATAATGTAAATAATTTTGTACATAAGTACTATGAATAACTTGCTTATGGTAATCTGGAGCTATTATATACTAAGCTAGACTCTTGTAAAATACTTGTAGCTGTACTATCTATAATCTTTTACATAAATGTACCTAACCCTTTAGTTATTAAGACGAATATCATACTAACATAGGAATTGTAGGTAACCAACAGTTTGATAACATACATAGATATTTTCGGATAGATGTTTGAACCACGCCGTAAGCTTTTAGAACTAAAATTTAAAGTTATTCTAAAATATATGTATGTCAATGAAAGTATTAAAAATATGTATAATTTCTAAAATGTAGATGTAAGTAGTCCAAAAGTTATCGAAATTATAATTATGTCAATATCAGATATACCAAACTAGATATATAAGATACCTAGGTGTTTAGTAATTATCAACCATATCAATGTACACGTACTTATCTAAAATATATCATACTTATACCAAATTAATGGTCTAATTGTAGTACTGTTGGCATGTGCTTAAAATATACCTAATACTAAGTAAAGTCTTCAGCAATAGGAAATGGCTTCATTTTACGAACTTGAGTGTAAACTTTGTTGTATCATGCCAAGCTTTTGTGAAAAATCTGTTAGAAACGTAAAAAAATAATAAAGGATTCAAACTCCATCTTTTTTTTTGAAATTTCATTACATTTACCAACATTTTTGTAGGTATAACTCTAATCTACTCATAACATGTAATATGTTATTTGCATCTTCATCATCATCATCATTGTCGCCTTGTATAACCCACTGTATATATAGTGGGGTGATACCAGGCGGGTACCTGGGTATAAGCCTCCTTTCGCTTTTGTCAATTTTTTCTGTCTTGTGCTACTGCGAGGAAGCACTCCAGGAAGCAACTCCGATGATATCGTCAGCCCTTTGCGCATCTCAACAAAAATAAAAAATAACGCACGTACGTTTTGTGCATCCATAATAAACGAAAACAACATTATGAATAAATAGGCAGCCAGCTAGTCCATTCATCAAATTTTAAAACAATCGTCTACTAGAATATTCAAGGATGGTTTTAGTATCAAGCTTCTAAAATTACAGAGTAAAAGATGAAAACATAAAATAGATTCTAAGTCTAAAATACACGGTCGTTTTGCTCATAAGACATACTGCTCATAGGTCGCTGTGCTAATACGATTTGCTGCTATTAAGTCCATTTGCTTATAGGACATTGTAAGACACAGGGGACTTATTGAAATAATGTACCTATATGTTTCGCTACCTTTCGTAGATGGCAATGATGATGATAAAGCGCCTTTATCATGTTTCTTAACAGAATCCACCCGTCAGCAGAAGTTTAAAATGTTACCTCACCCTTACTTCTCACACGGGTCTTGCTTGTATGACCCCAGCTTTACCCTTCTTACTCAGAACCGTCTGTTTTAGTGTTTTTCCAGTCTCGTGTTTGAATAAAAAGCTCATTTGAATTCTATGAGAATCGAAATTGCTCGCCTTTTCGCTGTAGTAACTTAATTTAATCGACTTCCGTCACAATGTCTTTTACCTTTAGATTAGGAACTGGCAATAATGTCGATGGAATGGGAAATTACCAAAGTAACGCGCATTAGCAATCCAGGTATTATAAAAAAAAGAAAATACGTTTTATAAGATGATAAAGTTACGTCATGCGATCTTCTTATTTCATGAAGGAAATATTTGGTTTTAACTTCGAAAACCTTAATCGATGGGTTATAAGTATATTATTTGATTTAAGATAATTATGATGAGGAATGAAACGGAAAAACAATAAACAGCTTTTCCTAGCCTTCCAAGAATTTTCCGCAGTTTTACACAAGAGTGATCACGTACTCGCTAGAGAAGTTAAGGACACAACCTACAGCTATTCAGAAAACTTTGCACCCGTATGTGCATCGCTAAGCAATACCGCGCAACGATTGCTAACAGAGCGAATCCCGTTTACATGTGTTGCACTGCGTTTTACAGTTCGGATTGTCTTGTAAAACATTGTTTTGTAAAACAAGAGATATGATGAAAACTCATTGTGAATGTAAGCGGGTTAACTACGAACAGAAGGATGAAAACTGGTTGAGCTTTATGCGAAACATTACATTTCGCGAATTTTTTTGTTTTATTTCTGTCACTAAGGTATTTTTAATATATCCAATATTCAGAGAATCCTGACATGTAAAACCTTTTAGGTATAATTGGTTGGTAGATATGAACGTCCAGTTGGTTTAAATGTAATTAGTGAAATCAAACGTTATATTATATTATAGTGGTCGAAGCGTGCCGACAAAAATAACTTGGCTTTATATAAGCCACATTGTCGAAAATTTATCACTGCATCACAGCTCTCATTCTAAAGCGATGATTATGAATGGATTATTAATTTTCAATGAGCTCAGTTGTGTAAATCCATTAGAGCCGCCAGTCGGAAACTTTTAAAATAAATTTTAGCCGCTGCTTTCTCATTCATTCGAGGAATCTAATGAATGAAAGCATATTCTGATGATCTCCCTATGTAGCGAACAGGAAACGAGTTCTTATTATCTGCTGCATAATTTTTGGATATATTTTACTAGCACTCCTTGGCTACTTGGTTTCTTAAGGTCCTATAGCTTCAGATCATTTTGTCAACCGGGAAATAGTTATTTGTTCAACAAGTGGGCAAAATGATTTTTTTATTGATCGTGCCGATACTAAATCCCCAGCTAGCGAAGCAGTCTAGAATAGAGTCACGAGCGTAGCGAGTGGCTCTAAAGTAGGTTGCTGAGGTAGCAAGAGATTTAAAAGGCACGAAATTTAAAATATTTTCTCTTTAGTTAAACATGAAACTTACCCTAGAGCCACTCGCTACGCTTGTGACTCTATTCTAGACTGCTACGCTGGCTCGGGATTTAATATCTGCACGTTCAACAAAAAATATTTTTGCCCACTTGTTGAACAAATAACTGTTATTCCACATGTGAGAAAAACCGATTTTGCTCACTGTTTTTGAGCAGCAAAGTCACCTTTTTCTAGCGAGAGTGGTGAAAATATTATTGTCCTAACCTGCGTCATAACCAATCAATTGAATATTTGCCCACTCACTTGCTATCCAAAGAAAATATTATCCATTCCCAAGTAAAACCAATCCGCGCACACATAAATCACGAGAAGTGGATTGTTTGCAGTCTGCTAAACAGCGGGTGAGAGAGACTCGAGTGTGTGACGAGGGCCTTCGTTGTACTCAGAATATTTACTTGATATTCAAAGAATGACATGATTTGACGGGGAGTCGTTTCACTTGAAGCAGTTGGATACTATAAATATTCATACGTTAAGATGCCAGTTTTTGCCGTTTTCAAAGTGTGCGAGTTTGAGGATGGCTGTTGTGGGGTATAATATTGTAGGTCGCATTGACTTTGAAAAAATATTCATTTAGGGATATGTGAAGCTGCTAAGCTTTGCTGCCGAACATTTACTCAATTGCAACTCAGATTTAAGCACGTCTCAAGTCGAGATTTTTTGTCAGTTTTCAAGAGACTTGACTTGCCTAAATCTAAGTTGTGCATTCGGGGGTTAATTCTCAAACACAGTAAATAAGATCAGTTTGATAGAAAATCATACCTAAATTTGTTAAAATAAGGTACCTACGTAGCTTCTGTAGAACAGCTCTAGTGCAAAAGTACCCTCAGGGAAGTTGCCTCCTACGCATTCGGAGGTTGAAACGTCGCCTTAGGCTGCTTCAGTAACCTATTGATAGAACGACTCACACACTTAGCATTATTGGGTTGGCTATTTATTGTGCACCAACCTGTAAAGTGGAAATGAACATTCTACGTAACAATTGTAAAAATAGGACCGTTTTCCACCCCGAAGGGAAGAAAACGATTATTTCAGGTCTTGCCGAGGCTTGACCTTTCGGAGATCACCTATACCTTCTTAGCTATACACATATGCTACCTACTTACCTTTCTTCGTCTCTATGGGTTCCGCGCGTCATCCGCGAGATGCGGGGCGCGCGGGGGGGAGCGGCGTTGACAGGTGCGGGAACGGAAGACCGCGCTTCATCAGTACGTCCCAGAAAGCCGGCAAGGACTTGCTCAGGTCAAGCCTCGGCAAGACCTGAAATAATCGTTTTCTTCCCTTCGGGGTGGAAAACGGTCCTATTTCAGTGTATTGCCTTCGGCTTGACCTTTCGGAGACGTGTTTATCATCTGCCGGCGCTCCCCAAGCGTACTGTGACTAAGGGGAAACTTATCAACTCACTGCTGTCGATAAGTACCTATATATATTGGGATCGAAAGAAAAGCCCAATATGTTTATCAAATAAGAAATATATTCTCTTAAGAGCACCTTTGCAAAGGAAATAACATAACTAGACACTTCTAAATTAATCACGTTTCTTAAAAGTAAAACAATAGCCAGACTCCAAACTCTTAGAGTCAAAAAAAGTATGATCAGTTCCAAACAAAACGTTACAAGTAAAATGATAATTACTCTACTACCTCAAAGGTCACATTGCCACCGAGAAAGAATTATTTAGCAAATTAGAATTACCGGCTTGCGACCGTTCCACCGGTTTACAATAATGTTTGAGAAAGTTCCGTGAGCTTCTCCAATTCCCCCGCGCCAGAATATTATCTAAGGGAACATTGTTTTTAAAATCATTCGAGGCTACTGCTGATCTAATTGATCCAGGACTACAATTTTCAATCAGTTTTAAGCCAGCCTGCAATTACCGATCTAGATGCCGCCTTCACCTCTCCTCGAGTAGAAATAAAAAGGTTAAAAAGACCCTTTTTTTTGCTTTCTTCCTCGAAGCCGATAGTTCGATTAAACACCTGGTTCAACTCACTAAGGTAAGCGCCGTATTTCCAGAACAAGTCAAGTGCCAACCTGATTGACGGTACTTTATACCTACCACTATATTTGGAACAGAACCTTGGCCAAAACGTAATGGAAGATTCCATCATTTCACAATGCTGCTCATCAATATCTGAGAGAGTTAAGTCATGAATACGTCGCCCTGACGCTACTAAAAGCATAAACGCTACATGCCTCGAAACCTGAAAAATGCTGTCCCTAGCCGGGACATGCGCACGTAACCACTGTAAAAGATCTTGGACGTCCCAAATCTGAGATTTAGGATTCGAAGAGACGCATTTATTTAAGTTTATTGCTGACTTGTGAACTAAGATTGTAGGATACGCCAAGTTTTTAGATCGCGTTAAAAAACCTAAGTAAGAAACCACCGCCTGTGGTTAAGGTTTACTTGGCTCTATACCTTTTACCTTGCACCAAGAAACCCACTGCTTCCCTGCCGAAGCATAAGTGCGCCAGGTGGAGTCTCTCCATGCGGACTGTAAGAGCATAATGTCTTCTGGGTCTAAGCCTTCAACTAACTTACTCCCCCCCGTACTCTCCAAACCTCTAAACAGAGATACTCCAATTGTGGCGGAGGGCGATTGACCGCCAAGTCTATCAGACAGTCCTTCAAGTTGCGAATTTGGAACAGAGCTTCCAGAGCCCGTCGTTTTAAGTCGCTTCTCCAAAACACTCCCTCCCATCGAGGAACTACAAGAAGGAAGATCCCTGACGATTCGTTGAGGTGATGAAGAACTCTGGGAATTAAAGGCGGTGGTGGAAATACCCACGCTAGAGAGTATTGCCACTGACGGCTGAAAGCGTTGATAAATAAGGCATTCACATCCCGCGCTTCTATGGTCACATATGAACAATCTTTGACTGACTTGTGGAAAACAGATCCACTTGAGGTATGCCCCACTTGCGAGAAATCCTTAGCAGAATGTCCTCCTGGAGATGCCAATCTGGAAGTATGTTCCCTCGTGACTACAGTCAGAGATGGTGTTGTAACGGCCGGGGAGGTCAAAGGCATGAAGAGATACACCCAGATCGCCTGCCAATTCCCACAACTTTCTGGTCGCTTCAATCAGGACAACTGAGCGAGTTCCCCCTTGGTTTCTCAAGTATGAAACAACCGTTTTGTTGTCGAACTGTACCATTACCGATCTGCCTCGAACTGTCTCCTGGCAAATTGACAGAGCGATGAGCACCGCGTACATCTCCTTCCTGTTTATGTGCCACCCTAACTGGTTCCCTGTCCAAAGACCCGAGAGAAACTGATCGCCTATTTGTACACCCCAACCCTGGTCGGATGCGTCTGTGGATACGAAGACTGTTGGGTTTGGCACAAAAAATAATTCCTGGCACCCTGATATTTTTGGTCAACCACTGGCAATCCAACAGAGCTGACGAAGGTGTAGCGCCTCCTGACTTCGGATGATCGCGAGAAAGCTGTCGACTGACTCTTTGAATACGTCTGGTGTTCATTCGACCCATAGGAGTTACTAGGATGCAAAGCCTAGCCTGCCTAGCAGAGCTGTGCCTGATCCCCATGACCATTGACCTGTTTCCAGTACTTCTCTCAGATACTTTGTCAGACGAGCTACCTTCGCGTCCGGTAACCTCGTTTGATTTATATCCGTGTTCCAAATAATGCCCAGGAATTCTATCTCCTGCGTCGGCTTTAGAACTGACTTCTGCATGTTCACACACCAACCTAGCTGCTGTAGAAGATCTACGGCCAATTTTAACTGAATCTTTAAAATTACCAGACTCTGATGGGCGAAGAGAAAATCGTCTAAATAAACAAGAACTCTTAATCCTCTTTCTCTCAAAATGCTCGCTACCCACTTGCTGACACGAGAAAATGCTTGTGGGGCCAGTGCCCCACAAGCATTGCACACAAGCATTTGCAGTGAAAGGCCGAATGGTAGAGAGGTCATCTGGAAAAGTTTCCTTTTGGAACGGAATAACAGATATCTTCGATGGCTTTCCCTTATTGGAATGTAAAAATACGCCTGGCTGAAATCTAACTTGCCTAGATAGTCGCCGTTTGCAGAAACTGAGGCACTTGTTGCTGGTTGATTCATCTGAACTTCTGAGGATCGAGATAAGCGTTCCAGCAACGAAGATCAAATACCTGCCTGACTTTTCCATTTGGCTTTGGAATAAGAAACATCTTTGGTAGGAAGCCGGTAGAGCTTTTTGATCTTTCCACAACCGCTGCTGCTAAAAGACCTTTTAGTTCTTTGGTCATGGCCCTTGCAGTTTTTGTCGTAAACCGGGATTTCCTCAGTAGAGAAATGGACGGCGGCTTTGTTACAAACGGTATCACATAGCCTGTTATTACCTTTAAGATAGGTTTTGGGGCCCCTAAATCCAACCACTGCGAAGCAAAATTCGTTAGTTGGCCCTCGCGAAAACCGTCAACACTTACGGTAACCTTAAGATTTTCTGCCGGCACCTTGGCCGCGCTGCCTGCCTGTGTGCTTAAACTGGCCAGGACGAGAGTTAGGCGTATTTGACGAGTTCTTCCCCTGAGCCCTCGATGGTTTTTGTCGACGAAAGGAAGTTCCTCGCTTGGACTCATTCGCCGGAACTGCTGGTCTACGAAAAAGTGTTCCTGCGCATCTGTCTCTTTCGATCCCCACCGTGGAAAATACGGTCCACCCCGCCATTCTCCTTCACAAAGGTCGAGAACCTTTGTTCATCAAAAATGTGAGACTCAGATGGTGGGATCTGCAGCAAAGCTGCGTTCAGTATATCATTACGTGTATTGAGAGTCTTTCGTCTGCAATTCAAAAACCTCAGCTCTATGAGCACAAACAAATTGCAGTAGGTTGTCTGAGAGTTTTCTGAACTGGGAATTTTCCCCTAAAATCTTTATAATATGATCAGCGGCTTTTGGAAAATCTTTTGCCTTTAAGTTTTCGGATAAAGCCTTGCGTTGCATGAAGAGGCCGTGTGTTACTGTGCCCAGTACCCCATCTAACTTAGGAAGCCATCCCGATGACTGCACGAATGCATTGAGCTCAGTATTATAACTCTTAGCGCACTGAAGACTGGAGATGCCTGCAGCAACCTTTCAACCTCCTTGTAACGGATCCGTCTCCCCCGTCCATGCCCAAGCGTTGGCAACCTATGCCCTCCTTCTTAAATTGGGCCGTAGGTTCAGGGACTAGCGGATCTGCCTCCTTAACTTGGGGCGTAACCGTAACCGTCCATGAGCGGACTCATTGAGGCTTTCCATGATGAACTATCGAAAGACTTATCCGATTCATCGTCCGCTGATCTCGTTTCAGGGACAGATTGGCGCTCAATCTTTTCTATGAGTATAGAGAACATGCTTTCCATCTTCTTTTCAAGAGTCTCGTATCTATAATCAGGACGGGGCCTCTTATTACGGTAATGCTCGCTACCGTTTGATTAGGTACTCCTTCTTTTCCGGCCGGTCCCTTCAGACTCTGGTAGTGTACCAGCCAAAATTCTATCTGCCTCTGATCGTGTATACATCGGAGGCCGTAAAACTTTTACAGACTGCTTGAACAACTCAGTGCGAGCTGCGGACCCTCGGATCCGGTTTGCCACTGCAGGTGGGCTTAATAGGAGAGCCCGAGAGAACGCCCAGTCTAGCAATTTTCGACGCATATCCCTATAACCCTTCTCTGATAGGTGGTCCGCTTCTGGGTTGAAAGCTAGGGCCAAGCCCACGGTTGGAAGGGCAAACACCAGCTTATTAAGAACTCTGCTGTCTAATTCCTGGCCAAAAACCTCTTCTTTAACCAAATTTGCCACTTCCCACTGGGTCCATCCTTCTGGAAGATGTGCTTGAGCCAGTAGCTTTATTCGCTCCAAAATTATCCCCTCTTGTTCTGATTTAGCCTTCTCCTCCAAAGGTTCACCAAGGGTTACAAAACCTTCACCTTGAGCCATCTTAAAGAAGAAAAGCATGCTGTAAGCTCACAGCTAAAGCATACCCAACATGCGCAGGCATTGTTAGCAAAGCAATAAAGAAAAGGTGAGGTTCAGAAGCTTTGACATTGACAATCACGTTAACGTGAGATATTAGGCTCTTGGAGATTTGCTGCGTAAAATAATCTTGTTTGAGAGTTATGATACGGCATGCAATGCTCAAATTTTGAGAAGTCCGTTCTAAAAACGAGCGCCACCGCTCGAAACCTTGAGCCGCGCGGCTGACACATCGAGCCGCGCGGCTGTCATATCGAGCTGCGCGGCTGAAACATCGAGCCGCGCGGCTCGATTTTCGAGACGCACGCGGCTCAACTTCTGAGCCGTGCGGCTCGATTTTTGAGACGCACGCGGCTCAACTTCTGCGCCGTGCGGCTCGATTTTCGAGACGCACGCGGCTCAACTTTTGAGCCGTCAGGCTGAACTCTTTGAGACGCCAACCGCTCAAGATCTGAACAGAATTCACAAATCTGGACTAGCGGAAGAAGCCGAGTGATGAAATCGACAGCGGCTTTATATGGGATAGCAATTTAGCCACCAAAGTAATGATAGTGGCAGAGGCCGACAGATCAAAATACTTATAATTGGTTACACTTATCAATATCTGAAAGTATCACGGAAGTGGTGAATGACCGACAACCAAGGAGAAAATAATAAATACCATACGCCAGTGGTATCTATTTCTACCTGAAAAACCCACATATAGAGACAAATATCACATTAAAACAAGCACTTACCGCTATTATAAAAGCAATCCAAAATCACTTGTTCTATGACTACAAGGTATATAATAATAACACTTTGAAACTAAAGAAATAAACGCTTCAACAGCGTTGCATAAATCTATAGAATAGCACGTGTGTACAAACTAGAAAATACAAGCGTACTGATGAAGCGCGGTCTTCCGTTCCCGCACCTGTCAACGCCGCTCCCCCCCGCGCGCCCCGCATCTCGCGGATGACGCGCGGAACCCATAGAGACGAAGAAAGGTAAGTAGGTAGCATATGTGTATAGCTAAGAAGGTATAGGTGATCTCCGAAAGGTCAAGCCGAAGGCAATACACTGAAATAACTGTTTGTACTCGTATAAACCAGTGCCTGTTTCGCATGAGTACCATGCTGACACGTCACTCGACGTAGTCGTCATGTAGTAGTCAGGTGCATCAGTCAACGTAAACAAGTCAGAGTAAACGAACAATAAAATAACATGAAAACTGTTTTCCAATTATGAAATTGAAACGCAACATTTTCGATACAAAACTTTACGGAACAAAACTTTTAACAAGAGTTGCAACATATAACGGTGAGCAATTCTAGTTTTATGCAAATTTGTTCGGTACCTACTCGAGTTTCCAACTTCGATATGACCCAAACTACTTTATCAAAAATTTATGTACACTGTGCCACGTAATACTTGAACTAAGCCAAAAGGGCGCCAACGGGACCAATAATTTGTGGTAGGTATAAATACGATTTTTATTTAAATTATGTTTTGAAAAACATACCACTACTTGACTATTTTGCACATTTACTAAAAATGTTTCGTTGTAGATATCACAATCACTGGGCTTAAAAAGCAACCCAAAAGCGAACTCGAGTTGGGAAAAGTTATTCAAAACATTATCGCCAGGAACTCCAAACTTATATTTTGCTCTTTGACAATGTATTGAGAAACTTCTCGAATATTTTGAACAAATAAATTGTCAAGTGTCGGGTTATGTATGGCAAAATACACAACAGGAAAAGATATAATAAACTTTGGGTGGAGTACTAACATATACATACATTTCCAGATGTTAGTAAGTATTGGTTCGGTTACATTATGGTCGAATGACCCTATCCTGCTAATATCCTACTAATATTATAAAGCCGAAAGTTTGTGAAATCTGAATTTTTGTTACCTAGGATCTCCAAAACTACTGAACAGATCAAGATGAAATTTGGCGTACGTCTAGAGCAAAGTCTAACTTAGATTGGCTACTTATTATTCCAAAATTACGCGTGCGAAGCCGCGGGCAGAAGCTAGAAAATAAATAAGTAATGGTGGACGATTAAATTTGTGTGGGATGACGACCTGCGAAAGACTGCGGGCAGATGCTGGATGCGGCAAGCTGAAGACAGGGCTCATTAGGAAAGGCATAGGCCTTTTCTAGCCATCAGCCTATGTAAGTCCACTGGCATAGGCCCAACAGTGGACTTACATAGGCTGATGATAATGATGATTCAATTTTACTTACCAAAGAAAGTTAAATCTATTTTATTTTGTTTGGTATTATAGTACGTATTATGGAGGAATTCGCCAGCATCAGATAAAGATACCTACCAGTGAATCCACCATTAGCTTGGCCCTCTGCCCGTTCGCCAATGAAAAACAGAAAATTTCCTAAATGGAGAACTGCCAAGAATGTTGTCTTCACTCACAAAAAATATTATAAAAGAAATCTGCTCCCAACCCTTACTAACTCTTTATTTGCACGGCAATCCCTTGTGGGCAAAGTTAAAAACAGTTTTCAACGGCCGACGCGTTTGAATAAGTTTCATTGAAGTTTTATCGAAGTTTGTAACCTTTGGATCGGCTTGATATATGCATACCTTCAGCATCTGTAGCCAACAGGGCCGTGGCTAAAGTTAGTCTACTCGTAAATTATTCAACCCTCTCCGCTACACTCTGTCGCAGCCGACTGTTGTTCCAACATTTGACACGTGTTTGCTACTTATTTGGTACCAATAACTTGTTACATTTTTTCGAATGTGGGAAAAGCTATGATTTTAATTTGGAAGTTTTTTGTATTTATGGCGGAGTCGGGCACTCGTAGCGCTGCTACGAAAGCTTTGTTCGTAGGGGTGATTTTAAAAACCTTTGTATACCGGGCGGTTGTTAATCATGCCCTGAAATGAATAGGTCTTATTCTCTTATTTAAGAAGAAAATAAAAAGAATTATTCATTGTAGATGGTTACTCCGGACCGTGGGAAATGGCTCACTTGCTGTGTTCCTCTCGGTGGTGTGGTTGGTATTAGAACGACGCCACATAACTTTGCCCAGTCTTGCTCGTAAATATAGCACCTAACCCCATTATTGTTGTAAGAATGCAAACAGTATCCTTTAAAGCATGGTACGAGCTCTGTGAAATAGCTTCTTTTTGTGTGGTTTTCCTAACCTGGTATTTTGTGCTCGTATTTCTTGTGGCAAACAAGGGAAATATTCTAGATTGCTTTATAAATTCATTTCACTAACCCAAAAACATTTTTAGATTTCATTTAATGTTTAACGGATATTGATGTTGATGATTTTATACGATACGCTTGCGTCGCCTGGGCCCAAGCAGAGTTTCTGGTTCGTTTTCGATCAAACGCTTATCTTATGCAAGCGCATTAAGAGTTGGTTCTGCATGACAACGAAAACGAAACTTCGATTTTCTTTTTCCGAGTAGGCCTCCTATTTATATTATAAACTTCGCAAAAGCCTTCACGAAAAGTACCTACCTACTATTATCCGAACCGAGTATCTCCCGATAGGTACCCTATTCAGTAATATTCATTATGCAGTTGCAATAAAACTGATTAGATTTCCCTCGGCAGCAGAAGAGGTTCAAGTCTCCACGTGTGCTGGTTCCCACGCTCGCCGCAGACATGCGACGTTTATTAAGCTCTTCACCTTTTTGTTACCTGCCGAGAGATTTATTACTTTTAATTATTTTTCATTGTACGTACCTTAATTCGTCTTAGCGCGCATTAAATTATTTTGCTTATGGGCTATTATTTTTGCGTTGCGTCACGTCAATTATGCTAAAGTATTTTGCAAAATTTATATTCGATAAAGAAATGGGCATCAGACAATAAAATGCGTTTCTACCACACTTTTTTAAATTATTAATTGTAAAAATCTGTAATTTTATTAGGTACAGGAATATTATGTTTTAATGTTACCTAGTTAATTAATAATTGTAACAAACTGTGATTTGATTAGGTATTAGACTGATTTAAATGTTAAACTGTGATTGTAGGTATTAATAAACGTAAAATCTTTGATTACATAAGTACATATCTGTATTTTATATTATAATGCTTATGTTTTCTTTTTTTAGCTCTGTGATTTTATCGAAAAAGAAAAAAAAAGAAATAGGTAAAATCGGATTTTATTAAAAAGGTTAATGAATCGTTGCCTAGTCAATTTATGATTATAAAAATAATCAATAAGCGAATCCTTATAAATAAATAAAAACATGATTCTTATAGGTATTTTATTTTTGACGCAATGGGGATCAATGAACTTTTTAGTTCACTAATCCCCGTTACGAGCTCGCATCGGCGTCAACGGGGAATAGTGAACAAAAAGTTCACTTTTCCCCGTTGACGGGGATTGTCAACGGGGATTAGTGGAATAAGCCATTTTTTCTTCTGATCCCATTATTTGCGTATACCATACAATACCGTGGGGTACCGAGGCTCTTCGGGTTTTTAAAAAATTATCTGAGCGTCTCGTCGAAGCGACGCCTGACCCGAGAGCTGGTCAGTATCTTGCACAGCGTATCAGCATTGCCATACAGCGTGGCAATGCAGCCAGCGACTTGGGGACGCTTCCGACTGGTATTGATATGGATCAGTTGAGCTACCTGTAGATTGTTTGCATCAGTCTGCAGTTAGTTTAATTGTTAAAATTGCAAATACTATTTCTTATTTATTTCTACTATTTTATTGTAATTTCCTTTGTGAATAAAGGCTTCTGCCCTTATATTTCCATACCATATTATTATTCTATTGTACTTAATAAACCACTACTCAATTGCTACAGACAGTCTATCCACAATGCGATTTTATTTTAAATAAGTAGAATCAAAAAGCTTGCACTGGAAATATTGCAATGTAGCCACTTGGTCGAGTTACCCGCAACAATGAGCCACATGATATTTCAGATTGAATTGTGGTTAAACTTGCGCCGTAACAAAAGGTCCACCGGGAGCATCGTTTATTGTTCGTCGCATTTTAATGAACTCTACTGTAGCGATGAATACCGATGAAGGGTCTCTAGACAACAAGGGGAGCTGGCGATGATACTCTTACATCAATAGAAGGCGCTTCTACGAGAAAAGTTTTGAAAAATAGACAATTAATTAGAACAATAAAGCAGAATCATTTTTAGTACCTATGTAATTAATAATGGGAATGGAAATATTATACGTAGTACAATAAAATATTGAAACAACCATTGAAATAGCACGTCGTCGCAATATGAATCAATAAAACAGAAACGTACGTAATAAAGGAGGACGTAGATCCCACCCGCTCTGTCTTCGAAGCGCGAATATTCAATTGTACAATAATGATATTAATATTAAAATCATAACCAGCACTTTATCACCGTCACCCGCCGTGCAAGGTAAATTTAAAATAGGCTAGGAGCGTGCAAGCCGCCGCCGCCCAAGCGCTGTTCCCTATATCTATGAGTCTACGGCACGCCCTGCTCGGATTTCCATACGGGCCATATAACCGCCGTAAATTAACTGAAACCACTACACAATATGGATTTTATAATAATAACTTATGTGCCACGAAATTTATACTATGCGGCTTTCCGATTTTAAAAGGTTATCTCGCTGAATAAGCACGTTGGTGACATGATGTATGTTATGTTACGCTGTTTTTGTTAGCACTGTGTTTTAGTATTTTGATGGATTTCATGTCTGCACTGAAAATGTGCCTATTATTTTATACAATAAAAAATAGTCTCAGTAGGTAGTGGCAGACTATTTTCTTATAATTCAGCAAAAATATCACATGGTTTATGAAAACGAAAAGACAAAAGTTGAAAAGATATTTGAACTTGACTACCGAGCACACAGCCTCGAATGAAGCCATCTGAGTGAGCTCAGACACGGGCCATTCAAAAGACGCTCTAAACGGAAGTATACGAGCCGTAAAATACGATTTCATGCATGCTCTGGCTTGTGTGAACAAATATACACGGTTGACAACGCACGACCTTTGCCAATAACCTTTACCTCAACTACATCGGATAAATACTCTTTGGGTTTCTACCATTGTTTTAAGATCAAAAACCTTTTCAAAACATTTTATGAAATTTGAGAGAACGCCCTTCCCCAAACCTTGCAAGGTAGATAAGTGTTACTTTTGCCTAACGAGCCAAAAGTTTAGGGTTATATTCGAAATGCTAACCAAAATCAAATGCTTATCCCGTTAGCAAATCAGTAGATAGTGATGTTAAAAAGAAAGTCACAAAATCTACTTACTAGAAAAATAAATCCGTCGTACCTTCATGACGGCGATATTATTTTACATTCAGTAATTACAGTAACTACCTGAAACATTATTTTGAACAGCTGCTAACTCTATCAATGCACAATTCAATTTTGCATAATTTGCACTAAAAGGAAACTCAATCGAGTTTGTTCGCCAGTTTAAAAAAGTAAAATGAACGCTCCTCGTGAATGAATTACATGCAGATTCATGAAGGGTACTCGGAGCAATCAGCCACACATATACGGTTGTCTCGTCCCTGGCGCCCCATCCCAGTCGTTCTGAATATTGCATTTAGTGCCACTATCTCCGCGACCCTCTTTTGCTGTAGTGTCCTTACTTGCGCATTTAGCGCAAATTGAGATGTACACTAAGGAGTGCTGAAACAAAAAACAGAACGGTATAAAAAAATATTTGCCTACGTATAATTATAATTGTAATCTCTACTTAACATTTGACGCCATCGGTTTCTACCACAAAAGGCCAAGCTAAAACTTCCTGTAAACCTAATACATTTTTAGAGTTTTTTTTCCAGTCGTTTTAACTACTACATAGTACTTTTTTTTTAATCATTTATTTACAAAGGGTTTGTTCGCTAAAGCGAATAAGGCACCCTTACAAAGTACTTTAAGATAGCGTTATATCCTATGTCCCGCAACTTTCTCGAAACTGCCTTTTCTAGATTAAAGGAGCAAAACAATTGTACAGAAACAAGCAAACAGCTACTGTAAACATTGAAAGCCTGAGCACCGGCGAGCGAGTACCTACTATGGAGCTAATATGTAACTCAAGAACAAAGTACCTCGTTTGCACCAAGACCAATAGAATAGTCGGACAGTGCATTAGTTAAATGGATCCGCTTACAGTATAGTTTCAGTATAAGTTACTCCACAAACCGAGAAACTTAGATTACTACAGTTGGAGATTGCAAGCCATGTCGGTTGCAGATGAAATGTCAATGCTGATGCCAAACTCGATTTTGACAGGCCAAAACAACCAAATTATCCAAATTGTTTATATTGGGTGAGGCACTAAAGGATTAGTACAGTAGCCCGCCCAATTAATTAAGTAACAGGTCAGTTTTAATCAACTTTTCTTGAGTTGTAATTTAAACCTTTACCAACGGGTTAGTGAATTTTTACACAAGGTTTCTCGTTGGCCTAAGAATCAGTCTTCAAGCATTTACGCAAACAATGGTAATTTATTTTCGAAAGACGATTCTTCACTTTTATTTTAATGATTTAAAATTTACCAACCTGTACTCTTTTCCATTTTCTTTCGTCTTCTTACTTTTAGAAGTAGAGCGGCATATGCAGCAAATTTTTCCTTTCAATCTGAATACTAAACTAAAAACAAAGCATAATGCAATTCGATACATTCTAATTAGAGCCAGGCTTTATAGTCTCAATTAACATTGTAACCTCAGCTTGTATGGTCAATTAAATGGAGTGATACCTTGCTTCCATTACTGGCTGCGTTGTTTACGTCCATTATCAGGCATGTTAATTTTGATGTTCGCATGTGTAGCTTTGCTACCTTTTGTTTGCTATCACCGGGTTCACCTGATACCTTCAGGGTTAAGTTTTTTGAAAGAATATAGACCGATTATTATTTATTATATTTTAGTCTTCCTGTAACTGACTGCCTAAATAGTTGTAGATAACGCAAATAATGATATAACTTCTGTAGCAAATAAACAGCCATTTAGGATTATCTAATAAAAGCACGCCCTTGCATAAAGATATAGCAAGGTACTTACGTGAAACTCGTTATTTACTACATTTGAAAATTTAAAGGATGCTCAGTGAAAGTAGTTGTTACCTATAAGTTTGTTCTGCACCCTGTGGTATCATATTCACTTAGTCAAGACAGGCTGGGGCTCACGCAGTCATGGTTTTCTTTTCAAACCTTCGAACTTCATATTATTTACTAGTTGTATATATGTGCGCGAGCTGCAAGCAGCTCGCGTCGGCTGTGTATATTGTTAGTTTTAAAATGTATTTCCCTTTTCGTAACCTACGTCTTTCATTTTATCGAAATCGATAACCAAGAGTGGGTTTTGCTATATAAAAATGTCAGCCATCTTGGATTTTGAAATGGACATCTTATTCGTAATCTACGAGTTCGAGTTTATCGAAAACGATACCCATATCAAATTCTTGGATTGGGGAGGGGGTTCAGGAGGGGCTGGGCGTGAGAGGTCACAGCACGGCTCGCTTCGCTCGCCGTGATGTTCCCGATGTGTGTGTCTCACACGCCCGCCGTCATAAAATTCCTAATCCTCACCCCCATGTTAGTCGAAAACGATACCCATTTCAGATTTTTTTATGAGGGAGGGGGATCCAGGAGCCTGGGGGCGAGGGGGGGGGGGTCACAGCACGGCTCGCTTCGCTCGCCTTGCTGTGTGACGTATTGCGGTTCGCTTCGCTCACCGCAATCCGACACACGCCTCCCGTCAGAAAATTCGTAATCCTCACACCCATGTTAGTCGAAAACGATGCCCATATCAAATTCTTGGATGGGGGAGGGGGTTCAGGGGGCGTGGGGGCTCACAGCACGGCTCGCTTCGCTCAATGCAATACGACCCCGCACGTGCTGCCACACAGCAAGGCTCGCTTCGCTCGCCTTGCTGTCTGACGTGAGTCGTATTGCGGTTCGCTTCGCTCACCGCAATCCGACACACGCCCGCCGTCATCAAATTCGTAATCCTCACCCCAATGTTAGTCGAAAATTATATCCATATCAGATTTTTTGATGGGGGAGGGGGTTCAGGGAGCATGGGGGCGTGGGGGGGTAACAGCACGGCTCGCTTCGCTTGCCGTGCTGTTTCTCCGTAGTTGCATTGCGGCTCGCTTCGCTCGCCGCAATGCTCCCCCGGGTTCAGGGGGAGGGGGTTCTGGGGGACAAGGGGGGGTCACAGCGCGGCTCGCTTCGCTCGCCTTGCTGTTCCCCGTAGTCGCAGTGCGACTCGCTTCGCTCGCCGCAATGCTCCACCCGAAAAAGTGGTCAAAATATAGGCTAAAAATGGCCAAATTTCAGTTTTTTTATAAAAAGGGGGGTCTAGAGGGGTTGGGGGCGAAAATTTTTTTTTGCAATCCAAATGGTGTTAAGCTCTTCACACGACTGTGAAAAAAAATGTCTTCTAGATTACTTCGTTTGGGAGATATCAAAAGGGGGGGTGAAAAAGGGGGCGGGAAGGGGGGTGATTTTTTTTTACTTTCAATTGGAGAAGAGACCTTCTATTTGATCCCGCAATCAGAACCCCTCTATCGCGACGGCATCTCGTAGCACTCTCAAAAGGGGGGGTCTTGGGGGGCAAGGGGGGGTGAAATTATTTTTGAAATCGAAATCGCTTGACCCCCTCTATACAACCCCCTTAAAATTATTGATCAGTATGACTCCGTTACGAAGCCCCCTTTGGGGGCGGGGGTCCTGGGGGGCAAATCTCAAAAAGTCGGAATTTTCCCTAGGTCTCCTTGACCCCCTCTATACATTTTCGCAAAAAAAAACATACCTCCCCCTCCACCATCAGGGAGAACAATTATGTCAGTCAGTCAGTGAGTGAGTGGTAATCGAGTCGAGCTATATAGTATTATAATTTGCATAAAAAATAGATAAAAAAGATACAATAGGTCGTATGAAAGTGTCTAATACTCTGCTTTTCCAGTGACATTTTCTCGTAAATTCCTGCGTAGGTCGTCGCTAAAAAGGTGCTTAGTCGAGTTATATGGCTTAAAACTAAAATTTTATAGAATAGATGTTGGTTTTCCATGTTCAGCGTGCCATGAAGCTAGCAGAATGCAATGCCACAGGTCGTGGTTTAACGCCGCTCTTTATTGTTACCTCCCCGTTTATGACACAATAAAGACGATACCGGCCACTACGCGTAATGAAATCTTGTGCTCAAATAATGGTTCAATACCGTAAGCGTTCCACCCCGGTGGAAGTAATGAACTCTATAATTTGTCATTTAAAAACGATTTCTAGATTAAGTTATTTTGATCTACTCTTTTCTCAAAATGGTAAAATATTCTGGTGGCTATAGATAAAGCGAGCAGAGAGCGAGCGAATGCAAACGAGTGAGATTCGTAATCAGTACGTTCGTTCCATTTTTCTTTGATGTACCGACAGCTACCGGAGTACGGCCGAAGGCGAACGAAGGCCCTCGTTTGGGCTCGCTTGCTTTCGCAATAACGACGTCCACACTGGTTCTTTCCCCTTCGTTCGTTAACCTTCGCTGGCTTTCGCTCGCTTGGTATGTACCCGGCATACGATGCAAAAAAAACATCCTAAAATTTTAGAAGCTCGTTAAAACGAAAATGGCATTACGTACCGTACTTAAAGTATTTAAAACCTAGAAAGTAGGTACAAACCTATAACATGCCTACATATACATAGATTCGTTTGCGATATCTAGACAGGAACAGCATTGATTGCATTTCCTAAGCAGAGGTAAACAGTCTTTGTGTCGCCCGCATGAATCTGTGGCTATGGATGCCGATCTAACGTTCAGGATCTCTGTGACGTCACAACGTACCTATGCCATGAGTAGGAATGGATTGGATAGGTATTTATTTATCAATAGCTGTTACCCGCAACTTCGTAAGTGTGGTAGGTAGGGTGCTCATATTCGCAATAATGCATAATTTTTATCTAATGACCTCGATAACTTCGCGCGCTGATGATGATGACCTCGATAGCTATAGCTTGTTGATCTTGCAAAATCTCAACAACTGTTTTTATTTACTTATATCGTCCACTTGCGACGACAGTGTGACATCTCGAAATATACGAATTTTTTTTTTACTGATATTCTGAATCGCGATCTCTCGTTCTATTATCTACAAAAACGGGATATTTTTTACTACAAAAACAACAGAGTTATTGAGAGAAAGAGACAACCTGTCACTATATAGCGCTGTCTCGTTTGGTGATCTAGTTGGCTTCAACACAGTGACAGTTCAGTAGTCACCTGGTCTTTGAGGTTTGAAGTGCTCTCGGTTTTCATGAAGAACGTGACATCACGAGGATACCACGATTTAGTTGATAATGGTAAGTCTCTTTTAAAAATTTTCTTTTTTCGACAATGTGGCACGTCATTTTTATCACAATGTTCTTGTAAAACATAAAGCGAAGCTAACGAGACATGTTTTTAATGTCACGTTTTTCTTGTAAGAAATTCACAGTATCACTGCGTCATCTTGAATTGTAACGTTGAAGATGATACACGTTTTTATTATACTGGAAATATGTTGTGGGTCATTTATTGATGTCCTGTTGTTGCAGAATACCTATTGATAAAATTTAATGATTATGTATACTTGTCACGTTGTATGAACTAAGCAGCAATATGAAACTTCAGTTATCTTTACAGATGGGGACAAGGTCTAAAATAATAATGCGGCTAGCACAATCAAAAATGGACGAAGGTTTGTCTAGTGGCAACCTAGTTACTCGTGAAAACCCAAATTCAAGAACTGTTAACGAAGTTGAAATAGTTGATGACCACGAAACGACACAAACTCATTCCAATCTCAGTGAATCGACGAGTTCATCGTTTTTAAGTACCACAGTAAATAAATAAATAAATAAATAATGCTGGACAATGAACACAGCATTATCTAGCCCCAAGCTAAGCAGAGCTTGTGTTATGGGTACTAGATAACTGATATACTTAATACAATACATAACATAGATAGATATTTTTATTATACATAGAAAACACCCAGACCAACGGAACAAATTTCTGCAGATCGTACACAAATTTGTTCCGAGGCGGGGATCGAACCCGCAACCTCCTGCGTCGCAGGCAGACCTTGGCCCGCTGCGCCACGGAGGTCGTCAAAACAGTAGCTCGTAATAAACCCGGACTTAAAAACTGTTGACGAAAACGAAACAGTAGATGATCAACAAATAACACAAACTCATTGTCATCGC
Source organism: Eupithecia subumbrata (assembly GCA_949316285.1). Lineage (NCBI taxonomy): Eukaryota > Metazoa > Arthropoda > Insecta > Lepidoptera > Geometridae > Eupithecia > Eupithecia subumbrata. Next base: position 26,260,141 of record OX438640.1, read on the forward strand.
AGTATTTTGAAGAGTTCTTCTTCAAGTTCCTCATGTAGCAGCTCTTTAAGTTCTTCATCTTTTTCCGAGGACAGTGATGATTCCGTACAAGACCCTAACTATAAAGAAGTTCAAGAAAAACGCCGACGCGTATTTTCACTCAATGATTTATTTGATGATGCCCCTACAGCTATGACGAGTCAGCAAACAACAAACCAAGCAGGAAGGTCACTGATGTAAGTCATGATGTTCCTACAGCTGTGACAATCCAGCAAAGGACAAACCAAGGAGAAAGGTCTTCGAATCAGTATTTTTTACTTGCGATGAAATACTAATCGATGTACCTAATGCTATAAGGACCGAAAATCAATCGCCTTCAATCGAACCTAGAGTCGTCACCGTGACAGAATCTGACAATCCTCCAACTATCGTTGAAACTCCCATTAAAAAAAGGAAAAAAAGGCCAAGACAAGAAACAAATTGGAAGAAGTATATTGCAAAAAAATTGAGAAATAGTGGGAAATCCTATAAATCTGCAAAAACTCATAAGGATATTCCAGAACAAAGACTTAAAGAAACTTAAGAAAACTGTAAAGAAACCTGTAAATTTAAATGCCACGCAAATATAACGGAGATTCAACGACAACAACTTTTAAAAGAGTACTGGGATTTGGGTGAAATTGAAAGATAGTGGTCATTTATAATTCAGTCAATGGAAGAGGTAAAACCACCCCAGCGATATGTCAGAATTGATTCTGACGGAACAATAGCACCAAAGCGCGTCATTTCTTTAAGGAATTAGTCACTAAGTCTCTACTTGACAGGTTTTCCGTAATATTTTCAAGTAATAGTTTACGAAATTGTTATTTGCAGTAAAATATGTTACATTTTAACGTTTGCTTTAGTAAAATTATTTTTTTAGAATAAGTAAAAGAACTGTTAGCATAGCACAGCATGTGAAAAATACAGTATTGTCTTCATACTTAACTTTTTTTTAATTCAATATGTAATTGAAGGTTACAGAATTTATTATTAAAATAGTTACCACTATATTGAATGATTAGATTATTCGTACAATAAAAAACTAATTTTCAAGAATAATGTTTTACTTATATTATAACCTAGTTAAACGTAAACGTTTACATCATCTTCAACGTAACAACTAAACTTACCACTCTAAAAACTTGATTTTTTTCTAGGACAACGTAATAAGTTTTCCTTTTTTTTTCAAACACTTAAAAAAAGTTAATTTATGTCTGAATATGTTTTTTCTTTCTGATATTTCATTTCATTATTAGTTAAACTCTATTCACTTCATACATAATAAGGCTATTTTGACAACAATTTAAGAACTATGTTCATTTAAAAGTTTAAAAGTCGTTTTCTGTAAAGTAACGATTTTTAAGATGTCACACTGTCGTCGCAAGTGGACGATATGTACTGCCTGTTGTAAATGTTAGTGTACGTAGCTTAAAATTAAAAAAAATCATTTTTAACTGGTGGGCTTCGTCCCCCTACTCTCCGTTTGTCTTCCTTACAGGGATATGTCTTCCCAAGCCCCCTGATTTCTAGTTGATCAACTGTTTGTTCTAACTTACTACCTTGACGTGGCCCAAGTAAACGTTTTCTTTTCTTGGTTGGGGGGAAACTGAGATGCTGAGAATGCGATATTGATAGTTAGTAAATGTTATCCCTTCGGACAACCCCATTATCCTACTAAGCGTTATTCACAATAATTTCTTCTATTTCTGTCGGTAATATTGCACTTATTAACATTTCATTGAATCTATATGTAAACTGAAAAGTTCCGACAATATATCCAGCGATGCTTTAGCACCTATACACATGGACTTAGTTGAAAAGTATGCGAGTTTATCCGTATAAAGTCAGGGGTGACAACGTGGAACACGTATCGTCTCGTTCACTAATCCTTTACCGGCTCCGGATAGAGCCATCCTATCCGACGAGGATACAAGTTTGCTTCGGAAGCGATCTAGAGCTATTCAGTCAATGGAGGGGAATCCAGCGCAAAAATTGACGCAGGGATAAAAGCGCGTTCGAGCCAGATTCGCCACCAAATAAACTTTTACATTGAATGATTGAAAGTCGATAAAACAACTTTTCATTAATTTTATTATGGTATCCTTTACTTTTTGGATACCTAGGTATTACTGTTCAACGATATTTCGGGTTTCGGTGTTTCGTATTACAGGCACTGATTAGTATACAGGATGAGAAGCGGCATTTTCCCCGTGGCGTCAAGGGCGATTTTACAGCATTCTACGGATTCAAGAGAAGGCTCCTGAAGAAGAGACATTGTCGAGCTGCACAGCAGACTTATTCACGGCAATGACTCGTCTTCTTGACTCTCGTCGCCAAAAGCCTCTTCGGTGTGCTTACATAGTTAGCACACAAAAAACCAGGCACTATCAAGACACTCGCAGAAGCTTTATGTATGTACATATAACGGAAGAATAATTAGTAGCCAAAGATGCCAAAGATAATCTATAATCGTTCTTACAAACCCAGTGCGTCAATATTACTTGTTATACAAAAATGTTGAAATCATATTTATTCTAAAAACAACAGCATTGTGTCAAAATAGCATTACTTCATCTATTCGAGATTCTTTTGCTTATTAAAACAAGTGTGCCTATCGATGCTTTGATCAACGCTTATATCACTCGAGTCCAGTAGTTCAATCGTTCTCGTCGGCATTTCACACCGATGTCGCTCCATTGTACGATTCTCTAACTCGACTTACCCCTTGCGAATAACGTTTTTCACTTGTTATCCCGTATGATAGATACGTGCGACGAATGGAGAAATATTGTTGAAAAAAATGCGGAGAGTTTATTTTATGTATGACGAATACGGCATAAGGTTAAAAAATCATTAGTATTTGTTTTATTAATATGCCATTACAAGTTATGTTTTTGATTCATTTTCCCGTTATTCACATAGTTTTTTTTTCTTTTAACTATAATATACTATATATAATATACTACATAAATATACTAGCACAAATTCGTACGCGTTATGCGTACAAGCCTCTAGACTAGAACCACTGGTTCGGCCTGTGCTTTGTCTGTCAGTGAGTCGGGTACTCCTTTATAATATTGATGAAATGGAAAACAACTTCCGAATTTCAGAAAACGATGAATGAAATGTCTCTTCTTTTTGTAAGGGAAGTCTTCGTGTAAAATGTGTATTTTAACATGTGTATTTGTACTTATATTGCAAACGGTTGCTAAGAATCAGAGCATTTTCGTTAAAATTTTTCGTTTAAACTTAGTTTTAGGAAAACACCGTCATAATTTCAAAGAACGATGAATCAAATGTGTGATCGTTATCAAAGGGGAATTTACATGTAAAATGGTGTACTTCTATTGCAAACGGTTGCTGAGATACAGAGCATTTGCGTTTAAAATTTAGTTTTTTCGTTAAAACTTGGATTTAGGAAGACACCGTCAGAATTGCAGAAAATAATGAATGAAACGTGTGATCGTTATGAAAGGGGAATCTTCATGTAAAATTTTGTAGTTCCATCGCTTATGGTTACTGAAATACAGAGGATTTTATTTAAACTTAAAACTCTTATTTTGAAACTCTTAGAGTGCGAATTTTCAAAATACCTTTCTTAGTACACGCCTACACCCTAAAAGAAACAAACACTCCGAATTTCAAGCCTCTTGAACCAGTGGCTATGCGTTATCTGCCAGTGAACCAGGCCTACTCCTTTATAATTTGAACTAGCGACCCGCCCCGGCTTCGCACGGGTGCAATGCTGATACTAAATATACTACAGAATCGGTCCCCCCGGCCGGTACCGCTGCAACCGCTATGTCCCTGCATTTTAAATCTGTAATATCTTCGAAAATATTCACTTAAATTACATGCTGTAAAGGGCAATATTGATCTACATAAAATGCACAATATATTTAAGGTACTTAATTGGTTAAGAATTAATACTGTATTGCTTAAAATCGCTTCGTAAATAAGCCATAATTTCTCGTATAAAATAAAGGATAAAAATGGTTATTGTGCGTTATCCTAAAGAGATAGACATAGACCATTGTAGACTTTTTTGTAGGCCTTTTTAAGGTGTACAATACTGTAACCAGCGTTTGCAATGTATGCCCAAAAATGTGTTTATTAACGACATCACATTAGAAACCTATAAAATTATCAGTGTTTCTCTTCCTCCTTCCTCTTGAATAACTCCATCTCATAAAAAACTGCATCAAAATCCGTTGTGTAGTTTTAACGACCTAAGCATACCTACATAGGGACGGACAGACAGACAGGAAGCGACTTTGTTTTATACTATGTAGTGATTAATAAATAATAGAAATATATACCCCAAACTCTTTCAGGAATCACACCATGCCATCCTTCACATCTTAAAATTTTATATTTTGTCGTAGTTACGATTACCGATGTAACCTACCCACAAGATGATCTAAAGTTTCGGGCGTTTAACTTTTCAGTTGGTACTAGGATTAAATTTTAAACTTCTACTGACTACCCTCATGAAGTTGGAATGAGGTGAATTTATACAGTTTACTTACAAGCCCGCTCTTTACAGGCTCAAGTCGAGTGAAAAATATCCAAGTTGGATCTTGGACTTAAATGGGATTAGTTTATAAATTCAAACTTATGGCTTTTAGATTTCAGGTCCGAGTGGAAAGTAACTTGAGGTGTTTGGTTCTGCACAGTTTTAATAGTAATCTAATAGTTGTACTATTTTTTTTGTTAGGTTTATAGGCATTATTCGTCTATATCTACCTATTAACAAATTATTGGTTCCTGTTCTTGTCCAAAATAAAATATATTTTTTTAATTTATTTATGTTATTAAAACCTAACGCATTTATTATGACCGTATGGCGGGCGAAGGTCCGCCTGCGACGCATGAGGTTGCGGGTTCGATTCCCGCCTCGGAACACATTTGTGTACGATCTACAGAAATTTTTTCCGTTGGTCTGGGTGTTTTCTATGTATAATAAAAAAAAAATCTATCTATGTACCTATATAATGTATTAAATATATCAGTTATCTAGTACCCATAACACAAGCTTTGAGTAGCTTACTTTGGGGCTAGATGATGATGTGTGGATTGTCTAGCATTATTTTATTTATTTTTATTTATGAGCAAACATTTATACCTAAGAAATTTCTATAATTAATTATGTCAAAAATTACAAATCTTCTGGGTGCCACAACGACATTATAAATTGCATTGCCATGTTACCTACTTACTGCCTGCGCGCGATTTCAAAAGTCTGCACTCTGTCAACGTGGGATTTCTTTACTGGATTGAACCTTGTCAAAGTAAACCGGCCACTTTTATTTCAGTTCAAAATGGTTTTACCCCCTTCCGAACGCGCGTGTGAGTATTCCTAAAAGTTTCGAGGAAACGTACGAATCTTTTGCATAAGGGTGCCACAACAACGACAATATAGAAATTACCTTGCCAAGCCAGATTAACCATGTTTGTACTTAAAAGGTTCGAGGAAAAAGCAATAAGCGATTCGAGCAGGGATCAATTCTGTCTAGTACGTAATGTGGGTGATGATATTGCACAAGTTTGCGACTTTATTGATAGAGTTGGCCAAGTTATTTTACAAGTAGGTACGGAGCAAATTCAATATTCGGACCACAGAAGAACTCACTATCATTGTACAAACAATTTGGGACAGTTTTTATTAGCAATTGATCAATTTATTATTTATTTACGCAAATAGTTCATTATTTCTCTACGTCGAGAATTGCTTTATTCTATGTAATGAGGTCCAATTCCGCTTCATTACGGAATATTAGGTACTTGTCTGAAGTAGGTACTTCATGCTTGCTAAGGACAACATAGTCGATTTTGCGCTTGGTTTGGATTATTATAATACCTTACCGCTTCATAAAGAAGTTTGTTTGCGAAGACGGAAAAGCAAACTCTAATATAACCATAGTGGCCACTTATGGCTTATGCAAGCCCTCGAGTAAACAGTTTTGATTAAATCTTCTTACATTTTGCAGACAAATTTCAAATATAAAATTATTATAAGCTAAAATTAGATCAGTGCCTACCCTTTTGTGAAAAGCAAAGAAAGAAAAATGGCAATGAATATTATTGCCTCAGAAAATCTCTAGGGAAAATGAAAGCAGAACAGAGCGAGGGTCTGTGCCGGTGACAAATCACTACCGCCTTAATCGCCTTGAAGGAAATGGCTTTGGTGCATTTCATCGGGAACTCCTCTTTTTAATATGAGCATCGATTCCAATTACAAAAGATCAAAGAATCGCCGCGCGGCCCACTTCGTCTTTGTTCAAACGAAAGATGAATTATTCAGAGAGCTGGAAACGTTTCAATTGGCCAGCTATAAAAAAGAAAACGGTTCGTTGCCTCTCTTCCTAAATTAAAATTCTTTATCTATAATGTCTCCAATAATTCCGATCGAACATTAACAGAATACATTGAGCTTCATGCGACAGTTGCAGTTATTTTTTCATCGAAATAACTGAGTTCATCAACAAATAGTAATAAAGCAAGTTCTTAATTTTTACCAGAGGATTTATGTTGGCGACACCTGGCGGGTGATTGAGAGAGCAGGCCGTACGCGAAATTATTAAAGCGTAATTTATGCTCGCAATTTGTACGTTACTTGAATTCGTTCCTTGTGTCATTCATCATGGCTGCCACTGGCGCAACGATTAATTTCGACAATCATCTGTAAAAACGAGGCTACGTATGTTCCGCTAGTGAGTATGAAGCGTTTTAAGTCTCCTGGCACCCAACTAATCTTTTTAGCCTGTATAAAAGAAGGGAAATAAGAACCCCTACAGATTTTCATGAAACATGGCAAGAACACTCGGGATAAAAATTATCTATGACACAAAAAAAACTAAACGAAAATCAGTTCATCCGTTTGGGAGCTACGATACCACAGACAGACACGTTAAACTTAAAACACCCCTCTCTTTTTGCGTAGGGGGTTAAAAATACAGGATAAGTATCCTGCCTAGCGACAGCACACCAACCGCTCGAAAATATTTTTTTTAAATAAGGGGAGAAACAAATTTACAATATGTAGAGATTTTTGACAAATTGCTTTTCTTTTCAATTTTAATAATGCATTTCTTTAAAAATATTAATCCTTATCAGCAACCGAATCCGTTGGTGCAAAAATACAGGCTGTCATATTTTTGAAAAATCAATCGGTTCTATTTCCTGCAAAAGCGATAAAAAAAAGCCGAAGTCTACAGTTTTTTTTTTCATAAATTGAGGTCATGACTCCTTTTACGACTTTTCTCTAACTCCCATGGTTTCGGATTTGGCCATCCACTCCCATCTCAAAAAGCCAGACTGTATAGTTGGCTAGACCTTAATTCAAGGATGTCAACCAACAAACAATTAGAGTAGCTAGACATTTCACGAACGAATACGATTATTAAGTGAGCTGGAAACCCCGTACCAATAAACCCGTAACTTTATTTTCCTGCCTGTTTCTAAATAATAATTTCCCGGCAAAGTTTATAAAGATTTCTCAGTAGATATAAACACATATAACTTTTCCGACAGTGACGGCGCGTCCGCTTCCTGTCGCTTTCCGGGGAAGCCCCTCGTTAATTTCATTTTAGTAACGCCTCACTTAATCTTAGGCCGGTAGTACGCAGTTTAAGGGAATTTGCAAAGTGTGGTATGTTTTGTCAGCATTTAATAGGAAGCTTATTGCATTTCGATTTACGCTGGTGGTTTCAGAACACAACGGAAGAAAGGATACCACCACGATTTTTCTGATATAACTTTATTTAACAAAAACTTTGAAAACTTTGGTTCAGTTTTCACTGACACTGGCCCATTCTTTTTAACCCTCGACGCAAAAAGAGAGGGGTGTTATAAGTTGAACGTGTCTGTCTGTGTATCGTAGCTCACAAACGGATGAACCAATTTTCGTTTAGTTTTTTTTGTGTCATAGATAATTTTATTGTTCTTAGCCTGTTTCATGAAAATCTGTTCATAAACGTCGGGGTTTTTTTTATTTTTAAGTTTGTCTTGTAGTTTATGATAAAAAATCAAAAACGGACCTGGTTGCCACAAAAATGGATTCAGATCGACGTGACCGATTAACGCTTGCATGGCTCAAGACGCACATGTCCGTCTGCTGTGAGGCGCGTCCGCGAGATGGCAGCGCGCCCCTGCGGGTCGCACCGCCAAGGCTGCGCACTGCGCAGTGAATGCGTTAACAGATTTTTTTATTTTCTATTAAGCAACGAGGAGTTTCGGTGCAGTTCCAAAAGGAGCTGAAGCCGAAGCAAATTTTGCGTAGTTATCGTACTCGGTAAGTAAACTTTCCATCAACAAGGAAAGGAATGTACGGAACTCGGTCTAATAAGAAATGTTAAAGTGAAGGTCCGCTGACGCTCATGCTTACCACGAAACTCACCCCTAAAGGTGCGCGTAAGGTGAATGTTTTTCCCCGTTTAGACTACGCTAGGTATACACTTGGACATTCCTGATTCTGAAGACGAATTGAGGGTAGTCGTGGATACAGTCGCCCCGTGGACACGATCGTTGTAACGCGAAAGAAACGTAGGGGAAATAATAACAAAAGGTACGCGATAAATACCCGATAAATAATCATTAATTTTGTTTACACTAACTACCTACATAACGTAACCATGAGAACAATAAGGTAGATTATGCCTATCATCAACTTTACTTCACAGATAATTGATATTAGTTTGCTGAGCTAACATCAACCAATTACGTGGTCTGAATACGTTTTAAGCTTCCAAGGAGCATATCACATGGTTCAAATAAGCTCATATTATCAAATCGTGTATAGTCAATTGTAATCATGCTTTCGTAATTGGTGTTCCCGAATAAACTGTGAATAATCCTTTGAGTACATATTAACATTTGGTGTGCTCGAATCAACACACGCTCGTTTGAATATAATAATTTAGTGAGGGGATTTACCATAGATAATTAGTTGTTTTGAGAGATTTACAGTCATATTTAGAAGCATGGTAGTCATCAAAACCATAATTGTAATCGTACTTAGGCAGCAATTAAGCATCATTATGTAGACAATGTAGAGTGCGTAGGTAGAGCTCATTTTCTAGTCCAACTATTTGCTATTTTCGTAAATTAGTCAATACTAGAAATAACATATTTAACTTAAAACAACAAAACCAGTGTTGATACTTTAATTCGATTCAAAGGGCAGGAAAAGTCAAGGTTCGATTAACACCCAAAATGGCGAAAATTTTCCAATCAGCCCCCGTAAATTGGAAAACTTTTATATGCGTTCAAAAGTCCAGGTGTATTTCTATCGGTAAGGTCGGAACTGGGGGAAGTTTTTGTCCGAATGGGCTACGAAAGGCGATTTAATTAGTAAGTAGGTGCTTACTGGAAGTCGAAGCGTAAAATTGAAAGTATTTATTATGAGTTTGACCGTAAAAGTTTTTTATAATAAACTTTGTTCATACCTATTTTCAAGATTCACAAAGCCCATTCACAAGCCCCACGAGTATCATTGCAGATGATAATTATTTTGCCATCGCGGTCGTGGCGTAGAATTCCTTCTACTCAACCTGTGGATGTCGTTAGAGCCATCTGAAAGAACATACCAGGAGAAGAGCAGCAGTTTCTTCTGTGTATATTTATCACCTCCACTGCGTACACCAGTACCCCTGCCAAACATGTTGATTATGGCAAAACGCCTCTTGTTTAAACGTGCATGTTCAGCATCGGGCGTATGTGTGCTGGTTAGGATAATTATTTGTTTGAAAATCACTAGGTAAAATAATTTACCAATTAATTAAGTAAATGATGGAGCCCGCAAGTCGAATAACACAACAATATTATTAGTGTGTTGCAAATTGGTTTTTGGCTCGATGCAGTGTGGGCCACACGCCGTTCGCGGTCATTAGCAATTTTGGCAGAGCAGCATCAGCGTATTTGACTTATGAGATTCCAGCGGCTAAAATTGCTTTTCGGATCTTTGCTGTACAAATTCATATATGGGTTATGCCACTTCTAAAACTTGCTTCAGATTTAATCTGCTACCTTATTGGGAGCTTATTGATTACTGTGTAAAATGAAACAGATGCAGTATTACAAAGATGTATTTTACGTATGGAAATGTCACTGTACAAGTGTACATTACAGCTAATACACAAGTCAAAAGTGATGTCTTTATAATACTGGGAAGTGCAAGTGTAAGTTGTCAAAAGCCAAAGAAAGGTATGTATAATAAATAGGTACTAACGAACCAGAGTTGGAGGCGAGTTTTGCATATTCCTCAAGATGAGTGTTTTTGCAGTTAATTAACATTCATGTCAGGGAGCTCATTAGTGTGCTTGTTCCAGTGAGATTGGTAATCATTTAAAGTTGCTTTGGTTTGTACGTAAAATACGCGGCAAGTACATAATTATAATCATTGAATACGATTAAGGAGATTCTTGAAAAATAAAGGAATAGCCAAGCCCCATTGATACAAACATGTATTAAATCGGCAGAAGTTTCACATTACGTTTATTGTATTTTATTCGTTTGAGCAAATATGTGTAGGTACGAGTTGACTGCCTTCATAATATTTATTTTAATTATACTTGCCATGGAGACTGAGGTTTACGGACAAACCGAATTACGGTTTATGTTAGATGTACCTAGATAAAAATAAATGAAAAAAGATAGGTGGGTACCTATTATTATCTAGGTAATCTTTCTTTGAATTAGAATAATATTTCAAGGGGTAATATTATAAATTCTGAATATAAGGGCTCTCACTCAATTTAGAGGATGCCCTTCAGAAAATTACGGGAAGGCGGTCTTAGCTCTTCAACTGCCACTTCCAAAAAGGTTTGGACTCGAATTATTATCTGCATGACCCTTGTGGAAAATCACGCTGCAGCCCAAATAATTTTATAAATTAAGATTTGTTTTATTCATCAGAGATTTTATTGGGAAAAGGTTTGACATAAGGCCATTTTCTGATTAGTCGGTAAGGTTCCGGTACTACATCAGCACGCTTGCACTTTCGACTTGTCTGCAGAAAATTATGCAGAGCCGCTTGTCAAGTCATGAAATAATGTCGTCCTCGTCCCTTTTCAAATGCAAACGGCATGTTCTCACATGCCGTATGCATTAGAAAAGGGATCGAGAGCTACGAGAAGGCACGGTCTCCCGTGCCGTGACGTATCGCCTGTCCTTATCCACTATAAACACGGTTTCGATTCGGGCGACTGTGCGTAACCGGTGTACACCTGAAAGCGCTTGCACGGTACGCGCGCGCCGTTTTGACGTCAACCGTATGCATGTGAAAAGGGCCTTAGGTTCGAGTGATGAAAATACTTTCATTTGTTTCGTTCGGCCCGGTAAAAGGCCAGATGACTACTGGATGACGAGTGCAGTACCGAATCTGTACCGCGCTTACAGCCCCAATCAGGAACGCTCCATAGAAATGCAGGCGATCGGTAAGGTTTCAGTTCCGCGTATTCCGAGCGTGCTGATATCGTACCGAAACGACTAATCAGAAAACGGCCTGAATAATTTTGACGTAAATCATTGCTATCATTGCTACACATACAAAGTCCTTACATCCTTGAATAACATATATCGCCCCATACCCAATTACCTTCTATCTTCTTTAATAAATAAAGACACGAGTCAGCGGGAAAAATGAATTCTAAAAATGCAGATCGTCCTTAAATCAGGATAGCTACGGCATAGCATTGCGTATCAAACGAAACCATAACATTGGCACACCTAGTCATACATAATTTGTATAACTATTTTGCCGTAAAATTTAAACTTGATAGTGATTAAATTACAAAAAAAACAAATACCAAATTACCTACTACCCACTGGTATTCGTAAAACGGAATCAGTACTCCCCACTCAACCGCAAAACTCTGAAATTCAGCTGATACCAGTTGAAACAGTATCCGTGATAATTATGCAAATTACTCTCTTTATATTTTTACTCAGATGTTATAATAAAATTTTAATTTCACGTAATTTAATTCTTATCTTCCCCGGCAAGACCATATCTCAGAAGAAAATTCGTAAATTATTCATGAGGAAAGTTTTAACGGGGACATGATTTTAAAACCAACATTTGTAAGCCTCGTTAGGCAATAACTTCGGGGCTTCGGTGTTTGCTACAACTATCGTTATAGAATTACGGGCTCTTCCGGCCCTTTTAGGCTTATAATATTATTTAGATATAACTTGCCCCAAATATTTATAGCTGTTCTGTTTTCGGAGCAACTTCATGTTATGATAGTAAGGTGCCGTTGTACTATACACTCAGTTATAGTTTATTTTCGGTGGACCACGGAAACCAGAAGGGAAGCGGATTGTTAGCAGTTTTCAATGGGATTTTTGCACGCCGAGCACGAAACTTCCCAAAGGGAGTTGTTTTTCAGAGAAATTTTCATTGAAATCTGTTAAAAATCTACGGATGCTGTTTTTGCTTCTGTTGCCCCACAAACAACACATTCGCAAAGTTTCGAGATATAAAATCTGATTCACATAGAGACCAGAAGATAGATAGAAGATACCCTCCACGGCGTAATTATATCTTATTATCTTGGATACATTTTAAATTTGATGTGGAATCCCACCAATATCTGAGGAAGGCGTTCAGGTCGTCTCGCCAGCGTTTTCGTGGTCGACCTCGCCCGCGATTTCCTTCTGGGACCCAGGGTGTTGCTTCACTAGCCCACCTCTCGGGATGCATTCGGCTAATATGCCCCTGCGTGACCGCACCGAGTGGCAAGATTTGGGGGAGGCCTTTGCCCAGCAGTGGGACGAACCAGGCTAGATAAAAAAAAGGATAGGATCTCCGAAAACATTTGTTTCAGTTCTAAGGGCGTAGGTTTATACTACCTCGTTTTGAATAAGTAGTAAATCAGGTACTGACCAGCGGCGGCGGCGGTACGGGGCGTTTTATAACATGTCATACAGCGAACGTTAGTGCAGTCAGTACGGGTACTAGTATAGTATTATAATATCTGTGGTACGGGGAAAGAAGGCGCAATGTAACGAGCAACGAGACGAATTTGTGACGTTTCATGTTCTCTGTGAAGGTCCACTACGCCCCATGACACCGGTCAATACCCGGCTTGAGGCGCTACCCCGACCCCAGCCAGCGCCACCACCTATTTTATCTTCTTATTCTGTTAAAAAAATCTTATGATAGACACAAACTGGACAATCGATTTTTGAAAATTCCTTCGTTTAACAGAATACGAAGATAAAACAGGTGGTGGCGCTGACTTGGGTCGGGGGTGTATGTATACATATACTAAATACAGATACACTAAGCAGTATTAATATAAACACACGGACAGTACTAATCTGAGCACCTATAAATCTATTCTATAAAATAAATGTGTGTGGAGTTGGTACCTACCACAGAGTCAGGGCAACAATTTTATGTTCCAAACCGTTATCAGAATTATTCATTGAATTCTTGTCTTATTAGCCTAGCCCCGATTCGGGGTAGACCCGCCAGGGCACTTATCTAGTGAGTGGAACAAATCAACAAGTATCTTGTTCTTTCATGGTACATCTTTAGACAAATCTAAACCAATCAACGGTAATTTCCTCAACCGCAAACTCACCAACCACAAACAACCGACGACTACGCTTAATGGATATGTCGTCCTATAATTTGGTTAATAAATAGCTTATCATTGGTTTGCAGTGGGTAATATTAAGCCTTACAACATCTCCAATTTAACCTACTTACATTTATGCTAGAGCTTGCATTCAGTATGAAAGCTGACTTCAACACAATACAACTTGCTAGCTATTCAAAATACAAATAATAGCTATTCACTAAGGAAACACCGCTCAAGTATTCGCGTGCCTTGTTAAAACAGTACAAGCAATAAGAACAAGTAGGTAAACAAGGGCCCCAACGCTGAGCCACAATTCCGTTACGAAAACGATGGTGACATCGTTGCCAGATGAAATTAAAAAAATCAAAGCCTTGTCATTTAAAAAAATAAGTTTCACCACTAAATAGTTCAAATTTCGAAAAAACTACGATAATCCGCCAAGCGCAACTTGGTTCCAGTTTTGCTACCGTATGGCACGACTACTGAAATTATAATTTGTCATAACCGATTTTTATTTTATATTATAAGGTAATGTATCTGTCTGGAATTCCTGTAGGTCTTATTCCAGTGTTACCTTACCTACTTAGTAGAACAAAATAATGTGAATATTATGTAGCGCAAGTAGGTAAACGCAGAACACTGATTTAGATTTATTTACCCTGAATAGTGGATTTTATGACTTTTCCAATGAGGTGAGGTGTCAAAAAATAGTTCGACCAGACTTAAAAGATGGTGCTTTTAGTTTGAAATTGAATGGCATATACCCTGCATCGGTAGACAATGACACTTTACCACAACCTTGATTCTTCCGCGAAAGATTCCTGTCTTCTATTTAGATCTAAGTTACATAAATAAAAATAAAAATCGTTTATTTCAGACCCGTTGTGGTCCATATAAAATCACACAGTTACAAAATTTTAATAGGTACACACAGTTATAAATAGAAGTTATAAATAGTAGTTGTTCAACAAATGGGAAAAACGATTTTTTGTCGAACGTTTTGTTATTAAATACCGACCTAGAGAGTGGTGAAATTGAAATTGTGTACAAGGGCAGTACACACAGTGTCAGGTGTAGGTTGCAAGTACTGAATGCACCCCTACCCAATGCCACAGGAATCGGTCGTTCAGGTCTTCAGCCATCGCTGCCAGAAAATAGGGTTTGTCTTTTTTGGAAACTCTTTTAGCACCACACCTATACATAGAACCTCGTGCCTCGTATCTAGCGGTCAGCTTGTTCAACCGCTGATTACGAGGTCCTGGGTTCGAATCCCGGGTCGGGCCAGTAGTTGTTACTGGGGTTTTTCCTAGCAAGAAAAATTCACAGTAGCAGCCCGGAGTCAGGAAGTTGGTCCTGCGCCTGATCTCTCCCCGGTCGTGTCGATCTACGTCCCATCGGACTATGAGATTGAGGGAATAGAGAGTGCACCTGTGTTTGCGCACACACTTGTGCACGCATATGTCCTGCGCATCTGGCTAGTCTCCGATGAGACTGGCCGCCGTGGTCGAAATTCGGCTAGGAGGACATTATTATAAATAGAAATAAACAAATTTTGACTTTAACGTTTGACTGTCATCAACATCGTCAGCCTATCCTATCCTAGTTTACAAGAGGAAAGCCCTCCACTAATAAACACCACAGCGCACTGTCTTCAGACAGCATCTTCAGGAAGAAAATCAAAATTGTAAATATGTATAATAATAATAATTTGTTACCTATATGTTACTATCGATAAGTGTGCAATAAAGAATTTTCTATCTATCTATCTATCTATAATAATAATAATGCTGGATAATTCACATAGCGTTATCTAGCCCCAAGCTAAGCAGAGCTTGTGTTATGGATAGTAGATAATTGATATACTTAATACAATACACTACATAGATTGATATTTTATATACATAGAAAACATTCAGAACACCCTGAACAAATATCTGCAGATCGTACAAATATTTGTCCCAAGGCGGGAATCGAACCCGCAACCTCCTGAGTCGCAGGCGGACCTTCGCCCGCTGCGCCACAGATATCATATTAATTAATACGACCTCGCTTTCCTTGCCACCCAGAGGTGGGGGGGGGGGGGGCAGGAAACAGTCTATTTACCAGGGTAAATATACTTGAAACATCTGAATCTATCGATCCCAAGGACAAAACTAATTGTGCAACACTAAAAGCTATTCAAACTCTGAATAGGGAATAATTTGTTGACAGTTAATTGGATCCTAATGAAGCAAAGGCTCTTAAGGTAAACAAGACGATCGTCTTGCTGCTGTTTACATGTTTCACCGGTTCGTTAGCTTTGTTCCAAATCCGATAGCCCGTTTTCTATAACTACGTATACAATTGCCTAGGCGTCGTATTTACACAAGTCATTTTGATTATTTCGTGCCGGCTGAGCTGTATTTTTAGCGTTTCGCTGTTTGTCTTTTTACCTTCCTATATAGGTAAGTTTACTGTTTCTTAGGCTGCGTGCTTGGTGGAAAGCCAGCACGAGAGCGGATCACACATTATAAGGTAATCGAAAGTTTGTATGGATAGAGGTTTGGTTACTTCTGCACGCCAAAACTGAATTCATTGGGTTTCGGACATTATTTTGGATGGAAGGACATTAACATAAACTGATAAAATTTGACCTGGTGTCTTCACAAACGTGTTCGTGATGATGGGCAGAACACGCAGTTCACGCAATGTCACTCAATTACCAATAACCCTGTATGGGATACCCTGATTTTGACCTACTATTCGCCGCCCCGTGCAGGTCGATTCAGATGTATTCGTGAGTGGATCACTTATACTATTTTCGCCGACCCTTGTTTTTTATTCGTAAATAAATTGCAGACAATGACCGGTGAAATTAGTATGATTGGTACACTCACGAATACATCTAAATCGACCAGCAGGTTGAGATTTTCACATGAGGTTTTCCACCCCTGGTGCCGACTGTAGGTAAACACAGTTTAGGAACATAGTATTCGTGTTCCACATTTGTTCGTGTTTCACATTTGTTCGTGTTTCAACATTTTGTTCGTGTTTCAGGAACATTTTATTCGTGTTTTATAACTTTATTTTATTCGTGTCTTTTATGACCTTATTCAAATTAACCTTGGACCCTACGTCAACTACCTACATAAACCTAGGTACCTAATTAGAGTAATTAGATATGAAAAAAATGAAAAAAAAAATGAAAAAATATTTATTTGTGTATAAAGAATCCAGGTTACAATTTACCATCGGCCTCCGCACTAGGCAAAGCCTGTAACGCGGAGACCAGTAAGGTGAGTTTCAACTTCAGTAATTATGGACTATTAGAACAAACATAAGAAAATTAAAATGTAGGAAACAATGAAACTTAAATGAGATACTTATAAGGGTAACTGGGCACAGTGAGAAAAACAAAACATTTATCACTACCAACTATTAAAGAACTACCTATATTACAATACAACACTTATTCTAGTTATATTAACAATGCCCAAACTAGCCCTACTTTACTATCTTATTATAGATAGGTACCTAAATGTATGTATGACTTATGAATATAATAAATACATGAAAATAAAGAGAGAAAAGAAAAATTACAGTAACTGAATGAAAAAATTATCAATTAACTATTCGAAGTAAATCTTCTGTAGAGTCATAAGAAAGGCTGAGTAACCATTTATTAATTGAGCGCTTTGCTTCAAGAACAGATTTATTTTTAATGTCACAGTGTTTTGCCACAATATTATAGACAAAAGCTTTTACAGAATCGCCAAAACATTGAGCAAAACGGGTTTTTACTGACGGAACAGGAATTTTATAAACTCTTCTGGCAAACAGGTTCAAGCTATTATTAAAAACTGTAATATACCTGACGGGTTAACGCGTTAGGACGCAGGTGGAGCCGTAGCATTCGTAAAATCTTGTGGTGCCATTCTTGTTCATCATGAAATTAGCTTCTTCCTGAAAATTGCGTCACGAAATCAAACTCTAGCTTTTCCTTTATGGTAAGGCCTTGTTGCTTGACATTGATATCAATATCTGACAATGTATTTACCTATGTATCAGGTAGGCATGTTTGCAGTACGCGAGTGGCTTGTATTTGTGCACCACTCATGGCGCTAATTAAAGCAACATTATTAATAGGGATTTGATTACTGCACGGAAATTAGACCCCTATTGACGCCGCAAGCGCCTCGAATGCGTCGCATGTCGCGTAAGCTTATTTAAACAATTTGCATGGAAATCAGATACCTAGATACGTATGAATTGGACGTGATTGCATGCCTTAGGTACCTATAGAAAGAAAATTGTTTGTAATTTTTATTTCATCTAAATGTACAGAAAACTAGGGTCACTTTGATATGTCTACTTTGGATGGTTTATGATAAGTATTTTTTTACGGTTCCGTACCTCAAAAGGAAAAAAGGAACCCTTAAAGGGTCACTTCGAGGAGGTCTCGAATTGAAATTAACATGAAATACCTACTCAAGTCCGTAACCATTAGAAGCGTGATAGAAATCAAACTTCCAAGTCAACGCAATCTTAAGTTACAGTCGTTTATGACCGAATATTTTGAAATTTCCAAGGGAATCACATGCACATAAGACCTACTTCGCGTTGACCTAAAATCATGAAATTTGACGAAAGAAAAGAAGGAAGGTCTTATGGCAGAAGTAAAGGCGAAAATCCGAACACCGTAAATTTGTAGTTTATTGTCAAAAAATTTTTTTGATTCTCACCATGGATCAAAACCTGTAAGGTACTTCCCGTTGACCTAGAATTGTAAAATTTGGCAAGAAGCAAGGTCTTGAGAGACTTTTTTTTTCACTAATTAGAACAAAGATCTCTTGGATGTATGTCTGGCAATAAAACAGGGCTTTAGGTCGCTTCCGGACCTCATTTGATACCTTTTTAACTGTGATAAATCTGCTGTAGGCGGCGTTTCGCCATTCCTTCAGGGCGCCTTAGCATTCGATCGGCGAAAAAGGGTCTCTCAACAGAAAAACATGAAAACTACACGTTTTCTATCCATGAATCAGTTAGTACCTACTTGTAAATAAGCACAGAATAAACGGTTGTCTAGTGTAAAAGCCCGTCTTTTCAAACAAACACCGAACAATAAGAAGCTCTATTTACCGTAAAACTTATACTTACCTAAGATCACAAAGCAAAGTGAACAAAACAAGACCTTTAATTTCCGATAAACAACCAATAAAGGAAGTCATTGAATAAACCATTTGAAGAAAAGCAAATGGCTAAACGGTACACAAAGCATAACTAGGGAGAAGTTTTCTATTGTTAGGTCATAACGCTCAGACGGGCGATAATTATTCAGTAGAGCCTTTGAAACGGCTCGCATAGCAAGTGAACCAGATTTCTGAATCAAGCCCAAAACTTTGTACGGTAGGCGGGTAAGTTGGTGCTTATAGTACCCTGGTTATTGGTTGAACCTACAATGTAAATGTGCTATAGTGCTCATTAGGGGAGGCCTATGTCCAGCAGTGGACTAATATAGGCTTATGATGATGATGATAATGTGCAATACAAAGTGCGTCTTTCTAGTTCATCAAAAATTATCTATTTATAATATTCTTTTATGACTATTCTTTGGTGACTTTGCTGCTCAAAAACAATGAGCCGGGTTTTACTCACATGTTGAATATAGGATATTATTCAGATTATAGAAAAAAATAATTTAAATTCAGAACAATGCAACCTTCATCGAAAATAAAATTTAGCCCGCCCCATAGTTTGAAAGAGGTTTGTAGCACTTTTACTCTCCAAGGTTGTTGACCAAACTGAGTTTCTGACATTCGACATCTTTTATAAATTACAAAATATTTTCTCGCTAGTCGTGGTGAAAAATTCCTTGTTTAACTCGAGGGTAAATATTTCTCGTTTCGTGCCCTCGCTACCTCAGCACTCTACTTTAGAGCCATAGCGCTACGCTCGTGACTCTATTCTAGAATGTTTCGCACAAATTCTTACATTACAAGTCTTACAGCTATAAAAAAAAACATACACTGGTGACCCGTCCAACAATCGGGCCTACCCTTACAGTGTTGTCCTTAGTACCTACCATTTTCCACCACCAAGATTTACATGACTACAAGGGTTTGAATGATTTAATCAAGTTGCTAAAAGTTGCCTTATCTGATCCTAATTGCCCGTTTACACGGATGCTTCAGAGAAGAAGTTTTCCATTGTTGACTTTAGATTAATTGCTTTCTCACAATTTATAAACAACGTTCGGATATCCTTCGCAGTAAGCATCAGCACAAAGAACAACCCAACTTTACTGAATCGGATATAAAATGAATCAGTTGAGATAATATTGTGTAAACTAAAGGTGCGTCTTCCTTGGAAAGCGGGAGCGGGAACGAGTTTTTAGAATAATATATGCCTATCTGAGTGAATAACTTAACTTACGAATACATTCTTCGTTTTCGAGTCCTTCGTATACATTTTGTGCGCCTTTCGAATGATTTTGAGTGATGTGTTGCACTTTAACATGACAGCGGCAGTTACGTTCGCGGCATTGATATAGAGTAGATAGAGCGCTGCCATCAGTGCTTGGTTGAACTGAAAAAAAAATATTTTTGACTCTCGCCATGGACCACAAACCTTTATTCTGTTAGCCTAGAATCATGATATTTGGCAAGAAAAAAGGTCTTAAAATTATACGGAACCCTTGGTGTGCGAGTTCGACTCGCACTTGACCTTTTATTTATATTTTTTTGCTCGTTTGTGTCTACCTACTATTAATCTAAGCCTACTCCTTCTAAGGCGTCAATGGTTTTGAAAACGTTTATCGTAATCTTACTGTGTCCACAAGTATTATGCACTCTGATTTTTTTGATTTACTAACTTACTAAACAAAAGTAACACTTTCACCATTAAGATAAGATGATTTTGTATATAAGAGCCTTGTTGTGCCTGCATTTAACTGATTTTATTAATTTTATTATTGCATGAGTTTTTTTTTCTCCGGCCCGCAGAGACCCAAGATACCAACTAGAAATTGATAAGCTTAAGATAATTTTATTAGTACACATGAAAATACAACGTTAAAAAAGAATTAAAAAGAAAAAATAACGTGAGACCAAAAGGTTGCCTCTCAGCTGTGCTGCAGGAGCTCGGAGAGCAGCTGCAGCGCTGGTCTTCCGTGGCACCTTGGCGTAAAGCGCGTCACTGGCTGACACACTCTTTACAATAAAGTTTTATATCCAACTAACATAAATTACGTACCTATTAAAATTTTATAAAAAGACTAGCTGCTGCCCGCGGCTTCGCCTACGTAGTTCCCGTTCCCGTGGTAATTCCGGGATAAAACATAGCCTATGTCCGTCTCCTGGTTCTAAGCTGCCTCCCCACCAATTTTCAGCCAAATCGGTTCAGCCGTTCTTGAGTTATAAATAGTGTAACTAACACGACTTTCTTTTATTTATATAGATAACAATATATTTGCGAGTAAATGACACAGGTGACGAGCTAAAATAAATTTTTGACATGAGACATAAATTGAAATAGAAAAATAAAAGAAACAAACACAGAAAAAAAAAATAGGCGTACAACACAAACAATACAGAAACCACGATCGACCATATTAGTGCGAATCACATTGAAGATTTTAAATATATTTTTTAGATTGGTTTTAAAGTGAAAAATGAAACGGTAAAATGAAAAATTACGCACGTGACCGTCTTCTGCGCCTCCACAGAATCGCAGGGCACCCCTGTGAATGCGTTCAAGATGGCTATGCATGACTCAACATAATTTCATACAAATATCGAGCTACGCGAATGATGGACTAAATAATGATAACAATAGGTACTGTGGCACTATACCTTTTGTTATTCAAACATGAACTCTATCATTTGCGAACTCCAAGTAATATAATTTAGGGGTTAGGTCCACGCATTATTATAACCCCTAAAAATTTAATAAGGTAATTTTTACTACCAAGTTTCAGGTCTTTGCTTGTGTCTTTTGAAGCCCCAATCAAACGCAAAATAAATTAAAAAGTGCGTATTGCGCGCGATATCGTTGCAAATAAATACGATCAGCATTCAGTTTGTGCAAGCCTTTATAACTAAACAAGCCTCATAATAGAGAGTTGAAACTTCATCTACAACTTATTTTGCATGTTCTACTTTTTAGTTTATGATACACAAGTTGGAAACTTATTTACATTGTACTTGCATAGTAACTTTAGCATCTCAAATTGAAAATGCAAAATAGGCAAGACTAGTATTGCCTATATTGCATTATTGCGTGTATGGATAACCGTAGGTCTATATTATATTTTATCAGACTTTTATTTTATTTTATTGTATTCGGAGAGCAAGCAGTTTTACACACTTTATAAATAAACTTACATAATATCTCATAACCGTTTATGTGTCCTCGCATGTAGAAGCTAAAAGACTGCTTGCTTGCGGAGGAGAAATGGAAAAACAGTTCTGTCTTGTTAACAACTAGGTACAATGAAGTTAACTAAGAGTAACTAACAATTAACAAAACTTACAAAATTACTAACAATAATTAACAAGAAATTAAACTGGACATAAACTCATAGATAAGGACCAAAAACCTAATACTTATACAAAAAAAGAGATACATATTATTATTCAGTGCAAAGATCCTATGACTACGTTCCGTAGACAACTATCTTTGATTCAGTGATACTAATAGAAATTTGTTGTGCGAACGCATCAAACCAGCAGCGCTTTGTCAGGAGTTTGTTACCACTTTGTGATTATGGGTCGAATAAATCGAGGGGGATATTGACCAAACCGTTGAATGTAGCTATTGCACCACTGAAAATAAGTTTTTCTGACAACGGACGGGCTTAAAGAGGTGTTTGACAAAACCTTTAATTCAAAATTTGGTTAAGTTGTACACTGAAATATTAACGACAAAGCTAAAATTCACAACTTAAATTAACTAAAAGTAAATTATAATATACATATTGTTAAAAATTAAATTGTATCCATCTCACCCTTCGTTCAAAACAGACGCTCTCCCCGTAGGTATGCACTCTGTAGTCACGGCGGAATGTGCAAATTAATTTAAAATACGTGAGCGTTGAGTGAGACAGACTTGTTTGTAGTACCTGCAATAAATTGCAATTAGGAAAGCTGTTGTCTTGTTATCGAGTTAGCAGCCTTCGAGGCTCTCAGCGCTCTGGCACAGGCGGCGTATAAATTAATAGCTCACGTTGTTCACATAGCTTTGTATAACTATACTAGGCACCAATTAAATAGAATAAATAATAAAATAAAAATTTCGAAATAGAATAAAATTGTCGGCTTAGAAGAAGAAAGCTAGTGAGTTTTTACTCTATGATTGTCGGACAAAATGGTACCTCGATGTAGAAGAGGAATAGAGAGGTTGGTTTTGTGTCTAAATTCAAAGTGCTTTATTTCTTCTAGAAATTGCAGGAAACTTGGACTGGACGACAAGTTTGGTGACGAAGTCCTAAAATAATAATAAGTAAGTACCGGTACCCATTACAAAGTTGTCAAGCCTAAACAAAAAGGCATTTCCTGGAAACAGCGGAGGTAATAACAATATCTCACTCCCATAAAATGATAAAACGTGATAACAGCATTTATCTTTATGGATTCTTGTAACATTTGACGGCGGGCCCTCAGTTTTTCAAACCCTCTTCAAATCTTTTTTATAAATCATAGCAAAATGCTTGGCGTTATTAAATTGATATTCAAACAATCACAGTTGTTTCTCAAGCACAGTCTCAGATAAAACAAACGCCAAATTTTTCGTCGTAAATCTGTCAGCAAAACAATTCGTACCCTTTCACGAGCAATAAAACGCTACGAAGTAAAGGCAACGAAAAAGTATAATAAATATAAGATTCATTTATATTCCTTCAGTCCCTAGGGGTAAACGCTGACACCGCAAACTGTAAAAAGTCGAGTGTAAAGGAATTTTACAAAGAGCAATTGGCAAAGCAAACAAATACAAATATAACGCAAAGTTTTTGTATTTTATCACGATACCTTAGCAAGGATTGTAAAGGAATTGGTTAATGCAAATTTTAGCAGGGCGTTTAATATGTTGTATAGGTACTGCATTTTTTTTTTAAATACTATACTTAACAGTCATAAAAACTTTGGCTAAATCATGCTGTGTAAATGTCTATATCTGTATTCATCACCTAACCTCACCTCAACAGCCTATAAATGTCCACTGCAGAACGCAGTTCTTCCCCTGATAAGGACCTTA
Source organism: Eupithecia subumbrata (assembly GCA_949316285.1). NCBI lineage: Eukaryota > Metazoa > Arthropoda > Insecta > Lepidoptera > Geometridae > Eupithecia > Eupithecia subumbrata. Next base: position 26,283,981 of record OX438640.1, read on the forward strand.
TTGGCTTTTTTCCCATGGAGGGTGCCCTTGTCCCCACGCTGGGATCGAAGATTGATCTGCACGGGGCGCTGCTGCCCGCCCCCGTTGGGTATCCCTTAGTCGCCTCTTACGACACCCGCGGAAAAGTTTGGGTGGTGCAAATTATATGCCGATACCACACAGCAAGCCATCAGCACATATCATGTATTTATCACGTTATACATATTTCTGTTGAGCATTAAATCACATTGCATAATATAACAAATCATGGAATAATACTTTTAACGAAATCTCATACCAAGTACCTACAAAACAAATTTAAATTAAAACCCAACAGAAACCGCGACCCTTCAACCACTGGCCGATCTGTTTTCATCAAAATACCTATTGATTTTCCAATCCTTTACGATCGTTAGATATGAAATAAAACCCTTGTTTACACCAGGAGAGATCTATCACGTAGAAGAATAAAAAAAAAAACAAAGAATAAACTCAAAAAATTTGGAATTCTTTTCCACCTTATGCAAACAATAATATTAAGCATAATATAAAATTGTTGTGTATACCTATATCTACCCTCACTTGCCTTATAGTAGGTAAAGTCTTTTACCGGCACATGTTTACACTGCGTTAATTAATTATGCGATTACGCCCGGATGGGTTATTAACAGTGGATTTGTTCGTTCATCTTTCAGCAGATTACGGAATTACAAGGATTCAATACAGTGCGTAGGTAGGGAGAAATGCTTACAATTACGATCGATCCGCTTGCCAAAGTTTTTAAGTACATATTTTGTACTAGCTTCTGCCCGCGGCTACACACGCGTATTTTCGGTATAATAAGTAGCCTATTACCTAAGTTAGGTTTTGTTCTAAACGTACGTTAAATTTCATCTTGATCTGTTCAGTAGTTTTGAAGAACCTAGGTAACAAAAGTTCAGATTTTACAAAATTTTGGCTTAATAATATTAGTAAGATTAGTAGGATTCAATTTAGATTTAGAGGCATTTAGAGGACAATTTTTTTTTTAATTTAATTCTTACAATCTAACAGAATTTTTTTCGATTCGTCCATAATTATTTGAAATTTCGATTAGGGGTAGGTAGTAGGTACCTACATATGAGCCTACTTATAAAAACTTCACTGGTTTCGACGCAGTTAGCCTATGCCTTTAGTAGTATACCTATCTAGTACTAAGCGCTATTGGGATTGTACGCCAGTGACACTGATCTTGGCACTGACAATCCGTATGTGCGGGATCTATTCCGATTGTCTATGGCATAATGGACTCAGACCACCGCACAAAGAGAATCCGCATGTCAACCGACGTCAGGTGCACCCAGCATTATTTATTGGTAGCATTTGATAGATTATAATTATGTCGTTATGAAACTATCTTCAGGTAGGTATAGTAACTAAAAATTATGACAATCAAATAATAGAAATAAATTAGAACAAGTATTTACAATTGCAACAATTGACCTAATTGCAGACTGCTGCAAACAATCTACAGGTAGCTCTCTCTCTCTCTCTCTCTCTCTCTTTCTCTCTCTTCCCAGCTAGTTATCCCATATGGTGCTGGGGTCAGCTCTCCTAATTGAATCATACTTTAATACATAATCAATACTGATCCAAATACATAAATAGCAGTCGGAAGCGTCCCCAAGACGCTGGCTGCATTACCCCGCTGTATGGAAATACTGATGCGCTGCGCCAGATACTCACCAGCTCTCGGGTCGAAAATAAAATTTAGTTAGGGAACTACGTAAATCATTCCTGAACCGTGAGTTTAGTTTGACGATATTATCGAGCCGCCACCGTGACGACTCATTTTTATATGGGATTGTATTTATTATATTTTATTGGTAGAGCGCCTATAGGTATCGTGTGGACATGGAACTACGCAAATCCCATACAAAAATAAGACGTTACGATGACCTCTCGATACTATCTCCGAACTCAGGTTTCTGGTTTGTTCTTGAGCTCATATTAGGATCAATAGCGCTAAGTAAATAATTATTCGCTCAAATCACGTAACGTAATTTGGTGATTTTCATAAGTTTTTTAATTTGTTTCATAGGTAGATAAGTGCTTTAAAATTTTGCAATCTGAAATATATGAGTAAGTTTCTGATTGCAAATTATTTAAAAAAATATAAATAAGGAAATTAATTTCATCTGCCAATTCAATATTCCATTTCAATCGGCAGTCAACGAAGGAAATCGCGTCTTTGATGGGTCTTGGCGATTCTATTACCACGGCCGCTTTACTTTAAAAAAAGGTATAATTTTTGTTTTTAAGGATAGAAGCCTTTATTCTCAAAGAAAATTACAACCAAATTATAGAAATAAGTTAGTATTTACAATTGAAACAATTGAGCTAACTGCAGACTGTTGCAAGCAATCCACAGGTAGCTCAACTGATCCATATCAATACCAAAATTAGATAATTTAGAATATTTCTAAAAGTGTAAGAAATATTAAATATAAAAATTCTGTTACATCGTAAGTCTAGGGCCAGATATAGAGAGATGTCTGGTCTCATAATAATGATATTTAACAATTGTCTGAACCAAATTGCGGCATTCACGACTAATCAAGAAAACGCTGACGTTAAATTTTGAAGTTTCTTTTATGAACGAACCACGAATCATAAAAGAATAAATACCTTTAAAACGTTGACTTATTTTATAGTTACAATCACTTACAAAAACAAAGAAAGTTAGAGGGTGTAAAAACTGCGAAGTTGCAGGCGCCAAGCGCCTTGCGTTCTATAAAAAAAGGCAGCAGAGTTTTTACTTTAAAAAACAGGAAGCCAACCACTTCAAAGAAGTTAAGTGGAAAGTTAGCGGTCTCAGTTTTATTTATGAACAGTTTAGAACGCGTAACGGTCACTTAAACACTTGCATGAAAAGTTTCGATGATTCAGTGAATATTAAGTTTTAGCTTATGTAAGTTGTAGCCCTCTAAACTTTTGTGTCAACAAAGCTGTTATGTACTCACAACATTTTGCGTTTTGAACTTGCTAAGACAACCCTTGTTTTATCTCAAGATTACGCAAAAACATTAATATAGGTAGTTAAATTCTGTGAAAATTGATATTCAAAATTATTTTATAGGCTGTTTGAGCTTGCCGAGAATAACCATTAAAAGTGGGGAACACGTTTTATCGGGGATCGCAGAAGTGATGATAATGATAGCCCATAAAGAAGTGGTGCCGCGATAGATTCCGCAAGTTACCAACTTTTAGGGAACCGCCATTATAGCCACTGATGCGACCCACTGCCCCTATAACTTCGCATTACAGACAATATTTTTATATTACAAGAGTTTCAAATAGCCCAAGTTCTTATCAATTGAAAATCAGACGCTTTCACAGAGCACAATGTCTTCTTTACATTTAAATTCTTTCAGAGCTTGTGAACTCGTGAAATTGGTAAAGATATCCTCGAGTAAGCGAATACACAACAGTGATAGTTACAAAACGTTGCTATTTTCATTTTATCCATTGAAATTTCCGTTCCTCGAGTCAGAGGAACATCCGCCCGCTTTGATTCTAAACGTACTCGTATTAGCATTGGATTTGAATAGAACAAACAAAGGGATTGCTCAAGACAGTGTGCTTTCGTAGGCGATTGTAAATTCAGCGTATCGTAAAAATTCGAATTTTGTAGAGTAAGTAAATGTTATTGGGTAAATGTACCTCTCCAAGAAAGTCTACCAAGAAATACGGCACTGCTGAGCTTTGTGTTTCCATTTATTTGGCTAAGACATGTCATGCTGGCATAAGAATAGGTAGGAATCCAGCAACTTTTCAAAAATGTCTAATTTCTATTGCGCCATTGTTGCTGCGATAATAACATTTGAGTCAATTTCACAGGTCGAGACTAGAAAATTTAACAAAAGTATCACGTCCGTCTGAAACGGGCTTTTGGTCACACGCCTCACCTCGCCGACCTCAGGGGTGGCTAGGGTCGGAGTCAACGTACCTATTTTGAACTTAATCATAAAGCTAACATCAAGGTTTATCCAAGTTGAAGTTGACCTACGTGTGGCTAACTCATTCAATAACCTCATTTCCAACTACTCATCTTCCACCTATACATATTTCCCTTAAATCCTGATGCCATTGAATGTTTATCATACTTTTATATTTTATTTCAGATATAATTAGTCTTGTTAAGGGTGGGCGGAAAGAATTTCAAAAATAAGTTGAAAGTCTCTAAGAGTTAAGAATAATAAACTCCCAGCAGTTCTGATACCTAGCATCTTAAGGTTGTAGCATATATGTATGGGCCGCACCGCTACCGCACCCCACAATAATGATCATTCAAATATAGACATGAACTTGACTGTAACCTTTAGATATATTTTACAGAGACTTCATAAAATAGTAGACGGTTATCGCAACCTAGCCACTCATAGGCGTAAGTCAAAGGCTTGAAAAATGCCAAAGGCCAATGAAAAAGGCAAAAGCCAAAGGCTTGGCAAATGGCTTGAAGCTAATTGCCCTAAGCTTCAAGCGTGTGGCCGCTATATCCACGTGGACCGCTCGCTTGAAGCACGTTGTCCGATCTTACGGATTGCTGCTATCTGTTGCCGCATGGACAGCGTACATCATCACGATTTAAAGCGGAGGCGTGCGGGAGCTGTGCCGTAACGATGCTATACCGATGTCCTTTATCCTTAATCTACTTACTAACAACGTGCAAAATAATTATTTGGACCTCTTACTTAACTGCTATCTTCTACAAACAATTACGACAACTATTTATACTTTAAATTGAACTCTCTTAATAGAGGTTTACAGTATTAATCACAAGGACACAAGACGATGTGCGTAAATGAGACATTGAAGTCACGTACCCCATTCGGTGAGACATAAAGCTCTTTAATGGGTGTAGAACTGTCCAACTCTCGCCATTCACTCGCGAAACGGGTATATGTAGCTTCTGAACTGTTTCAATGAATTGCCACAGGGTTAGAACGCGGAAGATTCGAGAAGTTTTTATGGTGCTTTCAAAATAGAATAATAAGCGTGTAACAAATGCGATTAACAAGAAAACAATTAATTAGATGGGTTCTACGTTCGGACAAAATAACTGAGAACATAAGAAATATTAGCTGTTGAACTTGTTTTCTAGTAAGTAGATATTTGGAAAAATTTAATCATTTTAAAAATTAAAAGAAAAATACATAATTATTTCAAGACAACTGTGGTAGTTCGGAAAAGATACATAAATATAAAGCTTAATCAGATTTTTTATCATAAATAGATCTTTAAGAAGACGAATCCCGAAGGAGAAACAGTTCAAACCAGTCCATGAGGAAGGCAAGGTGGGCTAAAAGTACCTACGTATAAGATTCATTTATAACCGTCTTCGAAAAAAGGAAGTTCTTAATTTGGATGTATGTACATATGTATGTATGTTCTTCGATTTCTCCGTCGGTTATGGACCGATTTGGATGATTCTTTTGCAATTGTATAGAGAATGATTCCGAACATGTTACAGTTTGAAATAAAATTTCAAACTGTCATAACAATTTTAAACTGTTTTATGAGTGTTGCGGGATAAATAAGATAGATAAGGGATTCGAAGCTGGTTTTAAGATTTTTGAACAGATGCAAATTTTATTTTCTCTTTTCAAGACAATATAATAAATATAACCTACGTTTTGTGTTATAAATAATTAATATTTTTTACTATAGATAATTTATATATATATATAATTGATATTTTTTATTAGTAACCGAAATTATTCTGTGCTCCTTATTAATAATTACTATTAACGTTGTTCCTGATTTGTTGTTGTGTTTCTGTGTGCCAATTTTTATTCTTTTTTTTTATTTCTGTCAGTCCGTCCGTTTTTCATGTCACTTTTGTATTTAAATAACTAACTATTTTCCTTTATGTACATATTGTAAGGCATTAGTTTTAAACTGTAATGTTACATGATATGATGATGATTAAACTATAAACAATCTTCCCGCAATTTATCAAAATATGCCCTCTGGAAATTGGTGGCATAGTCCAGATTGATGTATACGGTGCTTGACCGCAGCCCGTCACTCCGGGCATCAAATTTACATTGCCCGCATACTTGCGGTGCCCGAGAACGTTCCACTTGCCTATCGCAATGTTTGCGCCAAGGAGTAAGAACCGAATGGAGCCGCCTTCAGTCTTTGTCATATCAGCACAAACGTTCAGTACTGAACACATATAATACATTATAATTCCCTCAAACAACGCCACAAGTTCTACAATCATAAAACTATTTATGCAGGTAATTCTTTTATTCCTAGAGTAAGTAGGTTGCACAGTGAATAATTTTCTATATGTGACATATTTTCGCTCTCTAAGAATAATTTCAAAATACAAGCAACTCTCTTAGGTTATATATAGGTTCTTATCTTATCTTAGGTTATGGTATTTTGTGTATTCATACTTCATTTGTCTATTTGTTTATTTTCCAAATTAGCGTCTGTAACGCTGTTGTGATTTATTGTAAATAATATTTCTTTTAGTGGCATCTTGATTGGTTTATACCTAGCTATATACACCGGTAACTTTAAGAAAATTGTATACTGTTTGTGCCTTAATAAATGTCAAAAAAAACAAACAGATCCTAAGCTGACTTTTCTAGTTGCCTTCGGTGTTTGTGTTAAACGATTGTGAGCGACTGGAGTAAAGCTCTGCGCACATTAATACAATACCGCTACAAAATGTGCATTCAATTAAGGGCTTAAAACTCGTTATATTTAAATTTTAGAGTGAGTAAATGGCTTCCCACAACCTTCAAACTAGTGGTCCGCGAGCTGTCTGTCATCTGATGCCGTCTATATAAAATGTATCTAAATGTTACGAATTAAAGAAGATACCTACTTAAATGCACATTTTTGTGGTGTGCGGTAGCGGTGCTTTCCAGGTGTGCGACAAGCTTAACTTTCGATGTAATGATGTGTCCTCCTAGCCGAATTTCGACCAAGTCTCATCGGAGACTAGCCAGATGCGCAGGACATAAATTATAGTCCACAAGTGTGTGCGCAAACATAGGTGCACTCTCTATTCCCTCACTCTCATAATCCGATGAGACGATAGACCGACACGGCCGGGGAGAGGTCAGGCGCAGAACCAACGGCTTAGCATGCTTTCCGAGGCACGGGGGTGTAACACACCAACTTCCTGACTCCGGCCTGCTACTGTAAATTTTTCTCCCCAGAAAAATCCCAATAATCACAATTGGCCCGACCCGGGATTCGAACCCAGGACCTCGTAATCAGCAGTTGAACAAGCTGATCGCTAGAACAACAAGGCACTTTTGATGTATTTCATATAACGAAAGTTTGTGAAATGTCATTTTTTGTTACTTAGGATCTTCAAAACTATTGAACAGATCAATATGAAATTTGGCGTACACTTAGAACATAGCCCAAATAAGATAATAGGCTACTTATTATACCGAAAATACGTGTGTGAAACCGCGGGCAGAAGCTAGTTAAAAATATTCCCAGCTTCACACACTGCTGGTTTTGATTAGGTTACTGATAGTAACAGTCTGGATAGTTGACTCAGTAGTTATCTCTTATAAATTTCACTAGCTGCATTCTTACTACCCGTTCTCCTATTACCCGTTTTCCCGCAGGAATGAAGCATTTTACGGCGGTAAAAAGTAGCCTATGTTCATTAGGAATTATGTGGGCTTCTAATGGTAAAAAAAATTCAAATCGGTCCAGTTGTTTCGGTGCCTATTCAATACAAACAAACAATAAAATCTTTCCTCTTTATAATATAAAGGGCAGAAGCCTTTATTCACAAAGAAAATTATCATATAATTAGTATTTGCAAATTGAAACAATTGAGCTAACTGCAAACTGTTGCAAATATATTAGTATAATAATATAATATTAGTATAGATAAACATCGTAGCCACATCATAATGTGTACCCCAAGTATGAATACTGTAAGCTTACTCCTTTATGAAATCCCCTAACTGCGGTCCGAATTTTAGGTGCAAACATTGTATTAGTGTAATCAACACATTTTTATGTATCTTCAAAATTCTCTGTAAGTGGTCAAAGTAAAAAGAACTGGAAAAAAGAGTGAGCGATTCGATTAATATATTAGTAAAGGATGAGGCTCCTTATAGTAACAAGTGTAAAAACTCACGTTTTATGTTATATGCTCTATGTTATTTTATCTTAACTAGTGGTTGTCTTCACGTTTGTTTGTCTTAATGTAGGTACATTTTACATGAATATTTAACTGTTTATTTTGTTTAAAACCACTGTTTATTGTTTGTAATTATTAATTTAAAATTCTTAGTGAAAATTATGTCTGATGTTCTCATTATTTTAATTTAAAGTCTTAACTTAGTTGTATACCTTGGAACGCAAATACTTAAATATTGTTATAGTATTATTGGTAAGAGCGGTGTCTCCTAACACAAGCAAACTTTGCTTAAAGGGTGACTCCAGAACCTGTATGTATAGTTTTTAAGTAATTTCAATAAACATTTGTTATATTATTATTTTTTTATTCATTATTGTTGGAAATACCCACAAGATGGTAGATGGCATCGACATTTAATTTAATTATAATGTGAATTGAATTACCTATAGATAATATGATATTTATAATTTTTGTGATTGCTCTATGGAAAGTTTCCGTTTCCGCTAGTAAAAGAAAAGGACTTCCGATTTACTCTCGATCTAATGTACATCTGCTCTGGTATAAGAAATTTTACTAAACTTTAAACTCAGTGTTTCACAATACGAACCCCAAACAGGCCACCGTAACAATTAGAACCTCATTATTATCCTCTTGTCCTATCAATAGGGCGATTAGATGAAAAATGTCATAGCTGTTCCATCTACCCTCAACAGTGGGAATCAATTTATTATAGTCTCAGGTTCCAACAAACCTTCTGATGAAATAGTTGCGCATAATCAATGACCATACCTGACGATAACCCTCGTCCGTTGGTAGCAAGGAAAAAGACAAGCTCTTTACCGTTACTATATACTAGAGTTACACACAGTAAAGAAAACACTGTAAATTCACTTATCTCCAGATTTCGGTACCTAAGTAATTCAAATCCTAGATAAAATATTTGTGTAGGGAACACGCTTTCGCGGCTCGGGCTTGCTTCGTGAGTAGTATCGGCGCATAGATGTGAATCTTGTAGTAACCTGCAAAAAAGTGTTATTCAACAAATTCAACACCAGACGTTCCTTCCTAGTCCAGTAATAAGATTATTTGAGACACGTGTTGGGATTACAGGTTTTCCAGTTATATAATATGATAATGATAAAGATAATGACCACGTACAGAGCACGCTCAAAAACTAGCCGGGGCCACACCAGACGATCCAGGATGGATCGACGATTCCGCAATCCGTGATCTACGATCGTGATGCATAAAAACGAATGCGTGGATCGCGCGCGGCATGTCCTCACCGCCGCCGCCCCGCCCCGCCGCGCCGCCACCCATGTCTTTGGATCGCGCTAATACCCCGCGTGATCGTAGCGTGGCAGATCGTCCGGTGTGGACCCGGCTTATGGAGAACCATCGACAAAGAAAACAGCATGAAACAGTGTTAAATTGTAAAGTGGAAAACAAATGTTTATATTAGGATAACATCAGTTCTACATAGGATTTGCATGTCAAATGCATGGGACATAATTTGGAGACTGGAGTCAAAGAATAGCTGGAGTCAAAGGATACCGTAGGTAAATAATTATCTCCGAACTTGGCTGCTGGCACTCTATCGCAAGTCTTTGTTTCAACTTAAAGCTTGATCTCTAAAGAACCAATCGACCGTAGCGGGTTACAAGAAGGTAAAAATAAATTAATTGTTTCTAAACATGGGAGAATCGCTTCTCTACTTTCAATTAGTTATTTAATCATGTTAATGGAGCTAGTAATTTGCATAAACACATTTCCTACAATTTTGACACCCCCACTATGGCTGACATTTGAAATCTCCTTGAAATCTCTGACATGAATATTTTCCGGAATCCCAAATGAATTAACATCACATCTTGGCATGTAACGACTCTCTTGTTCTTGGCGTTTAAATATTAATAGGCAACCCATTTCTGAATGAAGATAGGTACGAGTAAGTTCTGCGCAAATACATAGGAAGGTACCTATTATAATTTTATTAAACCTGGCAGATAATTATGGAATCACAGATCCTTCAAATCAAGTTACTTATAATCACAAAATTTGTATGCGAGAGTAATTTACTTTTAAATTATAACTTTTGTACGACAGAATCCTGTGTGTCTGTTTTCCCTTGTCGTTTTTAGACTTAACGGGTGAAAGAGTTTGAATGAAAGGGGTTTAAAGATTTCTGTATGGTGGTGGGCCCAACATTTCTGTTTTAGTGTCCTCTATCCAAATATATAACTATTATTGTGCGCGACGATTTTGAAAATAAACAAAGTGATGACCAATGTTAGGGCACAAATCTTCAAACCCCTTTGAAAAACATAGAGAAATCATAGGAAACTTCATCCAGGTACATAATGGAACTTTAAATATCTCTTAATTTTTCACTGTACTATCTATTATTTTATTATTATTACACAATGTACCCCCGTAAAATTCGGTTACACTTTGCAAAGTCCCCAATATTTCTTTTAGCCGTAAAAACAACAAATTAAAGCAATATTCCGCGGGCGACTTCATTAGAAAAGTTTGCTGCCCCAAAGCCTAAGTCTCGGTATTAATAAAGTTTTGTTCCAAAGGAAAAGAAACGTGTTAATTATCCGTGGAGTCCAGTACCGGCCATCTGTCACGTGGACCGACGGCCGTGGCCTTACCCCACTCGGAATCGGAACAAACTTCAAATGGATCGCCTACACGAGGAAATACTTAAGTTATGGACCTTAAAGTTGTAATGAGGAAATTAATCGAATTCCGGAACATTAATTATTGAGAACAACTTATTCGAAACTTATAAATTAAGACGAAGACGACGGATGCGGTACACCGCATTCGTCTATGTATGTCCGCAATGTCTACAGACAGGCGGCTCCTTTAACAAATTAGCTAAAAAAATATACAGGGCTCTATGGACCAGAAATAAAGCAATACGAAATCAAGAAATTCAAAAGCAATTATTAAAATCGAAATTAAATTATTTAATTCAAAATTGAACTATTAAATTAAATACAGGTCAGTACATTAAATTCAAATGATTAAATTAAATTCAAATTATTAGATTAAATAATACAATTATGAAATAAAAATAAAATAATTATTATTAAATTCAATTCAAAATCAATTATACCAAAAATAAAGCAATTATTCGCAACTTTTAAATTAAGATGGAGTCGATGCGGTCTAGACAGGCGGCTCCTTTAACAAATTAGCTGAAAAAATATACAAGGCTCCATGGACCAGAAATAAAGCAATTCGTTTCTCAGACACGAGGAGATGAAGCACATTATTTAACAGAATTATTTAGTCAAAGAGTCGACATTGTGCGACGCTAAGAAATAATACCTATTTATTCTAATATAAGATGATCGTTCATTTTGGAAATAAATGAAACTCGGTGCTTGTCATTACGCCAACACTTTTGTTTTGAAATAAACGAGAATCAAGACGACCTCTATGGCGCGGCGGAAGAAGATCCGCCTGCTACGGGTGCCTCAGGACAAATGTTTGTACGATCTGAAGATATTGGTTCCGGGTGTTCTGGATGTTTTCTATACGTATATTATAGAATATCTATGTTGTGTATTGTAATAAATGTATCAGTTACTTATCTAGTACCTACCCATATCACAAGCCCTGCTTAGCTTGGGGATACCTAATGCTCTGTGAATTTTCCAGCTTTATTTATTTATTTATACCTGTGCGTATAATAATAAATGGTATTAGAAAAATATAGAGAAGACTGTAAAACGAACACTTTTAGAAAAATTGAAATAAAGGGGGGGGGTTAATTTTCAAAAGGGGGGTACTGAGTAAGGTATTAAATGAAAGGTCTCATCTTGTATATTTCAAAACAGTTTTTAAAATTTCTGTAAACTACATACTTTTTTAAATATCTTGAAAAAAGTCGAAAAATTTACCGATACCCCTACCTATAACCGAAGCATGCAGAGAGATCAATCTGAAATGTAGGTTGATACCTACTATTTTTAGGTATTCATTAAATTGCGAAGTCTCTAACCTGTACCTTTAGTACATACCTACTTGTTCGAAACCCTCGACGCGCTAGTTACACTCGCACTTGACGGATTTTGTTATAATAACTTCAGAACCGTAACTGTGTCGTTAAATATTCCGGAGCCTCGGCGAAAACCTTGATCGATGCGGATCAGCTAGTGTTAGTTTATTTGACAAACGTTCGAACCCTCGGCGCGCGAGTTACACTCACACTTGACAGATCTTGTTTTGATTATGAATGTAAGCGGGTTAACTACGAATCTAGTTTGTGTTGGAAGAACACCAACGTTTCATACCTTAATGAGGGACAGTGCGCGCAGGGACGCGGTAAAGGCGCGACGCGAACCGCACTCACCCTGATGAAGTCCCTCGTTAAGGAATGTAACGTTGGTGTTCTTCCAACACAAACTAGGTTCGTAGTTAACCCGCTTACATTCATAGTGAATTCGTCAAACTACTAAAGTTTTTATACTTCGATCTTGTTTTATACTGGTATGCTTTATTAACAATGAAAGTTACTACTAAACTAAAACAACAAACAAAATAATAACATTGAATAATGCTAGACAACCTCTGTGGTACAGCGGGCAAAGGTGCTCTTCGAAGGTCCGTCGCACAAACATCTCCCGCCTCGAGAAGATATTTGTGCGACAGATTACCTGTTCCGGGTATTTTAAATTTATCGTAAAAAATATATCATTTATCTAGTTCCCATAACGCAAGCTCTGGCAAGCTTGGAGTTGGATGCTGTGTGAATTGTCCAGCATTATTTATTTATTTCACAGAATCAACTGACCCCAAAGTAAGCGGGGTTTGAACATCCAGACCCGGAGCAAATATTTGCAGACCATACAAACGCGGCAGTTATCGAACCCGCCACCGTATGCGTCACGGGTTACATCTCTCGTTTGTGTTAACTTTATTAAATTCGAGATAGACTTGCCTTTTCGTCTTGTTGATAATCGCACAAGTAACAAAATACAAAAAGCGTTTTGCGCAAAATCCGCCCGTCTCACCTTTAGAAATATTTCGGGGCACAGAACTTAATTAGCGTGTTTTCTTTGATTACCAGCCATCAGGCACCGGCTGCTACCAACTGCTCCGCTCAGGTGACTCAGGCGACATCACAATCACACTGAAAACAGATAACCAACACCGATTGTCATCGAATTCATCTGCATCTGCCTCATTATTTACCTGGGTACTTTTGAGAAAAATCTGCTATTTGGTTTATTTTGCGTGAGTACCTACACAAATTCTGACTGGATTTTCAATTAATAAATATTAAGTTAGTTCATTATGAACGAATTGGCAGGTACAGCTAGTACAAAATAAAACTATTACAGAGGCATAAAAAAGCTGATGATAACTATCACAAACTGGATAATAAGATAAAGTAGTTCGCACGCTAGTTTGGTTTTCTTGCGAAAATCAATAGGAATCATATCAAGTGGCAATAGTAGAAGTTCTTCCATAGTAAAAGTTTGCAAGCGACTGTAATCGGCTTTCGGCGTTACTGAATCCATTCCTTAGGTGACTCGTTATGCTTAACTAAATTACAACATTCGCCGTCCGATGTAAGAATACTAATAACACCAGTACAGAACTCAGGTAAATCGGCACTTACCAAGCAGAGGCAATTACAGAAAATGGGTACACCAAGTCGTCTTTTACTCAAAAAGGGTAAATAGTAAGAGCTTAGTACAATTGCTTGCTTTTTCAGTGTTTTTTTTTTAAGGAAAAGCTTTTCAAGGAGTTGTAATCCTCGTCTCAGGTTGGTAGCTACGCTCATTAATGCGAGTGCATTGTAAGAGCGATTTATTTATATTTGAATTCATAGTTTTGATGATTATTTGCTATTAAACTTGAAAAGCGATATATGTAGCATGGCAGATTTTAGAATACCTACAGGAAATGAACAGATGAATTGTTACTTTATACAAACTTTAAGATGAATCGATAAACGGCAGCATTTTCAAATATTTCACTTTGACAGCGCGTTTCTGTGAATAGAATCTTCACACAATATTGCGATGCGGGGTCTCCCTAGGGTAGGGGAGATATTTGCTCTCAAATCAGTCGTTTAAATAGAACTGTTTCGTTTTTTCTTCGTTTCTCTCTCAAATCCAATTCGCCCAGCACCTGGAATACTTTTATGTAACATTCAGTTTGTTCATTGTGCGACGATGTGTGGGTGTGATGGTTTAAGGTTGAAATTAAACTGACTTGATTGCATGAATGTATGAAACTGTAGAATCGCAGTGTTTAAGGAGGTTTTATTTCATTAATAAGGTTGATTAAGCTAGCTAGCTAATTTCGAGAATATTAATTAAAATTGATAAGATTTGATTTGATTTCAGATTTGCCATAATCACCACGCTTGGCAGGCGAATTAGTGATCGTAGTAAAGGTGTTAAAAATACACAAAAGAAGGTGCTGCTTTTCCTCGGGTAGGTTTTCTTAGGCCGACTAAGAGAATCTTCTTCTCTTACGACATCCACGGGCTAAGTTGGAGTAGTCGAGACGGTTGTATTGTAGGTAGACATATTAATATTTCATATTTTACGCTTGTTTTGTAGAATATAATCAACATATCCAAGTAGTTAACCAAAACTAAGCAAAACATTATAAACGTCCTGATAATGTTTTTGAATTCTAAAGGACGGGGAAGGTTATCTACCCTCTGAGCGAGGTAAAATAATCACCGTTTTCGCCCAAACTTTTTATGGAGTGCATGTGATTGCCCTGACACGACTGGTACAAAGCACCTACCAAAGCTACAAGCAAATTCCAAATTCCAGGTTGCCTTTTCACGTCAACACGAAAAACCTTTGCCCTGGCCATTCCTGGAATACGTTTAGATGTTTTATTTAAGTTTGTTTAATCCTTAAATTATCTCCTATGAGCAATCTTACACTCATACTCTACGTAAATTCATTATTATTTTAACATATGACTTACATGTTAAAATAATAATCAATTATCTGATTATTTTATTTGTTACGTTGTTAATTGTTCAAACATATTTATTATTTGTTATCATTTTATGTTGCTTATGAGATTTTGTTCTCTTTTGTGATTTATATTTGGAAAAAATAATTTTTGAAAAAAAACTTTAAAACTTGATCGTTTTTAGGGTTTCGAAGATCGGTTTCGAAAACCTTATAGTCTCGCTTTGTCTGTCCTCCTTAATAACTCAGCAACTACGGCAGCTATCAACTTGAAATTTAAATTAATAAAACATTTCGTGCGCCTGTACAGTTTTAAAGAAAAATAAATGATAATAAATGAAAAATGAAAATGAATATTTACAAATTGTGATGCCGAAATTTGAAATATACCTACAGGCTCATGTGGGGTATCAAATGAAAGGTATCAGTTTGTACATTTCAAAATAGTTATTGAAATTTTTTTAGGTGTCATACTTTATGTTTAATGTTTAAGTAAAACTCATAACAATAATTAATCCTTATTCAAACCACCACTAATTTGTAAAATGGGGAAAAACGCTATCAATGCCAAAACTAATTTCGTCTTGATAATCGTGATAAAGCAACAAAATAGCAATTTGCTCGACCATAAAAATAATTGAGTTCAAACTGCGTTCAGGCAATAAAAAGCGTGAAAGCAGGCCCAATAACCTTTAGCTGGGGAAACGTGGGAAAGCAAGCAGCTGGCTAGTGAGGAATAGAGAAGAGGCTATTAGGCTCACACCACGTGAGCCAATGTAACGACCGGCACTTTCGGATGCTCCATTACCGGGATTTCAAAAGAAATTAGGTACCTGCTTGTTTCATCACTACGCAAATACATTTTCCCAATCAGGTAAAATGGCATATGTACATACTTCTTTTATTTTTATAGCTAAGTATTTTTCAGTCTCTCCCGAGGTTAAAGTATTCTGAACTTCATAAGTATTGGACAAGCACAGTACTCCCACTAGAAAATGAAGACTAGTGTTAAGGGCATCTTTACAACACACCAGGGAGACGACTAACCGTGAGTTATGAAGGCATTTTGCTCCACCCTTATGAGGAAATACGACAGTTCTGCACCGAGACGGAGAGGGTCTCTATGATTGCCTAAAGTTAAGCTAGGTACAGAGGTATATAAACTTGTCTTCCAAACTGAACCCTGTTAGAGTACGCAGTTTATTGAGAGTTATTCCCAAGAGAATTGAACTGGACGGCTGTAAAAGAGTTACATCGTTTGAAAAAAGGGACTAAGAATAGATAAGTTGATATAAAAAGAGAAAAATATTTACTCTTATTTACTAAAGTGCACTAATTTGTTTGTTTTTTAAGCAAAACATAGTTTCACAACGTTACTTCTTAAATATAAGAATATCCGTACACCCGTCTGCGTAAATAACGTCCTTTTATTATTTTTTTCTGAGCATCACACTGATTATGCGTCGTGCGTCGTCAGCACTTAAAACATCCTTGCAAACTTTAAGCTTGAATTTAAGATGAGTTTTTGCCCGCTTCAAATAATGGGGCACAAACGGTTTTACCCTTTGACGAATCAATTACGGCACCGGTTTCAATATCGGTAGTATCGAGACGGGCATTGTAGGCTGGTGATCTAATATTCATCGCCGACAGACGTGCTGTCTACGTGGCAAAGGTACACTCAGTAACAAAGCATACTGCCGCTAATCTGGATATGGAAATAGATTAGAACCAACTAGATTCTGCTGCTTTGTGTAAGACTAGGTTCTGCCCGTGGCGTTGCACGCGTATTTTCAGCCGGATAAGTATTTTCAGTATAATAAGTAACCTATTATCCAAGTTAGGCTATGTTTTAAATGTACACCAAATTTCGTCTTGATCTGTTCAGTAGTTTTGGAGATCCTAGGTAACAAAAATTTCACAAACTTTGGCTTTATAATATTAGTAGGATATGTTAGATGTTTTACGATAGTTAAAAGAATCTAAGATTGCAAGTTAGGATGAGTTCTTGAAACCATTTATTTGAATGTTAATTACCTAGTAAAGCATAAATGGATGTCCTGATAGTAACAAGGCAGTGAAACTATCATAACATTAGGTTTGTCGCTATTGTCACATAACCTAACATCAATGATGTAAATCTAATATAACTTTGTGCCACCGTCAATCTGAAATCTGCACTGTACCTGAATGCGGCCATAGCATAATACATAATTAGATACAGCATTGCTCCCAGGGTCTGCCTCGCATGCATTATGCACGAACCTAAATTGAATGTGCAGTTAGTTGCGTGGATTAATCCTCGTCGTACATACCACATGACCGCTGTGAATTTTACTCATCAGCGGTTTAGCAGGGTTCGGAATTAGGTATGTGAGAATTTTTGATTGAATGTCGGCGCAATATCAAACCAGCTTCTGGAATCTATTCTGTCATGCTAACCACGGTTGCAGGTTATGGCGCATACCCGACCGACGTTGCTCTTTTTCTCACCATCGTGGCCAAAATGAGCAACTTCGCATCTCTGCCTACACTATACAATATAAAAGTTTTAAGGAGGCATTAAAAATAAGCTTATGATAGATATCACAAAACAGCAGGTTCGATTGTTGAAAATTCCTTCGTTTAACATAATAATAAGATAAAATAGGTGGTGGCGCTGATTTGGGTCAGGTATGCACCTTATCAAGGCCAAGTTACAGAAGCTTGGGCCAAAACAAATATCTGAGATTTTTTCTATCATAGATACTGTACGTGAAATTTGTAAATAGAAAAAGTTCAATGTAAGCAATAGCGAACAATTTCAGCGAGGAGCTAGTGTTAAAACGTCAAAAATTTCACGAGATTGCCTATTGAAGTTTTCAAAGGCGTACAACAATTAGGCTAAACTTTGACGCTGAGAAAGGAACCTCGATAACGAAGGTATAAAATACAATATCATGTAAATGTCCCTGTGAGAGCCGAAAGTTTAGAAGAAGCCGACTAATGAATGAGGCAGATGATCACCTAGTCGATGGAAATACTTGGAATGGCCTCTAGAATGAATAAACGCCTTTTTGATAAAAGAAAACTATTTCTTTTATCAAAATTTCACAATTATTAGTACCTTTAGTCTTAATTATACCACGGTTCAAAATTGAGGTTATTCCAGTTTTCCCCCTTGACAAATCTCCCTTAAGGCTGAACGAGTCGCTCATCCCTCCATACAAACGTGGAAGGGTAACTACAACGCTGTTTGATGTTGACCATCCAAAACTAAGTATAATATAAATTTATCTCGTCATTATCTATGTCTGTGTACACCCGAAACCGTAAAAAAAGTATTAATTAAAAAAAATACAAGCTTCCAAACTTTCGTATTTCAACACCGATTTTAGCCCAACTTTGGGCGAAAATAAATAACATACGGACAAAGAAAACTCTAAAATAAAGCCCGTACGGACCTAATTTAGTTATTCAAAAGTTGTAATAAATTTATTTTGAAATGATACTATAATAGGTACACTATAATATATAGTATACTATAATATCTTTTTTCTATAATAGGTAACCCTTGTGCTTAAAGTCGTTTCGCATTTTTTTACGCGGCCGTTTTAAGAATAAATTTATTTTCCTTTCATCAAGTCCGCGAGTGTAGTGTATGCCATCTCATCTGACATAGGCATTCTATTATGTCAGATGAGATGGCATACATTTAGGCCGCGCCCACTGATGAGTTGGACCGGACGACTCGTGCAGTCTTAAGGAGGAAAACTGGAATTTAAAGAAATTAATTCCAGAAAACTACCCTAGTAACCAGAAAACACAAAAAAAAATATTATTAATTAAGTATTTCAATATTTCTTTCCCCTGTGAGAAAATTTGTTCAAGAGGAAAACTTGAACTACCCTGCTACAAGAAAACACAAAAAAAAAACAAATATTATTTGTTATTTATATATTTGTTGTGTGTTTTTATTTGCTTGTTTTCCATGATGACTGACCATTTTTTAAGTCCCTGCAAGCACATTGACACACATGAGACACACATGGACACTACTCGAATATATTTAACTTAGACAGTACAAATTATTTGTATTGTAAAGTTTAGTATAAACTACATAATAAACCAAAGTAAATGAAACTCTTTCTCTTCTTTCGGCGTGTAATATATAAAAATTACCACGTGTTCGCCGATAGTGGGAGGAACGGACGGCGCAAGATTATTGTTCGCATCCAGCACTGAGATTACCTCGGACCGCGTTTAACCGTGAATTATGATAGCCTTTACCTACAACCTAGACCTGCATTGCGAAGAGGAGTCATTTAGCTTTTGATTGATATTATTAATGAATTTCTAAAACCACATTTGAATCCAACATCTTAAACGTATATAATCGTGGTCATCTGGACTAGATGGTGGTCATCTATATCACATCACACTATCACATCACACTTCACACTAATAATATAAATGCGTAAGTTTGGATGGATGGATGGATGTTTGTTACCTCTTCACGCCACAACGACTGAACGGATCGGGCTGAAATTTTGCATACAGGTAATTGTAATCCTGGAATCAAACACTACTACTTTTTATCCCATTATCAGTTCCCATGGGATAGAAATCACCTTTTACCGTTTCGGGCATAAACCAGTCTATAATAATAGTGTCTAAGTTGTTCGTAGTGCGACCTTAACGTTCCTCGCGTTCAATCTCGTTGGCGTCTATGAGAAAATACTGCTGCTACGACGCCACGAGGGTGCAAGATTGCGGATATTTAGCAGGACACGCGCTCAGGATCCGGACAGGATAAGTAAAGAGCATTGACAAACCGGCACAATATAAGAACCATAGAGATCCGGATCAGAACATTTATCCTGTTTGTTTATTGACAAGGGTTAGCGTTTATGCGGTAAGTAACGGGCGTAGTGGCTGCGTAGTGTCTACGTAGTGGCTAGGGTACGTAGCGGTTCCTCTACGAGCGTAGCGGTCATGCTACGAGTCGTGTAGCACTTAGAGCGTCACGTAGAGTCTTGTTCTGTTAAATGGAGTTGCGTTTAAGATTTGTACCAGAAAATTCTGTTTTCATTGTGTTGCTTTCAATTTTAGAATTTAATTTATAATTATTATACACATTCATACTCCTTATGTATTGCAGTTACCATTTTTATTCATACACAATGCAAACCGGTTGGAAACCTGAAAGTTTCTTTGCGAAAATTCAAGTTTTGTCCTTTAACAAGTAAGTAAATTTTATTGTATAAGACAAGTATTCGTTCTGTTAACCATCCGTTTTGCAGGCTGCCTTGAAAGTGAATATTCCATCAGTTGAGTAAAGCGCTAACGGAATTTGTAAAAGTCTTCGAAACTATCAAAGCACGGAATGTTTAAAAGATCAACTTGCCGTCTTTAAACTTCTTTGTAATTTAAGAAAATTCTCTTTGATAATTCTATAAAGTAGGTACCAACGTTTTATAGATAAACGTAGGCTGTTATAATGTAATTGTTACCTCTATTGTTAGGTATATGGTTATTTGTACACTGTCACAGGTTTTTCCATTTTTAGTTGTTGTTACTACGTTTAGTTGTTGTCAAACACGAAAATTTTTATTCGAGAATTATAATTTTTATATTTATATAGAAAATTTTAATTCGAACATATTAATTATATATAGTAATATATAATTAATTTTTATACTACACTATGTACTACTTTTTATAAACTCAGTGATTTTGGTGACGCAAACTGTGTAAGACAACGTCTACTGAATAGCTATATTTCATAAAGTTTGGTTTTTAGATAGAGTTGAATATCGATTATTTAAGGTAACAGAATAGATAATACTTGTTTCCGACAACAATAAGTCACAAATTATGTAATAGTTGTTGGCGACCGACTCGCATGTACCTACTTATGTCATCATCATCATCATCATCAACCTATATTAGTCCACTGCTGGACATAGGCCTCCCCTAATGAGCGCCATAGCGCCCTGTCTTCAGCTTGCCGCATCCAGCATCTGCCTGCAGTCTTTCGCAGATCGTCATCCCACCTGGCCGGAGGGCGTCCTACACTACGTTTGCCGAGTCGTGGTCTCCACTCAAGAACACGTTTGCCCCAGCGGTTGTCGGTTCTTCGCGAGATATGGCCGGCCCACTGCCACTTCAACTTGCTAATTCTTTGAGCTATGTCGATAACTTTGGTTCTCTGTCGGATGTATTCGTTACGAATTCTGTCCTTCAGAGAGACTCCGAGCATAGCTCTTTCCATAGCTCGCTGAGCGACTTTGAACTGGTGGACCAGCCCTACCGTGAGTGTCCACGTCTCAGCTCCGTAGGTCATGACGGGTAGGACGCACTGATTGAAAACTTTAGTTTTCAAGCATTGCGGTATGGATGACGAGAAGACTCGACGTAGTTTCCCAAACGCTGCCCAGCCTAGCTGGATCCTCCTCTTGGCCTCCTTCTCAAAATTATTTTTACCCAACTGCAGAATTTGCCCAAGGTAAGTATACTCGGAAACAATTTCGAGAAGGTGGCCATGTACGACGACCGGTCCCGGATCAATGAGGCCATTGATCATGACTTTGGTTTTATCCAAATTCATGCCAAGACCGATGCGTCGCGAGGCTGAGGCTAGGCCGTCCAGCATCTGGTTCAGCTCCTCTAGCGACTCCGCCATTAAGACTATGTCATCAGCGAATCGCAGGTGTGAGATGTGGTCGCCGTTTATGTTGATGCCCTTACCTTTCCAGTCCAGCGTCTTAAACATATCTTCCAACGCGCTCGTGAACAGTTTCGGGGATATAACATCCCCCTGTCTCACTCCTCTGCGCAGTTGGATGGGTTAAGACTGCTGGCCCTGTACTTGGACACTCATGGTGGCGGCCTCGTAGAGACATCTCAGCACCTCGATATAACGATAGTCTACTTGGCATCGCTGTAAGGATTCCAGAACAGCCCAGGTTTCGACAGAGTCAAAGGCTTTTTCATAGTCCACAAAGGCCAGACACAGAGGCTGATTATACTCTTCGGACTTCTGTATAATCTGCCTCACCGTGTGAATGTGGTCTATGGTGCCAAATCCTCCGCGGAACCCGGCCTGTTCTGGTGGCTGGAACTCGTCGAGTCTCCTGGCGAGACGATTCGTGACCACTCGTGAGAACAGCTTATAGACGTGGCTCAGGAGCGTGATGGGTCTGTAGTTTTTAAGGAGGGTTTTATCTCCCTTCTTAAAAAAGAGCACCACCAAACTCCCGCTCCACGCCTTTGGAGTTCTCCCACTGTGAAGGACGGCGTTGAAGAGGTTCTGTAGCTCCTGTACAACAGGGGCACCTCCGGCTTTCAAAAGCTCTGAAGTTATTCCGTCCTCACCGGGGGCTTTTCCATTTTTAAGCTGCCTCAGAGCTAACACGATCTCGTCTTGACTGATGTCTGGCAGTTCGTCGGTATAGTGGCGTGTCAGGGTGGCTCTAGAATCATGGTCGTCTCGCCGGGAATGGGGGGCATGTGCAGCGTATAAACGGCCATAGAAATCCTCTACCTCGGCGGAGATCTCCGGTTTCGACAATACGGTCCTCCCGTCGTGCGTTTTAAGCTTCGTCAGGTGGCTCCTGCCAAGCTGCTGAGTGAATACTTTGGACCCTCGGTTTCGCTCTATCGCCTCTTCGATGAGGCGTGTGTTGGAGCTCCGAAGGTCGCGCCGTACCATCTTCGCAATTCGCTTGTTCAGGTCTGACCTCTCTAACGAAGACGCTTGAGTGGTTTCCCGTCTTTTTGTCATCAGACCGAGAGTCTCATCCGAGAGTTTGGATTTCTTGCCAGTGCGCTGCTTTTTGCAAAACTTGATGCCCTCATCCCTCAGCGTTTCGACCAGATTTTGTAGGGTCTCGTCAGCGTCATCAGTGGGATCCAAGGCAACAAATCTATTCCCGAGAAGCTGCTGGAACTTCTCGGTGCCCGCCATGATTTGGATTGGGTTAGGTCGGAGCGTGGACTTCATCAGACGGTTTCTTTCAAGCTTCAAGTTGATATTCAGAGAGCCTCGGAGCAGTCGGTGATCAGATCCGGTATTGAACCTGTTGATCACTGAGACATCTCTGAATATGTGCTTGCTATCCGTCATGATGAAGTCGATCTCATTTTTAGTCACAGTGTCGGGGCTTTGCCATGTCCACTTCCTTTGAGGCTGTTTCTTAAAGAAGGAGTTCATTAAGAACAGCCCCTCTTTCTCAAGGAAGTTGACAAGCATTTGCCCCCTGTGATTCCTAACTCCATAACCATGCGGGCCTATTCGGGATTCGTTGCCAGTCTGGGTTCCCACCTTGCCGTTAAAGTCCCCCATAACAACGTTGAAGTGGGCCTTAGTGGTGGTGTGTAAGGCTTTGGATATGTCTTCATACATATCCTCCACTTCATCATCCGAGTGTGTCGAGGTCGGTGCGTAGACCTGAATTACCTTCATGCTATACCGCTTGGATAGCCGAAGGATCAGGTACGCTACCCTGTTCGACACACTGGAGATTTCTTGAACGTTGCTAGCGAGAGCCTTATTTACGAGGAACCCTACGCCACCCTGGGATGTTTTATCACCCTCGCGAAAGTAGAGAAGATGGCCTGAGTCTAGAGTTACGGTGTCCTCCCCCTCTCTACGGACTTCACATAACCCCAGAACATGCCATTTAATATTCTCTAACTCCACTTCCAACTGCGCTAGATGATGGTCCAGCCTCAGAGTTCGTCCGTTAAACGTCGCCAGGGTCAGTTTTTTGAGCAATGAATGGTAGCCTAATGTAGCCCGGGGATTCCTAGCACCCCCTGCCCCGCCGTTACCGTGGCCGCTACCATGGCCAGGAATAGCGAGGCGGCCGGGAACTGGGGGCCATTTTTTGGCTTCTTTCATCATTGGGGGGGTAATGCCCATAATCCCCACGCTGGGCATTGCGGGTTGGGGATCGCAGTTTGGTACAGTTGCTCTGCAGGGGGCGCTGCTGCCCGCCCCCCGGTGTGTGTTTCCCTTAGTCGCCTCTTACGACACCCACGGGAAGAGTTGGGGGGTTAACTACTTATGTACCTATAGATAATTATAATCAACTAATAGAAATAAATTACAACTAGTGTTTACAATTGAAACAACCTATAGAAGGAATCGAAAGGATAGACAAGGACATAAAATGTTCTAGATTAAAGAAAGAAAGTGACTCATTCAATCAAGACATTCAATCAAGAAAGTGATAGGTATAGCTTCTGGAAAAGCGTAGAAATGCAAGGTAAGGACGGCGGACAATACATAGGGTAAATGAGCTAGATTTCTCTAGAAACTAGGAGAGTTTTTAGTAAGTTTTAAAGCTCCGACAAAGGTATAAAAGCCGAGCTAGTCCGCTGGTTTAGTCAGTCTTTCTTTGGCAACGATCGAGTGAATATTAAGTTAAAGAATTTAGTTTTTAGATACGAACAAGTGAAAAGTAAATTGTGAACAAATGTTAAAAGCAATAAATAAATAATAACGCTGGACAATTCACACAGCATTATCTAGCCCCAAGCTAAGCAGAGCTTGTGTTATGGGTACTAGATAACTGATATACTTAATACAATACACTACATAGATAGATATTTTTTATTATACCTAGAAAACACCCAGACCAACGGAACAAATTTCTGTAGATCGTACACAAATTTGTTCCGAGGCGGGAATCGAACCCGCAACCTCCTGCGTCGCAGGCGGACCTTCGCCCGCTGCGCCACGGAGGTCGTCAATCCAGTACTGCAGCAAGGAAATATATAAGCTCTTCTGCATTTTTCAATTCAACGTCATCTTCACCTTCAACGGAGTTCTCCAATCCATTAGCAAGTGTGTTTTTTTTTGCTTATTCGTAATAGGCCGTTCTAGTGGGGTCGCACACAAACTAAGGTCTATATCTCTTAAATAATATCTCTATAATATCTGGTTTCTGTCTAGGTCGTAAGAAGAACAAAATTTAACATTTAAAAAACCCCCCGACAGATTTTTATCAAACTTAGCTACGAACACTCGCGATAAAATTATCGATGACACAAAAAAAACTAAACGAAAATCGGTTCATCCGTTTAGGAGCTACGATACCACTAACAGATACACAGACAGACACGTTAAACTTATAACACCCCTCTCAAATAAAGCAAACGAATTCAAAACATCAAAAGTGCAAGTCTCCTTACAAATTGGGACCTTAATAATATCATACTTGAGAATTCAATGAATCTGCAGAATTCAAAGAAATGCATCCATATGGCGCGTCTGAAATAATAATGAAAGCAACCAACATGCACTGAATTTATTTTCCAATTCGAAGTTCATTCAGAATTAAGTTGTCTGTACCCTGCAGCCAAATGGGATTGCTTTTACTCCGCACCTCACAGACTTAAGAACTTCGCGAATCTTAGTTTATCTACTTCATTAAAATTGCCGTTAACACTGCAACAGGCCAATTTACGACTGAGTTAGTTAAAGTTACTAGCTACTGTACAAAGTATACCCCTGATATTATTATTATATTCTCTGCCTATGTTACCTAAACTTTTATTTATTATTAGTTAAATACATATAAGTAATACACATATAAGAGCTGCTTTTCGCGTCATTTGAAGTATTTGTACTAACGGCTCAAAATGAAAATTGCGACGATTAGTCGCAATTTTTAGATTTACCTCGTTTGTGTCAACTATTCTAAGCTTTTTCTAAGGGAACAGCATTATTTATTAATATATTGTAAAGCTTCAAACACACTATTTTAGATAAATCTAACTAACGCGTCAAGGCATCACATCATACTAATAAAGTTTGGATGGATGTTTGTTGCCACTTCACGCCAAAACTACAAAACGGATCGGGCTGACATTTGGCATACAGGTAGTTCCAGGCCTGAAATATAGCTTACTAGCGACCCGCCCCGGCTTCGCACGGGTGTAATACTGATACTAAATATACTACGGAACTGGCCCCCCGGCCGGTACCGCTGCACGCCGCTGCAACCGCTATGTCCCAGCATTTTAAATGTTATATATTCGAAAATATTCGTATAAATTACATGCTGTAACGGGCCCTATTGGTTTATATTAAATGCATAATGTATTTAAGGTAAATGATTGGATAAGGATTAATGCTATATTGCTTAAAATCGCTTCGTAAATGAGCTATTATTTCTCGTAAGAAGTAAAGGATAAAAAATGGTTATTGTGGGTTATCCCTAAGAGATAGGCATTTACTATTGCGGATTTTTTTGTAAACCTTTTTAAAGTGCACAATACTGTAGTACATTATTTTGATCTATCTCGTAGGGTTCAGCCAGCGTTTGCATGTAAGCGCAAATAAAATGTGTTTATTTATGACATCACATTAGATACCTCTAAAATTATCAGTGTTTCTCTACAATATTATGCATTTATTATACATATAAACCTTTCTTTTAAATCACCCTATTCAATAAAAAAACCGCATCAAAATCCGTTTCGTATTTTTAAAGATCTAAGCATACATACGGACAGACAGACAGACAGCGGGAGCGACTTTGTTTTATACTATGTAATAAAGAAGTAGAAACTAGTTCCAATGGGATAGAAATAAGCTTAGAACGTTTCCATAGAAACAAGGTCACATTCACGTTTGACACCTGCATGCCTCGTTAGTATGTTTAACGTCAGCCTGAAGCTATGCTCGTTTCATAGCAGCAGGCGTTATACTAGGGTACACTAAACTTGACGGGCTCACTCACAAGCGATGGATCCGTGCATAAAACATTTTATAAGATGACATTACTTGGTGGAATCAATGTTAAATAATGAATTAACTGTAGGCAATGTGTGCTAAGATATTTGTGAGCAGTTATTAAACATAATTAAAGGCAAATACATAGTTTATTGCTACAAGTGTTTGTACGGTCTGTAGATGTTTGATCCGGATGTTTGGGCGTTTAGTATCTATAATAAAAAATATCTATCCATGTAGAGTATTGTATTAAGTATATCAGTTATCTGGTACCCATTACACAAGCTCTGCTTAGCTCTGCGGTGTTAGTATATGCTGTGTGAATTGTCTAGCTTTATTCATATTGACCAATGTTTGTACGTTTATTTTATAAAGATTGCTTTAATCGTTTTGAAGTACGAAGTGATTTTCCTGGTTAATAAAGATGTCATGAAAACATCCACCTCCTCCTTTAAAAAAATCCGTTACATTGTAATTTGAACAAAAACAATAATCTCTGAAGTGTCCCGTGGGATACTTATCTATACTTATAATAAAACTGTAACAGGTCCAATTCTGTACATTGAAGATATTTTGAAAATTTTTTTTGGAGGGCACTCTATTATCGATACTGAAGCCAAAACTGTAATTTTTTTCATTCATGTCTGTCTGTCTGTCTGTCTGTCTGTCTGTCTGTCTGTCTGTCTGTCTGTCTGTCTGTTTGTTAAACGCGCATCACGCCGAAACTACTGAAGGTATCGAAATGAAACTCGGAATGTTTTTTGGTCATACTACGAGGAAGGACATAGGATACTTTTTATCCCGGAATTCAGTCAGGTTCCCCTGGAAGAGGGGATGAAAGTAAAATTTCTTCACCACGCATGACGCCGAAACTGCTAAATGAATTGGAATGAAACCTTGCATGATTTGATTTCATACTACAAGGAAGGATATAGGATACATTTGATCCCGGAATTCAGTCAGGTTCCCCTGGGAGAGGGGATGAAAGTAAAATTCTTTAACTGCGCATCACGACGGAACTACTGAATGAATTCGAATAGAAATCGGCATAATTTGAGTTCATACTACGAGGAAAGATACATTTTATCCCGAAATAAGGTTCCCCTGGGAGAAGGGATGAAAGTAAAATTCTTTCACAGTGCATCACGCCGAAACTGCTGAATGAGTTAGGACTGAATTAGTACGATTTGAGTTCATAATACAAGAAAGGACATGGGATACATTTTATCCTGGAATTCAGTAAGGTTCCCCTGGGAGAGAGGATGAAAGTAAAATTCTATAACCGCGCATCACGACGGAACTTCTTGATGAATTCGAATGCAAGTCGGCATAATTTTAGTGAATACTATGAGGAAAGATATATTTCATCCCGGAATTCAGTAAGGTTCCCCTGGAAGAGGGGATGAAAGTAAGATTCCTTCACCGCGCATCACGCCGAAACTGCGGTATGAATTGGAATGAAACCTGGCACGATTTGAGTTCATACTACAAGGAAGGACATGGAATACATGTTATCTTGGAATTCAGTAAGGTTCCCCTGGGAGAGAGGAAAAAGTAAAATTCTTTAACCGCGCATCACGACGGAACTACTGAATGAATTCGAATGGAAATCGGTACGATTTGAGTTCATACTACGGGGAAAGATACATTTTATACCGCAATTCAGTTAGGTTCCCCGTGGAGGGGGATACAAGTTAAATTCCTGGGTCGCGCATCACGCCGAAAGTACAGAATGTATTCAAATGAGCAATACGATTTATCCCGGAATCAGTGCTGTTCCCTTGGGAGGGTGGATGAAAGTAAAAATATGCTACTGATTTGAGCTCATACTACGAGGGAACATAGGATGCATTTTATCTGGGATATCAGTAGGCACGGTTAAAGATCAGGGAGGGGATAAAAGTCAAAATGTGTTCTTATTAAGAATTCATTAACGCGTCGTCCGATTTCATGCATTCTTTTTGTTAGTAAGTTTGTTGCAAGATCGAATTTGACTAAATCAGTAGACAGTCAAGTAGAAAATTAATAGATTGAAGAAATAATCTGTAGACTGAAGAAAAATATCGGTAGATAAAGGGTAGGCAAGTTCCTATCTATATATTTTTCCAAGACGCACCCATTTGTAAAGTTCCTACCTAAGTAGGTAGGAACCTAACTAATGAGTGCGTCAATGCCTATTTCAGGCAAAGTAGGTAAAATGTGCAGATGTCCATATGCGACATTCATGAACATGATATTTGGTGGTTTAGCTGGTACAGTTAACTGTACCACCAAAGTTTGGTTGGAGTAAGTGGTCCAATTAAACTAACTAGACCACAGAAAAATATTTTTTTCTGTGGTAAACAACCAACTGAGCCTACCTACTAACGAAAAAAAAAATTACGGTGGTCCAGTCAAATGGATCAGAAGCCCAATTCTGTAATAAAATGGCTTCACTATGACAATGGAATCATCGCAGAATCATCACATAGAATCCTTATAGATTAATAAAACTCCAGATAGTGCGTGCGAGATAAATTAATAGTTTCAAACTTGACACTTTGACGCGCGTCTCTCCATCTGCATTCATCATAATTTCTTTCATCTAAGGTAGAATACCAAAACGTGTCATTCTTTGACGATACCCCTGTCATAGTGAAGCGATTAGTTTAGCAGAATAGGGCCCCAGCTGAACGGAACCATGAGTAAGAAGTGAAACGAGTATGACACTTCTTAACACTGACGCTGGCCGAGTCGTAGCTAAAAGTCATGTGGATAAAGAATGGGATTGAAGATGACAACATACTATCCCCCGTAGACTCTACACGATTTATACACAATTTAACTAGGTACCTAAATAAAGATACTTATGTTAGAAGTGTAACAGGTCCAATTCTGAGCATCGAAGTTTTTTTGCACGGCGTTTCATAACATGAGAGAAACTGTGGTTAAATGTGAACCTAATTAGTCGCCAGGTATGTCAATCGCGAACGAAGTCGCGGGTACAGCTAGTAATATTTATAAAGCATTAAGTATGATGCATTTTGTTTTAAAATAGCAACTACGGAACCCTTATATAGAGTTAGGTGTGATATAGAGGTTTGTTTCAATAATACTAACAACCTTAAATTTCGATCAAACAACGAATCAAATCTTACAGAAAGAAAAGTAAACTTTCACCCTCATCTTCAAAAGGGAAGTGATCATCGGGAAAAAATCGGCAAAGATGTATCCGAGCCGGATGGTTTTGACAGTCGGGCCACATCGCGACCTGGACGATTTACATATTACGTGACACTTTTACGAAAATCGCCATTGACTCCAACTGATAGACTGAGACATCGAGCCCGCCATTCCCCAGCCCTCGAACGGCAAACTGTTTTTTATTACCTTTGAAAATTCTATGAGAGCTATTCAATAGCACACTTTATTTTCCCGCTCATATTTTCCCCATTTCGTAAGTAAATTGTGTTACGTTAGACAACAAACATAATTGATTAAATTACGCAAAAACATGTTGCTGTAGACGCCGCCGGTTAGATTAAATTATTTAACATAAAACGCCGTAGAGGCTTTGATTCCATAAATTTACACCTTTGAGAGAAGCGTGTTCATGTCATTACAAACAATGTCAGTAAGTTCTTACTATATGCTGCTTTTGATGTTTAATTATTAATAGCAAAAATAATGATATTTAGTCCGGCCTATTTAACCCGAAAGGGGTATGAACGCTGGGGCGTACGAATTTTATAAATTCCTTTTTTAGTAAAACTCCTGGGCGGAACACACCATGCAAATTTAAAGTTTATGAAACCAGCCGCTACAACTATTAAATATATGCTAGAATGTATGTTAGTCAGACCGACTTATAGGACGAAGAATCGCTTTATCTTAAAATGGTGATTATTAGGAAAGAAGCGTCAGGATATTTGTTTTGAAAATTGCTTTATTGTCATAGGTATTTTAATACTTACCGTTTGGCTGAAAAATCTAAAAAACCTAAGTTTGCAATCTTTTGTCATATTTTTTTTTGCGCACGTGGGATCGATGGGGACTTTTCAGTTTTTTTTTTTATTATGGTGTCTCTAACGTTTATACCAATTTTCAGCTACATGCGAATATATGTAAGTGCTATCTTGACCGGACTGTTAATGATCTTTCTTCACTTGTTTTTACCAATGAGTTTAAACGAATGGGTTGTTGTACATTTGCCACAAAGTAAATTCGTCAGGAAAAAACATGTTTAAATTCGCCACGATTCTATTTTTTGAAAACTTCCTCGGTTTATTAATTTTGATACGGTAGTACTATAACGTTATTCTGTAACAAATATCAATTCCATTCATAGCAATTGAATTTGGTACGTAAATTGCCATGTATATTGATTGATTGACCTCTTCCTCTGATCTAAAGTCACTCTAAATGATGACTCAAATGTGTAGTTTTGAGTTACAATATTAGAAAGAAAGAAAGAAAGAAAATAATTTTATTTACCTTAATAATCTACTACACAACATAAAAGCTAACTATACACTACTCTTCTTAGAAACAGTAGTTTACACTCAGCATTGTGCTGGGTAGACCCTGTTGTGCCTACCCAGCGCTGGTTTTCAGTGCATGCCAAAGACAGGTCACGTCACGACCATAGGTGGTAGGTAGTCCATTTTTCCAAAAAAATTGGTACTACAACTAAAAATTAACATAATTTAAATAAAAAATTAACAAAATAAATAGAAAGGTAGTTACACATATAAACATTATACAAAATTAAATTGACTTGCATTTATCTGAGATCATACAGTCAGATCATACAGTTTATCTGAGACATAGAGCAAAGGCTGTCGTCCCCGAGGTCGGCCTGTCGAGTTTGTTATTATGCGAGTTAGATTGATGCAATTAGGATGCTACGAAATTTGTTTTGGAGAGGCAAATCAAGAGCTTTCAATATTCCGATATGTATACCAAATACACAGTTTCAAAATGTTGATACTTAAGGTTTTTGTTATTATAAGCCCTCACACTCAGGAAAATTTCTAAGAAATTAAATAAAATCCCAAAAAAATTTACTTCGACTTCTACTTGTTCAACTTAGACAATTTGCTTGTCCTACTAGGTCAAGTGATGTAAGAGTCGTTGTGTGTAATTTGTTACTTCGATACCACACTAGCCACATTTTAAAGAAGGTACTTAAATATGTCGATTACATACCCAAATAGGGTCCGACCATTTAAACCTTTGTACCGGGTATAAAGTATGCGCCTTAAATTAAACCGCAGGCAGCGTTTTAAAATTATAATAGTTAAACTCAAGCATATTTCAACTGCATTTGCTTGTAGTTCGCAAATATTAAACGAAATTCAGCCAATTAGCCCGGCTGCACTGTATCGAAGGAAACTTTTCAAGAGTCAGTTCGTACAGTCGAGAGCTTATTGAGTTTTGATTAACAAAAGTTTAAGCTTCAATAAAACAAACTTAATTCGTTTCGATTCTGAGAAACGCTCGCTTAGTAGGTATTTGAAATCATGACCAACATTTTGCATGAACGTGCATACCTTAAGGCTTTACACAACATACGTGAAAATTTTACAGTCAACTGTAAATATCGATGTACACAATACATCTTGCAATCAATACGATAATGGACAATACATATTTTTTTATTCATAACCCTGAGATAAAAAATCTTAGTCCCTAAGTCGGTAGCAAAATAGTTGTATGCTGCTATGAATGTGTAGCTCTTTTTAAGGTACATATTCATATATACACCTTTCGTTATTTGTTCTTTGTCCGTGTGAGAGTTTTGCCGTGAAATTCCCCAAGGCGCCACATAATTCTTAACACAACCGGGCTAACATACGGCTGCTAGGTTATACTACCAAAGATTAATGACCACGACTTTCATTAAATGTGAAATAAAAAATGACGAGGATTACGGTCGGTCTGGGGCTTTTAATCTTTGTTGTTACTTCGAGCATACAAACACCTTATTAAAGTGGCTCAGCAATTTGTTGATCACAAATTATTCCTCAGGTACCATAAACCGCAACCCACTTATTCATCATACTCTATAGACAACTCAGACTTATTTATTTGGCGAGGAAATTTGTTTACGAATAAACTGGTCTGGGAGGGGGACCAGAATTATGTGGGGCTTGACGGCCTGAGAAGGACGTAATACCCACAAAAAACCTTGCTTAGCAACTGTTTAAGATAACAGACTATTTTGAGGGGTAACAGAATAAGGGTAAACAAAACTAATCCATCCGGCTGTGCACTCCCAATTTCGATAACTTTTGAATAAGTGCCAACTCTACGCAGAGGTATAAAATACTTAGTGCTCTACGATTGCAGTGCATCGGTACATATAATTCTATTTTTCGTTCATACTTTGTAGCCTTTGTAAAGCTCCTGCTATTGGCTTTAACACTCCTGAAATACTGAAGAATCGAGGACAAGGTATAACGAATACTTTACTTGCGTCTTAAAATACAGTTGATATTGCGATTTTTTTACAGAACCTTACCACCACTCTGTTGAGAAGGTACTTATTAGACCTTCTCTACAATGGGTCATTCTTTCCGGGTCCCTCGAAGGTCTTCCCAGAATCTTATCTATCCGGGTGAGTTTCCACGTTCATACAAGTTGCAATGCTTTACATCCCCGGGAGCAAAAAAAAGTACAGTCGAATTTCAAAACAAACAAGAGACGATGAATACAATAAGTTGATTGTTTAAAAAAAAGACTTGAAATCCTTAAATTTTACACCGTTTTTAAAGTTTTGCGGGATAAATACTAATCCCTCGAGAATAAAATTATCACGGGATACATTTTTTTTTCAATAATATTTTCATGGGACCACCTCGATATACAATAGCGAAACATACAATTCAAAATCGATCCATAATTCACGGAAAATCGACGAACACATCTATACTTATAATAAAACTGTAACAGGTCCAATTCTGTACATTGAAGATATTTTGAAAATTTTTTTTGGAGGACAGTCTATTATCGATACTGAAGCCAAAACTGTAATTTTTTTCATTCATGTCTGTCTGTCTGTCTGTTTCTTAAACGCGCATCACATCGAAACTACTGAAGGTATCGAAATGAAACTCGGCACTATTTTAGGTCATACTACGAGGAAGGACATAGGATACTTTTTATCCCGGAATTCAGCCAGGTTCTCCTGGGAGAGGGGATGACAGTAAAATTTCTTTACCGCGCATGACGCCGAAAGTGCTCAATGAGTTGGAATGAAACCTTGCACGATTTGATTTCATACTACAAGGAAGGACATGGGATACATTTCATCCCGAAATTCAGTAATGTTCCCCTGGGAGAGAGGATGAAAGTAAAATTCTTTAACCGCGCATCACGACGGATCAACTGAATGAATTCGAATGGAACTCGGCATAATTTGAGTTCATACTACGAGGAAAGATACATTTTATCCCAGAATTTAGTAAGGTTCCCCTGGGAGAAGGGATGCAAGTAAAATTCCTTCACCGCGAATCACGCCGAAACTACTGAGTTGGACTGAATTGGTACGATTTGAGTTCAAGGAAGGACATGGGATACATTTTATCAGGATAAAATGTAAAGTGTTTTACTTACATAAATTACTGAATTCTAGGGAATTCAGTAAGGTTCCCCTGGGAGAGAGGAAAAAGTAGAATTCTTAAACCGCGCATCACGACGGGTCTACGCGTCGTCCGATTTCATGCATTCTTTTTGTTAGAAACAGTGTTGCAAGATCGAATTTGACTAAATCAGTAGAAAGATTAGTAGAAAATTAGTAGATTGATGAAATAATCTGTAGATTGAAGAAAAAAATTAGTAGATTAAGGGTAGGTAAGTTCCTATCTATTTATTTTTCCAAGACGCACCCATTAGTTAGGTTCCTACCTACTAAGGTGGTGCGTCTTGGAAAAATAAGTTAGGTTCCTACCTTACATGATATATGGTGGTTTAGCTGGTCCCGTTATCTGTACTACCGATGTTTGGTTGGAGTAAGTGGTCCAATAAAACTAACTGGACCACAGAAAAATATTTTTTACTGTGGTGCACAGCCAACTGTACCTACCTACTAACGAAAAAAAATTACGGTGGTCCAGTCAAATGGATCAGGAGCCCAATTCTGCAATACAATTGCTTCAGTATGACAGTGAAATCGTCGCAGAATCATGACGGATATAAGGATTCTACCTTAGATTAATAAAACTCCAGATAGTGCGTGCGAGATAAATTAATAGTTTCAAACTTGACACGCGTCTCTCCATCTACATTCATCATAATTTCTTTCATCTGAGGTGGAATACCAAAACGTGTCATTCTGTGTCGATACCCCTGTCATAGTGCTGAAAGCTGAACGGAACCATGAGTAAGAAGTGAAAAGAGTGACACTTCTTAACACTGACGCTGGCCGAGTCGTAGCTAAAATTCGTGTGGATAAAGAATGGGATTGAAGATGACAACATGCTATCCCCGTAGAACCTACACGATTTTTTGTACGGCGGCGTTTCATAATTATGAGAGACTATGGTTAAATGTGAACTTAATTAGTCGGCAGGCAAGGCAATCGCGAACGAAGTCGCGGGTACAGCTAGTAGTATATAAAAATAAACATACAAACCTACTGCCGAACTTAGAACCCCTCCTTTTCCAAGTCGGAAAAAAATGGTGAAAGCTGTGAAAACTAACAATGGTTCAAAACATCTGCCATTTGCTCCAATGATACCAGTGCCGTTAAATATTTTCCACCAATATTTTTTTGGTTTCGTTTTTCCTTTTGTTTACAAAAAAATCTTAGATTCTAGCCTAGGCCTAGTCCAAGTAAGCATCATCGATAGGTAATCCCCCTGCCAAGCCCGAATACATCTTATCCGTGCACAAGCGAGCCACCTGCCAATGTGGTTTACTGCATATACCTTACTTACTCCTCTGAGGATTCAACTACTATACAAGTGAACACGAAGACGTCTCGACTTTACGGTGGCTGTCAGAAACTTCTTGTTCGTTTAGTCTGCCAATAGTTGCCTACCCAGTTTTCCGCCTGATTTTGGATTTCTGCTTTAGGCCAAGTCGAAACTGGGATCGTAAAGGCACTAAATTAAGCTGTCCGAATAGTTAGAGAGTCGGTTTCAGATTCCTGATTATTCAAGATTGTTTGAGGAATGGCGCAATGCCCTCTGTGCCTTAATTTTTAACCCCCGGCGCAAAAAAGAGGGGTGTTATAAGTTTAACGCGTCTATCTGTGTATCTGTCTGTGGTATCGTAGCTCCCAAACGGATGAACCGATTTTGTTTAGTTTTTTTTGTGTGATAGATAATTTTATCCCGAGTGGTCTTAGCCATGTTTAGTAAAAATCAGTCGGTGGTTTTTAAAATTTTTAATTATGTTCTTGTTATATAAACACAAGGTTTTGGTCGTTTTCCCGGTAGAAAAGTAGCCTAAATATTGTTTTAGGTCTATGGCTACATCTGTACTTATGTATATAATTAAATAATGAAGACTATGTTGTAAAGATTACACTACATAATATCATAACGCCTACATCAGGGGGGAGAGCAAGACTTCTTGCCGTAACACAGTATTAACTATCGACCAGGGGTATAAACACCTAGAGAATCATGGTTAAATACACAAAAACTTATTTCATATTTCATTTATTGCATCGCTAAATATAGATAGGTACATGAATATTTCTCTATTCTAACACTCTTAGTTGGTAGATCTTATAATTATGTACCCAGTCAGGGTGTAACAAATTGATAAGATGGGTACTAAATTTAATATTCAATTATTTAGTGTCACATTAACAAGTATTATCATTAAAAAATTTAATAAGTGTGTAATAACAATTTTT
The DNA here is from genome assembly GCA_949316285.1 of Eupithecia subumbrata. Lineage (NCBI taxonomy): Eukaryota > Metazoa > Arthropoda > Insecta > Lepidoptera > Geometridae > Eupithecia > Eupithecia subumbrata. The sequence goes on from OX438640.1 coordinate 26,320,667, forward strand.
AAGTAGCATATTCTTTAGTATTTTATTAAAGTTAATGTCGGATGTATCTTTTAAATCGTCGGGTATTTTATTGTAAGTTTTTGCCGCCATTTTATTTGGGCCTGTGCTATGAATATTTAGTTATGAGTCAAGTATTACAATACAAGTTTAATATGATCATGTTTGTTTACGTATCGTCTAGGTATGTCAATTTTCTTATAAAATATTCTAAAAATTAAAAATTCTTATTACCAAATTTAACTTTAAAAAGTGCCATTTACTTTAGAAATAAACTTTTACTTTACTATCTGTGCAAAATTTCAACCCGGTCTGTAAGATACCTACTTTTGACGTGAAGGATAACATCCAAACATCTTAACTTTCGCATTATGTGATTTGGTAAAAATCATAGCTCGTTAAGCAAAACTAAGTACTTACCATAAAATGATTCGATGAACAGAACGATATCAAAAAAGTTCAAACATCTACTATGAGTTTATAAAAAGCTGCACAAAAACAGTTCCGCTTTGCATTCATCGTCGATGCGAAGTGCTTCAACCACAAACATGATTAAGACAGCTGATAGCTCGTGAGTGTGTGTGAATATTCCCCGTATCTTCAATCTGAGGTCATAGTTTGTATAAGAAATAATTAAACTATCCTTACTAAAAGTTTATTTCTATTACAAAATTACTTATTATTGGAATCATTTCGTTGGATGCCTCGGTTTTCCAACATTTGAATCTCTCTTTCTCTCTTCCTGGCTAGTTTTCCTAGTGTTCTGGTTTCCAAATAAGAATGACTAAACAAGATCCGTCAAGTGCGAGTGTAACTCGCGCGCCGAGGGTTTCGAACGTTTGTCAACAAATATGTACTAAAAGTACCGGTTAAAGAATTCGCAGTTTGATGAATACCTAAAAATAGTAGGTACCAATCTACATTTCAGATGGATCTCTCTGCATGCTTCGGTAAAAGTGGGTAATGGTCAATTTTTCGACTTTTTTCAAAATATTTCAAAAAGTTTGATACCTACAGAAATTTTAAAAACTGTTTTGAAATGTCCAAGCCGATACCTTTTATTTGATACCCCACTCGGTGGGGTAGCCCCCCTTTTAAAAATTATTTCCCCCCTTTAAGACCATTTTTCAAAAAGTGTTCTTTTTACAGACTTCTCTATATTTTTCCTGTAAATATAGATCCATATCTACAAACGCTCCATACATTTCAAATGGATCGCTCTGCAAACTTCGGAGATAGGGGTGGGAATGGGTATTTTTTCGATTTTTTTCGAAATATATCAAACAGTATGAAACCTACAGAAATATGAAAAACTGTTTTGAAATGTCCAAACCGATACCTTTCATTTGATACCCCACTCGGTGGGGAATAATTTTCTAAAGGGGAGGCTCCCCTTTAGAAAATTATTCCCCCCCTCTCTGACCATTTTTAAAAAAGTGTCCTTTTTACAAACTTCTCTATATTTTTCCTGTAAAATAAAGATTCATATCTTTAAACGCTCGATACATTTTACATGGATCGCTCTGAAATCTTCGGCGATAGGGGGGGGATGGGTATTTTTTTGATTTTTTTCGAAATATTTTAAAAAGTAGGAAACCTACAATAATTTCAAAAACTATTTTGAAATGTACAAACTGATACCTTTCATTTGATACCCCACATGACCCTGTAGGTATCATTTAAAATTTCGGCATCACAATTTGTATGGAAAATATTCATTTTCATTTTTCATTTATTTTCATTATTTTTCTTTATATCTGTACAGGCGCACGAAATGTATTATTATTTTAAATTTCAAGTTGATAGCTGCAGTAGTTGCTGAGTTATTAAGGAGGGAAAAAAGGACAGACAAAGCGAGACCATAAGGGTTTCGAAACCGGTCTTCGATCTTCGAAACCCAAAAAACGAGATATTCTCAATTTAACTTTTATCTACTAGTAGATAGGGTTTATTGACAAAGAAAATTATAATCAAAAAATAGAAATAAAGTAGAACTATTATTTACAATTGAAACAATTGAGCTATCTGCAGACTGTTGCAAATAATCTACCGCTCAACTGAACCATACAAAAACAATCGGAAGCGTCCCGAAGACGCTGGCTGCATTGCCTTGCTGTATGGCAATGCTGATGCGCTGCGCCAGATACTCACTAGCTCTCGGGTCACGCATCGATTCGACCAGCCGCTCAGATAAAAAAACCCGAAGAGCCTCAGTACCACACGGTCATAGGGTCTCGACTCCAAGGGGAGCAAATGTGTAGGCTCTGTCGAGACCTGCATATTTGCGCCTCTAGAGATCCTCGGTCAAATTAGCCGCCGCACCCGCCCGCGCCCTCACGAATGTCCTCGGAAGATGGGAAGACGGAAGTGCAATGTGATAAACGCATAATAAGATTATCAATTAAACTGGACATGTTTTCGCGTTACATTGCGAATATCCAGTTTTTTAACCGACTTCGAAAATAGGAGGAGGTTCTATGTTCGTCTGAATGTCTAAGGGCCGTACCGTATCCTGCCGTACCGTTTGATATCCGTAAACTAGTCACCGAAAAACAATAGAATTAAAACAACAAAACTGAATTTCACACCAGCTCAAGTTATCTATTAAAAGCCCTTGGTTCAGAGGAGGCAGGTGTCGCGCGTCGCCACAATAAATAGCTACTTACCGGCGTCGGGTCTGCGGCCGCGGTGACGCCGGAAGGTGTTCTCAATTTGTCGGGCCGAATGAGATTGTCGCCGCTTTCAGTACTAGGTAAGTGGCTTTTACATTTCACTTTACGGTTCTCGTAATGAAAGGGATGTATGTGAAACTTCACATTCATTTTTGAATGGGTTTTGTGTATCTTCATTAGGAATGCTTGATTTTCATTTGCGGTGTGACTTAGTAATGGTAGCTATTTGTTTTTCTCTGTGACTTTGTGCTTAATGTAGTTTCTTTTTTTCGTTTTTTTTTTTCGATACCTGTTATCCCAGTAGGTCGAAAAAGTCGCAACAGCGAATTTTCGACTAATTTCAAAGGAAAAACTTCCATTAAAAACTGTCGCCCAATCGCCATCCACTCGCGCTCTCAGCCCTCTCTTCAACAAAAATGCACCTTTGGCATGAAAATAAAATAAGGAATTAATCCCACCTATGTATGTATAACTCGCAAACACGTCAACATAGCTAGGTACCAATGTTTTATAAAATCGGTGCATCATCGGTTATATTGTTATGATGATGAGCATCTAAAACCTTTTTTGTTAAAACATGTTTTTATTTGGCCGAGGTTGTGGTGAATTTTAGGCATCTTTCTAAATCTTTTGTTTGGCTCTTGTTTCACTGGGATGCAATTGTTCCGTTAGGTGCCGTGCCGTTACTATACCTACGTCATCCTGACACTATTTCCATTACACTCTTTCGATTCTCCTGTAGACCTACGTATGGGGGCTTTATTATATTCTACATTTTTGTATTTTGTAAATTACTAGCAACCTGCCCCGGCTTCGCACGGGTGCAATGCTGATACTAAATATACTACAGAATCGGCCCCCCGGCCGGTACCGCTGCAACCACTCTGTCCCTGCATTTAAAATCTGTGATATCTTCGAAAATACTCATTTAAATTACATGCTGTAAAGGAGCCATATTGATCTGTATTAAAGGCACATTGTATTTAAGGTACTGAATTGGACAAGAATTAATGCTGTATTGCTTAAAATCGCTTCGTAAATAAGCCATTATCTGTCGTAAAAAGTAAAGGATAAAAATGGTTATTGTGGGTTATTTCTAAAACATATACCATCATGGACTTTTTTGTAGACCTTTTTAAGGTGTACAATACTGTAGTACATTATTTTGATCTATCTCATAGGGTTCAGCCAGCGTATGGTAAGCGCAAAAAATGTGTTTATTTACGCCATCACATTAGAAACCTCTAAAATTATGAGGTTTCTCTAATATATTATGCATTTATTATACATAGAACCTTAAACCTATATAAAACTTCCTCTTGAATCACTATCTATTAAAATAAACCGCATCAAAATAAGTTGCGTAGTTTCAAAGATCTAAGCATACATAGGGACAGACAGACAGACAGACAGGAAGCGACTTTGTTTTATACTATGTAGTGATGTAATAGACCGTCTAAATGTTGACTGAGGCATGAATGACGAGCTTAGGCTGTTGAATCTGTCGTCACGTTTGCGACGACTCGGCCTTCAGTTAGAATGAGCATTTTGCTTCTAGATTCGAACAATATTGATACTTAGCTAAAAAGTTTTGCGAACAAAAGTTATACCAAGTAACACAAATAAACAGCAATTTAATAAGTAACAGGTTCGTATGATCTATCAGTTCAATAAACAAAAGTAGTAATTGAGTGCTAACACGTCTACTTTAAAATCAAGAATACTCATAAATGGCGTAAACAGGTTAATTTAAAAACGCCGTGCTACCTTGGAGAAGGTCATTTTGATGACTGTGGCTAAAACCTCTCAAGGAACCGGTCACAAAAGCAAACAAATACGCATACATTTCTTAAATACAGAAGACGACTCTCCAGGGCTATGTGCACACGTAGCTTTCTAGACTTAGTTTCTTTTACGTTTAGTTTATAATATATAGATAAGTGAAAATGTGTAGATACATGGTGCGGTTTTGTGTTGTTCATCTCCTTGTGTTGTCGGTTTGCGCTTCATTAGTCCAAAGTCTTAGAGGTAGGTACCTACTATAACCACTCGCCGTCTTATAAAATTGTTTCAACATTAACCAATAGCCGAACAGTGTTTTTTCCATTTCATATTTTATCTATTGCTTAACGTTGAGACAGTTTTAAAGTAAGCGGGCCACTTGTACGTGTAAGTACCTATAAATTAATTAATAATGACGAATTTGACGACCTCTGTGGCGCAGCGAGCGAAGGTCCACCTGCGACGCAGGAGGTTGCGGATTCGATTCCCGCCTCGGAACAAATATTTGTACGATCTGCAGATATTTGTTCAGGGTGATCTGGATGTTTTACTGTGTATAATTTAAAAAATATAATTTCTATTTATGTAGTGTATTGTATTATGTATATCAGTAATCTAGTACCCATTACACAAGCTCTGCTTAGCTTGGGGCTAGATAATGCTGTGTGAATTATCCAATATTATTATCTTATTTTATTTATTTATTATTAATAATTTACTTTCTTCTTCCAGTTTCTATGATCCTAAAAATCGGTTAGACTCTATGACTTAATAGTGTTTCTTTTACAAAGTATATACTATATACTAACTCTTTACTCACAAAGAAAAAAATATAAATAAATTACAGCTAATATTTAAAATTGCTACAATTGAGCTAACTGCAGACTGTTGCAAGCAATCTACAGGTAGCTCAACTGAACCATATCAATACCAGTCGGAAGCGTCCGCATAATATATAAAGAATGTGTGATTAATATTGTGTACGTTACATTTTTGTGTAAACTTACCAAAGTAGGTAAGTTAACACAAATGCAATTCCCCTAAATTTAAAGCTGTTAGTAAGTAAGGTCAAGGTGAACTATATAATAAAGGTCAACTGCATGGCCTAAGGTTATTAACTTAGGTATCATACACTTGTATCAAATTCAGAAGTTCATTGACCTGACAATCAACTTTACAACTTAGTTATTAGATACGGTAGCTCTATAAACCTGGGACTTAGCTTATAATGTTTTTTCTTTACAGGTTAAGTAAGGAAAAAACATTTAAAAACATTTATTTATTTCACTTTGCAATATGATGAGACTAAAACTCAATTTTCATAGTTGTATGTAATAAAATAACCAGTAGGGCCGTTAAATGAGGTTTACCTCACCGCCCGCCGTCGGCGCACAAAGAAAAGGGTGAAATAGTACTTACCTAACTATGTAAGCCTTAAATGGTTTATTTTACAATTTCCCTAAAACAGCTTAGGGGCATTATCAAATCTCTAGTTTTTTAGCATTGAGGTTTAGCAAATACTTGACTTTTTCCCCATTTCCCAGCGACATATTATTTAACTTTTTATGTTTTTACTTTGGTTTCATACTTACCAATTATCCACAGAAAAGCGCTCACCTCAGAGGTCATGGGAACTCCGAAACATACAGTCAGCGGAACCGAGAAACTTTGGTGATATTAGTGAGGAATACGATTTTAATCATCCAGTCCACAGAAGATCCCCTAACAACGGTAGAGGACCACCTAATAATAGAGGACCACCGAATAACCGTGGACCCCCCGATAACCGAGGACCTCCAGCCAACAGAGGTCCACCGGATAACAGGGGCCCCCCAGCGAATAGAGGACCTCCGCCGAATAGAGGTCCGCCAGCTAACAGAGGTCCACCAGGCAATCGAGAACCAGATTTAGGTCCAAATGACAACTCAAATAACGCAAATAACAACGGCAGGCCTAATAACAACCAGCAAGAGATCAATATGAACCCTCCGTCAAACCCTGGAATACGCCCACCGATACAAACGAGCAATGATAATAATCAATATGTTGTAACTCAAGCTACGACCAGCACCAGTAGTTTCGGTGATCGTTTCTCAGAGGGAAAGCCCAATGTTCCTCCGGATATGATGTTTCAGGCTGTAGCTGTCACACCAGAAGAATGATAATAAAATTCAAAGCTATCGAAAAATACTTGAAGGAAGACACCCGTTAAAACGCTTATTAGTCTTGCAATAACTATAACAAAGAAAAAAAAAATGTAAAAATTGTTTACATAAATATAGTATAGTTTTACAGCATGAATGACTCCAACGGCTCCTGAACTAATTGAAACTGTTTTCAGGAGCCAGTGGCTTCTCTATTTTTAATATCAGTAAATCACATAATGTCAAACCAACATAAAAATTATTGAGTATGTAGGTAAATCTTTTATTTTTTCAATAATTTTAGACCATTCGGTAATCATCTGTTTCTAAAAACCAAAAAACTGAGCTCAGTCCCGAAAGAAATGACAAATAAATACTTTAAATATAATACTCGATTTTATTCCTTGCAATTTAAGTTTTATTCAAAAACAGAGACTGTGTGTGACTAATGTAACTAAAGAATTCGAATGACTGTGCAACGAATATGCAAATGGACAAACGGATGATAAACTAATCCATTAGCGTGTTTCAGTTTCTTTTGCCAGTTGTCTAGCACGAACAATCTTGATTGACGCTTAGAGAAAAAACTTCTGAGATGACTCATGTATTGGTCAATTTTTTAGTAATTACAGGGTAGGTATATTTACCTGAAGAAGGCCACTTCGCCGAAACCTCTCAAAACCGGTTCTCGGGCAATCATCAATTGAGAATAATTATTCTATTATTGCACTTCATAGAAGACGTGTGCGCGCATTTGTCTAAATTTATCCACTATCATATAATATTATTATTAATATTTAGATTTATCGATAAAATTTTTAGCATCAGTGGCTAAATGAAGAGAAATGGTTAGATACACCGTGAGCTTAGTCGTTATTCACTACATTGTGTTAATTGTTTACTGTGTGCCACAACATGAGATCATAAGAGGTATGTCATCGTTTAGTATCTAAATGTTTTAAATCTTGACTCGAATGTGAAGAAGATGAATTGTGTTCCTACCAAGTAGTACCTAACTTAAAACTGTTGTAGTACTTTATTTGTGGTTTCATAGTAATTATTTTTGCAATAAAAATATTGCCATTGTAAAATAATATTCTTATGACCATAGTTCATAAATACTTTTGGTACACTTGGTAAACTTTTGGTTTAAATAATAATCGTTGCACAATTGCACTTATTATTCCCACTTTGCTTTATACTACGTATCGCAGCGCAATATTTTAATGAAACTAAAATTACATCTATTACAGCAAAACGAACACCACAGGAACAATGGGCACTGCCACACCACACAGGTCCACCAGACCATTGGGGACCACGACATCATAGAAGACCACCACCACTAGACTATGGAAAACCGCCACCATATAGAAGATCTACAGATGAGCTCTCAAACCATAGAGGACCACCAGACCATGGAAACCCACCAGACCATTGGGGACTACCACATTATAGAAGACCACCACCACCACCACCACCAAATTTTGGAAAACCACCGCCATATAGAAGATCTATTGATGAAGAGATTCCTTATCATAGAGGTCCACCAGACCGAGGAGGATCACTAGACCGAAGAAGACCACCAGATCATCTGGGACCCCCAGACCACGGAGGACCACCAGACCATTGGGGACTGCCAGATCATAGAAGACCACCACCACCAAACAATGGTGGACCACCTGACCATAGAAGACCTCCAGACCATAGAGGACCTCCAAACCATGGCGGACCATCAGACCATAGAATACCACCAGACTATAGAAAACCATCATATTATGGCGGCCCACCAGATCACAAAGGGCCACCAGACTACAGACGGCCTCCAGGCTATATAGGACCACCAGATTATAGACGACCACCAGACCACAGAGGTCCACCAGATCATAGGGGACCAAATAATAGAGAACCAGCGTATCACGGAGGACCACCAGACGACAGAGGGCCCAATCATGGAGGGCCACCGGATCACAGAAGACCACCAGATTATGGGGGTTCATCTGAATACACTGAGCTCTCAATCAAAAGAGGACCGCCAGAATACAGTGAACCACTTCACCATAGCGCCTCGTACAATGAAAAACCACCACATGGAGTACCGGCATCGACGACGTCAACACTAGCAGATAAAGAACCTCCAGAAAGCAAGGAACTGCTTAGTTACAGAGAATCGCTCCTGAATGCAGATTATTTACGCAATGCAGAACATGGATCACAAGATAATTCAGGTATTGCAGAGCGTTTTGAAGACAATTTTCAGAGTCATGGCAGCAAAAGTGTACAATATCCAAGAAGTTTACAAATTAAGTCGGAAAAGGTCCCGAATCCCGTTGTTTCTTCTGCAAATAATGTATTTCAAGCTAAAGCCGTTATTCCAGATGAGTGATGTAAACACAGACGGGATGATAAAAAAAATTATATGCCTTTTTGATAAACTTTGTGTAAATTTAAATAAGATTTTTTATACTACACCTGCTCGGAAAGTTGCCTATTCCTTTTCCATTAATAGAATAGAAAGTATGTCTTTGCAGGCCTATAGGAAACCGGGAGGAAAAACTCTATGGAATTTCATTTCTCACGTGTTTTAGCGGGAGGAAAAAGTGTATGGAAATCCATTTCTAACGTGTTATTTTTTTTTTTTTTCTAAAAGATCGGCCGGTAGCTTTGGTTATTTTCGTTCGGTCAAACGACAAAAAGGATTTCCGAACAATATTTTGAAAAATGAACCCAAAGGCTGGCGCGGTCAATGAGGTTTTACCAACATCATTGGGCGCGGTAAGTTCTTCTAAATTTCAATTAATAATTAATTCTGCTTTTTATTTTCCTCGAAGGTGTAGTATAAAGCACTATTTATCACTCGGCAGAAAGTGCGATTCCTCGCCTAGGTGTAAAATGTACTATTAATGCACTTTATGATGTCTAAATAGTACTGTGACTTTCTTATACATGGTGTTTGGTATTGTGACCGACCTAATTGTTGATGAGTTGTGGGGGTCATGGGCTACATTTTTCCGATAAACTCAATGTCCTTAGTGGCACGGTTGCTGAAATATGATTTTATAAAAAAATTAAATCACCTCAATTCTCGCCTTTATCATATCTTTTTAGTTTGTGGTTGTGTTGACACAAAATAAATTGTGCTGTATTTTCAACCGACGAAAAACGGAGGAGGTTCTCAAGTCGACGGGTATATTTTTTTTATGAATGACCACGCATAACCTTTTTCAGAGTATTCCGATTTCGATAATTCTTTATTTATTGGAAAGGAATCTTACCCTAAAGGTGACATAATAGGGGTGATTTATTGTTAAGGAATTTTAATTAAGGGTATATTTTTGTAGTTTATTTAAGTAGGATTATATAACAGTTAATAACTAAAGTAAAGAAGGTAGCTATTTAAAAGTAATCAAAAACTAAACATGTAGTAATTAGTAGATTATGGCCACAAAAAATTATAAAATAATACTTTTTGACAAAAAAAATTAAACTGCCGAAAAACCTGAAAAGCAATAAATATCAATCCTTGTTATTTAACCTTAATAACTAAGTTCTTAAAATATTGTAAGTAAACCTCATTAATTTTGAGTCGGCGCCAAACAAGCAAATTAATTAATTACGTAAAGCGTGATGCGCGGCGGGGCAGCGGCGCGGCGCGACACGTCCCTTCGCCGGGAAATGGTTAGCGCCTCCGACCCAAAATTACTTAGGAATTACATTAACTTAAGAACTTAGTTATTAAGGTTAAATAAAAAGGTTGATTATTTATTGCTTTTCAGGTTTTTCGGCTGTTTAATTTTTTGTTATTTTTTTTTATTAAATGGATACCTTCATTCTAAATAAATGAGTACTAGGTACTTGAAACATTTCACTTTAAAAAGTTACGAGCATTCAAAGTAAAAAATACGGGCAAAATATAATACGACAGAACACCTAAATTCATTAAAAAAAACTAAAAGTCATACCGAATGTAGTTTTTTTTTAAGTTTTCCATTTATTACTCTTTCTAACGATATGCTAAATGGCAATACAATACATAGATAGATATTTTTAATATACATAGAAAACATCAAAACACTCGATACAAATATCTGCAGATCGTACAAAAATTTGTCCCGAGGCGGGAATTGAACCCACAACCTCCTGCCTCGCAGGCGGACCTTCACCCACCCCGCTGCAGAGGCCGTTTTGTTCCTCTGAAAGAATTTAAAATACAAAATTTGCTCTAATTGGTTGCCTTCTCACCTTATGCAAGCACCACACAATTTTGTTATGTTGTTGTTGGTGGTCAGACGTCGATTTTTTTTTTTCAAGAGAAATAGGGCTTTGTTTGCCTAAGGTGAGAAGGTGACTAATTTGAGCAAGTTTTTTTAAATTCATCCGGAAGACGCTATCGCTTGTTTAATCAGAGGAATTTTAATTAATCAATCAATAGCGGATGAGCAAAACAATGTTATCATTTATCAAATTACTTTATGTCACAAAAGCTTAAACAATTCCGTTAATACAAGTCACTTAAATGAGGGCAAACACCTGCCATCGACAGTGCGCTGATATCCAGTTGAACAAGAAGCTTGAAAATTTTCCCTGCCGTCTTTGTCGGTCGTAGCGTTGCTCTTTGGAGTCAAGTTCACAGAAGCGCTAGGAGTGGTAGGACTCACAGTAGATGGAGCAACTGTAAGAGACTTCACAGTGGTTGTAGAAGACTTTACAGTGGTGGCTATTACAGCAGGCTCGGTTTGTTTTTCGGATCTGACAGGCGAAGCTGGAGTAGGACGTATATCGAAGTTTCTTTCGACCTCTTCACTCTGGTCGAAAACAATGCGGTCTTCGTTTCGAATGTGTAACACATTTCTCACATCGCTCCTCACATGATCTACAGAGTCTTTTATTCCACTGAATAATCTGCCGAGATCTCCGTTAACTGACGCACACATTAATGTCAAGACAGAACACAACAGTAAGGAAAATGGAACCTTCATTTTCGGACGTGTATTTCTTTCTCCTGATAAAATCTGAATGCTAAAAGGTAAACAAAGTGTGCTCGTACTTAAGAACAGCCAGAAGACGCATAAAACGATAACCTCATGACCTTCTTTATCTTTGTTCTTGATTTATAACTCCGCTTTAGGTCTCTTTATTCTACGAAAAGATAAAAATAATCAGTTTCATTTGTTGCCTACATGTATTTTGAATGCGGCTTGCCATATTGAGTAACAACTGGTGATGCCTAACATGTTTTTTGTGTTATAATACACTTAAAACACAAAAAAAATATGTAAGGTAAAAACATGTATGCTCTGTTAGTAGTGTTCAATAAATAAACCAAGTCAGTACAGTAGTATATTTAGGGCTTAAATAATTCTTCAAGAATTATTAATCAATGAGAATTAAGGAAATGAACCCAAATATTATGTTAGAAGTAAAACAAGGCCACAATGTTTAATTATTTAGTATTTCACACACAAATATTGTTAAATGCGTTAATTACTAAAATACCGCCATACACCTTCCATCTGCAGTTCTTCTGAATCCTGCAGAACAACCTACAATAGACGTTTTCGCCTCATGTTTATCTTTACTCAATACATAAGATTGATTTGTTAGTTTTTGTTCGGAAATACCCAAAGCTACAAAAATTATGTAAAGAATTATGAAAATACTGATTTTCATTTTCTTAAGCTTACAGAACACTAACGGACGTTTTTTATTCAAATTTGTCTTCTTTAGCTTCTCTTACTGCGGACACCAACTGAAATAGAGAAAAATAATGTAAGATAGATGCTTTGTGATCGTCAAAAGCTGAAGAAGCTCGGAAGTCTTCCGGATATCTAATATGGGAAACTCAAGGACTCAAAGTAAACAGTCTGAGTTTGTTTGGTTAACACATGACCAATCTGTATTTTAAAAACATTCACACTATTAATTATTGTTCCTATAAATCCACCATAGCGCGTGAAAAAAGATAGTTCTGTGAATTGCACCAAATATCCCAATCACTGTCAATAAAAACCAACCTAACAATGAGGTTAATATTTTCATCGTTCTTATACTACACACGTGAATTTAAACATCGTCGTCATTCGACCATAATAATTTAGCAATAAAGGTACAACGTTTGTATAGTAGAGCGCAGGTAGGTAAATATTATTTTTATTTATTTAATAAACTAAGACTTGTCGAATAAAAAACCACCTACTTCAATACACAGACTACTAACACAACGGACACAACGAACACAGTTTACAAAATGCTATATCTCCAGTGACTGATATCTTATTATTAAAAGTATGTAAGTACCTTGTTAGAACCTTTGTCTACATTTGCCCAGCGAATCACGCCTCTGGCCGAGAGGACAGTCAAGTTCTGGCACTCTAATCACTTGCCCCGACTGTGTGTGCTCAGTGGTAGTGGTAGTAATCATTTGGAGCTTATCGTGGAAATTAAAAACGACACCACCCTCCGCCCGTGAATTACCACACAACACCACTATCACAAATAACAATACAATTCTCGCGTCCATTTTACTGTATTGCATATAGCAAACTACTTGTCACACTGTGGAGCTCAGAACCATGGCTGTCGACACACTCCGTTTATATCCTTCTGGTCCCCACTTTTGCACGATGCGGTGTTCGGTGGAACATCTATCACTTTTGGATCAGCCTCGCCTTCATTTCGTACTTTTTCCGTTGTGCTTGTGGTCAACAAAACGGAGTTCCATTCAGCTGTTGAGCTTGTTAAAAGTGGCTTGATATCTTCAAAAGGATTGCCGAAAATGTCGAGAATATCTTGTGCGGAGAAGGGCGCCGCGTCAACACGGAAGAGCAAATTGACTATTAAAGTGAACACGACCATACGCATGGACACAGACGTCATTTTAAACCAATAGCACATAGTAGGTACATATCGTCGGTCACTTGTTTATCAATGTACATACAGATAGTGTCCTCTGTCGTGCTATTTATGTATCCTGTATTTATTCCCCAGGTGGTTACTGGTAAAGAAGTCACTTTTATAACCATAGTATCGTTTATATCTACTGCAATGAATTCAGTAAAACTTCTCAAAATATACGATACTGATAAAAATACACACTGATAGTGACAGTTACACAATGCGAAATACTCAGAATAACCTATCTATGTATTAGTCAACCGCTTACTCTACATTTAAGGAATCATATTATCATTGATCTGTTTGTATGACTAATATTTCAAGAAACATAAAAATTCAAGTGTTCCTAAGAAAAATCGTTTTATCCTTTATGATATGGATTAGGCACATAGTATTGAGATATTTTCTCTTTTGTGTTGCTTTAAGAAGAGTAGAGACAAGAGAATATCTTAACTTCTATAGCAAATAAGATTACTGATATTATAGGGTGGTGTTGGTTGAAAGATAATTGGACAATTAGCAGTTTTGTGGGGACGTTGATATATTGTATGAAATTTGAATTGTCCGATCACCTTTTCGAAAAACACATGCCTAAAAGAATAAGCACTTACCTTCCTTAACTCCTCATCGAGTACAGATTTATCACAGTCAGGGTGCATTTCACAGTACAAATTCAGCCACAGTATCATGTATTTTATTTTGTCCAGGTGTTGAACAAGTCCGTAAGGAACCACATCAAATGCTTCCTTCTCCGATTTTATGATGACATACTTCTTCCTGTCACTTATATCGTAATCTTCCATTTTATTGTTCGGTGATACAACTTCGTACCGCAAAACCTTGGAGTTCTTGTTTTTGATATTGAAATGCCGAATGATCAGTGGTTCCTCAGACCGATCTATTTTCTCGACTTTGTAATAGCTTTTAATATCTTCATCGGGAGCTTTCAAAGCCAACCCACTGCTCAAAGCCACCACAGAACAAATTACCACAAATTTTAACATTTCGGCTAGTAAATGTAGGTTACTGAAATGTAGAGTTAAAGTAGAACAGTGGCTTTGAATGTTAAGATGCAAGTCAATCAATTGTTGATGAGAACTAAATAGAACAGCACCGTGGCTTGATGAATGTAAATTGAAGTCGTTGTGTCAATTGACTTCTGCCGCTGTGTTGTTATTATTTTCATTAATGCCATAACTACATAGATACTTAGACTGGATAAAATGCGTTTCTTTAACTCTATTGGCTCTCTGCATAGGGTTCGTAGATTAAATTTAAAGATCCATACCATAACCAATCAGTGAACAACCTATCTATACCATATTTTTTACGGGTACGTCCCGAGTTTGCCACTACTCATATTCTCAGGTATGGTACTGATCATGCCAGAGAATATATAATAATACTAACGCTCCAAGAGAAATCAAATAACATCCAAAAAGAATGTGACTTGGACGGGAATCGGAACCGCATCCTTCCCTCAGTGCAGAAAAGTGCTAACCAACTACACCACGAGGTCAAGTGACGTAGGAGTCGAAAATGTTATTTATTATTTATTTATTTACTTCCTACGAACTCTAGCGCCGTTAAGTTCCACCTACAGGGGAAACATTGAAGTTTATCCAATCCTGTTCAATGACTAAAATTACATTTAGTTCTATTCACGAGATGTGTCGCGTTTGGTCAATTCTAAGATATTTGTTAATATAGAGCCCTCACACTCTGGGTAATTTCTAAGAAAGCAAATAATTCTTCAATTTTTTTCTTCTGTTTCTATTTTCTTAATATTTAATTTTTTGTATGTGCTGCTGGTTTTCCTTAAATAAATAAATAAATAAATAAATAAATAAATAAATAAATAAATAAATAAATAAATAAATAAATAAATAAATAAATAAATAAATAAATAAATAAATAAATAAATAAATAAATAAATAAATAAATAAATAAATAAATAAATAAATATCCCGCCGACTTCCCGTCGAAGTCAAAAACTTTTACGAAAACAATGTAGGCGAACGAAGTTCTCAGTGGCAGATTGGGTGATTTGCCTGTATGGTAAAATAATAACTTCGGGCAAAACTGTCCAACCGTTGTTCCGATTTGTGTAAAATTTAATAGGTCGATAGATGAGACATGTGAATATGCTGGTAACTTAGTGGGGACCAAATCCCTTGTGGGGTTTTTGAGACAATGGGGGTCTAAAGGGGATTAAATCAATCAATTAAATATAGTTTGATTTCACACGAAAGGTATAATTAAGTACATTTCAAAACGGTTTTTATTTTTTTGCTAGCGTGAAATTTTAATAATATTTCGAATTTTTGATCGACCCATTTGGTACAGATTCTATGACATCGGAGGTTTTCTAAAATGAATGCACCGAATATGCACTAAAGTATTCGCGAGCTCTCATATTTTCTTTTGTTTAGAAATACGAATTCTACAACAATTTTGCTAAGCTCTTTGACCGTTCCAAAACAAGGAGAAAACAACAAATTGTAGCCAGTTTTGGACAGTTGACGATTTTCTGAGAAAGTCATTGATTATCTTATGGCTCCTCTTCACAAATTACGATAGATCGATTAGATAACCAAAAAAACAGTAAATTGTGTATTGTGAAAATACTTACTTTCATACTTTTCCCGGATTTAGGACACCATACCCTCCCCTTGCAAAAAATTATATGATAAACCAGAAAATAAACCCCTCACGCAATATCTCCGAATCCAAGGGAGAAAGACCCATTGTGTGGGGTGTCTACGTGATCAGTAGAAGGAGCTCTACTACTTAGCGCCAAGGGAATTTCAAACCGCAACTCCGGAACCACGCGGACCCCCGTTGCCGGATCTCCAAAAAATCAGGAGAATGAGCTCTACCTCATGGATTAATCCTTTTTACCAACCTAGAATGTTCAAAATCGGACCTTGTAGTTCCAGATATTCTTATCCCCTAGTCACAAATACAGAAGCTCATACACACGTACACAAACACTTAGCAACTGACCTAATTTGACAGATTATACAGGGTTAATGGTTATTCACTGACACTACGTGAACTACGAGTTCTGCCCATCATCACGACCACGTTCGTGAAGACGCCAGGTCCTAATTCGTATTTTTTTTTTGTAAATTACCTTTAATAAAACTTAAAAATTTGTTTGTCTGGAACCCAATGAAGTACTAAAGATCGGTCTCCCACTCCCACACCAACTGTTAGTTCAGGGCAGAGCCGTTTTTAAGTTTAGTTTCACATAAAGCCTCTCAAAAGAACAATTATTGAATAGAGGTCTCTCCAACTCGTACTAGTACCAAATTTAAGAAATCTTAGTGAAGACGCCAGGTCTTAACTTAACGTGTTCGTGATAATAGGCAGAACCCGCAGTGCACGCAGTGTCAGTGAATTACCAATAACCCTGTATAAGTAAATTAGCTGAACAGGCTAGCTTATTAGCTATCTTCATTCATCTACCACTTCACACAGAACACAGAACTTTAAATGCGTGATGTTCTCCCAGCATTAAGACGAGAACTCTTGTAGTTCTTCATCGAGAAATGCTCGTTAGTAGAGCCCGCAATACAAATCCGCCTCAGCGGTTTCATTCGTTCCGTTGCTTTTTAAATGGAAATGGGCTGTTTAAGTATACCTATTTAAACTTAAGCTTTCTATTATTATCACTAGCTGGACCAATGCTTACGTAATGTTAAACATCCCACAGGTTATTCTCTGAAGTATCATATATCAAGGGTGTAGTAGGTATTATTTTAGATGGACCATGTTATACGTAGGTAATGTAAAATATTCTACCGGTTACTTTTCAAATATTTACTTGGTGTAATAAATAAGCCTTAAGTAGATTTTTAGTAATTAAGTGTACCTTATAAATTCTAAAAAGGCTTAAAATACCATCAAGCAAGGAGGTATTAGTAGAACATCGTCTGACAGAATCTTTATATAATATTTTGTTCCTTAAAAAAGTTTGCAAATAATAGTGACTGTTAAAAAATATACAGTTCGTTATTTTTACACCAAGAGCGTCAAAGGGTCCAATCCTTTTACATTGTAGGTATTGTGTCGTATTGGGCGAAAACTGGGTGAAAAATGTCAGGCGCGGAACGCGAAGCGCTTCGTGATTGAAATACCGGGCTTTGATCCGCGTAGATATATAATTATGCATTTAATATTGCCTACTGACTTTACAAGGCTTAACGTTTATCTGCAGTACTACCTACTGTAAATAACCTTATTGCTAAAATTGCTCTAAATCTAGCTTAGCGCTTAAATTCCTCCATACACGACCAATTCAACAATATCCTATTCTTCTTATCCTACAAACAATAACGTTTGTTAAGATATTCACATCGTACGATGTGAAGATGTTTGTTTATTATACTTACGATATTTAAAACTACTTTCTTACTCTTAATCTTACCTAAAAAAATTGTCTAAATAAAGGTAGGTAACCTTTAGGCCGGGAAAAAAGTGTGCTGCGAGCAGAAACAATAATGGGTATTATTTTATTCAAGAAACATCCATCTACATAGGAAAAAATATGGCACTAAAAGAACAGTTAAATAAAAAGCTGCGTGTGTAGGCTAATCTGGTCTATAAAAGTTATTTATTACAAATTTCGAGATTTCGTTAGACTACCTTAGGTTCATGATATAAACTTTAACAAAACGAACAAGAGCAAAGCAGTGCGAATACGCTTTTGCTACAAAATAACTCAACACGTAATAAGCCTGAAATAAACTAATATTCATTGTAAAAAAAGCTGTATAATGTATGCCACGATGTGAATAACTAACGGTTTTTCAGTGTCAATAGCGGTTGCTGCACGGGCTCTTAACGTGGTAATATTTCTTGTCCTGAAATATAAAAAAACAAATGTTATAAATTATAAATTTTCTATCGTTAGTGAAAAGCGCTCGTATCAGATTCAGCATGTTCCAAAAAAAGGTTGTTCCGGGAGTGACACTTGCTTACGTCACTGTGCAGTTGCCACTTATTGCAACGAAAAATGGAAGTTGGGAAATAAATAGTCAATTAAAATATACATAAAAATGTATATCGTCAATTTTTTTTGTTAGATCAGTCAAAACTGTTTTAGTTAAAACGAGTTAATGATAAATAATTCGTTACTGTTACTGCGAAACCACATAGTTTCATCAGATTCGTACAGGTAATAAAAGGAGCTCGGGGAGTTACGATTTTACGCTACTGGTAACACCAGAAAACAGATACGTCTTCTCATCGCCATTGGTGTTATGACGTAGGCTTGTGACACCCACGTGACCGTGATGTTTCGGAATGTGGCGAAGTATTTTATTATACCATCAAATTAAGAATCTAACGATATTTCGAAAAAAACATAATTAAATAAGTTTACTTTGGTTTATATGGTAGGCATCGATCATGGTATTTCTAGTAAAGGCAGGTTTAGACAGGGTCAGTAACTGACTCCGAATTCGAGACAAGTCAGCGCTGACCCGAAAAAAACCCAATGTAAATTGATTTGAAGTCAGTGCAGCGTTGGGAAGTCAGCGCTGATTTGTGCATTCGCACACGAATAGTTTGAGGTCAGTCGGCGCCCCTCGCAACCCGCGCCCTGCGCCAGCGGTAAAAACTCAGTGTAAATAGTCAAGTCAGTGCTTCTTGGTCAGTCACTGTCGCTGCGTTGTAGGGTGACATCGCGTCTCGCTGGTGAATGAAAATGAGCCATCTTGTTCCGCATGATCTTCAAATCTCAATTGCTTTAAAAACAAAGGAGAGAAACCAGTTTCGTTTCTGTCGTCAATCCATTTTCTTATAAAAATTCATTTATTTTTAGTTAATTCATTTTCTAACAATTCCGCTAACTCATTCTGTTGAATGCTTTGCTGTTGCAAAACGGAAAAGATATCATCAAGTAATTCAATCGTTGTTTCTGCTGTTTTAGCGAATTCATTTTTCTTTCTCACTGGCTTCACACACGTGTGCTCACCGTGTAAAACTTACAACGACTACTGACTCCATGTAAACAGTTAAAGTCAGTGTCGGCGCCGGTACAGGCGCCGCTACTGACTTGTGCACTGACCCTGTGTAAACCTGCCTTAACATAGTCTATTCTTTGCGTCTATGTCATTTCAGACTGGATATTCTTAGGTTAATTTTTATACCTAGATTGATATAAAATACTTACAGAACGGTATCCCTTTACTCCAATATCGTCGTGACAGTCAAAAATGACTGTCACGGGCTTTTCATCTTCTTCCGACGATGACGATGATGATGACGATGATGATGATGACGAGGAAGACGATGACGAAGAAGAAGAAGAGGACGACGATGATGAAGAATCGTGTTTTTTCTTTCCCTGAAAATATTTACAAAGCTTTATAAGATACTGACTTTGTTTTGTGTGTCTTTTCACTCATGTGTGTACCTGAATATAATCGTATCTCGTAGTAATCAATATGTTTAGGCTATAAATAAGAAATAAAGTGCTCATTTATTCTTTTAACTTAATTTTTTTTATCCACTAGCGGAAGAAGTGAAAAAAAGGAATCAGGGATAATATAATATTATATAGCATATTATGCCTGATTCCTCTTTTTCACTTCTGATTTTTGGTTACTACGAGGGTTGATTACTACGAAGGATAATGATTACTAAGAGATACGATTTTATTCAGTTACACACATGAGTGAAACGACAGACAAAACAAAGTCAATATTCTGTTATTTAAAAAATATTTTAGTATTTTATAAACAAATGGGCGTAGTTCTAAAAACACAGAATACAAACAAATAAACTTAAAATAGAAGAGAAAACCAGGTTATTTTTGGTGATTGACTGTGTTTTTTGGTGGTTGTAAACATTGTGATTTTGTGGACTCTACGTCTATGCCTGCATTTAGCTAAAAAATATATCATAGAAAGGGACAAATAATTCACAAAATGTAATATGTGTCTTGGTCTTAAACCACCATATACCACGCCACGTACACGTCTTGGAAGCTTGTGAAAAAATATGTAACCTACAAACATTAGCTCAAAAGTAATAATTTCCCGTAATGTCTTCCTTCGCAAATAAAAACATAAAAATGTAGCAAAAGTTAGAGAAGGTTCCATCATTATTGCTCATTAGAGCCGCAATTGACGCTCGCTCGAAGAAACCCGCCCGCAAACTCTACTCCACAAACAAATTGGAGTGCCCATAACTCGAGTACTTAACAAAGCTCCAGGTTTATTTTAAAGCATTGTTTTACAACCTTAATATGGCTTGGAGTAAAACGAGTCGACAACCAACTAACTATACCTAGGTACTTACTTCTTGTTGACTTTTGTTAGGTAGGTATAATGGGAAAAGTGGCCAGCCTCTCTTGACACTAGTTAGACTTTTTACTGAGGGGTGTTAAAAGTTTGAGGCTTGAGAGAGTATATCTGTCTGTAACCTGACATCATAGCCCTGACGTCATAAATTGTTCAGAAATTGATATTCCATGTAGTTATAGGTAAAGTGAGCTGCATCGTTAAGTACCTCCTGTTACGCTTGAAGCCATTTCTTATGAATACAGTATTTTCAAATAAGAATATCAACGTAAAACAAGAACAAAATTTAAAAATTTAAAAACCCCAGACAGACAGATTGTTAAAAACACTCGAGATGAAATTATCTATGACACAAAAAAAACTAAGCGAAAATCGGTTCATCCGTCTGGGAGCTACGATACCACAGACAGATACTCAGATACACAGACAGACACGTTAATCTTACAACACCCCTCTCTTTTTGCGTCGGGGTTAATGAAGAAAGCTCATCAGCTTTCTTCATTTTACGGTGAGATTCTAGTTCATGTTTTATGAAAACAAAAAGGCAATTTAAAATTAGGAACAAAACATTACGTAATTACGAGAAACCTAACAGGGAGGTTCCGATATCCGATACAGCGCACTGTACCTGTAACTGAGCTTCGAAGTTAAATCGATAAAGGTTTTTTGTTGTAATGTTGGTATTGTAATGAAGGTAATTTTCGTAATGTATCTAATTATTGTTTCATATAGATTGATCCTTAAGTGAATACTTACACAATCATCATCTTCCTCAGATGATGATGATGAAGATGACGATGACGAAGAAGATGACGAAGACGAGGACGAGGAAGAATCGTCACATCTGTTGTCACATCTGACGACACACCTGGTTTTCTGGAATAAGTTAGAAGTTATGTAGTAAAATTCCATGTGGTGTCGGCTTAGAATTTGCACCACCCCAACTCATCCCGCGGGTGTCGTAAGTGGTGACTAAGTGCTATTCACCTGGGGGGCGGGCAGCATCACCTAATGCAGAACAATTCTATCATTGAACTGCGATCCCTAACCCGCATGCACAGAGTGGGGATTATGGACAGGGGGAGGCCTGCGTCCAGCAGTGAACCAATATAGGCTGTTGAGGTGAGGTATGCAGTAAAAATAGTAATTTGCGTGCCATTAGGTAAATAATACTACTAACTACGAATAAAGTCATTTACAACGGGATATTTACCATGATTTGAGTTTTGAGGTTTTCAATATTGTCCAATATAGAAATATTCCATTTTAAATGACTTTAGTGTTAACAACCATGATGAATTTAAAAGTTAAATACTGACTAATATTTGTTGTAGATACTACTGCTACTACACCTACTACACCACCTAGTTATCAACATGGTAATTATAAAAAAATATAGGTACCATAATAATGAGGTAAAATAGCTCCTCCTAACCAGCACACATATTATGTCCTGCCGAACATGCCTCTCCAAAAAAGGTTTTTCCTATAGTTCCTCATTCACATAATAAGCTGGTCAATAGTAAAATTAAAACTATAGATCACGATCCGTACGTTGCAAAAACATATACCTACTCGTCTATGCTAATAGCATTTAATAAAATTGTTTATTTTCCTTAAAGCATCTATCAATCATAAAACTGATTATATTTTGTCTGTTTACCCACTACTTATCAGTCAATTAAAACAATGTTTATTAAAACTTATCCAAACGTTAGTACCTACCTACGTTAGTTCAGCCTTAACCTATGTTCTAAATCCATTATCAATAATGAATGAGGCAGAATAGCATACCTAACATAATCTGCAGTTACAGATAACAAAATGGTTCAATATGAATAACAAAATTCCTCAAGGTTGCTTCTATGACTTAACTAGGTACTTTTTTGTTATACATTTACTTATAATTATTATGTCATTTGTTATTGATTGATTCATTTAATATTTGTTATTTTAAGATAAAAAATTGAATGTTGTGTAATTGAACAATAATATTTGCATACCTATGTTAGGTTAGAATATGACTGGACGTACTATAATTATTGTAGACAACTTACATTGCAGAAAGACCTGCAATGTAAGTTGTAACTTATATTCTGGCAAATAATAATCTTTAATCACTAATTAAAAGTAAAATACGTACCTCGCCGCTGTCGTCACATCTAGAACGTTGAGTATTCCTGAAAATATTTCAGTTATTATATTATTATTATATTATAATTACTTACCTAGATAATTATTTAAATTTGGAAAAACAGTGGGAGTGTGAATCGCAGTAGTTGTCGTAACCAACCTAATTGGGAAATTCCTTCTTTCAGGTTAGTCAACAGTAACCATGTACCTTTCAAAATTGTAAGCATCGGTTTTACCGTCAGCCTGTGACTTGCACGGTTTTTGAGAAGTAAATCCTACTTAATATTATAAAACCGCGAAAGTTTGTGAAATGTGAATTTTTGTTACCTAAGATCTCCAAAAGTACTAAACAGATCAAGATGAAATTTGGCGTACATTTAGAACAAAGCTTCTTAGATAATAGGCTACTTATTAAACCGAAAATACGCGTGCGAAGCCACGGGCAGAAGCTAGTACTCTAGTACAGTAAAGAACTCGCTAAAAAAAGTAAATGCACATGCCATAGTGCCAAACATATTTCTACATTTAAATCACTTAGAAAGTGATAATTATAGTGATAATTATTATTAATTTCTATTCACAGTAAATCTAAAGAACAAAAGGTAAACAGTAAAATCACTTATCATCTAACGAGATGATATGATTACTTATTCAGCAAATCACGTATAACGATACGTGATTTGCTGAATAAGTAATCATATTTTTAAGTTTCATAGGTTTTGAACTACAAATTATGATTGGTATCGAGTTTGGAGAGTATCTAGACCAGGCCACATGCCGTGTGGTCTGGTAGATGGATGCTAGCAGTAAAGTAAACCGCGCTGTGTGGTGCCGGCTTAGAATTTGCACAACACCAACTCTTCCCGCGGGTGTCGTAAGATGCGACTCATGGATATCCAACGGGAGCGGGCAGCAGCGCCCCTGCAGAACAATTCTACCACCGAACTGCGATCCCCAAACCGCATGCCCAGCGTGAGGATTATGGGCACTACCCCCATGTGATAAAAGCCAATAAGGCGCTTATCAGG
Organism: Eupithecia subumbrata; assembly: GCA_949316285.1. Classification (NCBI taxonomy): domain Eukaryota; kingdom Metazoa; phylum Arthropoda; class Insecta; order Lepidoptera; family Geometridae; genus Eupithecia; species Eupithecia subumbrata. The sequence continues at coordinate 26,344,630 of OX438640.1, forward strand.
GGGAGGCCTGCGTCCAGTAGTGGACCATTACAGGCTGTTGAGGTTGAGTAAAGTAAATAATACTAACCTGTATGAGCACTTGATCGGTTTCGCCTCAACCATTGCGAGTAATACCACCGCGAATAGGGTAACGAGAAGTAGTTTGTTCATCTTTGCAAACCTATAACCCAAGAAGTATTAAAAAAATAATCAATAAAAAGTGTTACAATATCTGAATAAATTGACAGGGAAAATTACGAAAAGCAGTAAGTAACGTTTACAACAGTATAAAACTTTAATTACAACAACAACGTAGTGAATCAAAATGTAACTTCATCATCAGCCTATATTAGTCCACTGCTGGACATAGGCCTCCCCTAATGAGCGCCATAGCCCCCTGTCTTCAGTTTAAATGGAACTTAGGTACTCGTTATTACCTAACTGCGTAATAATCTTGTAATTTTTTGCATTATAATTAGTAGATAGGGACCTATTGGTTACAAAACATCATTTTTCGTACAAAATATGTGTATTATAAAATTATTTATCACTTACCTAAAATCAATATTATTCGAATGCACTGACCTATCTCGAACCAATTATCTGCACTGACTGCTTACTTATTTGGAGCAGAGACAAATATAAATCTTTGTTTTGTTTAAAAGGTCACAGCGGTATCTCCAATCACTGAGCAAAATCCAGAATAATTAAATAAATACCCGCTGAGATCAAACGAGTCTGTGATCGTTGAATTGCTCACAAAAAAATCCTTCAACAACTTTTACGTAGCATAACTTCCAGTCGGAATAAAGCATTAAACAGTTCGTTGATTTTGAATTTTTAATTAGTGCTCTGGAATTTTCAATAACTGTCTGTTTTAGTTATTAAAAAGGCACAAACATTGCACACCGTTTGTGTTATCGTAAAAAACATCACATCGTGTTGTGCCCAAAAGTCGAAGCATAATACGATGTTGTGAATGTTTTTTTGGTATAATGTGATGTTTTATCAATAAAAGAAATATCAAATTAATTGGTTAATGATAACCGTATGATAGCGATATAATTTCACCCTCCAGTGATGCCTAAGGACAAAATTGTTCGTATTGAATTACGCCACAAGATTACGATAAACGACCCGCAGTCAGCGAGAAAACAAGCTCCTTACACAGATGGAAAGGATTTTAATATCCTTAAGTAGTGATAATACAGCCAGGCAGAATCACTCGAAATCGTTTAACGACTGGTTTTGAGCTCTATTTTGAAGGCTTACAAATCAATATTGCTTAATTTCTTCTTAGTGTGCTCTAAATACTTCACTGAGAATTTTTACCTTCTTTTTAGCGTAGTTATAAGTCTAAGCTCACACAGTGATTGTCTACAGACTTTTGTACTCTAGAGAAACATAATCCAATAAAACTTACTTAAAATAATCAACTTAATAACGTGCTCTCTGGAGTACCACGGTACCCTACGGTGTATACAAACACTCTGTTAATACATGCTACGACGCTACAGTACACACGTACCGTAGCGTCGTAGCATGTATTAACAGAGTTGGTACTTACCTTGAACACACTGATCTAATATTTGAAGCATTCTTCCCTTCATTCCTTACAGACACAGTGAAACTTCTTTTCGTTGGATCGAAACTGCCCCTTACAAAAGACTTGCAAAGTAATCCACCGAAAGCGCACAGACGTCTTGCAAATCTGCTTGAGTCATCGCTTCCCTTTCAAATAAATAGGGTCCGAAAAGATGTTAGCAAAGCTGTTTTTCGCTCGCATGATCCAAGTCTTGTATCTGATGGAAATAACATGTTTTCTAAGCGCGTAGATATCTATGTAATATAGAGTCAAAAATCTATGCCACACCGAGGCCGCATTGCTTCGGTCTTCGGTAGATAAGTTGCCAAGTTAATTTGTTTAGAGGAGGTACTAACCTCCTTGTGATGAAACTACTTTTCAAAAAGATAGAAAGATAAAAACAAAAGGTACGCGATAAATACCCGATTAAACCATTAACTATGTTTACAAATCGCGAAAGTTTAAAAAGTTTTATTTTCAAAAAGAGTTTCGATTTTAATTTTGAGTCTTGGCTAGACTTTGTTGTCTCATAAGACGTTTTTAGATTTTCAATCAAAATTGCTTCTCATTATGAGTTATAGCAATTATAATAATGGGATTAAGTCTAAAAATTCAATATGGCTACGTAAAATAATGAACCGGTTTAAACTTGCCGATAAAGTGGAGTTCGAAAATAGCATTATAAATTCACCAGTTTACAATCACAGCTACTTGGCGAAGGCAAAAAAACCTTCGCTGGAAACTCGTTCTAACTTTTCCTATTTTTCTGCGTTAATTTCACCTGAACCCATTACACTTTGCAACAATTTTAGTGAGACCGTTTCTATTAGGTTGTTTGAAATTGCATTTGGAATGAGTTTGTATACCAACATTTTCGAGGGACATTTTGTATACTTAATGATTTCGTTAGTATGTCCATGATAGCCCAAATACAACGGTACACACAGTAAAAAAAGGAAAATTTTAAGTGCTGACTGGTCAAAATACAAATTAAAACAATCTGAAATTTTAAAGTTACAATAATCTCAATACTAAGCGCTATTTAAAGTAAAAGTGAAACGTGAGTCAAGTCTCAACAGAAAACGCTTCAAAGTTGTGCAATGAAATGTTAAGGATGAATAAGTTAATTGCCCCCCGGGGCGTATCGAAGCCTGCCCTCCTGTGCCACAGAGGAATGCATTTAAATTGGATTTTAAGAGTAGAAATCACCGGCGTGCCTGCCTCTCCCAGCCTTGTTAGAGCCAATGCCAAAGTTTACCTAAACGAATAAACCTCAGGGCACCGACTTTGGGGGTTGATTTTCATAGATGGGATTTAGTAGATGATATTCGATTCGAAACGATGCGTTCTACAGCTACAATTCTTGTCGTCGTGTTAATATTGTGTTAAAACGCCTATCACAAGAATTTTTCGCTTGTGCAGAATCAGGCCTTTGATTTAAATACGCACCTACCAATTCATATAAATAATTAAATTAAACATGACGATACTTATTTTACGACTTTAAAAATATATTGAAACCATTCTAGTAAAATCTGTGGCATAAAAAACGGAATTAGCCGTTTTTACAAGTTCATCTATTAAGGCTTATGTTAGTTAGCGAAATAGCATCCTTGAGCGGGAGTAATGAATGAATGTTCCGCTTTACATTATTAACATAGACATTTCATTATACGAATGGACTCAGCGCTTGAATAAGCTATAAGGACCGTTTGCCACGAAAGCACCAATTGTGAAAAATAACCAATGCTCTTCATCTTGTTAGGTAGGTACAGGGTGTAATAAAAAGTATGAACCCAACTTTCAGGGGTGGTTCAGATTATGACCATAGAAAAAAAAGTATTTTCAAAGTCAGCGATTTTTTTCGTATTTTTAAGAAGGGTGAAAACGGGACACTATTACTAAGCCTCCGCTGTCTGTCCGTCCGTCCGTCTGTCAGCGGGCTGTAACTCATAAACCGTAAAAGGTAAGTATATATATTTTTTTATTATTTTTTGATAGAGCGGCCAGAGAATTACACACTCCACTACACTAAAACATCAACTTGACTGTATCTTACGGGCCTCGGGTTTCGTAAGTTGCAATGATCGAACGCGTGATACAAACTTGTTACTAGTGAGTTTCTATACGAATAACACTTACCGCTGTGCTGGATTGGTCGCAGACTTTAATAAATAACATCGTATCCTACAGTCTTAGAAACAAAACTTTATCTTTATTGTCTAGGGCTTCAATAATGGAAACTAAAGTCATTTATAATGGGATATTTACCATGATTTGAGTTTTGAGCTTTCCAATATTTTGGCACAGTTTTTGTGATCATGGCGCATGAAACTGTACCGAAATATTGGAAAGCTCAAAACTCAAATCAAGGTAAATATCCAGTTATAAATGACTTTTAGTGTTAATAACCATGATGGATTTACAAGTTTAAATTATGGATAGCAAAAACGTTTAGTTTAAGAATGTAATCTACTATATTACATTATGGTAGAGTTACCTAACATGGGTGTTCAAAGGTCCGTACCCGTGGGCATCATAGCATGAAATAACAATGTTCCATATGATTTAGTTCATAATCCCGATCCCGTATCCATTAATAAACTAATAGGGCATTCATTATCATTATCGTTTGGGTCATCTTTCAAGTCAGCATCGGCCAACCTTTAGTAGACTCCTTATTTATACCTACTTGTGAATACGAAGATTGCCGAAACCTTCAGTGTTGCTTGAGCAACTCCTTGATTTCTCAAATTTTCTGTATCTATCTTTTATTTATAAACGTATATCATAACTGTTGGTCTTTAAATAAATAAAATCCTATTATACTTGGTTAGTGGTGGGGTAATCTACTAGGAGAGTATGTGGAAAATGACGATCATGCAAGAAGTAAAACACTAACTATCGAATGTGTATCCCCATAACTACGGGTATGCAGTGTGAGAAAATATTCAATGAGAGTTAATGGAGCCAAGGAGTAGTATCACGGATGATAAGCACAATAAACTACTTAAATAATTATTACTAATACTAGTTAATGCCCGCGTTGTTTCTATGGCCACATGTAAAGGTAATTCCAATCCCTGGGAACTGATTTATGAGATAGAACGTATCCTATGTGTTATTCCAGGCCTAGAACTACTGAACTACATAATATGGAAAATTTAAGCCCGATCCATTCAGTAGTTTTGGCGTGAGGAAGTAACAAACATCCATCTATCCATCCATCCAAACTTTCGCATTTATAATATAAGTGTGATGGTGTGATGATACTTCTCGTACATTCCAGTTTATTCATTTTACAGTGCGACGTAGATGAAACGCGTTCTACGACGTAGAGCAAAAGTAAAAGTGTTCTACGACGTAGACTCAAAGTCTAAACGTTTAACAAAAAAGTTTCTACAGCGAAATTAGTTCACAAAATGTACTAATTATTTAAATAAATATTCCTATCCATTCTCGTTTTATTCTATTTTAACGAAATAAATAATACAAGACCTACGCTGCTACAAAACTTTCGAATTGTGAAGCAATACTAAAAAGACTTTACAGTCCCAAATGAAACGAAAACAAAGCTCAGAAATCTGAGAAACAAGTGACAAAAATGTTATTCTCGAAATCACCAGCTTCCCAAAATTACCCATTGGTGTTTAGTTATAGCCAATCTAAAGTTATTGTTGTTGTTAAACTTTACTGGCAATTTATTTTTCTTTGACATCACAGATTTCGTAATGTTTGTCGTTTTATGAGCTTGTGAACAGTGGTTGTAATCGGTCCTTGATAGCCGACGTTTATTTCGGGAATTGGTGAATCGCCTATAACCATAGGTTTATGTAACCTATCTTATGTAATGACACTCTACAAGTAGCTACCCAATGGATTTTTTGACCGCCGCGAATATTTCTCGTTTTCAGTTTTAAAAATCTTGTCGGTAAAACTCAGTTTATATGTATATATTAATTTTCTCGACGATTAGGTATCAAATTAAATGTAAAAGTTACCTACTTAGGTATAACTTTTCCTACCTTTAGATATAAAGTACAACGAACTCAATTTTTCAGTATTATTTCTAATGAAACAGCAACCCCGGTCTTATGAAAACTAATGATAGTTGTCACCGCTTTTACTGAACCGAGGCAATTAGGAGTTTTTCCTTATAGTTAGGTAAGTAGTACTAGTGAGTTGACATAATATTCTGTGGTTAGCGCTATATCTCACCGATTCAATAAATTTCACTTATTTTTTATTTTTACGAATAACCGCAGTCTCACGTGAGATATATCTTCCGTGGTCCAACGACGACACCACCGAAAGATATTTTCTTCCGTGATACAGTTAGGTAATCCAGTTAACTTTACAATGAAAAAAAAACTTCAGTTGTCAACGGGACCAGATAAACGGGACCACGGGTAAGAAGCGGTTTGTTATAATATATGTAAGTAGTTATTTTAATATTCATTGACTTAGGTACAAAACATGCGAAATAAAATTATATCTACTATTAAAAATTTGTTCACTTCTTGTTCATCTACATTGCTTTTTGGTGCGAGGGCAAATAATTTCAATTATTTTTGTTATTGTTTCAAAACGACATAAAATTTTACGCTATTTCAAGAAAAATATACATTTATTATAAAGAACAAACAATGTTTTGTTTAACTTCTTTGTTTCGTATCCTGAACCGTAAAAATAATAAAATATTACCAAAGCCCCAGACCAAGACGTGTTGAGCCTGGCTTTGGGATTTAGTCGCTATTCTTTATTTCTCAAGGTGAAGAAAATAATTGACGCTGTGACCCTGAAAATAAGTACTTCTAGAGCTTGAATTAGCATATTTAAGTTCAGTTAAATATGCTAATTCAATAGCATATTTAGGTCAAGTTTGCCCCCAATGCTTGACAGATTTTGAAGTTGCCATGTTCCATTATTTTATTACCGAACCCTAAAGATGTACTTTTGCTGGCGGGAGCAGATGCTTAGTCCCAGAAAAAGAAGCATTGTGTTAACGATACTCCAAGGAAGATACAAATACTCTAAGAAATATTTATGGGGGTTTTTCGGAATGGAATCCCAGGAGAGTGTGGGACGGTGGCGGCCTCGGAAATGGAGGAAAACACGAACCAAATCCCTCGCCACGAATAACTCTTAATACAGGGATTAAAGAATGGCTTCTTAAGTCTTGGGTGCTGAAAGAAAGATAACAAGCAATTAGGATGCGGTAATAAAAATAAACAAATACAATTTTTAGCTTCGAATGGCTTTCGGTGCGCAATTTTCAAGACGTCGTTTTTTGTGCAGATTATTATGCCAAAGTAGCTTCTTACCTCCTAACAAGGTTGAAAGATGACATGCGGGGATAGCATGTTAGTACCAGCTGTAAGTATCCTGTCCGCGATGAACATTCCCGTGGCTGGATATGTAGGTTTTCATCATTAATAAAGGTCTGAACAGACCGCCCAGCAGTGGCGGTGACGGTGTGGTCAGGTGTTTAAATAAAGCTACTTTCGTACTTCGACCTCTTTTTCGTTAACATTTCAAACCATTTCCTATTAACAGTTCAACAAGTAGCACACACTACATTTAAAAACACGTAGGTAAGCACTATAATATTCTACAAAGGTTTTCGTGTTTCGTTGAAATATCGTGTGGGATAAGATTCCTTTCTTCTCCCTCGTTCACCTGGGTCTCGTAAATATAACGGACGGCCGTAAAACGCATTAGCAAAGTCTGCCTTTAAATAATGCCGACCTTATGGTCTTACCTTACAGGTACCAAAATAGCTGAAAGAATTATAACATGTAAGATTGTGAAGTGTGTCTACGCTTTCTATTTTGTTACTGGGTTTACATCTTAATCTAAGTTTATCATGTATTTTAGTCTAAGTTTAGTATGTGTAAGTCTGTTAATAAATAAATTTATATTCAATTCTATTCTTCTATTCTATTCTTTCGTTGAGACGGATTTTAATTCAAGATGAAGTCTTCCGTGGCACAGCGGGCGAGGGTCCGCCTGCGACGCAGGAGGTTGCGGGTTCGATTCCCGCCTCGGGACAAATTTGTGTACGATCTGCAGAAATTTGTTCCGTTGGTCTGGGTGTTTTCTATGTATACTAAAAAAATACCTATTCATGTAGTGTATTGTATTAAGTATATCAGTTATCTAGTACCCATACCACAAGCTCTGCTTAGTTTGGGGCTAGATAATGCTGTGTGAATTATCCAGCATTATTTATTTATTTATTTAAGAAGAAGTGTAGAGGTATGTGTAACTATGGTAATTAATTACTAAAGACATAAGAGTCCTTAAAGCTGGGTGGATATGATTTATTTTTCGCAAAAACTTAGATCGCACTTTTTTGTTCGTGTGTACTTACTTATTTAATTAGTAACAATGGCATTTTTTGCTCTTCTAAACTTTGTAAAGCTAACTTGCAAAGAAAATATGCGAAATTCTACACTTGTTATTTTCACATAATTAAGTAGGAACCGTGTGTGATACTGTCGTTTTGAATGCGAAGCCAAGTGGCACATGAGCAATGCTAATTAAGTAATGGATCCCTAGGGGCGCATCGAGAAAGGTTCAACCTAATTAATTAATGACTTCATCCCAGCCGATAACTTTAGGAAGTTTGACAATAATTTAAAAATCATTTCAATAAAGAGGAGTTTGGAAATCATAACACATAATCAGCCTTTTCGTAAAACTTTTTTAACTTTACAAAATAATTTACAAGAGCTGTAACGTTGTTACTTTTATTAAAAAACATTAGTGCAGTATGGTTTTTTTGTTCGAGCCCCACATAGAACTCACTGAAACGTTATATTGAAACGCGTACGTTCGGCAATTTATGAAACAGCTTTTTATTAGCTACCGTAAAAATATTAAGGGCTGAAAATATTTCAAATAAAAATTCATAGCAAGATTGAACGGAAATATTTGAAGAAGTTGAATTGAGGAAGTGACGACATTGTTATTATCGCCCCAATCCAGCTCGGGTACTGAGACAATCTTCGGCATCCTCGTTCCGATCAGATGCTCGGCAGTAAAATCTCTGTTATGATTTTATCGATGACTTTTGCCTCCGTTTATTTTCACAATTTTACTGCGAAGTTCAGTGAAGTTCAAATATAGAAGTAACAAAGCCACTTCTACTAAGTCTGAGAGTTTTTATTTAGAGTAAAGTCATGCTTGCATTCATTTACAACAAAGGTTAAAAATGAAACAATTAAGAGACGAAACAATTAGCATCTACAAAAAGTACTCGACTGCGGCTCAACAGACCGGAAGCAAAAATTTCAGCTTTTTACCGTGATTTTTTCTCGTACTTAGGTACTGCTAAAACAATGCTTAATGACTCGCACGGCACGCATTTGTTCTCGAACAATCCAAATAGGCCATTTTTCATCTGGAACAATTGAAGGCGGTACTCCAGCACAATTGGCAGAGCATTTTGTCAAGCGGTTGTCGTACAGGGGGCGCACAACATTACAAGTGCACTTACTTTGCCTAGGGCCACAAGAAACAACAGTAAATAAACTGTTTCCAACTAAATACGTACAGCCCTTAGATTAAGCAGCATTATTTTTTCCTGCTCAGTGCAATAAATACCCATTCGTATCGTTGTGTTTATGTTATTAATCACCTGACGAACTGTGCCGTTCGTGCGCTCCGATAGGCTATAAAATCTCGCCTCTTATGATTTTCATAACGGCTGGAGGCAGTGCGGTGGAATTTTTCGTTTTATTTTATGATGGCGCGCACTGTCGCGGAGAAATATTGGCTCAGCGGAATAGCTCGTAAAGAAAGCCGTTTGCTTTCCACGGGGTTACGCACCGCAACTACAACACCACCTTCTGCTTACATTTTATTATTAGACCCAGATTTTATGACCGCAACATATAATTGCTTCAATCTTCATGGCTCGAAACGTTTTTGATTCTCTTGCGGCAAATACATCTTTAAAAATGTAAGTAGGTTGATGTGTATAGGTGAGTAAACCAAAGGACCTCCGGTTACTTAAATGAGATCGTGGTTTAGATACTTTAGATGGTAAACATTAATGGCATTCTTCAGCAATGATTAGGCGTTTTAAAGAGCGCGCATAGGTAGGGCACGTTTTAAAAACCTTCTGGTTCTCTACATCCGTCCAACGCTCGTAAGCGTGCGGTTCAAAACGCGTATGTGATCATGCTCCAAGGCATATTAAAAAGTAAAAAAGTAAAAGTAAAAACATATTTATTGCAGCAAATAATACAAATAAGACTTACTCATACTCATACGTAAGTACCTACATGCAAAGATGTATACTTCTTTTTAAGGTTAAAACCGAGGAATGTAACATTCGGGTCAAACCCCCACGGGTTTAAAGAGTGTTATTAATCTAAGTACTATGTAATTCTTTTTGAAAATAAATAAAATAAATAAATAAGAACAAATATGGACTTAATCTAAACACATGATACATTTTATGGGTAATTTTGTACATAATTTGCTGAGCGACTTTCAACTGTGATTTTCGTCGACTTCTTCACTAGGCTGGGCCTGTATCGAGGAAGCCAGACTACATCATTCAGAATTTGCAGAGATTTTGCGCTCGGTTTACTTACACATAGTAGAGTTATAACTAGTGATAGGAATAGGTAGTGCAATTTAACGGGACTTCGTATACATGTATTACTGAAAATAAAAATAGGCAATTTAGGTGGACCTTTACCACATTTTGTAGTCATGATGTTCCTTATATCTTTTCATGATCTCGCTTACAAATCCGTAAGAATCTGGTTACCCAACCTGAACCGATCCGTCCACTTAACTTGAGTAATGATGTGCGTGTAGGATCAAGATGTAGGGCTATTTTATGAACTCCCTCCAAAACAGGGGTGGCGGTGCAATCTCCATTTATGTGTTCATATTATGTAACTTTTTTGCTTATAGAAGATGACTTCATTGCTTGTTTTTTTGCTCTATATTTTAACGAGAAGTTTGAATATTCCAATAGGCAGAAGCCTTTATTCACAAAGAAAATTACAATATAATCGGAATTAATTAGAACGAATACATATTTACAATTGAAACAATTGAGCTAACTGCAGACTGTTGCAAATAATACCAGTCGGAAGCATCCCCAAGACGCTGGCTGCATTGCCCCGCAGTACGGCAATGCTGATGCGCAGTGCCAGATACTGACCAGCTCTAGGGTCACGCGTCGCTTCGACCAGACGACAACTTGACAACAGATTATTTAAATACATAAATTTTTTCTTTTTAAAATTGTTCCCTTTTTAATATTGTGCCTACTACCCATAACACGTAAGTACTCTAATTAGTACTTACCTACTTTGCGGCTAGATGATACATTGTAAATGTCTAGAATTATTTACTAACAAGGAAAGTTTGAAAAAAAGAGTATCGGCTGGTTTTTCTTTTCTATCGAAAACCCATCCCAAGCCAGCGAAGCATAAATAAAATAGTACCTACCTAACTTGGCCGTATAAGCAGCGACATAAGGGTACAAAAGTCACGCGGAACATCTGTTAAGCAACTGCTTAAAGTTTGGGGAAAGAACAAAGTGCCTGTGTCCTTAGGGCACGGACGGGCCGCGTATGTGACAAACTTCCAATATGAAGATGCAGATACGTTCAAACTTTTTTTGGCTAAGCACTGGCATCAAAAGTTTTTACGCTTTTCTGACCAAATTACTTTTTAACTAGTTATTTGCGATGGTTCGATGGAGCACATGTAGGAAGCAATTAGGTCAAGCACAGCGATTGTTGTTTAAGGTAGTAAAGACAGAACTACATCGCATCGTCATCGAATGCGTAAAATTTTTATTTTATTTATTTTTATATTTTAGGAAAACTAACAGCTTATTAAACCTTAATATGTTAAACTTATTGAGTAATTTAAGCCTACAGTTTCCACTTATGAGTACATGGTTATGTGTCCATTGGAAGTAACAAATATTTGGAGTAATAGTGAAAGGCGTTGCGCCTAATCTTATGAATGCTACAATATCAATGCCTAACCATTTGGAGCCTACTAAAACAATAGATTAAACCTTAACTTACCTTACATTAATAAAATTTTAAGCCAAACAAACCAACAGCACTAAAACAAAAAGACAAACCAACCACATTTTAAAATTTTGTAGATTTAGTCTGTAAAAAAGGAATTACTTATTTCAGTTTTAAAGCCATTTTTCTTCAGAGAGAATAAATCAACATTTTGGGCATAATCGTTATTGAAAAGATTACAGGTGCGTGCAAAGTATGAGTTCCTACGATAGTTCGTGGTGCAGGGTGCGACATAGAGTTTCATAGCGTTACGGCGACTGATAGTACGGCGCGGAACTTGGATTTGGATCAGCGATAGAAGATCGGGACAATCTATTATGTTCAGAGTGAGGTTATGCATGAAGGTTAGGTCAGCAGCCTCCCGCCGCTTTACAAGAGGCAGCAGATGATGATGCTTACAGCTATCTAAATATTCAGGAGAGAATATTTTGAATTCAAAATTTAAAAATCGTATGAACGAAAATATTTGATATGAATTCCTTTAACTTCAATAATTTACGCAATGTACGACGATGATGTGATGTCATTTTTTTCTATTGTTATCATTAGAATAGAAAAAATTATATCACCTAGTAATAGAGAAGGGCGGTGATGGCCAAGTCCGAAACCACGAGAGTTAGAGAAAGTCGTGAAATGAGTCATGCCCTCGATTTATAAGAAAACATTAACTGCATATTTACTTTTTTTTTAAACTTTTACTTTTGACGGAAATCGACACGAATGATTATTCAAAAAAAGTACACCTGTACCAATGAATTTTATTGCTGATTTGGTGATCAATCTTGCAAAGAAATGTCATACTAATATTATAAGGAAAAAGCTAATTTTTACAAATTACTTTTAATACTTATCTCGAGTTCCTTCAAAAGTAAAAGATTAAAAAACATCTAAATATGCAGTTGTTGATGTCTTATAAATCGAGGGCATGACTCTTTTCACGACTTTTCTTTAACTCGCGTGGTTTCAAACTTGGCCATCACCGAAAAAATTTCTCATTTCCGATTCTCAAAAAACCAACCTGTATAGCGCGCGTTTGGATTTTTACGGATTTAACGAACTAGATGGTTTTTAACAAAGCGCGTTACTTAGACGCGCCCTTCAAAACGTCTATTTTGACGTTATCATCATGAAACCCTGCAACAGGTTATGGTGATCATTCCAAAGTGAACAAGTCTGGCAGAAAAACTCAATATCACGTCAAAACTCAACCCTGGAGGTCACGGAATAAGACATTACGTGAACATCCTAGTAATCGTAATTACAAAAGTTATTATGTCTGGTGCTTGGGTAAATTGCCCATTTGATGGAAATATTTCGCAGGTAGAATTGCTGACAAAAATAGCTGAGCAACTCTACTAGATTTCGGTCTCTACATCTCTGTGAAAACCTTTATGAACATAAATTCAGTCAACAAATACTATAAATTTTACAAAAGTCATGTAATAAGTGAGCATCTTTGTGAGCATGGATCGCAAAAGAAATGACGACATTACGTAGGTATTTTATACAGGCTGTTACAAAAAGTAAGGACCAAACTTTGAGGGGGGGTTCAGCTTAAACCTTATAACACGATAAAAGACTAATATATAAACACGAAATAATAAAAAAACGACGATGAAGTTGATACATGTTCTTATTGGCATAGAACCGAGCAAAAGCATTTGTGGTACCTACCTACCGCCGCGGTCTACGACCCACGACGGTGTTAAAATGAAATAAAATGAAAAAAATATTTTTCCACTGTAAAATGACCGAATCTGAACCACCCCTAAAAGCTTGGTCCTTCCTTTTTGTTACACTCTGTATAGGTATTTCGCTTACAATTCCTAGATTATTTTTCGTTCCAGTCGAATTTGACTCCTGTGGGATGTGGAAAGTTCCACAAAGAGCGGAGCTGACTCTATGCACACTCCGTTGAATTATCACTCGTTCCATAAAGTGTGAATCACAGGTTGCTCAGGTATTTACGGTCGTGGTTGTACTGTTATTTATTCTTTGGCGTAATGTCAGGTGATTCGGGTGACGGCGACAGACAATGCAGGAAAAACGCTTCAAGTAATTACGATCGTTCATTTTAACATTTCATTAACATGGGAGCTGATCGCCCATTTGCATTGTGCTTCCATTGATTTATTGAACAGGCTGTTCAATCAAATTAAAGGTAAGCGTCATTTATTGCTATACTTTAAGTCCCAATTTCACCATAAATGTTAAGTATTTAATGTCTTGTTAAATCAATTAACGGACTGTTAATGTTACTGAGTGTCCCACCACGAGCTAAAAAGTGTTTTACTACAACGTAGCCAAACAAATGACGTACTATACGACTATGGAGAAAGTTGCACTTTTGTGCATTTATTGAAATGTCAGATACGGACATTTCCATTTGGTCGTTTTAGAATTAGAGCGAATGATTCGCGATTCATTCGTTTCAAGTAGGATTTGTTAATGACTTGGTAAGTTTTCTCCATAGGGCTTATATTATTTTAACAGCCTTGTCATTTTTAAACACCCATTAGCTAATGCCTAATTTAGAGTTAACAAACATAGCATGGTGAAATTGGGTCTAAAGTTCTTTCAATTGTATTTTGTCGTGCGCGCAGGAGATGTTGCAGATGATGTCAGCTCAGAAATTTGGATAAGCATTTTCGTGTTTCTATTTAAATTAGTTTGAAGGCTACTTTATGAATATTTAGTTGAAAAAAAAATTATTTTTACGAATAAAACAAGAACTGCGCCTGAATGTGAAAAATATTGAACGTATTTTGATAAAAGTCTGTTGGATTGTAGCAAAAAATCTGGAACTTCCTATTCCTACTCGCCGGTCTCTGGCTCTCCTATTCGTACTGCTGAGGAATGGAACTCGCTGCCTGCCTCTATTTTCCCGACCAACTTCAACCGGAGTCTCTTCAGGGGAGAGTGAATAGAGTCAATCGGGCTATTCACTCTTCTCTTGATCCGATCGCAGTGGGTAAGTAAGCGCACTCACATTATCACCAGAAAGGGGCGCGTGGGGTATACAGTTTGATTTGGTAGATTGGCAACGTCTATACAGACAGCGAGTTGCGATGTATCGATTGCACTGAGCGTGTAATACGTAGGATGGAAGTAAAAAAAATTGCTGATTCAAAGTTAGTTTTTGTGTATTTTACGAAGCGTTTAGCGTCTAAGATGCTGGGGCGATATTGGCAAGTCATTTGCTATGGATTCGGGGGTATTATGCAAAAGAAAGTGCTAGGCTAGATTAATAATTTTCTGACTTGTGTGCATGTCCGTTGTGGGTAAGTGTGCGGGGGTTCGCATGCATATGTTATGCATGGCATGTGGACATACCTGACATACCTATCCACATACAAATTTCATGGTGATACTTTTGTCTCAAAATAACTTAACCCTATTCCAAGCTTAGCTATAGGCATTCTAAGTAACAAATGAACGCATTTAGGGTAAGCACTACATACGTTCACTTACCCCATAAGTGTGCGCTCACTTTCCCGCAAGTCGGGGCAAATGTACGTATTCTGACTTTGCGTCTAAAAACGCATTTAATTTAAAAAAAAAAATTAAATTACACAAGTGGTTTATTTTATTTAACAGATAATTTTTATACTAATAAACAATACTGTTCTAAATAGTAGGTATTTCTTGAGTATAGTGGGGTTTCAAAGTTAAAACTGCGCTCACTTGACCCGAATGACTCTAGACCTTCGTAATACATCTGTGGCCATATCATCACTTATCATATCATCTGGTGAGATTCTGGTCAAACGTGTCTACTGAGATATTGTTGTAAAAGCGGGTTAAGGTGCGGGGAGGGCGAGGCTGGGCAAAGGACTAAGGGCGCCTTCAAATTAGCCGCAAGTTGTCGCGCGGAGGCAGCGCGGCTGCAGCGCTGCGGCCGCGCTGCTGCAGCTTGGTTCGAGAATCATAGTGTTGTATATTTAGTTTCACGATGGACTCGGACTAAGAAACACTGCCATTAGTGTTACTATTAAAAAGAAAAAGGATTTTGGACAAAAAACAAAAAAACAAGCCCAAGAAAACGTTACCGATTATATTGCATAACTCAATAAACTGAATTTTATAAAGTGAAAGATTACAGTGACAAAAAATTTCAGAATTACTTAAGATTATCAAGAAAACAATTCTACGAATTACTTCCCCGTTTGGAACGTTATATTGGAAAACAAAATACAACCTTCAAAAATACTATTTGTGCTGAAGAAAGACTATTTATAATCCTCAGATGAGTAAAAATTATGACAAAATTATGACTATGCAACTGACGACGACATAAATTGTCATCTCATCTCACGCGTGACAACTCTCGTGGCCGATGTAGTTAAAAATCACCTACTTAAAAGGTACCTACCAAAAGTCACCTTCTGGCAACGCTGGTGCGCACCGTCACTAGTCGATCGATGAACTGATGCGTGGCCGCAGCGCGGCTGCAGCGCTGCAGTCGCGCGTACTTAATTTATATGGATTTAGACAGCAGCGCGGCCGCAGCGCTGCAGCCGCGCTGCCTCCGCGCGACAACTTGCGGCTAATTTGAAGGCGCCCTAAAGGACCTTGAATAATGTCATCATGACAGTCGCTCCGAACTTAACTTTTAATGAGGTCCATAATTGAGGTGCTCAACACTGATTGGAAACTCCTGTTATTTCCAATAATTGTTGAGTTTGTTTCATAGTAATTGTTCGTATAGTTTTAAAGTTACAACGTTTTATTTAGATGGGGGTCATCGTGGCGAAAACAAAGTTTAAAAACGTTCAAAAAAAAATAATAGATTTTTTACACATTTTCCGTCGATAAAGTAGGGGGTAGTTTTTCCTCATTTTAGTTTGTGCACCGCATCACTCACGCTGTATAAAAAAACAAAATAAGCATCTTAGAAATTTTGCCATCTATTTTATAATCTAAAAATACTTGCTGTTAATATTATAAGCAATTATTTTAATTAGACCGCCGGGACCTGGGACGAGGCTTAGGCAGTCACGTGTGGAACGAGGGAGGCCGAATTTTCCGCTCCGTCGCTTGGCTAGATGAAAATTTTCCTAAAACTAATAAAAGGACGAGACACTTATACTGAGTACCCAGACGGCGGCGGGGATAGTGAGCTTAGTGCAAGTAAAGTATGAACAAATTTAAAATTGTCATGAAGCATTTCAGCACTAAATATCAATGAACTTAATTATTGTTTAATTTTCAACTTTTCATTCACTTTAATTTTTTTAACTTTTAGTACCTTTTTTAATAGTAGTTCCTTTAGTTTTAAGTTATTTACATTTTTATGCACGCACTCTACTTGAAATATGTTATGTAAGTACACAAAAAAATTGTCATATGTATTAGAATATATACTATAAAAATAGCGCAGCGGGCGAAGGTCCGCCTGCGACGCAGGAGGTTGCGGGTTCGATTCCCGCCTTGGAACAAATCTGTGTACGATCTGCAGAAATTTGTTCCGTTGGTTGGTCTGGGTGTTTTCTGTCTATAATAAAAAATATCTATCTATGTAATGTATTGTATTAAGTACGTATATCAGTTATCTAGTACCCATAACACAAGCTCTGCTTAGCTTGGGGCTATGCTGTGTTTTTGTATAAGACATAGCTAAGATATATTATGTTGTTTGTTTTCTTAAAATAAATAAATAAATAGTGAACACATCGACTTCTAAGGGAAGGCTCAGGTTCCCATAGGTGCAAGTGATTAGTGAATAAATCTACTTGATATACCCATAGCTACTCGGATTAAACGTGCATCTGGCCGAGAGTAGGCTCGTTTCCCATCACGTTCTGTCGTAACAGAATATAGGCATTACAAGCACCCAATATTCGATTCAAACGCCACAAACTGATGATCAGTCGTCAAAACAGCGATCAAGTATGCAAGCCTCGCCCGAGCCGACAAACCTTGTGAACACGTATATTTGCGCACGTACTAAAACCCTGCATTCGGACACGCAAAACATTTCACCTGCCATAGTTTATTACCTATTCAGCGAACTCGCACAAATAAAATTGTATAATGCATAAGCGAATGGCGAGTTTGATTTACGAGCGTGCGCGGCTGCCGGCCGAGTCACGATCTGAATAACTAACATACCTAGGGGCTATTCAAATGCTCTTATCCCCAGCGTGTTTTAGTTTTGTTTTTTGGCTGTCTCTTTTGTAGCTTTGATGGTTAGATAAACGGTGTTTAGTTTAGGCACCGGAAATCCTTGCAGTTCAGACTCACGTAACACGGGTTACATTTACATTGAAAATTGTTATAAGCATTTGCATAACTTTATGATACCTACCTAATTATATTCACCGCAGGTAGTTTCTTGAAATAGTGATATCTAGGAACCAAAATCCGAAAGCCTTATAAATATAGCAATATAGAATCTTCTGGAAAAAGCTCTCGCCTACTTATTTATAGCGGGAAGTACCTGTGTGGAAAATATATGTATTTATGCGTAAAATAGCAAAAATTTGTTGCCGAAGTTTCTTTTAAACTGTTCGGCGCCTATAAAATTTATTGCGAGCACATTTTGTTGGTATCGAAAATCGAGCTTAATTGACAATTTACGGGATTCGCGTTTACGTTCTTTGCAAAAACATCTGGACTGCTGATTGCTCACGTTTTATGTGCACTTAGAAAACTCCAACGTGGAAAATGTTCCAGGTACCTAAATAATGCAATCACAAAGCTTCGCATTTATTGCTCTAACGTATTTTATGTTTAAATTTGCGAAGGCTTTATTGGTCTTCATAAAGGCCCGTCAAGATTAGCTACCTACCTAATTCAACGAAATAAGTTACACCCTCTTCGGGTATTCAATATGCATGGATTAAGGATTCCAGGATTCCCGGTACAGATTGTGATCTTCATAGACATTGCGGTACCTTGCCATTAGCTGATTAGTTTATTCTAATTACATTAGCGTTCTTACAGTAAAATTCGCAGAGATTTTCGTAAATTAAACACTTTCAGCAATTTATTGATTTTATTTTATACAGGTTTAAACTTTACAGGTACTTTTAACCAAGTTAAAAACGGTTTATTAAACAGATTACTTTACTAGAGTCTAAAAGTTGCTAAATTTTCTCAAATCAAACATAAAGGTGTGTGTGTAAGTGGTTTTGAATATTTTGTTCAATATTGGTTTAATCATCATTCATTCATTGGCTGCGTCTATCTAAAGGTGAAGTGTGTAACATAAGGTTTTGAATATTTTGTTCAATATTGGTTTAATCATCATTCATTCATTGGCTGCGTCCAGACTGGACGAGCAGCTTCGAGGAACTGCCTGAAAATTATATAGATCGGCGTTGCGTTGTCCGGGTGACTTGGAGGGTTGTTCATTCAAAACACAGTTTAATTCTGTCATTGGTACATGTAGCTTGCTAAGAGGTTCCAAGTCAACGTTATTATACAATATTTGAGTTCAATTTATAAATAGTTACAAAAAATATTAGTTTGCAGGGGCCACGGTAATGGTCCTACCAAGTCGAGTATCTTTATTTTGCTGAAAGGTTCTACTTTTAAAATATTTCTAGATTGATACAATGTGGCTTTAAACTTACCAAGGGTAGGTACCTACCGACTCGGCTCTCTGTATTAATGATGTTTCCCTAAAGTATTAATTAGAAGGCTAGGCTTATTTTTAATTATTTATCTTTGGTTAAAGCGAATTGTAGTATCACAGCGCTGTAAGTAGTTATAAAGCTTAGCATCTTCCGCGTCAATGTCATATCCACGTCAGATAACCCCAAGACAATCACTTTACTGAAGAAAACGTGGTTGATCCTGCGTATGTTCTTGCAGACTCGGTATATATGACCTGAAAAAAGACGCTAAAATAGTAGGAAGTACTAATATTCTTTATTGAATAGATCAATTTATTTCGATGATTAGAGAGATATTTTATTATGTAAACATTTTGATTGAGTAGCTTTAGAAACATAACTTCTATACTTTTCGGCATATAGGTAAGTTTAGTTGGATAAAAAGGTTGAGCTTTTCAGTGTTTTTCAGTTTCAACTTACGGGTGGAATTGCTGCTTTTTTGACTACGATTTACAAAGTAAAACAAGAAAATAATTAAACACGTCTGTGGACTTGGAGGTGGGTTTTCTCTTCTTTTCTTTTCCCTTACATTCCATTCTATTCTATTCTATTATATTCTACCCCCCAAAGTCTAAGGCTGCGACCACGCCTGCTCACCAAATCCTAAAATTGTGACTTTAAAAATAGTGATGGCTCAGAAGATGAAGAGCGAGCCGCGCATCAGACCAAATTTCTTTAAAACTTTTGGGTCTCTACATATCTTTTGCCATACTCTTGCTTTCATTTGTACCAAACATCCGCAAAAGACTTTAAAAAAGTAAGTCTAATAAATAAACGCACATGTTTAATCCCAAGTCCGAAATCGCAAAATAATGTAACACATATCTTTCTGTACAAGCGTACGCATTATCGAATTATTTCAGTGACTGTTTTAAAAACGCAACTTGCTACATTTGGTTTGCGGTTTGTAAACGCGGGATTTTTTTGTGTCCCATAGTGGCGCACGCACAGCGGCTAACCACTTTAGGTTTTTTATTTTAAGCCCAAAGCCACAACGCATGCTGTTCGCACGAAGTCCATGGTGTTACTGAAATAAAATTAAGCAAAACGCCAGCCGCAGTGCGTGTTTGTACGCGGTTTGGCGTTTTCAGCTTTTCCTAAATCACTTGTGTTTAATCGCAGTGTGTGCGCGGCCTACGTTCCGTATTCCGAAACAATAGTTTGTTTTTGAAGTCCCGTTGCCATTAGTAACCAGAGATTTTAAAAATTATCATGTGTTTCAGATACGTTTTACGGCACACATTAAATTCCTCGAGAATCAAACTTTTATGGGACCATCTCAAAATCAACCTTTAGACAATAATGACAAAAATCATCATATGATGAACATAGGAATTGGCGAAGATATCACCAAAATTGTTGTAGCTAGTCGAGATTTTTCAAATTCGTGTTAATATGCCTATAAGGATCAGTAAAATCGGTTAACCACAGGCGGAGATATAAAATAACATACATACCAACCTACATAAAAAAACATATAGACGAATTGAGAACCTCCTATTTTTTGAAGTCGTTTAAAAATAAGCACTCAAGTAAAATTTTTTACCTACCACAAACTATTATCAAATAAGAATCTTGTCTAGACACCTAATGGTGGTATTGATTTTCACTTCACTTCAATATTTTGTTTACAAGTGGAAGAAGGTCACTGCCCACCACCGCTACAGGTAAAAAGGTGTGTGGATAGATAGACGATAGATTTATTTTATCAAAACATGGCGCTAAAATGGCTTATTATTTTGCAATTTTATCACGTAGGAATACGAATAAAATAAAATAACGAAGAATTTACAGGCAACTTATTTTGAACTACAATAAAAAAAAATAAGTACTCAAAGGCTAGATGCCTTTGAGTTGTCAGGTGGTGAATATAAATGGTTCGTTCATGAGCTGCGTTCAGATAAGAACCATTTTTATATCTCTGCTCGACAGCTACTCGACACGTGCACGATAGCTATCGGACTACCAACAGTCGATACGTGAACGAGACGTCGACGCCTCGATCACGCTTTGCCAGATTCACGCCTCTGGTAGTTTATTTAGCCCCTTGATAGTTTAGCTAGCGGCTTCATCAATTCAGCCAACCGGCTCCTAATGCGTCGAAGTCGCCACTTTGACGCATTTGGAGCCGGAAAGTAAGAAACTGTACGTGAATACATACCGCTGCGATGATTGTTCATCAAATGGACACAAGCGCTGTTCACCTTTTCACATGTTAAATAAAACTTCTCACAAGATTGTGTCAGGAGTGTTAGCACTATACAGTTCTTAGTTAGACGAGACAGTATTGCATAGGCCAACGTTCCTGTAAATTCATTCTGAAAGTAACATTGACATTATTATTAGCCTGGTTTTATAACACTAGCTAAAAGTTTCTAAAACAAAAAAGGAACTTACCATTTGGGCATCGTTGTAAATTACTTTCGGTAAATCTGCCAGCAAGAACATATAGAGTAGAACGTTCGTAGACGTTAGAAGAATGTATAAAAATATCTGTAAGTTAAAGATGTAATGGTCAAAATAGAATAATTGCTTAATATTTTTCACTTTACTCAGTCAGAATTAATCCGCTTTTTCGTATCATTAACTACTTTTCGATGGATGTCGAACATAAAATTAATTCAGCTTAAAATAAGGGAATAAAAATGCCTATCATCACCAACTACCTATCTATTCTATGTATATTGAATTTACTAACCGTTTCTTGGACTATATTCTTGTATATAAAATAGGCATCTTTTATGTTCATGTACATTTCCAAGTGAAGTGTGAGCTCAGCGTTATTGTAAATAACATCATATTTAAGTACCTTTTCTAACCAACATTCCAAAACTTTATTAAGAATTTCAATAAGGCACATGCAATAGAGCATACTTATATCGGATTTTAATAGAACTATATTTGCTAACATGTTCGTAAGCGAATAAATTTCTTTCGTTTTTAAATAAATAAACGCGTGGTAGGAAATATATTGCAATACAAATAAAGCAAAAATGCCCCACCATTTGACAAGTATAATGTGTTTGAATTTATTTGTTTTATAGAATTTATAAACAGCATCTATTTTTGTTATCAACAAAACTGTTAAATGGCTTCTTTTTATATATATCACTGTGCTGAATATTAACACATAAATTCTTAAATGCAGTATTAACGTTGCATTGAAGTTTAATGCTGAGGAATACCAACGACCAGAGTTTTTGTATTGAAGTAAATGATTGTAAATAGTAAAAACAATCAACATTAAAGTAAATGTTATTGAGACGCAATTGATAACAACACCATTAGGTAAAATTTTGTTGGAGCGAAATTCAAAACTAAAACTCAAAGTGACTGCTAACATTACTTGAAGAGGAACAATATATTTTTTAAACTCATTATCTAGTCTGGTTTTATCCAGAGGTGTTGATACGAAATACTTTGGAACGTATTTAAGAAAGAACATTTTATGATGAAAGACTGTATCCAAATGTAAGAAAGCAATTCTATTAATGTGTAAGTTATAACTGTACTTCAAATAAATTTAGGGAACGAGGGCCTAGTTGAAATATTTTCGGAAAACAGACGATTTTCTTTTCGGAAAACAATGAATAAAATATGACTTTTTACCGACTCACTTGTGTTATTTGTTACTAAAGTACGAGTAAGTATAAGAACAACTAATTGTATACCTAGATATAATAATTATTATTTGTGGGAGAGTCTCGAGTTTCAATCCAATGAAACTCAAAATTTTTGTTAATTAATAATAGTTCAAAAACTACCCCGTGTAATTCTGTAACTTTCAATTATTTAAAATACAAAAGTTTATTCGTGAGAGTTATTACACGCATCAATACTAATACTAATCCTACTATCCTACATAAATTATAAAGCCTAAAGTTTGTGAAATCTGAATTTTTGTTACCTAAGATCTTCGTAATTACTGAACGGATCCAGATGAAAGTTGACGTTCGTTTAGAACAAAGCCTAACTTAGATAATAGGCTACTTATTATACCGAAAATACGCGTGCGAAGCCGCGGGCATAAGCTAGAACCTGACTCACTGACTGACAACGCACAGCCCCAACCACTGGTTCTAGAGGCTTGAAATTTGGAGTGTTTGTTCCTTTTAGGGTTAAGGGATTTACTAAGAAAGGAATTTAGAAAATTCGCACTCAGTTCAGTTTCAAAATAGGAGTTGAAAGTTTAAACAATAATTTTAATAATTCAGTAACCGTAAGTGATAGAACTACAAAATTTTACATGTAGACTTCCCCTACAAAAAGAACACACATTTCATTCATCCTTTTCTGAAATTCGGAAGTTGTTTTCCTCATCAATATGCAGGATGTGTCAAGACAACTACCGAAAAATGGAGGGGTGCAATCAGACCAAGATTTTGAAAATATTTAGCAAAAAAAAAACGCGTTAAATATCTGGATCCATCAACGTCCTTTTTATTTTTTTCTAGGTTCATACTCATAGCTTACTCATAGCTTACTTCTTACTCATAGCATAGTGTTGTATTTGACCATAATATGATCAACCATATGACATAAAAAACAGCAATGTATTCCAAAACGCATCGCGCCCGCACTCTCTGTCCACGGCTGAAAACCGCGGTCATTCACCCGACCGACAAATTATTCCCCCCCTTTTTGAAAATTTTTCAATGTGTTCTATTCACAGACTTCTCCATATTTTCCCTGTAAAATTTAGATTTCTATCTACAAACGCTACATACATTCCAAATGTATCGCTCTGCAAACTTCGGAGATAAGGGGGAATGGGTATTTTTTCGACTTTTTTCAAAATATTTCGAAAAGTGTAAAACCTACAGAAATTTCAAAAACTTTTTTTATTTGTATGGAAATTTTTCATTTTCATTTTTTTCAAATCTGTACAGGCGCACGCAACGTATAATTATTTTAAATTTCAAGTTTATAGCTGCGGTAGTTGCTGAGTTATTAAGGAGGGAAAAAAGGACAGACAAAGCGAGACCATAAGGGTTTCGAAACCGATCTCCGATCTCGAAACCCTAAAAACCAATAATATAATAGCGAACGAATAAAAACACAATGATAAAAAAGCGATCTAATAACCAAATATGTAAAAAAGGTCATCATCATCATCATCATTCCTTGTCCACTCACTGCTGGGCATAGGCCTCTCAATGTTTATGCCATGTGCCTCGGATGTCGATAAAAGGGTTACCTACCTACAGTTAAATCATCATAATTAATACTTCATGTATGTTACAACTGACTTCTACCTCCCCTACTTACTATAGTGGCTATACATTATGTATAACAGTCCCTTCACTATAATTTTTGTGCGTAAAATTGATTATTTCATCCAATACATTAATGAAACCTGCCCAGACAATAATATTTTTACCAAATATTTACGCAGCATGACTACGCCCTAGCACGATACACATACAACAAAACGTCAAGTACGAGTCGGACTCACACACCAAGGGTTCTGTATAATTGTAAGACCTTGTATCTTGCCAAATATCATGAGTGTTGGTCAACGAGAACCCTGTAGGTTTTTATCCATAGCAAGAATCAATGTGAATAGGCTACAAATTTACGGTTTTCGAATTTTTGACTTTACTTGTACCTTGCTTCCAAATTTCATGATTCTAGATCTTACGGGAAGTATCCTATAGGTTTTGGCCCATGTCGAGAATCAAAAGTATTTTTTTAGTTAATAAACTACAAAATTGCAACTATCGGGGCTTTTCCGTTACTTTTGCTATAAAACCTTGCTTACCAAATTTCAAGATTCTAGGTTTACGGGAACTACCCTACAGGTTTTGTGTGCATGTGATTCCCTTGGAAATTTCAAAATAATCGGACATAAACAGCTGTAACTTTTGATTGCGTTGACTTAGAAGTTTTATTTATATCACGGATCCAAGAGGTTGCGGACTTGAGTATTTCATGTCAATTTCAATTCGATACCTCCACGCGTTCCTGAGAAAAGGGGGTTGTTAGACGGACAGACAGACGGATAACTAAGTGATCCTATAACGGTTCCTTTTTCCTTTTGAGGTAAGGAACCCTAAAAACACGGTGTAGATAATTATTTTTCGTTCACACTTTCCTGTATATACCGTAGGAACAGTACACCGAAACTTTTTAAAACAACCACGAGATCCACAAGCAATAGATATTATGTTGAAAGCAAACCCATGTAGACGATCCTTTTGGGGCTAGAGCGACCGTATCGTAGGGGTCAGTAAAAGGTTTGACCATCACGCCCGCCGAGTAAAACAATGGATGCGTAACATTACCATTGAACTTCAATTTATTTTGTTCTAATTATGGTGATACAAATTGAACCTTATGAACGTTTCACTGATGCAGACCATTTTCCTATACAATTTGTAAACCATTCTTAAATTTGGATAATTAAATCTAATTTAATTTCTCCAAGAGCTCAGTAGCTCTGAAAACGCCGATGCTTGTTTGTGAATCAGGCTGCATCTCATTGCTGTAGTGAACAGACGGCGTGTAGACTTGAAGCCGAAATACTGGCTGTACGTGACCCTCCGATATTGCATCAGCTAGCTTTGCACTAGAATGCTGAGTGCCATGTATAGATTCCAAGAAGTTTATTACTGCGTCCACTTTACTATATATATCTATCTCACAGTAGCAAAATAGCTGTGAAATTCAAAATCTGACCCCTGAATCTAAATTACGTAAGATACCTAAACGTTTATACTCTTCTATTTCGATCATACTAAGAAAGACTTCCCTCAGCAGAATAAAATTTTCTGCAGACATGCTTACTGCAGAGGAATACTTTAGTTTAAGTAATAAGCATGTGCAGAACATTTACAGTTCCAGTAAGCATTGCTCGCGCTGCACAATGGACAGCGACCAAGGGTCACGTAAATAGTTAAATCTACTACTCTAATACAATTTGTAGTAAACCATGATCCCGACGCTAAGGTCGCATTATCGGATTGGATAAAACTATTAAAGAACATTGGAGCTGCAACGAAAATGAACCCTGCTGGTAAAGATTTAAAAACTAAGCTCGAATGGATGTTACACCGTGAATACGAGGGTGAGTTTTACAATGTTCATGTGACGGTGAGACCTTTTTGTTGGACCTTTTGTGCAAGGAGTCCACAACGCCGAGCCCCGAGGCAGATTTCCATTACCCGGGAGAGTTTTTCAAAGAGATCTTAAAGGTTTTAGATGAAAATACCTTCCATTTATTTTCACTCCTACTAAATTTCCAGCTCAGTTTGTTATTCTTAAATAACCAATCTATACTAGCTATAGCTCTGAAACTATGATATTCATAAACTTATGACGTTATTAAACTAACTGTTTTAATTCATTACTTTTATGCTTACGACTGTCAGTTCAATGAAATTAGAAACATGATCGAATGCATTAAATCCCAACAGGTGAGTCTGAATTATTAATGGTTGCAGTATGTTCAAGAGGGATATAGGTAAGGCGCATCTCGCGTTCCTAGAGCTTTTGCCTCGAAGTTTTTAAATAGGTATTGTATTGATCTACCTCTCGAATATCATGGATATCAATAATAACTTAGTATCTGTTTTTCATCACGTTTGGCCACCGGTGCTGAAATAAATGAGATTCTTAAAGCATTTAAATGTTTATGGACTTTGTACAAAATGTTAAGGAACTAATTGACTTAGACCGTAAACTATGATTATTTGCAAGTCGACTAACCTTGAGTTTCATTCGAACTTTTTTCGTTGGTTTATGTGACCTTGAAGTATTTTCTTTTAATAAAATCTCAAGATTACGCACATTATATGCTAAACTGTAAAATCCGCAGGGTATTTAGAAATTGAAGAAGTATTGCGTATTGAAAACGTTTTTCCGATGCCTTAGAAAGCTTGGGGCGCAGTTCCGACCGAAGATAATGTACTTAGAATCAACACAATAAGCATTATCTCGCCAAAATCCTGTATCAAGTTTTGAAATCGCTTCGCATTGTTGTCTTTTGTGTTCGAGTTCGCATTCGTTTCCCATCGTATACCATTATTCACATTAAGTGGACAGATCTCGGGTCAGATCCAGGCACAAGAAAGCACAAAAAGTGCCCGCTTTATCCGAGCATGATAAATCTACTTCAAATCCGAGAATAGCGTCTTTTATGAAGGAAATTGAAATAAACCGACCGTGCGGATAACGGCTAAGTAAGGAGATCGGTATCCTTTAGAATATTGGTGAATCATTTTCATTCATCAACCGATCGCTCCACCGGGAGGCTTTCCTGGTAGTCAAATAAATTGGGGAAATAGTGCAGGAAGAGCGGATGAACATTGTAAATATATCTATTACCTACATATACGCCTGCTATGAAAAAGGAAGTGTGTCTGAAAGGGAAGCAGCAGAGAACACTCGAATTTACCCAAGGATTTATTCGATTCACAATAGATCTACCCATTTCGCATGGAAATGATCTGTCAACAATCTCGTATACCGCTTTTCGATCCTGCTAGAAATTTATTTGTTTTCAATTTTATTTTTTATTTAGAAAATCATTTTTTCATTAATGGATTTATTTTACGTATGGAATTCAATGTACATAATATCCTGGCATGCTCAGACCTATACAATTTAAAAACTTTCCATGAGTAAACATAAAATCATGGGTTAAAAATAAATAACCCAGCACAAAACTACGAACAAAATAAGTAATCAATAAAAAATAAAAGTTTTTTCCCTCTTAGAAGGGTGCTATTTTTAGTGAGGGATCACAAATCGAGCGTGAAATTGTTACCACACGAAGCGTCTGTCTCGTGAACAAACCAAAGACTGGTTGTAGTGCTGATACAGAAAGCAGGTTACCACCTTTTTTTCTAGTATTTTTTTAAATTTTGGTAAACTTGTCACTATGCTTACTAGGTAAAAGTTTGTATGGCTTTAGAATTCTACGTAATTAATGTTATTGAGGAGCTTAAGTTCAATTTCAAATGGTTAAATTGTTAAGCGACCCAGGTTAGAGAATGATTTTGTAACTTTCAAAGACTTTTTGGCAAGAGAATCTTTTTCAACCGACTTCAAAATAAGGGAGAGGTTGCCAATGCGGCTGTACATTTTTTTATGTGACGAATGATCTCAAAGTGGTATCTTGAAAGTTATGATTATTGCCGAGAAATTATTATTTTACTATAAAAACTGTCGTAGTTTGGCGAATTCATTACGGATGTAAGCGGGTTAACAACGAACCTTTTTTGTGTTGGAACCGCACTCGCCCTGAAGATGTCCCTCGTTAAGGGATGAAGTGTTCTTCCAACACAAATACGGTTCGTAGTTAACCCGCTTACATCCGTAATGAAATTATTATTTGTTCCGTAAAACTTTAAAAACAGTACAAGTATTCACTGTTTTCAGGAATTTGAAGTCGTGTTTTAGTTTTTGCGAAAAACTTCAAATTATTCTCGAACGATAAAACTGCAGGCATGCAAAGCTATAAGTTTTTGTACCACCTGTTGCAGTTACATAGCAATAATTACCCATAGAATAAAAAAAAAACAGTTTTCTACGTAAACACAATGAAATGGCGGTGCTCGCCGCATCCAGCGGGCGTTCTCCGGAAAATTGGCTAGCTCCACAATACACTCAACTACAATAATAAAGCAATTTATCCGAGACAGCACGGGGTCTCTAGTTTGTCACCTGTTCTGTTCTAATTAGCTACGTGTAGTCGTACGAAGTAGAAACAGAAAAGTTTAACCAAAACTTATGGTGTTGATGCGTAGACCTTCGACGTAGGCAGAGTAATCTAATATATCATGATAGGCTTACGGCGTAGACCTTCCGCGTAGACGACGAGATCGTTCATCACAGGCCTCCGGCGATGTGGACCTACGACGCCACGGCGGCGTAGACAGTGTAATCAATTCATTGTTGGCCTACGGCGTAGACCTACTACGGCGTAGATCTACTACGAAGTAGACATACTACGGCGTAGACCTGTCGCGTAGACGGTGCAATCTTTCAAGGGAGGGTTACGGCGTAGGCCTTCAGCGTAGACCTTCCGTGTAGACAGTGTCATCTTTCATCGTAGGCCTCCGGTGTAGATCTACTACGCCGTAGACCCTCGGCGTATACATTGTTTTCTTTCGTCATAGGCCTACAGCTCAGACCTTCTAACACGCTACCTCCGACGTATATCTACCACAAATTATAGCGAAGCTAAAATTTATTTGTAAGGCCTGAAATCAAAAAAATATTGGTTCTGCCTTAAATTAAACCAACCAATCTTTTTCTAGTGGATTGCAATGAAAAATATGAACGCCGGCGAATATTGGACAGACGATCCGTAGCCGCGGGCTGCGGTGCGAGTCCAGAAAACAATTCTCATTCCTATCAACTGTGATGAGACGTTGCTCCATAAAAGTCGACCGCTGAAATTTTCATCAGAAGGGTAGCGAGGATTTTCGATTTGCTCCTGATGGTCGGTTCATACTTTTATGGCCTTTTTAAACTTATCTCGAGCGTTATAATAATATATCTAACGGTGTTCATTGTAGGTTTTGTGGTTTATGTCTAATATAAGTGGCGAATTTTAGTTTTTTCCAAGTTTAAAATAAAATTTAAAAGTTCATGGGAAAATTGTTATTTATTCGAAAAAACAAAGACAAAGTTTGAATGTCTTCATGGGCTATTAATATTAGTTTTTATAAAAAGACAAATAAACTTTTTGCTTGCTCCTTAACATTTTCAAATGAATTTCGGTGATCAGATAATATATTTAGATTTAGCAATTAAATCGAAGACAGTTCTTCCGTAATTTTATCGAGGTCTTTCAGCAAGTTATTTTGGTCCGAAAGTAAACGCTTGACGATACGCATATGCGAAGTTAAATCCAATTCTTTGTTTTGCGGCAAATCACCAGATTTTTCCGACATTATATTTTTGTCAAGCAATGCCTCTGCCTTGAAACAAACTTTGTTGTCCGTAGTTCCAGATTTAATTTTCCGTAAGTAATCGTTTTCAAACTTGTGTCTTGTGTTTTGGTACTGTAAATTTTGCAGTTGTTGCTTTAAGGCACTAATAGAAAGCTCTAGAAGAAAAATTTTGTTTTTCAAAAAACGATTACTTTGTTGAACTTTTGTAGACGTTTCAGATTCATTGCAATACTCTTCATGAAATTGTTCGCAACATTCTACCACTTTTTTTAGCTTACCTAGCGTCGACGGTTCATAATCTGCTTTAGCTACGGACGATATTTTCTGCAATTTTTCATATTCAAGCTGTATGACACTGGTTAAATTTTCAATGTTTTCGTTTAGTATTTGGTTCTGATTGTGTAAACTGAGAGATTTGTTGATAGCGCCATTGTACCGTTGTAATAGGTCAACGCATTCATTTCTAGCGTATGATAATAAGCCTTTCAATAGATTAATTTCCCTCTTCATTCTTATGTCCAAAGCCATGACCACCGCTGAGGGTACAAAAAAATAGAGTGGGTAACTTATGACGACTGTAACTACTGACCAGGTGTGAGCCACTATAGATTTTTCAGGGTTCTTTGGTGAGACATAATTCACTGATTATTATAAGCTGGAGAAGCCACTGGCTCCTGAGACACAGTTTTTAACTAGTTCAGGAGCCTATGGACTCATAACTTTATTTTTTACTTTTACTTTTACTTTTTTGACATGTCTTCATGGTTCATCCCGATCGTTAAAAAAATAGGTACTTTTCGTGATTAGATGGCTTTTCCCGAAAGATCATCATCATCAGCCGTTTAGTAGGTACTTACCACCAAGATACTTATGGACCTATGCGTTCCATTCGTCGGTAGACTGTTCCACATCCATGTGCAACTCGAGGTAGTACGGAAAAAAGTTAGTATTATTGTGGATTTTTTATGAAAACTATTCAGAGTCTACTCACAACATGTAGCTCTCAGATCCTTTCTAAGCCTCGCGATGTGTTGCCTTCTTGCCTTAAGCTTAGAATAGTCTCTACTCCGTATACTATCGGTAGTTTCCTTTGTAGTTAGCACTTTCGGAGTTAACTCGAAATATGTTAACCTGTAATCATATAATGCCTGGTTTAAAAAATGTCGGTCCGTGTAAAAAGGTATTATTTAAGTTGATAGATAGATAGACGCACAGCAGGGGCATCATTCCGATCACCTATCCGCTTACCAACCGTTGTGACAAATGGTATAACCCTAACTGGACACTGTCGTCTCAACCAGCACATGTTCAAACTGAGGCTAAGCGGCACACAATCCTGCAGGTTCTGAGGCGGAGGAAACGCAACTCCATCTTCTAGGAGAGTGCGGAGCACTGATGCAAAAACGTAGCATCCGTCTGGGCAAGCACCTGCTTAGCCCAGACGAGCTAAGAAACAAAGAAAATCCTGCAGTTCCTGGCAACTGCAAGGGTTAGTGGCGAATTATGAACACCGCTGCTTCGAGGCGGAACACATAAAGTGGCGATCACAATGAGCCTATCATGGCCGCAGTGATACGAAAGCCACCAAAAGCAAATAAAAAAAATGGCATAACCCTTATTGTTTGGGCGAGGCACGTTCGGCAGTGGACGTACAAGCTATATAGATAGGTAGGTACCTAAATTTAATTCTTAAAATTTTCTTCAATATAGATTAACATGCACTATAAACACAGAGGCCTGACGTAAATAACTGACATACTATGAGTAAAAGAACTGAAGCAAGCACTCAGGTTTAGTTTTATTACTACAGGTATTCCGTCAGTAGGTGCCTATTCTTGTTTACGTCCATGCAAGCAACATATCATAACATAACTTACCATTTAATTTCACTAGCAATGGTCTGAAGCGCACAATCCATTTCATCAACTTCCTTTTTCTCCCAGACTTTTCCATTTTCCTCTCTATTTTCCATCTACGTAGTAGGGAAACCCAATACTTTAGTCTTTTCAAAACTTAGTAGGTTAGTAGGTACCAAGGGTCTATTTGTCTAGTACAGTCGTGTTGGGCGTCTGTGAAATTTACGTTCCTGAGTTACGATGACGATCCTGGCGGAACGGACAAACAATGAGGTATTAAAATTTATAGAAATGTACCAATAACGTGGAAGGCATAGGTAAGGTACACAACATAATGAACAAAAACATAGTAAGTATCAAAGCTAGCTTTAACCAAAACTTTTGGTTCCTCTGCTTTAGTGTACATTACAATAAAAAATAAATAAATAAAAATTGCAGCACACACTCCACGTCCATCTTTGTTGAAGCGCCAATGCA
Organism: Eupithecia subumbrata; assembly: GCA_949316285.1. Taxonomy (NCBI): domain Eukaryota; kingdom Metazoa; phylum Arthropoda; class Insecta; order Lepidoptera; family Geometridae; genus Eupithecia; species Eupithecia subumbrata. The sequence continues at coordinate 26,377,120 of OX438640.1, forward strand.
GAATGATCAGTACCTACGTCAATGTGTGAACGAAATCCAAACGGTGCATTAGGCCAAACATGCTGGCCCAACGCATTGACCCAATGTATACTGGCCGTTTAAGGGGGGCGCCGAGCACCGGATCGTCGGATCGACCCGGTCAGCGCCGGCCGCCCGTGCCTCCTAGGCCGGGGCGCGCCCATGTGCACCCCACACCCAGCACACCTGCTAAAGCCGCTCCTGTGTAGGCAGGTACTGCTATACGGTACTAACGGGATCTATCCTAGGTAGGTAGGTGTGTATCCTAAAAGTTCACATTCACGTCAGTTTTCACATTATGTTTGTAACTATATCGCTTATGAACGGTAAATATACAAGTACTTAATGTGGTGTGGAGAATAATATTAGCACGCAAGTAGAATCATTTGTATACAATATTAAATTATAACGTAGGTATTGATTTTATAAATTTTTAAGAGAGCTCTGTGATAAAATTTACCGAATGAATAAAGCCATAGATGAATGAGGTGTAACATTCCGAGATCTTCCCAAGCCTACGTCACTGTCCAGTTTCCACATAAAAGGGAGGTTACGTTCATTTGCCGGTGACTACCAAACTTTTACTGTCGCGTCACCGTGCACCGGCGCGGCGTCACTAGCATTGTTTATCGTATAAATCATTAAAATAAAATGAACCGCCCATTTTCTCTATCCTTAACTGTAAGAATGTAAGTGTGAAAGGCGGTAAAATAAGGTTCTTTTCATTCCCGACAAAGATTCTGTGGCTGAAAATGTGTCTGCGATTGGATAAATTGCATTTCAAAGTTGATTTATCCATGTGCAGAGCTCATTAGAGTGGCTCAAATTATGGAAAATATGTTTGAAGAATTTCATGGAAAAACCTTATCCAAAGATAAGTTTATTTTCAAAAGCAGATGGAGCTCTACATCTTGGCTCCTAGGGAATTTCAAACCCTCATACCTAATTCCGGTGCCGGATTTTGAACCTCAAAACCTTGCGTGGCACTATTACTAGTTACATTATAAATAAAATTGTAATAAAACCTAGATCTAGATCAGAATTTCCTCAAACTAAAAAATTTTAGAACTATCGTAGCGGACAATGACGTAAGCTTGGGAAAACCCACGTGCGTGACCGTAGTTTCTCGGAGTGCTAAACCTCGATGCGTTACATTCTCTTTGACTAATACCATAACTAGTTTATGATTATGTATGACAAAGAGAATACTAGTACCATAACATGACCAAAGAGAATACAATAACTATTAGATACGTCAGAAACATTACATTACAATAACCATGTACTCTAAATACCGTGAAAGAAATAAGAAAGCAAATATTACAAGCAAGTTAAATAGCCCTAAATTTCTTTTTTTAAGTAATGCATAAATAAGCTTCTTTTTGCTTAATTAAGTTACAGTGCGACCGAAAAGAGTAGAAAATAAATGTCGTTTAGATGGCAACACGAATAGGTACTACGACGCAAACGGTCTTGATCCTTGCGTTTAGCGATTTTTTTGATGTACAAATCTGAACAAAAAATAGAAATTAATTGTCAAGTAACGAAAATTTCCTGTAAACTAGCAAATCTTTAAGAATGTTGCTTGTAGACTAAACTAGTAGTTCTACGAACAGTATACCTCGCGAGCACTTCACCCTTTTTGCAACAATCAATTTACTTATTTATACTAATAAAGTTATTTAAAACGGAATATTTAGGTACCTACCTAGGTGCCTACCTTGTTTTTCAACGGTGACTCGCTTGCAAATCGCCATGCCAGTGTGAAAGCATCTTATCGCGGAGCAAAAGAATAAGTACCAGCCTACTTAATAGTGGTGCTAAACTTGTCTTTTTATGTATTATACCTATTAAATAATATATAATAGGGTATTTTACTCTATAGGAGAAAAATTCTAAAAATATATTATTGAGATAGCTTCGGCAAAAAGCAGTCGGAAAACGTTAGTTTCAGTGCATAAAATAGCAAGCTAAATTTTAAAATTCAATTTGAAATTTTCAGCTTATTTAATCTGTTTCTTAACACCATTAGATATTAGGAGGATATTAGTCGCTATGATATTACGTCATACGGCTATGTAAACTTAGAAGAGTCAACTGTCAACTATCAGCGTACCTATAGCATACAAAACATCACTGCGTTTGTGTTCACAGCCAACTGACGTCATGACCACAGAGCAATATCAGCAATATGGCGTCCACTGGGTCCAGCGTTTTCGTCAAATTACGCGCGAAATTTGAAAATGCAAACTTAAATGCATTTTTGTGGCTCTTAGAGATTGAATAAAAAATTTGGGAATTTTTTAGTGGTTCATTAGCAATATAAAATCTAATTGACACACTTTTCAAAAATGGGTGGAATACCATATTATCAGTGCCTCTTTCTTTTTGACGCGTCAAAGAAAAATCCCATAGGTAGGTACGTAGCGTAGGTAGGTATAGGTACGTGCATAGAAATCTAAATAACAAGGCACTATTTAGATTTCTATGGGTACGTGGTACTACGTAGGTATGCCCGAAAATCAGAAAAATCCTCGTACCTAGGTAAATATCTGTCTACCATAGGTAGGCGGGTAATTGTTTAGTATACCTACTTCAAAATGGATTAGGTAAATGATTTCCTTACCTTTGAAATATGCACACCATGCAAGAATAGGTGTGTTTTTCCAGAACCGATTAAATCTTGTTTGAGATACCTCCTTAATGGGTATCGCGCCAGCTTCAACAATTAGGTATAGGTACCGATTGCCTATACAAAGTTACGTTCCTCAGAAAAGCTCGAAATTCTGTACCTAGGTACACCTAGGTATCAATAGATGACGTTGATCCTCACCCCAAAATTTACCTACCTATTAAGTAGGTACCTATTTCTCCGACAACGCGACGGCACAGATATTATAATACTATACGACAATGCATGTGGCCGAGCATTACACTGAAGTACCTACTCTCGAAGTGTTAAAAAGATAATCTAATAGATGACGCTGTACTGTAACATCCTCTCTTGCATATTACTGCATTTTGCGGAGCTATTCTGCTCGTCATGCCAAAAATCCGCATCAGATCTTAACTAAATTTTTATGAGAACAATTTAAAGTCACTACCTTTCCTACCTCATCGAAATCAGATCTCTTAGAGCGGATTTAGTCTAAAGCTCCCTCTTTGCCTTCTTTTGGAGGAAGTACGCTTTTAATCAAAAAACCCCGACGAAAAAAAAAAACTGTAAAATGGTAGAATCTGTACACCGAGTTTCGTACCGATCGGTTGTAAAATACGATCTGTAGAGGAGTACGGACTGACTGAAAGGCATGCTAGACTTGAAGCAAAGACTTTGCTCACTTCGCACTTCGTTAGCTCAGTCAATTTTATATAATTTACGATTACAAAAGTAATCTCATATTCATATTATAATCGTAATAATTTTTTCTTAAAAATAATAGATAATTTATACTTTAGCATAACCAGTGTAAATACTAAACCACTTTTTGAATAAAATCTAATAAAATATCAAAATCAACAAAATAGGTAGGTAGGTAGTACATTGTTTTCTGATTGCGCACAAATTGAAATCATCCTATTGTTATAAGATCTTCCTTTTCTTTTTTCTGCAGGAGTTTTGAATATTCTTTTGATAAGCTAGTAGAACCTTGCATTTTCAATTCCTGATACATAACGGATGTAAACACCTACCTACCTAAAACCAATTTAAATTATACTTAAATGTAACGCAGGACTGTTAAGAGTGGCAAATGGGTTTTGAGGTCAACAAATAGCAAAATCGGATGATGATGATTTTACGTTTATTTACATGTGCGTGACATTTTGAAAAGATTTGACATTGGTTTCGTTTCGCCAGGGCAAAGGTTTAGTTTAGTTCCATATTAATTAATTTCTACTCTATTCGTTCCAGCTGTAAGTGGGTGACGTGGGTGTGCTGTCAAACAGCAAGGCGAGCGGCTCGCTTTGCTCGCCTTGCTGTGTGACGTGTGTCGTATTAAGGTTCGCTTCGCTCACTGCAATCCAACCAACCCAATCCTGCAGGTTGAGGTCACGAAGCGAGGCTCGCTTCGCTCGCCTTTGAGGGTAAAGGTGAGGGGGTGATTTTTTTTCCATCCGATACGAGAAGACATCCTTAGTACGATCCCGCAATCAGAACCCCTCTATCACGACGACATCTGGTAGCACTTTTACAAGGTGAGTTTTGTGGGGGGCAAGGGGGCGAATTTTTTTATGTTTGTCTCCCTCTATACAACCCCTTTAAAATAGAAAGTCAGTATAATCAGTATGCTTGGGAGGAATTTTTCCTAGGCTCCTCGACCCCCTCTAAGTATACATTTTTGCAAAAAAAAACATACCTCCCGTATAATATATAAATGTAAAGTAGGTAAGTAATTTATATTATTTCAAACTACACAAATACACCTATACCTAAACGATCTCTAATTTTGCATAAAATACAAAATCCTTAATTAAGTCCATATCTTAAGTCGTAGATTAAGATCTATTGCCATACTCTACCTGACAGGGTACCTATATGAATACTTAAAAAACTTTGTAATATTTTTGTCTGAGAGAAGAACACCGGAGAGGTTCTAGTGCGTATTACGTCCTTTTCAGGGCGTCGAGTCCCACTTTACTCTGGTCCTCCCCAGACCAGTTTATTCGTGAATTTCCTCGCCGAATAAAACCCGCTTGATCTTAAACTTCCTTCATAATGGCGATGCTTGCTTTTCGCTACGGAACGTAGTCGTAGGATCTTTGACTATTCGCTACGACTCTGCCTGTGTCGGTAAGGTGGTACGTGGAGTGTCGTAAACTTCAAATTAAAGATCGGGCCAAAATCGATTTACGATTGTAACCGACTTCTTTGTCAAAAAGAAACTTGACAGCTTGACAATGACAAGACAAATGTAAGTCCAAACCAAAGTCAAGCAAGTCAAACAAAAACCCGTAAAAATAGCTTGCGGATAAACTACAAACCGCATATGTACATAATATTTCATTATTTCTTTCGTATTCTCTTCGCTTTGATAACCGACTTTATTGAAGTCACGCATGCCTAGCAGGCTAGCACACACACTCTTTCTTTTTCTGAAAAAGTACCTAGGTCTAAAAGCAGGTAAAATATACTGAAGTCTGGCAGGTGCGTAGCTCATAAATAGATAAATTCAAGACTTCGATGCATGTATTTATCAACTGCTGTAAGAGCAAGCCAAATTCTGAGATCGTGTTCAAGTCGCTTGCACGTTGCAAAAAATATGTCCCTTGAAGAAGCTAAGCGAGTGGCTGCGTACAGAGCGGTGGACCAGTTCGTGACAAATAATTGTGTATTCGGGGTCGGCAGTGGATCTACAGTGGTGTATGCTGTACAGAGGCTTGCTGAAAGAGTTGAAACAGAAAACTTAAAAGTAACGTGCATTCCAACATCATTTCAAGCCAAACAGTTGATAGTGAAATACAACCTTACCCTTGGAGAACTAGACACGAATCCTAATATCGACGTAACTATAGATGGTGCTGATGAAGTTGATGCCCAAATGACGCTCATAAAAGGAGGTGGTGGATGTTTGCTACAAGAGAAAATTGTTGCATCTTGCTCAAAAAAAATGATTGTTATTGCTGATTATACTAAAGATGCTGAGAAGCTAGGTGATCGGTACAAAAAAGGAATACCTATTGAAGTGGTACCCATGGCCTATGTTCCTATTAGAAATAAGATTATTGCTTTGTTTGGAGGAGAAATTAAGCTGCGCAGTGCTATCGCCAAGGCTGGACCTGTTGTTACAGACAATGGGAATTTCATTCTCGACTGGATGTTCAAGGATCAAGATCTAGATTGGGCATCAGTGAATCAAACCATAAAGATGATACCTGGGGTGGTGGAGACAGGGCTGTTTGTCAACATGTGCCTTAAGGCTTATTTTGGGCAGGCTGAAGGGAATGTAGTCGAAAGATCTGCTTCCCATTGATCATAGCAAAGTTTAACATTAATGTAAATGTGCCACAATGCTTATTTTGCACAAGTTGAAGGAAGGTTATTCATAGATCTGCTGTTTCTCTCTGTCAAAGTACTTAGATCTACCTAAATATTAAGTTTACTTTTCTATATTTTTGTACATGAATCATTAAAAATACTTCTTGACTAAAATCTTTCATTTTTCTGTATCCTGTGGTAGGAGTATATGTATAAATTTTAAGCATGCTTTACATACCTACCAATAGATAAGTCTTATCAAAGGTGGTTGGAAATTGCTCATACATAATTATCTAAAAATGATGACTTCTGATGTAACTTTTCTGACCCCTCACAATCATCTGGGCTATTAAAAAAACAAACATTTGGACACAAATTTGTCATATATAATTGTGCACTCACACATTAAGAGCCAAAATCCACCTACTCGACAGGTCACATGCTGCTGATCCAAGCATGATTATTACACACATTTTTAATATGAGACAAGATCGGTGCAGTTCAGTTAAGTTTCACTACATAGAAATTTACACCGCACTTGACCTGCCGTGCTAATGGGTTCAGGCACTAACACTCAAAAGTCACATTTTACAAAAACTGAATAAAACTTAATAGCTTTATCCTTAAAACGGTGGGGCTCACATACTGGAATGCAAGGAATTAAACAATAGGGTTTTATTCCCATTAAAAACAACAGCAGGTAGCTAAATAATCTATCTCCATTAAGATGCACTTTTCTTTAGGAAACAGAAAAACCATTACTATAGGTTTCAATACTAAAATTATCACAGAGAACAGCTGGTGCTTTTAAAATGCATGTAGACAATATTTATACTGATGTTCTGGAGATTCTTAATAACTATTTTTTTCTAAGCAAATCTTGAAGCTTCAAAGTTAAATTAAAATATGAGGAGCTGGCAATTGCTTAATTTATAGTAGAAACAATAGCTGTAACAGATTCACCATACTTACTTTTGCATATTCTCTAAAAGACATTAATATTTGAATCTAACAATTATTCTTATACCTAGCTCGGTATTCACCTTGCCTTAGACTAGTAAAATAGCTTTTTATGTATGGTGTAGCTAAATAAAATACTATTCTAATACTATGGTGCTTTAGGTAGAAATTATTTGTGGCGCAATTTGTGTTCAATCTACAACAAAATCTTGTTTCACACACATTTGAGTTTCCATTGCACCAAGTGCTGACAAAGGTACTTTAGAAATTTTAAAAGCATCATGGTTATTAACACTAAAGTCATTTGCAATGGGATATCAACCCTGATTGATGGCGCTTGAAACTGTGCCGAAATATTGGAAAGCTCAAAACTCAAATCATGGTAAATATCCCTTTATAAATGACTATAAGGTACTTTTGTTTTAAGAAATATTTTAGGCCATATTTAGTAGAGGCTAGTTTTTTTCATTATTCGTAGGAACTCGTCTTGGTTTATTTCACCATCCCCATCTCTATCAGCTTCATCTATCATTTCATGTAGTTCTTCATCTGTCAAGTTTTCACCAAGTTCTTTAGCTACCCTTTTCAAGTTTTTGAATGAAATTTTACCTGAAGAAAATAAAAAATATTTAATTAACAACACAAGGTAGATGTATCGGATATGGATCAGTTGAGCTACCTGTAGATTGATTTTTGCAATCAAACTGCAGTTAGCTCAAATGTTTCAATTTTAAACAATAGTTCTAATTTATTTCTATTATTTTATTCTAATTTTCTTTGTGAATAAAGACTTCTACCCCTTTAAAAAAAAGGTATATTTTGCAAAATATTATCTTCTCAGTAAGATAAATATTTATTACCAGTTTCATCATCATCAAAAAGCTTAAAAGCTTTCATTATTTCTTCCTTGATATCTTTCTCAGCCATCTTTACTGTCATAAGATCTAAGAAATCTTCAAAGGACACCTTCCCATCGCCTTTGTCTATCTCCACTATCATCTTTTTTATCTCTTCTTTCTTTGGTTCAAAGCCTAGAGCTCGAATTGCCACTTTCAATTCTTTCGTATCAATTTTTCCTGTGCTCTCAGTATCAAATAAATCAAAAGCTTCTTTTATGTCTCTCCTTTGCTCTTCTGAAAGTTCAAATTTTGGACCTGATTTCTTACGTACACCTCCTGATACATTTGAGGATTTTTTCTGAGTGATAACTGTTGTTGCTGTTGTCGCCTGCAAATATTATAAGATTTATTGAAGCTTCTTTAAAGGATAAATTAGCCTCAAAAAGGCCCCAATCACAGAAAGATATATATCTACCTACAGGCTAAAAGTTTGCCTGTCTTTTCAGTAAAGAAACAGATAAATTACTACATAACATAAATAGGGAAATTATGTAGCTTTCCTTACCATCTTTGTTCCGTGGGTTTATTTATGAATCTGAGAAGTCAACAAGGAACCCAAAATTGTTAGGACCAGTCAGGCTAACCAAAAATAGATAAGTAAGCGGAATACTACTGATAACTAATCAGTAATCAAATCACAAAAACAAATCCACGACAAAATCTTCAATTATTATAATGCAATATTTGATCAATTTTCGAAAACACTGCAACCATTTTTGGTTTTGTTTGAAATGTTTTGAAAATGAAATTTGATGGACGACGTCACCGATCGCACGACCATGAAATGTCAAAAAAATTGTTAAGTCGGTGTCAAAAAAGGTAGGCCAATTGAAATACAGAGCCATTAAAAAAAGAGTTGAAGTTGTGAAAAGAAAACCGTACCGGGTACCCGGACCATAAGTAATATAAGTATTAGGTACCTACTACAACAGCTGCGGGCGGTGGCGTACCTACGGTGCCAGTCTAGTCACATCACATTTGGAAACGCACTTTGAATTATGTTTTAGAATGGCATTTTTCAAAGCATCTTAACCGCCCCGCTTTGCTCTCAGTGGCCAGGATCTGTATAAAATGGTATAAGATATTTTATAAGATTAGCAACTAATTGAATATACCTACTAACGGGGCTGACGTAGTCAGTGTTTGGCTAAAAGCCCCTTAAAAATATATAAGATTTCAATAAATAAATAACAGCTAGGTATTGCGCGGGCACGGCGGGCGGCACAGAATATCTAGGTATCTTAGTACGGTGACTGACTACCTACCTACTCTATGGTGAAACCGCAACTGTAGTATTAACAGTAATCTTCCATTCATTTCAGTCAATTTTCTGTAGGTGCTTCTAAACCTAAACGGGCTATACTTTTACAAAACACAGAACATAGCACATAGCAATAAGTCAAAGCAAAGCACCACTCCTATCAAACTTCATGTCGGTAGAAAAAGATGCACTATGCCATTACAATAGGGAGCGACTGAAACAACAATGGAACTGGCTGGGCAATATTGCAGTTAAATCGATCGGTCAGCGATCGCCCGGCCATACCGGCCATACTGGCCATACCTAAAATGTTTGGCAATTATTGCCGGGCCATTACTGCAATCTTGCATAGTCTGGCTGATATTGTGAGCAATGTTGCCGGCCATTGTATTGCAGCCACCAAATGCAGAAAAGTGTAGCCCGTTTAGAAGCACCTTTATAAAATCAGAAAAACGAAAAACAAAAGGTAACACTTTTAGTTTCGTCGATTTGAGGTTAAAACTCCGAACAAAGATCCGTCAAATTCAAATGTTCGTTTCAAGCTTTCGTGATATAGTAGGTAGTAGGTTTAGAAAATTTATATGTCAAAAAATTTTCGTTCGAACGAAGTTTCGTAACGAAAAGTAGGTAATGAATGATAGTACCTAGTAATTACGCGAACTTTCGATCAAATTTTCGATTATCGTTGAAAAAGAGTAGACCTCCTGAGCGGAGCGGCGCGGCGCGGCACCACGCCGCCAAATAGGTATTCTTTCCATAATTTCAATGCACAGATGAATGAATAAACAAATATTACTACATCGTTTCAATGATGCCAAACGCACTTGAGCGGCGCGGCGGCGGCGCTGCAGATTTGGGTCCGAGAGAATATTTTGCCGCGCAGCGCCGCTAGTGCGGTAACTCGGCGGCGGCGCGGCGCGGCCGAATATTTTACTCAGTTAAATACGATACAGTTTTAAGGAGCTATATGCAATGATATTTTATATTGGTAAAATCTCATTGGCTATATGATTTTAGATAATAAACATTATATGATCCAAACCAGAAGAAATAATACTTAATCAGTAATTTTATAAGAACAGTATTGTACTCCCTCAACCTCAACAGCCTGTATTGGTCCGTTACTGGACGCAGCAGGCCTCCCCCTGATAAGCGCCTTATTGGCTTTTATCACATGGGGGTGATACCCATAATCCCCATGCTGGGCATGCGGGTTGGGGATCGCAATTCGGTGGTAGAATTGTTTTGCAGGGAGCGCTGCTGCCCGCCCCCGGTTTATATCCCTTAGTCGCCTCTTAATATTGCCTACCAAATATTATTTCTCTTCATCTTTATTGACGTCCATCTTTCACGAAATTTTGGCACGACTGACATTGTGTGCGGCGCCGCGCCGCTGCAGTGCGGTTAGGAGGCTGCGCCGCTCAAGTGCGGTTCAAGCTATACCCAGGGACTTGGTAAGTAGGTACTTACGTACAGCGGCCGTAGGTAGGTAGGTCGTAGGTACCTACAAGTTGAAGGAAAAGAAGTCACTTTTACTAAAACCCTAATACCTTATAGGGCCTATAAACCCTATAGGGCCCTAAGGGTTCACTCCCCTTCAAGAGTTGTTGTTGTTTTTACATAAGTAGGTACGAACAAAACCAATAATATAGAATTTATGTTATTCCGAGTTTTTACTACAGGGGTCCCCGTGTGTAGGTACCTACTGAGTTCTAGGCCTAGTATACCTAACAACCAAACTCGATAGGTCCTATCTTTCTAAACCAACATGTCAGATAAAACGCCCTTCTTAAAAAATAGACTTTCTGATGGACTTTCAGGAAGCCTATAAAATACGTACAAATCCCAATACTACTATATAGTGGTATGGTTTCGTCCCACCATACCACCAGGGGTATGGCCAGGGGTATGGTGGGTCCGCAGTGCCTCGGAAACTCGCGAGGCAAGTACTTAGTTAATGAGTACGAACTACCTACTTCATATCAGCCTGGATCTGCAACAAATGGTTACACTTGTACGTAATTACCTAATTTTTGTTGTATTTCGGTATAGTGTAGGTACCTACGGGGCTGCGGTCACAGGCAGGTACATTCACAACAGGATCTTAAAACGCAAGCTGGAGCTCCAGAAAACGGAAATCGAGCGTCAAGCTTTCTTAAAACCTACCTAGAGGTCCTTAAACTTCAATGAGTAGTTGGGTACAAACAAATATGTAGGTAAGTATTACAGCAAAGATTTTTTTTTCTTCTGTTAACCTATTTTATTTACTTTAATATAAAACATGTCTTTTGTAATACTAATATCATAACAAAATAGGTACTCATAATCGAATAAAATTAGCTTAAACGCGAATAATGGACAACAATATGCTGACAAGATGGGTTGAACACTAGAACGCCAGAAAGGACACAAAATCGCCACTAAATTGAGGCAAAAAGTAAGTACTTATACATATGTAATAATATATAGATAGTAATAGAGTTGCTTCTTATTTCTTAAGTTCAATAACAAAAATCAAAGCTGTAGGGAAAATCTATGACAATCTAACTTGGACTAAATAATAATTGGGCGGCGCCGGCAACGTCCCGAAAGAATTCATCGTGGTAGCAGTGCGGCAGGCGGCTGCGATGGCCTATCTTCTGCAGCGTGGCGGCGGCCTGGGCCAACATGCCGGCTCCCACGCCCGGCGCTGCGAGCACCGCCGCGGGCAGGCCTGCTATAGCCCTCTCGCTTCCTGTGATTGTTCGATTAAGGCGCCGCCGGCAACGACCCGAAAGACTTCATAAGATGGTAGCAATGCGGCAGGCGGCTGCGATGGCCTATCTTCTGCAGCGTGGCGGCAGCCTGAGCTAACATGCCGGCTCGCTCGCCGGGCGCCGCGAGCACCGCCGCAGGTAGGTGTTTGCACGCCATGTACAAGGCTACAGCCCTCTCGCCTTCTCCGCCGCCGCCTTCGAGAGCTCGCTCTGAAATTAGACCAATATTTTAGGACAGTGAATTCGGTGAATCCATTTTAATGACCATGACTCGTCATAAGCATCTCTCTACTCTTGTAAGGCCTGATCAGATCATTTTCCGTCGCCATTTTTTCATTTTTTGTTTCGCCTATTTATTGTCAGGTGTTGGGTGACAATGAATTATGTCATGAAAACGATGCTGATCATCGTTTGAGAACTTGTCGAACCCTTATCAAAGCTGTTGGCCGATACTGCGTTCGATATTTATCGTTTTGGCTTTTTGCTTATCTGACATCATCCATGTTCTGAAATTCTGCGTATCTGGCATTAATGGTTTGCGTAGAAATCTTAGACTAGCTAAAATTGCGACTAGCAACTATTTATTGTGTGTATCACTTTAGGAGCTAGGATATGGGTCTCCCTCAGAAATCCGGGGGTATCCATTTGATACTAATTGTACTTCGAGGGAACAGTAAAAGTCAACTGTTACCTTTTCCGCAGATGACAGAGGAGCGATTGAACCGAGGACGCAGACTTCCGTCCAATAGCTGCTGTGTGCGACGCGGCGCGGCTCCGGCCATCATGCGGCATACAGCGGATTGGAGAAATACGCGTGACGTCACCCACTGGAAACAGGAAACATAACGTGGAGAAAAATGCTGAACATTTTCACACAGAATAATAATAAATAAATAAATAATAAATAATGCTGGATAATTCACACAGCATTATCGAGCCCCAAGCTAAGCAGAGCTTGTGTTATGGGTACTAGATAACTGATATACTTAATACAATACACTACTTATGTATAGATATTTTTTATTATACATAGAAAACACCCAGACCAACGGAACAAATTTCTGCAGATCGTACACAAATTTGTTCCGAGACGGGAATCGAACCCGCAACCTGCTGCGTCCCAGGCGGACATTCGCCCGCTGCGCCACGGAGGTCGTCAATGATTATTATTTTCACGAGATTCGCTGATTTTGGGGCTAGATGATTTAGGTTACGCGCCATGCTATTTATTGGTGATGACGATAAACTTAAGGCTGTGACACACGCCAGCTATGAGTGTGCCTATAAAAATGTATACGTTTAGTTAGTACTTATATCAGTCATCTGGTATCTGCTACCTGTAGGTAGGTACCAGATGTCACGGTCTCAAGTTTATAGTCATCGCCAAAAGCATGGCTCGTAACCACTCTGTTGGACAGGGATCATGACAGGCGTAATGATGATCGTAACGAAGTTTTAAAAGTCTCTGGAAGTTGAGACGCTTCGGTACCTTTAATTCCGGAAAAGGCAACAAAGAGATCTCTTGAGATCCCATTGTTGCCTTTTCAGGAATTCGTGGGCTAATATGTCATCAAACGTTTGGACCAAAACAACGCCAAAGCTACTGAACAGATAGAGCCTTTATGGAGTTATTTTATGGGAATTTCCCCCATATGATAAAAGCCAATAAAGGGATTATCAGGGAAAGACCTGCGTTCAGCAGTGGATCAGTATTAGGCTGTAGATGTAGTTGATAGAGACCAAATTTTGGATAGATGATTTCAAACCTGATAAAACGAATAGTCTACATTTTTATTTTTGCAATACGAGTATATGTAGGTGCAGAGCAAATAAAGGAAGAAATACCCATAGAAAATTATTTACTAAGCACTAACACAAACAACTTATTTATTCAAGCTAAATCGTTATAATTAGCTATATTTATTCGTTTAATGCACTCATATTTTTATCTATTTAAGATTTTAAATCTATGAAATAAAAAAATATTTGTTTATTCATAATTCTTACCGGTAATTCCTGCGAAAGTCTCCTCAGCGAATGCAGGTCCTTTTGAAAGGCGCGAAGCTGTGCATGTGGCGCTGTGATCGTTCCTACGTTCGCTTCCCAAACGCCCGCGCGCACCTCCAGCAGCCAATCACAGCATAGGACTTGCATCAGCTGGAATGTTATTGGTGCACATTTTAAATTTGGTACTGAGCCCTGAGTTTGGTTTCTCGATAGAATCGAGACATCATCGAGAGGTTCCATTTATGTATAGGATTTGGTACAGTTCTAGCGTTCGGACATGGATTTACGCAAATCCTATACAAAAATGGAACGTTTCGACACTATCGGGAAATCAAACTCAAGGCTTGCTCTGTGAGTCTGAACCACAGAATACAGAGTCTTTGTTTGATTTCGTCATCAGGCAATAAAATGTCATGATGCCGAACCCTATTTTACAGGGTGCAATAGAGCAAAATCGAAAAAAGGGACGACAACATTTTTAGGCTAGTAGGTAAGTTTAGGTTTTAGTGCCAAAAGAATCACTATCGGAGTTTACAAAGCCAAAATCAATACTCACTATTTCACTACTATACGCTACAATAAAAAAAAATTTACTAATGAATATTTACATAAGGCCAGGTATTCCTGCAGCAGTAGGCGTAAGGACCAACGCGCGCCTGCCAAGCCGCCGCGCTCGTGTTTTTTGTAGCGATTTAAACATAATGATTGAGAAAATCATTTTATCAAGTCAAACTCTGCGAATTTGTTTACAAATATTAACTGTCTTTAGTTAAGTACAAAAAAGTAAAATATCAGTAGTTCGCTAGACATAATATTGAAAAAACATTAGAAAAAGGGGTGACTATGGGATTTTTTTCTATCGATAGAAGTTCATTAGGTCTTGTTACTGAATGCGACTTTGACTAAACTAGGTCCTTAAGTAACTTAGATATTTTTTTCAGAATTTTAAACACTATTTTCTTTTAATTCTATTTTTTATTCTCGGAAGATTTTAAAAATAATAAAATAGCGGCACGGGATATTTACCATGATATTTTGACGGGACGCAGCTACTAGATAATACCTACATTCGCTGTCGAATAATAAGAACGCTATGGGCTACCTATCCTATTGGCATATAGCCTATAGGTAAGATTACTTATAGGACTATAAACTTGTTCAGTCAGATGAACAAGGTTCCTTAGTTTAAGTATACTAACTTATTTCAGTATTAACCTACGAAAACAGCGATCTTACAAAAATAAATGACATATTTTCTTGCTAAAAATTAAATAAGTGAGATACAAGATATGAAATTAACAATTTCTGGATACAAAATACCTGAGTAGATCCACACTCAACCTGCGCGCGGCTTTGTCGATTTTTTTAGAGCTTTACGAAGTAAAACTAAAATGTCATAATAATAAAAGCAAAAGCCGTGACACCGTACGCCTACGCAAGTTAAGAGTGGAAGAACTTTACATGCACTTAAAATAAGACCTGCAGGGGTATTTTAATTCATTCGATTCGTTTCCGAATCCAATCCGACGGATTTATAAAACGCTATTTTGATTTCGCCTCGGGTTGATGATCGAAAATCCGAAGCGAATCTGTTGACTAAGTCAATGAGGAGAAGCTGCTTATTTCGATCTTCAACCCGAGGCGAAATCAAAATAGCGTTTTATAAATCCGTCGGATTCGAATCGGAATCGAATCGAATGAATTAAAATACCCCTGCTGTTCAGACTTACGTATGCGGTATTCGCTTCCCAAAGTGGTAAATTTCGCGCGGATTCCCTCTGGGTATTTTTGTGAACAGTATAGGATTACTGCATATCCACTCGACTTTCGCTACCACTCTGGGTAGAGAATACCTTATGTCTGAAAAGGCCTTTACTTCCTAGTCACCGTTGTTACTCTACAATGGTTAAGATGAAAATGTATCATGCAAAACATCATAATACCCTGTCAGCATAGTAATATATCTACACATATTTCCATGCTTCCATGCTTTTTTTCTAAGAATACCAAAAATAAAAACAAAATAGTGCAAAATACAAGAAAATAAACGAAGCCAGTCTTCCATGCGATGTCGATGATTGCGACTATTGCGATAATTGCCTTGTAGTGATATTGCACAGAATATAATACAAGTGCAATGCAACTACAATGCACTTTCGAATTAGTCATCCATGCTTCTATTCTTCTACGGCGTGTGTGGAACTGTAAGTACTATTCGTGCATTATGTAGATACTAGATAGCAACCTTATTCAAACAGTGAAAGGAGCCCATATATTATGAAGTTATGAAGCAGAAAAATACCGATCTTTTCTTAATAAAACCTTTGAAGTGCGTTTAGATCTCTAAAAAAACGCTTTTTTACGCACGCGTTTTTTGTTTTAATATTTTTTTCAATTAGTTGTCTGGGTCTATTTATAACCTCATAGCAACAAAATGGCGATTATGATGAATAAATGTCTAAATACTCGTCTTCATACCAGGAGTGTTTTAGCTACATTGGAGGCCCCAAATGAAACTCCTCATTTTAAGAAAAATATGAATCAAAAACACAAAACAGCCAAAAGCGAAGTAATTTTTTTTAAGATTTTCTTTTTGTTTGATGCAGTTTTTTTCCTAAAATATATAGGACAGAGATATTTTATACTTAGCGGTTTTTAGCTAACTTCACTTTGGCCTCTATTCGCTGCTTATAGGCTATATAATTAATGAATAATGATTGATGTTATGGCTTACCATCATGAGTTGTGTAGGTTTCCGACAGCAGTAGTACGCTAGAGAGTCTGCTAACTTGGCGCCGGCAATATCACAAGCCTGGAATTAAATATTTTTATTAATAATTCAGCCTGTCCCACCGTTGGAAAGAGAATTCTTACCACTCATGCTAGATTCTACTGGTTCTTTTTACACTTTCCTTTTCCTTAGCTTTCATGGAACGGGCTGTCATCGTGGGTCTCCCACTGTACGTCGCAAAATATCAGAGCGCTACTTTCGGAATATACCTACGTGTCTTCCAGTGAAGTACGATTATCGCTGGAAACAATTAGATGCCGTGGCGGTCGTGGCGAAATCTAGTATTATTTTCGCTTTATTCGCGTGTCAAATAATTAAGTTGGCCTTTTTGCTATAAATCTCTATAGTTTATTTATACAAAATATAATGCACAACTAAAGTTTGCATGAAGTTCTCATAAGACAAAATGTTTTAAATGGTTCAATAACTAATGTAAGTAATGTATGATATTTATTCTTTAATTCCCCTTATTTAAATAAGTTTGAGAAGGCGCATAGTGCTTATAAGCGTATTTAAATTTATGTTTAATAGTGTCTATGATGTACACTAGATGTATTAATTTTATGAGTAAAGTTTATAAATAGAGATCTTTTAATATTGAAATTGAATTGGTCGTGGCGAAAGAATCGACCTGTTCGACTCAGCTCGGGGATGTCGTACGAGCCGACTAAAGGAACTTACGAGTGAGGGCAGTAGCGTCCTGTGTAGGTATTATTCCATGCCTCGGAAAGCACGTTAAGCCGTTGGCCCTTGCGCCTGACTTCTCCCTGGTCGTGTCGGTCTGTCGTCCCATCGGATTTTGAGAGTGAGGGAATAGAGAGTGCACCTGTATGTGCGCACACAATTGTGCACTATAATATGTCCTGCGCATCTGGCTAGTCTCCAATGAGACTGGCCGCCGTGGACGAAATTCGGCTAGGAGGACATTATTAAATTCAAAACCTTCACTACGACCACCAATAAAACCCCCCTTGCTTGGGGAGGCATGTTCGTTCAGCACTGTACATATATTTTATGTAGCTGAAGACTTGCACAGTGCAACTTTCGAAATCTTCAAGTGTTCCTGTGAACTGCACGATTATTTCAGGAATACATTATAGAAATAATAAAGCAAAATATATTTTCTTACCTTGAGTACCGTCTCGGAGGTGTTCTCAACTGTCCGCTCATCTCTGCACTGTGCCAAGCTGAGCAAACCACGCCTGCTTTTGTACGCCATATGCAGCGCCCTAATAATAGACAATACGTATCACTCATCGTGTTTACATTCTCGAAGACAATAGTTTTCAATATTATAACTATAAACTATACATTTGTTTTATAAACAGATGGCGATTAGTTTCTAAGTTTTCACACGTGGTAGTGTTAATATTAGATAGGTAGATGCTTTCGTTGGGTTGACAGAGTCCTTGGATGACAGTATTGTTTGAGTCGTCCAGCGTCATCGACATTTTTACGAAGTGAAAGAATCACGTTTATAGTTTCACTTTTATAAAACATCTCAAGGCAGCAAAACGCCAGTTCGCCTAACCCTAAGAATTTAATCTTTAAGGGCTAGTGGAATATACATTCAAGATAAATCGGAATTTAACAGGTAAGGTCTATGTCTATAGTTTTATTTTCCTTTAATGAAAACTCCGTTGTCGATACACAAAGTCTCTCCTTAGCTTGGGGCTAGAGAATGCTGTGTGAGTTGTCCAGTAATAATTAATTTCATGTACTTTCCTCTAATATTTTTAACCCCCGACGCAAAAAGAGAGGGGTGTTATAAGTTTAACGTGTCTGTCTGTGGTATCGTAGCTCCCAAGCGGATGAACCGATTTTCGTTTTGTTTTTTTTGTGTCATAGATAATTTTATGCCGTTCTTAGCCATGTTTCATGAAAATCTGACGGGCAGTTTTTAAAATTTTTGATTTTGGTCTTGTAAGCGAAAGTTTACACGAAAAGTTCTTCCTCACCTCAAAATCACAAAATGAAATTGAAAATAATTAGTTTAAAAAGTTTACTAAACGAATTGGGCTGAAATTATGTATGGGTGTAGTTCTAGAACTACACAATTTCAGCATAATTTCAGCCCTAGCCCAGGCCTAGCTAGCCCAGCAGCCTTATTGTCTAACTTGAAGCCCATTACCAGTGAACTTCAAGTCCATTACCAGTTGTCAACCCAGTCAGAATGTTTTTGGTATTGTGTAAGGTATTCAACTGGTAATCGGTTTCGGAGTGAATGATTCTAGTGAATCCAATTCCGCTAGTCTTCGTTCTTTGATACGTTCCGATTATGCAAGTGGAACAACTAGTAGTTCCACTGGTACTATTTGCGATTAAGTTTTTTTACTTGTTGGAAAAATAGTTATGTTGCAAAAGCATAGCCTTTGCATGATTTTTGTTATTATTTGCAATTTAAACACGTATTTTGTCAGTTTATTATGTGGAGATAAATAAAAATATAAAAACTTTATACCATTAAACCATTAAAGTAGTAACGAAACGCAAGTTTTCTTTTTGTTACTGTCAAACTCGCTCATGTCACTCACTGTTGGGGTTGTCAACACTTCGCGGTATATTTTAAAGTTTGTATGGTTTGGTTGCTTTGTGAAAACGACTGTTTTTTCGTGAAAAAAGGTTAGTTCCTAAGTAAGTACATTAAACAAGTTTTTACCGATTTAATGCGTTACGAAAGTTATCAAGTGTGTTGTTACAGAACAGTGTAATAATATGATTATATTATATGGCTATTTCAGAATGCCTGCAAGAAAAATTGTTTCCGACCGGCAGTTGCAGATGCTTGGGTCGTTCATGGAGGAAAATAGGGGTTTCGCAGTAGAGGGCCTGCCAAAAAATGGAGCCTGACCCCCATGGAGGAGCGGATATTCTCAGTCTTGGGGAGAGAGTCCATCATAGGAAATGCATCGGTTCAAGTCCCTCTGCATTTTAGTTTTGTTTTTTTTTTATGTTAAGTATCTTTTTGTTCATCATTATTCTATCTGAAAAGAATTTACATCCTGACACAGAGATACAGCGAATAGAGCAAAAACTTAAATAAAACAAATAAATATGAATTACTTTTTAGTTTAAGAGTGTAAATAAATTTATTTCTATAGACTTATAAAATAAGCAATGACAAAGACATGTCAAATTTTACTCTATATAAATAGTAGTTATTATCAAATAAGAAATTTTGCAGAAGGTTGCGGGTTCGATTCCCGCCTCGGGACTAATATTTGTACGATCTGCAAATATTTGTTTAGGGTGTTCTGCTGGTCATACATAACACAAGCTCTGCTTAGCTTGGGGCTAGATAATGCTGTCTGGATTGTCCAGCATTATTTATTTATGTATTATTATGTTCGATTCCTCCACAATCTGTCAACAACGGCGTGCCTTTCTCCATCAACTTCCCGCAGTACACCTTCAGGGGGATGATGCAGTCCTGCGGATTGTTGCGCACGGTCGCTTGTCATCTCCTCTTCATCGACGGAGATGCGTTGTTGGCATAGAAAGCCAAAGCAGCTAATACCTGCAAAGCAGTATAGCACAAAATGACTGCAAGCACGCAACAAGTATGTATTTTATAAAAAAGACAGGTAGGTACATGTGCTTTCCAATTAAGTGAGGAACTCCATATTACCTACCTTAATGTCAGGCCTCACAGCGCTAGAGCGCTGTGGTGCCGGCAAGAGCAGTATAACATCTGCACAAAGCAACTCGAATTGATACTTGTGCAGACGAAAATGTGCCACAAACTCCTTGTCGGGCAACATTAATGGCTTGCTGGCCTGCGGCAAGACTCTGCGATCTAATCGCAGATGCCTTTTCAGCCGCTCTTCTTCTGCAGCGGCCATCAAAATTGCTCGCGCCATAACGCCTGAAATCAATTAATTATTTGTAACAGAACTAGTGTAGTGTGTATAAGCTTTCAATGAACAGTCATGTAGACATGTAGTAAGTGCCTACTTCAGGTGAAACATCTTGTCTCTTTCCCAGTTAGGAAGAAGACTTTTGATTGAGAGAATGCTTTGTATTTTTCTTTGACAAAATGAATTTGAACTCAAGTATAATTATTACTTACTTACGAGATTACTTACGAGATTACTACAACTTCTTAGCTTCCGAACTTTCTTTCCAACAAGACTCGAATGAGCTCCCTTCTTCATTTAACGTTTCAAATGGGCTTGAATTTGCTACTGAAATTCATTTCGGCGTTACGCAATTCCAAAATTAGCGGGAATACGAAGTTTCATTCATTCACTGGGTTTAAATTTCGCTGGTAATGGTGTTGCATGTGTCAGCTATTTACACAATACGAAAGTGACAGTCGAAGTCCAGCCTAGGTTTCAAATGTCAAAAATGAAGTCGATTACGATTACCAGTTTACTTAGACAATAAGGCGGCAGGTCTTGACCTGGAATATCATTATAGGCTACTCATCCGGAAAAAACGCGAGCTAAGCTGCATGCAGAACCAAATACCTACTAGTTTTTGCCCTTAGTGCTAAAGTTTTCAAAATGTAGCCAAAAGTATGTCCTTTCCCAGGATTCAAACTATCTTCTTAAATTTCATTAAGATCAATTCAGCCTTTTAGCTGTGTAAAGGCAACGCACAGACATACAGTGTAACTATCGCGTTTATAACAAAATTGAATCTTCCTTAAGTATGGATTGCATTAGCGTTTTCATTATCATCATTGTCATAAAGCCCTAAAGACCATTAATATTAGGTTTTCTGTTACTGTAAACTTGCTTATGTTGTTTTTACATAAAGCTTTTACAGAAGATTTCTTAACAAAAAAATATTTATACTAGCAAGGATTAAATGTAAAATTTCATGGTTTTCCTTTTATACTTAAGATGCTATGTTATCTGGAAAAAAATAATTTCAATTCGATTCCCATTTCAGACAGGCGATTATTCAAAAATGTTTGAATATATTTTAAATTGTTTTTAAAATCAAGTCTTGTTGCAGTAAAATTTCCTATTTACAATATTTAAGTTTCTTCTCTAATTCCCTCCATGTGGCATATCCGTGGGACGCCCTGTAGTTCTGTGAGTAAGACCTTACCCCGGTAAAGGATCTTCGCAGTTAGCCAAGGCCTCAGGCAGCATATCGAGCCGGTCTCCGATCTCGATTGCCTTCGCGGAGTCAGCGAGGAGCCACGTCGCGGCCACGCCGACAATGTTCGCCCACCATTCCATCACGGGGTCCCAACAACCTGGAAATTGTTTTATTCACTCTCGATTTATCAGCAATTCACTTGGAACCATTATTTTTAACCCATTCGCTGCCCAGCCTTGATACCCACAGCTACGGGCCCGCCCGCGCCGCGCCGTCGCTAAAATAGATGAAGTAGAATGAAGTTAAGCTATGTTTTAAATGTACGCAAAATTTCATCTTGACCTTTTCAACGTTTTGACGGCCTCAGTGGCGCAGCGGGCGAGAATCCGCCTGCGACGCAAGAGGTTGCGGATTCGATTCCCGCCTTGGAACAAATTTGTGTACGATCTGCAGAAATTTGTTCCGTTGGTCTGGGTGTTTTCTATGTATAATAAAAAGAAAATATCTATCTACGTATTAAATATATCAGTTATCTAGTACCCATAACACAAGCTTTGAGTAGCTTACTTTGGGGCTAGATGGTGCTGTGTGAATTTTCCCGCATTATTATTATTATTAATAGTTTTGAAGATCTTAGGTAAGATAAATTTACATTTCACAAACTTTCGGATTTATAATATTAGTTGGATTAGTAGGATAGTAAAGAGAGTCGAATAACTAGATAGCCACGACACGAATTACGCTATGCGGACTTTCTGTGTTTGCCACATCACAACACATATGGTAGAATCACATATTTAAACATATAAATCGAATTTCACGATTTGAAATTTTTCACAGAAACCAAAACGTGTTATGGGCGCGTTTTCGCTCAATCAGCATTTTCGATCTTCGAGCCATATTTTGTAAGTTGGAAACATTTAAAATTTTATCATGTTGCTAAAAACAGCCTAAACAAGTCTACCGCCGGACTTAGGCCTCCCCTAATAAGCGCGTTATTGAATCTTATTAGGGGAAATGCCATAAGCGCCACGCTAGGTATGCGGGTTGTGGATCGTAGGGCTTAGCTTATTTCGCACCGCCGCCGTCGCTCGCTGCTGTCCGTTAACGGCTAAGAGATTGGAGCTGTATACCTTAACCTTCACAGCCTGTAATGGTCCACTACTGGACGCAGGCCTCCCCGTGATAAGCGCCTTATTGGCTTTTACCACATGGGGAATAATTCCCATAATCCCCACGCTGGGCATGCGGGTTGGGGATCGCAGTTCGGTGGTAGAATGTTCTGCAGGGGGCGCTGCTCCCGCCCCCGGTGGATATCTTAGTCGCCTTTCACGACACCCGTGGGAAGAGTTGGGGTGGTACAAATTCTAAGCAGGCACCAGACAGCTTAGCACAGGGATTTAGCTGTATAAAAGCTATTAAAACGACTGCTTAGCAAATGAATAATGACAATAGCCGTTAGTTGTCATTACCAGTGTGATGCGGCGCGTCGGTCGAAACATCGTCAGTGATGAGTTTGATCAGATCGAGCACGTCGCGTGTGTTGCTTCGCTCGTCGGCTATCAGCAGCATTTGGAGACCCTTCTGCAAAAGCTCCATGTGATACGCCTGGAATATTAATTGTTTTGTCATAACATCTGTATTTTGGTTAAATCGAACAATCTTAATTTGAATCCCTTCCTTACAACTTAAGACTTTCTCCACACGCCGGAACTACTAAACCTCACTACTTAGTAGCATGGACACGATACTTGGATAAACCCACTTTTGATGGATTTTTATTTAACATTATTATTATTATTAAAAGCCTGCATGATCCCACTGCAGGGCAAAGGCCTCCCTTTCCACCTTCCATTCTTCTCTATTGTCTATTATTATCATTATTTAAAATACTTCTACATATATTTTTATTGACTCATCGCTTGAAGAGCAGAATCGTAGTTTCACGTTGTACCGTATAGATAGATAGATAATAATACTTTTATTCATCACCATATAAAACAGATTGTACTTAATTAAACAAATAAATAAATAATGCTAGACAACTCACACAGCTTTATATCCTTATATATAAAACAAAGTCGTGTTAGTTACACCATTTATAACTAAAGAAAGGCTGAACCGATTTCAAAATTTTTTCACTATTAGGATGCTACATCATCCCTGAGTAACATAGGCGATATTTATATATTTAAAAAATAAAGGTCCACCCGTGCGAAACCGGGACGGGCCGCTAGTTATAGATAACAGCATTGGAATTGATGGCCTTATCGCTTAAAGCGATTTCTTCCAGGCAACCAAATACCAACCGTTAAGCATTCTTCTTTTAGAGGTTTAGATTCACCTCACACATGAGGTAGATGAATAACCTTACCCGCAGTATAACATTAACCTTACCAGCATATCCAAGTCCGCCGGGTTAGGCAGCCGACAGAACAGCGTAGACGCCGGGTGCGTTTGCTCGTAGCTGCAACTGCGCGTGCGCAGGAACGTGTCCGAGCTCAGAGTCCATCCGCACAATTAAAAATACACTCACAGTGCCTATAAATAAGGCTGTCATAACAGCTTACCCGCATAGCATAGCCGAGTGGGTCAGCCGGGTTGGGCACCCGACAGAATAGCGCAGACGCCGGGTGCGTTTGCTCGTAGCTCCAACGGCGCGTGCGCAGGAACTTCTGTCCGAGCTCAGAGCCCACCCAGCGAAGACGGACGGGGCATACGGCGCAGGAATCCGTGATTATTGTGCGGCTTTTGCGGAGGTAGTACCTGAAAGGACACAAATCTGTGAATAACGTAGATATTTGTATACATGAAAAATGTAGTAAACTTAGTAAATATTTTTATTGGCCATTACGTTAATCTCTAACATTGGCATGACTACTTACTACAATGTGGACGGTAAATCATCTTGTACCTTAACACAAACTTTGCTTACTACTACGTTATACCTAGTAAGTGATTTTTTTTTATAAATAGAACTCTTGTCGCCTGAAACACTTCTGTGTAAGTAGTTCCCTAAGAATATTTATTTAGTGCACTAATGCAAAGTCTATTTACGAGTTTCTTTAAATAAATCGTATTATTACTTTATTACTTTGTAGCGTGATATGTTTACTGTGTCCACTAAAACGGTTACCTGAAATCATTACTTATAGTAATGATTTCAGGTAACCTTTTTTGTAGCAGGTCCTCGCCGTCTATATCGGTTATGCTCACTTCGTATCATAAAATATGTTACCTATATAGACTAGCTGACCCGGCGAACTTCGTACCGAGAGATGTACCTAATCGCCGTTTATGTTAATGCCCTTACTTTTTCAGTCCAGCGTCTTAAACATATCTTCCAACGCGCTCGTGAACAGTTTCGGTGATGGGTTTAGACTGCTGGCCCTCTACTTGGACACTCATGGTGGCGGCCTCGTAGAAACATCTCATCACCTCGATATAACTGATAGTCTAATTGGCATCGCTGTAAGGATTCCAGAACAGCCCAGGTTTCGTCAGAGTCAAAGGCCTTTTCATAGTCCACAAAGGCCAGACACAGAGGCTGATTATACTCTTAGGACTTCTGTATAATCTGCCTCACTGTGTGAATGTGGTCTATGTTGACATATGCTCCACGGAACCCGGCCTGTTCCGTTAACATTCTAACAATAAATCATTATAATATTTTAGATTTTAAACTACTCACCCGCACAGCCAATTCCCGATCTTCGGCATATAATCCTTGAAGAGCAACGCGGCGGTGACATAGGTATCAGCCAACAACTGCCTATTAGTCGCTATCTCTGCCAGGTTCACTGCCTGCAAGGCCAACAGAACACGTTCGCTGCGGCCGCTGTGGTCGGAGAGGATCTCAAGCTGGGCTAGCCGGTGCGAGACGGCGGACACTTCGCCTGCCCAGTGTTGCGTGGCTCTTCGGGCTGGGCTGAAAATTAATAGGTAATTTCAGAAAAACAGAATTTATATTTAATTATTTTAGTTATTCGCTAGTCCAATCATCATCAGTCATAGATTTTGTTTTCACACATCCCTGGATGCTTTATGTTACTTATCTCAAGACGCCGGAGCGCTCGGCAGAAACCCTCCTAATGACAGCCGTTGCAGAATCTGTCGCATTAACTAAAAATTCGGCCGCAAGGGCGAAGCACTTGGCATGTGCTGCAAACTTCTTGAAGCTAGTAGTGTGTACCTGTCTCTCCATAGGCTGCCAGCACGCCTAGATAGGAACGCTCACAAAGCCTGTCGCTGCAGTAAATACCTCAACACTGCGGCCGCGAGCGCCCAGCACTTGGCACCTTCTAGAAGCAAGTTCGCTAGTTCCCAGGCGTGTGTGTTCTCGGCAAAGAAAACACAATTTAATCCTGTGCCCACTCTTTGTGATGCTGCGCTTCAGATCACTGACAGTCTGAACCTACTGGGCGTAGAGCTTAGCTCGAATTTGAACTTTGGCTCCCAAATCAAATCGAAGGCCAGATTTGCTGCTTTGAAGCTGAGCATCCTGGCTAAGGTTCGGCGGTGCTTCACACCGGGACAGCTTCTCAGTCTATAAAAAGCACAGGTCCGAATTTGCATGGAGCACTGCTGCCACCTTTGGGATGGCTCGGCTAAATACCAGCTTGAGGCCCTCTCGACTGAAAGACGCGCTGTTAGACTTATCGGCGACGACTCACTTGCAGAGGCTAATCTACAAAGCCTCGATCACAGACGGCGCGTCGCCAGACTGTCAGTGTTCGACAAGTACCACTTTGGTGATTGTGCGCAGGCATTGCACGACCCTATCCCATCTTCTCCTTTCCACCATAGGACCAGCAGACGCACAGAAAAATACCACCCGTACCTGGTCGACATACCACAGTGTCGAACCAAAAAATTCTGCTCTACTTTTTTAATAAGCACGGCCAAAGAGTGTAATGAGCTTCCTGCGTCTGTTTTCCCGTTAGAGTATAATGTTGGAGTCTTCAAGTCCAGGGATTTACCCTGGACTTGAAGACTCCAACATTATAGTTCCTTCTGGGAAAGCGTGCTCCATCTTAGGCCACATCTTCACTTACTTTAAGTGAGTTGGTGGCCAAACGCTTGACCATTATCAATAAAAAAAAAGTTCTGTGTACCTGTCCCTCCATAGGTCTCCGGCGCGCCGTGAAAGGAACCCTCCCAAAGGCAGCCGCTGCAGTATCTGCCTCAGCACTGCGGCCGCAAGCGCAGAGAACTTGGCATGCCCCTGACCGCCAGCCTGAACGCTCTTGCCGCAAACACCCAGCGAACGGTGGAGTTCCAGCTTTGCATTCGTAAGGTCCCCCTGAAATTAAATAGTTATGTTGTTGACGGTCAGGATTGGTCATAAAAGGGAACCAGTAATTGATAAATTTCGTAAAAAAATACTAAAAACAACCAGATAAAAATCTGATATATCCACTGGAATAGATGAGCCGTCCGCCGTTTCGATTTTATTCTATAAAATTTTCGAATCGATCGATATCACAATGATTAAAATCGGATGTGTAATTAAGACGCTACCATGGGACCTGCAGGCGTTTTTTGTTCCGTAAGTACGACAATATTCACAAGTAATGTTACAACTATAATGATTTTAACCTTTTGAAGAAACTGATCCGCTTGTCGTTTATGTTTGTAGAATAATCCAGCTTCCTTCGACTGCGATTTTGGTACAGAATCTCCGTAAACTAGCAGCTTTACAAGACACCCGCCCAGCACCAGGAAATTCACCATGTACAGGAGGAAGATATTGAACAACCAAGCCGCCCACGAATATCCTTCGTAACCTGGAAAACGACATTTAAATGCTCACTACACTCTAACAACATGGTCAACATTAAGCAATGGCTGTTTTCGCTCTGACTTATGTCAGAGAACACGTACAGTAAAAAAGGTTTACAAGTAGGTAAATAAGAGGGTGATTAAACTAAACCGCACTACATGGAAAACATCCACTCGATGGAACGACGACTTTGTAGCGGTAGCAGGGAGTCGATGAATGGAGGTGGCTGAGGACTGCTATTTGTGGCGTCGTATGGAGACTTATACCCAGCAGTGGATATGTGTGGGCTGATATTTTGAGGTCAATTTTTTTGGATTCCGTCACCAAAGGTTGGGAACATATTAACAATATTACTAAGCCTACGCCGACTGTCTGTCCTTCCGTGACAGTCTTCTATCTCTGTGACCGTATTAATATGAAGAGAGTCAAATACTCCACAAGATACATAGTACTGATGCCACCCACTTTGCAAGGGGCAACCTGGGTCACTTCAAGACAAGAGTGAATAGGTCTTCTAGACTTTTTTGTGATACATCATCGGCCACGTCGGAACTTACCATCAGGTGAGATTAGGCCAAAATAAGGTCCATCAGGATATCTAGGAGTAGGTAGAAGGCAATAAGTCTGAGAGCAGCGGAAAAACAATGAAAAATGTGGTGAGTGGTAAAATATGCCCAAGTGTAAGTGAATGCATACAACAAAGTAAGTAGGTACATCTTCGTTTCTTACCAAAACCGCCAAAAGACAATATCGTCCGTTTATCGAATCGTGTCGAGAAGTCTGAAGTGTAAGTGTCCGACATAATATTTCCAAAGACTGAACTGAACGGGTTGAACGCAATAAGGCCGACCATGAAAGCACATAGTGCCAAGCGGGAGGTATCTCCCATACCCATCACTATCTTTGAGTATTTGTCATCAGGCTGAAAAAATATGTACAATATAATTAATTTCACTATCATCATCATCAGCTACTTTACATTACCCACGCCTGTATAAAGGACTCCAGTGAAAAAACCTCGCAAGTTTATTATACTAAAACTGTTTTCGTTTTTATCATTATGTAGCAGATAGGTATTTTATCCAATAGCATTGCCAACTACGAACATAATAACATGCTCTCATTATTCCTTGTCAATCTCAACCTCAACAGCTTATAATGGTCCACTGCTGAACTCAGGCCTCCCCCGGATAAGCGCCATTTTGGCTTTTAACTAATGGGGGTATCCCTTAATCCCCAAGCTGGGGATGCGGGTAGGGGATCGCTGTCTGGTGGTAGAATGGTTGTGCAGGGGGCGCTGCTGCCCGCCCCCCGGTGGATATCCCTTAATCGCCTCTTACGACACCCGCGGGAAGAGTTGTGGTGGTGCAAATTCTCAGCCCGCACCACACGGCCGTATAATTATTTAGTAACCAGTGAATCAATTTTTACAAGTATCTTTTATGGAATTATTATTCGACTCAGATATAAGATACTTGTAAAAACTGTTTACTTGTACAGCGGCAACAGAAGTTTGTTCCGCCTACACACTCTGAAATGAGTATTACTTTCTTATAGACGCGCTCCAGCCACTCCACTAAAAAGTCAAAGGTGTCTTCCACTACTCCATATATGAGCCAACACTGAGCCTTTCTATAATAAACCTTCTGCGGTTTACGCCTGCCAAATTAACTAGCGAGCTTCGTCTCTCGACTGCTTCATTATTTAAGGTATTAAGGCCGATACAGTAGGCCAAACACAGGGATTGTTGTCCAGGGTAGAATAGAGAAAAATAACGTCACATCTTCTATTTACCTACGCAATGTAGTCTATTTACGATGCGATATCATTTTCGTCTATTCTTCTAACCCAGACAAAAATAATGTGCTTGGCCTAGCACACTATTTTTCGCTGAATCGCAACCAATAGGCCGAAAAAGCATTAACTGCCGCTAGAAAACTATTTAAACAAACCTTGTATTCAGGTGATGAAGGTGAATCGCTGTCCATAGAATGCGGAGAATGGTACGGCGATGGCGATGAGATATCACTGTGCGGTGGCGTGTAACCACCCTCAAATACAGGCTCCTTAACTCCAGACTTTTGGCAGGTCAGTTTAAGCGCCATATTCTCCTGTTTTAATCGCGCATTTTGGTTCTGTAGGTACTTTATGTAGTCTATGGTTTTTCTTAAAATTGCAGATTTGTTCAACTGGAAAATTAGGTTTATTTTGTAACAGAAAATTCTGACATGATAATTAAGGATTCCTTCATCCATCACATACATCAGCTTTTATCACACATTTATGTGTATTTATTGAGGTAGTGCCCATAATCCACATGCTGGGGGTTCGGGTTGGGGACAACAGTTCGATGATAAAATTTCTCTGCGGAAGGCGCTGCTGCCTGCCTTGGCGGATATCCCTTAGTCACCTCTTACTACCTATGATATCAGCGGGAATAGTTGGGGTGGAGTAAATTCTAAGCTGGCACCACATGGCAATAGTTGGTTCCTTACATGCAAATAAATTAGTCTTAAATAGTACATGAAATACAGGAGCTCATATTCACCTTAGCATCTTCACCCACAAGCATATTCTTTAGCTCTACAATCCTGTCATTGATACTTGTCCTGTAGCGCCTTTCAATAGCATTGTGAGCACTCCTTTTCACTTCTTTTACTTTAGGCATACCATTCAGTGAGATTTTGTCTCCATCAAGAACAACTGGTATTCCCGTTGTCACAAATGTTGGAGTGGTGCTAGTCAAAAATGTTATTGGTCGGTTATCATTGGGTTTAGCATTTGTGATAACTTGAGTTGCACCTGAAAATAGCCAATAATCTAATTAAAGCTTGTGTCTTAAGCATGGTGAAGGAGTAACATGTTGTCATGGTTGGTTAATTCATAAATCGGGTTGGATATCTCACTTGATATGATGGGATCCTAGTTAAAATATTTATTAAAACACATACGTAAATCACACTAACAAAAACCTACAATATAAGAAATAAAAATAGGTTAACACTAAGGTAGTCAATGCGGTATGGGTATGGACCAAAAAGCGGTTTATTAATGAAGATAGTGAGTATAAATGTTTATTGATTTAATTATATTGAACATTGTTCATTTGGAAATAAATTAGTTATACTGTTTTAGGCATACCTTGAACAGGAGCTCTTGTGTACATTAATGTTTGAGTGTCAGAGTTAATAATACTTGACTGTAGGATCACTGGTGAGAAGTTTGCATCGGAAGTTTGAATTATGAATGGTGCACTTCCATTTTTCTGAATCAATAGAGGTGGGTTCTGTTTGGGTTTGCTCACTGGACTTCCTTGCTTTATGCCATCAACTTGCATTAGGGATGTATCTTGAAGTTGTATGTTCCCTGTGCCTAGGTTTACATAGAGTGGACTTTGAACAACTTGTTGTACCATGATAGGTGACTGTTTTGGGACAGGTTTGGGCCCAATTTGGGTGACATCGGGCAGCGGTACATTTTGAGGTGGTATGAAACTTTCACGTTTAGAAAACACTCCTTGCACCGGTGCTGCTGGTGTATTGGCATGTTGTGGGGTTGTGGATGTGTTTGGCTTATGCGTGTACTGAGAGATGACTGGGTTTCCTGTAGTGTTGTAACTTGGAGATAGCTGAGGGGATGATGCAATTTCTGATTTAACATCAACACTAAGAAGCTCTGGGTCATTTTCAGTGAAACTCAATTCATCTTCAAGTTTTTTCATAAAATCTCCATCGCAGCCACTCAGAAAGTCTGCAATAGAGACAAAACGTATTTTATATGGATTATTAGTGTTTTGCGTGGTGCATATACGGTTCAAATGAGTTTACCTTCTATTTCAGCAATGTCATTGACGTTAAAAACGTCTGAACTTAAAAATGGTTCACCTTGCTCCATCGCATTTATTAGAATTCAAAACACAAGCAAAATCTGTCCAGAAATTACGAAAAAAATAAAATCCAAAAAATGAAAACATTCGGACGGCGCTTGTTTACGTTTTTTGACAGCTTGAGTCAGCTTCACATTCAATAACTAGCCGTGGCTAAAACACAGAACACCATCACCTAAAAAAAAAACCAAGTAAATCGATGATGGAGTAAATAAATATTAATCAAAAACGTCATCAGTTTAGGATTCTATAGAGTTATAGAACGAAACCCTGATATAATCAGATGATGCATTTTCGACCAATCACCGTCGTGATCTGCGGTCGTACGATCCGACGTCATATTATTTTCCCATTTTCCCGCATTTCCTTTCATCATTATGTTTTTTTAGTATTTGTTATTTTATTTCGTGAAAACGTGAAAATTATTAATGCAGAAAATATAGAGTCTGGTGATAAAAAATAATAAGTAAAAACTAGGTACGTTTTTTCTGTCATGATGAACTTGGAACGCATAACGTATATGAATACACTGCCATCTGTCGAATGGCTTCAGAACATTAGTGAATTCGAGCAATACCGTTTCAAGCCTCGAGAGGGCACTATGCGGTAGAATTAATGGAAAATAAACGCGAAAATTTATAGTTACCCTAAAACGACCGAGCTTCGCGAGTGAGGTCGCAGTAGAGTTGGCTAGTAAATTTTTTTAGGGTTTCGTGTTCGGGTACGAAACACTTATGATCTCGCTCTGTCTCTCCATTTTTTCCTCTTGAATACCTACCTATCTCAGCAACTGACAATATATTTAGGTAATAGGTCACACCCTAAATAACAATAGATAAATCAAAAAATATTTAATATTAAAACAATAAATATCGTTCATCTACGGATTAAAAAGAAACAGACATTTTGAGGCGAAAAATTTACCAAAATCTCTGAAGTTCGAAGAGCGATCCATCTGAAATGTAAGTACGTAGGTAGGTAGGTACATACCGTCCTATTGTTTTTAGAAAAATCTGAAACTGCTACCTAGGTATTTGTATAATTGACAAAAGTTCGAAAGCCTCGGCGCGCGAGCCTCACTCGCACTTGACGGATCTTGTCTAAAAAGTCTACCTGTTTAGGATACTAGCTACTCCCCGCGGCTACGCTCGCATATTTCCGACATTTTAAATAGCCTATTACTTAAGTTATGCTAGTGTGTACTAAATGTACTTACGGCAAATTTAATTTTGAGCGGTTCATTAGTTTTGGAAATCTTAGACTCATATCACACTAGCGGCTTGCAAGAGTTGCGAGCGGCTGCGGGGCGGAGCGGGCGCGCAGAGAATAGTTACGGGGCGCAACGAACACGCCGCGGATGCGCAGCGAATTCGTTACGGGGCGCAACGAACACGCCGCGGATGCGCAGCGAATTCGTTGCGGACGCGCAACGATATCGCCGCGAATAGCAGCGTGGACGCCATTTACTGTACTGTCTCGTACAAACGCTTTTGTACGTACCTACTTACATATTTTTTATTCGTTTGCAAAACAACACAAAGTAGTCGCTCTCTTCCATTTGATTTATTGATAATGGATCTTCCCAAATTCGTCTATGCTTTCGTTTTCGTCTCCGACGTCTTTGAAGTAACAAAGCCAACAGCAGTGTCTCCTCGTCGGAATCCATTTTGTTACTGAGTGTATTGTACGTCGCTAACTTGCTACAAACACGCGACGAAAACGTTGCGCGTCCGCAACGAATTCGCTGCGCGCCCGCTCCGCCCCTCAGCTGATCGCAAACCCCTAGTGTGATATGATAAGGCTCTTCGCTCGACGACCTCTGTGGCGCAGCGGGCGAAGGTCCGCCTGCGACGCAGGAGGTTGCGGGTTCGATTCCCGCCTCGGAACAAATTTGTGTATGATCTGCAGAAATTTGTTCCGTTGGTCTGGGTGTTTTCTATGTATAATAAAAAATACCTATCTATCTATGTAGTGTATTATATTAAGTATATCAGTTATCTAGTACCCATAACACAAGCTCTGCTTAGCTTGGGGCTAGATAATGTTGTGTGAATTGTCCAGCATTATTTATTTATTTATTTATCTTAAGCAACAAAATAAAATTCACATTTCACAAACTTTCGTGTATAGAATATTAGTAGGATAACTACATTCATGTTGCATAAAATTGCTAAAAATAATAGCTAGATTTAGGTAAGTACATAGGAACGCATTTAATTTTTAATACTTAATTAATTCTGTTAGCGTGTTCTTAGCGTGCGCAATTTATTGGGACTATAGGTACCTAACCTATAGTTTCGCTCACTACAGCCCTATTATAGATAGAACCTATACCCGCATTATAACGTATTCCCTACATTATACTACTACGTTATTATAAAGGGAATAGTGCATCTTACAGGTGTCTAGTGTCCTAGACGACCAGTGATACTACCCAGGTGTTATGGTACCTACTGAAATACGTACCTACCTCAACAGCCTGTATTGCTCCACTACTGGACAAATGCCTCCCCCTGATAAGCGCCATTGGCTTTTATCACATACCTACCTACATACAATATTAAATGCGTCTCGTAAGATTTTATCTTACTGGAAAATATGGAATTCATTTGTCATAACAACGATAGTTGTATTTTTAGGTTGTTTCTGTAACGAAAGTCTAAAACTGCTTCAGACTTTCGTTAGGTACAGACTGTACCCATCTAAGTAAGTTGTTTATTAAAATAAAAGGAGTAGTAGACCTACTTTTGGGAATATATGAAAAACAAAATTTCCATTGATATGAAACGTTTAATTTATATTTATAACATTATATTATTTGTAAATAAAGAGTATGAGTTCCTACTGAAATGTTTCTTACGAGACCATACTCTATAGCCTATTATAGATAGATACATACAATATTTAAAAACTACTGATAATACGACATTTTAACTCACAACTAAATGAACTCTAGTGCATAACATTGTTAAAAATATATCTACATAAAAGTTTATAGGCACGATTGTGGGTAAGGAATAAATAACATTTATTAACAAAACTAGGGTTAGTTTACACTTGCGAGTGAAACCATTGCTGCTCTTACTAAATATTGTTTACATAAGGATAATGCAGAGTGAAAAATCTAACTATAATCACTCTAATAATGTCTTAGAATCCATCAACAATAAATTACTTTAAGCCTGATATAAGAACAAACGCGTGCATTTGCATCTACTGGAATGTCCTAACACATAACACTTTAAATATAACAAATAAAGGCACAGTGATACATAAGTGTATCTGCTACACACATACTCTTAGCTCTACATGGTTACTATTCGTAAAACAATTCACGTTGATTATGCAAAACTATGGATTAAAACTAACGTCCTTTCTATGGCATGATCAAACTAGACTAAAGTAACAAATCAGTCTTCCAATGAATTATTAAATAAAATATTAACATTTAACTTAACGTATTGGAGAATAACAGAAGATGTATTAATGTAGAGTCGGAAAGTGTTAACAGTGTTAATCTAGGTAGAGTAGTATGGCTTTTTACAGATGATTGCAGTACACTTCTACTAACTTGCACTAGATAATAAACAGCAAGTTACAAACTAGCTAGATATTTATTTAGGTACAATTTAAAATAATTTTAATTAAATTTTAGTC
This sequence comes from Eupithecia subumbrata, assembly GCA_949316285.1. Lineage (NCBI taxonomy): Eukaryota > Metazoa > Arthropoda > Insecta > Lepidoptera > Geometridae > Eupithecia > Eupithecia subumbrata. The sequence goes on from OX438640.1 coordinate 26,412,163, forward strand.
ACAATATAATCTATCAACTAACTCTCTTATGATTACGCCTTAGTAGAGTTTTTTTATAAGTTTAATTTTACGCAATTTTGATTAAAAACTAGAGTTTTACGTATTAACATCAAATTACGCAACGATATTTATTGAAAAACATTGAGCATTCTTATCTAGTGATTATACAAGAATCTCCTATGATCTAATTAGAATCACCGTGCTTGTGCAAAACATTACTTTCAAATAAGTGAACACAACTAGGTATCAATATCAACAAACAGTATTTATGGCAAATTGACAAACAATAAATTAATCTAACACGTAAGTCAGGGAATATCTAAGTCCATTATTGAATGGAACTCTATCTACTACAAGAGCAACGCACGTCGCCTACCACCGAACAGCGTCTCGGCAGAAGCAACATTTCGTTACTGGAATAGTGAGGCTGCTTCAGGGCAGGTACGTATGGCTTCGTGCGAGCGACGTGGTGGACTAGAGTGAGCTGTAGTAGCGAGCGTGAGGTAGTTCTGGCTTCAGTCTATAAACATCACAGTCGCGGACAACAAATTGCACAATTATTTACCTATATCTTGTTAGGCGTTAACCGCGGAGGCTGCCGCCTTTCGGCCTTACCATTCGGTCCTTACACAACTTAACTTTCTAGTTAAAGCTAACCTATAGTGCTATCCAACAAAGAAGTAAAAGTTATAACAAAAAATAACCAAGAAGAATATAAACAAAAATAAAATCACAAAAACGCATCTTCAGCCTGAGAACGGAAATTTGATTTCATTCAAAGGAGTCCGATGCTTGGAAATAAATAGAGAAGAGGAAGGGTAGCATAAGAGTGGCCGCGGGGCCCATTGCAATCGCCCGGCCGGAGCGCCCGGTCAGAGGGCTGCGCGCGCGCGCGATCCTTCGGTAGCCTGTCGATGAGAATCTTACGTCTAACTTTGTACGCCTATGTAAGTCAGTCTTTTCCGAATGTACGATTACGATGATATAGGTTTGTTTCAATCTCGTTCGCTACCGCAATCGAGAGCAAAGTTACGGGGAGGGACGATGACTCCTGCGGGTAAGTCGAGTTCCCGGTCTCGGCGCTTCGGGACGGACAGATCCTCGACGTGGTCCTCTATGTGCATCGGCGAGTGCGGCGAGTGTGGCGGCGAGCGGTGGTGCGGCGGCGGCGAGGAGCGCGGCGCCAGCGCGGCGTGCGCGGCCGCCGCCAGCGCCATCGCGTGCAACGCCTCGCGTCCACCGTCACGCGTCGCGCCCTCCAGCGCTTGTTGCAGAAATGACGGATCGAGCATAGGAGTAGTGGCTTGACTTCCCTCGTCCACGCCTCCCGTGCCGCTTAAGCCGTACGGAAATGCCGCTCCATTGCTCTCCCGCTTAACGCCGCGACTCATCGGGCGACTTGTCGTTATGCCGAGTTTCTTAACTTTATCGTAGAGAGTACGCGAGGGAACGCCGTACTTGCGCGACGCCTGCAGCGCGCTCATTCCGTTCCGCACGCACTCGATAGCGGATAGAATGTCGGATCTCGTGTATTGTTTGTAGCGTTTCCACTCGGGCTTCTGTTGCGGAGGAACGTAAGGCGCCAGTCCAGCGCGCACGTCCTGTTGGAAATTGGTCGGGGGAGGGGAGGGATGGAAAGTTCTCTGATTTTCGTCGTCGAAAGAGCGCTCCGTGTAGGGGGAGTGGGCTTCCTCGGAGCGATCGGACCTGTTGAAGTGGGGAGATGAGGCGCGAGATGACATCCTGCGGGGGCGGTAGTCGAAGGGACGCTGCGGGCTGAGAGGTCGGTCTATCTCGTGAGCGGAGCCGTTGGAGTGCAGCCTCGGAGGTGCGTTCTGAGGGACAGGGTGGCAGACGAGAGACATGGGCTGCGAGGAGTCGACGGGGGAGGTCTGCGCGAGGACGTTGCGGAGGATTGGAGTGTCGCGGGTGGCGAGCATGCTGGAGAGTTTCTTACGTTTGAGCGGGTTCATGTCGGTGGAGTCGTAGGCGGCTGAGAGCGCGGGTGCGGCGGGAGGAGGGGGTGGGGGCCAGAGCGGCAGCGGCGCGGGCGCGGGTGGGGACGCGCTGGAGGGCGCGGCGGGCACCACGCGCGGCGGCGACGTGCCTGGCGCGCGCTCGCCACCGGGCCGCCGGCGCAGCTCCGTCATGTCGAAGAGGCCCTTCACCTCGAGCTGCTCGGCCACGCGCATGATGCGCGGGATGTGCGCCTGCGTCACGTTCACCTCGCCCGTGTACATGTACTCGAGCAGCGCGCGCATCTCGAAGTCCTTGACGCCGGGGAACAAGATGCTGCAGTGGTCCATGGGCACGTCGGCCAGGATGGACTGGAAGTAGGGCGAGTTGGCGGCCAGCACCACGCGGTGCGCCTTGAACGTCACCTGCTCGTCTACCACCAGCGTGCAGTCCACATATGTCTCCACTTTGATCAGCGCCTCCAGGATCTCCACCAAGTTTGTCTTATGGTGGTTCCACTTGAGGCAGAAAGTCTGCTGACCTTCGCTACTCCCCATTTTCTTTAGTTGTGATTCTGCGGACAAAATAAGTTACCGTAAATGTTATGAATTACTTACAACCTTTTGGTTGGCCCCGCTTCTAAAAACTAACTGCTTAAAGCCAATGTTACTCGAGGCTCGTATAATGAGTGAGTGTCATGCCGCTTAGTACCTAAGCTAATCAGAGCGGATAATTCTTGAATTTACCCAAAGAACGTAGTTACTATGTAAAATTAAATCATAAAACGAACACTTTTTTAAGAGTTACAATATTTTTTTTTTCAAATTGAAACTCCGTAGAATTTATGTAGTATTAACTAACTGAACGGGGAAAATAGCGACTCTACCTGGTAAATTTTCACCAAACGTTGTCCCGGGATACATTGTTGTATTCGCGTCACTGACAACAATGAGAAATGCAAGGTAGCGAACGCGCAAATATATGCAGAGCTCGACGCGCACCTCGCGCTCGCCGGCCACTGACTGTGCCGCGGTGCGAGCCTGCACCTCCCTACCACATTTACATATTACCATACGAAGCCCTTCCACACTGCCAAATTGACTTTTTTACCTTTTATTCAGCAGGTATAATCGAACTTGGGGGACCGATGAAAGCGGTTTAGCCGGCCGGATTCTCGCCCGACTTGTTTATAGTCCACGCATTGTAGATTCAAAGAATTTCGGACTTTAATACATAACAAAATAATAACAAGTTCCGCAATAAATAAATCAAACATGCTAACTAAACTTACCTTTTATAACGAATCGCTACGTCAACGTCTACGAATTCGTAGCACCTCTACGAGCGTCTACGAAAATTACAAATGATTATGTAGTACCGCAAAAGTAAATAAACATACCTGTGCAAAGTTAATCCGTTAACACGTAAACAGTCTCGGCGCGGCAAATGTTCAGGAAATTCATGAGAAAAGTTCGCACTGGCACTTGTAGAGTTCGGCACGCGGGTTGTTTCGCGAGGGTAGAGTAAGGTAAGTGAGAAAAGTCGGGAGTGCGCCCTGTGGGGGCGGCGAGCTCGCGAGAGCGTTTGGCTGTGACTGGCGGAGTGCGGGTCGCGGCCGGGCCCTAGCGACGCCGCGCCCCGCACCTCTCTTGCGCTTTTTACGCACGCGGCCGCAGCGCGCCCGAGTGCAGTGCAATTGCGTGCGGGCGAGAGGGCGCGGGGAGGGACAGAGACGGACGAATTGCAGCTGAGGAGGGCCGACTTCCATGTGTGCGTGAGTGCGTGCGCGCAACGCGTCTCGCAAACGCTACCAAACAACAACATAGAGTTTAATTCTTATAAAAAATGCAGCCGCGCCTAGCTGGGCCTTTGTGTGCCAACGTTGAACTTCACATTATTGCCTTCGAAATTTAATCGTTTTCGTAGTTTTTGTTGTTTTATCGCTGTATTTTAATGAGTGCCTGTGCATACGATACAATCAACTTTGTTTAATTAAAAGTTGCCATTGGAGAACAACATAAGTAACTTTTTTTTACCTAAGTTTAATTGCTTAGGGTAGGTATAGGTACCTACTGATAAAAAGACTTACAAAGATAATTTAGATTATTTCGGTATTATATGTACCTACCTATCTACCTAGGTATTAATTAGTTTAAGTACCTACTAACTTTTTAATACAATGCTTTTCATCACCGCAAGTCCGTTAATAAAGCCAGAAACGAGACTACTAAAAGGCATACCGAAGGCAACAGTAATTTTATTCGTTTACGTAAAATGTTACAATTTCGCCGCGACAGGATCGCCCTAAAATTCCCAAAAGTGCGTGAACAACGCGTTAAACGGGGTCATTGACTCACTGCCTGCGAGGGAACGCCAAAATAGCGCGAAATGCACTCAAAAATAGAACGAGATCTGTGTGCAATATTTTTTGTAGGTGAATTCCTTCTTCCGCTAATATTGGGGGAAAGATTCAAAATTAGTTTGAAACACGTGAAAGGCTAAACATAAACAATATAACTTACGTAGACTAAAATAATTTTACGGATTTAATCGTTAATTGTGTGGATTTTTGCTGGCTAATAACCAAATTGTAAGTAGGAACCCCTGCTGACTTTAAGCGCGATTTAGTGTTTGAAGAAATAGGTTGCCTAACTGATGTAAGTAACAAAATGAACAAGATATTGTCTACAAATGAAACGTCACTCTTCATGACGATTACAATACATATGATACGGGACACGCGGAATTTGATCCATTAGGCAGTAGTACATCGTTGATTTAATCAGAAATAATAAAAGGGATATAAAAACTGATAATGCACTAGGTATTAAACTGACTGCATACTAAGGAAGAAAGTAGAAGTAAGAAATAGTTACGGAATTATTAATAGTTTCGCCTTCCAACAACTAGGTAGGTCCAAAATATCAGGAAGTTTTGGTCGTAACTAGAAATGTTTTAATTTTTCCCACGATTCAGCATTAGATTGATTCATTTCTAAGGTATTTGTAAACAAAAGCAGCAAATCGGCTTTGGCACTCGATTGTAGAGCCCTTGGCTCTTGAGCGCAATCATTTGCATATCGATGACGGACTCTTGCGGAGAACTCTAGGGCCCTTCACAAAGTATGTGTGAGCCAATATAATATTAATAGCGTCTGCCCGCGGCTTCGCACACCATTTTTTCCTAGATAAAAAGTCTATAATATTTTGATTCAGGACTTAAACTTTTCTGGTGCCAAATTTCATCTAAATCCGTTGAGTTGTTTGAGCGTGAAGAAGTAAAAAACATACACACATAAGTACAAACTTATGCCTTTACAATATTAGTGTGATTATAACATCGAAACAGCTTTACAAAAAATAAAGACTAGAACAAACGTCGGCTGAGTTATCAAAAAGTTCAAAGTATGAGGAAAAAATTGTTGTACATTAACTTCATTTTATAATTAAGCTTGTAAATTTCCTGTGGTGATAAAATGTAGGCCACAATTTTGCTACGTTCCTTTATAAATTGTTTTTCAGCACTGAATGAGACAAGAAATAAAAGAAATTGAAACAAAACAGAATACACATAGAGAATCTATGGACAGTTTAGTAAGGTAATAAATAATGGTATCAATTTATGATACTTTGCTGACATTGCTCTTTGTGAATGCGAAATCAAAACGGAAGGACTGAGTTTAGTCTAGAGATACGTACCTACTTAGGTAAATATTGGTTTTAATATTTTTGTGGTCTTAAAATCATCATCACCCTCGCATCATCAACCTATATTAGTCCGCTGCTGGACATAGGTCGCCCCTAATGAGCCATAGCGCCCTGTTTTCAGCTTGACGCATCCAGCATCTATCTGCAGTCTTTCGCAGGTCGTCATCCCACCTGGTCGGAGGGCGTCCTACACTACGTTTTCCGAGTTTATTGTGTGGTGTGACACAAATAATATTACACTCAAGAGGTACCGTGTGATACATTGGAGGTGGGTTTTCTCTTTTGTTACTTAATTAGGTACTTAATCTTATATGATATTATATGGATCAGTTGAGCTACCTGTGGATTATTTGCAACATTTTGCAGTTAGCTCTATTGTTTAAATTGTAAATACTAGTTCTAATTTGTTTCCATTAATTGATTGTAATTTTCTTTGTGACTAAAACTTAATCATATCTTTTCATTCAATTTGATGTAAGCAAGTCAAACAAAAGTCAAGTTCAACAAGTATGCATTGAACGTAAAACACATATCTGAATACTTAAGTTATTGATTTTGTTTAAGAAGAACCCTCAGGGCCTATTTTAGCAGCTCAAGTTATTAATGGGTAGGTTGTGTCAAGTGTATTTATATACAAAATCACAACATATCCAACATTACCTACCTACTAACAGATGTGCAAGAAATAAGTAGCTGACTTCTTTGATTTCTGGTTAGCACTACTTAGTAGCGGGTGGTTAGACTTGCAGACCATACGAAACGCAAAATGGGCCCGCCTGTGGCTTAGTTGCGGAAACCAGTACAATAACAAATACAAGTAGCGCTACTAAGCGATGGTGAAATAGGGACATAAAAGAAAATAATTCAACTTGACATATCAGCGGTCAACCACAGAACCGTTAAAAATACCCGATAATTTAACTGTTTACATCGGAAGTTGCATGCAAATGTGGCATTGTCAGCTTTAACAGTTATGACCTTTGATACTACAAAATTAGTTCGGCGATTCGCAGAAACGCCGGTCTGCTAGGGCGATAACCTTTACAATTATTTATTTATTTAGCCGATACCTACACTTCAACAGCAGAATTTCCACATAGTCGCAAATAAGATTGGTAGGTCACCTCAGAACAGGGAAATGCACCAGTAGTTACCTCAACTCTGCCAATTAGATGGCAGATTGTATTGGTGGTGACTGTTATTGGTGAAGGAATAGATTAAATTCCAATACATACAAACTGCACTTTAAAAACTATACAACAAAGATACATCAAAACGACATACGTTCATTAATCAGTTCTGCATATTTTCCTCGATAATTTTTAACATAAATATTCACATTGTGTTTGCATTCTCAACTCGCAACCTCAGCGATAAACGCACGGACAATTGGTTGACAATAAGCACTAAAGTGCATTATGCTAATACCAGCATAAATAAAATAAACAGAAACGCACATCACGACCTATCCCACGAACGCAAAAACGCGGATAAAAAAACTAATAAAAAAGCAATAATGCGATCCCGCATGGTGGCTTGTTGAGCTGAAATTGACGCGACTGATGAACCGTAAGGGACGGATTATGGGTAGGATAATATTTTATCACTTATTAGTTGCGTAAGTAGGTACGCATTTAAAGGATAAAGTTCTGGCAGAAAATATCTAATGTCCTCCAAACACTGACCAATATTTTAACGATATGTTTATACATGGAAAATGATGCCATGAGCAAATTGTTCGATAAGGTTATTTAATGCTCTCAATAACAGTTGATGTATAAAAATATCCAGTTTTTTAAAGCTACTGCTGTTTTCTTGTGCGGTTTCAATTCCAACGCATAGACGACACGAGACAACTCCCCTCTATAACAATTTCTATGAGAATTATGCAAAATTGCTACATTAATATTAACACAACAAAGACCGTACTTACTTAATAACAATTAATGTATTAACATCGCATAATGAGGGAAGGGTTAGATAATTGTAATTTCACGAAGTCATCATTTGTCACCAGCATCCGTAGAGTCGCCACGCGTCCCTCGAATTTATTAAGTATTTTATTATATCTGGGGTGATCTACCCTTATCTCTATTTAACCACTGATAAACGTAAATAGGTACTAACTTAATAGAGCTGCGAATTAGTTTGATTGTATTTTAATAGCAAAATGACTAAGCGTTATCTGTTTGAGCAAAGTCTACCAATAATTTTAAACAAACATTCAAATTAGTGCGTTTTTGTGTTTGGGGCGAAGAAAGAACACGTCATGGGTGCTGAATAGGTTAGCAACCTAATTATTAGAAATATAGAGCTTCAAACTCTGTACAATACAGTAGCGAAAAATTATATAAAAATCGATTTAAACTCACGGGATTTCGTGAATCAAAGTTAACTTTATTGGATACAAATATGTTGTAAGAAAAAAGTTGGTACCAACAGTACCAACTACCGATCTCATATCAGCATGTCCCCAAAACCCACACAGTAATCTAATATATTCCATGGGTGGATACCATAGACAAGTAGAGTTGAGTCCACGCCCGACCCCGGATGCGGCTCATTGTAGCGAAACTCCCCGGGACCCACGTGAAACAATACACTCTTTCCTCCCATTGTCTATGGCCCAGGCATTACCATTTACTTTTATAATTCTAATTAATGTGATCGCGAAAAAGTCCATTTATGCTTTATTATGAAAAAATGAGCTGCTTTTCCAAACTCAAAAGTTACGAACATAAATCAAAGGTTTGCTACGCTACTCTCCCAATAAGTACAAGGCAAATTATAAAAAACCTAAATACAATCTACGTTTATCACCTTTTATGTACCTAGATAATATAGACAATGACTGGGTCTTGTAAATTTAAACAAAGACAAATTTATTTATTTTCCTTTTTGTCGGTTGGAAATGATAACATCTATTTCGGAAATGGGTCAAGAGCGTTTGTAAAAAAATGAATTAAATTAAACTGGGCGGTTCTGCTAAGTATCGTTGTCAAAATATCGGCGAGCACCTGCTTTGCAGACAGGGTGGCGCGTAACGAATTTCTGAATTTATTTGCCTTGTCTAGTTTTTTTACCTTCTATAAACAAAAAGTCGTTAACTCTATACAAAACTGTGACGTAGATGGTATAAAACCTAGTGTTGATGATAATCCACGTGCTGCCTGTTTAAAGTTAGCTCTTTCTTCGTTTTTGTCTTTAAAATTACAGGTTTAAAAGCTACGAATAAAGATAAAATCTCAAACTCTATCCAGAGATAATTCGCTCCCGACTCGCGGCCATGTTGTCTTCGCCGCGGCTCAACGAAAAAAACAACCGCGAGGTTTTTTACTTTTTTCATATAGGATCATTTTTCTTACTGACTCGGTCACGGGATTATCTAGCCATGTCAATGGAAAATAGTACGTATGATGATAAGTAATAAGGTTGTTTGGGGGACGGAGGCTGTGCTGGAGTGGACGTCCTTGAGCGGACGTGATCTGCTAGCCGCGAGAGATCGTCCCACCGCATGCTGGTCGTTGCACTGACACTTTAAAATGCATTGGAAAGTAGAAAACTTATTCGAATGATATTTTGTTGTTGCGTTGCTTCCACTATTACTAGGTAGATAGATATTTACATAGTAAAGCAAGTTGCGTTATTTCTAAAAGCTTTATACTCTTTTAGCCAATTGCAATTAGGTAGGCCCGTGCGACACCCATCACCATATTTACGACTTCTTTTCCATGTCGCTAAACGTTGAGGAAAACCGCACCGAACGTCATGGCGTAACCGAACGAAACTCTGAATTTATGTATACTTAGTTAAAACCTTTCGCAATGCCGTTAGATTTATTGTAATTTGTTGCGCCAATCCACATTTAAACTTACAAATAAACTGCAAATTGAACAAAGCCAAACACCGATGCAATTCTAGCACGTGCAAATGTAAACCCTATTGAAGGGTGAATGTTTCCATCGAATCAATAGTACACTCGTATTGTGGATATTTCCGGTGAGCGTGTATAACATCGGTGGCGATGTCGCCTGGTGCGAATTGATGGACACCACGATAGGCAGCTAGCCCGCCCTAATTACAGGTATCATTTGCAATAAACTTGCTGCCATCGGACACCGTTCCCAGACTTATCATAGGGACAGCGATATGCAAAACAATAACCAACCGCAAACACAATCATAGATATGCTTTACTGCAGGTCGTGAACGCAACTAATGGAAAACCGGGTTCGAAATTTTAATAGGCATAAATTAGTTAGCAGTAGTGCATTTTTAATTTAGCATAAATTAAAAATGCACTACTAATAATGAAAATTTTTTGGGAGATTATATAAAATCATATGCACATTTTGTTTCCATACCAACTTCGTTCGTTTACTGTCTATTCTTATTTTTGTGTCGTTATACTGTTTTGACGACCTCCGTGGCGCGGCGGGCGAAGGTCCGCCTGCGACGCAAGAGGTTGCGGGTTCGATTTCCGCCTCGGTACAAATTTGTGTACGATCTGCAGAAATTTGTTCCATTGGTCTGGGTGTTTTCTATACATAATAAAAAAATCTATCTATGTATATAATGTATTAAATATATCAGTTATCTAGTACCCATAACACAAGCTTTGAGTAGCTTACTTTGCGGCTAAATGGTGCTGTGTGGATTGTCCAGCATTATTATTTTAAGGAACTATCTGGGTAAGGCGTCCTCCAGAGACGTTATATAAATATGTTAAAAAAAAACTTTCTAAAACAGTGTATTAAACAATATGACATAAGATAACAGCCTCGTTTACATCAGTACAAAACTAGATTTGCGGGCGTTTTATTCGCAAACAAACAAACGTGGGTTGTGGTCAAAAATGTATTTTTATTGTAATTGTTCTGTTTCATACAGAGCTTTCCAGCTAGGGTAAACACGGCATACTGTACACTCATATATTGCTATATGGCGTTTTGCGTAATTATGAGGGAATTAATAAGTCTCTCTGTTGCTTGCTTTATAATTTTGTTCTCTTCAAGTAAGTAGGTGTCATACTACCGCTCCTTTTAATAAAACTAATAAGTAATAAGTGACTTAATATATTATGGGTATGTGCTTATGTGCGTAACTATTCACCTACCTCATGTGTTATGTTTGCGAGACAACTTGGTTTTTATTCATTTGAAAATACAAGTCGGTAGGTACTTATGAGCACAAAAAAGAAGTCAAAATAGTTTAACATAAGAATGGAATTAACTTACTCCATCCAACCTCACCCCAATAATTTCACGGTCGAAAAGCTCTAATCGAAATATGGAAAACAAAAAATAAATATCACTTCACTGTCAAATATATTTGACAGTTTTATTATTCAAATAATAGCAAAAACAGTGGAATATATTCTCATGTCCACACTGAATTCGACCCGCATCAAAAGGCTTAGCGGTAAACCCCTTTTCCCATTTTTATATCACCAAAAGATTGCCCATGACTATTTTGTTGCCAAATTATATCGGTTTTTGGTCCCTTAATAATGGAGACAAAATGTTACGACGTGCTGATGGTTTTTTATTGTGTAATTCTAAAGCAGGAACTATTGGAAAATATTTGGAATCAAGTCTTGCTGTGCTTTTTTGTGTTTAAAATAAATATAGAGTCAATGATGATCAAAGTAGTTCTACCAATTTTTTATTTATTTAGAATGAACAAATACATAGTGTAGCTAAAATACAATGGAACACTGGAAAGCGCATAAGTTAAAAACTGTGTCACACCTCCCAGCGCCCAAACTCAACTTATGGTTAAAACCTAATTCATCAAACAGATAGCATAGTTTGATATTATCAATATAGTTTTTGATTTAAAAATTATGTAAGCAAATGCTTATAACTTATTTATTTGGTAAAATCGGGCTCTAGGAGATCTGACGTTCATATAAAATAATATTACTTACTTAAACTAAACAATAATATGAAAAAACTTAAGCTATAATAATATGAAACTTTCTCATTTTCTAAATGATTGTGTGCTTGAGGAGATCCTTAGGTCACTCTCACAATTGAAAATGAATAGGTACCTAAACCGCATCACGTTAACCCTTCAAGTTTGTTTTAGCTTTTACACTCTAATTTAAAATTCATTATTTAAATTCACCGATAGCGGATTAAGTGGTATAGCCAATGAAGTACTTATTGTAGTTACTAAAGGGTAGAGCCAAATATAAAAACATAGTTTGGTCTACAACAGTCCAATCAACGTTATTGCAATTTGTCATTCCGATAACTCTCACTATCGCTATGCATTAGTTTCTAGGAACAGATACGGCTCTTATCTACAAATAGTTGTAGCAGAACTATCATTTCTGTGCGATTTACTATTTTGTGGAATGAAATCTTCTCGATTATCATTTGTTTTAGATATGACCACGAACTTCTTTTATTTCAATCCCCGATCATCTTTTGTTTTGTTAAAAGTACGGTCAAAGAGAAATATGCTTAAAGCCACAGCAAAAACGGTTTTGGAGTTTTGTACATCTGGTAAGAGAAGAAACATTATAAAAAATTAAATTAAATTACCTGCTTCTTCACACTGATAAGCACAGGTGTTACAAAGACTCTAGTCAAAGTAACTTATAGTACCAATTCCTACAAACCTTTAACGAAGATATTATAAGCCTTTTGATTTTTCACGACGTCAAGACATCAAGAACCTTCGTCTAGAGTTGTGCAAAATATAAAACCACTGCTATCTATAAGCTAGAAAACGTGCAACAATGCCTGGTTTCAAATGTGCGTAACGCATTACCAATAAGATCACGTTTTGTATATTTTTCATCAATTCTTTTGCAAAAGTTAATATTTTTGTGCAATATCCTACAATACGTGAAGACAGTGCGTGCGCGAAACGCACACGCATGTTTCAAAGGCAGATAGAGTGCGTACGAGTGATAATGGGCTTGTTGCAGTGATAACACACTGTCCGAATTGATTGTGCGTTGGTATTCACACGACTGGCATACATTTTTTTTTCTATGGTAGTGCAAAGGACAATGAGGAAACTTGCACGCAATTTTATAAGTCATATTTTAAGCCTTTGTGTATCCTTTTGTAAGTACCGATTTACTTTGTTATATGTATACGAGTACAAATTACAAATTCTAATTGAATGAGCAGTATTTAATGTAGGTATTTATCTAATTGCAACTCTACCTATACTACTCGCTGACCAATCGCTATAGGTATATACCTATACTAATGTGATTGTTGAGTATATTAGAAGTGGTTGGTTAGGTTAAGCTAATAACAGAAATAACACAATGTCAAAAGTTTGAAACTAAAAAAAACAAAACAAAACTTATTGGGTTTAAGTAATTGCAATATTTAAAAATTTAAAGCAAACGTAAGGACTTTTGTTTTCGGCCTTTGCTAGTTCGATAGCAGATTATCATAATATACAAGATTGGCACTGTAGACAAGAACAAGGCAATAAAACCTGTCTATGGATTCGCAGACTAATCCGACTTGAATGAGGGTATCCCCAACCTACAAAGGAATTGCAAGTTCGCATAATACTACTTTTGTAGTTCAGTCAGCGTAATGACAACAATGCGCTACTGTTTGCAAAATAGTCGCGTGCGCTTGCAAAAAGTCCAACATTGTTATGGAGAGGCGTGAAATTACGGTAATTTCGCACAATTGTACCAGGGCTCTATGAGAGTAAAGGAGGTTGTTTGTTTGCAAAAAATGGTCAATGACCTCGTTATGTTTTGGCGATTTATTTTTAAAAGTGTGACTTACCTACGTCACAGTTCATACTGTACTTGTATAATAAGGAACTAATTATCGTTTTGGTAGATTATGTAAACTGGTTTTAGGTGGTGTTGATTGTCAACGTTTTGCAAAAATAGTTTATCAACGGTAACCGTCGAATTATTTGAATTTCGCACAATAATACCAGGACTGTATGATAAAGAAAGAGGTTGTAGTACGTTTGCAAAAATAGTCGGTCACCTCGAGTTTTGTATGTAGTTCAGGTTTGGTTGGATCTGACTCTATCTAAAAGTTAAAAGTAGTTAAAAGTTAGAAGTTTAGTTAAGAACTATAACTTCTATTGTACATTATTTGTTGTTATATAATATACTGTTCCTGGATTCTTTTCTCAATAAAATTAGCAGCTAATTTTATAGTAGTGTATTCTTTAGATCCAGGTTTATCAAATCTATCCCTTTGAACTACAAAGTTAACGGTATCAATGTTATATTAATCCTATCATTCCTTTCAATCAAACAAATGATTGGACGAATTAGTACCAGGGCAACATAAATGACGAGGAGTCTCGCTATCATTCTATTTAGGAAGTCGAATGATAAATAAATATACAGCTGCCTATAGGTATAATACCTACTTCACGAAGCGCGTTGTTTGGTCCACGGAAGGCGATGACTCATTTTGGCAGCCGGTTTGGGAGGAGGCGGGTACAATTCGCGATATAGGCTCAATTACATATGTAAAGCAAATACCTACAATTCGCACACATCGACGTTGGTTGAGATAACGTTTGTTATGTCCTCCTGGTACTTTTCATACAAAGAGAGAAGGTATTCGAAACTTCGACTTTCAAAGCTTTATAATTATATTTCTGTATATTTCCAAAACTCTAGGCCGTACCTGAAGGTCTGAACTATTTTAACGCATTTATAGGTAAAGACACATTTCAATAATGATGCGATATTCTTAACATAAACAGATCGTTCAACAATTTGGCGTCGAGGCTAGCATTTGAGGCCAAGGTTTTATAGTTAAAAATGTATATGCATAAGTAGTACCTACACAAGATAAAAATGATTTTATGTAGAGTTTTGGTATTTTGATAAAATTGGTAAACTTATAGATTTTTATAAGATCTTCAAGCAATTTCAGGTTATGCTTTACCATAATCACATACCGAACGCTATAGGTTCTTATAACAGAGCCCAAGGTGTTCCCAATCCCATGAAGTTTCAATCATTTGATTTTACCCCTAGCTGACGACAGGCAACTCAATACCTATAATAATAAATAATCTATAGATGATTAAGTGTGTGTGTATCTATTGGAAACTTGGCCCGTACGGCCTCACGACTAAAATACGTAGCCTGAATTATTGACGCGAATCAGCTGGCCACCCCAATTTTAATACTATTATTAATAATACCTGCCATACCCTATACAACATAAGGTCCTTAATAAAGTTTTATTGCTTTTAATTCGGCGATATCGGCAATTCCTTCTTGGCGAACGTAAAAATTGCGATTCTATGGCAATTTTTACCCTTATTTGTGTATTTACGCGACTACCTGTACGTTTACAAACTTAATATTTTCTCATAAGCTCTAAAAACTCTATAATGATATCATATTGACGACTTCCGTGGCGCAGCGGGCGAATGTCCACCTGCGACGCAGGAGGTTGCGGGTTCGATTCCCGCCTCGGAACTGCAAAACACTGAACGGTGTTTTCTATGTATGATAAAAAAATATCTGTTTATGTAGTGTATTGTATTAAGTATATCAGTTATCTAGTACCCATAACACAAGCTCTGCTTAGCTTGGGGCTAGATAATGCTGTGTGAATTGTCCAGCATTATTTATTTTATTTATTTATTTATTTATATTGATGCAGGGATTTAGACAAACCTATCAATCGGTAACTAATCCAGCCGACTGCTGCAAAATGTTACTAAAATATACAAAAAATGAGTGACGGGTTTAAATTTAACAAAAACGTCTTTTTTCTTTTCGATTTTGTAAGAAGGCCTTTGCCCTTAATCGTCCCCTACAATGATCAAGTACGTCTAGCTACTCTTTCGTACAGTGATAGCCGATAATTATACATGGTGTTTCGTCGTGCGTCGAAGTTCCACGGACTATTTGTCTTCCACACGCAAATGCGGCGGGGTATTAGTGTGAATAATTGATACGTGTCATTTGGCAACCCCCTTGCCACCCTCCTGGTCAAAACTACTAGGACAATACTTTGCCCTACTTGAATATTAAAATAATTTAGTAGGTTTATTTACTCGTGAGTCTACATACATCGCACGGTTTGCGACAATTTATTTTGCATAGCTTGCTAAAACCACTAAACTAACTAAATAGGTTATCGTTAAGTTTGTTGAACATCTGAAAACTCTTACTTGCTATACTAAAAATGTTTTCTGCGTGCAAATTTAGATTGAAGGTGCCCAACTCCTACGTAGTGTATAAATAACTAAACTAAAACTAAATACCTAGTATCTAACAAAATTATTATAGCAGCGTTTTAACTTCACAAAAAACAAATGATGACGCAATTGTCTTCCATTTTGAAATGTTCTGTAGGTAATGTCCGAAAGTAGTTAATTTCTGCCGTGGACAAAGCAGTGGGATGAGGAGTCCGTACGCACGGTGGAGGCAGGAGGTGATGTGGTGATGGCCCACATCGATACCCATGCATTATTAACCAGTCGCGTGCTACCTCCGAAATTTCCAATGTTTGCGATTGATGTGTAGATTGACTTTTGTCATTTACCTCGGCCATGTCAAACAGTAAAATGTTTTTCTATGCCCTCTCCAAATTGTGACCGGCAGTAATGGACATGGTTTTGTGTATCTACGTATTTTCATTATATCTGATTGGCATGGTGATGGATGAAAGCAGTAGGTCCGTGATCCATTTACGAAAGTCGTTTACGTGACGTTTAGAAAAGGTTTCGGAATCATTTGCGATGTGCGCACGATATGGCTTTAATTTCTTTTCCTAAATACTACGAAATTATTGAAATATTATTTCGTATTATAGATAAGCAAATAGAAAATGGCTGGTATCTATTATTACATTTATTTCGTCTATTATTTCAAAAATCTAACTGTACTAATCTAATTGCGTAACGTTTTGCGCAAAGTGCATGCGGTCTAGCTGATAAGGGATGTGCAACATTGTGCAAAAGGGTGCCCGGAGAAAGGTATAGGATCTTAAAAGCGGTACCTTTGACGGCCATGATATAAAAATGTCGGCACCTTTGTAGTAAGCGCCAGTACTATTGCCATATTTAGAAAGTTTTATTTTACCGAAACAGTTAGGTCCTTTGTTCAGAAATTAGCAATCTTTGAAAAGGATGCATGAGCAAACAATTTATTTTAAAAAACGCACAATGCAGTAAAAAGTTTTGTGTGTTCGTAGAGCGTTGGTTGCTTTATCAGTTACGTGATAACAATACCTATTCATTTACCTAAACGCGGTACAACCTACTGAGTATCTATCTTGTGAATGCAAGGCAAGCCAACACGTTGTTGGCTTTTGTTTCACAAATGGATATGTATTCACACGTCCAAAAACATTTTGCGAAATGCGAATATTGAAATCGGCATTTCATAGAAACATTGCCAAACAATTGTCTTAGGTTCCTACACTCATAGGCAGTCATTCGAACAATGTGTCGGTACGTAGTAGGTATGAGATAAGTTTTGCAAAACTGTTTGGTTTTCGAGAATATGTGTTCTTCTCGGTACAAACTAAGTTACTCATGGGTGTTTTACAATAATACCATGAGATAACTTAGTTTTATCCTTTTAGCTAAGTAAGGAGTAGGTACTGAAAGTAATGTGTAGGTATTTGAGCTGTATTACCAGTTAGTTTCACCCTCATTACAAAACTTATGAACAAGTTATCTAGTTAAAGATTTAATCGGGTATTTATCGCATATCAAGTTATCTGTTATTAAACAGAAAAGCCTACCGATTTAACCAGGCATTCGGATTCTACCAAGTAAATTATCAAAACCTGCCGTAGAATTTTATTTTCCAAAAGAATCACTTAAGTATTATAATAATCAATCATAGTTATGTTAACACGCTTTCAAAAACGACCATAAATTGTTTTGAACCAATATAAACAAACCAAAACATTTGTGATAAATATAAGTAACTCGCGTGAATACATTTCACTTAGCTCGAGGCAATAATGCCCGTTCCAATCCTGTGGAGAAAGGTTTTGGAAATACATAATACTGTATTTAAACATGCTGAGTACCGTTACGGTCTCATCGCTAAATAAAAAGAACCACAACCCTTTACGCGCATTTTCTGCAGAGAATAGCGCAATTTTTATTATTTTACAACTTACCTTCAATATTGCAGAACTGTGCAAAGACGCCGACTCTGATGCCTAAATAAAGGGGTACAATAAAAACAAACGGAAAGGGTTTACACAATACAGAAAAATTACGCAATGGCCAGTTTTATGGATGAAAAAAATGACTTTGCAGGTACGAAATGGTATCTTTTGTTACGCAGAGGGTTTGGCGGTCCGGCGAAGCAACAATAAGCCTGCAAAATTGAGCTCCATTCACAGATTATGACACTGTATGCAAATAAATGCAAATCTTTTTATGACAGCCTTTTCAGTGCGACAATTGAGGGGTCGAGATGAGTGCTTGGCGCTACCGGAGTCTATTATTACAATTGTAAACAAATTATTGATTCCTCGTAAGATGCTGTGTTGGGTCTCAATTTCAATCGTTTGACAACTTGCACAAACTCTAGAGTCTAGAGGTAAGTACCATGTTTTTTATCTTTTTTTTTCATTTTTATACAAGGAATATTTGGGACCCCTGCTGTTTTTTTGCTTACTAGGTAGTATGTTTGTACTTCTAGCTTCATTTCATAGCAATCATCACTATTCTCATAAATCGATAGAGCTGATAAAAAGACCCACGAGTCTATGCTTTTATAAAAACATCTTCAAAACATATCGTATGTTATGTGTATGTGCCCCTTTGAACTTGATCTTTTTATCAAGTGTGCTGGGCTACGAACTGGAAATTATATCAGCGAGCCTGTCGCCGCATTCCGCGCCCCACATACATACAACTACTACCATGCAGTGTGTCGGTCGAGCAAGTATGTATGTGTGCGTGGATTATATAGAAGCCAATTTAAAAGAATTAAGAATAAAAGCAAACAATCATTTTCATGAAAAGCATATAGTGCTTTCGCGAACAAAAGACATCACCGCGCGCAAAATATTCTGCAATTGCTAAAGAATATTAAATTCACAATTTTTGCTATTAAATAACTAAAATTGTGTAAGTATTCTATAAAAAAATGTCTTGCTTCGTTTTAGTGTACATTGTAAGTGTGTAGTGTGATTCTAGGAGACATTTAATCTATCAACATTCACCAACACATCTTTGCATAGACCCAAAGCCGACTCATGCGCAGCTACGCACACATACACACACATTATGAAAACCCTTACCACAGACTCGAACTCACAACAAGCGCGAAACAATTTGAAATAAACATTCAATGCGATTGAAGCCTAATCGAGAACGATAATTGATTGATTGACGACCTCCGTGGAGCAGCGGGCGAAGGTCCGCCTGCGACGCAGGAGGTTGCGGGTTCGATTCCCGCCTCGGAACAAATTTGTGTACGATCTGCAGAAATTTGTTCCGTTGGTCTGGGTGTTTTCTATGTATAATAAAAATATCTATCTATGTAGTATATTGTATTAAGTATATCAGTTATCTAGTACCCATAACACAAGCTCTGCTTAGCTTGGGGCTAGATAATGCTGTGTGAATTGTCCAGCATTATTTATTTATTTATTTATTTATATCTCCTTCACGTTATACCAAATAGGACTACATCAAAATCTATACTGCCCCTACCATCATAATTCCACCTCAGGCGGGCCCCACGGCCTACGAAGTAGCCGTTCGTTCGTAGCATCGTTATCTCAGACTAAGAGTTAATACGACTGACGTAGCGTGGGTATTCCAGTCGAGTTCCAGTGGTACGAGCCCTGCATCTATTCTATACCCACACAAGGGATTGGCTAGACACAAATATTGCTTGGCATGCTAATGCAGCGGAGATTGGGCAGGTCGTTGGCCGCTCCCGGACGTAGAGTCATTCGCCAGAACCAGCCACGTCCACCCTCGTACTACGCCCTCCTTCGTCCTATCTGAGAACATTCTTTGTTGCTTTATCTTGAAGAGTTTGAGCGTGATATTTTTTCTAAAGGCGAGTGTATTGTATAGGCTGTTAGATGAAGTATTCTCACTAAATAGTTGGTATTTTGTGTTTTTAGATGATGGACTTTCGCAATTAGATTAACAACTTAATTATAACGCTGCTTTATTGTCTTAATATTTATTTTAAGCAACTGATCTAAGTGTAGGTACGGTAGGTATGTAAAAATAATAAAAGGTAGAGTCATAGATCGCTATCGTTGACTCGGAAAAAGCCATGAAGTAATATTGAGCTAAGCTGTGTTATATTCATACATCTCTCTAAACCTCAAAGTTTATATTCAAACATCTCTTTCTCTCTAAATCCTAATCGATCATGATTTCGGTATCATAGTCAGTAGTCACAAGGAAAAACTATGGACTTCCTTGTCTAGTAAAATTTCACAAGTAAAGCTCTCAGAAGAAATTAAGAAACAAAAATTGTAAAATTCCCTCTATCACAAAACGCAGGATGACTTCGTTAAATTCGGTCGGTGGGCCGCATCACTGGCCAGTGACCTTGAATGCTGCGCGCACGCATAGATTAGACATAGACACACACATACAAATACCCTATGCTTCTAGCAGTGTCAGTGTGTGCATGGGGGCTGATTATCATACCATATTCTACTGATTAAAGTAGTTTGGAGAGGGTATTTAATCATTTTGCTTTTTTTGTCAATACTATTAGATAGGTACGTTTAAGTAGGTACCTTAGGTAACCTACATTATCAACACCTTTTATTTTCAAGGGAATACCAAAAACACTGCCACAGATGATTATTCTATCACTCATCGAAGTTCACAGATAAAGGGCATTCGGAAAAATATCGCGTCCCAGTTTCTTGTAGTTACATCCTATAGTGTTAATTGCGTGTATTTAAGAATGTCTATGTATTTTTAGGTATATTTCTCCTCTTTCTAACAAAACTCACCTATCCTCTAACTATTCCCGAAACAGTTTACGAGTGGGCGGTTTGACAGGAGAAAATACTGAGCCGAGAGCCGTCGCCGGCGCATAATGGATGCATAATAATTGTATGCCGAGAAAGTGCAGCGCTGCAGCCTTTCCCTCGTCCATCAACTCTCTTACCTACGCCTTAATACCGTGCATTAAACTATCAAGCTGACATTTATCTTGGTGAGTTCCATTAAATGAACCTAATACCACACGTTACTGTTCCTGGTCAGTTTACATTTAAATCTCCGCTATTTCATGCTTGTCTACACTTTCAAATTACTATTTATGTCTGTTGCCCTTGAATGGTTTCATGCGTGGTACCGGACAATTAGATGCTTTTTCATAATTTAGGTAGTAAGTACTTACCTACCTACCGAACTACATATAGGTAATAAGTCCTGCGCATCTGGCTAGTCCTCGATGAGACTGGCCGCCGTGGCCGAAATTCGGCTAGGAGGAAATCACCTACCGAACTCTATATTTTTAGATTAAATTTATGATTAGATTATTATTGCTTTAGGAAAATTGGGGAGGCCTTTGCCCAGCAGAGGGAACGTAATGATCTTAAGCTACATACAAACTCGGCATATCAATAGAAATTACTAATACAATTCTTAACCACGGACCAACAGTATGCGTTAACCCATAGTCGTGCCGGGCATCGATAACAGAACATCCTGCGACTAGAATCGGTCGAAAGCCGAAAAGACCAAACGGTTATTTCGGTATGCTATGCATATTGCATGCAGCTACGCACTTGCCACTCGAAATAGTCAGGTCAGGGACCGCGAGTGGCTCGATCCTGCCCCAAGGTCAACTCACTGCAGTCACAGACTGTGGAGCAGTGTCCGTGTCTTCCACCCCGCCCCACTGCACTGTCGCGTCTATGCACGAGCATGCAGCGTGAACCAACACGGGCAAATCCCAAGGAAATTCAAAACGAATCTTTCTGATACACTCTTCCGTAAACAAGACATTGCAAACACACGATAAAGAATCCCAATGAAGAAGCGTTATCAAAATAACTGTTGGCGAACGTGACCCGACAGACGCCGCTCAAATGGGTTCTTAATTGCGAATAGTTCATTATAGTTTTGAGATAACAGAGATGCGCAGTTCGTTAGACCACGAACATTGCGATAAAAGTAATTTGTAGGCATTTAATGACACAATCAGAATACGAGCACAAATCCAACATAGATAAAGTATGTACCTACCTGCCTACACATGTCAACTGAAGTATCGTCAGTTAGTCTTATAGTTTAGGCAAGCCTGTAATTTCTTTAATGCAGTTAGATCGGGTAACATGGTTCTATCTAGGATGTCTCGACCTAAACGGGATATCTAGGATTTTTTCTATCTATTGCATTGAGGAAAAGAACACAAAAGATTCACGCTAATAGACACAACTTCGTCAAAATTTGTAACAGGATTCACCCCATATCGGTTAAACATTTTTAAGGCTTCGGCTTCCCTTTGGTTGGTCATCGACACCAATCATGGGGGAAAGCCAAATGTTACCAATGACACCTGACATATTATATATACATCATGTGGCCAAATTAGGTGCATTAAGGAAAAATTACTATTTCCCATGACAAAGTTCCTGAGAAGACCTAAAAGATGTACCTGCCAAGCAGGCTATCGTATTCACAATTTACAAGTCTAGTACCATTGTTGTATATTGCTATGGTCCCAATAAACGTTTGTCAATTGTTTTAATAGCCCAAAATTGAGAAGCTTCCAAAAGCAACGAACACCATGCCGTGGAACGTTCGAGAATTTCATCAAAGTTATTGTAGAAGGCAGCCGAGATCGAGCCGTAGCATGTTGGCGAGGACATTGCACTTTCGTCTCCTCCCTCACCTTGGTCCTTCCCCGCTGCCGAAACTCGCTAACCAATCCTTCGACCGGATTTTACTATTTAGTCACCGCTGGAATGTTTATTTTATGGACGAAATTGACGGGCCTTTTACATTTACAGGGTCAGTGTATTTTTTAAAAGGACTGGTTGATTAGGCGCTGGTTTTGTGTGAACTGAGGAATCTAGTTTGATTGAGGTTCTTAAAAACTCGTAGTACCTAAGCCTGTGTAATTTTGTCTACCAATCGTCAGCTTTGTAGAAATATGTAGTATATTGCTGAATTTTTAGTGGCAAACTTATTTATTTTGAACTTAAAATGTCAATTAGCTTAGACATATACATGTACTGAATTTTTTCGATTTTTGACACACCCATGGCAACTATGTCAAGTTTTGGGACAAAAACAAATGAAAATGGACTAACACATTTCCTTGTACAAAGGTGGCTACGATAATAAATTATCTTGTTTACATTCGCTATTATTTTGATCGTCAAGTAGGAAATTCTGCGTTTCACTCAAAGCAAATATTTTGATGTAGAAACATGCAAACGAGTGAAAACAAATCGTAAATTGAAGACGATAAAGTTTATAAACAGAATAAAGAAAGTAAAGGATTGTTCGGGAAGCCGCCGCATCGAATGCAGTCGCAAGCGCACCGCTTCCCGTTACTCCCTGTGTTATATACTTGAACACATAACCGTTATGTAATGCTGTACCGACAGCATACTTTAACAAAAAATCTAGAAATGAAAAATAAAACAAGTGTTTCATCGATTTAGAACCTTAGTAGGTAGGTACTAATTCAAATCATTCGTTTGGTGTTAGGAAAAAAATATTAGTAAAATAAAAAACGAAAATAGAGTTTTTCAGAGCCGAGTATTTCGGTGTATACAACCTCTACAGTAAACAAGATTGCCTCTTACTTAATTTGTGGGCCTTTATAGCGTACAGGGTTACCGGTGAACTCTCTCAAGCCGCGATTTTTGACAGTTTTCCATGAAAATCTGTCAAAAATTCGTCAATTGAGACGTTCTTAAATCTGAGTTGCGTTGAGTATTCGGGGGTAAGATCCATAAGGGGGTTGTAGTTTCTGTAATTTCTGACTGATTTGACGATGAAACATCATACTCCAAACTGAACCTGACTTAACTGAACTTTGGGTTATTTTTGCGTACTAAAAAATTTTTAGACCTTTTTGTTCCTAGTTTAACTACGTTTTATCCAGATACCTACTTCTGCTACGTGAGTGAATTCGCAGACAGAAGCTAGTAGTAGGTACGTATGGTTTAAGTTAAAAAAAAAATATGTTTGACGACATCAGCGGCGCTGTGAGCGAAGGTCCACCTGCAGGTTGCGTGTTTGATTCCCGCCACGGGACAATTGTTTGTACCTACTAGCAGCTATTATAATATGTTCCGGATCTGGATGTATTAATATTATGTTATCATCAACCCATAACACAAGATCTTCTTGGACCAGAGACTTGAGTTCGGTTTGACGACAGTATCGGAGACGTCATCGCGTCGTTGTTATATGTCCGCACGAAAGAGGCGCTATACCAAATCCCATACAAAAATCACGATGACAATCGTCAAATCGATCTCAGGGCTCAGATGATGTGTGAAAGTGTCCTGTATTTTTATTTAGTTTTTCTGCCATTCGTACCTTGGTAGCAGTTCGTGCGCGGGCGGCGGTCAGGCCTGCCTCAACAGTCGGTTCGTTCTCGCACCAGACGTGACGTCGAAGCTTCCTGATGCCCATTAAAACTACAAGGGAATTCTAAACAACATGTGCTCTCTATACCTATTAAAGGCATATAATTTTTGGTTTAGAGATTGAAACTAGATACATGGGAGAAGACAGGGCGCTTATTAGGGGAGGTTTATATCCAGTAGTGGACTAACATAGGCTGATAATGATGGTGATGATGACATGACAGAAAACAGAAGACCGGCTGCCAAATCTGAATGATGTTTTGTAGTTTAGTAATCAAACGATTTGATACTTGGTATCTTGTATCCTCCGCTTGAAAAACAATTACGGTCGGTCGAGCAATCAGTAATGAGATTTTTGTAGCGTCATTCGACAGCCAAACTGTACTTATGTCCGTTTATTTTCTTTCAACATTTACAGTAACAATATTGTTTTTTATGTTAATATTGTTATTATTAACATTTACAGCAACAATATTATGTCCTTATTTGAACTACTCGTAAATCTATCTAATTACCTACTCTTCGCTGTGTCCAAATGTTAAAACGTTTTCCATAAAAAATTCCTTCTTGTTCACGGCTAGTTACTCCCATCCAACAAACTTATTGCTGAAATAACGGTCAACGGCTCATAGTTTCAGCAAATTCCAACACATATTTGGGAAAGTTCCATTCTCAATTAGGCGATGATTGAGCCGCGAAATATTAATAATTAGGGTGTCCAAACACGATTATGCTATTTGCATTGCCTGTTGGACCTACGACAACAATATTTGCTGTCAAGGGTCGAGGTGATAGTGTTATCGCGAAAACTGTCGAAGCGAAATTGCTAATTAGGACAAGTTAACATGTTTGCCAAACGACGACGATAAGAATAGTTAAAAACATATTGGTTTAACACTAGCTTCGGCTTACAACTTTGCATTGGTTTTTGAAAATAACTCATTCAAAGTCGTTATTCCGGGTTCGACAATAGCATAGCTCCAAACTGGTCGGTTCAGTAGTTTTAGGATATCTTAGGTAACTACCTATAAAACATATTTCAATATTCAATTATAAATTATTGGTAGGATTATTGATAGTAAAAAAGAAAACATCGAAATTATCAAAAAAATAAATAACAAAATTCATAAGGTATGAGAGGAAGTGAGAGTCCAAAAAAACTTGCACATTTTTATGATCGACTTTAGGAAGCCTTAACCCAGCAGAGGGTTAATAGATAGGTTACCAACGATCTAACGGATATATTTCGAAACACAAAAAAGGAAAAATAAAAACATCGGACACCACAATCTAATTATTCCTCCCCCGCATTTCCTTACGGAAGGAGAATAAGTAAAAGAAAAAGAGTTCAATAATTATATTTAGCAGCCCCTGTAATTACAGCGTAGGCTTCCTTAATTACAACCCCCAATGAAAAGTTTGGAGCTTCCTACTTCCCACGTGAGGGTACACATGTGCGCTGTAGGGCTTATTAAATACACACCTACCCTACCTGTATCAGGGGGAAGAATGGACATAGTCAAAATAACTATTTATTTTAATACTGAAATATATTTGCACCTTCTAACAAACCCTTTAATTTGTTATATATTAAGACAAGGCCATGTTTGGGTCAGCCAAATTAATATTTGTCTTAAATTTCAACTTAATCGATATAGGGCATTCGGAGCATATTCGCTGAGACAGGTACCCAAGAGTGTTCCTCACTATATTTTTTGGGTAAAAAATATAGTTATCAAAAGAAACTCTACACAGAAATCAATTAATAGTAGCAAAGTTGATTATATTCTTAGAGAGTATGGGGCCTTGAGCATCGCCTTTTCAGAATCAATATACGGTCGTTTGTCTTAATAGCCTGTATTTACGTTGTTAGGTTATTATAGAACACAAATACAGGGCATAACAATAAGTAAGGCCATCTTTCAGGGGTGTTTCAGGTTCGATACATACATATACATAGAACACAGGAAATTTTTTAAAAACTAACTAGATACTATAATGTATTTTAGATATAAAATTGTTGAAAAAAACCTAAACCTTAAATTTTCTTAATTTTCTATTTCACGAAATCCTACTCATATTATAAAGCCGAAAGTTTGTGAGCTGTGATTTTTTTGTTACCTAGGTTGTCCAAAACTACTGAATTGATCAAGATGTTTGGCGTACATTTCGAACATATTAGCCTAACTTAAATAATAGGCTATTTATTTTAACAAAAGTACGTGCGAAGCCGCGGGCACAAGCTAGTAAAACATATGTAAAACTTAAAACAAGAGAGGTCATGGCAAAGGCGAGCTTAATCCGAAAAAGAGTTCTCTTTCAGCAAACCTTATTGTGATTATCGTATAGGTTTTGTATTTTGTCGACCCCAAGCCCGTAACGTAGCTAAACAGACCTTGGAGACGACAGAAGTGAAGGGCAATGGAAAGACCTGGTGCGATATAAAACTCGAAGCTCAGGGCAGGAAACGAGTACCTAGTACCTACCACTTAAGTCAATGTGTACCACAGGAATAAGCCACTGTACTACTAGTGGTACAAAGTGGCTCAATTCTCATTTTTGATTTCTAATTTTGTTTTGGCAGTATTTAATTAAAATAATATGATGATATATTAAACAAGCATAGTTATAATCTATGCAAATTTCAGGTAAATCTTTTGAGTTTTTTTACATTTTCAAAACCTCTGAAAAAATCCGAGTCACTGTGTGTTTCATTTTAATTTTAATTTTAGTTGCTAATATAGGCTGATGATGTTGATAATTATTACGGAACCCTCTAACACAGGTATCTCTATACTTAAAAGAGGATTCCAAACCCATGCTAAGTAAATTAATTAAATTTACCTTAATTAATATTTTGTATTTGTATTTGAATTTTGTGCTGTAGCCTCCCTGACCCTTGCTACACGTACCTATTTACGGAACCAACTAATTCTAGGTCTTATTTTAATGGACCACCTCCCATATTTAAGTCTCTCTTATTGCAGACAGCCTTATAAGTGCCACTCTATTCTATAGTCTAACTAGCTCCTGCTAGCTGCTTCACGCGCGTTTTGTCCGGATAAAGTTGCCTATAATTATTATTCGCCAGGCTCCAGAATTTAATGTGTACAAAATTTCAGCACGTTCAGTAGTTTTAGCGTTGTCTTGTTTCAAACACATAACTTAACTTTCTCCTTAATAATTAGTAGGATATTGTCAAAAATAGTGCCTACGACTTGAAAATTATTTTTTATTTCCGGAGCAGAATTCCCATCCCATCATGTGCCTTGTCATAACTTCCTAACACAGCGCAATCAATAAAAAGTACAAATAAAAGTACAAAGTTCCGGGTTGCCGTGACCTGCGACACATGGTCTATTTCAGTCAAATTCTTTCATGGCGTTCGAACTAACTTTTCTGTAGTCTATGGTAGCTTATACAACCACAGTGCCCCCAATCTTTCTGTGCTGGTTGCAACGTCACTAACGTAGTAAATTTTATCCGAAACAGAAAGCTCCATGTAAGAATTTTAAACGTTTTGATAAGGATCCTCGAATTATGTACACGAAAACGGAGAGTTTTTCATATAAAACTAAGTTTTTTTTCTGATTAACCTTACAACTTGGTGCACTGTAAGGGGTAAATTGATCACGGCCTAAGTCGCTTCAATTAAATTCTATATTTAAATGAACCTGACACCATATGACGGGAAGAAGGTACCTACCGATATTAAGAGTTTCGTTCCTCAAAAGGAAAAAAGGAACCCTTATAGGATCACTTTATCACAGACTTTATTGTCTGTCTGTCTGTCTGTCAACCACGTTTTCTCAGGGACGCGTGGATGTATCGAGTTGAAATTAATATCAAATACAGTCCGTAACCTCTTGGAGCCGTGTTATAATAAAATCAATTTCTAAGTCAACGCAATCAAAAGTTACAGCCGTTTACTTCCCGTTGACCAAGAATGATGAAATTCGGCAAGAAGCAAGGTCTTATACGAAACCCTCAGTGCGCGAATCCGACTCGCACTTGACGTTGTATTAACTTTAGATCAAGAATGGTTTTAATCTTCATTTCAAAGTAGGCAGAGGATTCCGAAAAGATTGCTAGCGGCAGATGTACTATTATACTAATTTGATTTGACTTCAAGTTAGTGTCCACTACGAAAAATGGGATGATAAAAGTTGATAGGTAGTGACTAGTGTATGTACGTATGACACGAGTCACTACTTATAGGGCATCTTTTGATGATTTTTCTGATAAATTACAAGCAAATTATTTACATAAATTCATTTTCATTCAATTAAAACCAACCTACTGAATATAAACCAATACATTCATTGAAACCAGGCAGTTCGTTGAACCACATTGTTTTGCGATGCGAATACATACAATTTACATATCCGTTTATTTATGGTATTAAATTGCAAAATTAGCATGCTAATAAGGCATACACCTTAAGGGTCCGGCGACGGATGAATTTCCCATACAAACGTAGTACCAAAATGATTTGTTATTTGAGCATATTTTCACCATGGTCTGCTATTATTTGTATTAAAATAGTATTTATCCAGGTTCCTACCACAATTTTTTTTCAAAATACTTATCTACACAAATACTTAGAAAACATTCATTCTTTAGTGTAAAAATGCGATTCGGTTTAATTTCATTTCAGAAAGGTATTTTGACAAAAAATTGTGGTAGGAACCTGGATAAATACTATTTTAATACAAATAGTAGCAGACCATGGTGAAAATATGCTCAAATTACAAATCATTTTGGTACTACGTTTGTATGGGAAATCCATCCGTCGCCGGACCCTTAATACAGGGTGTTTGGTACATGGACCGACATAATTTTTTGGGGGGTTGTGGAGGCCGTGCACAGTACATATTGCACAGTACAAGTGATTTTGTGGCATCACAACTACAAACAAAAAAATATATGACGAATTGAAGGCAAAATTTCGGGTTATAAAAAAAACTTAAAAAATCATATCTCAGTAACCGTGACACTTAGGACATTGAGTCTATCGAGGAAACGTAGCGCATGACCCCTACTTCCCCGCAAAAATTAATATACACCCTGTATTATCTGCGGTGTTAATAAATTTACTTTAATGAAGGTCTCTGGCATTGCAGTCAATGAATAAATATAACGCGGAATAAATTGATATTGTTACTAACTAAAACCATTACTTACTTATTTTTCGATAAATTAAAATACCTTTTGTAAAATACTGACCGTTTGTAAACAGGCTACAATAAAAATTTGCCGTAAATGTTCAAATGCTATTGAATGTTTAAAAGTAGACATGGAACGAGTACTCGGTTTGGATTCGGTACTCGGCGGATTCGGCCTTTTTTAAGATTCGGCCGAGCACCGAGTATTAACGGCCGAGTTCCGAGTACTCGGCCTTAATTAAATTGCAGGGAAAAATTAAGACAAAAAGCTAGTTTTTATCATTATTATTAGACACATTAAATTAAAACATCAGGAACATGAGAACCGCAGAAGTATTGAAAACGTACATAAGAATCTTTAATAGAAATTATTAGGAAGACTGTGATGTAAAAACACTAGTTTTTCGGCCCTATTTGGGTCTAGTTTGCTTCTTTTTGCTTCATATATTAAGCCCGCCTCTGAAAAAAGCCGTTCACTGTAAACTGAGCTTGGCGGGTGTCGATAAAAATCTACTTGAAGCAATACTTGTAGTACCAAAAACCTTGTCATACTCCGACTTATGTTTAGTTTGCAAATGTTTTTTCATGTCGCAGTTTTTCCCACACCTCCACGTGATAGATGGACTCCACAAAAATTGCACTTTGATTTGTTTTTAATTTTTATCAACCTCCACAAAGTATTTCCAAACACCCGACCTTTTCGCACTACTCGACATCTTGTAATAAATTGTAATCGTTTTCCACATATAATAATTAATTAAACACACGAGCGTAACCTGTGCTACAAAAGTGACAAATGAGTTGACAAATTATGAAATTAGGGTTTTCCCAGCACAAAAGGACAGATTCCCCGTGCACAGATTGGTCGCGCTGCAATATCGCGCCGCTGCTGTTTACGTATTCGCTCTATAGATACTTAGATAGGAAATAACCGCGCGCCGCCCGATACCGCGTTTTCTTAAAAGCCGAGTATTCGGCCGAGTACTCGGCCCAATCTAGGCCGAGTACTCGGTGGCCGAGTACTCGGCGAATCACTACTCGTTCCATGTCTATTTAAAAGACAATTTCTTGCGATAACGTATTACCTATATCGAAATGTATAAATAGGATAAAAATTAATTCATAAGGTATTCCTACAAAAAGGAGTAAGGATCATAATATAAAATTAAAATATTTACAAAGGAACAACCCCGGTTTCGTTAGGTCAGAGGTGGTCAACGGATGGACCATGGATGCTACGGGTGAATAAAGATGCCGTCTCCTACTCGTTAGGTGATTCATGGAACTCAGTAGAATGTTTTTATTTTATTTTAAAAACACATTACCAGCATACTTCTGAATAATTTCATTTCAATAAACTAGTTTTCATATTCATTCGGGCATTAGATAAAAAGCTTCGGTAAAACTAGTCAATGGTCTCTAAATTTTCACTTGTTATTTTTTATTCGCAAAGTTCAATGTCAGCTTGTAGTGACGTACAATTTTGATCAGGACAAGTTGTGGATCCCAAGAGGTCAGCGGTCAGGGGTGACCAACGGCTAGCATCAAAGAGGGGTTGCAAATAAAATGTTTGACCAGCAGAGATTAATACAAGGGTTTGAAAAGATTTTTATGACAGTTTTAGATACTGTGGACTAACTTTATCAGTAAAGAAAATTGCAATCAAATAATATAAACAAATAAAACTAGTATTTACAATTGAAATAATTGAGCTAACTGCAGACTGTTACAAACAATCTACAGGCAGCTCAAATGATCCATATCAATACCAATCGGAAGAGTAACTTAATTTGAGATTGCCTATTTCATTAATTCTATAAAATATGGTTACGACTACACAAATAACCAAAAATATTCCTAAAAAGCAAATGGACTTACTTTTAAACAGTAAATAATATAATTTACTTACTATACAAATGTGGTGTACATTGTTTGGTAAGTTCTTTAAAGTAGGGAAAATAAACATGGCGGCTTTATTGCTATCAGAAATTCAGATGTCGAATTATCGCAGTAAATAACTAGGTCAACCGCTCGAAACGTCCGATTGGCGAATGTTACGAAACCAATAAACTTGTAATCAGATAACGTAAAATTATCAGCACATGCGTTACCAAATATTTACTTAGAAAAATGGCAAAGTCCATAGCAAGGAAACAAGTCATAACTAAAATAGTTAGTAGGTAGAAGTTTACTGGAACAGTGAGTTGGTTATTATTTTTTATATTATTTTAATATCAAGGTATTTAAGTTTTAAAAATAGTTGACATTTACATATAAAAAACTACTCGAAAACTACTACTGCAGGGCTATTAGATTCGCGGAAAATTCTAATATTTTAGCGTTTATAATAATTTCTGCGTTCTGCAAGGAATTATTAAGCACCAGAAAAGTAGTTTTCCATAAATAATAAAACATTTTCTACGAGCCCATAATTTAACAAATTTCGATTTAGTGCTACTTTTGGAGCAATTCATAATACACTTAAAAGCTTTATTACTAACTAGCTGCTGCCCGCGGCTTAGCCTGCGTAGTTCCCGTTCCCGTGGTAATTCCGGGATAAAACATAGCCTATGTCTGTCTCCTGGTTCTAAGCTGCCTCCCCACCAATTTTCAGCCAAATCGGTTCAGCCGTTCTTGAGTTATAAATAGTGTAACTAACACGACTTTCTTTTATATATATAGAAAATCAACATTACCAAAAACTACATTATGTAGGTATATATCATACTTTATTGTGACAGGGATTCATAGAAAATGGTATACGATTTGTAGAAAACTACTATTCTGGTAGTTTAGTTCCTTGCAGAACGCAGAAAATAAAATACCGAGATTTCGTGTCGATGACTTGGTAGCGGAGAATCTTAATAGCCCTGCTGAAGACGATGCGGAACAGGATTTTTTGCGAAGTTCAATGTTGGCGAAAGGATTAAGTTCAAGTTCCCAGTCGCATGAGGTCAGCGGTCATCGGTCAGGGGTGACCAACGGCTAGCTATGTCCGAATATCTAGTCGCGAATTTTTTGTACAAGTATCCCTTTGAACGACGGCGTTACTGAGTACATTTGTTAAGTTATATCTCCTATACATTTTATTGTCAGACCTATATTTCAAAAACTGAACATCCCGACAAATAATAACGTATTTCTATGTTATTGTTTTATTTAAAGGTAAATATTAGGTCGACGTCAGGGTCGTGGTGAATGGGGTGGTTATGGCATAACCCGCCGCCGCCGTTGGAAGAGTCATGTTCAGCTGTGGACATATGTATGCTGAGTCAACTCCCGGAGATATAAATTATATCTTAGTATTAGTACCTCTAGTTTTGAGTGATCATGAGATCTGTGGTGTCAACGAACCACAATATTATTGAGATATAGGTTTCTAGTTATCTCCCAAGGACTAAGGGGGGCCTTTGGTCAACAGTGGGATGAAACGGGTTGACCAAAAAACCAATCAAATAATAATAACGCTTCGATTCGCAAATTCAAAGTCATGAAAACATCGTAAATATTAACCTATCCATGTTAAAGGATTAGGTTCAAGTTCCCAGTCTCATGAGGTCAGCGGTCATCGGTCAGGGGTGACCAACGGCTAGCGAATGTCCGAACTCGCGAATCCTTCTACAGGTCGCCCCACACCTGTGCGAGAGACCCTATTGTAGTCGTTCGCATAGAGCTCTACACAATAGATTACCTCTACTTTTTGCAATGTTATCTTTGAGCAATTTTGAACAATGTTTTTGCAAGATGAATGGGGATGCAAGGAAGTCGTAAAGATAAACATATCGCGGAATTTGACTTCGGAAACAATGAGCACATACCTACCTTGAAACCTTGGACTTGTTGAACGAAAAGACTCTAGGTAGGTAGATACTGAGAAAATTCAATTTGCAAAAGACTAAGCACAAAAGAATACCGTTTAAAGATCCGTTTTCTTAAAACGTAGAATTGTACAAGTGGGGATAAAAAGCGGAGTCTATGGAGCCAGGTGTGTCTGACCGTTCGTCACCTATGACCCAGGACTGACCAGTCCCTTAGCCAATACAAAGATTAGCAAGTTCATAGACGAGCAGCCTTGATATTGAACGTTTAACTGGATTTATGATAAAAAAATCTGTATTTATGAATAGACAACATCCAGTATGGTATGGTATGGCCTATTATGATTCATGAATGATTCGCAGATTTAGGATTCAAGTTCGCACTTTTATTTTTGCCTAGTTTATAACATTGTTATGGTGATGAATCCGTTAGAGATTATTTTACAAGGTTGTTGTTGGGAGGCCTGTTGTGTCCAAGATTACATCTTATAATTATGACTAACTTAGTCTTAGGGGATTTCATAAGAATTTTTAATAGAACCAAATAACGAAAGTTTATTTGTTTCTCTCTCAATCTCACCTGATGGTACCTAAGTGCCGATGTGCAAAAGGCAGCGAGTTGCAAAGTATTTTTGAAAATAGTTTAGCGACGCGTTGCGATTATCTGGCGCAGCGTATCAGCATTGTCATACAGCGGGTCAAAGCAGTCAGCTTCCGACTGGTATTGATTTGGATCAGCTGAGCTACGAGTACCTGTAGATTGTTTTTGAAACAGTCTACAACTGAATTGTTTCAATTGCAAATATTAAGTAGTTCTAATGTAATGTTTTTATTACTTGATTGTAAATTTCTTTGTTAATAAAGATTATTGGAAAAAGTAAATACCTACGTATCTACCACAGCTAAAACATGTTCATATTCACATTTTACACTAAACAAAGAACGAAGAAGCCCGTAGGGCTATCACGAAATGAAGTCAAACACAATAAACGTCACATCAAATTTTAACGCGTCGTGGTCACTGGACACTGGTCACTGGTCAGTATACGGTATTTTTATTTACTCTAAGCTTATTAAACCCTTTCCTTTGTGTCCGTGAGGGTAATTAATATGGTTTGTATTGTGCGAAATCGCCATCTTTGTGCGTTGTTTCGCGCATTGTGGGGTTTCCTTTTGTCCACCTTTTGTTCTGTCGATCATTAGCCCTGTGGGCAGTTTCGATGACCGTTTCTTGTGTTTTTTCTCACACGTCTAATATTAAATGAACTGACCGTTAGGATGAGAAAACATAATTAAAACATTGCTTATTAGGTAGCAAACTTCAGCAAATATTTAGGAATCTATTTTTTTTTTAATTTGTCGTAGGTACCTAAGGAAATTGGGAACCTGCTCAATATACCTGCTTATTTCGAAATAAATGTGCCACTTTCTAACAATAGATGTGCTACCAGTGCAATCGTATGCAACTGACCAATGCATTGCGATGACCTCTGATCTCTTCTTCGCAGCCGTTAAGCAATTGTGCAGGGACTGGTTCCGATACAGAAAGTGTGTGAATCAATTCATCACAAAACATTTAAAACTTACCTACACAATGGAATTGCATCGGAAAACCGGACTTGAGTGAGATGCAGTTTTACATAATTTAATGCGTAAAAATAGTGATTGAAGATAACATACAATTCTTTTATTTACCGCATGATTGTAAACGATTCCAATTCTTATCTCATGATGAGAGATTGGTCTCATTTGCAAAACCAAAATCTTTTGCCCAGCGTAAGAAAAATATCTCTACAAAAAGACGGAGTTATACATAAGGAAAACGAAGGCGATTCGCTGATTGTATTCGCAAATCGCGTCATAAGAGAGGAAGGAGGATCGCCCTCCCACGCGCCAGCCAATGGGAGCCGTTTGAGTTCAGTGAGCACCACGTTCCGCGAACTCCGCGATATCGCGAATAAATTAGCACGAGGAAACGCTCTTGTTTATATACAACTCGATCCTATGTACTACACACTTACAAGGCAAGCCTCTCATTGGCTGATTAAGATAAATAAATAAAAAACTATAGGTACTGGGCGCGTCAAAAACAAGTGACGCGCGCTTTGACGTGGACCAAATTCGGCACTTCTTCCGCGTTATGAAGCCTTGGTACTTGACGCGCAAGTAAAGTTTTAGAATTCTATGCGTACGTCTACGAAACATTGAAAATCACAATCCACAACCGGATGCATAAAAACAATGGCAGAGGGTTAAGTTCTATTAAGAAGCCGTTTCAATGGGATTATTTCCAATGAGAAACGATTGTTTCTTGACTTCCTTGCGAGGGTAACCTATGTTTAGCAACGGATTGCGATGTGCGGGAGACTGCAACCCTTCTGTGTAAAATATCTCGTTTTAAACGTTTAAAACACGTGTTTGCTTTCACACTGATCCCTGGAGGAGGTGATGGGATAACGCATGGCTTGCCACTGCAGTTAATTACAACTGGGATTTAAAAAACCGTGGCTAAAACTGTAACCGTAACAAGATGTTAAAATACATTGCATTTTTAACTTCTAAACTACCAATGTTCTACGAACACTTACATGATCATATTTTCAAAAGCGTGGCTGTTATTCACTGAAATGAATTACAGGACTTTAAATTTACATATGTAATGCCATCTTGAGGTTGTGATTATAAACCTGAGTAACAATCAGAAACACTATCACAGAACGTTATTTTGCATATCGAATAATTTAGCATACATAACATAATTATTTTTTTCAGTAACAATAACAAGTTAGTTACATCGCAACAATTAAAATCTTAAAACACTACCCCTATTTTAACCCCTTTATGATACATGGCAAAAAACCTCGAGGGGTTGCGAGATTAGCCCTCCCTGTAGAGCAAAAACACACCGCACTTGGGCGTATTTCAATTAGCTGTCAGTTTGTCAACTCTCCGGCTATTATTTTTAAGAGCCACCCCTTTTCTCGTAGCTATTCTAAAATAGATATTTCTTCACTTGAAGAGCCATGACTTCATAATCTTTGAACCTATGAGAGTAAGTTCTGAGTTGCAATGTTTATACAAAGCAGAGAAAATCCCCATTCTTTTACATTGGTCGCGATCCTATTCCTTATGATTTGTTTTTGCTTTACCATCTTTAAATAAAGTTCTTTTTTAGTCAGCTGAAACGTTTTCTAGCCAAAAGTTATACAAAATTATTCCACCAGTGTAAAAATCTCTTCCTCGAACTCCGATCAACATTCCCGCTTCTAACAATACATCTCGGGAAGGAAACGTCAGTTTTCTTCCGAACAAAAACAACACCGTTATTCTATTTGCTAATGAAATACGCGGATATTCTATTAACCCTTTAATGCAAAGGAAGTGTAGGTAAGTAGGTCAGACAGTACATTGCACATGTTGTGAAAGCGACATAAAAAAGCCCTTCTATTCGCTTTGTTTCGACAAAAAAAAAAGGATTATTGGCTGCAATTTGTACCCTCACGATTATTGGTGGGTTGTTGTGAATTGGCGGTAGTTTTTAAAGTTAACAGATGTTAGTTCATGCTTCAGTAGTAAGTATACCTAGTTCTTTTTGAAACTTTTGTTTGTTCTATCAATAAAATCATTCTTGAACGTTTCTTACAAAGTTTGGGAACTTTGAACAGTTTCTGTCTACATCCTTATCTATATACATCAAAATCGTACTTTAAAATCTTTTAACAGTTAGAACGTCGCTGATATTTGTAAAGTTAGGTAAAAAGCCAATACTCAGTAGTTTGATTACACGGGATAAAACAAAGCTTTTATCAAATTTTTTGCCCTCGCTCTCTCGCGTTTACCATTTCAACCCTTCCCGCGGTCTTGGCAGCCATTCTTTGCCCACACTATTTTTTGTTTTTCCTTTTTAAATGGCACATGCATAGAGAGAGCTTTTTAGGCCACGATCTCTTTGGAATAAAATGCAATATCATCAGTCTACCTGAGCAGCCTCGGTTTATATTACTTTAATAGATCGTCTCTAATCGATTAATGTTCAAAGCTTGGAAAATGTGCTTCTTCTTTTTATGGCGGCTATAACGTTCTAATAAGAAAATAATTAGAAGTGATACTTATGTACATTTAGTAGATTCAAGGTGGTTTTAAAAAAAATGAAAATGTTGCAGAAGAAAGACCACGGTTTCGGGTGAACTTTTAACGAAGTAACTTTATATCTTTCTGCGCCCGATTTTTTACGAACCACCTAACAGTAACCGAAGCACGAAGCCCAATTCTGAAGGTATCGCCAAAACAAACGAAGGGTCGTGCAAAATGTCAGGTCGGAGGATTCGGGAACAAAAAATCCACAGGTAAAAAGTCATCTACCGGTATAATTGTCACAAATTAAAGCAAAAAACTTTTCACAAAAGATATCAAAATTCTGCAAGCCACACGAGCAGGTAGAGGGTCGCTATAAATTCTGTTTTTTGTTTAGAAATTGTGCAAAAGCGTGGGATGGAATCGTCGAATAACTGTACAATCGGGAAGACAACGGATCAACCCGGAACATTAATTTTTCTTTTTGTTCAAAATTAACAATAATAAAGTGGCATTTTTAGCACTGATGTTTAAGATCATATAACTACGTGCCCTACGTGGGTAGGTGACCATATTAATTGTAGTATTAAACATACAATCGTGAGCATGAAAAAGACTTTTAGGCGCTACTGACATACTTCAGAGGATCTTTAAAGTATCATACATTATAAATCCTGGTACTGACCGGCGGTACGGGGCGTAATGTAGCTTGTCACACAGAAAGAAAGAAACAAAGAAAGAAAATCAATTTATTGGCTCGCACTAAAATAATAATGATAACTAAAAAAATCTTTAAAATATAAAAAAAGTATTAATCAGATGTGAACCAAAAAGGTCCTGCCTCAGCTTCATGTTGCTCAACATAAATTTGAGCAACGCTGGTTTTCTGGCAGGACCTTTGGTGCGTGCACACAGAGAGCGTTCGTGCAGTCAGTACGGGGAAAGAAGGCAGTCGCAACGAGTAACGAGATGGAATTTTGACGTTTCATGCTTGCTGCGAGTGGTAAACTAAGTAACGCCCGGTAACACCCCGATCAGTGGGTACGGTACTGACCGGATTAAAGTGGTAGTAACTAGGAACTAAGGAACCAAAGTTTTAGCTACACTTGTCATGACAAGTACCTACTACATGTACTACCCTACAACAGGTACTTTGATACTCGTATCAAAGTACCTGTTCATAAATCATAACAAACTAAAAATTCATAGTCACGAATCAAATCCCTAAAAAGGTTAAGCTTCGCAAGTTTACTTTGTCACTAAAATAAACAATTCGGTTTCGACAGTTTTATAAGAAATCCTTTTTTGTGAAAGAGAATGTTGTGCAAAAACTGCAAACAAAAAATTCAAATCTGCTTTTGCTTTAGTAACGCGATAAGTTTATTTTGAAATAGAGATTGAGGTTTTATCGGCTTAGTAGGTATTTAGTGATTTTGAAAAGGTTAGTAGTTATTTGTTTCATAATATGTACCAGTCTGGACTAGGCCTCCCTTGATAGCACCTTATGGGCTCTTATCATATTTTAGCATTCAATAATAAAAATAAATAAAAAATAAAATAATTTATTCAAAAATAACTTAGGACAAGAAAGATAACAAAGAGTTTCGTCTTAAATTCTAATGGTATTAAATAATGCGTGTGCCTGAACTAGGTAAAAACCTGTTTTTCAGGCAAAATGAGTGCTAACAACAAATAAATTAAGTAATCGTAAGGTATATATAACTTACAATTAAACAAGGCAATGGTGCATACTTAAATAATTACTTATGCTACCTACTTACACTGTGTTTTCATGAAATGATTTTATAGCTACCCATAAAGTGTTTGCTATCTTGTACCATATTTTAACACTGAAATGTTCAAAAAATGCAACAAAAACATGCACAGCAAAAACTGTAGGCAGTAAACTTTTGGGTTGTTAACTTTCAGTTTTGGCTAGCAAGAATCAGAATCAGAAATAATAATTATATTTATTGTTAACTTTTTGACAAAAAAGATGTTAGAAAACTAAAAAATCTTTAACATTAAGAATAAACATTATCATTTATTTTTCAGTTTTTAGAGTTCCAGCTAGCATTACTAAGACCATGGTTAAAACTGGTAAGCGTAACGAAGTAACATTACTTCATTTGTGCTGGTATAATTAAAGGGTAATCAAATCAATCAGTAATGGTAACATTATTTTTAACCCCCGACGCAAAAAGAGAGGGGTGTTATAAGTTTAACGTGTGTGTCTGTGTATCTGTCTGTGGTATCGCAGCTCCCAAACGGATGAACCGATTTTCGTTTAGTTTTTTTGTATCATAGATAATTTTATCCCGAGTGTTTTAGCCATGTTTAAAGAAAATCTATCTAGGGGTTTTTAAATTTTTTGATTTAGTTCTTGTAGTCAAATATTCCATACTCTAACACAACAGAGCAGTGTACATTTGTACATTTGCGAGCATTGAACCCTCCTGAACA
The DNA here is from genome assembly GCA_949316285.1 of Eupithecia subumbrata. Lineage (NCBI taxonomy): Eukaryota > Metazoa > Arthropoda > Insecta > Lepidoptera > Geometridae > Eupithecia > Eupithecia subumbrata. The sequence goes on from OX438640.1 coordinate 26,451,893, forward strand.
AAAACTCCCCCGCGTTTCAGCCGGCGCGGCGCTCGCGCTGCGTTCTCACGCCCCGCGCCTACCCTACAACTTATTTAATCTGTGACTGAACTCTGACTCCGGTAAAAACTCAGCAAACTATTTCAACGTGTGCGCATGTGTAGTTTAATGCATTCACCGCAAAAATAAATACTTTTCACGTGTTCGCGTAGATATGGGTATTTTTTTTAATGTGGGTAGATGCTTCGGTATGGCTGGTAGTACGGTGTACGCTCAATGCAAAATAACGACTTTTAGGTACTATTTTGAGAACTCAATTGATTTATCTACAAAATATTGGGAAACACAAATCACGGTAAATATTCCATTAGTAGTGATTTAAGTGTTAATAACCATGAACGTTTTAAAATATTTCTCTATAGATTTAAACTTGACTCGAGATTATTTTATCTGTGAATTTAATATTATATCGACCTAATTTTAGTATTTATTCTGATTAAGGTTATGCACATCTTACTTACCTTGGGCAGATTCTGCAGTTGGGCAAAACAGTTTCGAGATGGAAGCCAAGAGAAGGAAAGTTTTCAATCAGTGCGTCCTACACGTCATGACTATGACCTACGGAGCTGAGACGTGGACTGGACACTCACGGTAGGGCTGGTCCACCAGTTCAAAGTCGCTCAGCGAGCTATGGAAAGAGCTATGCTCGGAGTTTGTTTAAAGGATAGAATTCGTAACGAATGTATCAGACAGAGAATCAAAGTTATCGATAGCCCAAAGAATTAGCAAGCTGAAGTGGCAGTGGGCTGGCCATGTCTTGTGACGCACCGACAACCGATGGGTTAAACGTGTTCTTGAGTGGAGAACGCGACTAGGCAAACGTAGTGTAGGACGCCCTCCGGCCAGGTGGGATGACGACCTGCGAAAGTCTGCAGGCAGATGCTGGATGCGGCAAGCTGAAGACAGGGCGCTATGGCGCTCATTGGGGGAGGCCTATGTCCAGCAGTGGACTAATATAAATTGATGAACTTCCACAATAATAGACCTCGCTAGAAATTACAAATTACATATCAATAAAGTTTTTATGCAACAGACAGGCAATAAGGCAGATCAAGGTTAGCATGTGACAGGACCGGAAGTAGCATTTCACTGCGAATGTTCCGTTTCCGGCCCCCGCCGCAAACACTCATTATTCTTTCGGCAAATATGTTGTGACTTAACCCTTAACTACCCGAGGCGGTAACAATAGCAGTGTTGCCAACTTAGAAAAAAATTGTGGCCGGCAGCGTCCTCGCGGACTCTGATAATATTTTTCTGTTCGGAATGGACAAAATACGTCAATCGAAATGTTGTAGACGTACACCAATTCAAAAGAGTAAATTCTTATATCAGTCAGTATTTTTAAGTACCGACTTACCTACCTAATATTTAATAGTTAGGGATAGACACCAAATTTAATACATATTTATGTCAAGAAAAACGTATAGTGACCATAACTAATAGTCTTATTGGTAATGCATTGCTTATGAAAAACGAGCAAAATACAAGTACAATTATAGCAGATTCGGCACTTTTACAAGTAGGTTGCTGCTAGATTTGTCCAAAATTAGAATGCCTGGCAACTTTAACAAGGGATGTTCGAGGTATACTGTCATTAAAATGATTGTGTCATTATGAATCATTAAAGGGTGAAACGACATGTGTTGCAGTTCTTTGAGCGTAGGCCAAGTACAGAATAGCCGCGGTATTGATTACTACGGTCTACTGGTGGATATTACAAGGCAGTAGAAAAACACACATAAACTATGTTTTTGTGCTTTTCTACTGCCTTGTAAATCACACTAATATTATAAATGCGAAAGTTTGGATGGATGGATGTTTGTTACCTCTTCACGCCAAAACTACTGAAGGGATCGGGTTGAAATTTTGCATACAGGTAATTCTAATTCTGGAATCAATCAATCATAGGCTACTTTTTATCCCATAAATGAGTTCCCATGGGATAGCAATCACCTTTAAACGTTTCTTTAGAAACAACGCGTACGAAGCCGCGGGCATAAACTAGTTTTTTTATGAACCTACAGCCGGTTGTTCGTCCGCTGATCATCTCTGTAATGGCCAAATCTCTTGTCAACGTCAATTTCGCAAGAGAAAAACTGTTTGACAAGAAATTTTTTCGTTGATTAGCTAAAATCAGCGTAAGAACCACAGCTTGTTAACCTTTTCTATGATAATGTATTATAGACGATGTAAGGTAAGAAGAAACTCAAAAACATTGGAGCAGGATATACTAAAACCATACATATAATATCCTAGCAGGTGCGACACCCAGAGTAACAGAAATTTGCTAAAATATACTTGCTTTTCTTCTTTGTTTTTTATCAAAAGAGTTCTAAATAACCCGTTAGAGCTTGGCCCACCTGGCAAAATTGTACAACTCTACTTTTTGCACTAAGTACCAACTTGCTAACGGTACCATCGATTGAGTAATCTCAATGGCTGTCATCGCTTCCTCAATCTCTGAATTGTGGGAACAAATTATCGCAAACACTTCGAAAACGCGCAAAAAACCTTGCACAAAACACCATAGAAGTATTCTGGGCAAAAAATACTCCCACGCCTAGAAAGGGTTGAATTTACACCTGACCTATATTAAATTAAAAAAATGTTTTCTTTTGCATTTTTTGCTCATTATTCTCATTGTATGAAGATAACAACAGCGTGCATTGCATACGTTGTAGGGTGCCCATTACTAAAGCTCTATCGCAATATTCTGCCCATTGCCGCGCTATAAAGTCTTCTTTATAGCGCAGTTCTTCATTAAGCATAGCAAAAGCATAATTCAAGACTGTATTTACGTAGGTACATATTAAATGTTATATTAACTAATAAATAATTTATATATGTATTTCTATTTTTTATTTTTATTTGATCGTAATTTTCTGTGTCAATAAAGATTTATTTTACCAAACTAATTTATTTCACAAAAATCAAAAAATAAACAACTAAAGCTAAACAAAGTTCTCTATCATTGTCCTATAAACACCTTTTACATACCCACCCTACTCGAGTTGCACAATACGCACCCCGAGATGTGCAGACGCAGGTAGTCAAGGGGTTATCCGCTTATGACAAAAAAATAAAGCACTATCCGATTAACACTTGTAACAGAATGCGAATTACGTATTAAAATTATTCTGTTAATAGTTTTATTATGCTTATCCTTGACGCGTGTTTAGATCCTTTGTTATTAAAATAGCAATAAACGTAGAAATATATATCTTTCAAAAAATATATAAAATAAATGACTTTCGGTTTTCTCATAATTTAATCATTTACTTAGCAAATATATATATCCTAAAGCGTTAAAATAAAGACATTTGATCGAAGTAGTCATGAAATATATTTCCTGAAACAGGGTAGGTAAGCAGAATGTAGGTTGCTAGATTGCGTGTTAGCGTTTTCGTAAGCACCTTAACAAGAAAGCTCGTGAATTTGCCGGCCTTTAACGTAACGAAGGTGTCTCATCAAAAATTCATTGAAGAGAACGCGTGAGTCGAGCCAACGAGCTAGGGTGAAAAGAGCGGCAGGCGATGTGTTGCAAAATGAATAAATACGCCGAGAAATGGGGCAGTTTGCTGGCCGACGTAACTCAATAATGCAGCTCAGCCATGAAAGCTAACCAGCAAGAACCATTCCGCGAAATGAAACCCACGGTATTATAGCTCGGCATAAAATGGTCACAAGTTGTTCAACGCAAAACACAGCATTTGTAAGTGGAATCGGTAAGTACATACACTGACATCATAATGGCTTGGCAAACGGTAGCATTCGACAGTTTCAACCCGCCCCATTCTACATTTTGCCTTCAATATAATTGTTACCTAGAAACGTCAAGTAAGTATCGATGCCTGGAAATAAGATTTTCAACCTCGTTCTTTCAAAGGGTTTCATTAAAATGCTAATTTATTAATAGAACTTCGATTTAACTTCTACTTGCTTTATTACATTGATTTTTCTTTCATTCTTCGATTGGAGATACGATTTCTTCGTCATCTGGTTATTCAAATTGAAGGGACAAGTAAAAAACTGCATTAGACATCATAGACAGATCTGTGCGCGCAAATGTGTAAAAAAACTCCGAGGTTGTGCACCATGTGCAGTCGCAGGTGCCCTCGGTTCCCACACAACCCTTTCAGCGAGGAGCCTCCGCCCCCGCAGCCCGTACCCCTCTACTCGGATATCTTCACCTTTCAACTCAATCCGACCTGAACTCCTCCGCTATACAACTCATATCGGCCCTCCCAATCCTCGTCTCTTAGGCCCCTACGTCTCCGATGCGGTCATTAGCTTCAAATTCTACCTGTTCCGATTTATAGACGCTGTCGTATCATTAAATTTATTGTGGATAAAATGCAATCCTCATATTTTTTGCCTTTGATTCGGAATGAATAAAAGTAGTATCTATGTGTGCGTTATGTAAAATTTCTTTTGATATCGTACCAAGTAAATGAGTCAGCATTTTACTAGGTTTCTATGCATTTTTTATTCCACGTGCATAATGACAGAGACTTTTCTTTTAGAAACACGACGTTTCTGTATGTTTTATTCACATGGTAGGCAGAATGAATGCCAGTTTTTTAGATTAATCAGCACGCATAAAATTTTAGTAGGAAAAGGTCACCGTTATCTCTTTGTTTTTTTTGTAAATGGGATGAGTTTTGTAGCCAATTAAAGGCAAAGGGACACCGGCTGGAGCGGTCTGCAATAAATCGCAACCCTACACAAAATGTTTCCGCTGGACGCAAAGGGACTAAATAGAAATAAACAAAATTTTACTCAACCAAAATCTAGCAACCAGTTCCAGACGATAATTATCAAAAGGAAGTAGGTGCCATTTCGGGGGCGCAATGTTTAAACCTAATTTGCATGGGTTTTACTGTATAATTACTATTGTTAATTTTACTAAGGCAAGTACAAAGCATTATACCTACTTCAAGTGAAGGTTGTTTTATGAACATTTATAAAAACAGCTGCTTCAATTATTCTCCAGTATTTTAAGAACAACCAACTTTGTTCTTCATCTTATATGAGCCTTCCCCTTTCCAAATTCACATTGCGTTGAATTAATTCGTTACTGACGTGACCGGGCCCTCCACGCGATTGGTCAAGGCCCTCAAGCTGCGATGCGCTTGCACATGCAGTGCAGATCATAATAACGCCTATTTTATTCCATTCTTCGCGTTTTATGCATCTGCCCATACGTTTTTGACTTCCGACCCCTGGCTATAAAATTATCTGAATCTATCCCTAATAAATAGGGGAAATTTTATCAAAATCATTATTTTTCGATAATGATGCATGCTAGTTTGTCTTCTATCATTCTCAAGAAATAATAGTTTTCACGTTTCGTGTAAGTATGCAATAAAACTACTTTTTTTACTCCGTTAAAAGTTTTTAGTACCTACTTCCTCGCGTATTTGATAAACTTAAAAGCGTATGTAGATGAGTCTAAACAGCAAAAGTTACTCAGTGCCGCTTAAACAGTAGGGTCTAATATTTGACCAAAGATATGAAGAGGTGCATTTCCGTAACCGATATTTCTCATTAAGGCTTGTTTACCGTGCGATAAAAAACGGATGGCCGCTGGTCGCAAGGGTTGGCTATCATGGGGTTGAGGAGCAAACAGCAGATGTACGAAGCTACAATTACATGATCAACAGCTATCGTATTCAAATGAGATTCGATTGGACAAAAAACTAATGTTCCGAGATGTTCAAATGTTCGATTTGTATCACGTTAAAATAAAATTACTTATCATAGTTTTTTTAAAGAGGCGAAGTCCATTGCTGGACCTTTACAATGTTATACTTAAGACGAAGAAGAGTGTGGGGTAACTGTTTTATGGTGCTAGTAAGATTCCAACTAGAAAATTTACTTCGACTTTACTACAAACCTATAATCAAACTTGAAATCGAAAGTCAAAGAAGAAGCCACACCATTGAGTACCAATACACTAAGTTCCTACAGATAAAGAAGACCGAGTAACAAATTTGCCAGATACTATAACGCATTCATACCACCTTTCTACCAAACGAAAATATTTACCCTGTACAAACTCATTGCTTTTTATTGTTAAGTTTTTTATTCTGGATTGTCTTTCGTGCCGCATTGGGCAGCTACGGTCACAGTAGAGATGTTTTCTCGTAGATAAATGCAACGCTCTCGCTTTGCGGGTAACGGTGCATCTAGAGAGTAAATTTAGAGGGAGAGGTACGTCTGAGTCACGGGGAACTGACCTAGGGGCACGCAGCGAGTGCATTGACGCCTCGCCGAGGCACTTATCACCAGCATGCCTAAGATAATGCATATAACATACCCATGCCCCTTGGACGTATGCATAACACATGTGTTATGTCTGTCTGACAGCACAGAATCACTTTGTAGTTCAAAAACATTGAATTTATCAACAAACAAGGGTCGTTGAATACAAGTGCCATTGAGATGCATGCGACTCTCTGGCTGAGTATAACTTTTTTCAAGAATGTGGCTGGATGGTTATAACAAACATAATTAATACCTGTAGAGTAATCAAAGCTTTACCTTCAATATACTAAAGCACCTACCTTCTTACTATACATGCAGTATGTTAGGTACATACAAGTACCTATCAGCGTAATAAAATTGAAGGTTGTCGTTACGAAATCACTACCTATAAGGAAAAATGACAGAATTGGAGGCAAATGTACCGAACTCGTTGACCTACAATGCATTTGGATTTTATTAATAAAACAACATAAAATTCTCGACCGAGGTAAATAAGCTTGTCACTATTATAATAGGTATAGTATATTTTATCTTCTGGATATTTTCGAAAATCTTATGCGTCTAACCTTGTTAACAACCTACAACATTTCGATCACATTACCTAACAAATAGGTAACTAAGTGGATCGATCGGCGGAATTTTTATTATCGTAGCAACTAATCGTGAAATCGTCAACTTGACCGTAATTCGTGTGATCTAACCAAGGTTCTCTATGATAAGACGGTTTCACAATAGCAGAATTATTTGCGGCGTAGCGTAGGGCTCTGCCTTGAGTTATGCGCCGGAGTCGACAAACAACTGTAGCGAGCTGTGCTGAAACTGTCCACTCGTGTGCTAAAGTGCTACGTTAGGAGGAAAGAATAGACACGGCTACGAGGAAAAATATTGCGGAAAATCAGTATCAACGTAATCATTGGTGAAGCAGAAAAGTAAAATTTTGAAAAAGTTGGAGTTTAAAGTTACCACAGACCTGTATCTACGTGCTATTGAAATAAATACAAAATAACAAAAATCTTTTATTTCGGACAACAAATGGATCTAAAATTTGTTAGTAAATACTCGTATAGGCAGGGAGAACTAATAATTAAGGTTAGGTAGTTATTTTGCTTAATGCTTGGTACCTAGTAAATAGTACAAAAAATTAGATCACTCTCCCCACGAAACAATTTAAGTTTTAAAAAGTCGGAAAGGAGTCATTCTGAAATACATAGAATGTTGATAACCGATTGAAATAGAGAAATAGAGGTAATATGCAAGGATTTAGCACATGATTTAGCAGACAAGCTGATGATGAAGAAAGTTTAGATTTTTTCAGCACGCCCCATATGCGACCTATTTCAGATTTGCGTACGTGATACATGCAGTGCGAAGAGCTTTCGCGAGCGAGTGTACTGCGCACACGCCGCAAAAGTGGGTCAATGTTGGCGCGTGACGCGCCGGCGGCCCTTCGCAGGGCTCGCCTTGAACCACCTAATACTAGCTTGACTCTATTAATTTGCGCTCGTTTTACATCAAAAACAAGAAAAGCGTAGGTATTTACGTGTAGGCACAGGGATTTCGTCGTGAGTAGCAGCTTACTAGCTCGTGTTTACCAGGACTGATGGTTATTGGAAATGCAAAGGATTTGCAATATCTTTGAATACATGAACACTGATTTCACATCAGCATTCGTGCCAAATGCAAATAACAAATTTCGAATTCAAGGCAAAAATACACCTAAAGGTGCTTTTATACGAAGCTTTCAAAAGCATTCGTTGGGTTATTTATAATATATGAGATACTAGGAAACGAATTTGAACCACAGATAACAACAACAATCACGATTGAAGTGTCCAAAACGAAGGTCCATGGATTGGTATGAGTACATTAGTACAAAAACTAATAGAGGATCCCTAAGAAGGTAGGTGCTGGTGAGGCCAAGCACGCGCAAGACGATTTGCATAAGGGCCGTAGTCAATGCTAGTGGGCAACAAGCACAGAAGGTAACGACCTTCCGTTGACGAGGCCCTACGATTCGCCATGAGGCCATTTATCGCCCCGACAACATAATGTGGAATTGCCTTTATTGAAACCGTTTTCCATCCCAAATGGTATTCAAATATGATGCGGTACAAATATTTTGCATGCAAAATGGTTTGACTGAGTCAGTGTCCTTAAGATTCGGAAGAACGTCAATGTTAATTCTGAACTGAAAACAATTTGCCATGAGAAGATACGGAATTGATAGCTTACACGTGCCGTGTGTTCGCTCCTCAAGGTAAACACATCTGAATTTAGACAAAAGATACAGGGGGTGAAAAATTTTTACACAAAAGATGCAGACTTGAGCACTGGGTAACTCTATAAAATATTCAGGGTTATTGCAATATTTATTGGTGACAAATCTATTGCGAATGTCAAATATACTTAAATATGTATCTACTTTTTGCAAATAATATGAACCATTTCCGTCATACTAGACGTGTTAAATCATAGTATTTACTTATGGATAGTAGGATAAAACTAAGGAGTATCCATACTACAGCTGCGTCGTATACGGCGTTCCATATTATTCGCGAGCGCAAGGTTCTGGCTCACGTTACGCAAGCGTTACACGTGTCGGCTGCGCGGGCGACCTCTTCCGATCCGCATGCACAAACAACTCGTGTACTTTGAAAGGCGAAGGTGATACGGAAATAAAACCTGCAAGGCAGTCTCGCTAATTATTTTATTTATTCAGTCAAAAAAACCTCGACGAGATACTTGTACCGACAGTCGATTTATCTAAAAACTACGTGCCTCAAAGTCACTTCTAAGAATTATATTTTGTTTTCTTACAATTAGATACCTACTCATCGTTAACGAAGGAGAAAATAAATTTCAGGGCTTAGAATAGATAAATACTATTCTAATACAAATAAAAGCAAACCATGGTGAAAATATTCTCAAATAACAAATCATTTTGGTACTACGTTTGTATGGGAAATTCATGCGTCGATGCTTAGAATAGATCACCGCTTGGATCCCATTTAAAAGCTAGAATACTTAGAAAAAAAGAAATTATTTTTGCGTTGTTGCCATAACGATACCGTTTCAAAAGACCACATGGAAAATTTTAAGTAGCCAATCACGAAACTGATCGAGGCGAACATTCTCATGCAAATTTTAGCTCGACCCAAATTCACTCATTGGACCGACACCTACCAGAAATTGTGCGCGGCAAATTACTCGTAGCGCTTCGTATCGTAGGTGCCCGTAAAGCGTAGAATGCGTAACGTCCGTAACAGACCTACGGAATAGAAAAGAGTTCTTATATCGTTGCATTTAGGGCTTAGGATATCTTGTTTTAGAAATGGTAGCTAGCTATAATTCTGACAGTCAAATATCGTAGAATGTAGAATGCGTAAAATATGAAGTTGATAGCAAGTTTTCAAGATTTTATAGATTTGATGTTAATTTTCAACCTGCTTTTAAATAAGGAAAAGAACTCAATCCTGCTTTTTATTTGATTGTTTATTATAGAAATTTCCGCCAATTTTTATCCGATTTTCTTGATAGAGGATGATCCCGAAATTCCATAAAAGTTTTATTTCCAAGGGATTAATTCCCGCAAGACTTGTCCTTGTCTTGTGTCTATAACTTAAAAAACTGTAAAATTTTAAGTAGTTTTTAGTTTAATAACAAAAAAACATCAAATTGTTTCAATTTGAGGTTTGGGTAAGAAAACCAAACCCTACCTCTTTTGGACAAATCTCGATAATAGCATGAAAGAAAAACTCTAACTAACTCTACCTGTCATGTTTTACCTTCCTGATATCAATTGAACACGTCACAAAGATCGCCAACCTACTACTGTACGTCCCCTCTATGACGTCTGAAGATCTATTATGTATTTTCACATCAAAAATCTAAGCTACCTTGGCCTATATTTCGCTACCTAGTTGCCAGCAGTTTACAATTTGTTTATGTGTTGACATCGTGTCAATGTTATTGGGTAGATAGTGCTCCAATGCCGTTTTATAAGCCGAAGGTAGAATTTAGATAAGAGTGTAGTGTGCCAATAATTTTAGAAGAAATAAAATACATAAAACCTCCTTAAAATACATAAATACTAAAAAGGTTTAAGTCCATCAATAGAGAAAGAGTGACATCGGGCTAAGATGCAGAAATTAGGGAATAATAAAATGGCGGGCAAGTTGAACGGGAATTAATCTATTGATCATCGATTCAATAGGTAACATAGAAGACTAGGTACCTACCTATAGTTACCTGGGATGTAAGCTCTACCAAAGTTATCGACATAGCTAAAATATTTAGCAAGCTGAATTGGCAGTGGGCCGGCCATATCTCGCGAAGAACCGCAACCGCTGGGGTAAACGTGTTCTTGAGTGGAGACCACGACTCGGCAAACGTAGTGTAGGACGCCCTCCGGCCAGGTGGGATGACGATCTGCAAAAGACCGCAGGCAGATGCTGGATGCGACAAGCTGAAGACAGGGCGCTATGGCGCTCATTAGGGGAGACCTATGTCTAGCAGTGGACTAATAATAATAATAAGGTAGGTACTGGACCTGTCTAACCCATATTCCGCCCGACAGATTTTCATGAATCATGGCTAAGAACATTCGAGATAAAATTATCTATGACACGAAAAAAACTAAACGAAAATCGGTTCATCCGTTTGGGAGCTACGATACCACAGACAGAAACACAGACAGACACGTTAAACTTATAACACCCCTTTTTGGGTCGGGGGTTAAAGATAAAACAGTAAAATAAAAAAACGTAGATACTTAAGATTAGAAAATGAAACAATGTTACTTGCCTAATTTATAGTTGTTATTTTTCGGTTAATAAATTCCTAATTTATCTAAAATTTATGTAGGTCACCAAATAATTTGAGCGACAGATATCGCCCATTCTCAAAATGTCAACTTAACCGCTATTTTATCTTTGAATTAATCATTGGACTGCTTATACTTGTAACTACAAATGAGGTAATAGGAAAATGAACTCTATGCTTATACTCCTAAGGCCCTTAGAACCCACAAGATGGAACCTTGCTCTGCGTATGCACAAGGGCACACATTAGATGATACAGTTAGGTACTACGAAGGTTTTATCTAGCTAGCTAGAAGGTAGAAAAGTGTAGAGGCTGAACGCCCATTTTCAATCAGAATCAAGGAATATGAGGGATTTTTTAGCGGTTCGTCCAAAAAGCGATTCGTCCATATCGCGTTTCGTCCAATAAGCGGTTCGTCAAGAATCTATACGCAGTTCGTCCAAAAAGCGATTCGTCCAAATCGCGTTTCGTCCAATAAGTGATTTGTCCAATAAGCGGTTCGTTAGGAATCCATGCGCAGTTCGTCCAATTCCAATTCTTGAATTATCTAAAATAGTTTACATTTCATCAAACTCAAGTTTTATCCGACATCTTTTCTCGCATACAAAAACCTAAACTAACCTTAAGACTGTTAAAAAAATCGATCGAGTGCTGAAAATTTTAATATATCTAAGACCTACCTTATAATTAGCTTGTCATAGCTAATTGAAACATAAAAAACTAATTGAAACAAAAATTTGAATTTATCTAAGTACCTACCTTACAATTAACTTGACATAGCTAATTGAAACGACTGAAAAAAATCCAACACAGAATTCCATAGATTTAAAATAAAATTCATTTAAAATTCGAATTCACAGCCTTACAAGACTTAGAGATAATTTTACCATTTACCTACATTTGAAATGGATCACTACATTTTACGGCAAGAAATGAAATGAAATAAAAACATGAAAAAGAAATACGCAATAGCAATGGTTAACTCAATGTTAAGCTAAAGTTTAGTTTAATCAGTTTCTCGTCAAGTAAAATTAAGTATAAATTAAATAACATAAATTAGTTTGAATTAGGCATGTAGAGATCAGGAAAAGGTACTTAAACAATGAGGTAAGAAGCATCTCCATGCAAGCGTAGGTAAAACCAATGTTCTACTTCTGTGGTCTACGCGCTACGTGCTACGAATTTGTTTTGCTTGAGATTCGCGTGCGTTGCGCAAGAGTCGCCGTCGCGCGTCCGAGGCCATTGACTCGAGGGCAGGCATAGGCATAAGCGACGCGGATTTCTTTCTAGAATTTTCCTCTTTGCTAATTTACTAACCTAGTTTTTGGACGTTGCTTTTGAGACATGGTAATAAAGGGATCGGAGGTGCCAACAAAAACCACTATATAACCTCCATCATATCAGGCAACATTTTTGTCTTTTTTTGAAAAATACTCTTAAGTTAGCCTGGCCTGAAAGCTAGAAAATATGTACCTATGGTCTGAATTTGTGTTGGTAAAGAGAGACCACAAAGAGGTCTATGGGAGAGATCAAGAAACGTAGAGGGGAACATGCATGCTAGTTTTGCACTATGTACCGTAAAACGAGGTAAATAGAGACTCCAGGGTGAATAGAAACGGATGAAATACTGGAGCAAGAGATTACTTGGCTGGTAGCAGTGGAAGTATCTTTAGTCCGTGACTGTTCACCTTCTGTGTCAGTCGATCTGACCTCTACAAAAGATATTTTGCTTCAGTATTTCTTTTCACCCTGGTGTCTCTATTAACCCTGTTGTACCCGGTATTTGGAAAAGATCTAAGGTTGAAAACGGGGCCTAGTTGAAAACTTAGTTAGTTTCCTGTGTTTGAAGTATGCCTATACGCATAAAACTTGCAAAATCGCATTATCGTATAGCAGTGTCATCTCACCTCTGTCGCGAGGTTTCACAATGTTGCGCTTCAATGGGCCATTGCGGGGTCACTTCTCTATATCTTTCTAAAGCTTATATAAATACTTTTTCTGAGCAAATAATGTATATAAAGGTAGAGTAAAGCATTCTAAAAATGCATGCCCCTTTTACTATAAATACCTACTATCGTAGTTTGACGAATTCACTACGGATGTTAGGGATGAAACGTTGGTGTTCTTCCAACACAAATAAGGTTCGTAGTTGACCATCTTACATTCGTAATGAATGCACGCCCCCTCCACAAAACGTCAAAGGTACCCCTAATAGCCTACACTCGGCGTGCATTTTTAGAATGGTTTATCTCTACCTATATCTGTGAATATGAGTTCGATTGAATTGCATGGTTATTGAAACTATGTAAGTACCTATAAATATATCTCAGTAGTAGTATAATGTATAAATAGGTAGGTGGCTATTAGCTCTCGTTCTTCTTTCTTCGAAACATTAAAATGCCTAATTAAAATCAAGGATCTACGTAGGTACTAGGGATTAGTCCCGGGAATTCCCGTTCCCGAATTTCCCGGGAATTCCCGAAATTTTTGGCTGATTTAAGAACCGGGAAATCCAAAATCATTTCCCGGGAAATTTCGGGAATTTCGGGAAAAATATTTTAACTTTTATAGCATTACCGAAATAACGTAACTCAACATTTTCAGTTCCCTTTATAGCATTTCACATTATCAGGTACCTAACCTACGCGGTATTAGGCAGGGTTGACATGATTTGTATCACTTGATATAAATCAATTGTTATTTTCCCTGCAATTAAAACAGAGAGCAGTCAAAAATGTATGAGAGTGCCCAAAATTGAGCTTCCGTGTACACATGCACAATGTACCTATACCTGCTTTATTGGTTGAGGATTCAGGAAATTCTCCGAAATTAATAATGCCATATAGTTCAAATAATGCGAGTTGTCGAAAAAAAGATGCTTAGCCAACATATTTGCGGCAAGTCATATCTGTTTTACAATTTGTATAAAGAACTAGTACTCAGAACGTTCTGCCCGCACCTTCGCACGCGCTATTGAAAACGTTTAAAATTTATTTTTGGAAACGTGCAAAATTTCAGCCCGATTCGTTAAGTAGTTTTGGCGTGAAGAAGGAATGGTACAAACTTTCATATTTATAATATATTTTAATATTATTAGCTGCGCCCCGCGGCTTCGCCCGCGTCTACATTTCAGTTATTTATTGCACAACAGTGGGTTTGCAATAAATAACTTTAGGGGTCGTTTTGTAAAAATAAGAAATACGTAATTCATTATTTATAGTTTATTTATACTGAGTTTTGAGTGAATCTAACCAAGGAATAATATTATCCATATAAACTTAACCACCCTTTTTAACCACCTGAGATGATTTTTTGCAAATTAGATTAACCTATGTGTTATTTCAGAACTTAAACTATCTACACACCAAATTTCAACCAAGTCGGTTAACTAGTTACTGAGATACGTGGTAACAAACATTCACAAAAACTCATGCATTTATAATATTAGTAGGAAGTGTGATAAACGTACTTAGACCCGAAAAAAAAAAACTTGAACCAAACATGTAAGACAGAAATGAAAATGTTTCAATCTTGGTGTCTTTCCTTTCTGCTAGTACTTCGTGTGATTAAACCTTTGAACCTACCTTTCCTACCAACCTATAAAAACCTTGAAACTGGATAGACCAAAGCGATTATGATAGAAAAAAAAATATTAAATTAAATAATTCCGATTTAAATCAAATTAATCGGATTTTCTTTTTTTTTCAAACCTGTTATAAGAAATGTTAGTTATAGCTATATTACTTTTGATCTGTAATTAATTATAATTTTTTGGGTACATGTCTATTGTCCCCTCGTTCGACAACAAGCCTTAAGCTTTTCTTGCTATAGAGCCGTGACTGAAGCCAGCTCTACATAGTCGATTGCTGCCATCTTGCTCAGCAAATTACCTTGCTGAGCAACATGACAGCAATACTCCATGAAGCTGGACTTGAGCTTGGCAAAGAAAAAGTACCAGAGTCAAGTGCATTGCTGCAATTTATTATCCTCTTTGTGCATGTTATTCTGATCGGCTCTGACTTCTGAACCTGTATAGCGCGATGATATCGCCTGCGTGGGTATTATTGGGTAAAAATACCAGATACCAGCATCTGGTATCAGGTAGAGAATTCAAATGCATTCGAACACTTCTTCGAACACAACGAATCGACCGTTTACGGCTGGCAGAAATAAATCCATAGTAGGAAGAGACCTCTGAAGTACCCCGACGACGTCGATCGCCAATTGATTAGACGAACAGGCATCAATGACGACCGACACGAATGGAAGTCATAATCCAATTTAATTTATTTTTTTAATACCGTGGGCTAACAAAGAACACTTAGTCCAATTTTATATTTGTCTCCGTTGAGCCTGGCCACCGTGGCCTAGTATTTGGATAGAAGAACATTAAATATTGTTTATTATGTGGGTACGTAATAAGGTATTTTTAGATTGATGTTTTCGCTTAGAGGACTCGAAAAACAACGGGAGTTCCTCGGTGTCACTCTTACAACAACTCTGAACTTCTGTAATTTCATTGGATTAAAATGAAGAAACGAATCAAAGCTAAAACGGTGGCCACGAAGCTAAGCGTTTCATACTATACGAGATCAGGCGATATTTCACACAAGGATAGCTCAAGTCCGGCCTCATGGAGTATCAGCAAAGCACTTTGCTGCGGAACATGGCAGCAAATGAATGTGTTATGCTGGGTTCAGTCAAGACTCTATAGAACGAAAAGCCTTCAGGCTTATTGTCGAACGAGGGCACAAAAGACATGGACCTAAGAATTTGTTATTAATTTTATTAACCTCTCAAAAGAAATACAGCTTTAAGTAACATACCTAATACCGCATAGGTACCTAATATCAGCGAAATGCCTAAAAAGGACGTGAAGTATATTATCTTATTTCGGTAGTGGAATAGCAGTAAAAATATTTTTTCGAAATTTCCCGGGAATTCCCGGGAATTCCCGGTTCCGACTTTGAAACTTCCCGGGATTCCCGGTTCCTCGAAAACGACCCGATTTTGGAATCCCTAGTAGGTACCCGCCCATTGGATCTAAAAGTACGTCATCTCATCATAACCTATAAATCGACTAATTATCATGAAATTAAATTATGTACTTCCTGTATTCGAAGCATTAATACGTAAAAGTTCTAATTCAAATATCTACGTTACTCACTAGGTCAATACCGCGCCGCGGTACACCGGGTCTAACGCGCAATTTAATAATTTACATCGCATCGATTTACCCGGTTTTTATGGTAAATTGTTGTCCGACATTCACCAATCATTGATAGTCTATCGACGGATTGGAAATTCCAAGTGAAATTCGAAGGTCATTCACCGCTACAGTGTAGCAAAATTGGTAATTTCTTCGCGCTACGTACGAACTTTTTCTACCCATTGTACATTGCGTAAGTATATTCGCACAGATAACGGAGTGTGCCCCTCCGTCCTCCGTCCTCGCAGAATCCGGTCTTATCCTCTCCTCTCGCTCGCACAAACGTGATACCGATAATGCGTTCTCTCTCTGCTATGACATAGATACCAGGGCATTGCGAAACAGCGCGGATTAAATAGCAGGTGGATTGTGCCCTAAACAAGTTTAAATAACTGCTTTCACATGATAATATACGGTCGCGCATGCATGGCAAATACTGCGTTACACAAAATTTGTGGTAAATGTTATTATACGATCGACATAATACTTATTAAATTAAAAATAAGTAGCTATTATTAGTTGGCCATCAGTAGAGGAAACATTACAAGTACCAGGAGTTAAGCTTATCGAGCTTCTGAAAAGCGGTTATTGTGTATCCGGAATCGCGAATTGCAAATTATACGCAGTGGGCGGAGTCTGCAACACCCAATGTCTGGGCTTGCTTAGCGCATGCGTCCGTGCCTAGGTAGGGATGGGATCTAGCTAGCGTATTGTATAATCAGAACTTTAGGTACCTTCATTAGAGAATTGAGTAGCTAGTTTCGTTCTTGCACGAAATCTAAATGTAGACTTTATGAAAAGCGTCTTTGCTTTTTGATCCAATTGGAGTGTTAGTATTAGTATATTTAATAATTAAACATAATTTACTGTTGACAATACTGCAAACCTTCAAAGTATCACATCATTTTAAGATAAATAAAAAGCGAGCGAACTGTTTATGGTACCTACAGGTTACTATTCTATAACTGCCATAGTAACTATAACAGTTCTGTGTCAAAGCAGTCGCCGACACGCTACCGATCGGCGATAAGATAAGGCAATCGATAATTTCGCGCGATCCAACCACACGAAAGGTCACTCACGTTGCGAAATCATGTTAAAGAACCGAAATAAACGAAAATCACGTGAATTTAATGCCAAGAATTTCATCGCGATAACTTAATAACGAACGTAAATGGTTAGCAAAGTTAGGATAAAGGTGCTTAACAAATGCTTGCTTGTAGATTTATTAATTTTATAATTTATACAAAAACGAAGAAAACACGAAAGGTCACTCACTTCACTTTGCGAAATCATGTTAATCACCCAAATTAAACGATAACCACTAACATTTAATGTCAACTTAACTCTACCGCCATGAAACTTTTAAATGTTTTTACATGAAACATAAAACTTAACGTTCTTACTAACTCAGTAGGTGCCTATCTTTATTGTTTACGTCGTAGACATACTACGCTGCGTACGCCGTCGACGTGCTATGCTACGCATTTCCTTACGCCGCGCCGCGCGGCAAACATAATGCACTCGCAGTCGCTGCGTAGCTCTCCAAACTAAACCTTAGACTACCATTGCGTAGCGCTCTACGCCGTAGACGTACTTCATTGCGTAGCTCTCTACGCCGTAATCGTACTATACTTCTCTGTAGTCGTAATGTGCTCCGCCGTAGATAGACTGTAATACGTAATTCTCCACACCATTAAGACGAAGTGGGATCGGTTTTGCGAGACACGGACGAGCGAACATGGCGCGGGGAAGGCGAGAAAGGAAGGCGAAAGCCGCGGAATAACCAGCCCGCGCGCAATTTCACTGGTCGTTTTTTATAAATTAGTTTTTTGCTCTTAAATAATACACTTTAGCAGAAAAATAAAACCATAATCGTCTAAAGTATTTATTAGGGAACACGTAGATGACACGTTTATTAACATATGATAAGTAACTAGCAAATGAAACTGCTTTTTTCGTAGAAGTATTTGTGCAAAAATGAAGATTTAAAGGAAACTTTGCGATTTTTTTGTATCGAGTCAAGTTTTGTCAATCGTGTTTCGACTCCCATAACTTACTAAATAGAATCCTAAACTTTTGATCCTTATCAAAAAATTATAAAAATTCAATGTTTATTTCTATATAGTCAAAAGGAGGGTTTTGGGACTCACTTCACCTGAACCATTTTGCGCTGCGTAGCTCGCTACGCCGTAGACGTACTACGCACCGTAGCTCACATATGTAGGTACCCATGTAGTACCTATAACAAATAGTCGGCATTGGTATGCTAACCATATTTTTCCCTAGACTCGTTTATTTTCCCCTTATTATAAGCATTTGAAGCAAATTGTATTTACTTTCAAAATGACATGCCACAAATAATGCACGAAAATTGACAGACAAACAGACAATGCAACTGCAACTAACCGAGCATGAGTGAACACTACGGATTTAGGTGGTTAAGGTTTTTTCTACGACAGGAATAACCA
Organism: Eupithecia subumbrata; assembly: GCA_949316285.1. Taxonomy (NCBI): domain Eukaryota; kingdom Metazoa; phylum Arthropoda; class Insecta; order Lepidoptera; family Geometridae; genus Eupithecia; species Eupithecia subumbrata. Next base: position 26,470,700 of record OX438640.1, read on the forward strand.
ATGCCAATTAATTTAATTAAGAAAACAAATTCTCCGACAATTCTTTTTTATCCCAAACACAACTAAAGGTTTATGCTAACGTAAATTGTACGTAAATAGTATTTTTGTTGCTGTTTATGGTAGTACCTATGCTAGCATTATGTCCCATCCCAGTGCTGGGCTGTCCTTTTGTGCTTAACTTCTTGATAATGTCGCACAGCTTTTACCTGACGAGGCGGGTTATGTTTTTGAGTGTTTCTATGTGGTTATTTATCTGATATTCTTTATTACCTCGAAGCATCCCAACGGCTGAAGCGATTTGGATAAAATTAAATGAGGTATGTCTGGGCGCCTATTTGGTACTTGGCCGTAGCCTAGTTCATAGCCCCACATTTTGCAAAAAAAATAATAAAAAAAACTGAAAACTAAAAAAAAATATTTTTTTTTTAGTTTTCAGTGAATCACTTGTTTTATACTTATTTTTCAAATAATTCTATTGGGAGCAGAAAAAATTTCATACTTTCAGCAGAAAAGTCGCAAGCTACCACTAGCTTAGGTATCTTTAATTCTCGTAAACTGTCAAATTACCGCTCGTTTAGCCATAGAATAAATCATAGGCTCGCTTCGCAATGACATTGACATGTGCTAAATTATACATGGGCAGAATCGCGTGTATCACGACTGCGAGCTGGTCGCACGTAACCAATGGCAGGCCAGCGCTTGGAAATCACGTCACATCGGCTTGTCTAGCTTAACACTTTCAGTGCCCAGGACGCACTAGTCGTTCTTCACACCCAGTAGCTGCGGCGCGCCCCTTCGGGTCATACTGAAGACGCTGGGCAGTGAACATGGACTAATGAAGACAAAAAACAGAAAAAAATATAGGTACCAACGTATTTAAAATAATAAAAGTATTTAATTAAATAAATAATGCTGGACAATCCACACAGCAATCATCTAGCCCCAAGCTAAGAGCTTGTGTTACGAGTACTTGATGACTGATATGCATATTATAATACATTACATAGATTGATATTTTTTATCATACATACGTCCAGAACACCCGGAACATATATGAGTAGATCGTACAAACATTTGTCCAAGGCGGGAATAACACCCGCAACCTCTTGCGCCGCATGCGGACCTTCGCCCGCCGCGCCACATCGGTCGTCAAGCACATTATTTGATAGTTCTTGCAATAAACTTTTCAAAGAGCAATTCTACTAGAGTGTTTGCTACAATTTGATCAATAAAATTAAATACATATTGTCTATTCTCCCGCTTAGGAAGGATTTTATGGTTTTATTGATGCATAGAAACACAAGATATACGTTCGATTAAAATTTCTATAGACTTTCGTAGTTTGACAAATTCATCATGAATGTAAGCGGGTTAACTACGAACCTAGTTGATCAGGGTGAGTGCGGTTCAGACACGCAAGTTCCGCATCCCTGCGCCTCTGACCAAGTAGATACTTCTTACTTGGTCTGAACCCTGCGCGTACCACACCGCGAGAACCACACTCACTCTGAAGAAGTCCTCCGTTAAAGAATGAAACGTTGATGTTCTTCGAACAAAATGAATGAATGAATGAATGAACACTTTATTGTACTAGTAAATAACATTAATAAAAATCTTATACCTAAATAAAAAATAAACATAGTACAAAAGGCGGCCTATCGCTGAGAGCGATTTCTCCCAGGCAACCTTGGGATGGAGAAAAAGATATACTTAAGAATATAAAAAAAACTAGGATCGTAGTTAACCCACTTACATTCATAATGGATTAAGTTGTCCATTCATGTTAGACAGGCAGAAGCTTAGAGCAAAGATGAATTTGGAAGTACGATTTTAAGAGTGCACATCACACTAATATTATAAATGCGAAAGTTTGGATGTATGGATGGATGGATGTTTGTTACCTCTTCACGCCAAAACTACTGAACGGATCGGGCTGAAATTTTGCTTGTAGGTAGTTCTAGGCCTCTACTTTTTATCCTATAAATTAAAGAAAGAAAGAAAATAAATTTATTGGCTCAAATAAAGAAATGAATAACCTTTAAATGATCAACGCGTGCGAAGCCGCGGGCATAAACTAGTAGGTAATAAAATAACAATTCTCTTTTTTTGAGATGGGATTGTATGGCCATATCAGAAACCATGAGAGTTAGAGAAAAGTCTTATAAGGAGTCATGGGTTCAATTTATGAGAAAACCAAAACTACATATCCTCACTCACCTTTTGTTTTCTCTTAAATCGAGGTCATGAGTCCTTTAAAGACACCCTGTATATAAGTGCTGATAGATACAACACAAAATCCATCTTCCCCTACTCAATTTCAGTTAACTTCGCCAAGCTCGGACTCAGCGCTGAGTTCGCGGGCAGCGCGCTAGTGCTGAAACGGAACTCTAGATGTCTCTCCTCTATTCCTCATACTTTAGAATTTGCCTATACTCTTCCATCTCAAAAAGCCAGTAGTCTGAGTAAGGTTCCAATCTTTTAGTAAAAAGATTGTACAAACCGTCATTTACAGCAGCTGTGGCCAAGTCAATTAGTGATTAATGATGCTTGCTTACCGCTTACCACGGACGGATTTGCGATATTTTTTCCGAGTATTTGGTTAAAAGTTGGAAACGTAATTGAGTGATTTATGGAGTGGGATCCATTAAGTTTGACACGGCTTGTTGCAGAGGTGTCGAAAGAGTCTGTTACATTATGATGATACCTACTTTTTGGCTGATTATCTGTCTGGCTGATTATCTGTCTGGCATACGAATCGTTATAACTCCTTGCAAACCGAAAGCTAAGCTAACCTAGATTAGCCACCAAGCCGCCAGATTACCAAGCTCGCATAGCTGACAATGACGGAGATATGTTTTTTTGCATGTATGCAGTCTTTCATATGTATGAAAAACTGCACGGTGAGTCTACTTTTTAAAAGACTTGAAAAAAGTTTATTATGCGTTATTTTTGTTTGTAGGTACTTCGATTAGACCGTCAATAGTAGACCGATTATAATGATTATTTGTGATTGTATTTATGTTGAATGAATCTAAGACGATCCCAAAAAAAATTTATCCCATTATTAGTCTTTTACCCGCAATTCTTAAAAACAGTATAGGTATATTCAGGAATATGAAGCCAGTTTTTATTTTTTCCAAAACAATTTAAATGATGTTCTTTAGAAAGATAGTTAGGAAAAGGTTTTTTTAAACGTTTGTCAAACTAAAGTCCCAGTAAACATGATCCGTCAAGTGCGAGTGTAACTGGCGCGCCGAAGGTTACGAACATTTTGTCAATTACACAAAAATATTAACTAAAGGTACCGGTTAGTTAGAGACTTCACTATTTAATGAATACCTAAAAACGGTAGGTACCAACCTACATTTTAGATGGATCGCTCTGCAAACTTTGGAGATTAGGGGGTGAATGGGTAATTTTTCGACTTTTATCAAAATATTTCAAAAAGTATGAAACCTACAGGAATTTCAAAAACTCTTTTGATATGTAGGTACAAACTGATACACCATTTGATACACAAATTGACCGCAAAGGTCTCTTTTTAAATTTTGAAATCACAATTTACTAATAGTGATTTCAAAATTTAAAAAGAGGTACCTACCTACTGAAAATTTTCATTTTTCATTTATTTTTATTTTAACCTGTAGGCGATGCTTCTTATCCAGTGACGATCTTCTCGTATAATTACCTACCTACCTATTTGCTTTATATATAGGTATAAGCATTATTTTGACTGAATTAGAACAGAAGTGTTATAAAAACCGGTATAAATCATGGCAGGCGAATGATCTGATCATTATACCGGACCTACCCGAAGACGAAACCGATAGAGCGAGACCAAAATAAAACAAATTTTATTCCAAAACCACAGATCTCTGCCATAAAATAAAAACAGATCAATCCTTTACAAACAAAAATATTTAGCACCGCATCTACAAGTGTACAAACATAATAAAATTAGTATAGTTTCTAATAGGCGCATAACTTTCATAAAAATAACAAATAAAGCGCCATGTGGTATCGATTCAAACGAACTGTGTTCTGAATTAAAAAACGCAGCAAACAAATAAGAGCATTTGAAACACTGCAATTAAAACAATTAGGTAGGTACGCATCATCTTCTAAAAAAAATAGAAAAAATAAACCGGATTTATTTGATGTCTGCGCGTCGTTATTTGTCATAAATTTCAGTAGTATAGTCCTTATTATGGCTAAAATGACAGAAATCGTCAAGAATATTATAATCGCTAACGAAATCATAACATTTTAGCTTGCTTGGCAAGAAAATATTCGTCGTTGACGTTAATTAAAGCGTATTATAATGCGTAGTGTAGCCGATCACGAATCCGCCCCGGTCGGTCCTGCTGAGTTATTTCAGGATCTATTTACATCACAACGGGACAACAGAAAGGGGTCTTGACTAGAAAATTATGGGCATTTCAGTTCATTCAAAAATTGACTTTCCTTTGTTTTGCAAGGATGATCCTTGTTAATCGACGTATATTACCTATAGGCTAAGCGCTCATTCTCTACTTTTATCGCACGAATATTGAGATAAATCACAGGCTAATTTCTACTAACGTGTATGTTATATAGGTACCTACATGGGTAGCTCTTTAGTCCTGGATATCACGAGTTACGGTAATTTAGGCTAAGAATTTTTTCAAAATATCAATCAACTGTTTCAAAATGTGAAAAATAATGAGTATAATGACTCAACTTTGTAAAAACTCTAAAATAGTCGGAAATAATATTTATGAGAATTTTCTTCTGTTCTCGTCCCGTGCCCGTCCCGTTGCATTGAAAACCTACCCACCTTATGTTTTTTGTGGTAGAAGGCGATTGCGCTCTGCCACCCCCGGGCTTCGCGCAAAAAACCCTCTGCTCCACAAAATAGTCAGAATGTTGTTTTGAGGAGTGCGGGGGGCAGAGCAGAGGGAACTCACCCTAAAAACTACTACTTACTCTATGACTTTACCATACTAACTGTAAGGTAACCTGTGTCGAGGGGCCCGTTCAGATTCCTATCGCACGCACCACGCACCCAATGCACGCACTATCCTAAAGCTGGCCACTTAATCGTTATGTATGCCGCAAAAGCCTTAAAAATTTTCGTAATTTGATAAGAAAAGGGAAAGTTGGAGCATGCAAGTTTATAGCTGTTTTCACTTAACATGGACAAGTTACTTTCCTATTACGGTTTGCTCCGAGGCATTCCGCACTCGATCTTGGGCAATAGCTTTTTGCGTAGAAGCCGACGTAATATCACAGAAAGACATAGGTAAAAAAGGTACAGGCAATTTTCAGACCAAAAGCCAAGCAAAAGCTTCACAAGACTGATTTACTCAGCACAGATAGTGCACATGGCATTAAAATAAACGATAAAAAAAAATTACAAAATATAGGTATGTAAATTCAAATTCTCAAAGACGAGGCGACAGGTGGTTAACCTAGCAACCTGTCCTATTCACCAAATGACAGCAAAAACGCTCAGCAACCCTTTATAATATCTTTACATTATGTTACGACTTGTGTATGGAATTTCAAAACTACCTAGTTTTATAGAAAGTCGTAGGTGAAACAAGGATCGGGGAAGAGTCTGTATGGAAAAATTTAGCGGAAAGCGTTGAGCAGTAAAACATAATAACAATTAACAACAAATAGACATACCTCACCTCAACCTGAACCACAGCAATCTGTATTGCTCCACTACTGGACGCAGGCCTCCCCCTGATAAGCGCCTTATTGGCTTTTATCACATGGGGGGTAGTGCCCATAATCCCCACGCTGGGCATGCGGGTTGGGGATCGCAACTCGGTGGTAGAATTGTTCTGCAGGGGGCGCTGCTGCCCGCCCCCGGTGCATAGGTGGATAATAGACATACAAATGAAAGTAAAATATTTACCAAGTTCTAGTCTTACCTAATCTTGCAGTGAAAAAAATGTTTTCCAAAGATGACCAATGTAGAGCGGCGAGCGCTGGTCCGCCAATAAATTTCCGGGTGTACTGGGTATTTTCTATGTACAATAAATAATATATATGTATGAATTGTATTGTATATTAAGTTTATCAGTCATCTAGTACCCATAACACAAGCTCTGCTTAGCTTGGGGCTAGATGCTGTGTGGATTGTCTAGCATTAAAAAAAGCATACGCGAATCTGGAATTCTGTAACTCAGAATTCGATAATGTAGGTAGGTACTTGTAAAAAGGTATAACTTTTTAACAAAAAAGAACGTAAGTTTACCTACTTCATGTAGGTACCTCAGATGTTATCTATCACAGTGTGTTGGCTAGGTATTAGATAGGTACCCTGATCGCGGTGGAATATACATTGTTTAAATTCACCCTAGTTGGATTCTTACTTGAAACCAATAAGGCGAGATAGCCAGGTAGAACTTTTTTCTCGCGACCCGCGATTTTTTGCTATTATGTATTGAGGTAGAGCTTTCTAAGCATTGCTCGGGTGGTTACAGTCTACGTAAAATGTAGGTTTATTTCAACAGACAATTTATTTATTTAACTAGAAAAGAACTAGAAACAAGTGAAAGTGTTATTCGGTACTAATCCGAAAAAAATGCCATTTTGCTAACATACGCCTATTAGATAAAGTCATCATCATCATCATCAGCCTATATTAGTCCACTGCTGGACATAGGCCTCCCCTAATGAGCGCCATAGCGCCCTGTCTTCAGCTTGCCGCATCCAGCATCTGCCTGCAGTCTTCGCAGATCGTTATCCCAGTAAATAAGTTTCAATAGGTAGACAGGGTGCCCTGACAGGGTTTTTATGCACTCTGTACCCCCTTACTACCTACTCCACAGAACTTTAAACATAAATTCTCAATAAATAAGGTGAATATGACTAATTTGGTCCTAGACACAATAACGTAATCGAGAATAACAAAAATTTCGTGTTTCTATTTAGTGGGTGCACAAAATTTGGTATTGGTTCGCATGTGCGTGCAAAGCTAACAGGGGGAGCTCATTAAGGTAAAAAGCCGAGTGCAAACGACTAATAGCGAATTACACGAAGGGGAGCTATGGCCGAAATATTCTAAAACCGGCCAAATTCCTACCGCGAGTCGAACTATTTTATGAAAATAACCGTTGGAAATAACGTTTTCTCAAAATTCCTGATCAAATACCTGCAAACATGAACTATCAAGTGTCCTGGATATGGTTTACTAGCATAATATGGTAAATGCATACCTTAGATTTAGGTAGAGTCGAGTAATTAGAAGGTTCAGCCTAGGTAGAAAAGATACTACCTATACCAAAATACGTTATGGTACCTACTTTTGTTAACTCATAAATAAATAAATAATGCTGGACAATCCACACAGCACCATCTAGCCCCAAAGTAACCTACTCAAAGCTTGTGTTATGGGTACTAGATAACTGATATATTTAATACATTATATACATAGATAGATATTTTTTTTATGATACATAGAAAACACCCAGACCAACGGAACACATTTCTGAAGATCGTACACAAATTTGTTCCGAGGCGGGAATCGAACCCGCAACCTCTGGCGTCGCAGGCGGACTCTCGCCCGCTGCACCACTGAGGTCGTCGAACACACAAGATGCTAAAATAGAAATTGAACCTTGGAAACTCAAGCTAGGCAAAAAGTATTTTTGAAATAAATGGTGTTCCACGAAATTCAGAAAAATTAAATGCACCAGACATTTTTCTAGAATTTTTGCATATAACACATTAGTGTTAATTACTCTACACTGCGCTATTCCTCAGAAGGCTGACTTTAACCAAATAAGACGAAATTCTACGATTCCAAAAAAAAGTGACACTTTCTTAGTCCCTTCTGTACCTATCTCGCTACCTAGTTAAGTAACTACTAGGGATTCCAAAATCGGGTCCTTTTCGAGGAACCGGGAATACCGGGAAGTTTCAAAGTCGGAACCGGGAATTCCCGGGAATTCCCGGGAAATTTCGAAAAAATATTTTTACTGCTATACCACTACCGAAATAAGATAATTTAATATACTTCACGTCCTTTTTGGGCATTTCGCTGATATTAGGTACCTATGCGGTATTAGGTATGTTACTTAAAGCTGTATTATTTCAAATTCTTAGGTCCATGTCTTTTGTCCCCTCGTTCGACAATAAGCCTGAAGGCTTTTCGTTTTATAGAGTCTTGACTCAGCATAACACATTCATTTGCTGTCATGTTCCGCAGCAAAGTGCTTTGCTGATACTCCATGAGGCCGGACTTGAGCTATCCTTGTGTGAAATATCGCCTGATCTCGACATGTATGAGACGCTTAGCTTCGTGGCCACCGTTTTAGCTTTTATTCGTTTCTTCATTTTAATCCAATGAAAGTACCTACAGAAGTTCAGAGTTGATGTAAGAGTGACACCGAGGAGCTCCCGTTGTTTTTCGAGTCCTCTAAGCGAAAACATCAATCTAAAAATACCTTATTACGTACCCACATAATAAACAATATAATGTTCTTCTATCCAAATACTAGGCCACGGTGGCCAGGCTCAACGGAGACAAATATAAAATTGGACTAAGTGTTCTTTGTTAGCCCACGGTATTAAAAAAATAAATTAAATTGTATTATGACTTCCATTCGTGTCGGTCGTCATTGATGACTGTTCGTCTAATCAATTGGCGATCAACGTCGTCGGGGTACTTCAGAGGTCTCTTCCTACTATGCATTTATTTCTGCCAGCCGGAAACGGTCGATTCGTTGTGTTCTAATACATTTGAATTCTCTACCTGATACCAGAAGCTGGTATCTGGTATTTTTACCTAATAATACCCACGCAGGCGATATCATCGCGCTTTACAGGTTCAGAAGTCAGAGCCGTAACATGCACAAAGAGGATAATAAATTGCAGCAATGCACTTGACTCTGGTACTTTCTCTTTGCCAAGCTCAAGTCCAGCTTCATGGAGTATTGCTGTCATGTTGCTCAGCAAGGTAATTTGCTGAACAAGATGGCAGCAATCGACTATGTAGAGCTGGCTTCAGTCACGGCTCTATAGCAAAAAAAGCCTTAAGGCTTGTTGTCGAACGAGGGGACAATAGACATGGACCCAAAAAATTATAATTAATTACGGATCAAAAGTAATATAGCTATAACTAACTAGTTTGATAAAAATCATGGTTAAAAAAGAAAATACGATTAATTTGATTATAATCGGAATTATTTAATATCATATTTTTTTCTATCATAATCGCTTTGGTCTATTCAGTTTTAAGGTTTTTATAGGTTGGTAGGAAAGGTAGGTTCAAACGTTTAATCACACGAAGTACTAGCAGAAAGGAAAGACACCAAGATTGAAACATTTTCATTTCTGTCTTACATGTTTGGTTCAAGTCCGTTTATCAAACTTCCTACTAATATTATAAATTCATGAGTTTTTGTGAATGTTTGTTACCACGTATCTATGTAACTAGTTAACCGACTTGGTGGAAATTTGGTGTGTAGATAGTTTAAGTTCTGAAATAACACATATGTAGGTTAATCTAATTTGCAAAAAAATAATCTCAGGTGGTTAAAAAGGGTGGTTAAGTTTATATGGATAATATTATTATTCCTTGGTTAGATTCACTCAAAACTCGATCTATATAAACTATATAGTAAACAATGAATTACGTATTTCTTATTTTTACAAAACGACCCCTAAAGTTATTTATTGCAAACCCCCTTTTGTGTAATAAATAACTGAAATTTAGACGCGGGCGAAGCCGTGGGGCGCAGCTAATAATATTAAAATATATTATAAATATGAAAGTTTGTACCGTTCCTTCTTCACGCCAAAACTACTTAACGAATCGGGCTGAAATTTTGCACGTTTCCAAAAATAAATTTTAAACGTTTCCAATAGCGCGTACGAAGGTGCGGGCAGAACGTTACCGGAGTACTAGTTCTTTATACAAATTGTAAAACAGATATGACTTGCCGCAAATATGTTGGCTAAGCATCTTTTTTTCGACAACTCGCATTATTTGAACTTTATGGCATTATTAATTTCGCAGAATTTCCTGAATCCTCAACCAATAAAGCAGGTATAGGTACATTGTGCATGTGTACACGGAAGCTCAATTTTAGGCACTCTCATACATTTTTGACTGCTCTCTGTTTTCATTGCAGGGAAAATAACAATTGATGTATATCAAGTGATACAAATCTTGTCAACCCTGCCTAATACCGCGTAGGTTAGGTACCTGATAATGTGAAATGCTATAAAAGGAAGTAAAAATGTTGAGTTACGTTATTTCGGTAATGCTATAAAAGTAAAAATATTTTTCCCGAAATTCCCGAAATTTCCCGGGAAATGATTTTGGATTTCCCGGTTCTTAAATCAGCCAAAAAATTGGGGAATTCCCGGGAATTTCGGGAACGGGAATCCCCGGGACCAATCCCTAGTAACTACCAACCAGTAAGTATCTACTTATAATAGGTAAGTTACCTTATTTTTAAGCATTGCTATGTAATGATATAATTTGGACCTAGATAGGTAGTCAATAGACCTGAGACTCGCGGTCTACGTTCGGTCTCTTAATACTAAGCTATTCTTAACCACCTAAAACACAAATTTACCAAAATAAACCTAAACAAGTTATTCTTAGTAGGTACTAAACAAACCTATCTTAGGTAAGATAGGTTTGATTTGTCCACCTAGATCTTAGCTCTAGATCAACGTAGTATATCCTAACCGAAGAATTCCCAATTTATAGCAAATTTTAAACATCAACACTACCAGTGAAAACAACACCCACAAACATTATAGCCTCCACTCCACTATTCCCTTACAGTCTTCAGTATTTTTTATTCTGAAACCCAAAACTCCGAAGCCTCACAAGAACCAAAATGCAACAATCGGGGTGCAGTGAGGTGCGGGGCGCGCGGGGGCGGCGGGCTATCAGCATTTCGGCGCGTCCGCGGCCTCCCCCCGCGCCCCCGCCGAATTCGCCCTGCCACGCTCCCCTCCATAGAACTAACCTTGAAAATAGTTTTTACTGGCGAGAGGGTATTCACCCCGAACCCGAATTCCTAGCGGCGGCCCACACTGCCGGGTTTTTAAGTCTTTTCAAAACTAACCACTTCTATCCTAATTCTTTCATACGGCGTAAGTAACTTTGTTGGTGAAAAGCAACGTCTGTGAATGTTAACTGGCTGACACTGAAAACTCTGGTCATTCTATAGGTAGGTACCACTAATGGATAACGATTTGATAATAATAAGTTATAGCGACAACCCTTGCAATTTTTCTCTACCTAGTTTTTTCAAATCACAACCAGCACGTGAATCAGTGATATATACCTATAAATAATTTCGCTGCATCCTAGAATTACACACGTTGGATTATCAGGGTTAATTTGCCGTTGTGTTCAGTATATTCATTTATTTTAAGAATATATTTATAAATAAGAAAACAAACGCCAAACACAGTAACAAACGCCACTTTTGGCGTTTGTTACTGTGACATGGTTCTACAGAGATCCGCCAGTTGTGCCAGTCTACATAAAGAATCACTCCGTGTGCGCCACAGTGCGTTTACGCGGCCCGCGGCAGGCAAAGGATATTTGACTATGTTTTTTAGACGATCGTGAGCAGTTCAAGACGGGATTTGTTTGTGAATCTTAGGTAGACGTCTAGGAATGGAATAAAATTACCAATCTATCTCTGTTATCTCTACAAATAACATGCATGTTTTGATTCAATTAAGTTGTGCCAATAGAAGGCAAAAGTCGCAAGCAAGACACACTTGCAGTTTCTTTGATGGTCTGTTTGTTATTTCTGAACATTACCTATTTCGATTAGATAGTCATAATTCAAAAATTTCAATCAGGTTCTACCATTATTACAAAAGTGTCAATTCGTACATTTCTTATAATTAGACCATACTATTAAAGCAAATACCTCCCGTAGCTAATAAAAAGAAAACGAATACCTAGGTATACTATTTACCTGCAAGCTTTGAGGAGGGAATAATATGTTAAGCTGCGTGCCTTGCCTCTCGCCTTGGAAAGGGTAGAGCGGCAAAAAAGATAAAAAAGTGTGCTCGCCACACCGTCCGCCTACGCGAACCCAAAACCCGCCCAATCAAAATAAAACAGAAACGAAATACATAAAAGAAACAAAAATCTTGTAAATTAAACTTGTAGGTTTCTTAGCAAGGACTTTTTGAAGACGATTTTCACAAATCACATGGTAGAGAAGAATTTTGATGCAATTTTTTCACCAATCATTAGCTACCGCTACGTGCCTATTTCCAAGTAGGATAAGCCAACAGAAACAGGGTTAATTTGCCGTTGTGTTCAGTATATTTATTTATTATAGAATTCACAAAAAAATCAGACCAATTCCTACAATACTCATATTGACGGCTGAAATAATGTTCTAAAACTTACATGGAAGGGACGTCGTATCTACAGCACAAGTCTCTGACTTAGTGTAGAGACTACAGAACAAATGTCAAAAACCAAGCTGTCCATCTTTATTGTGATCATGCTTGTTTTTTGCTAAATAAAGTTATTATTATTATTATTATTATTTTGTCTTACAAAATGTCACTCACAATGTTGTAAAGGCGGTCAGTTAAACAGAAACATCTAAATCGCTTGGTAGCTGACTCAATAAACTGTTTATAATAGCAAAAGATCCCCAAAGATAGGAGCTTCGATCGCTCTCTTGATAAATTGACCAACTCATTGAAACTCGACGGTTGGTTGAATGGACTCCACTTTAGGCGCTGTCTGTTAAATTGATAGAAATGTAGTAGGTATGTACCTAGTTATTAGTTAGGTATCTATAGAAGACCGTGGAGACGATTCAGTAACGATTGCGGTCGTGTTTGCTTGACGCTATTGGTAATATAGTCTCTTTTGATATTTTTTAGACGTAGCTGCGGGTAGGTATCAGTATAATGGTGAAGAATTTAAGTCTGTGAGTTTACAACCAAATCATGCTGAGACAGAGACCGTTTTGTGACTGTGTCTGTACTATTAAGCTACCGATGTAAGTAGGTATCTATTTTTTAATATTTTCCATTGCGAATAAAATATTCTTATCTTTAAAGTTTGTTGTAACTATATAGGGGTGTTTAGTAGTAAATGCACGTGCACGATTTGATAAATCTTCTTTTTTTTTGTAACTCTAGATGGTTTATAGAATTCATTGCTTACTTGCTCATAACGTTGTAATGCTCCATCACTATATTAGGAACTAGCTGTACCCGCGACTTCGTTCGCGATTGCCTTACCGGCCGACTAATTAAGTTCACATTTAACCATAGTCTCTCATATTATGAAACGCCGCCGTGCAAAAAATCGTGTAGGTTCTACGGGGGATAGCATGTTGTCATCTTCAATCCCATAGATGAAAGAAATTATGATGAATGCAGATGGAGAGACGCGCGTCAAGTTTGAAACTATTAATTTATCTCGCACGCACTATCTGGAGTTTTATTAATCTAAGGATTCTACGTGATGATTCTGCGACGATTGCACTGTCATACTGAAGCAATTGTATTGCAGAATTGGGCTCCTGATCCATTTGACTGGACCACCGTAATTTTTTTTGTTAGTAGGTAGGTACAGTTGGCTGTGTACCACAGTAAAAAATATTTTTTGTGGTCCAGTTAGTTTAATTGGACCACTTACTCCAACCAAACATCGGTAGTACAGATAACCGGACCAGCTAAACCACCATATGTCATGTAAGGTAGGAACCTAACTTATTTTTCCAAGACGCACCACCTTAGTAGGTAGGAACCTAACTAATGGGTGCGTCTTGGAAAAATTAGATAGGAATTTACCTACCCTTTATCTACAATTTTTTTTCTTCAATCTACAGATTATTTCATCAGTCTACTGATTTTCTACTCGACTTTCTATTGATTTAGTCAAATTCGATTTTGCAACACTGTTTCTAACAAAAAGAATGCATGATATCGGATGACGCGTAGACCCGTCGGGTTGCGCGGTTTAAGAATTCTACTTTTTCCTCTCTCCCAGGGGAACCTTACTGAATTCCAGGATAAAATGTATCCCATGTCCTTCCTTGAACTCAAATCGTACCAATTCAGTCCAACTCATTCAGTAGTATCGGCGTGATGCGCGGTGAAGGAATTTTACTTGCATCCCTTCTCCCAGGGGAACCTTACTAAATTCTGGGATAAAATGTATATTTCCTCGTAGTATGATCTCAAATAATGCCGAGTTCCATTCGAATTCATTCAGTTGTTCCGTCGTGATGCGCGGTTAAAGAATTTTACTTTCATCCTCTCTCCCAGGGCAACATTACTGAATTCCGGGATGAAATGTATCCCATGTCCTTCCTTGTAGTATGAAATCAAATCGTGCTGGGTTTCATTCCCACTCATTCAGCACTTTCGGCGTCATGCGCGGTGAAGAAATTTTACTTTCATCCCCTCTCCCAGGGGAACCTGACTGAAATCCGGGATAAAAAGTATCCTATGTCCTTCCTCGTAGTATGACCTAAAATCGTGCCGAGTTTCATTTCGATACCTTCAGTAGTTTCGACGTGATGCGCGTTTAAGAAACAGACAGACAGACAGACAGACAGACAGACAGACATGAATGAAAAAAATTACAGTTTTGGCTTCAGTATCGATAGTAGAGTGTCCTCCAAAAAAAAATTTCAAAATATCTTCAATGTACAGAATTGGACCTGTTACAGTTTTATTAAAAGTATAGATATAGATACACGCATGGTCTTTATTATAAACTAGTTTATGCCCGCGGCTTCGGACGCGTAAACGCTTCCATATAAAGCGTTTAAAGGTAATTTCTATCCCACGGTAACTAATTTATGAAATAAAAAGTAGCCTATGTTTGCTTCCAGGATTAAAATTACCTGTATGCAAAATTTTTGCCAGATCCGTTCAGTAGTTTTGGCGTGAAGAGGTAACAAACATCCATTCATCCTTCCATCCAATCTTTCGCATATAATATTAGTGTGATCTAACAAACAAGAAAGGTTATTTCCTATCTGTTTTGTATCAGGAGCGTTAGATAACTCAAACGCTAAGAAAACAAGTCATGTCGTTGCATCGGTGGGGTAGGTCAGTGACTTCATTATCTCCGCTAAAGATTCCACGAAAGTTTATGAGTTTCTGTCAAGACTTGTCATTAACGACAGGTCCGTTCAAACCAGAGAAATAGAGTGGGCAATTAGTGGCTACACCCCAAATGTATGTACCTACTGCACATTTTGATAACTTCTGCATGGTGGGCAGCTGGCCGTGGCAAAAAACCGCTTTCTAAATTACTGCTATTCACTGCGTATTCTAGCTTCACCCACCTTGAGATCGTAATCAAAACAGAAGCAGTGCTGCCAACTCGGCTACTTTACGTTCCCGGTGTTCTGGGTATTTTCTATTTATACAAAAAAATATCTATGTATGCATGTATTGTATTAAGTACCTATATCAGTCATCTATAACACAACCTCTGCTTAGCTTGGGGCTAGATGATTCTGTGTGGATATGTGTGTATCGATGAAAATGTGGTAAGTCGGTGATAGGCACTTACCTACTTGTTGAAAAACTTGATTTATATTTGTTTATAAGAAAACCAGAAGTTTTATAATTACTAAACGTACTAAACGTTAGGGTACAAAAATACAAAGGCAGGTACAAGTCTGAAATATTAGGTGCCTGTCTTACCTACCTTTCGATATTTTTTCCATAACTAGGTACTTAGTCCATTTTTTGTAGGCACCTTACTCTAAATAAAGAATGATTGATTATAAATAAGATTCTTGATCCAAAGTGGAATAGCAATGCACAGAAGGAAGCCAGCCATTCTAAAAACGAGGCTAAAACAAAAAGCTCTACCCGAGTTGGAAGCACCGACCCAAAGACCCGTGCTTCCGCATAAAATATACGTTAGCATAGAAGTCGCCGTTGAATTAACCAACAGTTTTATGGGATTCGCACTATTGACCTACATACTTTACCTATGCTTAGAAAGATGATAATCAGTGTTCTGGTAGGATAATTTTAATTTAGGTTGTTACCCATTTCGCTCCAAGAGCCACAGTGTAGAAATTTCTACAATTTTCAGCAAAATAGGTATTTGTACCTATCTGTGCTGATACGTATGCTGGACAAAGGTTGAATAGGTAACTCCAAAGTTATTAAAGCTTTGTTCAGCAGTGAGACGACGTAGTTTAATAAAGCTACCTATATTTCTGTGGCACACACAACCGTTTCACAATTAGTAAATTAGGTAGGTATGTACTCAAGTACATACACGCATGAGTGGACGGATCAGGAATAGATCAGGAAGTTTTTATTTTTAATCCTCCAATCTAAGCTATAGTGCTGAACGGTGGTCATTAATGCTACATATTTTCTGTGTTAACCTCACTCAACCCTTTTTTTCACTAGTACTAGAAATACTTGACTGGCTTCATTTTCTACAACGCAATAGATTCTTTCATCTGTAATGTCGTATAGAGAGTGAGAGATAGTAAGTTTTTCTTTGGCTCTCTTTTACAGAGGATCATGAACTTTAAAACTTTTAAGTCTCCGCCATATTGTTAGATAAAAGCTGCAAGTCGGTCGTTGCAGCCGAGCTTGAGATAAGGAAATGTTTACACTGCTTGAGTCAATGTCCTCCTTGTGCGCGGACAAGGAAAACCTTGGAGTAGCACGTACTCCTTCCGGCTAAGAAAACTCATTCACACCAAAAACTGGTATATATCTTAGAGAAAAGTTTATATTTTCTCTGATTTAATAGTTTGCCAGCTTCTAATAATAGGTTTAACATGAATTTAATTTTTGTAAGAAACTAGATGTCTGTAGGTATACCAAAGGAATTATTAAACTCTTAAATCGATCACGGATATTAACACTAAAATCATTAACAACAGGATATTTACCATGATTTGAGTTTTGAGCTTTCCAATATTCCGTGATCATGGCGCATGAAACTGTGCCGAAATATTCGAAAGCTCAAAACTCAAATCATGGTAAATTTCCCATTGTAAATGACTTCAGTCACTCCGATTAGGTAAGTACCTATTTTGTCATTTATGTATAATAAATTAATGTAGGTTATCCACAATTAAATTAAAAATTAAACCAGTCAATCAATTTGCTTTAATTGCGTACTTTGCTGTTTAGGTTTTTATGTTTATTTACAGTTAAATTTTGCTAATACATACTAATTTCTGTAGTGTGAAGTGTGTCTACATATCAATTGGTAGAGTCGCCTGGATTAGGTGTCAGTGTATCAAATAGGAACCACAGACCACATGTAACGTTGGTAGGTATTTCAGACCTTGAAAGGGCGTTGATCTCGCTGAATAATTTATAATCCTTAATAACTTATTGTTCTCAAAGCCCTTCGCATAGGTGCCCCCTACGTCATACAAACGTGATGTGACCTCAAGCTAGGTAATTGCCGTACTTACTTGAATTTGATTTGATTGAGAGAAAACTCAACGCTGCCTATCGATCATCAACAAACATCACACAATCATGAAATAACCTTCTAGCTAGATAGTGTAAGCCTACTCAAAAAACCGAAGAATCATTCTGAAGGAGATGCTGGCTGGCCAGAACATAAAACCTTACATAAAACATTTAGACAAAATTTATTCCAGCTTCTCCATCCTAGATTCTTGTCCTGTTCTTGCGCCCCTAGCGGCTGTCTCGTAAATAAATTGAGCCTGCATTAGTAGCAATTGTTCGCTATTGCCGTGTCGGCGTCGTTGCTTGCACCTTACCTACTGTATGCTCGTACTATCATACATGCCTACATGTACAAGTACCTACCTATACTTGTAACCAGCAGCGAGTTTTTACTCTTCTAAGCTTGTAACGTTAAATTTTAAACGAAAACTCCCTTTTTTGACCATTTTTCAAAAAGTGTTCACTCATAGACTTCTCTAAATTTTTTTTGTAAAATATAGATTCATATGTACATTTCAGATGGATCGCTCTGTAAACTTCGGAGAGGAGGGGGGGATAGGTAATTTTCTACTTTTTTCAAAATAGTTCAAAAAGTATGAAACCTCCTGTATGTTATTTAAAAATCTGTTATGAAATGTACAAACCGATACCTTTCATAATGATACCACACTTGGTGAGGTTTGAAAGCGTTCTAATCACAGACTCCTCTATATTTTTAAAATATAGATCGTGGTCTACAAACACTAAATTTTTTGACTTTTTTCAAAATATTTCAAAAAGTAAGAAAACTACAGAAATTTCATAAATTGTTTTGAAATTTACAAACCGATACTTTTCATTTGATACGCATTTGATCTTGTATAATTTGTATAGGTAATGCATGGAAATTTTCCTTTTCATTTTTCTTTTTATTTCATTAAATCTGTAAAGACGCACTAAATGAATTATTTTAAATTTCAAGTTGATAGCTGCGGTAGTTGCCGAGATATTAAAAAGAAACAAAACTACAGACAAAGCAAGACTAAAAGAGATTCAAAACCGATCTCGGAACCCTAAAAAGACATTATTAGAGTCGAAAGTTTGAGTTTAGTTTATAAAAGCTAAAAACAAAAAATCTAAAGCTTTAGGATAGCAATATCGGCTATTTTGTTGTCCTAAAGACTTAGAAGGTTTAATATGCAAGTAAACTCTTGCTAGAACACAGAACTAAATTACGTAGATGCTTTAAATAAAACCTACACATTAAATACATAAAATTTTTGTGTTGTATTGTATTCCATTGCCTGAATGGATATTCATGGACTGGTCTGGATTAACCTGGATAGTTTAAGGCAAAACCTACTACCCAAATCAAAGTGTAATTTTTTGTGTGTTGTACTCCTTCCTGTTGAGTTGGTGTACTCCTTCCATGACCTCAATATCCACTTCCACCCTGGATGGTTTCAAGCAAAACCTACGGTACTCCTTCAATGACCTCAATATCTAAATCCGCCCTGGTTAGTTTCAGGCAAAACCTACGGTACTCCTTCCATGAGCTCAATATCCACATCCACCCTGGATTGTTTCAGGCAAAACCTACGGTACTCCTTCCACGAGCTCAATATCCACATCCACCCTGGATGGTTTCAGGCAAAACCTACGGTACTCCTTCGATGACCTCAATATCCAAATCCGCCCTGGTTAGTTCCAGGCAAAACCTACGGTAGGTACTCCTTCCATGAGCTCAATATCCACATCCACCCTGGATGGTTTCAGGCAAAACCTACGGTACTTCTTCGATGACCTCAATATCCAAATCCGCCCTGGTTAGTTTCAGGCAAAACCTTCTGTACTCCTTCCATGAGCTCAATATCCACATCCACCCTGGATAGTTTCAGGCAAAACCTACGGTACTCCTTCCATGAGCTCAATATCCACATCCACCCTGGATAGTTTCAGGCAAAACCTACGTTCTACCTAAGTCTCTGTTACTACTACCAACAGGTTACGTTACTACATAACAGAATCTCTGAATCTACATGTAGATACTAGGTGCTTGTCAGGGAAGGCCTATGTCCAGCAGTGGACTGGTAAAGGCTGTTGATGTGATGTATCAATGAAAAGTACGCCGTAGGTAGGTACTTAGCTAAAACATAGGTAACAAAGCCTACCGAAACCCATGATGACAATCGGAAATATAAAATGAACATGCACCAAGAATCCCATTTTGTAAACGTCCCACTGAGCTCACCGAACTTGATAACTAATTGCAAAAAAAAATGGAATCAAAAGAAATCGCAGAGATACGCGATAGCCATTAACTTTTTCACCCATTTTTTGTAAATAACGGGACTCCAGATAATTGCGTATAATCTTTTGTTATTCCTTTTGTTTTTTGAAAGAAAAAAATATTCTCACACTAATTCAACGTCTTCTCTAATGGTTTTTTTTATTTTTAGCCGTTGATATCCCACTGCTGGGCAAAGGCCACACTTTTCTCGTTCCACTCCTCTCGATCCAACGCTGCGACAGGCCACCACAAATCTAATTGATAGGTAGGTATTATGTTATTCAAAGCGGAATGTAGGTACTAGTTGCCCTGTGAACAAAATATATGCTCTACCATGAGATTTTCAGAGCTTGGGTAGACTGCCTAGTGCCTAGGCTAAAAGTATAAGTCCTACCATGCGTGCCAAGGCACCTAAAAATTCACAAATTCTTTCGTGTCTAGTCTAGTTTACCTACCTACATAGGTAAATGTTAACAAAGGTACGATCTTACCAATAAGAATTTTATAAAATTCAACCTGGCTTTTTTTGTCCTCTAAAAGCCTTATTTTGAATAATATCCACTTGAATCTTTACAAAATTCTTCCGATAGTTTTTTCTACTAGCTAAATTTACAGCGTCATATTTTTTGTGAGGCGAATAAAGTTTATTAGGAAAGTGGGATAAAGGTTTCGATACAAAAAATATATTGTGAAAGGTCGCCCTGTCGCTTGACAAAAACCGTGGTGTTATCGTAAACCCCTCTCGGTTGTATTTTTTACGTTTTGATAGAGGTGCGCGAGCAGGTAGGTTAGGTAGTGATGAGGCTTGCAAACTAGGTAAACCTCACAATTTAGTAAAAATCTGTTCATTTGTCCACATAATCAGGGTCAGGCCTTTCCTAGAGTAGGGATTTTAGTTTCAGGGTAGTTAGGATAGATTTCGAAAAGTACCATTCCTAGGTAGGATACTTAGGAGGTCAAAGAAAGTATTCATTATGTATATTATGTACAGTCAGCAACGATAGTCCATGAACAAATCCAAATTTACGAAAAAGCTTAACACCAAACTGTACTGTTTAGATAAAACACTAAAATAAACAACGAAATAATGTTGTAGTTCTACCGTTACAAAATTTAATGAACACCAATTCTCCAAAAGTTACTGAACAAATTAAAAACGTTTTACTCAGTTAACGTGTTTTGTTACTGGTGCTGAACGGTAACTTAAGAAAATAATGGTGTGGACTGTTTTTTTTTTACAAATTTCCAATAGACAACTTGGCATGTTCAGCAAATTATTTAAAAGTGAGTGGCGAATTTTGTCGTAAACTTGTTAAATAGGGACTTTTGTAGCGTCAGTTATTTATGGAGTGAAGTGCCGTTCAGGTAATTCTAAAATCAATTCGTGTCCAGCTTTCAGATTTTCGTTGTTGACTGTAAGTACGTAGGTAAGTTCCAGAAATAATCGAAACATAAATTATCGATAGCAATGACGACGCCAATATCGTGACGGTTATTTTAATTTTCAATGATGATGATGATTGTTATTATAAAGATTACATTATTTCAGAAAAGGTCAGAAACGCCATCTATTAAAATTTCGCAAAGCTCATCGTTTGCTTACTAACCTACAGAAGGAACTAGATGTCGCTTATGGGTAGAGGTCAGAATAATCGACCGCAACTCACATGAAGTCCGGGTAGTAACGTTACTCACCTGATGAGAAAATGTTACTCACAGGAATAATAGGATGCTTTCACATTGAAACAACAAATAGGTACATATTTTTATTTATTAAATATATATTTTTATTATTTTAACACTGTTACATCACATCACCTGACTTTTAGAGCGCCATGTTGTCATTCCAATTCGTTTTAGTTGAAAAAGTGATTACACAATTTTTTTTTTCCAAAATATTCCTGTGAAAAACTAGTGGGTGAGATAAATTCTAAAGTGAATTTCGCGGGTCTGGATACACAGTCTGAAATAGAATGTTTGGGTGCTCATACAACACAGAGACATTGTTTTCAAGGTAATATTTGTTGTATGACGATGGATTTTAGAGGTTATAATCTACATTTTTCCTCCCCTGCGGTCCACCACTGGCGCATTGCAGCTCGCTTCGCGAGCCGTAATGCATCACCGCGTCGCAAAACCCCGTGGTTCGCTTCGCTCGCCACGCAGAGAGGGGTGGCCTGGTGGGGGGAAAGCAGGGCGGCCTGCTTTCCGCATCAATTCATCGCCGCAAAAATTTTCGCTCCAGCTCACACCCACCCCGAGATACATCACTTTTCACGTTTACCCCCTTTTGAGGGGGAAGGAGGGGGAAATCGGGAAAAGTAAGATTTTTTCCCCGGTCATATTGAACACCACTTTACGAATCTGCAAAAAAAAAACATCCACCATCAAGGAGAACAACTATGTCAATCAGTCAGTATAAAATATACCTACCTATATAAAAAAAACCGACCAACGAATTGAGAACCTCCTCCTTTTTTTGAAGTCGGCTAAATGCTGCGGCTAAATAATAAATACGAACAAACTTAACCAAGCGGTTCGGAAGATGAAATGAGGTTTTCGTTCGGAGTGAACTACTCGTTATTGATTGCAGGTGCAGTTACTATACAAACTGATTCGTTTTACCAAGTGTTACTCACAAATCTATAAAATCCTGTGAGTAACAATTAGCAGTATGAACTAGCCTTAGGTCGTGTTACGTTATCCACAGGAAGGAAAAATGTGGATTTTATCCTCTAAAATCCATCGTCATACAACAAATATCTTACCTTGAAAACAATGTCTCTGTGTTGTATGAGCACCCAAACATTCTATTTCAGACTGTGTATCCAGACCCGCGAAATTCACTTTAGAATTTATCTCACCCACTAGTTTTTCACAGGAATATTTTGGAAAAAAAAAATTGTGTAATCACTTTTTCAACTAAAACGAATTGGAATGACAACATGGCGCTCTAAAAGTCAGGTGATGTGATGTAACAGTGTTGCTAGCATACAATAAAATTGTGATATGGTAGAATTCCTTTTCGGTAGCGTTTAAAACACCGTTATCTACCTGGAGTTATTCACAGGAATGATTTTTGGGATTTTATTATAAACAGTAATTAAATAATTAAAGACATATAAATTAACGATTATATTAAATGAAAACAAAACTTAAGTTACCGGTTTTTACATAACAGTACATAATATTGCAAAAAATTGCCTAGTATTGATTATTTTATAATATGAAAATTTTCATTACGCAATAGGACACTTTCATTTTGTATGGACCTGAAATTAGTGACTTTAGTTTTCTAATATTTTTTTCGGTATATATTATATGCTAAACATTTCTAGAATGTTTGGTTTTACTAGAAATTAATTGTCCTTTAAACAAAATTGGTAATAACTTGTTATGACCCGAACTAATCTTTAAAGAAGCTGAAAACGGTCGAGGACACATATTTTTTTTAATCATGTACGATTATTTTGACCTCTACCCTCATATCGCCAAACATAAAGTCACGACTGTCAAATTGACGACATTGACATTTATAAATAAAGTGACAGATGACATCATCATGACAGACGTGAGATGTCGGAGAGAAACGACGAAAGCAAAACAAATTCAATTTCACGGTCGGTGCAGAAATAAAAATTGGAAGAAAAAAAAAGCAATCTTCTTATTCAAACTTTGTGACTGGTTTGTTTCCCGTACACATTCTTCATCTACATAAACAATTTTCTTCATTGAAGTGTTCCGAATCCCTACTGTGAACGAAAATGCCGCAAAACAAAGTACGTTTTAGACTTTACTTCGATTCTCTCTTGCGATACGAAAGAATTAACATAATGGCTTATTATAAATTATAATAATTACAGGACTTCCCTGCGTTGAAAAACGATAGATTGCTTCGTGCAGCTCTTGGTAAAGAGGTGGACAAAGTCCCAGTCTGGGTAATGCGACAAGCCGGCAGATATTTGCCAGAATTCCAGGCTGTGAGAGCGCAACACGATTTCTTCACAGTTTGCCGCACCCCAGAATTGGCATGTGAGGTCACGCTACAACCCCTCCGGAGATTTGAACATCTGGATGCATCTATAATATTCAGTGACATCCTTGTCATACCACAAGCTCTTGGAATGACTGTAGAAATGCACCCAGGCTTGGTAAGCATGCATGTGGCACAAAGTGATCACAGAAATTAACACTTAAATGCTTACCACTTTACTTTTACATAACACTTACATTTTTTTTCATCTGTTTAAATTTTTTTGATTTGGCCTTATGAACCAGAAATATCAGCAGTTATCTAATGATCACAAAAAATTAAAAACTGATTAAGTTCGTACCACTATGACATTTATTTGATGTAGGTACATTTTAATTTTACAATAAAAATCATCTGTTCACAGGGCCCTGTGTTTCCAACACCAATGCAAGATCCAGTTGAAATAGATAAACTTGAAGTTGATGGAGCCATCTCGAGGTTGTCTTATGTTGGGGATGCCATCACTTTGACTAGGCATAAAATTGAAGGCAAGGTCCCTCTAATTGGATTCACTGGTGCACCTGTAAGCAAAGATTTTGGTATAATCATTTCTCCTTAGCTAAACTGTCATTGATATACTTGTAAGATACAAATTTTTTGTACAGTTTACACTAATGGGCTACATGATTGAAGGAGGTGGCAGTAAGACTATGTCAAAAACCAAAGATTGGCTTGAGAGGATTCCAAAGGATGTACATAAACTCTTAAAATTGTTAACTGGGGTCATCATCGACTATCTAGTTATGCAGGTAAAGCATATTGAGTACCTACCAACTATAACACTTGTTCATTTTAATTTTAATGTTCACAGTCTAAAGTTAGATTACTTACCAATTTTCTGAAAATGTTAATTTGATTTGTATTTTCATCATCTTCACCATGTTCACCATAATTTCAGGTTGAAAGTGGTGCACAATTGTTACAAGTGTTTGAGTCAAGTGCTGATCACCTTAGCAGAGAGCAATTCTTGGAGTTCTGTATACCTTATCTAAAGGATATCAGAAGCGGTGTTCAAGCTAAATTACTGGAGAAATCTCTGGACCAAGTTCCAATGGTAAGATTCAATTAAAACTTATTTATGCTCTCTTACTCAAAAGACAAATTTAAAGAAAATTACTCAGATTATTGTTTTATGTTACAGACAGTCTTTGCAAAGGGTGGTGGTCATTCCCTTGATGCTCAAGCAGAACTAGGATATGAAACAATTGGTTTAGACTGGACAGTGGATCCTATTGAAGCCAGGAAGATAGTTGGTGACAATATCACTTTACAAGGCAATCTCGATCCACAAGATTTGTACAAACCTAAAGTAAGCATTACTTGCATTCTTTTTATAGTATAATCATATCAGTGCTATAAAAAATAACAAGACAAGTTAAGCAAGTCATGTTGATTAAAACTGTTTTTTTACAGGAAGAATTAAGGACTCTTACCACAGAAATGGTGCAGAAGTTTGGCAAATTTCGATACATCGCCAATTTGGGGCACGGAATAACACCTCAAACCCCTATTGAGAGTATGACTGTATTTACTGAGACTGTACATGAGGCTGTTTGATTTTCTATATTAGTCCACTGCAGGACTAAGGCCTCCCCTTAAATGCATTTATTTAGAACTTCTTAAACTTCGATTTGTGTACATATCAGAGATTATTTATCGCATTCATTTTGTTTTTTGGAACCCTTCCATTTCCATCACATTGCAACGACGATCGACAAAAGCTAACGATCGATAAATACCCGATAAATAATCTCGAATATCCATTTAATTAGTATAAAAGTGTAAAACTATTCTTTGTTATTGATTTTGTTGTTAGTTCATAATGGGTTAATTCAAAACTTGTTGATGGGAAGATGGTCTTTGATTAAATGCTCTGATATTCATCACCAGTAGTTCATTGCAACCAGTTAGGTACATCTTATTTAATCATACAAATTGTTTAGCGACTTGTTCCGAAAAACTGCTAGGATTCGCTTATGAAATGCAAAGTTGTTTGTGAATAGCATCGTCAGAGAAGGTGTTAACATGAAATAAAGTTTAGAAGGTAGTAATCACAAGCCTCACATGTTGGACATAAGCCTGATTAATACAAAGAGAAGTAAACATCAGCAGCATTCTTACGCTGCAACCGCCATGGCTAAGAGATTGTATAATATAAATGATTCTTACATAACATAAGATACCTTGGTCAGCATGGTGCCCGGTGGTGGGTGACTATCGTCTTCAAGGTTGCTGACAGATTTCTTCACATACTGAAACAATGTTTTGCAATAAAGTAAGCCATTGATACTGAACTGGTGCTCGTATTATAAAATATGGCGTAGAACACAGTATTTATTTAAAAGAAAAACCATTTTATCATTCATATCTGGTGCTCATATTCATAATATCAAAATGATCATGAAGTTGTGCTAGCCCAAAAAAAAAACTAGTAATCGATTATTGAAAATTGTCCTTCGTTCAACAGAATAATAAGAAAAAATAGGCGGTGGCGCTGATTTGGGCCAGGGTAGCGCCTTAAATGAAAAAGCACTTGTAAGTAAGAAAAATTTACTACCTGGATAAGAAAGATTAGGTATCTGTGCAATCCTTCAGACCTGTTTTTCTAAAAAAAAAAAGAGCTTGTAGATACGTGCGAAAAATTGATGGTTCGAAGATATACTTATGCTCGGTCTCGAGCATAAATAGGTGCACACACATTGTTTAACATTCAGATTTTCTTGTAAGGTAATTTGCAGTCCTTTAAAAGAAACCTACGAGACTTTAAATTTTTATAAAGGGACTCCTAATACAAAAGCTTTTATACTACACCTGCTCGGAAAGTTGCCTATTTCTTTTCCATTTATAGAATAGAAAGTATGTCTTTGCAGGCCTATTGGAAACCGGGAGGAAAAACTCTATGGAATTTCATTTCTCACGTGTTTTAGCGGGAGGAAAAAGTGTATGGAAATCCATTTCTAACGTGTTATTTTTTTAAATTTCATAAAAGATCGGCCGGTAGCTATGGTTATTTCCGTTCGGTCAAACGACAAAAAGTTTTTACTCCAAGTCCGTTAGGCCTACTCCGATTTCCGAACAATATTTTGAAAAGAACCCAAGGACTGGCGCGGTCAATGAGGTTTTACCAAATCATTGGGCGCGGTAAGTTCTAAATTTCAATTAATAATTAATTCTGCTTTTTATTTTCCTCGAAGGTGTAGTATATAGCACTATTTATCACTCGGCAGAAAGTGCGATTCCTACCTCGTGTGTTTTAAGGCCCTCGGCTGCACCTCGGGCCCAAAACGACACACTCGGTAGGAATTGATCACTTTCTCGCCTTGGTGTAAAATGCACTATTACCTGAGAATGACAGAATTATTTTTACTATGCAAATGTTTCATGTATAAAAAAACCATTGATTCAGACCGTGGTACTGCTAGCCGCTAGGCATCACACGAATTTCGGCCACAGCAGCCAATCTCAACGGAGATTAGCCATGTGCGCAGGCCATATTATATTGCAGTGTTGGTGCAAACACACGTGCACTTCAGTGCCGACGGCGCACATGTTAGGTATCATGTTGAGCACGGCTGTAAAAGCGATAAGGCGATAACACACCTGGGGGTTCACTTGTATCTGCTCATCCATTTCTTGGATATATTGGTGCAGTTTGGTACAGGCCGCCATTTGCTGTTCTAGCATGCACAAAGTCTCCGGCGAGGCGTATTTCTCCGGACTGTCAAGGAACACCACCATACCGTCCTTTTGATTTATCATTGCGTAGATTTCGCCTTCTTCTATCTGCGAATTCAAAGACATTTACATAATTTGGTCAGACACAAGAAATCATAGACGATAATTTTTAGTACCTATCTTAGTAGGTAGGTATTTATATTGTAACAGCCTTCTCTAAAGTCTAATCAAAGTGCTTTATTTCCATATAAGACCATTATCTGTCTTGGGTAACACGTAACACAGAGAAAATTTACATCGCATCGTCATCGAATGTGTAAAATATTGAAAATTCATTCCTTCAACTCTTATTATCAGGTATTCGGCCTCCTCCGTAGATACCTAGGACTAGCTTAGAACCTTTCAAAATTGAAACTCGAAATCGTCTACGATTTGCTTTGGACTGACTGTTTGCGCAGAGCCTGACAAGTTTTGTGCATACGGAACAAAAGATAAGTTGAGTCGAATTTAATTTATTTTGTAAGTAGGTACCTACCCGAAAATAATAAACGCTGTTTATATAGGAACAATCTGGAAATCATACCGTTACCTAGTAGGTACTTACCATATTTAAATTCATTTGGTTACTTCTAATTATTAATAAAATTACCTAAAAATATTTTATTTCGGATAGCAAATAGTTGGGTATGTTCGAGTAGGTAGTCAAAGGACTGTTTCTGTGTAAGTAGTCAATACAACACTAAACAAATACATATATGCATTATATTTGTTTACAAGAAAAGAAAACAAACAAAATTAAAATAACAATTATTTTTTTACCGTTTGAATCAGTACAGTAATAATAATTGCAAACTATTTAATCTTTTTATAATAAAAAAAATAAACAAGAATACAAAATAACTGTAAAAACAATAGCCACTCTATTCATGAATTTAGGACAAAGTCAAAATCGTAACTTAGCAAACCAAAACATAACTTTCAAAGCTGCGGTGATTTCTGAGGATAGGGTTAATAGCCAAGGGCGTCGCCAAGGGGGGGCAGGGAGGGGCAGCTGCCCCCCTAGAGATTCTAAAAAAGTTGCCAAATATAATGCAACCAAAATCCTAAGTCTTTGAGTTGATTTGCTTGAAGTTCAAGCCTTGAACAATCATTCCCGTACGTCGAAACTTGAATGAATTCACCAATTCCACTCCTAATATTCCGTACGCTTAACTACGCATTGCCTGCTCTACTCTATCGTTGAAGCGTGTAGCAGCCTCAGGAGACTAAAAACCTGGCTAAGAAGCACTATGAGTGAAAATCGCCTCAATGGTTTGACCATGATGAGTGTGCAGGTGTGCACCGAAAACTTATAAATGGAAACTTACAAGATTTTAATAATAAAGTGGTCGAGAAGTTTACAATGAATCCCCGAAAATTATGTTTTAATTAACCTAATATACCTAAACACACAACGACCACTTTAATATTAAAATCTGGTAATTAAAAAAAATACGCTGTACGCTGTACACTTATTCAAATTCAAACTCATTTTTATTCTATTTTTCTAATAAATGTTATTATAACTTATTTACAAGTTTTTTTTGCATAGTCAAGAGCTCGTGCTCGTGTAGCTTTACACATTGGACTCTGTACTGTCACAGAATATATATGTATATAGTACTAAGATACTGTTGTTATTACAATCGCTGTAGATGTAAGGCTCGTAGTTAGGGTTGCCAGATACGGGCTTATCATTTCCTGGACATTTCTGGGGTTACAAACAGAGTTTTGGAGTCCAAAACCAACTACAAATGTTACGGGCAATAGAAAACTTATTACGAAATTACTGGTTAGGTATTTGAGAATGAAAAAGGCAAATGATTTTAAGAACATGTAAAATCTATACCTAGCTATTAACTAAGACACTGTGTACTTACCATACACAGTAACATATTAGTCTTTTTAGTTTAAAAAAAAATAAAGCACCTCTTTTAAATGAAAATCAATTTCAGTTATTCTCAAACATAAAAACTGATTTATAGGATAAAAAGTAGCCTATGTTTGATTCCAGATTTAGAGCTACATCTGTGCAAAATTTCAGCCCAATGCGTTCGCGCGGCTAACTTCACACCTACTGAATTGCGGTATCTGAGTAAAGTACATGCGCCGCGCCGCCGCCCCGTGGTGTCGTAGCTTCGTGGAAAAAAACTAGTGTTCATGAATTTCGGGACAGTAAAGTGTAATTACTGGACACGGGACCACGCGTGAAATTCCGGGACTTTCCCGGAATTCCCGGCCATCTGGCAACCTTACTCGTAGTACAAGTGAAAAGCTTCATGGGCTGTCGACTTTACCTACAATTCATACCTACTTTTCTCATTCATAGAGAATGAGAAAAAAATTAATTATAGTAGGTAAAGTCAACTTGCCCCCCCTGCGCCATCGGCTGGCGACGCCCTTGTTAATAGCGCATTTTACGTAGTGGTAAAAATGCAGTAAAATTAACTGAAAATTGGAAAACCAGCTGTACTTTTTCGTGTCTTGGACGTGTGATTTTTGCTAGGCATGCTTTCTGCCCGAGCGCTAAAATGACACTAGTTAAAATCGTAGCTTAACATGTCAAATGGTTTATCTTTTGTTAAAGACGACGGTTTCAGGGTGCACATTGTGAACCAATGGGGGGTCGGCGGCGGAAACCTTGATTGATGCAACTCCAATGATTCACGCAATGTATGACGATGCGATGTCATTTTTGTCTACTCTACCTTAGACAGCAATCGCTGTGCTTGGCCTACACGACGTAGGACGTCTACGGTTTACCATCAGGAAGTAAAGTTTAAAGCCGCTTTGGAGCAAGTTTTTCCTTAAGGCTGCGTTTTCACCAGAGATGTGCGAGGTAGCTGAACGGTGCGAGGATTCGTTGCGAGGCTGTGTAACGACAGGAGTGTTTCCACCAAAGATGTGCGAGCAATCTGACCGGTGCGAGGATGTGTAGCGGGCTCTTTTCAGATAAACGAGCAAGGCTAGGGTGACTGCTATTCTTTCGCCCCCGTCCGTCCCTAGGACACTTCCCTCGCAACACATTCATCGCAAAACATCCGTCGCACACATCTTTCCCTTGTTTTGGATGTACAAAAACCTCGCTTCGCACAGCCGTTTCCATCAGAGCTGCGCTGAGCGAAGCTAGGTAAATAAAGTGATCATTGTTAAAAACATATTCCTCGCTACGCATCTCTGGTGGCAACGCCGCCTTAAACCTCTTAACTAAAACATCATTTATGGCTGGTAATATGAACAAGCGCCTCTGATCTAATTTAGGATCAAGCTGAAGTTATCGAATAATTGTTGCTTACCATACTGAGGATATAAGCTTCAGCCTGGGCTGGTCCAGCTAGGTTCACTCGCGCGGCGACGTCGGTAAGCGACAACGTCAGGAATGTTTTAGTCAGCCTTTGGATGTTCTTTTTGTACATTGAGCTAAGGACCTGAAAGTAGAAGTATTATTTTAGATTTATAAGACTTAGGAGGGAAGAAATGGATCAAAATTTCGGGAGATCAAGCACAGCAGAAATTACATCGCTTTGTCATACATTGCGTTAAGTATTTATGTTGCAGGGCAGAATTATAAATATTTAACGCATTTGATACGGTTGCGACGTAATTTTTATGTAGTCTACCTTAGACAACAATCGCTGTGGTGCTTGGCCTACATACCCTAAATCCTAAAAATGACTAACCTTTGCTAAAGTGTAACAATATGAAAATTTTGTTATTGTTATTCTTTTCTGTTCTAGACTACTATGCAATTAAAAAATGATAATAGCTACCAAAAACCATATTAAAATAGAGGTTTTTGGTTTGGAATCAGGTGGTTAGATTAGCAGCCCCCCACCCGTCACGCAAAAAGGGCCCACCTGTGGCCTAGCTGCGGAAACCAGTCCAGAAGCAAGTAGAGGTTTTTGGTAGCTATTTATGGGTTTCCCCATAGAGGATTTCAGATATAATGTATAGCAATACCTGATTGACTAATCCCATGTTCTTGTCTCTGACAAATGTATCCCGATGCTTGAGAGCAGCCTGTTGTGTAGCTCCTAGCTCATGGTATGCCACTGACAATGGCTTTAAAAACCGACAGACTACTTGAGATGTATACTTTGGCATTGGCAGGATCTGATAAGAGAAGACAGTAAATAGGTTGTAGAAACATACTTCACGGTAATCGCTTTTGAACAATAGTGAAATCACTTAAGAATATAATAATAATAATATAATATAAGCCTTTTATTCAGACAGTTTACAATATGCAGTAGAATACACTGACTTAGACTAAACATCTGCTTCGGCATTCGTCTATGTGCCACTCTGACAAAGGCCTCCTCCAATTTTGATCATTTACCCCTATTGCTAGCCAATCTAAATCCAAGACCATGTGCCACCTGCTGTGGCCTTTATATCGTCGGCCCATCTTCTCGATGGCCTACCTCATTTCCTTCTATTGTTTCCTGTAAACCAGTACATTGTTTTTGACCATTTTTCGCTTCCTCTGATTGTATGCCCAGTCCATCTCGACTTCAGTTTTCTGATGGCTATTGTTGTATCTTTTGTTTTTGTGTGTTTCTTTATAGTGGGCATTCTATCACAGAGTTTTTTCCGCATCATACTCCCTTTCAAATTGTTTGATTTATTCTGCTAAGAGATGAATCAAACATGCTGAAGGGGAAAAACTGAACAAGTTCCAAAAATCTCACCTTGCCTTCTAAGATGAGTGAAACCAGAATGTATTTCTTATAAGCCTCCAGCATAATGTGAGAGACCACCATTGATGGCACAGTTGCTACCACTTCAAAGAAGTACAAGGCTCTGTTGTAGTTCTTCATTGCAGTGTAGATCATGCCTCCATAGTAATAGTACAGCAGAAAGTGTTTAGAGTCGTTGGTACCCCCAAGCTGGAAATAATTTTTACTTTAGTGAATGTCAGTCTCAGCCTGTAATTTTATGAAATAGAAAGAACAGGGTGATTAGAGCAAACATAAATATAAAATTCTCACTTCTGCACCAATTCCAGTAACATCCATATCCAAAAACTCAATAGCTGGCTTCATGCACTTTGAAAGCAGACAGAGCTGGCACAAGTCTGCGTGAATTGAAGTCAGTTGAGAATCAAACAGCTGGATCTTTCTGATAGCTTTCTTGAGGATTTCAATACCTCGAATCGGCTGTTTCAGCTCAACCAGGTGATTTGTCAGGAGGTGACATAAGTCAGCATCTGTATAGCAAAGTTTAAATTAACTTAAGTACATGTAAATCAATAAATGTAAATTTATAACCTTACTTAGTTGTAGCCAAGTTATTTTAATGCATGTCTTCTGAAAACTTACACAAATTAGGTAAAAGCCGAACTTGTTCACCATTGCAGTTGCTTAGAAAATCTTGTATTTGGGAAAACATTGTGGATCTATCTACATCTGCTGTCCCCTGAAAACAAAGAAAACTGGTTGGAGTGGAGTTTACAGGACGCAGCCAATTACAAGGCAAAAAAGATTTTTTTTAATGCACAATTATAATTAACATATACTTTGTTTTGTGGAATTGTGGAGGGGGTCACTAGGGGTGCAACTTTTCTTAGTGACATTGACCTCTTTGTTCAATGACCTTGGCGCTAGAGGTCAAAATGTGTTGCTCAATCAAGGCGAAAAAATCAATTAAACAACTTTTTTTTAATACTTTTTTTTGCAGAGCTATAATGTAAAAACATGTCAAAAAGGAGTCCTCGTTTTAAGTGACTGAAAGGGTGTGTATATGTATAATAGTACCCAGAGCCATAATTAACACAGGCGTCCCACCCCGGGGTGGTTGATTCCTGATCTCAATGTCACTGACATCAAGGTCAAAGACCTTAAAAATAAAAGATTTTTCCTTGCGTCCCATAAACTCCACAGCGACCAGAAAACTTGCTACAGGCAACTAAAATAGGGGGCATGGTTAGGATTTCCAAAGAATGATGAACCTGTCACCACAACACAAGCAAACC
Source organism: Eupithecia subumbrata (assembly GCA_949316285.1). Taxonomy (NCBI): domain Eukaryota; kingdom Metazoa; phylum Arthropoda; class Insecta; order Lepidoptera; family Geometridae; genus Eupithecia; species Eupithecia subumbrata. The sequence goes on from OX438640.1 coordinate 26,504,117, forward strand.
CAAAAATTATTATTTCAATTAATTAATTTATTTGCCTCATCAAAAATTTTCAATGTTAATTATTCTTTATTGATTTATTTTATGATTTTTTTTAAAATTGTACAATAATTTTAAGTAATTAGATAAATTATGTTTTTAATCTTATGTAACTGTTGTAATTGGTTTGTAAAAATTGTGTTAGTTACTAATCAAAATAAATAAATTAAAAAAAATATAACAAAACACACTACTCACAGGGAAAGTATGGATGGATGGATGGATGGATGGCTGTAACATCTTTACACCAAAACTACTTAATGGATCCAGCTTAAATTATAGATAGAGGATTTATAGATCTGGAATACTTTTTATCCCGGAAACGCTCGCGAAACCGCAGATAGAACATTAAAAAGTTAGAACTTACTGGCGGTAAAGAGAACTTTGCGACTAGAACAGCCATTATACCAAGAGAATGCTGTTGAACATCAAGGGTTTCCAGAACTGTGTTCAAATGGGCGCTGTTCCTTTGGAGAACCTCATCAGACTTGTTGATAGTGTCACACAGCTCACGAATATTACCTGCGAATAATCAATGAGTTTTATACAGTATTATGCATGGAATGTTGTCATAAACACAAATGTATTTCTTTTTTACGCACCTGAAGCCGACAATGTTCGCACATTGTTTACAAACTGTTCTAATGGGGAAGCCATCTCAAAGGATATTAATTCTGAAAAATATCAGGCACAAGAGTCTGTTGGAGGAAGATACCGTCGGTCGTCGTCGCGTCGTCTCGTTCGTCGATCGGTACAGTCAGTACGTATACAGACTACGTTACGTACGTTTAATTTCTGACCTACAGAGACTATTATAATGTATTAATTTATTTGATCGCTGCGTAAAAAGTAATCCATCTACGGATCGCTGCAAACAAACTCAAAGAGAATACAATACTTGGACCGCAAATCATTCATTGAATTTATTCGAACCAAAATGACAAAATTTAACTTCTCCTTCTTTTCTCTTTGGCTCCGCAATCTGCATCATGGATTGCCAATGTCAGTTTCGAATGAGATGAGGATCCGTTAATGCAGACTCATATAGCTAAAAAAATCCTATATCTCACAGTAAAAACATTCTTCGACGAAAATTGATGATAATTGATGACCAATAATAAATAAATTAGTTATGATGACCAAATTACTAGCGAGTCGCCGCCAGTTAGCCGTAGCCGTTTGTTTGGTTATTTGTGACTTTGAAACAGTATAGTGTCCGATTTGTGTTTAATTCACCTTTTTAGCCGTTGAATCATGAAGTAGGAGTGCCGGCGCGCTCCGCTCGGTCGCTCGGCCGAATCATTGACGTCACACGCACCCGCGCAATTTGATTTTACCAGCAGTAACGGCGGCATAATGTTTATTAGGTACCTACTTAATATCTTCGTAGGTAATGGTCCGATTTGGATAATTCAAAAAGATATATAATTCTTATGTCATCAAGAATAACTTTGATGCTATTTCTATTGAAATTGCTGTAACATTACTGATCCTCATTGCGCTATATGAACGAATAGGACAAACTGAAACGAAACGAACTGACCAAACCAGATGCAGAAGCCATCAGACAAGAAGTTGAAGTTGAACTGACCATACCAATGGCAAATATGGCAATACGACGATTAATGGCAAGTTGGAAAGCATGTCATGTCGCAGAGCAAGACCAAAGTATGCAAGGTGGTGGGGGGAAAGTGTTGCCATGCAATTTTATTAACCCGATTTTAGGTTTCTTATTTCATGTCTCTGTTGGTGGATTGGATTTGCGATTTTCCAGTTCATAAATTTGGGTGTTCAAATTCAGAACAGGAAATTCCACCAAACCTTGGTTGACCTTTGTAGTGAATGTTTTAAGTACTGGTGGGTTTAGGTCCTTACTTTTTGCCTTACAGCCTGCAGGTATTCCTCGGTCCGATAGGTCTTATTTTATTACTTGCCCACTTACAACCTATAGATCCTGTTCTGTTAGGATTTAAAGCAAACTTTTAACTTTTTTGTGTTTTTGGTTGAGTTTAATTTAATCGTTCCAGTTCCAGTAAAGTTATTAGTTTTCTAGTAAATATTATATGTATAAAAGTAGGTACTTAAATTAAGTAAGTACGAATGTGGGAATAGGTAAACATTTAATTTAACTAAGCCTAGAAATGAAACAACGTTTAGTTAGGTACCTATAATATTTTTTTTTGTAGGTATAGGCACATAATACGATAAGAGTAGAAATAATTTTAAACACTAGAACAAAGAAAAATAATATAAATAGTTTTATGTTAATAGTTATTAAATAACATTATTATTAGGGAATTAAATTCTTACACGTTAGCCAGGCTTGGCCAACAGACTTCGAAATCACATTTCTCCTTATAAATAAAATCTTACGCTTTAGATATTGCTAAGGTAACCTTTAATACGAAATTTAATGGCACTTTTGAATATAATATGCAGCTAAAAAGAAAAAAAGTGCAGAGACAACTAAATTAAATGACACTTTTACACCACAATATTACCCACATCCCTGCCTACTAATCCAAATATTTATATTCTGTTATAATTAATAAGTATGTATGTATGATCAAGATCATTGATCAGTCTTTAAGACGATTATTTCAATATGTTCTTAATTACATAGTCTTTAGTTAAATAAAATTTATTATTTTTTATACTGGATTGCATTTCTCTTACATTTTCAGATTTAATTTTCTCATCATTCTCCATACGTTCCGTTTCCATAGTATTCTTACATGCCTGAAATTAAATATTGAATCATAATTATTATTATGAATAATATACAGGTTATAACAAAAAGTAAGCACTAAAACACTTTCATGGGTGGGTTCCGACTTGATTATAAAACCGAGGAAAAATTCCCGAATAGTTTCGAAAAAAAAGTATACTAAATGTTGTGCTTGTTTTCAGGTAAAATAAACTAAAAAGGCCTACGTACCTCTTTACAACTCCTTTAAAACACTAAACCTTCGTCGCTGGTCGTTGACCGTGGAGTTCAACGACCCGCGACGTCATCGCAGCGGACAACGCCCCTTAGATGTGTAGGTAGGTCTTACATGCATCTTTCCTCGGTTCTATGATAATAAGCAAATGACAACAGTCATTCATTACCCAGTCTAGTGATAATTTCGTTTTTATTTATTTGTTCTAAATTTTCATATTTTCCTGTGTTCTTTGATCGAAGCTAACCCCAAAAATTGGTCCTTACTCTTTGTTACAACCTTTTTATATAGGTTTAATACTACCCAATATTAAATATTTTGATTGGTTATTTCTATATTTGTTTGGTAGGTAGATTATAATACAAAGTAGGTATGACAAACTTTCTTCGAGTCTTAAACAGACTTTCATTCTTTTTATATATATTACGTACCAGCCTTGAAACAGCATGAGGGAAAAGATAAGTTCGCTGTTTCATTTTTATTAATAAATTTTCATAGAAATGTTTACTACAAATTTTGGACAATATTTTGGGTCCCCAATCTTTGCGACCCGTTGCTTCTTTCCAACGCAAACGTAGATGTTTATCTGCGGAAAATCTGTAACAAATAAAAACATTACACTAAAATGATAAATGCGAAAGTTTGGATGGATGGATGAATGGATGTTTACCTCTTCACGCTACTTACTACTGAAAGGATCGGGCTGAAATTTTGCATACAGGTAATTCTAATCCTGGAATCAAACATACTTTTTATTCCATAAATCAGTTCCTATGTGATAGAAATCACACCTTTAAACGTTTCCATAGAAACAACGCGTGCGAAGCCGCGGGCATAAACTAGTTTTAAGATAATGAAGCTCGTTATGTAGGTAGGTATTCAAAAATATTTCAATGCGCCATTTGGGGAATTTTATTGTCGAGTGCAGGCAACCCTAAATTTTCGCAATAAATAAATAAATAAATAAATAAAATAAAAAATGCTGGAATGTTAGGTTATATTAATTAAAATTATCATTATTTATCATAAAACATAATTTTTGAGCCTTGTGTTTAAGTAAATGTGATGAATGTGTAAATTAAGAACCTTTTTGTAGTCAAAAGAACTTGTACATAACTTGAGTGGAATGATAAATTCGGCACTTTTGCTTCACTGTCACTTGTACATTCGAAAATACTGCACCGCACCATTGTTGCCTTTAGTTTTTATTGTTTTTACGTGCGGGAATGTCCACAGGAACACATAATCACATTTATACTTACAAATCATACAACAATGTCGATGATTCTCGTGTCGAGCTCTGTCGATGTCGAGAGAAAGTGATAGCAAGTCATTCGTTCTATCTCACTTCTTCTTAGGTTTTAGGCATAAGTTGTTCTCTCTTTAGTGTGACTGCGATAGCATTTGCGCGTGTTCTATAGTATACTCTTTCTACGTTGTCGACCTAATTCTTTGGATCCCTGCTAAATGTCAATGTCATGTGTTGCTGTGAAGCGTGTGTTAGTGTCAAAGTCATTAATTTTGATGATTTGATTGTTTTTGAAGAAAAAGTTTTTGTTTTGATAGTGACTAGTACGTGAAGTTGGCAAAAGTTTCCTCAAACCCAAAAGAGGAATAAAATTGCCATTTAAAAAAAAAAAAAAAAAAAAAAATCTGAATGTTGCCGAGAGGGAAGCGAAGCGATACCTACCTGGCTTTTCTTTAGTTTTCTTTCAGAGCAATAAATTTCGATTGAAAACGAATTTGGCCGCGGAATGGCTATTTTGCATAGAGCACTTTTTACGTGGTTTATATTCTTAGTGTTCCTGATATTACTATGCCTCAGATTGGAATCCAGAACTCACTGGAACTGGTTCATAGTTTTCATACCAATGTGGGTTTACGACAGTATTTTACTGATTTATGTTTTATTTCATATGATTTCCCACTGTAGAAATGGAATTGAAAGATTTCGATGGACTATCAACAAAAATTTATGGTACGTTGGTGCAATTGGACTGAAAATGTCAGCACAAATAGTCATCTGCGTAAAATTAGAATACACTCGAGTGGATTTGCCGATATACGTGGTAATGACACCAATATGGATGCTTCTACCTGTTCTCTGCATAGAAGTTTTCATGCACCTTATAAAAAATTCAAGCGGAAGCATTAGGTACTAGCTAGACTGCCAGAAAGTTATAGGTGTTATGAACTATTTAAACTCTTCAGTGTGACATGAACATGTGACCTGTTTTAATTTTAAACTTGGCAGGCATTCATAAAGGAACCTATATGTATCTGCATTTGTCAAGCTGATGATGTTCATGTGAAACTTTATGATATAACTAGTCCTTCAAAAATATTGGAATATTAGCCATGGAAAATGCGGCTCAATTAAAGAGTTTGGTGGTAAAGGAAGTACCAGCTGGCACTACAGCTGTTTTGAACTGCGACAGCAATGATTTTGATCACAATTTCATGTTTTGGCTATTTGACAATAATAAAGTGATTGGCCCAGGAAATGAGTATGATGAAAGGAAATATAAGTATGAAGTTCTATCTGGAAAGCTCCACATTGATGTAAGCAACTTTTTATATACTTTTGCTAGAATTGTAACCTGCTACTAGAGTTATGTAGTCAAACATGCCTAATAATCTGTGTTTTCCAGAAAGTATCCCCGCAAGAGTCTGGTTACTATAAATGCATATCAAAGAAGTTAGATGGCACAAATTTACTTGTGGGTGAAGTGGAAATGCTGGTCAAGGAATCTGGATTTACAGCCTCTGATGCTATCAAATTGGTTGCCATTGTGGTCTCAATCATTGTGATAGTAGGCTGTGCTGTACTCTACTTCCGCTTGAGAAAGGAATGGAGAAGATATGATGGAAGAGTTGCTATTCCAGGTAATTTTTAAAGTGATAGTCAACATTACTATTCAAATTCTATCAAGATTTCTCATAGACCCCAGTTATTATGTAAGCAAGCTGATCTTTTTTCAAGTGATAAACATCTTAAAAGATTAACCATTTACAAGTGTTCAATATTGTTTTCAGTTGATGATACTGAAGATGATGATGCAGAAGGCGATGAAATATACAATCCAACCACAACCAGCATCAGCCAGCAACAAACCATACAGCCTGTGGCCGGTCCTAGCCGAAATGTGTCATCGGAACAGCTTTTGTATGGAATTGATAATCAAGGGTTAGACACAGACTTCAACTCAGTGTTTGAGAATATTCAGATTAAATCACCTTCCAGGAGTCTTATTTAAGTAAATATGTTACATTGTGTAGTGTAAATTATGTAAATAGAAAGAACATTTTGTATCAAGTAATCATAGATGTAAGAAACCATGAAATACATTTAATTATGAAGAAAAAAGCTTTATTTTTTTGTTTCATGTATTTTTATTATTTAAAGAATAGTCACAATCCTTTAGATAAGCGTCTTCTAATGATTTTATTACAATATTGGTATAGAACACAAATTATTACATGAACCTTTTAATTGAAGGACTAAACTAGCTACCCAAATACAAAAATATCTTCAGTAGTAACATTTTGTTTTCCTGACGAATCCATATCCGTTGTTACAAGAGACAATGGTGTGGTATCCAATGTCTCTTCTTCTTCATCTCCATCTACTTCCATCTCAAAAATTCTAACCTTTCGTGCACTTTTAGCTAGAACAATCGCTACCTTACGACCACCTGATACAGCTATCCTAAAACCATCCATCTTATCTAATACTTTGAAAACTCCAGGTTCTAGCAGTGGTGAGATATCTTTATTTGCTAAATTGTCACAGAATAAGTAGGACTTTGACTTTATGTTGAAAACATTAGCATTTTCTGTAAGGACTTTTAGAGGTACCTGGATGAATATGGTATTTTCTTTCTCGTTTGGCCGTTTTGCTAGCACAGAGAGATACTCTGGGGAATAAAACTGTAGATCTAGAACAGCTATCCGATCATCATTGGATATTGTAGTGCTATCCTGCACAAGATTTGAAGAGAAATGGTACTTCATAGCTTTAGCTGAACAATTATTCTCAACCAAGTCTACAGACATAAAGTAGATCCCTTCTTTACCATGTTCAGTATCCATAAATGCCATCATAAACCGTTTTTCATTCACATCAAATGTTTGTGAGATTCTAAGATTTTTGGTAATTTGGTCACTCAATTGGTCTTCATAACACCGAATGTTGTGTAGAATACTGAAATACTTTCCTATATCTTTCTGTGACACTTCAAATACTGTGTCTACTGCATTCTTTAGATATCTTTGCTGTTGAACTAAGGAATACTTTCTGAATTCAGTCATTGAAAATATTGTTTCACTGTCTTTTAATATGCACGAGTTATCTTTGATAAATTTATGCCATGGGTTGTCTTCATCATCTGGCAGTATTGACAGATCCTGGTCCTGCAAGTACTGACCTAATCTCTCCAAATTGAATTTTACTGGCTTGCCTAGGCTAGTATCATTTTCTTCTTGAACACAGTCAAAATTATAAAGAAACTCTGCTATGTGGCTTAGTTCTTGTTGTGTTATCTTGACAATTTCACTTGGTGTTTGTTCATCCAGTAAACGGACAATGACTACAAACAGCCACCTGAAAAACGCTTTGTAATTTCGCATAGACCTGTCTATGACTTGCTGCAGCTCTAAGCTCTTGTTTAGGAAGGCACAACATGCTTTTATTGCAGCTGTAACATTACTTTCAGATATACCCATGATCTGAAAATTAGAATAAATTGTTAATTATCTAGATCAAGAAAGGAAATCTCAATAAACATGAGATATACACAACAACAAAATTAGCATTGTAGGTATGTAGTAACAACAATTAATACACTCCCTCTATATGCATAAGTCTATATACAGAAATAATAATTTGTTCAATTTCATTTTCTCAAAGGTAAATAGTGTTAGTACTTTTGTTAACTTACATAAAGATATACTAGATAGACTAGGTACTTAGTTTTGCTAAATATCAAACATATGGAACCATTGTTTGCGTCTGAAGTGACTAGTGTGACAGGCTTGAGTGAGTAAGCACTCATAATTTTCAAATACGCCCGCGCTCTAGGCTCAAAGTATGGTTGAATCCAGTCTTGTAAAAATATTTATGCATACTGAGGTAAGTAGGTACCTTGTATCTATCAGGAATTCTAGTCAGCCCTCTAAGCTCTGCTAAGTAATAGGTGAGGCTTTGCCCCACAATATTTAATTGTTTCAATACTAGTTTTTGAATTGTAGAGTAGCTGAGCTCAACTGAGTTTCCAAACTTCTTCAGATCATTGGCTGTAAGTTTCTGCAGGAGGAAAATTTGTAGTTCATCTGATGGTGTTCCTGTAAGTAATCTAATATTAAAATCAGTGTTACACCAATGCACAGTGGTACCGCCCATAGGACATAATTAAAAAAAAAACTTGTCAGCTACCCTCAATTTAACTACCTTTAACGATTAACCGATAAACGAGCTACCCTAAAGTATAAATATTCTACCCATTTTACCTAATAATCGCAACATTTTTGACCTCCGAAGTTAACACATTATTACGTTGCACTCGCCTTATCAGTAACTCACTAACAGGCATTGTTTTTGTGACGGTGAATTCTCGGAATTGCATTGTTTTTGAGTGGTTTTGTGACATGGATTTCCAAGATCAAGGTATGTTTTCACTATTAAGTTATAATAATAAATTTTATTTGACATTATTATGAAGAGTTTTTACGTGCTACGTCATACAGGATTTCTACCAAATTTTTATCATAATTGTAAACTTTACATAGACTTACAATTAACTTGCTACATTAAGCTACTATTCTCACCTATCTTAAATTATAGATCAAACTGTCTATTTTGAGAATGTAAAGGTTTTATCTGCAGACGTTTGCAGATGTGGGTGAGGTCGAGAATCTAGATATTAGTAACTTAGATTCTCGACCTCACCCAGAGAAGCTAGAATCGTTTGCAATACGTGTTGATGTTTTTGAAGAACAGCTCCAGGTACGGCAGACCATATCTCAAAGATATGCATCCTTGAAAATGTACATTTAAAAGTATCTGAAAAGAAAATTTAAAAATTTAAGGTACATATTTCTCGTTGACCGTTCTACGCCATAGCCTACGCAGTCGTAGAGGCTGTATAGCAGCTACATCTGCAAACGTCTGCAGATAAAACCTTTACAGTCTCAAAATAGACAGTTTGATCTATAATTTAAGATAGGTGAGAATAGTAGCTTAATGTAGCAAGTTAATTGTAAGTCTATGTAAAGTTTACAATTATGATAAAAATTTGGTAGAAATCCTGTATGACGTAGCACGTAAAAACTCTTCATAATAATGTCAAATAAAATTTATTATTATAACTTAATAGTGAAAACATACCTTGATCTTGGAAATCCATGTCACAAAACCACTCAAAAACAATGCAATTCCGAGAATTCACCGTCACAAAAACAATGCCTGTTAGTGAGTTACTGATAAGGCGAGTGCAACGTAATAATGTGTTAACTTCGGAGGTCAAAAATGTTGTGATTATCAGGTAAAATGGGTAGAATATTTATACTTTAGGGTAGCTCGTTTATCGGTTAATCGTTAAAGGTAGTTAAATTGAGGGTAGCTGACAAGTTTTTTTTGAATTATGTCCTATGGGCGGTACCACTGTGCAATGTTAACATTATTTTTGACTAAGAATGTGAGTTTGTAAGGGATTAACTCCTTCACTGCCCAGTCTCCAGTCAGTAAAATGTTACTGTGTTAATTAAAGTAAATAAATAAATAAAGTCTCAGGTCTGCTCCATACTGCTAGTTTAGCATGTGTGTCATGTGCACAGAAAGTGTTATTATAAGGGTTATAGGTAAATATTTACCTAACATAAGGAGCTCTAGCATGTCAGCAGAAACTGCCCCATCAGGCACCAAAGAAGCATAAAAGGTTATTTTAGTATCCATCTCTAACAATATGTGCTCCCATGCCTCAGTAATAGAGGTCATTGTTTGATCCAGGTATGATAGCATTTGTACAATCTGAACATACTTGTTAGCCACAACAAACATTTCTTCAGCATATGCCGACAACACAGTGGTATTGATGAGAGATAGCAGAACATTATTTGAGTAGCGATCTATGTATAGAACTTGCATAACACTGAAATCATCTGATAAGTTTATATCAAGCACATTATATTCTCCAAAGTCATCTTTTGCAACTTGTGCTAAATGCAGGGTGCCATAAGGGTATCTTCCAAAGATGTTCATATAAATATAGCCCGTTCCATATCCCACAATAAGCATGTTCAGTTGAGTTGGTTCTTGGATTTCCTTAAAATCTTTCATGCCATCACTGCTTGCTTGATTTTTATACCCATTCATGTTGGGTACTTTTTGAAGATATATTGAAGGATCATCCTGAAAACAAGCACACATTTTACTATTCCTTGATTAATTTAGGAGCTTAGTCTCACATAGATAATATTATTAAAACCATTTCCTGGATATATTCAATAGGAAACATAAAACTTACATACAGATTATATTCAGTAGCACTTTCCAATGTACTATTCCTGACTGCCCAAGTGATACAACTGACTCCATGACGCTTTATACCAAATTCATCTTCTTGTTCTAAAACATACTTGTCTAGAATGTCTTTGTCTTCTATATCAACAATGTAGACATCTCCAGAGCAATATCCAACAGCCAAGGCCTTGAACAGATAATTTTAAATTTAGATGGTATTTGGTATTTGATACTTCAACCTGTTATGCTTTATTCAAACTGTTCAATGATGCAGTATGCTTTAATTAATTAGGTACTTAATTATAATTATAACAGTAAATTGTAAAACCTTTCCATCAGGTCTCCATGCCATAGCACGGACAGATTCAGCTTCTTCAGGAGCTGGTAGATTCCATACTTTTTGCCAATGAAGTCTATGGATTTGAACTTCACCTGTAAAAATGATGACAAAAATGATTTAGTAAGTAGAAGCAGTAAGGTTGACACAAAACTTTAAAACACTACAGATTAGAAATTTATAGAGATCTCAACATCATCCCGTTGGTTTATTGGGAATCAGCCAAGCACTTTTGTGTGCGAATAATGAGATTTCAAGATCAAAATAGGTACCTTTAAAATTACTCAATGCAAGTAAATCCAGCCGATTACTCCAGACCATCAGATCCACTTGGTAAGGAATGTGCCGCTCTCCGATTTGCCGCATTCCGCAAGTATACATGGTTTGATAAGTTCCGCCGGATAGCTGTTGGATTTCAGGTACCTACTGTAAAAACGTAGTTTTTTGTAAGTTTTGTAACTATTTCAAGTATTTATCTGCAATCCAACAAAAAACACTTAACCGATTAGGTATTCTTACCAAAAATAGCTTTTATCTATCAAGGATATCCTCCTTTAAGGTATTCTTACCAAAAATAGCTTTTCAATGATAATAATGCAACCCACAACCCACCCACCAAATATCAAATTGACATTTCAACTTCAACTTCTTTCTTAATGGCGCCGCTTGCTTTTCGCTACGACTCTGCCAGTGTCAGTAAGGAGTGTCATGTCGTAAACTTCAAAGATAATAATATGATCGGTTCTAAGAAAGTAGAAAAAAGAGACTAAATTTTGAATCAAATTGATTTATCTAATTTTAATAAGACAACACAATAAGCAATAGGACAACACAACACAAAAAGCACAATGACACAGAGAGGATATTATACAAGTTTATACACAATTTTTTGTTTTTCCTTTTTACAACCTAATATTATTGATTTTTACAAATTTACACAGTATAAAATTAATAATGGGGGAAAAAGTTAGGGATAACAAAATTTTGAACGAGGTAGGACGAGGGATTTCTGGGGGGAGGACATCGTAGAGAGAGCACTGCAATTTTGGGCAATTGAAGAAAATGTGTTCAACATCTCCTTCTTCAAGCCCGCATTCACACATTGAGTGATCCCGAATCCTTAATTTGGCTAGAAATACTGGTGTACATGCGAAACCTAATCTGAGACGACAGATGGTATAGGTTACAACTTTACTAGACTTGCGAAACTTGAAAAAGCAAGGTGAGGGGGGGATAACCGGTTGGATGTCGGAATAGTACTTGCCTTTGATTAGACTTGAGGCATTCCATTCCATACATCTGTGTCCAGGATTTTGCAAGGTGGGATTTAGGGAGAAGGCATAGGTCGTGACAATATGTTTGATAGTGCTCAAGAGAACCTAACCGGGCTGCGTCCTTTGCACAAGCGTCTGCTGTCTCATTGCCTGGGATACCAGAGTGGCCCGGTATCCATGCAAGAACTACTTTGATGCCTAGTTTATGAAAATTGACATTTGTTTTGTTTGTCTTTTTGAAACGTCAGTTTGTGTATTTCTGACATTTCTGATTTCTAAAATAAATCACTCTTTCGACATGGACACTGGCAGACATGGCAGAGTTGTGGCAGCAGACACAGCGAGCAATGAAATAAGAAGTTGAAGTTGAAGCGTGTAGATTGGTGTAGATTCTACGCAGATTCTACGGTTCTGCCTACCTTACCTATTTATTTGTAAACACTGAGTATGGATGGAGTAACTAGCCCGCCCATCCATTGGAATACGTTTGATCTCATCACCATCAGAGATCATCTTAGAGCTTTTGTTAAAGAGAAACGTTACTTCAGTAACTCTAATACTTCATGAGGGAAACTGTACAGCAGAGCAGCAGAGCCACAGAACAATACAGCAGAGCAGAGTATTGTTGTCTCGTCACGCTCGATTTTCAGTGCATGTGTTCAGTCAGTGTTTGTTTTTTAATAGAATGGATCAGTTGATCAACTGCTTTAACCAGCAGATAAGTGAGCTAAATCTTCTTTTATCAATGTATCCAAATGATGGTGAAATCACAATAGCTGATGAAACTATCCTTAGTGCTATGAAGAAATTTATCAACAGAGAATCAGAATTTATTCCGAATCATTTGGAATATGTAATTAACCTGACAGTTAATAAATTGAAGCTTGAGATTTGTTCTACTTTACCATCAACATACCCAAATGAGGGACCAGATATAAAAATTAGATGTAATAGGCTAAATCGCCATCAAGAATCAAGTCTCAATACAAAGTTATCAGAGTACATTAGTAATATTCAAAACGGAGAAGTATGTCTGTATTCTGCTGTAACTTGGTTACAAGACAACATTGATGTTTTTGCAGAAACCCAAGATAATGAACCATGCACCAACCCAGTAGCACTTTGTTCATCGGAAATAGAACAGTTCACTCGTTTTTGGATTTATTCACATCACATTTATAATAAGAAAAAACGAGAAGAAATAACGAAAAAAGCCAAGGAACTTAAATTGACAGGATTTTGTTTACCAGGGAAGCCTGGTGTAATATGTATTGAAGGCAATGAAACTGCATGTAAAGAATGGTGGCATGATATAAAATCTATGAATTGGAAGAAAATTGTTTTAAAAAAAGTAGAGACATTTCAACCCGGTGAAATGGTTGCTAATAAAAAGTTTAAATCGTTTGAAGAGCTTTATTTTCCAGCCTCAGTCCGTACAAAGCATTCGAACATGAGCGAATTTTCTATGTTTATGAGTAAACAGTCTTTAGGTGATATATTTAATGAATTGTTTGGATTTAATTAATAAAAAGTATGTATTTACTGCGTTCTTAAAATATTTACCAATATATTAGATTATGTAAGACTAGGGTTGGTATGTTTTTGATTATCTACGAGCCTTGTTTGTGTTGGAAGAACACCAACGTTTCATCCCATAAGGAAGGACTTCATCATGGTGAATGCGGTTCGCGTTGCGCCCGTTCTGCGGTCTTGAGTTGCGCACAGTGTTTTAGATTTTAATGATTTATTTTATTGTTCATTTTTTTTTAATGTAACAAATTATAACCCATTCATTAATCTAATAATTGCTTGTACCAATCTGATACAATAATTTATAGTTTGGAAATTAATAACAACGATATAATTAATACTTAACGCAATATTGCAAATTAATAATAAGGTGAATGCTAAGACCAAGTGCGAGTTGTTTCTTACACGAAGGGTCCCGTACCGTACAATGGCACTGCGTTCTCATCAGCGCGATTTAGAGTTCGTTCGCTTTTACTAGCGACATCTAACCTAACTTCTATCTAATGCCGTAAGCGACATTTAGTTTTAAAATCAGTCAACTTTTTTTATACAAAATGATCTGAAAACGGATATCGCAATAACGCATGCGATATATCGACCGATAAAAACGCACCTGTGGGTTAGAGCATTACGTATAGCTGGACCGAAAAGAGTAGAAATTAATTAAAATTGATCTAAACTAAACCTTTGCTCTGGCAACACGAAACCAATGTCAAATCTGTCCAAAATGTCACGCACATGTAAATAAACATTGGGGACCTCAAGGACATTTGCATTAAAATAACCGTTTTAATGTCTACTATGGTGTTTAGTTAAATCCAACATGTAAAAAAATGATCGCCGTGGAACAAGACAAGTGATTGATAAAGTATTCATACATTTTTTAGCCGAATTTCAAGTGGGAAAGCTATGGCCGGATGTTATGGACAATTATCAAAGAACCTCCGAGATCATTGATAAATACCTACTTGATTCTATGTTATTAAATCTGCCTCTCTCGAACGATTAAACTTGTGAATTTGATTGCCTGAGTAATATTTATGTTGTTTTTTGCAAATTGCGTTCATGGTATTTTTAATGTTTATCTCCGTTTGTATTGGAAAAAGTATAGTCCACTTCCATATTTTGAGTCTCTAAAACAAAATCATCATCATCATCCGATTTTGCCATTTGTTGTTGTTTTTGAAATTTGTTTTTAGGTGGGTTACATGCGTTATCCGTTATGTACCTATCAGGAATTGAAGATGCATGGTTCTACTACCTAGCATAACAAAATAATATTCAAAACTCCTGCAAAAAAAAAGAAAACGCACGCACACATAGCGTCATTTACACGGCCGCTAACCAATCTTCGCAAGACAAATCTATCCAGTGTCACGCCGCGCGCCGCCGCCGCCGCCGCCGAGAGTGGCTGGTCGCTGCGTTGGACGAGTTTGTTTTGCCGCGACGACGCCCGCGCTGTCCGCCCCCGTTTCGATACCTCAACGTTGCAAAGTGCGCGACGAATAATAAATTAAATAATGGTGGCATCACGACAACGAGTGTACTGCAGTGTTTACGGGTAGGTACCTAAATTCAACGTTGGTTAAACCAACACTATTTTTTTTTTAACTTCCTGCTAATGCTGAAATGTAAAATAAACATTGCTTTCTTATTAGTCTTTACCACGTTTTAGGGTTCCGTACCCGAATTATAAGTAATGTTACTAACAAATATTAAATATTGATGTAGGTAAGGTACCTATCACTATATATTTTTTTCTGAAATTCCCTTATTTTTTCCTAACAACTTATTTTGCGGTCAAAATGTTCTACATTAAATATAAAAGAATTAAAATTGTGACCTTATTTTGGTACGGAACCCTAAATGTGCGAAGTCGACACGCACTTGGCCTTCGCTTTCTTGTTTGTCTTGTAATGAATACCTAATTTATTAATAAATAAATCAATCAATTAACATAATATGTTTCATTCCCAAACTCAAATCACACATAATCAATCAATAAAAAAATATACACACCTCTGTTTTACTTTTTGTAGGTACCAACCCTAGCGCTCCGCTCAACTGCTGTAGGTACCTATAAAGTTGAAGGAGACGGCTGAGTCATAAATGTACCTACTAGTGACAGTGACCTACTATTTGTGATTTAACTACTGTGCCTTCGGTCCGGCCACGGTTTCTGTGTGTGGAGCTTTTAGAAACGTCTGTCTATCTGTCTGTCTTTACGACAGCATTCAAAAAGGGCTGTGTTTCGTTCGTCCAAGAAGAGTCCAGACAGAGTGCTAGCCGCCACACACTGAAGCCGGAGGCGGAGCGGTGGCGGCCGGTAGCCAGGCCAGGCGTGGCGTTCGCGGTGCGGATGTCTTCACATTGCAGGCGTGCGAGAGCCGTGGCGTCCCGGAGGCGTTTTGAAGCCTTGTGTGTGGAGGTCACGGCGGCGGCGGCGTCGCATTGTTGTAAACATTGTCCTTTTTTATTGTAAGGATGTCATTTTTATAATATTTTATATGGCGGTCGTATAAACAACGATGTGGTTGAACTAGTACTATAAATTTTTCGGCATAGTCCATATTATTAAGCGCTTTATTTGGGTCACAAGCTAAAATTTTTGTAAATAAATAGGTACAACTCGTAACTCCGCTAGTAACACGCCTCCGCACCGCGACGCGTGGCGTGCACTCTGTGTGAAGACACTCCATAGACTAGCTGAAATACAACGCTAAAACGCCATGTTTCCGCCTCGCTACAGCGCCGCCACGGCTCCGCGCCGCCACGGCTCCGCGCCGCTTCGCGCACGCCGACTGTTTGTGTCGCTGAGCCGCCGGCCCGCCACGGCCGGGCCGTGCACCGTTTAGCCACCGCCTGCGGTGTGTGTGTAGTCTTTCATATAAATTCATATGAAACAACTCGCACGCCTTCGCCTCCGGCCCGGCCACGGCTTCTGTGTGTGGAGGCTTTAAAAGTCGTAACACACTGAAGCCGGAGGCGGAGCGGTGGTGGTCGGTAGCGTAGGTCGATTTGAACGGTTGAAATTGGATTGGGATTCTAAACCATCACCTAATTACTCACATAACAACCCAAATGAGTCGTATTGTAGTTTTTTTTATAAATTCACCAATGCGTTCAATTCAATATTCACATCCAAATCGATCATGGTCTCAGAAAAACTTAGCTTTAGTGAGTGGGCAACAGTAGGTATACATAAGAGTAGACGAACATTGTATGAACTATATAGTGAAAAAAAAAATCAATTTTAGCCAGGAGTTTAAAGAAAAAGTTAAAAATTATTCAAAAATGTTTAGAAAAGTTTGTCATATAGCAAAATCAAATTATATTAGCTCCCAAATTAGAAATAGTGAAAATGTCATAAAATCAACGTGGAAAATAATAAATAGTGAGACTGGAAAGGTCAGTACCTGCTTTAATGATTACAATTTAAAGATTAATGATTGCACAATCAAAAATGATATTGAAGTAGCCCAAGCTTTTGAAAACTTTTTTACTGACATTCCAATCTCTACTACAAAGTGTCTAAACTCTTCTCAATTAATCGCTGAGTCCTTACTTATAGAAAATGTACCTAAATGCGAAAATAAACTTAATTTCAACTATGTTAATGAAAAAGATATTAAAAAGCCTTTCAACTTTTAAATATAAAGAAAACTGCAGATCTCTGGGGCATTTCCGTCAGAATTATTAAACCTTTAATTGATACGATTGCACCAGATCTAGCTTTTATATTCAATGAATGTATTGATTGTGGCGTATTTCCTGATCTAATGAAATGTAGTAAAATAATTCCACTGTTTAAATCGAGTAGTAGGTCTGACCCCACTAACTTTAGACCAATATCAGTACTGCCTACATTCAGCAAAGTTTTTGAAAAACTAATCTTACATCAATTGCTCAGGCATTTCAATGGCAATGACCTGCTACATGGTAAGCAATTCGGGTTTACTCGGGGTAGGTCAACTACTGATGCCGCGGGTGTAGAGTTAGTATCGCATATTTTTGATGCTTGGGAGAAGTCGCAAGATGCCATAGGCGTTTTTTGCGACTTGTCAAAAGCATTCGATTGCGTACACCATGAAACATTAATCAGGAAACTACATCACTATGGAATAAGAGACACCTCTTTGGATCTTCTTACATCTTACTTGAGTGATAGGATACAAAGAGTTGACATTAATGGGAAACGGTCTTCGGGGTCTGTAGTTACAATGGGTGTACCGCAGGGTTCTATCCTCGGTCCTTTCCTTTTTTTAGTTTATATTAACGACCTGCCTCACCTAGTAAAGAATAATCATGAGATTGTATTGTTTGCTGACGATACTTCATTAATTTTTAAAATGAAACGACAAAATATAAAATTTGACGATGTGAATAATGCAATCTCAAAAGTAGTACACTGTAGAGGTGGTCGTTTTTACTAACATCGTTGTTGACCAACGATGTCAGTGTACGATGTTCCCATCGGATGGCGAATAGGTGAACAACGGATGCCTGCGACAACTACGAGTAATGCCGATCGCCACCGACAACAAACGAACGTCACACCGACATCGGAAGAGGTTAGTGGCGCGGCATCGGATGGCTAACAACGAAGTCAGCCGAGTAATGCCGATTGCCAAACCTAAGCAACGAACATCTATCCATACCTTATTTGCATCTACCATACCTTATTTTATTGCCCGCATGCCTGCGTGTGTGTGAGCGAGAGGAGAGGATGCTAGAACATAGAACTGAACGTTTTATTATAACTAACTAGATATGGCATGAACCATGTACCAATGTTATTTATTATAAAAAAAAATACGATATCAATTTTTTTTACCAAATGTCTCGTTTAATATAAGTATTATGGTTTTTAGATTTACCCTACTACTAGGAACCAAGTTAGATATTGAATTATTTTTATTTGTTCAAATTCCGTAATTTAGGACCTAACCCATCTAAAACGCTCATGTCACTTCCAGTAAGTTTCATATGCTCGTTATTCTTGTCGTTTGTTTGGATTTTTTCATTACCTACGCAAATTACGATGATGTGCGCACCGCAACGCGGCCGACATCGTTGGCGGCAACATCGACACCCTAGTGTCAGTGTTGTGTTAGCAACCCGGCCAACATCGTTGGCGGCAACATCGTTGTTCACAACAGATGCCATTCTGACAAAAGAGATGCGCATCGTTGTGGAAATTCAACGACAACGCCCATAACTAGTACACTGGTTTAGTGTCAATAATCTCTTGCTTAATGAAACTAAAACGAAATGTATAAAATTTGCTCTACCTAATGTAAAACACGTTAAGATTGATGTAAACGTAAAAGGAGAAACGTTAGAAATAGTAGAAAGAAAGTACCGTATTCTTAGGAATCACCTTAGATCATAAACTTCAATGGGGCCCACACATAGATAAGCTATCGAAGAGACTTAGTTCTGCAGCGTATGCAGTCAAAAAAATCCGTCATCTTACAGACGTTGATACTTCTAGACTAGTATATTTCAGCTACTTCCATAGTGTTATGTCTTATGGCATACTGCTGTGGGCGAACGCTGCAGATATTAACACCGTATTTGTGCTGCAGCAGAGAGCTGTTCGTGCAATCTATAACATGGGTCCCAGAGAATCCCTGCGTGATAAATTCAAAGAAATAAATATAATGACAGTACCATGTCAATATATTTATGAAAACTTGTTGTACACTCATAGAAATATCAATGTATTCCCTAAAAATAGGGACACACATAATATAAATACTAGAAATAAGGATAAACTCGCTGTGCCCACAACTAGGCTACACAAGATAAATGTATCTTTTAAAGGGCAATGTATACGCTTCTACAACAAAACTCCAAGTGAGTTGCAAAAATTATCAATAAATAAATTCAAACAAATCGTCAAACATATCCTTTGTAAAAAGGCTTACTACAAAATATCAGATTATCTAGAGGATAAAAAAGCTTGGGACGAGTTTTGCTCCAGCTCGAAAAATAACAACTAACAGGCGAAAGGTTTCTTCGTCGCTTCTTTACTTTAGTCTACATACCGAAGCGACAGAAATCAAAAATATCACTTTATATCCGTGTCAGTGTTTAGTTTTATGATTTGACCTTTTCTAAGTGTACATTTATTGTATTTATGGAAATAAAGAGTTTTTGATTTGATTTGATTTGATTTTGAAGCCGGGCCAGGCGTGGCGTTCGCGGTGCGGATGTCTTCACATTGCAGGCGTTTGAGAGCCGTGGCGTCGCGGAGGCGTTTTGGAGCCTTGTGTGTGTAGGTCACGGCGTCGCACTATTGTAAAGATGTCCTTATTTTATTGTAAAGATGTCATCTTTTATACGGCAGTCGTCTATACAACGATGTTGAAATAGTACAATATTTTTTTCGGTACAGTTCATTTTATTTAGCGCCTTATTCGGGTCACAAACTAAAAATTTTGTAAATAAATACAACTCGTAACTCCGCTACTAGCACGCCTCCGCCGCACCGGCGCGTGGCGTGTGCTGTGTGTGAAGACACACCCGCCACGGCCGTGCACCGCTTAGCCACCGCCTGCGGTGTGTGTGTAGTCTTTCATATAAATTCATGATACAACAACTCGCACGTCTTCGCCTCCGGCCCGGCCACGGTTTCTGTGTGTGGAGGCTACCGCGACGCTAAAATGACGTCTCTTCGTGGGTTTCAAGTCAACTTCAACTTCAACTTTTTGTTAAATGGCTTCTGCATCTGGTTTGACACAATTCTGCCATTCGTGGGTTTAGCTTTATAGTTTTTCTTTTGTGGATTTGTTTTGTAGTTTGCAAAAGTACTTGTGGAAACCTTAGGAAAAACTTGGTGCATTTGTAAATAAAATTAATTGAAAGTGCAATAACTGTCCTTCTCAAGATATGATATATCACATAATATGGATTATAACATCTCTAAAACTGATGTTCATACCGGTGTAGTATGTTATCAGTTTTCGGTGTTTTGTGTTACTTATTAAACAGTAAAAAAGTTTCTTGTTCTTCGGTTTTAAAGATAGATTTTCATGGGTAAATTACTTTTTCAGTCATTCTACAGATTTCGAAGTTCATAGGAACTGGTTAGCCATAACACACAATCTCTCAACTGATAAATGGTACTATGATTCAACATCAGAATGGACACTGGACTACCCTCCAATATTTGCATGGCTCGAGTGTGGATTATCTTACATTGGCAAATTCTTTGATCCTGAAATGTTGGTCCTCAGTAATTTGAACTATGCATCTTTTATGACAGTTTTGTTTCAAAGACTTTCAGTTATTGTGCTTGATATTTTATACATTCTTGGAGTAAGAAGGTAAGTTTTGCTAAAATGCGTAACCCTGAATTGTAGCAATCTTTTCTGCTTAATGTTAGAAGAATGAATGTTTATTTAAAAAAAATAATTTTTCAGCTGCACTAAACTTCTTAGTTCCGGTGAGGTTATTGCATTTTTACTACTGGTGACAAACCCTGGGTTATTGATGGTGGATCACATACATTTTCAATACAATGGATTTATGTATGGGATATTGATGTACTCAATATCTAAAATGATCCAAGTAAGTCTATTTAAACTTTATCCTTCTCATTCACATTACAAATATTTTATTCATGGTTATAATTTAGAGGACCCGTAAGGCACACCAGTTTAAGATTCGTCATCAATATGCGGGTTAGATGTAATGTATTAGGTATATCAGTTATCCAGAAACACCATAACACTAGCTTTTGCTTAATGTGGATTGTCAAGCATAAAATGTCATTGTAAAAGAATTAGCTGTTTCTAATAAATCTTTATTCACAAAGAAAATTACAATCAATAGTAGAAATAAATTGCAACTACATTGAGCTAACTACAGACTGTTGCAAACAATCTACAGGTAGCTCAACTGATAGCTTAGACCAAACGCTCATATAATTTTTAAAAACTTGAAGAGAACCGATACCCCACGGACCTTGGGGTCTCGACTCCAAGGGGAGCAAATGTGTAGGCTCAGTTAAGACTGTTGCATATTTGCACCTCTTGAGATCTTCAGGCAAATCTGCTGTTTCTTAGTTCTGTTTTTACATATTCCTTAGGTCTCGCTTTCAAATAATTTGACTGTTTAATTTTTCAGACCAAACACCTGCAGGCTGCTTTTTGGTTTGCAGTGCTGCTAAACATAAAACACATATTCCTGTACATTGCACCTGTGTATGTTGTGTATTTATTTAGAGCATACTGCTATACCATTTCTTTTGTGGATGGAGAGCATACCCCCTGGTTTTCGTTTAAAATCATTAACTTCTTCAAACTGGGAATTGTGGTTTTAATGGTACTTGTGGCATCTTTTGGACCATTTATTAAACATTTACCTCAGGTAATGTATAAATTTATAATTAAATGCATGAAAATAAGTTAGTTTACATATTTCTTCAGAGAAAACTACATAAACAGACCTTTAAAAAAAAGTTAATTGTCTATTGTAGTTGTAAACAAACAGGTAATTATTTATTACAATGTTTCCATAGCTTAGATGACTAGATCCAATTTTACAGAGTTTTTAATTCTCATGGTTTTTAGTCCTTATGTTTTTAAGTATTATTTATTAAACAAATAAATAACTAATGCTGGAAAATCCACATAGCATCATCTAGACCCAAGCTAAGCAGAGCTTGTGCTATGGGTGTTCTGGGTATTTTCTACATACCATAAATAGAAAATACCCAAAACATTCAGAACAAATATTAGCAGATCGAACAAACATTTGTCCCAAGGCGGGAATCGAACCTGCAACCTCCAAACAGTTTAAGAAGCAACAAAGTTTTCTGTAGGTGCTTAAACAGTTATATTACATTTTACAGTTGCTGGTAAGGCTGTTTCCATTTAAAAGGGGCCTGTGCCACGCCTATTGGGCTCCTAACTTCTGGGCCATTTACAACTTTGCTGACAAAGCATTCCAACACACATGTAAGGCTTACAGTTTTTTTAATAGACATCTTATAAGGCAAGACAACAGTAGAAATTATGTAGCTACATTGTATTGTTCCTTGTCTTATTGATAATTCAGTTTATTTGAAAAAGAATTGGAGTTTTAGAAGCTAAAGTAGCCTGTTTTTTAAGTTGAAGTATTTTAACAGGTATTCCAAATTTTATCTTAATCTGTGTAGTAGGTACATTTGGAGATGTTAGGTATGTAACAAACTTTCGACTTGATAAGTACCTAACATATTTTGGGAATAAAAAATAGCCTACAAGTTAATGCTGTTCTAGAACTAAATTTTTTGTCAGTTTTTAATGGAAATCTGTCGCCTTAAATCTGAGTTGCGTTTGAGTATTCGGGCATTACCTACGGCATTACTCTAGTCTTCGTTCTTTGCATTCATAATGTCAGTGTGATTGTATCACGACATTTTGTTGTTTCAGTGCCTAAGTTCGGCATAACCATAAATAAGACTGAAGCCGCCATGACCGGGGGTCTAGTCCAAGAGTTCGAACACACGGTGCTACCTTCCATCACGCCAGCTATCACGTTCGCACTGACTGCGTTGGCTATGTTGCCTGCTCTGGTTAAAATGTGGAAAATGTGCGCCGATAGGCGATACAGCTCGATGAGTTTTATCAGGTAAGGTCATAAAAGTTCATCGGGTTTACTTTAAAATGTCTTTGGGTTTACGTTTGTCAATGTAGGTACAGTCAGCGTCAAATTGATATGAGCGTCTAGCTAGAGTACCCAAGGTGTTAAAAATATCTTACTTATGATTATTTCTTACAATAATGATGATTAGAACGGCGTATATCGTAGTCAAAATGATCTGAAAACATAACAGCAATTTGCTGTTATGTTTTCAGATCATTTTGACTACTCTAGACGCCCATATCAATTTGACGCTGACTGTACCTATGTCCATCTAGCTAGCTGTTTGTTGTTTCCAGGATAAAAAGGAACCTGTCTGTATTAGGTATAGACCACAGAATAATAGATAGGTACCTTATTCCAATGCAATAACGATTTATGTAACAATTTGTTAAATAAATTGAAGTGCTATCAGGTTATTTCTATCCCATGGAAACTGTTTTATGAGAAAAAGTAGTCTTATGTGTTATTCCATTCCAGTCTATTCTATTCCTGGCTGACATATATGGACCTGACTTGAATCTAAGCAAAGTTTCAGTTCCATACATTCAGTAGTTTTGGCGTGAAGAAGTAAAAAGCATCCTTCCAAACTTTCTCACTTAAGTCGCTGCCTCCCCGCACACTAGCGCCGCCACCTATGTTATCTAATTAGGAATTTCCAAAAATTACGAAGCCAGTTTGTGATTCCTATTATAAGCTTTTTTAATGCCTAAATAATTAGATAAAATAGGATTGTGACCTGGATGCGCCTACGCCAAATTTTATCAAACATGTTCGTTTCTTCACTCACGAACGTTCGACTTTATTTTTACAAACATTCCACATCGAGTTTGGCTAGTGTAGGTATACTTTATTTGAATTCCTTGTTCTTGTTACAGATGCATCATCGTTTGCGCTACATGTTCATTTATGTTCAGCTGGCATGTTCACGAGAAAGCGATCCTGATGATATTGATACCACTGAGGTGAGATTCACTGATTTGTGGGGGTTGTCAAGTTACTAAGTTATTTATAAGAACATTGCTTGATTGGCCAAGAGATGTTATAATAACCAGGGTTACCACTCACCCGATGATTGGATAATATCAAAAGTAAGAATCACTTCTGAATAGTGAAAGGAAAGGCGTACTTATTAGATGGTCCTACTACGCGACGCGTGAAATAAAAACAAGATCCGTCAAGTGCGAGTGTAACTCGCGCTTCGAGGGTTTCGAACGTTTGTTAACAAATATGTAGGTACCAAAAGTACCGGTTAGAGACTTCGCATTTTAACGAATACCTAAGAATAGTAGAACCAACCTACATTTCAGATAGATCTCTCTGCATGCTTCGGTTAAAGTGGGCAATGGAAAATTTTTCGACTTTTTTCAAAATATTTCAAAAAGTATGAAACCTACAGAAATTTGAAAAACTGATACCAAAAACTGAGATACCTTTTATTTGATACCCCACTCGGGGGGGGGGGGGGGGGGAGCAATATAGATTATAGAATTTGTTTAAAAAAGAATCAAAAAATCTAAATCTCTTTATTTTCATAAATACAATAAATGTACACTTAGAAAAGGTAAAATTAAGTCAAAAAATCTAAACTTTACAAAATAAAACTATTACAGAGTAATTAAAAAAAGCTTTTAATAGGTATCACAAACTAGCTAATGTAATTTTTGGAAATTCCTTTCTTATGCGTAATAAAATAACTAGATAAAATAGGTGGCGGCGCTAGTGTAAGGGGAGGCAACGCCTTAATCAATGTAAACATTTTTTTTTCAGCGTATGTTTTAATTTTGTTAATACCTAGATCATATACATTCTCAATAAAATAAATTAAAAGCGAAAGTAATTCTGTCCGTCTGTCTGTTTGTTACCTTTTAACGCGTAAACGGCTGAACGGATTTTAATGAAATTTGGCAGGGAAGTAAATGCTAACCCTGGGCGGACATATGCTACTTTATCCAGGAAAATAACGCTCAGATCCGCAGGCAGCAGCTAGTAGATCTTGCCACCGTCTTACTTACAATCCACCGTTGTTATAATCTTCCTTTTGTTCCAGCTTTATGTCAGTCCTGGGCGATCAAGACGCGAAATTCTTCCTGATCCTGTCAACAGTTGGTCACTATTCTCTATTCCCGTTACTCTACCCTAAAAGCCTTCTCGGCATAAAACTCTTTTTGTTACTCACTCACGTTAGCATAGCGTTCTCTTACATACCGCCTCTGTATGATAGAAAGAACAGAGTTGTCAGAAGGTCGTTTTTCCGACTGCCTATGTTGAATTATTTAGAATCTATGTATTTGTATGGGCTGATATTTTTGTGCCTTTATGAAAACGTGGTTCATGTGGTATGGGGCCTGCATAAGACGCTACCGTTTTTGCCGTTGATGTTAACTTCTGTGTATTGTGCGATAGGTGTTGTTTACTTCTGGGTTAGATATTATTATTATTTTTTGACAATTAATCTTAGTTGGGTATCTACTTGTGGTATGCCTACTTTGATGAATTATCTTAAGAAAAATAGCTAAAAGGCTGCGTACTTTGTAATGTAGGTGTAAATGAGTATAGCTGAATTGAATTTTATTTGCAAGTTAAGAACTGAATGTATATTTTTTTACCAAATAGATACCAAAGTGGCTCATTATTAAGCTACACTAGCCAAACTCTATGTAGAATGTTTGTAAACAAACCGCCCATGATTAACCTAAAATTCAGCGTCTTTTTATACGCAATTTACATTACTTGTCGATTTGAGATCCTTCTTTCAATAAATATTGCTTATAATTATGTCTGAAATTCGACACTAAGCAAAGTGTGTTTCAGTTTTTTGTGTCGTGGTTTGTTTACGAATATTTTATTCCAATTTGGCTAGTGTTTAGGTGTAAAAACTTACTACCTGAGTTTTCACACTCTGAGCTCGTAAAATGCACTTTATACGTCATGTATCTCTAACCGAAAGCAAGTGATTATAGTCCAGTACTGAAAAATAAGATCTTTAATTTTAATAACGAAATTTTTTGAAAGTGATTTTTAGTTTCTTTGTTATGTATGGTGGCTTTTCGTATTTTTTTTTAATTGTAGGAAAAAAATATAACGACAGTCATTATATTGTTTATAGTTAACTGAATGAACAATGATTAAAAAAAAAATCACTTTTTTATCAAGAAATGCCGATTATGATTAGTAAAGAAAAGACAATTCTTTATTAACTATTCAATCATTAGAAATATAAAAAAACGATTAGGTATAAATAAACAATAAAAACTTCAAGGATTAAAAAAAAAATTTTAGGTCAATTATTTTAAACTTTTATGTCGACTTTTGTAAGAACAGAGATTGGAATAAAATGGAGCTTATTGAAAAATCGATATAATTTTATTTTTCCAATGGGGCTTTATTCCCTAAAGTGACACCATAATTTTTCCAAATTCTTAAATGAATATTTGAATGCTATAAAAAACATTTTTGTATTGCCGTAATGGCCGCGTGGAGACCTATTTTCGGCGTTGAATAAAAGCCATAAATAATGCAGAGTTCCGGAAGTCGGTACTTTTTTATTCCTCTTTCGGGATCTGTTTTCAAAAGTTCTTTAGTAATAATAGTTTTGGAGTTATTAACGAAAAACTAAACATCCTATTTTGTCCATTTTATTTGTTAATAACAATTGCAATTTTTTGTGTGCTAATAAATCCGCGAGATACCTTTTTCTAAACTTCATTTCGAATCGAATGAGCTATCGTACATATTTTTCGGAGTATGATCAAGAATTAACTCCATTTTGAACTTGTTGACTGGACTATAAACTAGAATATCGTGTGGTTATCAATTTTAAAACTTTGCAAATTGATTAAACAAACATTTTTAAATTGGATACCTACCTACCTAATATATAAAAGCTTAACCAAGATCGAAAATTTAAATGAATGGTTACAATAAAAACTTGGATTTTCTTAGACGCCTCTCTCGAATTAAAAAAACTACAACAAACATCCGCCTTGGGACAAATGTTTTTACGATCTACAAATATTTGTTCTGGGTGTTCTGGGTATTTTCTATGTACTCTATAGTACAAAGAATTCTATCTATGTAATGTACTTATTGTATTATGTATATCAGTCATCTAGTACCCATAACACAAGCTCTGCTTAGCTTGGGGCTAGATAATGTTGTGTTGATTGTCCAGCATTATTTATTAATTTATTATTATTATTATTTACATAGTCGGGTTTTAGTTTTTAATAATACCTACTATACAATCGAAAATATTTTATGTTACCTAGGTACCTATACCTACTTTATTGGTGATTGCTGGAGAGAATACTAAAAAAAATAGAAACAATTATACCTAAAGCACAAACACGGCCCTTTACAACAATACTCCATAGTAGAGCAAAATCATTACCATTGGAATTTTCGATCCCCTAAAGCAGCAACAATAAATAAAATTACCAACAACATTCTAAAAAGATTGAATTGGTGTGTGGGTTCACCAACAAATGCTAAGATCTGTTGCAAATGCCATAGCAAATCAATTTTACCTACCTACCAATTTTTTTTTTACTTTCAGTCATGCTAGACCATTCTAAATTAGTATTAGTTAGTTATTCTAAATTAGTTTATTTATTATTATTATTTTACCCAATATGGCTCTGTGAAATGCCTTACCTACCTTGTACTATCATAAATATTTTTCACTTCTCTTGCTCAAAGTGTATCATAATAGTGTAGCTTAGCGGGCCTAAAACTCGAGTTTAATACGTAGGGCTAATTCTTTTTAATTTTTGTCTAAAATCATCAGCCCTTACAAAGCATTCGTTCTCTTACATAAAAACTCGACATCTTTGTGCACAGTCAATCTTTTTTTTGAAAATAGAACGTTCTTGGTGATGTTTTATGAAGGTTGATTCTTCCCTTCACGGTGGTAGAATGCGAACTGTTTCGGGTGTCGTTGTGGGTTAGACAGAGATAAAAAAAAAGATGGTATTGGCGCTAAATCTCTAGAATTTTCATCATTCCAAATCACAAACGTTTAATTTTTGAAAATTGTTTAATTTTGAATTGTTTTATTGTCTCGCAATTGAAGTGAAAAGTAGGGCCAAAACCATCCATTATAACTCAGTCTTGTCACCTGTATAACAACCTCGGATGGTTTAGTCCCTTGTAAAACAATCTACTAATTTTCACACTATGCTCGTAAAACGCACTCTAAAAGTCACCGAAAGCAAGTGATAACAGCCCTGTTAGCTCAAAAAGGTGCAGGTTTTACCAAATTCAAACACATCGAATGAGATCCCACGGGAATATTGAGATTGAACATTGGAACATCAAAATACGTGTGAATATTTTTAACCTCTGTTCAGAAGGCGGTTTATACAAGATCCGTCAAGTGCGAGTGTAACTCGCGCGCCGAGGGTTTTGAACGTTTGTCAACAAATATGTACCCAAAGTACCGGTTAGAGACTTCGCAATTTAACGAATACCTAAGAATAGTAGGTACCAACCTACATTTCAGATGGATCTCTTTGCACGCTTCGGTTAAATGGGTGGTTCGGTTAAGGTGGGTAATGGTAAATTTTTCGACGTTTTTCGAAATATTTCAAAAAGTATGAAAGCTACAGAAATTTGAAAAACTGGTTTGAAATGTCCAAACCGATACCTTTCATTTGATACCCCTTCTGAAAATTATTCCTTTTTGACCATTTTTCAAAAAGTGTTCTTTTTACAGACTTCTCTATATTTTTCCTGTAAAATATAGATCCATATCTACAAACGCTTCATACATTTTAAATGGATCGCTCGGCAAACTTCGGAGATAGGGGGGGGGGGGGGGGGGGATGGGTTTTTTTCGACTTTTTTCAAAATATTTCAAAAACTATGAAACCTACAGAAATTTAAAAAACTGTTTCAAAAAGTACGAACTGATACCTTTTATGTAGCTTCCCCTTTTGAAAATTATTCCCCCCTTTTTGTCCATTTTTCAAAATGTGTTCTTTTTTCAAACTTCTCTATATTTTTCGTGCAAAATATAGATTCATGTCTACAAACGCTCCATACATTTTAAACGGATCGCTCTGCAAACTTCGGAGATAGGGGGGGGGGGGTATTTTTTCGACGTTTTTCAAAATATTTTAATAAGTATGAAACCTACAAAAATTTCAAAAATATTTTGAAATGTACAAATTGATACCTTTCATTTGATACCCCATATGACTCTGTAGGTATCTTTTAAAATTTCGGCATCACAATTTGTATGGAAAATATTCATGTTCATTTTTCATTTATTTTCATTTATTTTTCTCTAAATCTGTACAGGCGCACGAAATGTATTATTATTTTAAATTTCAAGTTGATAGCTGCAGTAGTTTTTGAGTTATTAAGGAGGGAAAAAAGGACAGACAAAGCGAGACCATAAGGGTTTTGAAACCGATCTTCGATCTTCAAAACCCTAAAAACGAATGCCGCGAGGCACAAAACCAGACTTTTACCATTCACTCGCAGAAAGTGTGAAAAGTAGAGTATTCTCCCGTGCACAAAACTGTCTTCGTCTTGGGCGTGCGTAAATCCCTCTCGCAATCGGTATTCTAGTAATCCCTCGCTTCGCTCGTGAGTGGATCTAGAATCCTTAGTTGCGCTCGGGATTTAATGACACCTGTGATGTAAGACACTGCATAGAGCTAGAAGCATCTAGAAAACAAGATATTTTTGTAGGTATCAACTAATGATGATGATTGCTTGTTTTCATAATACAAGACGTAGCAATATCGACACGTCCATGTGTTTACATTGACTGAAGAGAGCCTTGAGCCGATATTGGTATGAATATTCATTGGAGAGGCGACACTCTACCTAATTTGTTTTTGTAGGAATTCCTACGTCTATTAAGCGAATACATATTGATTCCTTTGTTGATTGCGTAAATTTTTGTTTCTAGGCTAGAGAAACTATCTCTCTACATTAGTTACTCTGTTAGACGATGGGGAAATATCTTAATCTTTAGTAGGTAGGTACCTAATCATAATAGTAGATAGGTACCTATAGTCATCATACCTATGCGATTTTCGCATGCAAAAATAGGTTCCTAGCTATGGTGGGCAATCAACTCTTGATTCTTTAATAAAAAAAATAGGGTTACCAACACAAACTCTGTCCACTGTCGGTGGGTACCCACCGATACCGATAATACTAAACATCTGCACGGATCTCAGCTCAGAACAGCGAAATTTGGCACGTATGCTCAACCCAATGATATTATATACAGGGTTACTTGTAAGTAGACCCGATCCTTTCAGGACGTGATAGCAGGGTTCAGTAGAAACCAATTTGACTCTGAGGTCAAACTCTGGTCTAAACTTAAGCCCCTTCGAGATATTTGAATTTTTAATATTTTTAGTGAAAGTGTCACCTTGAAGTCGAAGATTTATGATATTTTTTAAAAAACGTCTTTTTTTGTAGGTTTTTCGGTGTTTTTTTGTAAAAAATAACTCACTAAATAAGAATAACCTTTGAAAGTCTAAGAAATATGGTAAACGCTAGAGCGGTAGGCCCTTTAAATCTGAATTTAATGTAAAAATTTGGCAAAGTATTTTTTTAATCGACGTTTTCTCAAAAACATGTACCTACATTATTTTGTGCAGATTATTTAAAAAACATCTACATGTTTTTAGCTATCCAAAAAGGTGCAATAGTTGGGGCACCAGTAGGGATTGGTCCCGGGAATTCCCGTTCCCGAAATTCCCGGGAATTCCCGAAATTTTTGGCTGATTTAAGAACCGGGAAATCCAAAATCATTTCCCGGGAAATTTCGGGAATTTCGGGAAAAATATTTTTACTTATATAGCATTACCGAAATAACGTAACTCAACATTTTCACTTCCTTTTATAGCATTTCACATTATCAGGTACCTAACCTACGCGGTATTAGGCAGGGTTGATATGATTTGTATCACTTGATATATACATCAATTGTTATTTTTCCCTGCAATGAAAACAGAGAGCAGTCAAAAATGTATGAGAGTGCCCAAAATTGAGCTTCCGTGTACACTATACCTATACCTGCTTTATTGGTTGAGGATTCAGGAAATTCTCCGAAATTAATAATGCCATAAAGTTCAAATAATGCGAGTTGTCGAAAAAAAGATGCTTAGCCAACATATTTGCGGCAAGTCATATCTGTTTTACAATTTGTATAAAGAGCTAGTACTCCGGTAACGTTCTGCCCGTACCTTCGCACGCGCTATTGGAAACGTTTAAAATTTATTTTTGGAAACGTGCAAAATTTCAGCCCGATTCGTTAAGTAGTTTTGGCGTGAAGAAGGAACGGTACAAACTTTCATATTTATAATATATTTTAATATTATTAGCTGGGCCCCGCGGCTTCGCCCGCGTCTAAATTTCAGTTATTTATTGCACAACAGGGGGTTTGCAATAAATAATAACTTTAGGGGTCGTTTTGTAAAAATAAGAAATACGTAATTCATTGTTTACTTGATAGTTTATTTATATCGAGTTTTGAGTGAATCTAACCAAGGAATAATAATATTATCCATATAAACTTAACCACCTGAGATTATTTTTTGCAAATTAGATTAACCTATGTGTTATTTCAGAACTTAAACTATCTACACACCAAATTTCAACCAAGTCGGTTAACTAGTTACTGAGATACGTGGTAACAAACATTCACAAAAACTCTTACATTTATAATATTAGTAGGAAGTGTGATAAACGGACTTAGACACCGAAAACAAAACTTGAACCAAACATGTAAGACAGAAATGAAAATGTTTCAATCTTGGTGTCTTTCCTTTCTGCTAGTACTTCGTGTGATTAAACCTTTGAACCTACCTTTCCTACCAACCTATAAAAACCTTAAAACTGGATAGACCAAAGCGATTATGAATTTATGATAGAAAAAAAATATTAAATTAAATAATTCCGATTTTAATCAAATTAATCGTATTTTCTTTTTTAACCATGATTTTTATCAAACCTGTTACAAGAAATGTTAGTTATAGCTATATTACTTTTGATCCGTAATTAATTTTAATTTTTTGGGTCATTGTCTATTGTCCCCTCGTTCGACAACAAGCCTTAAGGCTTTTCTTGCTATAGAGCCGTGACTGAAGCCAGCTCTACATAGTCGATTGCTGCCATCTTGTTCAGCAAATTATCTTGCTGAGCAACATGACAGCAATACTCCATGAAGCTGGACTTGAGCTTTGCAAAGAGAAAGTACCAAAGTCAAGTGCATTGCTGCAATTTATTATCCTCTTTGTGCATGTTACGGCTCTGACTTCTGAACCTGTAAAGCGCGATGATATCGCCTGCGTGGGTATTATTAGGTAAAAATACCAGATACCAGCATCTGGTATCAGGTAGAGAATTCAAATGTATTCGAACACAACGAATCGACCGTTTACGGCTGGCAGAAATAAATGCATAGTAGGAAGAGACCTCTGAAGTACCCCGACGACGTTGATCGCCACTTGATTAGACGAACAGTCATCAATGACGACCGACACGAATGGAAGTCATAATCCAATTTAATTTATTTTTTTAATACCCTGGGCTAACAAAAAACACTTAATCCAATTTTATATTTGTCTCCGTTGAGCCTGGCCACCGTGGCCTAGTATTTGGATAGAAGAACATTATATGGTTTATTATGTGGGTACGTAATAAGGTATTTTTAGATTGATGTTTTCGCTTAGAGGACTCGAAAAACAACGGGAGCTCCTCGGTGTCACTCTTACAACAACTCTGAACTTCTGTACTTTCATTGGATTAAAATGAAGAAACGAATCGAAGCTAAAACGGTGGCCACAAAGCTAAGCGTCTCATACTATACGAGATCAGGCGATATTTCACACAAGGATAGCTCAAGTCCGGCCTCATGGAGTATCAGCAAAGCACTTTGCTTTGCTGATACTCCATGCTTTGGAACATGACAGCAAATGAATGTGTTATGCTGGGTTCAGTCAAGACTCTATAGAACGAAAAGCCTTCAGGCTTATTGTCGAACGAGGGGACAAAAGACATGGACCTAAGAATTTGTTATTCATTTTATTAACATCTGAAAAGAAATACAGCTTTAAGTAACATACCTAATACCGCATAGGTACCTAATATCAGCGAAATGCCTAAAAAGGACGTGAAGTATATTAAATTATCTTATTTCGGTAGTGGTATAGCAGTAAAAACATTTTTTCGAAATTTCCCGGGAATTCCCGGGAATTCCCGGTTCCGACTTTGAAACTTCCCGGGATTCCCGGTTCCTCGAAAAGGACCCGATTTTGGAATCCCTAGGCACCAGTGTACGATCTTTTTAAAAATTCGATAACAAAGGACTCAGGTAGTCAAATCCCAAGTAACGCTATTTCAAGGTTAAGCTTGCCTTCCTAGTACAAGGGCGGGTTTTGTGATTGAAAGCACTGTGATTGGTTCTCCTTAACAATGTTATGCTGTTACTGTTAGTGATCCTCTCGCTCCGCATGTTATGTTAGTGTGCTTTCGTCATTCGTACGCGGTACATACTCTCTCTCAGAAATTAAGTTGGCTTTGGATATCGGACTCTTTGACACGGCTGTGAATCTTGGACTTTGATTTTCTCTTGTGATTTGGATTGTGCTCTTCATAATGGCAATGTATTCTAATGAAGAATATGCTGATATTGTCATGTGCTACGGATTTTGCCAGGGTGTGTGTACTGCAGCCCAAGCTGAATACGCGTCGCGGTACCCGGGGCGTCGGTTACCGGATTTAAGCGCTTTTGATACAACTTATCGCCGCTTGAGAGAAACGGGCACTGTCTGTAGACGCACGTCAGACCTGGGTAGACCCCGAGTCTACAACGTGGACGA
Organism: Eupithecia subumbrata; assembly: GCA_949316285.1. Taxonomy (NCBI): domain Eukaryota; kingdom Metazoa; phylum Arthropoda; class Insecta; order Lepidoptera; family Geometridae; genus Eupithecia; species Eupithecia subumbrata. The sequence goes on from OX438640.1 coordinate 26,538,238, forward strand.
CGAAGATGAAATAAGACGACATTTCATAGAAGACCCTACCACGTCAACAAATGTTGTTGCAAATCGTCTAGGCATATCGCAGTGGAAAGTGTGGTTCACAATGCACACTGCAGGGCAATACCCATATCACTACACTCCAGTACAAGCAGTAGAAGAAGGAGACCCTTTAAGAAGATTGGATTTTTGCCGATTCATGTTGAACGCCGACTCCGAAGACTCGCGATTCCTGAAAATGATTTTGTGGACCGATGAATCGAAGTTTGACAAGGATGGCATAACAAATTATCACAACGCTCACTTCTGGGCACAGAAGCAAGATGGTAATCCAAAAAAGAAAAGGGTCAAAGGCTCGCAACGCAGATTCAACCTAAACGTGTGGATGGGCATCATCGACAATTATCTGATAGGACCGTATTTCTTGCCTGAACACTTGAATGGCGAATTTTATGAAGATTTCCTGAGAAATGAATTGCCACTTCTTCTCGACGACTTGCCGCTTGCCCTAAGAAGAGACATGAGGTACCAACACGACGGTTGCCCTGCACACTACCGCAGAAGTGTACGCGACTGGCTCGACGAAAATTACCCAAACAAATGGATTGGGAGAGGCGGTCCCATACCATGGCCCGCACGAAGCCCGGATTTGACTCCGATGGATTTTTATGTTTGGGGTCACATGAAAACCATCGTGTACCAAGACGGCCACCCTGTATCTACTGTGGAAATTCTCCGACAAAGAATTATTGATGCGGCGAACGTGATAAGGGGTCAGTTGACGAGCAAAGTCGTGAAAACCGGTTTACGCAACAGAATGCGGGCCTGTGTTAGGAACAGAGGTGGCCACGTAGAGCATGAGTTAAAAAATTAAAGATTACATGATTTGAACCTAATATGTGTATTTTTTACTCTGTCCTCAAAATATTGTAACTTTGAATTTTACTACCTGAGTCCTTTGTTATCGAATTTTTAAAAAGATCGTACACTGGTGCCCCAACTATTGCACCTTTTTGGATAGCTAAAAACATGTAGATGTTTTTTAAATAATCTGCACAAAATAATGTAGGTACATGTTTTTGAGAAAACGTCGATTAAAAAAATACTTTGCCAAATTTTTACATTAAATTCAGATTTAAAGGGCCTACCGCTCTAGCGTTTACCATATTTCTTAGACTTTCAAAGGTTATTCTTATTTAGTGAGTTATTTTTTACAAAAAAACACCGAAGAACCTACAAAAAAAGACGTTTTTTAAAAAATATCATAAATCTTGACACTTTCACTAAAAATATTAAAAATTCAAATATCTCGAAGGGGCTTAACTTTAGACCAGGGTACCTCAGAGTCAAATTGGTTTCTACTGAACCCTGCTATCACGTCCTGAAAGGATCGGGTCTACTTACAAGTAACCCAAACTGACATTGTGCTCAACCCTTTTACGTCGGCGTTGTTTCAAATTCAGGAAACCAATACATGCTTATACAAAAGATACTAGTTCAGAAATAAACTAGAGGTTTATAACTCTGAAACATCATAAAGACCAGTTCAGTGCTTGCTGCATGCACCGGATAGATAACAATTTCAGCAGATAGGCAATAAAACGTTGAATCACCGAATGAACATCTTCCGCGCCATTTCACTTTTATTTTCAAACTTCCAATCCAATGAGTCGAGCGATTGAACCTATTACGAATAACTTTACCTACCGATTCATGTGTGAACGAGAAAAATATTCCGATTTTTCCGGCCTGAAAGTCCTGAAACATAAGGAAGCTGCTTATCGAGTTTAAGTATTGTTATTGGATTGCGGGAACGCCGTTTTTATTTTAACTTTTTCCGGTATTACGTACCTACCTACTCACCTAATACAATACGCGCACAAAGGCTTATCAGCAACGAATTATTATCGCGTTAATTTTTTTACCCATGTAGTTAACTGCATGCCCATTAATGTAAGTTTCTGATCGTGATGGAGAATGCGGGAAGATTGTCGGTGTGTAGTGTACCTACTATAAAGTCTGGTGTTGGAGGGAGCCCGAAGGTAGCTATAGAAATTTTCCAATAGATAAATTGTTTTTTTTTTTTTTTTATAAATTGGTATCATAAATAGGTATTTCAAAAGTTATTTTCTTTGTGAATAAAGGCTTCTGGTTCTGCCCTTTAAAAAAAAAGTCACTTAAGTCTATACCTACTTATAATAAAACTGAAATAGGTCCCTGTACCTACATTAAAATATTTAGATTTTTTTGCACTATTATCTGTGTGTATGCTAAAGCCAAAACTGTAACTTTTTCATTAATTTCAGTCTGTCTGTCTGTTTCCTAAACGCGCAACACGCCGAAACTATTAAATACTAGGAGGAAGGACATGGAATAAATTTTTGTCCGATTCGCGTAGGAGAGGGGATGAAAGTTTGCTTCTAATAAATTTACCTACTTAGCCGCTGGCCCCATAGAGAAAAAATTCTTTTTCCCGTAGTAGGTACAGTTAACTGTACGACCTAAGTTTTTTCATTAGATTACCTATTTTTTCATTCTATGTGGTCCATTGTATTTCTTACCGTGGTATAGGTACAACAACTGTACCTAGTTGTGGCATTAGGGTCTGTATTCAGCGTCCCATAAGATCGGACATTGCTTGTTTAATGTAACAGACGCCCACACGCTTTCTCAGGACGAGCAATATCGCCGAGCTAAGCGTCTGGACATTCTTATCAACGTCCTGTGATTCGAGAACTCCGGGCTCAAAGCCTTAGTCGTACCTAAGTAATTAAGTCATCAATTCATCATTGTAAAATCAGTGAAATATTAAATTCAACGTTAATTTAATTATTTTAATTGTTTTTAAAAGTCTTTTTTTTCACTTTCACTTTCCGTTAACAGGTCCATTCAATTCTGCACATTGAAGTTTTTTATGCGCAGCTTTCATAATATGAGAGAAACTGAGGTCAAATGTAACCTAATTAGTCGGCAGGTAAGGATACCTACATTTTAAATGCGATGTTTTTTCGTTGAACTTATTTGTTAAATTTTGACACGGTTAGGTACCTACTTTTTAAAGAAACCTTGCATGGTTAGCTTGGAAGGCGCTGTAAGCACGTTGCGAGTTAAAGCCAATCCATAATCCTTCGCCGGAGAGGTGTTCAATCTACTCGGCAGCCGTAAACCCGTGTTTCGTACACGTAAACTATGGCGCGTGCTCTCGCAAAATCAATGACATTGGTTGCAGACTCTACTTACTGGCTTAAGTTAAAGTGTCGATATGAGAGTAGAAGGGTATCTACAGTCTACAGACAGTATTATTTAGTTGAAATAATGTAGGTACCAACCTATATTTGACGACCTCTGTGGCGCAGCGGGCGAAGGTCTGCCTGCGACGCAGGGGGTTGCGGGTTCGATTCCCGCTTCGGGACAAATGTTTGTACGTTCTGCAGACATTTGTCCGGGTCGTTCTGGATGTTTTCTATGTATAATAAAAAAATATCTATCTATGTAGTGTATTGTATTAAGTATATACCTACGTTATCTAGTACCCTTAGCACAAGCTCTGCTTAGCTAGGGCTAGATGATGCTGTGTGAATTGTCCAGCATTGTTTATTTATATTATTTTATTTATTTATATTGAATTATGTATGTTTTTACTGCAAAAATACGTTTCCGGAATAGTCCAAAGAAACTTAAGGACACCTAGGTACTTAGGTGTAACAAGATACCTGGTTGACTTGACCAGATATATACCAATAATTGAACCCGTTACTAGTAGGTATAGTATTATTATATCTGTGAACCCGTCAACCGAAAGTGTTGAAGTATGCATTATTTATTTCTCTTCACATATCAATATCGGACTCAGGGTTTCAGTCAAAATTATAATTATTATGTTGCCTTATACCTAAGAGGTTGTTCTCTTGGAACTTTAAATATTCTGCAAACATTAAATACCTACCTAGCTAGCCACCAAACACTAAATAAATATGAATAACTCGAATTCGGAATGTCTATCCAGAGTAGGTATCCATAGCTGGTAAAATATGTAAATAAATGAACGAACTATTAGTCAGTCAGGACAGGTGAGTGTCGGAAACTTTTATAAGGTTCCATTTCCATACCATTTTATAGGTAGATAGTGATGGGTATAGTAATTATAAAAAGCTGAGACGAAGCTCTTTGACTGGCTCGTTTACACTTACACCTGTGAAGCCAATTTGTTGGAGTCGACTGATGGAGACCATCATTATTCAATTAATCACTGGTTTTGGCGGTCTGTGGAAAAAAATTGACAATGACAAGACAGAAATCGCTTGGTGTCTGTACCATATACAGCGTTTTGTTCACCGGGTGGACTTGGGCACGGCGCGGTGCGGCGGGGTACGCGGTATCCTGTGCGGCGAAGGTGCTTGGGCGGCGCGCTAGGCCGGTAGTCTAATTGGTAATTTGATATGATATCCTCCTAGCCGAAATTCGGTATCGGCGGCGCGGCGGCCAGTCTCAATGGAGACTAGCTGTGTGCGCAGCTCGTTATTATAGTGCACAAACACTGGTGCACTAGCTATTTTGCTCACTCTCATAATCCGATGAAACAACAGAACGTCACGACCCGGGAGGTCTCACCAGTCAGAGGTCAGGCGTTGGTCCTGCGCCTGACCTCTATCTGGTGTAAGGGAGCCATAAAAATGCTTCGTCTCCCCAATTTTTGGCAGATTTCATGGTCTTCCTCTTATTTAATATGCAATGTTTATAGGATGGATTTGTTTTTTATGACTGACTACCGATCGGTCCCATAAAAATACATGGTGTTAGTTTTTGGATTTTGGTGGTAGCAAAATGCTGTGAAAGTCGGTTTACTTATTTTTAAAAATAAAGGCATGTTTCCTGTCAGTGAAATTTCCTCTCTCCAATATTTCTGGTACAGAACCCTAAAAAAGTTGTTAACGCTTAACGAATAATTGAAAAGTTGAAAATAGAATCGAACTGGAAATAATTGCCCGTTGAGTTAGAAATATGTCCAGTGATGCGTTTGGCTCTCGTAGGACCTACCTATGTCTATGCTGATTTAATGTTATCCAAACGACGCGGCGGCGGATTTTTGCAAAATCTATTCGGGCGATAGATTTCAAATAGGAACCACCTTGATGTTATTTGACGACCTCCGTGGCGCAGCGGACAAAGGTCCGCCTGCGACGCAGGAGGTTGCGGGTTCGATTCCCGCCTCGGAACAAATTTGTGTACGATCTGCAGAAATTTGTTCCGTTGGTCTGGGTGTTTTCTATGTATAATAAAAAAATCTATCTATGTAGTGTATTGTATTGTATTTTATCAGTTATCTACTACTCATAACACAAGCTCTGCTTAGCTTGGGGCTAGATAATGCTGTGTGAATTGTCCAGCATTAATTATTATTATTATTATTTCGGAAGCTCTAGCTTCGTCTAATTTAGGTTGGAAGCTTTCGAGTAAGAAGGTAAGAATAATGTAGGTACTTATGTTGGATCATATAGGTACACACCACCCCTCCTAGGGTGATAAACTAAGTAGAATCTTATTTGATCACACGGTAGAGTACACACGATCAAAGCTGCTTTATATGTGCGATCGCCTGTGACTGAGCCCGGGAAATTAAAGCGACACACTTGCGCAATTTTTGTTTGGCTAAGCTTAGGCTTGTGACGTACTGGGAAATGCAAATACCTTGAGGGGGACCCTATTTTACTTACCTTATGGAATTGTACCTTGCGAAATATCTGTAGGGGAAGGTGGGGATCATTCGTACACTTTTTAATATAAGCCTTGTAAAAAAAAAAGTAATTACAATTTCAAAATAAATTCAATGATTTTGAGTAAGCTACATATCTGGCTATAGTAATAAGGTACATCCATATTGATATAATGCAATCTAACCGAGCAATGGCGGTTTTCCCAAAAGATGGAAATCGTACGAAAGCACCCCAAACGTGGGGTAGATTCGTACATAGTGTGGGGCACATTCATACATAAGTGGGAGCCTTCGTACAGAGTATATAAAAGCGCCATTTATTCTTATAAACATTTTTATTTATTATAGGAAGTTTCTCAAAAACTTAACCTATTATTAAAAAAAGTCTTTGTCATCGAGATCAAACTACACAAATAATCAGCCTTAAAAACAGTAGGTACTATTAAATGTTCTACATTAAATTCTTATAAAATATTAATCTCTTTAGCTGTTTTTATTCTTCCATTCTTCGTCTTTGTTTTTCAGGAGTATCTGTGTAAATCCTGGATTTACGCCGTATTGTTCTGCGGACTTCCGAATGGATAAAGTTTTATCCAAAACTTTCTTCATCGCAGAATCCATTGCGTCTTCGTCTACCTCTCCCGATCTAGTCCCCTTTTTTTTGTATTTCCGCGGCATGGTTCTGAAATAAATAAATTGGTAAATAAACACTCATGCGTGAAATAACACAATCCATGAGGGGTATATTCGCACAGTACGAATCTACCCCAGTTACTACTGTATGAAGGTACCCCAAACCCAAACATTTAACAAATTAATTCAAAATAAAAAAACGGTTAATTTTATACTAAAATAAATACGCACACCATAAATTAAGGCATCAGTACATCATTTACAATAACTTACTTTTACAATTTGAGTAAATCTTACTAGAACTAAACACTTTCAAATGTGATTCCAAACATTACTTACGAGAAGCGAAAAAACGTATCGATTTATTGCACGGAAGCCGTCGGCCGCACTGCCCCGCCTTGTCGCGCGGTTACCTAGCCGCGGTAGAGGGGAGGCACACACATAAGTATGGACGCGCTAACGTTTGTAATCGCGGAGTTATGATGAATGTACGAATGCTCCCGCTGTACGAATGGTAACGGTTTACCCCTAAGGTTTCCGATAAACATAAAACTTAATGGTACCTATAATATTGGTACTAATCTCTACATAGTATACAACAAAGTCGCTTCCCGCTGTCTGTCTGTCCATATGTTACCTATGCTTAGATCTTTAAAACAACGCAACGGATTTAGATGCGTTTTTTTAAATAGATAATCTGATTCAAGAGGAAGGTTTATATGTATAATACATGAATAATATAGTAGAGAAACACTGATAATTTTAGAGGTTTCTAATGTGATATCGTAAATAAACACATTTTTTATGCTAACATTGCAAACGCGCTGGCTTAACCCTACGAGATAGATCAAAATAATGTACTACAGTATTGTACTCTTTAAAAAGGTCTACAAAAAAGTCCACGATGGTATATGTCTATCTCTTAGGGATACACTTACACATAACCATTTTTTATCCTTTACTTTTTACGAGAAATAATGGCTTATTTTCGAAGCGATTTTAAGCAATACAGCATTAATCCTTATCCAATTAAGTACCTTAAATAGATTGTGCATTTAATATAGATTAATATGGCCCCTTACACAATGTAATTACTACAGAATGTAAATGTACCGGCCGGGGGCCGATTCTGTAGTATATTTAGTATCAGAATTGCACCCGTGCGCCGGGGCGGCCACACAGGCGAAAAATCAAGAAAAGTCGGACAAAACCTAGAAAAGTCGGACAAAACCTAAAAATTCATGATAATTATAGGAAAAGTATAACGAAAGATAGATATGTAATGAAAAAAACAATTTAATTATTTTAAGACATTTTTATTATATATCTATGGTGATATTTGGTTCATCTAATAGATTTAATACATCTTGGCACATGGGCACCGATTTTTTGTGAACTAGTTTCCTAAGTCCAGTTATAAAGGGATCTGACGACACCATAAGCCTTTTATACGTGTCTTCCATCGCTAACCCTCTTGAGAATTTTCTCGAGAATCGCTCCCTGTACTTCCTTACATCTTTATTTCTACTTTCTTGTGCATCTTCACTCATTAGCCCTATGGCTATTTCAGAATTTTCTATTATACTCGATCCATGTATCTTGTGCAGTGTTGTTGGCATATAGTACCATGGGTAATTCCAGACAAAAACAGCTGCTGTTTTAGAGCAAAATGTCTGGAATTTGGTTGCATTGATTTTGTGACCACTGGACATAACTTTCAAAATGGTGTGCAATCGACTTATTAGTTGATAATTTACGCCTGTTATTTCAGCAACTTCTTCTGCGTGCTGAAAGAGGACACGAGCAGTATTGCCATCAGTGGATGTACCTCCACCCTGCCTTGGTTTGTCAACATGTAAACCAAGTTTTTGCCAAAATTCCGCCTGTATGCGACGCTTTTCAGTTGCTATCAAGGCTTGACTGTGTGCGTCTCTTGCTTGCCATTTTGCAACCTTTAATTTATAGCCTAGATGCAATATAAATTCAGCAAACCTTATCCAGGCATGTAACGATGAAACACCATAGTTGAGGTTGTTTTCAGGGATCGGCTTTGACATGCAGAATTTTATCCTGTTGAAGTCCTTCGATGTTGCATTACAAATATAGCATCTTATGGCAGATTTTGTGTCAGTTAAGGCATTTATCATCTTCCCGTCTACCATGGTCATTACTAACTTGTGCTTAACTACACAGTCTGTCTCAATTACAACTTTTGTTGGTATTAAAACGTCAATTTCGGCTTGAACATTTTGAGCTACCGATCTTGATAGTTCTGCAGTTTCGTGAGCCATCTCTAACTTCAAAGGGCGGCAATATCTTGGGGAGGAGGGGCGAGGATTTTGCCAGATGAGCACAGTTTGGTTAAGGTCACATACGAGTTGGATTGGCACAATAGAAGTAATCAGCATATTTGCGTCAGAATTCCCGATATTTTCAAATCTCTGTTTGTACTCGGAAAGGCAGCCCGATCCGTCACATCCCCATTTTGATATCAGGCGAAGATTTTGTAAGTGATCTGATGTAAGCAATTGCAGGACTTCATTAAGAGACAAAAATAATCTTTGTGCAGTGTGGTCCATTAAATTCTGAAGTGGAACTTTGGCACTCGTTTCAGTGTAAATAATACCTTCTGGGTAGCATCTTTTTTTTGCTTCAGTTACAGTCTCATAATTAGGATACAAATTGCAGTTCATCTCCATTGCGGAAGTCCGCAAAGTATTGTACTGAAATTTAGTCAGTTGCCCTTCAATCACCAATGATAATGCTTTATCTGATGGAAGGCTTGCATGTGTTTTGGGAACATTAACACTGCTACTGGGACCAGCAAGAGCAACTTGTTTTATTATTTTCGACGAATGGATATCACCACGTGCACGGTATTCTACCTGGGCAGCAAAAGCCAGTTCTTCTGGTTTTAATTGTTTCCGAACATCCGCTGTCTTTCTACGTTTTGTGCGTTCGGTGCATTCCTCGAAGCTCTTGTTAGGTCGGCCACCAAGGCTTCCACTTATTTTTCGGATGTGAGTTGCAACAGGAAATGTAATGTAGGTATCAAACCAGTCTTTGTTGGCGTTAACACACCGAGCAAAATTCCTGTGCGCTTGAAGAAGTTTTGTCTTATATACAGACACCAATCTTCCTAGGGAGCGCTCTATTTCGTCTGTAAGAACATTTACTTTCAGAGCACTTTGAACTTTTTTTTGTAAATATGACATTTTATCTTGCTCCTTTTTGGAAGTTTCCTCCCTATAGTAGCCGATTAAAGTGTGTCTGCTGAAACTCACTTCCTCGTCAGTTGATCCTAAAACAATATTAAATAATATTTAGCTTCAATCAAACAACCGATTCCTGACAAAATATTTTTTATGTTTACGTGGATCGCGTTCCAAAACGTAAGTCCTTCAGTAAAATTAAAATTTTGTTAAAGCGTCGCTTAAGGTCGCATAAAATTATGGTCTTATATTGAAAAACAATGACCATACTGTCTAAAATTGCCAATAAAGTAGCCGGATCTGTCAGGCAGTTACACTTTTTCACTACAGGAAGATTAAAACTATGCAAAAAATAACATGTGACAGTTTTTTTTTAAATATATTATTCTTTGGGCATTACTACCCAAAAAAAGTATTATTAAAAATTTGTTCATTACCTCCTGGAAGGGAATCCATCGCAAAAACGGTAACTATCACGAAGCAAATGAAAACTGATTACTTAAAACAACACTCTGAGACGAGACCCGTAAACACATCCGCTGTTGATCAAGTCGAACTTTGGACTATGACCGAGCCGCGAAGACGAACATCTGGCTCGCGCCGCATGCGCAGGTAGGCGCGCTTTGTTTATTTGAATAGCCCATAAAGCCTGTTTGTTTGTTTGGGATCGTTTTTTGTTTTTAGGTTTTGTCCGACTTTTCTTGATTTTTCGCCTGTGTGCGGCGGGTTGCTAGAAATTTATATTTGTAATAGGAAGCCCTTATGGTATCTGGTAGATCCTGTGAAAACATAGAGCAGGCTCGCAAAGACCGAGGAAAATCATAAGATCCATTTAACCCTGTTTAGTATTATAATATCTGTGCCCTGGTCATGATAAAAAATTTCTAACGTGAGTATAAAATGCAGGTTTTTCAGGACTATTAGTGAGATATCTTCTTTTATCTATACAAAACGAACTTTAGCAAAATATGATTTTGTTGTCTCTGCGAATGCAACCAACAGATAGATAAAAAAAATCTAATTGTAAAACAGAATCTTTATTTGCGTAGTTTTGTTGTAAAGTGTTAAAACCTTTTACCATATTCGGTGTTCACAATAGCTTCCTTCCGTATTGGAAATAAGTTTTTGCAATATATAAGTTTTAAGGTTTAAAGTTGGATGCACTATTATCATAACTTTATATTCAGTGGCGTCGAGAGTAAAACTAGTAGAGACATCGTAAATTCGACCAAACTTACAAACACGCTGGAAATTCCGATTTGCAAGTTATAGCTGTCCATAATTTTTAATGCTCATGTATACAGATCTAGTGAACCATCGTTCTCTTTTATTTACTTACCTAAAATGCAAGCAGGTAATCTCTGTTTGTATATCAAATCAAATCAAAAACTCTTTATTTCCAAAAATACAATACCTTAATGTTCACTTAGAAAAGGTCAAAATATTATAAAACTAAACACTGACACGGAAATAAAGTGATAAATATTTTTGATTTCTGTCGCTTCGGTATGTAGACTAAAGTAAGGGGCGACGGAGAAACCTTTAGCCTGTTAGTTGTTATTTTTCGAGCTGGAGCAAAACTCGTCCCAAGCTTTTTTATCCTCTAGATAATCTGATATTTTGTAGTAGGTAAGCCTTTTTACAAAGGATATGTTTGACAATTTGTTTGAATTTAATTATTGAGAATTTTTGCAACTCACTTGGAGTTTTGGTGTAGAAGCGTATACATTGCCCTTTAAAAGATACATTTATCTTGTGGAGACTAGTTTTGAGCAAGGTGACTTTATTCTTATATTCCTATTTAGTCTAGAGGTCTTGAGAAATGCGTTAAAAAAACTAATTTTCACCCGCGGCTTTGCACACATTTTCCTGGGATGAAAAGTAGTCTGTGTCCTTCTTTGCCTTTTGTGTGGTGCAGGGAAGTGGTAAGTTTACGGGTAGGTACTACATACCTACAAGTTCTTTGGTTTGGCGTGAAATAATAAAAAAAATTCACCTGTTCCGATTAGTTCAACTATTAGTTCAACCAGTTGAACTAATGGCACCAAAAACTTCCCGTTATTTCAACTTTGATATTTTTTTGTAAAAGTTGAACTTTCTGGACATAATTGATCCTGTTAGTTCAACTTTCTATTTGTCCAGCATTATTTATTTATTTATCAGGGTTAAATAAAATTTGCTGTGCAGCCGTTTTGGCGTGAAAAGGAAATCTTTTCTTTTCTTAAATTACAGACTGACAGACAGACCTAGAGTGCGTTCCGAAATACGATTACAGCGCTGATAGCGATCACAAAATAGTAATCACGAAATGACTGGCATGAGCGCTCACAGTGATTTCAGTTAGTAGCAGGGTCGGTGATATCGCAAAATGGCGTATTTAAAGACGTCATCTATGACGTCACACGGGAGATAGTCGTCGCGCTCATGTAGCGCTCACAGTTATACGGAACGCGTGTAAGCGCCATGATATCGATTTTAGCGTAATTCGGAATGCACCCATAATGAAGCGCTTAAAAATTCTCGAACCAATAACTACATGGCGTGGACGCCATGTATTCAACCCTAAGACCTTAATATTAGCCCATCTTGTCAAAGGTCAACCAGATCTAGGAACTCTACCAAGAATTGAATTGAATTCTACCAGAGAGTTTTCATGCTTCGGTGTTGAAACATAAAATTTTAAACGTCAAAACTGGTTAAAACCAGAGCGTAAAGTTGTCAAAAAAAAAACTAGTGAAAAACCATATTTTGTCCTGTTTATTTCCGATAACTTTGCTTTTGGCTCAGAATCTAGAGTCCTCATTAGCATCTCCTTCTCCTTAGGCATCCCTATAATATATTGTTACTGTGCCTATTATAGTAACTCTGTGATTTACTTAAGTATCTATAGGTTATTTAAGGTACCTAGTACAGTGCAGCGTATAATTTCCATACATTTTGCCTAGTAGGAGTACGTTTATCATAATTCATAAGTGTAAAATGTCTGACGACGACGACGAGGAAGGTTATTGGGGCTTGTATGAAAATGGACATTGGACTTGGAATGAAAACGAAATGGGCTTGGTATTTGTGAGGTAAGCTAGGCTATCTACAGTTCTAATATTTTAAAGGGCACACACTTCAGTAGGTAGGTATGTTCTGTAGGTAGAGCAACATAACACAACATGGCCGTTGCGGTCGCTGTTTAGGTAGAATTCACCACACATTTTGCAAATCTGTCAAACATTTGAGTAAAAGTATCTACTAAAAATAGGTATTTTTCTTTCCTTTTTCCGCCAGAACACAATATTTTTGCACAAATTTTCGTACAGACAGCGTTGCCAGAGGCAATCAGAACACGATTGATTTTGGTGCGAATTTTGCATTAATGCGCGATATTTTGAATGTGCGGACTCTTGGGTACTGCGCACACTTGGGGTAGTTACATAGATAGGGTAAGGTAGGCCTTACCCTTTCTATGTAACGAAGAATTGACCCCTCCAACTCAGTCCGTGGATATCAGAGGAAAGGAAACATCTTCTTTCTGTGTATTATTCAACACTTCCAAAGCGATCACTAATCCCCTTGCCAAGTGTGGTGATTATGACCAACCGACCCCCATTTCGGGGAGGCATACAATATTAATACTATTTATTGCATGGAATACAAGAATACATGAATTTATTCATAGCCACACACAAAAAAACAAAAATATATGTAATAATTTTAAACATAAACCTTTGGATTTAAGTTTAAAACAATTTGTAAGCAAGTAAGTTTAGAATTTGCACCACCCCAACTCTTCCCGCGGGTGTCGTAAGACGACTAAGGGATATCCACCGGGGGGCGGGCTGCAGCGCCTCCAGCAGAACAATTTTACCACCGAACTGCGATCACCAACCCGCATGCCCAGCGTGGGGATTATGGGCACTAACCTCCATGTTATAAAGGCCAATAAGGCGTTTATCAGGGGGAGGTCTGCGTTCAGCAGTGGACCGGTATAGGCTTTGTGAGAGATGTGATGTTCAGCAGTGGAGTGGACATTATGTGTGTTGATGAAAACGAATAGGGGACAGTGGGGCATAACGGGGTCGCGGGGCAGAACGGGGTCCCCCCCCTGTAGCCGCAACCGCAAGCTGTAGTCACATGTTTTATCCACCGTCGAGCGGGCATTTTGCATCGAAACTTAGTACGTAAGCGACTGGCGGGCAGAGTGCATGCTTTAATTTTTTAGAGGCATTCATATTTTTTCGCGACATTGTATCTAATTTTGAGTTGTGACTGAATTGCTTGTAAACAAGTGAGTTTTTATGATAACTGTATGGTTTAATTTCTATGTTTTCTTAAGTTCTTTGTTGTTGTCAAGTTGAGGACGATAATACTTTATCTATTCATTTGATTTTGTTATTGATGATTTATTAGAAACGTAAACATCGGGGCATAACGGGGACGTAGCTACGGGGCATAATGGGGTACCCCATTATTACATTTCCAGACCGGCTGAGAGAAATCTTACACCACTACCCTTCGAGACCCCAAAGTAAGAAAAACTATCGCCGTGGAAAGACTGTCGTCCTTACTTCAACGCCTTTTAAAAATGAGCTAGAGGCTCTTAACATACCAAAAACTATTTTTTTAACCGAGGATCATTCGGATCTGCCGAATGATCCTAGGTTAAAAAAAAAAAAATAGTAAGAAGAAGAAGACACAGAAAACTGCTTCCAAAGCACAAAAGGAGCACGAAGAGACTCTATGTCTTTACTGTGATGATGTTAATAATACTTATATTAATATCAAATCAACAGAGGATTGGGTCGGTTGCCAGCTGTGCGGCCGTTGTTGGTCTCATACGGCCTGTGCTGCCGTTAATAATTCTGACGCTGAAGAGATTCACGTTTGCATCCATTGTGAGAATAATTAGAACATTTTTAGGTACCCCGTTGTGCCCCGTTTTCAGTACCCCGTTGTGCCCCGGGGTAGGGGCATAATGGGGTTTTAGTAAGGTTTTAGTAAATGTATAAAAATATATTCTATTTAAATGTTATTTTTACCGAAGAATATGCCAAATGCTACTTGAATAAATGCCAAACAGGCTGTGATTTATGTTTTTATTATTATTTATCCTTTTGATACTTTTATCGTTGTCTTTCCTTAGCGTCCCCATTATGCCCCTCGTTCCCCTATGTCCATGGTATATATGTAGGTGGTAAGTTGTATATAGATATAGAAACTTTTTCTTGAGTTCTCATATATACAGTACAGGAATAACTAGAACAGAAGTATTTTCAGTATTAAAAGTGGGCATAAAAGGAAGTTACATAATTATAACACACATTACATTATTGTAAACATGTTAGAGATTATAAATAAAAAATTAAAGTCACAACATCTATGATATAAATAAGGGCCTACCTACCAATAAATAGTACACTTGCCCAAATAGTTCAATAGTTCTCTAAATACTACATATAACAATAATGTTACATTGTACAAACACAATAAAATAACATAAAAAATATATAAAATATGTATATCTATAAGATAGATATCATACATTAAGTAGGTACTAATAATAAAAATCATTCAATCCTACTAATATTATAAAGCCGAAAGTTTGTGAAAACTGAATTTTTGTTAGCTAGGATCTCCAAAACTACTGAACAAATCAAGATGAAATTTTGCGTACATTTAGAACAAAGCCTAACTTAGATAATAGGCTACTTATTATATCGAAAATACGCGTGCGAATCCGCGGGCCGAAGCTAGTTCAATTATAATCAAATAATGAAATGTCATTTTGAGCTCGTTAAAGCCAATGTTAAAGCTATAGAAACTTTGCTCGATAAGCCAGCGTTTTAGGCGGCGCTTAAATATACCATTGTTAGCAGCCTCTACAAACATGTAGATAGCCACCGCCCGCCCAGGACCACCTACGCACTTCTGCGCTGCCACGGTGAGACCAAACGGGTCGGTCTCATGATCTGATGGTCTCACGGTTTTATGATTTTCTGACCAGGAAAGGTACAAAACAGCGCTGGTTTACTTACATTTTCACCAGTCTAGGTACATTTTTTTCAGTGATAGACCCCCACAGGCACAAGAAGATATTCAAATACTTATATCCAAAGTGCCGACAGGCACTATAGAGTTCAGAGATGATTTGGATCTATTGGAGCAGGTAAACCTAACAGAGTTACGTAAACTAAGTCTACCTCTGGTCTATCTTCTACTTATTAATACAGGTTGGATTTTTTAGACGAGGTAGTAAGAGGAGGAACCTTAACCGGTGTACTTAACTACCGGAAAATGATTTTATGTCTGAGTTCACCAATAGATAATCGGATAATAAGGCTGCTTCTTTGGTTAACGTTGACGTTTATAGTATGAAAACTTATCGAAAACCACTGTTTAAAATTTAACCATCTGCTGGTGAACCCGGGTCTTTAGTAGACCAGCCGTATTTTCTAGAGAAAGTTTCATCACCATTTATAGATTTTCTAAGAACCTAAGCTAAGTTACACAACCTTGAAATCTAACCAACCACGGATAGGTACCCCATCTTCTTGTTAAGGCTTGGTAGGCCAGCAGAGGCCGCATTTTTGTGATTTTTAAAACCATCTGAGACTTAGAGAATAGTGTTTAAAATTCTGAAAAAAAGATATATATTACTTCAGGATATAGTCTAGTCAAAGTCGCATTCAGTTACAAAATCTAATGAACTTCACTCGAAAGAAAAACATCTCAAAGGTGCTTTTTCTAACGTTTTTTCAATACTATGCCTAGCGTACTACTGAGATCACACTTTTTTTTGTACTCTAGGACAATTAATATTTTTAAACAAATTCGCAGAGTTTGACTTGATAAAATTATTTTCATAATCACTATGTTTAAATAACTTCAAAAAACACGAGTGCGGTGGCTTGGCAGGCGCGCGTTTTCCCTTACGCCTATTGCTGCAGGACTACCTGGCCTTAACAGTATTTTTTTTAGAAAATCTATGTAAGGTGATGAAAATTTCTAACTCTTCTTGCTTTTAACAGCTTACTACATTAAGGATTGATTCATTCCATGACGACTTCATTGGCGCAGCGCAGCGTGTGAAAGTCCCCCTGCGACGCAGGTGGTAGCGGGTTCGATTCCCGCCCAGGGACAAATATTTGTATGATCTGCAGATATTTGTTTTGTGTGGCCTGGGTGTCTTCTATGTAGTTATATTAAAAAATATATCTATGTAAATACTAGTCCTAATTTATTTCTATTATTTGATTGTAATTTTCGGTAGTAAATGTACAGTTGAGCTACCTGTATATTGTTTGCTGTATACAGTCTGCAGTTAGCTTATTTGTTTAAATTGTAAATACTAGTTGTAATTTATTTCTATCATTTGATTGTAATTTTCTTTGTGAATAAAGGCTTTATGCTTATATCTATGTAATGTATTGTATATCAGTTGCCTACCATAATACAAGCTCTACCTATTTACTTTGAGGCTAGATGGTGCTGTTTATTGTCTAACATTATTTAGTTATTTATTTATTCCATGCTTGAACAATACGCTTTTATTGATGACTATTCTGTAAGAGACTTGAAACAGCTGAAACCATTTGGCTTTTCAGATTCGCTTTCGGCGGCGCTATCAAAGGAAATTGAAACCGGGCCAGGCAGACATTATTACTTTGCAGGTTTTATTTTCCAACATTCGTTCTTAGCTCAGATTTATAGTTTTCTTGGCATCCTTTCAATTGATAAAATGATAGACGTGCAACTTATTACAGATTTACTGATTCCAACCTAAATCAACCTCGGTATAGGTAGTCTAATGCTACGGCCACACTATCGCTATAACGCAAAGATTTGCGCTGTCGTCGTGACAAGTCTGCCCAAGAAGTTCGTCATATCGCGAATCATCATCGCGACGCTGTCGGTAAACTGCCGCACATCAAAAGGTTTTGTCGCGACAAAAGTTCTTGCGGTTGGCTACTTTTCGCGCGCGCTTTGTTGACAGCGGAACGCCGCCGAGCGGTGTGCACGTATTGTAGCTGATTTGTGTTATTATTATTAACCTATGGAGTGACCTATGGAGTGGACAAAAATGCTAGAATTTCGGAATGAATCCAAAATTACGAAGCTGAGCCTGTTTTGTGGAATCCGTGACATCCGTGAAAAAAACATGAATTATGACTCCATGAGCACAACCGCCCCTTCCATTTATTCCGTAAAGTAAATTATCGCGACGTTGAGAAGTTTTTTTCCTATGTGGCCAAACACTCTGTTGTAGAACGAACACGAGGTTTTATCACGACAACGCGAAGACGAATCTTTGCCTTGTAATGTGGCCGTAGTATAAGATAAATACTTATTCACATTAATGCATTCATTGCCATTCACGGTGCGACCCAATGAGGCACGGCGCGGCTTCGAGGAGGCGCATACGACGGGCATAATGTGTGCGTGCATTAGCAAAGCAAGTGTTAGATGGATTTTCACGCAGTCTCTAAAGTTCTCTAACCAAGCGCTGTTAACTAAAACTGAGCTATTTAATTACTCACCTGAAAACGTACCTTTTTAAAACTTATTGTTAAATTTTCAGGATGTGAAAGATATAGCTCTGTACACGGCGCCCGTGAATATATTGAGTCCCACGCTTATAAATATGCTACACATTTCGACAACCGAACGATTTATTAGGAGTCTTATACTTTTTTGCCAGTATTATTTACAGGTAATGTTACCTAAGCACAGTCCTACTTTACGATAATTTTTCATCATCATCATCGGGCTTTTCTTGTTCACTGCTACACGTAGGCCTCCCCTTATGGGCGTCATAGTACATCGAGTATCTGTAGCCTTTCATCCCATCTGCAGGGGTAGGTATTTTAATTCATTCGATTCGTTTCCGAATCGAATCCGACGGATTTTATAAAACGCTATTTTGATTTCGCCTCGGATTAATGATCGAAATAAGGAGTTCCTCCTCATTGACATGGCCATTAGTCAACAGATTCGCTTCGAATTTTCGATAATCAATCCAAGGCGAAATCAAAATAGCGTTATAAAGATTGTCGGATTCGATTCGGAAACGAATCGAATGAATTAAAATACCCCTGCTGGCCGAAGTGTCGGTTTCGGAATTGCAGTATCCGCTCAAGAACGAGTTTACCCTAACCGTTGCGTTCTCTTATGTTAAGAACATAAGAGAACACAACGCTTAGGTAGTAGTAAACATACTGCCTTTCAAAGAGTCGTATTTTTAAAAGAAAGTATTTTATTAAGGTTGAAGACACAATGGCCCTGCGAATATTAGAGACGGAAAACAAAATTCGTACGCCAAACTGCGAAATCATCGAGAGAGAGTATCAAGATAATTTGGCGGACTTGCGACTTCTAATTGCCAAAGAGTATAGCATCATGATAATTGGTAAGTTATTGAATGTTTTTAGAGCTAAAGCCTGCAGGGGTATTTTAATTCATTCGATTCGTTTCCGAATCGAAAACGTTGGATTCGAATTCGATTCCCACGGATCTATAAAACGCTATTTTGATTTCGCCTCGGGTTAATGATCGAAATAAGGAGCTCCTCCTCATTGACGTGGCCATTAGTCAACAAATTCGCTTCGGATTTTCGATCATTAACCCGAGGCGAAATCAAAATAGCGTTTTATACATTTGTCGGAATCGAATTCGAATCCGACGTTTTCGATTCGGAAACGAATCGAAAGAATTAAAATACCCCTGAAGGTCTTACTATTATACGGAAAGTCAAGTGTGAGTACGACTCGCACTTGACGTTTTACGTCTTGTGACACTTCACAGATAATCATCATTAGGTACATTATAATCGGATTTTAGTTTGAAGTAAAAATTTTCGTAAGAATTTACTATTAAATCGATCACGTGGGTAAAGTAAATTCAGCTAGTATATTAATGAAACTAAATTTATGTACTGTTCAAAAGTTACAAATAATTCTTTATGTGATTTGACAAATTTACACACTTCTAAAATATACAAGCACGGCAGAGTCATGATTTTATGTTTTTAAATGGAACGTTTAAGTGAAAGTTTTGATAAGAATACGGCATGTAAACTTATTTATAGAGACATTTTACGGGTAACATATAGGAACAACTACATAGACTACAGAAACAAGCCAAAATATAACATTGTCGCAAAACCTAAAACTAAAGAAATGGCCTCCCAAACTGAATTTAAAAACGAAAAAACATCCTGTGATCAGGGAACGCAAACTGACGAGGTCCCACAGGCTGAAGCTCCGCAAATAGATGCGAACAATAGTGACAATGATAATAATCTTTTTCGTGTTTAAACATTTGTTTATAATGCATCAAAATATTGACGGACTTATTGGCAAATCGGATCAGCTGATGGTAATCCTAGATAACCTTAAGACTGATGGCAAACAAGTAGATGTACTATGTATCACAGAACACAATATGATAAAAGATGATGAAACACGTTTAACTATATCGAACTTTAAATTGGCCTCTTCATCGTATAGAAACTCGCGTCATGGGGGCTCATGTATTCTGGTTGGAAATGAGCATGAATTTGAAAGCGCACACACTATTGTCGGTCTGTCTATACCGGGCATTATAGAATGCTCAGCGATAAAACTAGTAAAACAAAAAGTGTACATAATATGCGTCTATAGACCCCCGCGTTTAAAAACTCAAAATATTACAATGTTTCTAGATCAACTAAACTCAATTTTAGATAAAATATGCAGTAAAAGTAAAAACTACAAAGTTATTATATGTGGTGATTTTAATATTGATCTTTTAAAACGAAAACCAAATTCCATTAAATTTAAGCATCTTGTAACGGGATACAATATGAGATTTCAATTTAATCAGGTTACTAGACTGTGACTGACACAATATAAGGGGCGTTGTAGGAGAAATTATAGACTTTGCAATATCTGACCACACGGCTCAAATTGTAAAAGTACCCGTGAAGAAATTTTGCAAACTTAAATACTGGTTTATTGAGGTCAGAGACTATTGTAGTGACAATATATAAAAATTCAAGGATTCACTGGCAGCTCTCTCTTTCCAAACTGTTATAGACTGCCATGACCCAAATAATGCTTTCGATATATTTTATGACCTATTTATACTTTTTTATAATTTATGCTTTCCATACCAAAGGATTAAAGTTAATGCGTATAAAAAACCTAAATGGATTTCGAACGGAATAAAAAAATGTAGCAAAATAAAAAGAGCTTTACTATGGCAATACAGGCATACTAAAAATGTAGAGAGCAAGAATAAGTTCAAAAATTATTCTCAGCGTTTTAAAAAAATTATTAAACTAACTCAGAAAGCTCAAAACGACTATCATATAAAAATTCTGACAATAAAACAAAAGCCACATGGAGTATTATAAATAAAATTAATTATAACGCGCCTAAAGAGGGTATCACAAAGCTTATAGTGAACAATGAGACTATCTCTGACCCCAGTAAACTTGTGAATATTTTTAATGACTTTTTTATTAACATGGCGGATAACGGAAGTAGTTCTAACACTGACATGAGAAATAATATTAAGGTTAACACTGACATTGAGAATAATAATACTAGAATTGACATAGGAAATAATAAAACTAACACTGACATTGGAAATAATAATACTAACACTGACATTCAAAATAATAATAATAACACGGACATTGGTAATAATAGTGGTGGAGGTAAACAATTTAATAGGCACATAAACATATCATCTAATTCTCTATTTCTGACGCCAATTACTCCATTTGACACTCTCAAGACCATCATATCTCTAAAAAACACGAACAGTGTAGGATATGACGGGATATCCACTAAAATACTAAAAGAGGTCGCTGTTACGGTCTCCCCTGTTATGACCCATATAATAAACATATGTATGGAAAATGGTGTATTTCCGGAGAAATTGAAACTATCTATAATAAAGCCTCTACACAAAAAAGGGAATACAGATGATATTAACAATTATCGACCGGTAGCACTGATACCAATTATCTCAAAAGTGATTGAGAAAATCATTTACAGCAAAGTAAATGATTACTTTGAGCAAAACAATCTGTTTACTGGGCGTCAATATGGATTTAGGAAAGATAAAACTATAAATATGGCTGTTTACGATTTCTTACACAGAGTAGCGACAGCCGTAAATAGCAGACAAACTGCCATTGGTCTATATATGGATATGACAAAAGCATTTGACCATGTTAACCATAATTTACTCCTTGATAAACTTGAGAGATACGGCCTACGAGGAAATGTTAAAGATCTCATTAAATCATACTTGACTAACAGACAACAAGTAACTGAAATATCCAAAGTGTGTCCATTAACACTTTCTGAAACTACACACACGTCTAAGTTGAAAACAGTAAGTCATGGAGTCCCCCAAGGAAGTGTGCTAGGACCTCTACTGTTTATCATATATATTAATGACCTGCCCCTAATTACTAACAGTTACATGACATTATTCGCTGATGATAGCACAATCCTATTTACTAATGATCAACTAACAAATATAGAATCTGACATTAATACATTGACATTGATAATTAATTGGCTTGAATATAATAATTTACGAATTAACTTGACTAAAACTTATCTTATGGACTTTAAGCAAAGGCTCTCTACTCTACCAACAATCAACGTGCACTATCTAGGTAACAAAATAAATTTTACTGAATCCACGAGATTCCTAGGCTTACAAATAGATAATAAGTTAAATTGGAAAATACATACTGACACACTGTGCAGCCGGCTACACCAATATTCTTATGCGTTGTACAAATTGAACAAGATAGCAAACACCTCAGCATTACTTGCAGCCTACTATGGGCACACTGCAGCGCTATTACGGTTCGGAGTTTTATTTTGGGGTAACTCCACTAATAGATATGGGCGTTGTCGTTGAATTTCCACAACGATGCGCATCGTTTTTGTCAGAATGGCATCCGTTGTGAACAACGATGTTGCCGCCAACGATGTCGGCCGGGTTGCTAACACAACACTGACACTAGGGTGTCGATGTTGCCGCCAACGATGTCGGCCGCGTTGCGGTGCGCACATCATCGTAATTTGCGTAGGTAATGAAAAAATCCAAACAAACGACAAGAATAACGAGCATATGAAACTTACTGGAAGTGACATGAGCGTTTTAGATGCGTTAGGTCCTAAATTACGGAATTTGAACAAATAAAAATAATTCAATATCTAACTTGGTTCCTAGCAGTAGGGTAAATCTAAAAACCATAATACTTATATTAAACGAGACATTTGGTAAAAAAAAATTATATCGTATTTTTTTTAATAATAAATAACATTGGTACATGGTTCATGCCATATCTAGTTAGTTATAATAAAACGTTCAGTTCTATGTTCTAGTAGCATCCTCTCCTCTCGCACACGCAGGCATGCGGGCGGTGAAGTATGGATGGATGTTCGTTGCTTAGGTTTGGCAATCGGCATTACTCGGCTGACTTCGTTGTTAGCCATCCGATGCCGCGCCACTAACCTCCCCGCTCTTCCGATGTCGTCGGTGTGACGTTCGTTTGTTGTCGGTGGCGATCGGCATTACTCGGTTCGGCATCTCGTTGTCGCAGGCATCCGTTGTTCACCTATTCGCCATCCGATGGGAACATCGTACACTGACATCGTTGGTCAACAACGATGTTAGTAAAAACGACCACCTCTATCCACTAATAAAGAAAAGTGTTCATTTCTCAAAAACGTTGCATTAGAGCAATGTTTGGTCTAAGACAGACCGACACGTGCAAGGAGGTTTTTAAGCATTGGAAAATACTTACTCTACCTTCTCTGTATATATATGAAGTGGCTAATTTTGTTCGGACTAATATGGAACGATTTGACCCGTACCCAGCTGGCGCTCGTCGCGGGGGTACACTGCACCACCACCCATGTAAGACCGCCTTACTTAGGAAAAGTGTGTTTTGCATGGCTCCTATAATTTACAATAAGATCCCTTTGTCAATTCGCTCCGAATGTAATTTGAACGTATTTAGAGGCAAATTAAATAAACTACTCGAAGAAAAGGCTTATTATACAACTAGCTGTACCCGCGACTTCGTTCGCGTTTGCCTTACCTGCCGACTAATTAAGTTCACATTTAACCATAGTCTCTCATATTATGAAACGCCGCCGTCCAAAAAATCGTGTAGGGTCTACGGGGGATAGCATATTGTCATCTTCAATCCCATTCTTTATCCACACGACTTTTAGCTACGACTCGGCCAGCGTCAGTGTTAAGAAGTGCCCTACTCGTTTGACTTACTCACAGCTGATCCATTTGACTGGACCACCGTAATTTTTTTTCGTTAGTAGGTAGGTACAGTTGGATGTGTACCACAATAAAAAATATTTTTCTGCGGTCCAGTTAGTTTAAGTGGACCACAATAATTAAATAATTTAATTGTACACGAAGTTTAGCTGGTCCAGCGAAGTTTGGTTGGAGTAAGACTCCAGGACCAGCTAAACCACCATAATCATGTAAGGCAGGAACCTAACTTATTTTTCCAAGACCCACCACCTTAGTAGGTAAGAACCTAACTAATGGGTGCGTCTTGGAAAAATAAATAGATAGGAACTTACCTACCCTTTATCTACTAATTTTTTTCTTCAATCTACAGATTATTTCATCAATCTACTGATTTTCTACTCGACTTTCTACTGATTTAGTCATATTCGATCTTGCATCTCTGTTTCTAACAAAAAGAATGCATGAAATCGGACGACGTGTAGACCCGTCGTGATGCGCGGTTAAAGAATTCTACTTTTTCCTCTCTCCCAGGGGAACCTTACTGAATTCCAGGATAAAATGTATTCCATGTCCTTTCTTGTAGTATGAATTCAAAACGTGCCAAGTTACATTCCAACTCATTAGCTATGTAGTTTCGGCGTGATGAGCGGTGAAGGAATTTAACTTTCATCCCCTCTGCCAGGGCAACCTTACTGAATTCCGGGATAAAATGTATCTTTCCTCATAGTACGAACTAAAATCACGCCGAGTTGCATTCGAATTCATTAAGTAGTTCCGTCGTGATGCGCGGTTAAAGAATTTTACTTTCATCCTCTCTCCCAGGGGAACCTTACTGAATTCCAGGATAAAATGTATCCCATGTCCTTCCTTGAACTCAAATGGTACCAATTCAGTCCAACTCATTCAGTAGTTTCAGCGTGAACGTGATGCGCGGTGAAGAAATTTTACTTTTATCCCCTCTCCCAGGGGAACCTGACTGAATTCCCGGATAAAAAGTATCCTATGTCCTTCCTCGTGGTATGACCTAAAATCGTACCGAGTTTTATTTCAATACCTTAAGTAGTTCCGTCGTGATGCGCAGTTTAAGAATTTTACTTTCATCCCCTCTCCCAGGGAAACCTGACTGAATTCCGGGATAAAAAGTATCCTATGTCCTTCCTCGTAGTATGACCTAAAATCGTGCCGAGTTTCATTTCAATACCTTCAGTAGTTTCGGCGTGATGCGCGTTTAAGTAGTTCCGTCGTGATGCGCGGTTAAAGAATTTTACTTTCATCCTCTCTCCCAGGGGAACCTTACTGAATTCCAGGATAAAATGTATCCCATGTCCTTCCTTGAACTCAAATCGTACCAATTCAGTCCAACTCATTCAGTAGTTTCAGCGTGAACGTGATGCGCGGTGAAGAAATTTTACTTTTATCCCCTCTCCCAGGGGAACCTGACTGAATTCCCGGATAAAAAGTATCCTATGTCCTTCCTCGTGGTATGACCTAAAATCGTACCGAGTTTTATTTCAATACCTTAAGTAGTTCCGTCGTGATGCGCAGTTTAAGAATTTTACTTTCATCCCCTCTCCCAGGGAAACCTGACTGAATTCCGGGATAAAAAGTATCCTATGTCCTTCCTCGTAGTATGACCTAAAATCGTGCCGAGTTTCATTTCAATACCTTCAGTAGTTTCGGCGTGATGCGCGTTTAACAAACAGACAGACAGACAGACAGACAGACAGACAGACAGACAGACATGAATGAAAAAAATTGCAGTTTTGGCTTCAGTATCGATAATAGAGTGCCCTCCAAAAAAAAATTTCAAAATATCTTCAATGTACAGAATTGGACCTGTTACAGTTTTATTATAAGTATAGATTGACGATTTCCTTAATGATAAATTATAATACTTTTAAAGTTGGACATTATGTTTATATACCTAATTCACAATTCCTTTTTTTTTATTAATTTATATAATAATCTGTGCTGTAACCCGTTGTTAAATTCACTATTTTTTATGTACCTCTGTTGTAAGCCTAACCGGCAGACTAGAGATACTTTTTAAATTTGACCTAATACCAATGTTAATATACCTAATGTTACACCTAGTCTTACAACAATAAATGCTTTTATCTTTTATCTTTATCTTATCTTATCTTAAACGTTTTGACAAATCTTACAAGAAAAACATCTACTTCTATCTACTTTCTAAAAGTGGGTTTTTTAATTATAATATCCTTTCATAGTAAACTGTGTAATGTGGGTTTGTTTATTTGGAAAACTCGAAAGAATCTTGTAGCGTAGGTAGGTAGTAGGTACAAGATAAGTAGAGGAGTAGGTACTTAACTCGTTTACTCCCCGCCTCTACGCCTCTGCTGCTAGGACGAGCTCTCCCTGGGGATGTGCGTCATGGGGGATGTGCTGAATAGAGTGAGACAGTGTTAACAAATAAAAATAATTCTTGTTAAGGTGGCGCAGAAACGAAACAGTTCCACCATATGGGCCCAACAAAAAAACGCAGGTCTCTCTCTGATAAAGATGCAAGGTTATTCGAGACATTATTGCGCATGTGTGTTCAAATCGTATGGCTGGCCTTGGGGAGGAAATCCTTTAATCAAATAGGTACCTACTTTATTTATTTTAATCAGATAGTTACCTCCCTACTACTGTATTTTTGTATACGTTATTCTACTCTCTTATTTGCTGTTTCGTAGTTCGACTGATAATCAAATAGTATGTCATAATGTTTTACAGATTGGATTTTTTATGCCAATCGATTTTGCTTTTGAAGTTGTAATCGATTTTGTTATTTTTGATCAGTATTTTTATAATTATACGGATATGCTCAAGCATCTAAATGCCCTTACTTTTGGAATCAGATTATTCAATAGAATAAAATAGTAGGTACTAGGTATTTTTATATTATGTATTTTGTAAATATTTGGTTTGAGTGTTAGATCATTATGAAAGTTATGTCAAGTAAAATAATATTAAGTGTAAGTAAAGTACATAGTATAATAATTGTAATGAAATTAGTTGATGAGAGATTAGGTGTTTTGTATGTTATAGTTATATTATATCAAATGAAAATTATATCAAATGGAATTATACGAAATTTAATTCGTCCATGTAAGTGTTAGTTATTTTGTCATTCGACCAAACGTCAAACAACCAGTCGTTATTCTTCAAAAATATTATGTTGTTTTTAAGTTTTACGGGATAAATACAAATCCATCGGGAATAAAAGTTTATGGGAACACTTCGGGATCATTCTCCATACAATAATGAAAGAATCAGCAAAATCGGTTAACCATTCGCGGAGATACCAAGTAACATACACATAAAAAAAGTACAGAATTTATTTAGTTAGAGGAACATTTATTTAAAGGAACGCCAACAGCGTATACATAAAGCATTCGTATAGTTAACTGATTTAAGCTGGTTTTAATAAACAGGGCTATTGGTAATTCACTGACACTATGTTTACTGCAGGTTCAGCCCACCATCATGAACACGTCCGTGAAGACGCTAAGACTCAATTCTTAAAATTGGTGAAAAGGGAATGATATTAGTATGTACCCCCTCCATTCAAAAATCGTTCATTATAGGGGTTTTCTTTGAAACTTAACCTAAAAACGGCTATGCCTTGAAATATCAGTGGGTTTGTGTGTGTTTGACTGTCTCCCAGCTAGGCTAATACCACTTAAATCATCTTGCGTAGATGTAAAATAAGCCAATAATGATGATGTGGATTTAAATAGGAGTGGGATACCGACCGTATTTAGTAATTAATTAGGTTTCGGACAATATTTTTTGTATGTGAGGCGATTAAAAAAACAAGATCCGTCAAGTGCGAGTGAACTCGCGCGCCGAGGGTTTTGAACGTTTGTCAACAAATATGTACCAAAAGTACCGGTTAGAGACTTTGCAATTTAACGAATACCTAAGAATAGTAGGTACCAACCTATATTTCAGATGGATCTCTCTGCATGCTTCGGTTAAATGGGTGGTTCGGTTAAGGTGGGTAATGGTAATTTTTTCGACTTTTTTCGAAATATTTCAAAAAGTATGAAAGCTTCAGAAATTTGAAAAACTGATTTGAAATGTCCAAACCGATACCTTTCATTTGATACCCCACTCGGTGGGGTAGCCCCCCTTTTGAAAATTATTCCTTTTTGACCATTTTTCAAAAAGTGTTCTTTTTACAGACTTCTCTATATTTTTCCTGTAAAATATAGATCCATAACTACAAACGCTTCATACATTTTAAATGGATCGCTCGGCAAACTTCGGAGATAAGGGGGGGAGAATGGGTTTTTTTTCGACTTTTTTCAAAATATTTCAAAAAGTATGAAACCTACAGAAATTTGAAAAACTGTTTTGAAACGTACAAACTAATACCTTTCATTTGATACCCCACTCGGTGTGGTAGCCCCCCCTTTTGAAAATTATTCCCCCCCTTTTTGACCATTTTTCAAAAAGTGTTCTTTTTTCAAACTTCTCTATATTTTTCCTGTAAAATATAGATCCATTTCTATAAACGCTCCATACAGTTTACGTGGATCGCTCAGCAATCTTCGGAGATAGGGGGGGGGGGGGGAATGGGTATTTTTTAGACTTTTTTCGAAATATTTTAAAAAGTATGAAACCTACAAAAATTTCAAAAAATATTTTGAAATGTACAAAATGATACCTTTCATTTGATACCCCATATGACTCTGTAGGTATCTTTTAAAATTTCGGCATCACAATTTGTATGGAAAATATTCATTTTCATTTTTCATTTATTTTCATTTATTTTTCTCTAAATCTGAACAGGCGCACGAAATGTATTATTATTTTAAATTTCAAGTTGATAGCTGCAGTAGTTTTTGAGTTATTAAGGAGGGAAAAAAGGACAGACAAAGCGAGACCTTATGGGTTTTGAAACCGATCTTCGATCTTCAAAACCCTAAAAACAGAGAGGGCAGAACCTATAGTTTACGCAGTGACAGTGAATTACCAATAACTCTGTATACGCTAATAATAGGCGGACACAACATTGTTTAGAATTGAGAACCTCCTCCGCCACCATATTTTAATCCCCTGTGTCTATAGTACCATTGATTTGTACCATCAATGGTATGTGTCCTTAGTACCGTTGAAAAAGATGCTAGTTTATATCGAGTATTTACTTGTGAAAAACACAAATCAAAATTAATAATTTCGTCTTAATCAAAATACTACGTTATTTTCACAAGTAAATATATAATATATAGTTTATAATGTGTATTTACTTGTGAAAATAAAAATCATATTTTATTTTTATTTTCTATCGACGCAATCTACGCAAAAACTAATTTATGTTTTTAAGCTACTTCACTATTTTAGAACTAGAAGTAAATCGGATCTTCAAGTCTGAAATCTTCAACGCAGTTGAGCATAGGCTTAAGACCAGCTACATTGCCAATATGACCGAAGAACAACGGTCAGTTTTGTTGGGGAACTGTGTCCGACACGACCAGAAAATGAACTCCTGTTCACCTCTCTTGAACGAGGTGTTCTGTGAGAGGCCGATAGACTATCGATTATTAGGATTGGGAATAATCAAGTATCCGGAGTAAGTCAAATTGTTGTTGTAAGTAACAGTAAACTTAGATAGGTATGAAAGTAACTTATTTTTGAAAGTATCTTGGTACAGTTGTTCGACGGAACAAGCAAAAGGACCTGCTATTAAAATGGTAGCCATCACCCGTAACAAGGTCTTACGCATTGTATCCGTAGCGTACCTACCTTCTTAAACCAAAATCCTATGATCTCTGGATCTACTTTCGATTTTACATTGTGTTAGTAAGTTTTTTTCTTGTCTCTCAAATCTTATTTTCCATACCTTGCCCCTTCCGCCTCCATGAAGTCCATGAATATATTCATAAGTTCGTTCTACGAAATCGCGTGCTCGTTGTATCTGGACGCGCTTTTGTAAAACCTATTAGTTCGTGGTACATAATTGCCGTTTTTACGTTGGTTCTTCTCAACGAATGGAAATTAATTGAGAAGAGATTCTGACTTTTGTCTATGAGAAAGTTTTCATTTATCAAAAACGGTAGGGCCGTTTTTTATAAATGAAAATCTTTTGTCGTAGAGCTTTGTAGATTGCTCTACGTCGCTACGTTGAACTCGTAGCGTCGTAGGACGTGCTACCAA
Organism: Eupithecia subumbrata; assembly: GCA_949316285.1. NCBI lineage: Eukaryota > Metazoa > Arthropoda > Insecta > Lepidoptera > Geometridae > Eupithecia > Eupithecia subumbrata. The sequence continues at coordinate 26,568,235 of OX438640.1, forward strand.
GTTCTACAACAACACTATTTATCTATTGGGAAGTAAGATGATTGGAAGTAAAGAGAAAGAATTCCTTATTATTGCAGTGAAAAATATAATATGCAAATAAGTAGGTACCTACGTCTTTTCGTCTCCAAGTTACGAGGAACTTTGTTGTAAAAAAGTGGGTGCGCGTTGAAATCTTTTGTATACGTCTTTCGTAGCATTGTAGCAGTACTACAACTTTCTACAGCAAATTATGTATATCTTCATTGAAGATGAACGGGGAAAGATATGATACAGTGAGATGTAATTTATACCAGAGGAAACTTAGCTACATAGTAGTGAAATTTATGAGAGGTTGCAAGCATTGCAAATTTCACCACTTCCAGAGATTTTGGGAGTTTTAAGATACTTTAAAAATAAACTATATCCAAAATTTTACTGTCACAATTATCCTAACTTCATATCTTGCTCGGCTCGTTGTTTTACAGAAGTGTATGCTAACTTGCTGTTATCAAGTTACCGGCGAAACGTGACGCGAGCAAAAACATTGGTTGTTAGTGTTTTCTGCAAGGCAATTTAACTATAGTTTGACCGAAACCGCAGTACCACTCCTTAAGAAAGTGCGGTGAGGTGGGGCCGAGGAAAAAAGAGCAAGAGTACCTACACATGAGATCGATATTGTCGGATAGATCTTACGATATCGTAAACGATATGTTTATTTTATATAACGATGTGTTTATATTTTTTTATAACTAAATTATCTACAGATATTCTGACATAGATTCTGCTTCAACTTCATCTTCCGTTTCGCCATCGGAACTTGAATCAGAGTCGTTCTGCTAATTTATTATTAATGGATCGATCAATTTTTATTCAATGATTCGCATCACTTTTATATTCAAACATTTCTCTGTCTGCTTTTCTTTGCTAATAATATTCGGCCACTTTAAAAATTACGGTGTTGACATCACGGGATAGCGCTCGACCCATCTTCGCATATTTATCTCATGTGCGTCTGACGTCAGTCCGGTTCAAAAGCTACCTACTGCCGTGAGCGTTGACGGCAGACTGATGAATCGGAGCGGCCGTTACTTCCCCCCGTCTGGCCGCGCGCATACCTCAGGCGCGCTACAGCGGTTTCGGTCAAACTATAGGAGATTATATTGATTTTAGTTATAGATCATGTCAATAACTCCAAAACGACAGTTGATTCGACTTCTTTTTCTTTTTAGCATAGGTTTAGCATAGCATTTAGCATAGCGTATTTGGCATTATGACTTACAATGGTCAAAAACTATATAAATTACTTGTAGAACGCAATCAATACAAAACAGATTCTTCGCCACTGAGTTAAATGTACCTAGAGAAGAAATTTCAAACAAAAAACGTCTCATTCTCATGACAGCGGTGGCCTGGGCGCGGCAAGCGCTGCAGCGCTAAAACATTAACTAAGTCGTCTAACCAAACAATTAAAACATTCAGCGCTAGATCGCTTAAAGAGTAATGTTTTCTCAACGTAATCTGACAACATGTCGCCCCTATAGATTTTACACCGCGCAGAGGTGACACAGATTTTGTACCTACATAACTTAGTAAGAATTTATTCTCTATTTCAAAAATTTTTGTTTGCAAAAATAGTAGAAATTAAAAACAAAAATGGATTGTTATGCGTTTATTCAAACATGTTAGCAATAGTTTAAAATCAACTAAAATAAGAAAACAAATAAATTAGTACCTACATTTTGTCCTAAGATATTTTTTAATACAATAATTTAACACTTCCATTGCCTATGACGCGAATCTCCACCGCCATGTTCCAAGCAATGGCGGCAGCGCACGTCGTCATATTTTCTGAACTTTGTTCATAACTTGATATGTTCTGAAAGGAAAAAAATAATATAATTTTCAATAATTTGATTTCTTTGATAATGTAATAATTAAATAGTTTTGAAAAAACTTAAAACCGACTTCGAATCCCTTAGTTTTAAACTGTTTTTTTAAGTTTTGCTGGATAAATAGAAATCCCTGGGGAATAAAATATTGGGACCACCTTGGGAGCACCTATAAACAACTGAAAAGATCACCAAATTGGTCCGGAATCAGTCAATCAAATGACGGAGAAATCGACGAACATACTTATAAACATACTACATACAGCCGAACATAGAACCTCCTCCTTGTTCCGAAGTCGGTTAAAAATATGAAACTGGTTAAAAATCAATAGTAAAAATTCAATCATTTAAAAAAAAAACACCGCGTCAAGTCTGTTACCCTATCTGTCTTCCATCAATCACATTATTTTTACCTACAACCGGTTTTGAAATGGAACATCTGCATGTTTTAGTCTATGATTACAATGGCGTGCATATTTATGAAAAATTATTTCTATCTGTTGAGGTATTACGATATTATTACATATTTATTCACTTAATATAACAAATAATTTTACTTACTTGACTACTGGGTTGTTATTTTTCATTATTTACGTCCAGGGTCACACTTAGATTTGGATTTTCGTATTATTAGCGCGGCTCCATATGCGTCCAAGCTGCATGCATGTCGAAGCCACACTACTGTCAGGTGTACGGATTGCAGTACAGTTCAGTCGAACAGAGTGAGTGTTCTGATCGCGAAATCTAGTGCGTAGTACATATATATCGATGTTCTTCGCCGCTTGCGTCACGTTCCTCCTTGCTTGAATATTTACTTGCACAAGTGTCCTGAATTATATCGAGTTTTTTTCTCTCGTAGCATAACAATACGAATGCGCTATATGATGTTGGCAATATCGGGCCCAGAGGATGTGCTTTGTGAGAATAAAGTTGTGTTAGGCATAATAGGTATGCCCCGGTCAGGGTTTGATACCATGCTTCGGCCAGTAATCCAGGCGGCGGCGGCGATGGAAGCCAAGAATGTATTGTAAGATTTTTTAGCTATTATTACCCGGTGGCGCATGTGGTTTTCGAGTGTTTCTATGTGGTTACTCTTTATTAGGTACTTACCTACCACATAGAAACACAACCTAAAAACGATAAACAAGCTCGAAGCATCTAAACGACTGAAGCGGGTTTTTTATTTTACCTATGTAGGTAGTTGCTAGGTACGCCTACCTATCTGCTACCTAGCTAAACAAGTGACTTTTATTTTTACTGTCAGCTCGAGTTGTGGTTTCGTTGTACCTATGTCAATTATTGAGGGAACACTAATGTTATACTATAATATATAATGTGGGCATCCTTTATCTTCTATCTAATATCTATGATTCCACACATTTCAAAGTGTTCAAATCCTCATGGAACAGGATTTTCGAATCCTGAATAATTCCACGTTCCAGACTTGAATAAATTTATTCTACAGGTGGAACTTGGAGATGGAACCAACAGAATCAACATACTAATGAAATCTATACTAATATTATATAAGCATTCATTCCAGGATTAGAATGACCTGTGTGCAAAATTTCAGTAGTTTCGGCGTGCAGAGGTAACAAACATCCATCCATCCATCTATCCATACATCCATCCAAACTTTCGCATTTATAATATTAGTGTGATGTGATGTGATGTGATGCGAAAGTTAGTATATTTAGATGTTTGGTACCTCTTCACGCCAAAACTGCATTACGGATTGGTCTAAAATTTTGCGTACCTACATCTAGCTCTGGACTATAACTAGGCTTGGACTAACGTATAGGCTACTTTTTCTATCCCGGAAGAACGCGAGCAGAAGCTAGGATTGGTAAATGTACAGTCCCGGACGAGCCTTTTCCCGCTTTCTTTGTGGATATAGAGAAAAACACTTGTTGCTGTTCAGTTTACATAAACTGATCAAAAACAAGAATAAAAGTTAATATTTTTTGCTTATTGATAGGTCTGTAAAGTCTATGGCAAGCAGCGTTGGTTCAAGATCAAATGCAACCAGCTTTTCTAAAAGTAACACTGTTATTAAAAAGTTATACCCTGATGTCGAGATTCCACTCAAGGATATGGAAGGGTTAGTTTATTTAACTATTTATATCAGAAGCCTTCAGTGAGTACTTACTAGCGTAAGTTGGTTAGTACTAACGGGATTTGAGACGTTGGCGTCGTCATTTCTATGAAAAAAAGACATCGCGCCATGACGATCTCTATACCAACGTATTGTTTTGAGCTTTCCTATATTTCGGCACAGTTAGTGCCTTTTCTGATTACTCGGTAAGGAAGCACGCTCGGTATAGGTACACGGTACCGAAACCTTACTGAGAGCCTATACTTATATGGAGCGTTCCTGATTAGTCGGTGAGCACGGTAAAATGTTGGATGACACGTGCAGTACAGATTGTACTGCACGCGTCATCCAACATTGGACAGAGCCGGACGAAACAAATGAAAGTATTTTCATCACTCGAACCTAAGGCCCTTTTCACATGCACGTGGTTGCCGTACCGTGCATGCGCTTTCACATGTATACACTGTTTACGCACGGTCGCCCGAAGGCGGCGGCGGCGATCGCTTATTGTCGAGTTCGACAATAAGCGATACGCGTTACGCCGTTCGTTTTATTATTAAATGGAAGCCTTAGTCCCAAAATTAATGCATTTCAATGCACACCGCAATGATCATCATCATCATCAGCCGATATTAGTTCACTGCTAGATATAGGCCGACTCTAATGAGCGCCATAGCGTCTTCAGCTGATGCCATAATCATGTGAATCATTCACATGATTAAGGTAAATATCTCATTGTACCTCCTTATGTGATTTTATTGTTAATGACATTATGATAGTTTGTTTTTTATGTTTCATCAAAATCAGATCATCTCCTACGAGATTCACCTTTGTTATAGACCAAAAGCTAAGCTAACTTAGTTTAGCTTAGCTCGCATAGCTGGCGCAGCTTTGCACCACATAGCTGGCGCAGCTTTGCATGCACTACATAGCTTAGTTTGAAGTTAAAGTAGGATAAACTGCGTCAGCTATGCGAATAGCGAACTAAGCAAACATTAGGCTTAGCTTTTAGTCTCCAACTTGCATTATATTTACCATTATCGCGAGAAAGTTCGACGCAAACAATTCGTTTTCACTATACCATGGTTTTGACCGCTGATAACGTAATCTAAACCACCGAATCCAAAATGTCGTGCTCAACTCAACTATCTCTCCTCTCACCTTCTCTATATGTGTTACTTCCAGACTAATCTTCCAGCCACCCTCGTTTCCGGGAGAGCCGGAAGACCCGAAACCTTGCAGTCAGACTCAAAAGCTTCGCTGGCAGAAACGTCTCGGAAGGCTTTTGCATCCTCAGGCTGCTTCTCACTAAATAGGTCGTTTCTATAATGAGTGCTAGAGAGCTCTCAAATAGAGTACTAACCTTTATGAACTACTACTACTACAACCTAGATGAACTAACTTATAATTATACTTTATTTAATTTCTTATGTAAGTACCTAAGAGTACAATTAATACTATTAATGCATAGGCAGAGCATTACTTGCCAAGTTACAGCGCTATCACACTGCCAATTTGTAAGCGTGTCCAGTGCGCAGCGAGCTCGCCGCGAGTTTGCAGCGAGCGCACGGCGAACACACCACGAAGACGCCACGAGCGCGCAGCCATTCGCCGCGATTAACGCTGTCGTCTCGCCGCAAAAAAAAAAAACTGCTGTTCAAAACGCAGATCGCACTCCGCCAGCTCGCTGCGCGCCTTCGGCGTTTTTGTTAACTTGCCCTGCTTGCTACAGGTGCAGGTTAGGTAAGACTAAGGGTTGTTTGATTTTTATGTCCTACTTAGCCTATTAAGCCTCTTTTACCTATTAAGCTTTTTTTTTGCTTAACATTGGGATTATTTAAGTTAAATACTTATGCAAATAAATGTTATATGATATACTACACAGCGTTTATTTTCTCAAAAAGGAAAGCCTTTCAGTGTATTATAAGTGCGTAGGTAGGTACTATTGCAAAGACTACGAATGACTCGTCACTAGATGGCCGCCGCCGTTGGCGTCATGTTTTGATTTTAAAAGCTTTCATATTGGACTTTTTTAAATTCATTTGTCTATGGTTACTTTGCTCTCTGGTGGTTTCATTAGCATGATCCTTCACGAAGATAGCCGGCTATGCCCGCATGAAAACAGTCCATCCGACAGTGTTGGACATTGTAAAAGAATAGCTACAGGTTGCGTGTGTCGGTCGTATTTCTAAGGTCGATGTCGTTGTTCGGGTCGACTATGTCGGATGTGGAGAAACAACGAATTTGTACCCAGGTTGGTGGAATTTTTTTTCGTTCATACCTAATGTCAGAAATGTTGATACTTTAAATGCTTAAAATCTCTTTGTTTAAAATTGTTTGAAAGTTGATTTCATTTGTCCAGCGTCTTTGCGTACCTAACTATAAAGTTACGTACGATAGGGAAATAGAGAAGAAATATTTTTACAATATTTATTATACTAACTAAAGCACGTTGTTTTGCCCGTGTGGTCGATTTGAAAGTTAATTTTACGATAAATTGAGCTTTTATCTTAAATCAAATTAAAATGATGATTATTTAATTGAAGTGTCACGTGATACCTAATTGAAGGTAGAGTTACTTACCAAAATAATGTTTTTCGTAAAGTAAATTTTACTTACAATTAGCTTAAAGTCCCTTTGCTGGGTGGGGGTTGTTACATAAAAACATCTCACACAGTTCCATGGAAAAATTTAGTGTAGATTTTTTTTTATATTGAAAAATATTTTGATATTATCGATTAAAATTGAAATACCAACAACATAAAGTAAAAACTCGCTGCTATCACGCCAGAGGGATAGTGTCATTCAAGCATTTGACAATTTGTGGACTGAAAACCGATCAATGTGTGTTTTGGCACGTAAATACAATGCTTTCACTCACACATTCGTATTGTTGAATGTTGAAGTGAATGGTATTTTTCCCTATAAAATTGGGTAATGTTTCCAACTGGTATTGATATGGATTAGTTGAGATGCCTCTAGTTTGTTTGCAATAGTCTGCAGTTAGCTCAACAATTTCAAATGTAAATGTTATTTCTTATTTGTTTTCATTATTTGATTGTAATTTACTTTGTCAAATAGTAATTTGAGTTTACACTTTGAATCTACTCAGAAAATCGTTGAGTGACTGAAAATTCAAAAACTGTGATTTTCCCTTTAGATTGATTCTTAGGTCCTAACTCATGTGAAGTCCACCCTTTACACTACTATTTTTATATACTTACCTATTAAGTAAGAAAAGCGGGGTATTTTCCCCCCGTGCATAGCAATATTTGCAGTGAGAGCTGCTTTTTGCGTCATTTGAAGTATCTATTGTACTAACGGCTCAAAATTAAAATTGCGATAGTATGTAGTAATTTTTTGGATTTACCTACCTCGTTTGTGACAACTATTATTCTAAGCCTTCTTTCAAGACCAAATTGACAAAATCGCGGGCAAAGGGGTTTGAAGATTTTTTATGGGCCTAACATTTGTATTTTTTTTAAATCGTGCGTTTTTTTTTAATCAGCGTGTCCTTTAGGACACTAAAATAACTAAGATATATCTCCGAAAATAATGTCCTTAAGCGTCAGGTATCTGAGATATTCATAGATGAAAATATCTATATTTTTTTTCTTCATTATGTGAATATCTCAGAAACCTGACGCTTTAGACATTAAGTCATTATGTTTTAGAATAGTTTTTATGTATTTTAGTGTCCTCTATTTACATATGTCTTTTATTGTACGCCGTGATTTTGAAAAAAAAAACAAAATGGTGACCGATGTTAGGGCCAAAATCTTCAAACCTTACCTAATTAAATTATTTGTTATGACAAATATTTTATTTCTTTCAGTATCCTTTCTTATATCTAAATAAATAACTTTTATACTACACCTGGTCAGAAAGATTATTCCTTTTCCAAATATCGTAGAAAGTACGTCATCGGTAGAAAGTACGTCATTGCAGGCGTACTAAAATGCGGGACGGAAAACTCTATGGAATTTTATTTCTAACGCGTTTAGTGGGAGATGAATGTGTATTGAAATCCATTTCTCACATGTTATTTGTTTTAATTTTCTGAAATATCAGCCGGTAGCTTTGGTTATTTTCAAAAGCTTTTACTCCGAATCCGCCATATGATAACGGCCTCTTCCGTATTTGGAACAATAATTCAAAAAAAGAACCATGTTAAAATCGTATTTACTGCTACATTCGAATTTACAATTTGAAATAACTCGAGCGATTTTGAAGATTCTAAAACGATGATTTTCCTCGAAGGTGTAGTATTATTGTACATTATGTATCACTCGGGAGAACGTGCGATTCTACCTCTTGTGTCCTAAATCCCTCGGCTGCTCCTCGGGCCTCTACATGTACTATTATTGTGCTCGGTGATTTTGAAAATAAAACAAAATGGTGAACGATGTTAGGACGAAAATCTTCAAACACCTTTACGTCAATTTTGGTTACGACCACACAATGTTCATCTATTACCATACCATCTACATTTCTATGGCATCACGTCCCCATAGAGACTTTATTTTGTTTCTTGGTGGGCAAACCAGACACATGTTGCCAATAATAAAGGTCATGCATGTCAAGATACTGTCTTTTCTTTGTCAAAGAATTGAATTGAAATCGTTGCAACGGTTTCCACTCCGTTTCATAATATTTTCAATTATTCGTTGTATTTTCGCTATTGTGTTTTTATCTAGAATATTATTTTAAAGTTTTATACTTTAATTTTAGACAAATAGCCTTATAACTTATACCTGCTTGAGGAAATGTCCGACGACGAAGATGAAGGGGATTTTGGAGGCTTGTACGAAAATGGGCACTGGGCTTGGGATGACAACGAAATGGGCTTAGTATTCGTAAGGTAAATCTAAAATACTGCTCTGCTGTAAGTATTGTATATTGCAATGCTAAGTATTCTTATTTTTATATAAGTTAACCAACTAGAGCTAACACAAGAAATCACACAGTAAAAACGATTTGTTTAAAAACTAGCACACAAATTCAGAATGAAATCAACAACCATGTTGTTTTTTAGAAGCATTTTTATAGTGTTGGTAATTGTAGGTACATACATATTATACTGTCTCTTAGGTTTATTTAACTTTCCAGTGATTTAGAACCCAAGGTTCAGGAATCCATTCAAATAACTTCCAAAGTGCTAACGGGGACTATCGAGTTCAAAGATGATGTGGATCTAATAGAGCAGGTTAAATTAAATACACAATTTTACAACTACTAGCTTTCTATCCCCGATAGATAATAACGTAGATAAAACTTGACTAACATCGATGTAATTCTGTAATTAAACAGTAGACATTAAAATGATATTACTTACCATCGCGCAACACAAAGCAGTGTCGAAAAACGGACGCAACATTTGGACCCGCCGTTACCCATCTACTCTTCTGTATCTCATACGCACACTCACATTAAATCTGCAGTCCTGAAGGCTTTCAGGTTTGTACAGTTACCTATTATAGTCGGATCGTTGCAAATATAAGAGGTAAGTATTCAAATTGTTTGTACCACACAATAGTTACGTATTTGTTGATGGCTGTTCAGTAAGATAGCATAGGTCCTTGAAACAGTTAACACTATTTGTCTTTTCAGATTCGCTTTCGGCGGCGCTATCAAAGGAAATTAATACCGGGCCAGGCCGACATTATTACTTTGCAGGTTTTGTTTTCCAACATTCGTTCCTAGCTCAGATTTATAGTTTTCTTGACATCCTTTCAAAACTGATAAAATTACTAACAGCGCCTCGCGGTTTCACCCGCGTAATTCCCGTTCCCGTGGGAATTCCGGCATAAAATATAGCCTATTTGATATTTCAGGCTACAATCTATCTCTTTGCCAAATTTCATCCAGATCCGTTCAGTAGTTTTTACGTGAAAGAGTAACAAACATCCATCCAACCATCCATACTTACAAACTTTCGCGTTTATAATATTAGTAGGATAGACATAATATCTTATTTTATTAGATACTAGCTGACCCGCTGCGATTTCATTCGCGTGGACTTTAGAAATACTAATACCCCAAGTAATGTTGGTTTCCATGTAAACTATCAACGCCAAGGTTTATAACCAAACCTTTACGATTTTAAAGATAGTATGAGAAAACCTATAAATCCCATTTCATCCTTCTAAGAATGCTTGTTTAAAAAATTACTTATTCGATTACGGCCCCTTATACGAATTTCCAAAATCCGTTCTTAGCGAGTGCCTACGTCTTAATAGAAACGTCCATGCAAAATATCAGCTTCATAGCTGTTCTAGTTCCTTAGATTTCGTGATATGTCAGTGATTTGCCTAACTTTGACTCTACACCATTCACCTATAGGGTGCGGATTTCAAAAAACCCTGATATACATTTCTTTTTATATTAGTTATCTTCCTACGCTACAAATTTTGAAGGGCCAACAGTTACGGTTATGAAGTTACATATTATAAAAATGACCTTTGACCCCCTTAAAATACGAATTTCCAAAAATCCGTTCTTAGTGGGTCCGTACGTCCTGAAGGGAACCTCCATGCAAGATTTCAGTTTCGTAGCTCTTGTAGTTTCCGAGATGTATTTACGAGTCAAGTTTTCTCTTCTCTTTCATATATATAGATGAACTGATTAAAATGTGTGTGTGTGTTGTGTAGGGTATATTTGTAAAAATTAACATTTTTAAACAGTTTTTATAAGCTCTTAAACTATTCTCCTAATATTATAGAGCGATAATATGTGCCGTTGTAAGATGTTTGGGCGAAGACAACTACCTACTGGATAGATCGGGCCGATATTTTGCATGCATAAAGTCCTGAACCTGTAATCAAAGATTAATCTTTGCCTGTACAAACATACACCTAGTTTACCTTGAATACAGAATGTAAACGCAAACCCGCAAGTCCCTGCTTGCGGCTTTTGCAACAAAACAAAGAATAAGTAGATATTATTTTGAAGAACTAGCTTTTTCTAGTACTAAAAAATAATACTCATTCTCTGTTTTGGCAAACATGTAATGTTTTCTAATAGGTATTTCAACTTTCAGGATGTGAAAGATATAGCGTTGTTTACGGCGCCTGTGCGATTATTGAGTCCGGCGCTTATAAATATGCTACACCTACCGACAACCGAACGATTTATTAGATCTCTTATACTCTTCTGCCAGTATTATTTACAGGTACTTGTGTTACCTACATAGTCTTAACGACGAGAGTTCTTCAACTTTGCTTTTAAACAATTTTATCAACAGGGAATTTTCCTTTCTTTTTTTAGAGTTTCGAGATCGGTTTCGAAACCCTTAAGATCATAAAAGCTCTTATGAAAATAAATGATCGGAGATAAACGTGGCTTTATTGACAAATAAAATTACAATCAAATAATAGAAATAAATCAGAACTATTAGTTACAATTGAAACAATTAAGTGAACTGCAGACTGTTGCAATCCATGTACAGGTAGCTCAACTGATCCATATCAATACCAGTTGGAAGCGTCACCAAAACGCTGGCTGCATTGCCCCGCTGTATGGTAACCCTGATGCGCTGCGCCAGATAGGTGTTCACCAGCTCTCGGGTCGTCGCTTCGACCAAACGCTCAGATAATTTAAATTTTCCGAAGAGCCTCGGTACCCCACGGGTCTCGACTCCAAGGGGAGCAAATGTGCAGGTTCTGTAGCGACCTACATAATTGTGCCTCTTAGATCCTCGGCCAAATCTGCCGCCGCGCCTGCCCTCACGGATGTCCTCGGAAGATGGGAAGACGCAAGTGTGTCAACGCACGTAGCGTCCCAATGGGCCTCCCCAACTCCCATGGGACTAGTGTCATACCGTCAGGCCTCTTACCCTCTTTTCTTGGCGACGCTTCCGACTGGTAAGGTATGGCTCAGTTGAGCTGACCTGTAGATTGTTTGCAGTCTGCAGTTAGATCAGTTGTTTCTATTGTAAATATTAGTTCTAATTTATTTCTATTATTTGATTGTAATTTTATTTTTCAATACTGAGATAATAATAATAATGCACACAGCATCATCTAGCCCCAAGCCAATAGAGAATGCCTACATAAAAAAATTTAAGTTTTTTTTGAAATCACATGCCCGCAGATGCGAAGTTGCTCTTCGCATCTCTGCCTACACTATACAAACTAAAACTTTTAAATAGGCGAAATCGATTTTTGGAAATTCCTTCATTTAGCAGAATAATAGGATAAAATAGGTGGGGGCGCTGATTTGGGTCGGAGTAGCGCCTTAGTTTAACAGTTATCTATTACCTGTACTTACCCATATCAGAAGCTCTGCTATGCTCGGGGCTAGATGATGTTATATGAATTGTCTAATTTATCTTACTTAGGTGGAACAAGAAATGTCAATGCGAATACTAGAACTGCAGACCAAAATGAGAACGCCATTTTGCAACGTCATTGAGAGAGAGTTTGCAGATAATCTGTCAGATTTGCGACTTCTAATTGCGAAGGAATATAGCACTATGCTTATTGGTAAGCTAATGAACATCAAGTAACAATGTAGTCCATCTGCTTGTCCTGAATAACGACGCAGTTAATAGGGTATTTCCGCTTGACACATAATGTAAGATAACTACATATTTTCCGTTTAAAGTTCATTTTTTAATTTTTAATTTTGAACTCTAAAAACGCTGTCGGCCATGTTGTGACGTCGACGGACCCTAAGCAAATTTCATGAGAAATTCGCTATGTAGTAGGTATGTCTATATTATACAGTGATGAACGTTTGCTAATGTCAATTGTTTCGATTGAGAGTGTATGACGTCACAGCACAAATAAATATGACTGACAGCATTTTCGCCTGTTTACAAAAAGCAGACATTTAAAGGCTTGCGGTTTTGTAGGTCCTTAAAAAAATTGGTAATAATTTTTTTCCTCTAATTGCACGCCGTGCGGCCGAGACTTTGTACCACCCCAACTCTTCCCGTGGGTGCCGTAAGAGGCGACTAAGGGATATACACCGGGGGGCGGGCAGTAGCGCCCCCTGTACCACCGAACTGTGATCCGCAACCCGCTTGCACAGCGTGGGGATTATGGCCCAAAACCCAAAACAAACCCAAACCCCCAAATGAAAACAACCCTTCTTAAAAACTACAGACCCATCACACTCCTGAACCACGTCTATAAGCTGTTCTCACGAGTGGTCACAAATCGTCTCGCCAGGAGACTCGACGAATTCCAACCACCGGAACAGGCCGGGTTCCGCGGAGGATTTGGCACCATAGATCACATTCTCACAGTGAGGCAGCTTATACAGAAGTCCAAAGAGTATAATCAGCCTCTGTGTCTGGCCTTTGTGGACTATTAAAAGGCCTTTGACTCTTTCGAAACCTGGGCTGTTCCTGAATCCTTACAGCGATGCAAAGTAGACTGTCGTTATATCGAGGTGCAGAGATGTCTCTACGAGGCCGCCACCATGAGTGTCCAAGTACAGGGCCAGCAGTCTAAACCCATCCAACTGCGCAGAGAAGTGAGACAGGGGGATGTTTTATCACCGAAACTGTTCACGCGTTGGAAGATAAGTTTATGACGCTGGACTGACATCCAAAAAAATGTAATGAAATTTTCTGATCTTCCATTTTTGTGATCAAGTCATAAAATTTTGTACCTAACCTGTTATAATTTTTAATTAAATTTTTATTAGATTAGGATTTCGTCAAAATGTTTTGATTATTATGTTGGCAGTTTTAACTGCAAGACAACTGCAAAGGACATTTTATTGTACTTACAAAAAAAAATAAGTTGATGTCAAGGAAACCATAAATTAATGTTATGGCTAAACGTTGATGGAAATATCATTAAACGTTGATGCTTAAACAATATAGTCAGTTTTAGCTGGCCATATCATGAAATACAACCATTTCATGAAATGGTCGGTTACATCATGAAGTGATCAATTCTAAGATATGGCCACGACATATATACTCATTTGTAAATGAAAAAAAACAAACATACAGCCGAACATAGAACCTCCTCCTTTTCGAAGTCGGTTAAAAATCATGTAATCCTGTTTAACTGAGTGAACGGTTGTCAACAACCGACTTTGAGATATTCATGTTTTTTTAGTCCTATTCGATGTACCTTGTTTGTACCCTTTTTTTTTTTTTTTTTTTAATGTATACTAAGGCACAGTTGACGTCAAACCTTGATATTGCCAACATAATAAAAGTATAGTCGCACGTTTTCAGGAGGAAACAAACGAAACACATGGAGTTGAAACTGTGTTCAAAAATTACCATGTTTTGTAAATTGAAATAGTTTTTAAGAATATAATTAAAAAAAGCCCTTAAAAATTACCTATTAAGATTAAGGAACATAATTAAAAAAAGCCTTTAAAAATTACCTATTAAGATTAAGCTTGTATTATAAAAATGGTTTTCAGACAAATCTGAATGTAACAAACGGGTACAAACGAAATACTATGAGTTGAAACTTCGAAATTGTTCTAAAGTTTCCGATTTCCGGGAACTGACAGCGTTTCTTCAGAAAATTACAGCTGAGATTCTATTCAGGTACAGATGATGATAGGTCTTGAGTCAAATAACATGATTTCAGCTAAATCTGGAAGGTACAAACGGGTACAAACAACTGTCTTGGGCATGTTCGAAATTGTTCAAAAGTGCCCGTTTTTGGATAATTAAGATAGTTTCTTCAGTAAATTATGTGTTCCGCCTTCTCCTGTTTACCTAAAAACAGGGTTAGTAAATAGATGTAACTAATAAAAATAATGTGATTATGATAAGGTGGCGGAGAAACGAAAAAATTTCACCATATGGGCCCAATGAAAAAACGCAGATCTCTCTCTGATAAAGATGCAAGAATGTTCGAAACATTGTTACGTATGTGTGTTCAAATCGTGTGGCTGGCCTTGGGGAGGAAATCTTTTAATCAAATAGGTACCTACTTAATTACTACTGACTAATTTTACTAAACCTTTGTAGGTATTTTGTCTTGTAAGTCCTCTGCAAAGTTTTTGACAGTTAGATAAACGTATTTTATAGTCGTTTTATCTACTTATGGTACTTAATTTTGTTGTAAATAATGTAGAGTAGTAATGATAAACCTATGTATGTGTATATATATATGTTTATAACTCAATATTATCCAAAATGTCGCTTGGTAATTATCGCCTATCAAGCGTGCTTTATTTTTTAGAATTAGAAGTAAATCGCATCTTCAAATCGGAGGTTTTCAATGCAGTTGAGCACACGCTAAAGACCTGCTACATCGCAAAAATGGCCGAAGAACAGCGGTCTGTTTTGATGGGGCGCTGCCTCCGACATGACCAGAAGTTAAATACGTGCTCGCCTCTCATGAATGAAGTGACATGTGATAGGCCCATTGATTTTAGATTGTTTGGGTTGGGAGTGATTAAGTATCAGGAGTAAGTGAAATACATATTATTTTGATTGTCATATATTTTGATTGTCACGCCGCGACGCGATAGCGGACATATCGACCCTTCCAACTCAAGCTGTGGATGTCGTAAGAGTTGACTGTGGTCCTACCTACTACCAGAGGGCAGAGCAGCAGATACCTTCTGTGTATTTAAACACTTCTACTGCGATGACTTATCTGCTTTGCCAAGCGTAGTGATTTAGGCATCACCCTCCTTGTTTGGGGGACCCATCTTCACCAGTGGACGTATGTGTGCTAAGCAGGGTTGTTGTGAATATCAGCATCGGCATCCGTTGATGATCAGCATTAATTTAGACATCAGCATCAGTGTCTAAATGTATCATGTGTCTAAAAGCTGCATCAGCAACAACCCTGGTGCTAAGGAGGGAATGGATTGTCCTAATCTTATATAATAGTAATCGATGATTCGTTAGTAGGTATGTATATATTCATTATATGTACAGGGTGTTTGGTAGTACGAGCGACACAATTTTTGGAGATTTTGGGAGGCCATGGGCTATATTGCCGCGGAAAATCAATGTCCTAAGTATCACGGTTGCTGAGATATGATTTTTTAGTTTTTTGCAAAATCACCCGAAATTTCGCCTTTAAATCTCCATGTCTTTTATGTTTGTGGTTTTAATGCCACTTGCGTGTGCTGTATTTTTCAATGTATACCTACTTATTATCAATAAGTTATTCCTTGATACAATTCACTTCAAAATAAAGTACTTCGAATGCTCGTAGCATTCAAAGTAAAAAAATCTGAGTGAATGTTATAAATCGCGAGAACATCTACATTCATTCAAAAGCATAAATTAATGCTCTCGTGGGGTTTGTTATTCTACGTTTCTGCATTTTTATTCTACAATTTACTTATTATTTGCGATTCTCTCAACTCTAGAAATTTCCATATCTAACACAGCAGTTAGACAGCATCATGCGTGACACCCCAAGTAAAACACAATCAAGATAATAGTTTACATTTAATACATTTTATAGTTTAAAAATGAATATCGTTTGCGTAGAATTTTAATTAAAAGTCATGCTGAATTATGTTGAGTTCGGACTCGTAAATTTTTTTATGTAAATCTTGATAAATTTGGTATTTCTGTTCGATTTCTGTATGTTTAATAACCAATCTTCGATTATTAAACAAACGTTATTAAGTATTACGCATTCCAAGTGGTCGAAAGCTGAAAAAAAGCTCCTTCGACAGCATTTATCTGAACAACCATAATCTGTATTGCTATGACTAAATCATTACTAAGCTAGTAGCGTTTGAAACAGGTTATTGCTGAATTATTGCTGAATGCTGAATTCTATTTTAATCGCAGTCTCCTTTCGTGGTTATCGATTTAGATTGTATATATCGATAGATGTTCGTGCAATCTATAATATGGGACCCAGAGTACAACAAGTTTTCATAAATATCACGTAGGGATTCTAAGTCATATTTACGTCATATTTATGAAAACTTGTGTCAGTTCTCTAAAAATTGCGATAGACATAATTTTAATATCAGAAATAAACATACACTCGCTGTGCCCACAACTATGCTAGCCAATGTTTATGCTTCTACAACAAAACTCCTAATGAGTTGCAAAAATTATCAGTAAATAAATTCAAACAATTAGTTTGAATTCTAGAGGATAAAAAAGCTTGGGACGGGTTTTGCTCCAACTCGAAAAATAACATCTAACAAGCTAAAGGTTTCTTCGACGCTTCTTTACTTTAGTCTACCGAAGCGACAAAAATACAAAATGACACTTTATTTCCACGTCAGTTTTTAGTTTTATACAATTTTGTGCAATTTTATTCAGCTTTATAAACAAAATAATCGATCGCCATTAAAAATCTTTGATTTATATTTATTGACAAGGAATTTATGAGATCACCAAAACATTTAGACTGACAACTACAGCGTTTTCAACTCGATTCATGTTATTTTGTTGCGTTTGTAGATAGATAGATAGATAGAAAATTCTTTATTGCACACTTATCGATAGAAACATATAACAAAACAGCTTAAAATCTAAGTGACAAGTGGCGGTCTTATCGCTCAAGAGCGATCTCTACCAGACAACCGTGGATGGATAGGATCATTGGATAGTACTAGGGGATCTGTGTGCTCATGAAAGTTATATAAATAAATACTTTCAATATATATATGTATATATTTGTATTGCTAGTATCAGGAATTCCGTCACAAGTACTCTTGTCAGACCTAGTATGTATGTATGAAAATACTATTTACAATCAGTTATCTTAATTATTCTAACGGCGCGTCATACATTTTATCGAAAAAACACATACTATTCGCGACATAATTATTTCACAATTTGTATGAATTTTGTTTGAATAATTGTGAATAAAGTATTAAATGCAGATTCTGACATGATACATTAACCAATTCAATTTGGTTGAATAACTAAGTTGTAAGAGCTTAATAAAAGCAATGTCAGCTGTTATTCAACAGTTATAAAGCTAATGTAACGTTATTCAACTCTTTCTAAGATGTTACGCAGATGTTATTCAGCGTGAAGCATTTTAAATTGGGGCCTATTTTGTTTGAATAACAGCTGAATAGACGGTACTCGGACGTTACTCAGCTCAGTATTCAGCTTACCCTCTTGATCCTGTTGCTGAACCTTTATTCAGCACGTGCTTGTTATTTAAACAATTTTTTTTAAATAGCCTTTCGATGACAGAGCGTGGTACTTGGCCACTCTTCCTATTAGGATCTAGGTGTTCGTGAAATTTCTAGTCTTTCACTTCCAGCTTTTTTATCATCAGTACAGTACTTATTAATTAATAGGTCAACCAGCTCATCAGAACGTGCTCGTCTACTCGCCATTTCAAGTTTGGTCACCATGCACTGGCATGTGTCTCTAGTGCAGGACGTGTGTCCCGTCATAGTTCCATTAATGAAATCATCGGTCGGGCTTTTACAAGAATCATTGCGGCAGCTATCCTCGAACTACATGGCTTTATGCGAGATGATTGGTAAAAGACCTGACAGTATTACTCCGATTTCCTGGAAGATGGGTTAGCCTTTAGTTTGGGATGTCACGTGTGTGTACCCTAGCGCTTTCACATCTTGCAGGGACATCAGTAAGGGCAGGCTACGCAGAAACATCAGCGGAGTCTCTCAAACGTTGAAATTAAGCTAAATTTGACCGAAGTTACCTGTTTGAGCCGTTTGGGGTTGAACCCCTTGGTCCTTGGGGTTCTGGGGCACACGCAATTTATAAAGATCTAACTAAACTTCTTAGAGTTCACAGGTGATCGGAATGCTGGCTTTTATTTCGGTTAACGAATTAGCATTGCCATTCAACATGGCAATGCTGAGCATTCTGAGCACTCTGCTTTCTGGTGACGGCTTAGATTTTTACGAAATAGATAAAAGTGTCAATATTAGTTTTTGTTTTATTCTGTTATTGTGATACAAAAAAATTTAGTTATTTTTTAATGAACTTAGAAGTTGTCGCGATTTATAACTTTTACACAGATTTTTGACTTTGAATGCTCGTTACTTTTTTTAAAGTGAATCGTGTTAGGTATTAATTTATTTAGAATAAGTAGTTAAATACAGCACAAGTTACTTTGTGGCATTAAAACTACAAAAATAAGATAAGATAAGCGAAATATTGGGTGATTTTCGAAAAAAACTTTAAAAAATCATATCTCAGTGACACTTAAGACTTTGAGCCTACAGGGGCAATGTAGCCCATAACCCCCCAAATCTAAAAAAAAACTGTTGGTCGCAATATCAAACTTGTATGTTCATTGCTATAACTTAGTTTTAAGTTAATACTTCGTACGAACGTTAACCTTACCTATCAAAACCATAACAGTACAATTGTGCTTCCAGATTATCAAACCGACTGCGTTTTATGATGTTGGTAGCAGCGGGCCCAGAAGACATCCTTTCTGAGAATAAAGTTGTGTTAGGCATAATAGGTTTGCCTCGGTCAGGCTTCGATACCATGCTGCGACCAGTAAGCATGGGTCTCGGTACAGACGGGGAACCCAAATCAGCAGGATCAATGTAAGATCCTTTGGTAGTTTGTTTATTTTTATGAGTTGTGCTGTATGACAATTTTTTCGAGAAAACCGAGGTGCATATCCTGATAAGGGTTCGGTTACTCGTTGGTATTGTCTCAACGGTGAAACGTTCCATTTTTTGTATGCGCCTTATCGATCAGGGGTATAGATTGATCGTAGTTTTTTTCTCTATGATGCCTGTACTACTAACTACGCAAACCCCATGAAGAATGGAACGTCTTAAGCCGAAACGTTCGAGTTTTTCTTATTGCACAAAACTAGCCGAAACGTTCGAGTTTTTCTTATTGCACAAAACTAGAGTCCTGAGTTTGGTACTCAGGACTCTAGTTTTGTGCAATAAGAAAAAAATTAAAAATTAGCAATTCTACATAGCAGCAGAAATAGAAGTGACATGTCACCAGGTACATAGTAGCTAGATACCATAATCGTTATACTTGCAGGTCTTTGTGATAACTATTAAGTATAACAGTTATACCTCTGTACAAGTTGTCTGTTAGTACCTCTATACAAGATAACTTACTGATATAGGTACTTCTTGATATACAAGCACAAGCTCTGATTAGCTTGATGTTAGATGATGCTGTGTGTTCAGCATTATTTATTTATTATTTATTAGAAATCTTACGTGTGTCTCTCACCCTTTAAGGTCGATTCGAAGCTCTATCGTCAAGAGTACAGGGTCCGTGAAGAAAAGTCAAACAGTTGCAATAAAGTTGTATCCTGATGTTGTAATTCCAAAAATGGAGGAGAAAGAGTTAGTACTATTAAATTTTTTTGACTCAGGGGTATATAACGGCGACCAACAGAGCTAAGATGCGCGCCACGAAAGACATCGTCCGCGTGACGACTATTTTTGTGATCGTCAGTTGTTTTCACATTTACTTTAAACATGCGCACCACGAAATATATTATTGGAAATTCATTCCTTCAACTTCATTAATGTACGCAATGTATGACGATACGATGTCATTGTTGTCTATTCTACTCTAGAAAACAATCCCCGTGCTTGGCCTACTGGTTGTCGAGTAATCATTCTCGCGCAGAGACAACCCAGACGGGCTCTCGTTTAGTTCATTCAATTGTCTATGGGTTTTGTGAACTGCACGGAAGAAATGTTTGAACATTTTCACTGGTAGAGGTGGTAAACAGTCGGAAAAACAGACAAGCAACTCAGCAACTACTGCAGCTATTAACTTGAAATTTAAAATAATTACACATTTCTTGCCCCAGTAGAGACTTGAACAAAATAATTAAAATAAATGAATAATTAACATTAAAAAAATTCATACGAATTGTGATGCCGAAATTTTAAAAGAGACCTACAAAGTCAAGTGGTATATCACATGAAAGGTATCAAATAAAGGTAGGATGACTGAAACACCGAAAATTATTCTTTCGGTGGTACACTTAACTGTACCACGGAATATTTTTTTATTCCGTTAACTGGACATACATAATATGAAAAAATAATTTTCGGTGGTCCAGTGAAGGGTCCAGTCGACGGGACCAGCTAAACCAAAGCCTACCTACTAGTTTTAGTTGTTTACCTTGTTTCCGCCTAGGTGATTCCACGGTAGTTAATTTGTATTAATATTGCTCTCCGCATTTAATTTAAAAATCGGAACATCAAAGGGCCATGGGCACTTTTCTATGAAGACAGGGCCCCGTTTTTAAAGTTGGTCAAACAGTAATGAAACATCATTGGAAACTACTTGGAGCTTACTTTATTTTCATTTTATGCCAACTAAGTTAAGATCGAATGCGATGATATGAAATTATGTTTTGGTGCTTATAAGAAAATAGTTTACGTCTTGATGAATAATATGAAATAACACTCTGTAGCTTTAATTGTAAATTGGCTTTAAGCATGCCGTAAACCTTTCCACAACGCGGCGAGCGAATCGAGCCGCACTCCCATCATGACAATGACATTTATGATTCATCACTGTTGGACCGAATTTGAAAACGGGGCCCAAAGTGCCCATGGTCCTTTATAAATCCTACCAATAACGAAGCAAAATCAAAGTCAATGAGTTTTTTACTTTAGTAACTAATAAAGTAATACGTCGTGGGGCATCCACCAGTGCATGACCATGACCACTGACAACGCCGTATATCTCTTCAACTCTTCCTCCTCTCATGTTCTCTTCGTTTTGACTCCAGATGGTTCCTCCCGCCATCGTTCCCGAACGAGCCGGAAGACCCGAACCAATGCAGTGAAATACAAAGACGTCGCTGGCAAAAACGTTTGTATAAGCTCTTGCATCCACAGGCTGTCTCTCGCATTTCTACTTCCTAAACAACAGTCAGATCGAGGGCGTTGGAGAATATGGATCGAAGACGGACTAGGAGAGCTGTTTTACCTATAGAGTATTTTCACGTTTAACGTTTTCACGTTTAACGTGAAAATACATACAAAATACTATAAAATACGACGATTTAAATAACTTTCCGAATCTCATGACAAATTTAACCTCAAGTTAAATTTTATTTAAATCGTCTCTTAGCTAACCGTATCCCACCAAGATCGACCCTATGTAAATAGACTTTCACCAGCTTTCTCGTAAATCCATTTTAATTTTTTGTGAGAAAAACAATATTTTACTCATATATTTTTGCCACGATACAAATATCTATGGAATTTGATTTAATTTATTAGATTCCATTGTCTCCAAAATACCTGTTCTTTTCATGTTAATGTTACATAATTTTACGATATACAGTGGTGGACACATAATTAGAGACACCCCCCAATTGATCACAATAAATTTGATTTTGGCACTACCATTAGCCAATGTAGATATTTAATATAATGTATTGTTACTAAATCATACATGACGTTGTATTCTTAAAATGGGGGACAAAAAAAGTTGTGTTGCTTATTAGTTAAGACACTGCTCACTATCCAAATATAATACAAATTTTTTTAACGTACCTGTAGCTGGCCAACTAATTAAAGACAGTGAACGCAGTGTTCTGAATTAAAAAAAAAAGAAAAATAACTGCATTCGATTTTTCATTGTTTTGCCGCGTATTTGCATGAAACGTCGACATTAATTAAAACATTTTATTTTTTGTATTCAAATTAATACGTTTTATAACAATCAATATGGGAAAAAAACAAGAGTTGCGAATCGTCCACTAGAAAGATAATCTTAAACTTTCATAGCAAAGGTTGGTCATACAGAAAAATCGCAAACCATTTGAGCTGTTCTAAGGACATGGTTATGAATGCTATAAAGCATTTCAAGAAGTTCAATACGACCGAAAACGTACCCAGAAAACCGAGACCTAGAAAAACCACTCGGCGAGAAGACTCTAAGATGGTGTTGTTGGCAAAAAAGGAACCGTTCAAAGGATCAGAACTGATACGCTCGGAAATATACGGGGCAGGAGGGTCGACGGGTGTGTCTGCAAGGACAATTAGACGGAGACTATGTGAGGCAAACTTGTACGGAAGAGTGTCTCGGAAGGTGCCACTTTTGAAAAAGCAAAATGTTAAGGCAAGGTTAGCGTTTGCTAAAAAATATGAACACTGGACTGAAAGAGAGTGGAAAAATGTGCTTTTTTCAGATGAAACAAAAATTTATATGATTAATTATGACGGAAAACAATATGTTAGACGCCCCCCGAACAAAGAAATGGATCCGAAGTACACCAAGAAAGTAGTGAAACATGGAGGGGGAAATATCAAAGTGTGGGGCTGTTTTTCAGGACTTGGTGTCGGACCTGTCAGGAAGATAGAAGGCAATATGGATAAACACCAGTACAAAAATATTTTAGAAGAAACCATGCTGCCCTATGCTGAGCAAAATTTACCGGTCATTTGGACTTTTCAACAGGATAATGATCCGAAACACACCGCAAAAGTAGTAAAAGATTTCTTAAGGAGCCAGTTTGTGACGGTTTTGGATTGGCCCCCGTACAGTCCGGATTTAAATCCAATCGAAAACTTGTGGTACCAGGTGAAGAAGACAGTGGCGGCAAAGCGTACATCAAACGTCGATCAACTTTACACAGCTTTTACAGAAGCGTGGGAACAAATTCCGGTACAAGCTTGTACAAAATTGATCGCTTCCATGGCTAAGAGATGTGGTGCTGTTATTGCTGCAAAAGGACATGCGACCAAGTATTGATACGCATCGGAATGATTTATAAAAATGTGTTAGAAATAGTAGGTACTATGATAATTTCAATGATAATTCATTTTTTTTAATTTCTTGTAACGAAATGAAGTGTCTGTAACTATATGGCCAGATCTTACTAATCTTATTTTTTATTTGCACTGCTTACATTTAAGTTTTACCGAATAAAAGGTTAAGTTTTGTTGTAAATGTTTAGTTTTAACATTACACAATAAACACACATAAAAAAATTATTGTGCAGCAAGTTACAATGGCAGTCTGATAAAATATATACAGAGGAATAGCTTAGTTATTTCAATATGTTTCCAGTGTCTTTAATTCTGTGACCACCACTGTATGGTTTATTTTTAATCTTTATTATTATTGTTAATCATTATATCTCCTATAATATTATAGTTTTTTATGAATAATCTTATCACTGTTTGATTAAACATTTAAAGGATATCAGATTTAATTAATTAAAAAAAATATTTTAAAAATTATAAGATATTGAGAAGTCCTTTGCTTTAAGGTGGGCACAGACCGGTGTTACGTGGCGTTATGTACCATTCGCAGCGAGCATGATACGTTACGCCGTGTACTAAAATCCGTCTTCTTGTTCGTTGCGTGCGACTTCTTATCCGTATTGACTGCACGAACGCTCGCTGTGCAACATGTAACATTACCCTCTGTAACGCAGGTAAGGACCCACCTTTAGAAACTTCGTAGAATGTGCTACGAACCTGCTCGAGAATTCTCGTACCATACAAAAGACTTCGTGCGCGTTGAAGTCTTTTGTACTCGTATGTTACGCAAGACATTGTTGAACCTATTTACATTATTTTCAGTGCTATAACCTACGCTTATCTAGGTACCATGTGAGCGAAGCTGCAAAGATTACGTTGATTCTCGACCTCGAAATCATCAATTGATATCACGTTCAATTTAAGTAATTGGTACGGTTGGCATCGGCGGTGACGGCTAGTTTATTTAGTTTGTTATTTTAGTATATTTTAGTTAGACCACTGGCGAGTGGCGCGCGCATTGTGGTGAGAATATCCCTCGAATACTCAAACGCAAATCAGATTTAAGCACATCTCAAGTTTAGATTTTTTGAGTTTTCTATGAAATCCTCCAAAAAATTCTTCGTTTCTAACGTGCCTCAACCTATTCGGGTATTCGGGGGTGAGAGTCACCCTTTAAGGCCATTCTCAATTTTCACCTACCAAGGCAGAGATTGCTAGATTTTCCTATCACTATAATTTAACCTCTAGAGGAGAATTCGTCCCACGTAGTGTAATACCGTCAAGGCGTCGCGCGACGGTAGAAAGCTAACGATGGATAGAAATGAGAAATCAATGACGTTTATTTCTTTAATAATACAAAGTTAGGTCATAGACGAGAAAAGATGGGTCCTTAGTGCTTACTGCCATACCACGTCATAGGTGCACCAACACAAACTTAATTAATAAAATTAACTTTGACAGTGCTACTGGCCTGTATGGGTACTAACGGTAGAGCTATGGTACCCACACGAAAAAATAAACAAATAATGCTGGACAATTCACACAGCATTATCTAGCCCCAAGCTAGGCAGAGCTTGTGTTATGGGTACTAGATAACTGATATACTTAATACAATATACTACATAGATAGACAATTTTTTATTTATACATAGAAAACATCCAGAACGCCCTGGAAAAATGTCTGCAGATCGTACAAACATTTGTCCCGAGGCGGGAATCGAACCCGCAACCTCCTGCGTCGTAGGCAGACCTTCGCCCGCTGCGCCACAGAGGTCGTAATATATACGGGTAAAACGTTCCGAGGATTAAGCATACATGGTTTATTATTGAATAGGCAAGATCACTATTAAAGTAAGTTAGGCAAAATACTTGGCTGTCCCGAGGTCGACATTATGGTCAATTATGTAGCATTTTCTAGACACGATGACAGGATAATAATGGTCTAATAGCGGATTGAAGACCTGTGACATGTGTCAGGTAAATGTCACTTATAAATAACTAAGTGATTGGCTCAAAGTAACATAGGTATAGGTAAACGCAGTAGTGGTGGTAGGTGACTTCTATGGATTTATTGAGCTTTTATTAAACTATAAAATTAATGTGAAATACTCGCCTTAGGCTTGATCAAAGGAATGTGAACATCATAAGACGAAAAGAAGAAAAAAAACCTAGGTACGTCTAGCAATGCTATACAGGTTGGTAGGTACAAACAAACATTACCTGCCTACCTAGCACGGGGGGATTGTTATCTAGGGTAGAATAGAGAAAAATTACGTCACATCGTCATCGAATGCGTCATATGTTTGAAACTCATTCCTTCAACTTCAATAATATACGCAATGTATGACAATGCGATGTCATTCTTCTCGATTCTACACTAGACAACTATCCCCGTGCTAGGCCTGCTGTAGGCCTATCACGAGGATAGTTGTCTAGGGTAGAATTGAGAACAATGAAATCTTTGGCGGGTTACAGTTTTTGGCGGATTTCATGGTCTTCTTTGCAATGTTTATTTGATAGATCTGATTCATATGATTGACTGTATCGATCAGTGATATAAAAATGCAGGGTGTTATGATTTAAGATTTTAGTGGGCTCGATTACTGGATAAGGTCAGTAGTTTTTCAAAATTCTGTTAATGCAGTTATAATTATTTAAAAAAATAAAGGACTCGTTTCTTTTCAATACAATTTTCTATCTTAAATATTTCGGGTAGCTGCCCTCCAGATAACGTTCGTTTGCACCACCCGGTATATGCAATAAAAGGGTACCAATATCTTATAAAATACTATAGAGCCAAACAATTCAAGCCAAATAATTTATGCTTAGGTATGTATACTTTTTCTTTTTTACCCAATTCCTTCCGTGGTAAACTGGTAATGTTTTTTATCTCTAACTGAAAGCAAGTGATTATAGCCCTCTTGGATCAATAAGATACTTAGTACGAGTCTCCTTGGTCAATATATCCATACTTATTTTGAGGTTCCAAATTCAAACTCGTGACTCCCTTGGGCACGCATTTAGGACATATTCAGGACGCCCTCCGGAAAGGTGGAATGACGACCTGCGAAAGATTGCAGGCAGATGCTGGAAGCGCCAAGCTGAAGACAGGGCGCTATGGCACTTATTAAGGGAGGCCTAAGTCCAGCAGTATAGAATAATGAACATTAATCCAAAGGGAAGAATAGGATTGAATTTAGAACATGAAAATTTGTGTTAATTTTTTTAACAAGAATTTGAATTTCGATGTAACCTCTGTTCTGAAAGCGGAATAAAAAACTAATGCCGCGAAACACGTAGGTACCAAACTTTTACTACTTATCTACTCACAGAAAGTGTGAAAAGTAGAGTATGAGGTCTCTCTCACAAAGCTCTTCTTCGTCTTGGGTGTGGTTAAATCAGAATTCTAGTAACTCCCTTGCTTTGCTTGTGTTATCATAGAATCCCTAGTTGCGCTCGTTGATGAAATGATGCCTGTGACGTAAGACACTGGTTTGAGCCCTCGGTGCATAGTCTACTCGGTGCATAGTCTACAAAATCTTTTATCGGGATATTTATTATGATATAAATCTCGGTAAGAAAGGCATAAAAATAAAATTAAAGATGTGTAGCATAAATAAATTTTAAATAATATATTATGAGATCTACATCAGCATTCTCTAACCCCTATTACGGAATGCTCGGATGATCAATGAATTACACACATTATAAAATCTGGCTCCAAAACAGTTAATGGTCATCAATCTATTTCAAAGGACTTGGTTGAAATTGTTGACCTTTTCTTCTTCGAGTTACGAACGCGTAAGATGTAGCTTAACCATCGCTTCTTCTGCATCTCATTGCTATGTGCCCGTGGAAGCAGCTCATCCGGAAATACATCTTCTAAGAGTTCCCTAAAATAAAAACTTTTTTAAAATTAGAGTCCGATCTACAAGATGTCCCACGGCCATGGGACATGGACGGCAAGTATCAGAAATATATAGATAGGAAGTATTACGGGGAGGAAACATTTTTTATTAAAAAAAATAAGTGAAACTGCATTCACAGAGTTGAAAAATAGCTTGCGTTATCCGCTATTCGAACCTTCTAAAATACAAAAAATAACACCCTGAATTCTTTTGGCACCGATAGGTAGAGTCAATCATAAGAAACAAAACTGTTAAATGATCATTGCATATTAAATTATAAGAGGAAGAAAATGAAATCTGGAAAAAAAATGGGACGAGACGAAGTAATTTGAGTGATGGAAACCATCAATATCCGTGTGTCCGGGTGTGAAGTTTTATTAATAATAAAGGAAATTCCTTTCAGAAAAACTGCTTATTTTCAATATTTCAGGTACCTGCCCCCATAACACATGGCCCTGGGACACCCTGTATAGTTATGGGCGTTTTCAAAACACTTCAAAAAAGAAGGAAGATCTCAATTTCATTGTGTGTTCGGGTACGAAACCTATGAAACCTTATGGTCTCGCTCACTCCGTCCTTGTTTCCCTCTTGAATATCTGTGCAACTACCGAAGCTATTAACTTGAAATTTAACAGTAAATATAGTCGCATGTATGATAAAAAATATAAAACATAATTTTGAAATATTATCAAGAAGGAGGGGGATACTTTACAAAAGGGAAAATAAATAATTTTCAAGTTCTATTTAAAAAATTGTAAAAAACAACAGTTGCAGCTAGAAATTTTTGTAATACGCGATAACAAAACCAAATTCACTGTTATTTCCAGGGAAAATCAATTCGTTAGTATTGAATTTCTAGTGCCCAATAATTTAAACAAAGGTACAAATTTCGTACTTAAAATAGAAAATTGAATATTTTTTCCTGAGTGGCCGTGGTGCCCCCTACAAGTACCTGCGCAGTTATCCATTAATTACCGGACATCCTGTATATTCTCTGCTATAAGTTACAAATAAGTAGGTAGTAATAACTAACTCTCTACCGCCGGTTTCTGGAATTTCAATTTCTGCATAAAGCTTCGGTTGTAATATCGTACTTTTTTTGGTACCGCTGGATCTCGAAGCTTTTGCCGCAGAACCCATTCTGTAGGGACAAGCGAATTAGGTAAGTACTAGAAAACAAGTAATGGAATACGGAGTGGTTCGTCATAGAGCAATAAGCTCTCAGTAGATAAACGTTCGCAACGTGATTCGTCATGGGAGCGAAACGTCAATTTAGAACGCGATAAAACTTTTTTCAACACACTCGCTCATAAAGTGGCTCTATGGTCACCGCAATTAGGTACATAATGACACCCATAATCAAACTGTGACTTTTTTATTTTATTAGTTGAGTTGCTTTGTTCTTAAAAAGTTTTTATTCACAAAAAAGATTGTGTTCAATAGAACAAATAAACTTATGTTCCTATTGCTTGCTCACTTCTTATTTAAATAGATATTTTAACTTGTAGGTATGTGTTTAATAAATAAGTTTCACTCAAATATAACTTTTGTTTTCTCTGTAATAAAAGAAAAGTTTAAATTCCCCATTTTGTACGTGGTAGAATAGGCACATAAAAAAACCTCTTCTCTTTAGTTTACTAACTGCACATTTACTAATAGTTTCTCTATTTGAACTTTTTATCTACAAAATAAAATTTATTTATTTATTTATTTATTAAGAAACGTACATCTATCCTAACAGGCACACCCAATGCGATAGAGTACCTAGTCTAGTCTTATTATAATAAAAATGGAAATAATCAACATTTACAGAATACAATAACATTCAAACACACACAACACAACAGAGATAATTCATTATTAACAATATCAATAATTCATAAATAAAATAAGAATAAATAAAAATAAAAATTACATTTAATACGAACTCTGATAACATAAAATAAAAAACAAAGCCTTTTGGAATTCGCTCCGGGAACAGGAAACAAGATCTATTTTCTCGGCAATCAAATTGAGCGTGCGGATGCTTCGCGTCAGTGGTGCTTTATGTAGCAGGTTGGTTCGCCCTTTTGGTACTGCCAATAGGGCGGGGCGCCTTCGTCTGTGCACAAAGTCCGAGGGCACATTCAGCCGCATTTCCTCCAAAATACCTGGATGGGCGATCATCCCTCTCAACACTTTTAACAAATGTAGAGCGAGCGCTGCGTCCCTCCTTACTTCTAGCTTGTTGTATCCAACCATGCCTATAACAAACAAGGTTGGATACATCAAAGGGTAGAAGGGGTATATACCGTACACCTTGAAGTATAAATATCTTGTGAACTTATTTTGTACGCGCTCTATCATTTGCTTGTACTTGGCCTCATGCGGAGCCCATATCGCTGAATTAAATTCCAAATGGCTTCTTACTAGAGCATTATAGAGCGACTTTACTGCTTTTAGGTTTTTGAAGCTGTTTGTCTGACGGAGTACAAATCCTAAAGTTTTAAAGGCCTTTTTGCAAATGTTGACCACCTGCCCCCGGAAATGTAGCTTGTCGTCCAGACGAACGCCTAAGTCTCTTATCGAGTCGACTCTCTTCAGCTGAGTACCCCTCAACTGGTAGTTGTGGTAGAGCGGTGTCTTAGCTCGACTAAAAGATATTATAGAGCATTTGCTGGTATTAAACTGGAGTTCATTTACCCTACTCCACTCTACCACTCTGTCCACGTCTCGTTGTAGGCGTACACAGTCTTCTTCGTCCTTGATAGGCAAAAGTAACTTCAGGTCGTCTGCAAACAACAAGCATTTGGCGTCCTTGACGACGGTCGGCAGGTCGTTTATCATTATGATAAACTCTAGCGGCCCCAGATTACTTCCCTGACTTACGCCTGTCAATGTAGTTTTTTTGAAGTCGAAGTAGGCGGCGTCGACTTGCACCCCTGCGTCGAATTGCGGTAGCATGAAGGCCATGGAGTCAAGGAGGTTCGGTGAGGTGCTATGAGCTGGCCGAAAACCGTGCTGCGCGTCGGATAGTCGTGCCGAGACCTGCTTCTGCATGCTGCGCTGCATGGCTGATTCAAAGACCTTCGCCGCCGTCGACAGAATAGCCACCGCTCGGTATTCCGTCACATCTGATCCAGAGCCTTTAGGTATAGGAATAACCCTTGTTATCTTCCATCGTTCTGGAAAGTGTGATTTCTCTAGACAAGCATTGTAAATATGGGCGAGTGGTTCTGCAAGCGGCATTCGACAGTCTCTCATAATAAAAACTGGTATGCCGTCCGGGCCTGCGGACCACTTCGGCTTGAGCATCGCCAGCGCCGCGCGCACTTCGGCCAGCGTCAGGCGCGGCACGTGCACGCGCGCGATGCTGGCGGGCCTTGCCACCTCCGCCGCTGCCACGACTAGTTGCGCCGGCGAGGTGCCGTAAACCGAATGAAAAAACTTCGCAAATTCCTTCGCGCACTCCGATTCCGAGAGTGTTTTTCCGTTAAGCGTAATCTGTTTTCGGTTCACGGTCCCTCTTTTTGCTTTCACAAAATTCCAGAACGATTTCGGATCCTCCGTCATACGTTGCTCTACTCGTTGCTGGTGCTGAGTTTGCGCCTCTTCTATCATTTTCTTCACCCTTGCTCTACTTTCTGAAAATGCTACATAACTCGATGCTCCTTGTTTGTATTCCCTATGTAGCCTTGCCTTCAGTTTAATTTCTCTTATGATGTCAGCTGTGTACCAGTTGGGATACTTTTACCTAGAGTCTGTTCGATGGTGGCGTTTTTTGGGAACACATTTGTCAAAAATGTCTGCCAAAGTGCCGTAGAGTAAATCCAAGGCTTCCTCGGGATCTCGTGTTTCATAGAGAGGACTCCAATCTGCTGTTGCAATCGCCGAATATAGTTCGTGATAATCAGCTTTGGAAAAGTTCCATTGGTGTTCATCGTTAGGCGGGGGCGGGAGCGGCTGCGCGGAGGGAGGCGCGCGTGCGGCAGGCGGCGGCGCGCGGCGCACCGACACCGCGAGCGGCGGGTGTTGCTCATCGCGCGGTACCAGCTCCTCGTCAGCGGGACATACCACCACGTCATCCATGCCCAGAGATACTAACACTAAATCCAATATTCGATCGTTACAATTTTTTACCTGATTTCTCTGAGCGAACTCGCAGAAAGCTGTCACAAATTCAAAATAATTAATAACGTTATCATTACAAGAATACATATTAAAGTCACCTATAACTAGACATGAATTATATTTTGCACACCAATTTTCAATTATTCCAAATAAAATCATATAGTCATTTTCCGTACTATTTGGGGGGATGTATACCACGCTACAAAAAAACAAAAAATTATTATTTAAATGAACTGTTGCCCCTATTATTTCGAAGACACAACTATTCACATCTACCCCCTCAGGTACGTCCACTTTCCGCAACGCTACTCGCGGCGCGGCTGCTAGGAATACCCCGCCGTGTTTTCTTCCGTCCGTGCGGTCGCACCTCAGTATCTGGAACCCCGGAGGTACTATCTCTGCGTCGTCTATCGAGTCGTTGCAGCCCGTTTCTGTTATTGCGAAAATGTCACACCCTGAACCCTCTATGTTTATGAAGAACCGATTTAACTTCGTCCGCAGTCCTCTCGCGTTCTGGTAATATATTTCTATATTACTAACTTTTTTCGCGCCGGTTTTCTTCGCCGACACGAAAGGGCTTATTAGGTTTGCGGGCATCGTATCTAAGTGGGTATACAATCCAGGGCTTTATTTTCGCGTTAACGGGCCATACTTCAACGGACAGACAGATTTCTTCATATGCTAGGGGAACTCCTATTCTATAAGACTTGTAGTCCCCTTTAGCCGACAGTTCCATCACTGAGCAGGTCCCGCCGGGGCACAGGTCTCGAAGGTAGCGACGGATCTCTTCAGCGCTCGACTCCATATTCCACAGGTGAACATAGCTCCGGGGCTCCACGGCCTTTAGTGTTGTTACAGTCGGGCCCGCGGTACCACACAGCGAGGCAGGCCTCCGGCTTCTCCTTGCTTCCGTCCACTGCTGCTGGTCTTCTGATTCCTGGTGTAGGTTAAGGGCTGGACCCGAAGATCCACAGGCCCCGGCACAGATTTCGCCTGCACGATTCTGCATCCCCTGTGTGCGAGTGTCCGTGTCTGGACGTGGTGGCGCTACTGCCACTTTTTGCAACTCTGGTTAGTGCATGCCAATCTATCCTCCGATTCTAACATTATCGAGTTACAGGCCCCGCAACTCATATTGAAACTACTCATAGTGCCCTCTTGTGGATGTGCTCAGTACTTAGCTCTGGGTCTGTAGTTTGAACAGTTGAATTTTATTTTGGTTCGAAGTTATTGTTCGAAACGTTCCTTGTGTAAGATGGCGTTGAATGAACTTGAACAGAAAAAAATTTGAAAAATAATCACGCAAAATTCGTTGCTACTTCTTGGAGAATTCGATCCTAGTGTCGTCTGAGTGGGATCCACACCATGCAACCACTATACCAATTCTACTTAAATAGTATTGACGAAATTATGGTTCGTCCTACAAGTGTAAATTTATGGTAAAAAGTTCGTTATTTTATGCAGTTCCGTAAGTCATAGTTTTGTGAGACTACCGGCACTTTGAGTTATTGTAAACACTTTTGAGTTATTGTAAACAGTAAGTGGTATTTGTTGTTTACTTAGGTACTGGATAACTGCACTAGTTTTGGGAAAGAACAAAATACACTGTGTCTCAAAATAATTCACATAATTATTAGTATTATTCACTGAATTTGACTCTTTCCATAGTTCAATCACTTCTTCACTATTGTTGACTTTCCTCTTCAGAAATTGATTAATTTTGTTGGAAAACACTGTCACACGAACTTGACTTGATTATTAATGATGTTGTATTATTATTTCTTTGGATTTCGACTTGGAGTATTTTATTTAATTAAATTAACGCGGAGCCGATGTAAGCATGACAGCAGCGCCATCCAAAATGAGTTTTTATTGTTATTTTATTCACAAGTTTGTTGAAAAACGTCGTATGATACACGTGTGTATTGATGATTACCGTCCTCGGCTCTCTTAAGACCCACGCCTACGGCTCTCGGGTCTCAATGGCGCCTCGGCGGTAATCACCAATGTTACACACTAGTAACATAAATGGTTACACTAAAGTCATTTACAACGGCATATTTACAATATTTTGAGTTTTGAGTTTTCCAATATTTCGGCTCATGCGCCATGATCATGGAATAACTGAGGGCACTGCGAGTGATTTGTTATTGGGAGATATATCGATCTAACCTCATTTTTTGTATTTTGCTCCGTACGTTACAGGTACTACCTCCAGTTTCTGCACGGATACCGTTTTCTTGTATTCTGGACGCGACAACCTTCATACAGTCTTCTAGAGGGACGTTCGTAAAAAGTGATTCTACGTCAATGACCAATGACCATTACTCCGGTGTGATCTGCCTCTATCTGCTCCAATATCTGTATGAAATGTCGTGAGTCTTTTACAGAGGATGTTGTTCGTCCTACAGTTGGTTGCAACACTGCTGCTCAAATCATGGTAAATATTCCGTTGTAAATGACTGTAGTGTTAAAACGCGATTCCAAGCAAGTGACCACGTAATAATATTGTAGTTTAAGAGGGTGAATTGCGCGCCATTTTGTGAAAAGGATAGGCATAGAATTTCGCATTCATAGAAGCGGGACAGAGCATACATTTTTGGAACGGCGTAAGCGCAAGAATCATGTTTTTGCTTATTTACGAGAAAACTACACTATTTATGAGGAAACTGGTTCAAGGAACCAAATAATTAGTAATAACCTACGAATCAAAACAAAAATCATTATAATAGACCGCAGGGTTGTCGTCCAAATTTTGTGCGAAACAGTGCACTTTCATATTTTCTTGTTATCGTAATATTTTTTCAATAGTGTTTTCACTTACAAGAAACAAAAAAAAATTGCATTTTATGTTGTTCTAGTTTTTTACCACGGATATCCCGTGACGACTGAGATCTAGGCCTAGGTTGACAGGGGAACCTACGCAATGTTTGATCTAAAAACAAAAAAATAAGCATTTAGGTTTCTAGACTACTTTGACAAACAATGGTTGAAACCAATTGCGGACGTAAGCTGTTACAATGATGCTTTTAGTACAAACAATCGTTTATTCCCATTTGTTCCTTTGACAGTTCCTTTAAAGGGACAAATTAGACTTTTTCTTCCCATTAGTTCCTTTTATAATTGTGAAGGAACTAATGGGAAGATAAAGTATCATTTGTCCCTTTAAAGGAACTGTCAAAGGAACAAATGGGAATAAACGCAAACAATCCAGAAGGTCGGTAGTGTATCGTCAGGACGGAACGTGGAAGTGCTTGACCGTCACGGCCAGCGCTCGTCGCGCGTCGTTCGACGAACCATACGGTCGATCCTAACTACAGTATATCAATGAAACTTCGAATACAGTGGAGCGCTGATGAATTGTTACATGCGTACGGTACTGGGCCCGTAGGTACACCTAAAAACGAAATCGAAGTTTTTGATTCGTTTTCGTGCAAACGCTTATCTTATGCAAGCAACACAAGAGTTGGTTTTGCACGATAACGAAAACGAAACTCCAATTTTCGTTTTCAGAATAGGTCCCCTGAATTACTAGGCGCGTGCGGTACGCACTGACCTTGTCGGTTGAGCATTAAATCCACCATAATAGTATCCAGAAAACTTACTTCCCAGACGACTGCTTGACGCTTGTGGCGGACGAGGTGGCACTGCCCCCCCTCACTTCCCTCAGCATTGTGTCAAAACGTGAGCGCTTAAGACCGAGGATCCCCATACTCATCTTTATGGACTCGAATTTGCTTTCATGGAGTGTCAGAGCATTTTCAAAGAAACGTTGTCGATAGTCTAACCTATACATGTAAAGAAAACGGTGTTACTAATAGAGGAGTGCCTAAATCTTTATTCATTTTATCTACAAGTACAATGTTTTTCTTTTTGTTAAGTTTTGTTGGAGAAATGCTCCTCGGAAATCACATTTTTACTACCATTTTGACCACCTCTTATTCTATTCTACTAAAATTATAAACGCGAAAGTTTGTAAGTATGGATGGATGTTTGTTACTCTTTCACGTAAATACTACTGAACTGATCTGGATGAAATTTGGCACAGAGATAGATTATAGTCTGGAATAGCACATAGGCAATAGCATATATTTTATCCCGGAATTCCGACGGGAACGGGAATTACGCGGGTGAAACCGTGGCGCTGCTAATAAACAATAGCGAAACAATTTTCAAAATCGGTCCATAATTAACAGAGAAATCGAAGGACATAAAAAGACATACCGAACATTAAACCTATTTGAAGTCGGCTAAAGAGCATACACTCTAGTGAAAAACAAAATTTACCAAATAAAGAAAATTAAAAATGGCTACATTCCAGTGCGGACGAGATTCTGGACACTTTTTCAAATGTACAGGGTGGAATTTTTGGATGGGGAAGTAAGGGCAGGTACCTTAACCGTTGAAGCTACAGGAAAATGCGCATAGGCACTGGTTCTGCAGATAATGCCATGAGCCGGCATTCCAGGGGTTTCTGCGGAAAGTTGAGGGTATGCCAGCTGCCGGTGCGTTAGGTGTTCGCATTCAATTTAAAGTATAATTTGAATTCTTAGTATTGCATGATGAGGATTTAGGTACCCGTGATTATGTTGTTGAATACGCATTGTTAAAAACATACACTGCACAAAGTGAAAGTTATATGAAATAATTCATAGTCGTTTATTGCTGTGACTAATCTGCAAATTATGACCAATTTATTAAATTTTTAAGTGTCCCTAATATTGATTTATATTTTATGAAAAAACATGGACAGAGAAAGCAGTGTATAGAAACAAATGGCTACAACTGGAGGAGGCCTATATCCGCAGAGGGGTCCTTAACAAATAAGTACATAAAGGATAATGCCCAAAAATGTATGGACCAAAAACCCGGAATCGATTAAAACGATTTATGTTGGGCAAGGTAGAGTAAACATACTATATCCCAAATCCAATTTTTTTTTGATTAATCAATCGCCAAGTACCTACTAAAAAAATCGTAACAAATTGAGAATAGTATTATAAATCCATGATATTTAGAGCAATATTGTGACTTATTGTGAGTAATATGGAGAGATATTTCAGAGTAAAGTACATTATACATGTAGGTATACTAATTATAATTATATATTTAGCATTCAGAAGGGAAATTCTTTTAAAAAAAACAATATCAAAGTAACCTATACGATTTATTCTCGATTTTACAAAATCATAACCTCAAAATTGAACAAAAATAAAGTAATACACCATTTAGCAAAAGAAATCAAAGAACTCACGATTTAACACACACTGAACTGATAATCTGCACTTTTCACCAACTCACAAATCGCGTCGATAACAACCACTCTTGTCCGTTCGAGATCCCGCAAGCAAATGACAGGTGCGCGTTCGGCGCGCGCTTTATATACACTTCGAAGGCCTTTGCCGTGTTGTTTCCTAAATCGGCCTCCCTGGCTCCACATCGCCCTCGATGTGTTTGCGGCTTAGAGCAGCGGCATGTCCGTCGTCCGAGGCTCTCCAATAACCGAGTCCGAAGGTGCTGTTGAGGGTCCTGCCATAGGATCAGACTCATCATCATGTTCGTCATCATCTGAAACATTAACGCATTTGAGGACATGGCATAGCAACAATCATGACACATCACACACACACCATCAATATCGTGCACAGAACAACATTACAAACAAACTACTGAGAGCTCTCATTTCTACGTTCCCCATTACCACCCAGAAGAGTTTCAGTGTCTCCGTGGTGGTAACCTCTGACGAGAAGAGACTGGAAAGCAGGCTCCGCACTCTCCGCTTACGCTCGAACCTGTGAACTCACCAAGCGACAGAAGGCGTCCCCTCTGTCGAATGAGGACTACGCCCAACACGACAGAGCCGTGAGGACCACGCCTCCACACATGAGGAAGCCAAACATGATTCAACACCATGATGACCACACCTCCACACAGATGAGGAACTACGCCAAACATGATTCAACACCATGATGACCACGCCTCCACACAGATGAGGAACTACGCCAAACATGATTCAACACCATGATGACCACGCCTCCACAGATGCATGTCCCCCCATAAGTGCTATAGGCTGGTTTAGTAGCGAACTTGAGCAACCATGTCGTGATGTTGATAGTTACGTTAGTAAGAAGTATAAAAAGAGACCAAAAAATGGAGATTGCATGACTGTTCAAGTTACTACGTTTGCCAACGACCAAATAGACACTCACTTTCGAAGAACTCCGCACAGGATTCGGGACACCACTCTCCACTCCAGGGTACCATGTACTCAGCGGCTGCCTGGGTAGTTTTTCCATAAGATCCAGCCATTAACTTCAGTTGGTAGCGACCACTCGGCAGGACCTTGATCACTCGATAGGGTCCTCTCATGTCTGGGTCCAGCTTTCCCATCGACTGCGCGTACTTTATTACGAAAACCATGTCGTCGACCTGAAAAGCACGAGGAGGGTGTCTCTTCTGGTTAACACGGGAGTCTTGACCAGCTTGATTTTTTGACAAGAGTCCGCTAGCTCGAGATCTGCATAATTCTCTCCAGCCTTCATGATTCTGAGTCACATCCATAGCGACGTCACGGACCAGCGCTTTAATGACAGGCGCCGTAGCATCAGTGCCGACGAGAAGCTTTAGGGCAGATGCTTGTGTCGTCTTTTGCTTGGTGATGTTCAAGACAAGTTGGAGTTTCCACAACTGATCAGACCAGACGGCATTTTTATTGTTTACCTCAATTCTTGTCATGTCTTATCTGTCCATTCGCGTTATGCATTTCGGGTGTGATGTAGTGGATATCACAGCCCAGTTCAGATAGTAAGGCTTTAAACTCATTTGCCTCAAACATTCGTCCCCGATCAGTTAAGTAGTTTAAGTAGTTTTGGGGTACCGAATAGCGAGATCGCGTTGGTAAAAGTGCGTTTTAGTTCACTAATATCCTGTCTATAAATGGGATACAATAAACAGTACTTTGTAAAAGAATCAACCATCAACAATACAAACTTATAGCCATTGGACTCAGGCAATGGAACTAATGCATCCATGTGTACCTAGTGTTTGGAAGGGTAGACTAGGTTTCTCCCATGATACAATGGGTTGATGAGGTGCTGTTGGAACACGTTTCATAGAAACACACACCAGACAGTGCTTGATATATTTAGCCACAAACTGGCGAAGCCCTGAGAACCAGAAATATTTTAGGATAAGGTCTTGAGTCTTATCTGTACAGATGTGCTCGTGCTCATCATGTGTAGACTCAGTCGGTGCCCCTTGGGAATAAAACAAAGGAGCCTAGGTTCCTCGCCTACGGGTCTATAGCGATAGTACGATACCTCATTTTGGATGACATAACGCTGTGGGTCAAGCTTACCATCTTGGAGGTTCTGCAGAAGTGTTCGAGTCTCTGTGTCTGCAGCCTGAGCAATCTGTGCCCAATTACGGGGCCTAGAGATTTGGTGCACTTCAGCAACCGGATTGCGGCTTAGGTAGTCGGCATGGGACATGAGGGTACCTTTTCGGTATTCGATGACAAAATCAAAATCTTGAAGGTAAATCCACCAGCGAGCGACGCGTGGAAGCAGGTCCTTCTTCTTTTCCGTGGCTTTGAGAGCATTGCAGTCAGTAACAATTTTGAATTTAATTCCAATTAAATAATGTCGAAAGTGCTGCAAAGCTCTCACAACTGCCAGAGTTTCCAACTCATAAGAGTGGTACCTGCTTTCAGCGCCCTGGGTGGTTTTGCTAAAATAGGCAACCACATGCTTCGTACCATCAGCTATTGTTTGCATAAGAATAGCGCCATAGCCAATGCTACTGGCATCAGTATGTACCTCCGTAGGTAGT
This sequence comes from Eupithecia subumbrata, assembly GCA_949316285.1. Lineage (NCBI taxonomy): Eukaryota > Metazoa > Arthropoda > Insecta > Lepidoptera > Geometridae > Eupithecia > Eupithecia subumbrata. The sequence continues at coordinate 26,607,672 of OX438640.1, forward strand.
AGGGGGTCAAAGATAGTTAAAACAGGCGAACTGGTAAGGGTCGTAATTATTTCCTGCTTAACCTTTTCCTGTTCGGAGCCCCAATGAAAAGCTACGTCTTTCTTGGTAAGACGAGATATGCAGGTGGTCTTAGCTGCATAATCGCAAATTACCACCGCCTGAAGTATCCCGCCAAACCCAAAAATTGTCTGACCTGCTTGACATTAGTAGGTGGTGGGGCATTTACTAGAGCCTCGATCTTATGTGGACTCGGCCTAACCTGTCCCTGACTTATAACCCGTCCCAGATATTCGACCTCTGTGGTTAAAAATGAACATTTTCGAAGGTTTATCGAAAAACCAGCCTGAGTCAATGTTGTCAGAACATCAAAAAGTCCGTAAACTCTCCGATCACAGTCACAAGTGACTCACGTTCCGCTCCCTGGAGGGGCGTGTTAATTTCGACCGTTGATTGAGACGTGACGGTGTGAACAGACTTTTTCATCGATCGGGTTAGGTATTGCCTATCTTTTGTTCGTACATAGGTAACGCCTTCACGATTGAAAATATCAGTGCCTATTATAATAGGGGCGGTCATACTCGATGCGGGGACTACTACAAAATCCGCTTCAAAAGAGAAGCCATCAAGCTCGATAGTTAATGTTACGAAAGAGTCTGCTTCGACTATTGTGTCACTTATTCCCTTCAAAGAACGGCGTAATGGCTTTCTTTCACACGAAAAATACTTCAGTACGTCCGCTGATACCAAAGAAACGTTCAACGCACCACTGTCAATAAGTACGTCGAGAGGAATACCCTGAACAACCGCAGAAGTCAAATCTGTGTGTCGTGAACCGTGGAACAAAGATATCTCGCCACACAAGTTTACCTTACGTGCATTTCGTGGCTCAGAGCGTTCCTTAGCAAAACAAGAAGCCTCAGTGTGCCCTACCTTTTTGCAAAAAGTACAGGTCGGCTTACTACCATTCGGACCACTAGCTTCGGATTTAGGGGGTTTCGCATCACTAGATGGGTTTTCTTGTTTTGCCTTTTTAGGACAGGACATTGCTTTGTGCCCAACTTGACCGCAATTGAAACACTTAGCCATAGTAGTGTTGTTATTGGTTTTTCCGGGAGAGAGAGTAAGTCCTCGCAGGTAAGATTAGCATTAGCCGCCGCCGCCCTAACCTGTGGGTCCATGATACCACGAATTACAATTAGAGTCCTAAGTTCGTCACTCAACCCCTTTACTATTTTTAAGCGCAACAGTGTTCGCCTAGCATATTCCGCATAGGTGCTATATTTGTCGGATGTCGATTGCATAGCATCGTAGAGAATGCTCGCATAGTCGAGATTCCGTGGACACAAAGGCCTAAACTCACGACAAAAGTTTGACCATGTACGGTCAGTAGTCACTCATTCATTTAGCCAAGTACGCGCGTCCCCCTTGAGACAGCCGGATACGCGAGACAAACACTCTGAATCGCCCCAGTTATTAGCCAACCTAGCCCTATCGACTTCTTTGCACCACGTATCTATGTCTTGAATAGTTGGATCAAAATTCGAGACAAAATACTGCTGCCTACCGGTGGACTCCAATGACCTGATAGCTTCGGCAAGTACTCGCGCCGACTCGGACACCGGTTCAGGCTGCGCCGACACATGTACTGACGGAGGGTCATCGTACACTGTGCTGGCTGACTCATGCACATTCGAGGCAGTCGCGGAACCAGAAGGGTTAATCGGGTCGGTGGTATCGGACTGCGCAAGAATTTGTATTTCACTTCCACCCGCATTGGTGGGATGGGTAACGGGTGAAAGTGTATGCGAAATTGTGGGGAGACTGTTTTTCCCTACTTCCCTATCGCGTGGACCATCGATGCGCTCTCTATTCTCGAGAGCCTCTAATCGCGTGAGAATTTTCCCTAACGTATTTTGGAGAGGTACGTTCGGGCCACGCGGACTACGAGTCCTCGAGTGCGAACGAATACGCGAACGAGATCTTGCGTGCGAGCGAAGCCTAGGGCTACGCGAACGAGACCTACTGCTAGGTCGCGGCCTGCGACGAGAAGAAGACCTATCCCGTGAACGAGAAAGGTACCGTGACCTATCCCGTGAACGAGAACGGTATCGCGACCTATTCCCAGCGTTGTACCGACGCGACCTATCGTGTGAGCTATGCTGATTATCAGACATGATAATCTACTCGCAAATAAAGAGTTTTAACCATAGAGTAAAAACTCGCTGCTGTCTCAGCAGAGGGATAGTGTCATTCAACAATTTGACAATTTGTGTAACCAAAAACCGATCTATGTGTGTTTTGACAGCTCGTAAATACAGTGCTTTCACTCACACATTCGTATGATTGAATGTTGCAAGTAAATGGCATTTTCCCTAAAAAAATGGGTAATTTTGTCTACCTCAGTGGTGCAGCGGGCGAGAGTCCGCCTGCGACGCAAGTGGTTGCGGGTTCGATTCCCGCCTCGTAACAAATTTGTGTACGATCTGCAGAAATTTGTTCCGTTGGTCTGGGTGTTTTCTATGTATCATAAAAAATATATCTGTCTATGTATATAATGTATTAAATATATCAGTTATCTAGTACCCATAACACAAGCTTTGAGTAGCTTACTTTGGGGCTAGATGGTGCTGTGTGGATTATCCAGCATTATTTATTTATTTATTTTGTGCTTTTGCTTATTAACTGGTGGGCGTCAATTGTTAATTCTCAAATTGAAAAAAAATGCACGAATGAGGTTTAAAACAACAAGAACATTTGTTCGCAGGGAAAGTTTGGATGTTTAGATGTATGGATGGACGTTTGTTACCTTTTAACGCCAAAACTACTGAAGGGGTCGGGATATTTTTTTTGTAAACAGGTCTGGAATAAAACATAGGCCACATTTTATCCCATAAATCAGTTCCCATGGGATTGAAAGAAATAACCATAAGGCGTTTCCATACAAGCAAAACGTGCGAAGCCGCGGGCAGAAACTAGTATATTATATATTTCTACCTACTTACATGTTAGAGCTGAAACTAGTTTGATACAAAATTAAAGAAGACCCGTCAAGTGCGAGTGTGACAAGCACGCCGAGAGTTTTGAACATTTATCAATTGATGTCAATATGTGGTAAATTACACATACAAAGTATTTAATACTACACCTGCAGGAAAAGTGACTTAGGTATTCCTTTCTACACTGCAGGAAATACAGCGTTACTGTCGTACTAAACTGCGGCTAAACTCTATGCAAAACCATTTCTAATTTTTTTTTTACAAGTTAGTAGCCGGTAGGCTATTCAAAAAGGTTTTTCTCCAAGTCCGCCAAATAATATTGGCTTTTCCCGTTTTCGAAACAAACATTTAAAAAAAGAACCAAGCGCACTCGCGTCTATTGCCACAGATTACTAGATAGAATATCCTCGAGTTATTTAAAATATACTAAAACGATGTTTTTAAGTAGGTACCTATGAGTAAATTTGGAGAAAGTTAAATTCCTACCTTTCACACGACACCTTTCCTCTACTACTTTATACTTAGTACCAAACCGGGGTATTTTTTTCCCCACTCATAGCAACATTTTCACGAAAACTGCTTTGAAAAATTTTCAATTTATTTATGATTTTTGATGGCTGTTTTACGCAATATTACAAGTTTAATATTAGTACTCACCCATTAAATTACCTTTTTGCATTGTTAGATTTCTTATTAGTGGTGTTTGCACACCCTTGCACCGCACAATACACCATTTTTATATTTTTTTGTCGGAGCTGCTTTCCGCGCCATTTGAAGTATTGTACTAGGGGTTCTTAATTGAAATTGCGACGATTAGTCGCAATTTTTAAGACTTACCTCGTTTGTGTCAACTATCATTCTAAGCCTTCTTATTCTAAGGTTTTAACAATAAAAACGGTGTTTTACTTTACCCTCAACTTAGCTCAACAAAGGAATGATTTTACACAAAAATAGGAGTCAGAACAGCTCCCTGGCCTGATGGGCTTTTGGAAACGAATCCCACTTCTGAATTTAGCATTCAGAAGGGAAATTCTTTTAAAAAAAACAATATCAAAGTAACCTATACGATTTATTCTCGATTTTACAAAATCATAACCTCAAAATTGAACAAAAATAAAGTAATAGTACACACCATTTAGCAAAAGAAATCAAAGTACTCACGATTTAACACACACTGAACTGATAATCTGCACTTTTCACCAACTCACAAATCGCGTCGATAACAACCACTCTTGTCCGTTCGAGATCCCGCAAGCAAATGACAGGTGCGCGTTCGGCGCGCGCTTTATATACACTTCGAAGGCCTTTGCCGTGTTGTTTCCTAAATATATATATATAATCAGTTGCTGTTACCCCCCGAACCCCCCGACCCCCCGAGCCCCGCCCCATCAAAAAATCTGATATGGGTATCGTTTTCGACTAACATGGGGGCGAGGATTACGAAATTGATGACGGCGGGCGTGTGTCGGATTGCGGTGAGCGAAGCGAACTGCAATACGTCACACCGCAAGGCGAGCGAAGCGAGCCTTGCCTTGTGGCAGCACGAGCGGCACCCTTTAGTTGCATTGCGGTTCGCTTCGCTCACCGCAATGCGACTAAAGGGGAACAGCACGGCGAGCGAAGCGAGCCGTGCTGTGACCCCCCGCGTCCAGCCTCCCCCGAACCCCGCCCCAGCAAAAAATCCGATATGGGTATCGTTTTCGACTAACATGGGGGCGAGGATTACGAATTTGATGAGCAACAAACACAATACAAAACAATGAACCAGTTATTCAACGCGCTCTGCGATCTGTACCTACGGAATTGTTGTATGCTGCTGGCCTGTTTGGTTATAGTTTTAACCGAAACGAGTTGCGTATTTGCGACCTCCCATGCAAGGTCTACTTTGCTGTTCATAATTTTTTTTAATCGACTCTGGGTTTTTTTTGGGCATTATCCTTTATTTTTAAAGCATATTTTTTTACAAATGAAATTAACTTGTTATAGGAATAATTAAGGCTTTTTATTTGAATTCTAATTTTTTATATTATTTTATATAAGTTTGAAAAAAAGAAAAAAATAGTACGAAACTCAAATTTTCTATTCAACCAAATATTTTTGCCATCCAACCTACGGTTACAAAAAGTTTTATTCAGTAAAAAAAAAATTAGATTTGAACACTGTACAAATTTTTATTGCATTTTCTGACTTTTCTAGTAAGTACTCAAACCCCAAAGAACTTTTTGATAAGTATAAGAAGCAGGACCGCTTGACATCAAAACAAGTTTTTGTGAGTAACGCCCATTTTCTCGAAATCTGTAACTTTATTGAAAATCTGTGAATGGGGTTGATATATTTTTTTAAGTATGGGTATATATAGCCTATCCTAAGCCTATTTTTATGTAGTTTCAACGGTTAAGGTTGCTTACTGCCCTGTCCAAAAATTTCTTATTATCTAGTGTCACCCGTTTTGGGTATAACAAATTATCGGGGGCCATCCTGTGTTATATATAAGTAAGTATGTAAATAAAATAAATGTGAATTTACTCGTCAAATTTAAGCGTCCCAAGACCCAGCAATCGGTAGTCGATTCTTCTAGAAGTACAGTTGAAGGAATTGCTTAGAGGAGAGTTCGTGTTTAACTTTCTTTTCTGAATTACGCATTTACCAAAGAGCACATCTGCTGTGGTTTCATTCATATCCGACTCAAAATCCACGTGAAGGTTGTGCTCGGCAATGTTAAATATCGATGATTTAAATATTCTGTGCACTTCCAGCTCTGAAAAGATATAGTTCAACCCTTATTACAACCCTTAGACGACCTCCGTGGCGCAGCGGGCGAAGGTCCGCCTGCGACGCTGGAGGTTGCGGGTTCGATTCCCGCCTCGGAACAAATTTGTGTATGATCTGCAGAAATTTGTTCCGTTGGTCTGGGTGTTTTCTATCTATAATAAAAAAAAATAACTATCTATGTAGTGTATTGTATTAAGTATATCAGTTATCTAGTACCCATAACACAAGCTCTGCTTAGCTTGGGGCTAGTTAATGCTGTGTGAATTGTCCAGCATTATTTATTTATTTATTTATTTTTAAATTTTACTCATCCTTTTCAACACTTTGCATGCCCATAGCTGCTTTGTTTACCTAGATCTTACGTTAATATTGATTTTAATAGTACGGGCTAACATATCAGATGTAAGAAAATAATAATTAAATTGTTGAAATTTCGTTTTGTTCCGCCTAGACAACCAAACTAGACAGCAAAACTAGGGGAATATTTTTAACCCACAACAAAAGCACTTTTTTAAAGGATTTTTTCTAAGTAAAAAAGCCGCCAAGTGTATTTGGTTCCATCTCTCCCCAGTTTCGATATGACAAACGTTGTGCCGAACACCCTGTATACCATAACTATGATACCTACTAAGATAATATTATAAGCCTAGGAAAGTATTTTCTGTAGAGACATCCAGTTATCTGGGTGGATTTTTCGAGTTAGTCCCAACGTCTTACTTGAGTCGTTGCCTATTTGCATCTCACGAAAAGTCAGAGAGCTTCTCATTACAACCAATAATGGCCATTATTATCAATAAATCAGTTGAGCTACCTAACTGTTTGCAACAGTCTGCAGTTAGCTCAACTGTTTGAATTGTTAATACTAGTTCTAATTTGTGTCTATACTTTAGTCGTATTTTTAAGTCCTTAGTGTAGTCCAGTAGTTCAGTTACGTAGATGGAATGAAAATTCCATCCAGGTGACTGGTTGTCTCCGCAGAAAATAATTTTCCACGAAGACCACTAGTTACCAAACAGTTGGGTAGGTGGAAATTAACTTCCCTCCAACAAGGCTATTCAGATTCTCACTCGGTAACGTTTTCACTAGGTAGCGACTGGTTTCAGAGTTCGATTAAAAAACTGTAAGCCTAGATTAAACACGGTCGGCTGTCTGAAAAAAACTACAGGTGTTTTTATACTGACACTAACATCTTTCGACGTATTAATTACGGATGTAAGCGGGTTAACTACGAACTTTATTTGTGTTGAAAGAACACCAACGTTTCATTTCCCTTGACGAGGGACATCTTCTTCATTCATCTTTCGACGTACGTAAACAAACACATCTAGAAATAAGTAGCTTAGTATCTATTTCATAAATCTATTTCATAAATACTTACCTATTAGGTTGTAGGCTTTGCGTCCAAGAGCGAGCCATACAAATTGTATGCTAAATCGTACTAGTGTTTCAAACAATATCGCATCAAACTTTGAGAGAGAGCGCATTTTCCTAGACGGACCCATGTGATGGTACTTCGACATTCCTTCACAACCTGAAAAATCATGCACCTACTTATAGATTTTTTTATTAAATAAAGATTCTTCATCAGCATACCAACGTCTACTGCTGAACATTACCATCCACAAACAAGGAAGGGTTTTGCTATCGATAAATATGTCGCTTGACAGGCAGTTTGGTAATTTATAAATAAATAAATAATGCTGGACAATTCACACAGCATTATCTAGCCCCAAGCTAAGCAGAGCTTGTGTTATGGGTACTAGATAACTGATATACCTACTTAAAACAATACACTATATGTATAGATAGATATTTATATAATTGCAGTGGGGGCATCGATGGAAGTAAAATTAGGTCCACCTCAGTCATAGTCGGACCGGAAATGCCGCCGGGCGGCGTTCGTGTTTCTCTTGCGCACGACGGTCTAGGTAAAGTCTGACTTAGGCTTTTTTTTTGTTATAATAGTGCGTAACCCTACACTCAGGGTAATTTATAAGAAATCATATAATATCGCAAAAATTTTCGACCTCGACGGGACTTGAACCAAACAAACCTTAGAATAAAGCAACGCGACACCTCTCGTCAAACGAACTAAATGTAAATTTAGTCTTTGAACAGGATTGGATAAACTTCAATGTTTCCCCTGTAGGTGGAGCTAAGGGAGCTAGAATCCGTAGGAAGTAGCAGAGATTTTAGACTCCCACGTCACTTGACCACTTGCTTGTCACTAGACGTGGTGTAGTTGGTTAGCACATACCGGTACTGATGGAAGGATACGGGTTCAAGTCCCGTCGAGGTCGAAAATTTTTGCGATATTATTTGAGGTCTGGCTTAAGGCTTGGTAGGCCAGCAGAGGCCGTATTTTTGTGATTTTTAAAATCATATGAAACTTAGAAAACAGTGTTTTAAATTCTGAAAAAAAGATTATATATTATTTAAGGATCTAGTCTAGTCAAAGTTACAAGATCTAATGAAATAACTGTATAGAAAAAAATCCCAAAGTTACCCCTTTTTCTAACGTTTTTTCAATACTATGACTAGCGAACTGCTGATATCAAACATTTTTTTGTATTCAACTAAGGACACTTAATATTTTTAAACAAATTCGCAGAGTTTGACGTGATATAATGATTTTCTTAATCGCTATGTTTAAATAACTACAAAAAACACGAGCGCGGCGGCTTGGCAGGCGCGCGTTTTCCCTTACGCCTACTGCTGCAGGACTACCGGCCAGGTATTCCTGCAGTTATTACCGGCGCGGCGAGGCGCCTTCTGCGCCCGCCAAAAGTCCGGTAACGCTGTCATGGCCATCTGCGGTCAACAGCATTTTAGTACATTCGAAAAAAAAAAATTCCTGCAACTGTAGGCGTAAGCGCGCCGCCAGCGCACGCGCACCTGATCGCGCCTGCCAAGCCGCCGCGCTCGTGCATTTTGTAGGTATTTCAACATATAGTATTGATTAAGAAAATCATTTTATCAAGTCAAAATCTGTGAATATGTTTAGAAATATTTAGTGGCTTTAGTAAAGTACAAAAAAATATCAGTATTTCAGTCATAATATTGAAAAAACATTACAAAAAGGGGTAACTTTGGGATTTTTTCTATGGAGTGATGTTCATTAGATTTTGAATGCGACTTTGACTAGACTTGATCCAGAAGTAATATATATATCTTTTTTCAGAATTTTAAACACTATTTTCTATGTCTCAGATGATTTTAAAAATCATAATAGCGCAGCCTCTGTTTGAATACCCGGAATTAATCAATATAAGTAACAGTGGATTTTGAAATAAGACAATTTACCTATAAGTGCGTTTGAATATTCCTTGGCTGCAATCAAACGCAGGTCTTCTAAATTTTCTCTATACTCAGCTTCAATCAAAAGGCATTCTTCCGTGCGCACCTTTTCATTCAGCTCAGCCATGCGCTTATTCATTGTGTCTGCAATCTGGAAAATCTTTTCCTATGTAGCTTTAGTTGTATTTAAGTAACCAAAATTTCAACCCAAACGGATGTAAAATAAATTTTTAAAATAAAATGCTAGATTTTCCCACCAGAAAAAAACCCAAAATGTGTTAATACAGTGGACTGCCCACGACATATATGTAGGTACATCGCTGCCGCTGCTCTACATGTTAAAGCAGACTGCGCTTAGCTTTGGTTTGGCTACTATTTCCATAATTCTTATCTTATACGACTGCGACTTCACATGCGCTACACCTAGATACGAAACTAGGTTTAGATCAACAGTGACGAGAGTCCTTCACATAAGATGACGTCTTTCCTACCAGTAGCTGTAGCATCGAAGCGATATATTTCGCCAGGTCATACGTAGGTGTCAATTTGACTCAAAATGGGGAGCAAGGGTACATCAGTTTTGTGCACCTTTGGTAGAAAGCTTCGGTGGCTGCACTATTGTAGGTTTGTGAAGACGGACATACATTTCTTCCGTAAACAGGTTATTAAGTTCTGAGATAAGATATCTGATACGCCTCGTTACTCTTGCAGTGGAATTGTCAGTCACTGGTTTGTACACCTTATCGTCACTCAACAAACCTCGCATTTTGTTGTCATAATCGTGTTAATTCACCACAGTGGCATTACCCTTATCGACTTTGAGCACCAGTATATCAGCATTCGGTCGAAGCATTTTAAGCGCTGTCTGTTCTTCTGGCGTGGTATTAGGCTTCGGTAGATTGGCTTTCGGAGAACAATAATTGCAGTATCTTGTCTCAGCGTTTCAGCGTCACGAGTTGCTATTTTATTCCAAATTATTGTCTTCTCTACGCTACTGACAATATCTTCGTACGGAATGCGTTTAGGTGCAAAGTTCAAACCTTCCTCCAGTAGACTTTGAGTAGCTTTATCCAAAACAGTGGTCGATAAGTTGAGCAAATGAAAAAATAGCAAAAATGGGCAAATAAACATGTCGGCGATAGCGGAACACCTGCTTGACTCAAGAAACAACGACTGGATTGAGCTACATGACAAAAAAGTTCTATCCCGTGATCGCCACTACTACAAAACTTCAAAAGGTTGGTTCGAGAGGCGATTGAGATCAAGAAACACCCGAATTTTAATCGTGAAGATGGTTTTCGTCTCTCCTCCTTGTGTAATGCTGTGATTAATATGTGTGTGCGTCGTGATCCGATTGTAGTGCACGGTCAGTGTAGTGTGTCGTAATGTGTGCTTGGACATTCCTGATTTGGAAGACGAATTGAGGGTAGTCGTGGATACTGCCGTCAATTCTCGGCTGTAACTCCGAGTACCGACATCTAGTCGACCCGTGATCACGATCGCTGTAACGCGGTAAAAGCGTAGGGGAAATAATAACAAAAGGTACGCGATAAATACCTGATAAAATCATTAATTATGTTAACAAACGAAAGTTTAAAAAAAAACAAACATGCTAACTATCGCATTAACTAGGTATATTAGTGTGATGTTACTGACCTGTATAAAATACTGGCAATAAAGCAGTAGTGCCCGCAGCATACGATCTACTAGTGGTTGGTGCAAAACATTTATCAAGACTGGAGTTAATAGGGCTTTGGGAGCAGAGTATAACACCAAATCCTTCACATCCTGTGGAGAGAGAATCAATCAGAGTACTATTTGTAAATAATTTTGGAAAGGAATAAGTCTACATTCATAAGCTAAAATAAATGTAATGTGAAGGTACCTGAAGAACTATGACGTCATCTGGTACAAAACGTCTGGCAAAGAGCTTCCTGAAGCGTTGCTGAAAAATGTTTTTGCTAATATAAGTGCCTTATTATATTCCCTATATTAAAGCCTTATATTCTCGATAGTACCCAACAAAGTAGGGGGAGTTCCCGTAACCACGGACGGCACCTAGTTTCGGACACTCGTACTATCTCGGCAAGTTACACGTTCGATTCAAAAACTGGTGAAAGGGGCGCGGGGGAGCATATCGGTGCCCGGCCGCGGGACGCGGTATGCAAGGGACGCGCGTGGCCAAGCTGGGAGAGGTTGCTTGCTTTTGGCGGGTATACAGTGCGTCACATAAAATCTAAGTGAGTGTTATGGCTATGTGTTTGTGTTTATGTGTTTATAGTTATTGTTAATATACTAAGTGATTCATGGATATTTGATATTAATAAAAGTTTTTGTTCATTTGCCAAGAAGTTTTGACACAAATGACGTAATTTTGGGGAGTTTCTGTCCCGTGGTACCGGACACAAAGTCGTCCCTTAACGCCGGACAAAAAATAAATTGTATTTTCTCATAAGTAGGTATTTATACTTATTATGGCAGATGTTGTACGTTGTTTTAGATACTAGAAGAACAAAGAGAAATTGAAATGGAGAAGAAGAAAAAGAAAGGATGATGATGAAAGGATGATGGAAATGAGAAGAACGCAAAGGACAAAAAGAAAGAAATGGGAAATATCTATAAAATAGCGATAGAAGAGAAGGGGAATAAACAAAAGGTGTAAAGGTCGAAGGAAAAAGTGGAGATAAAGCAAAGAAAAGAGAAACTATAACTGAAATTAATAATACAAGAACTACTTGCGTAGCGTGCTTAGAAGACCATGACAAAGACTGGATACAATGTTCCAGCTGCCGTGAGTGGTCTCACGAAGCTTGGGCTGACATTCCTGAATGTTCAGAAGCCTACGTATGCAATAGCTGCATGATTTTTTTAAGATGTCTGGTAATGGGGGTTTGACGTTAATTCCGTCCGGTAATAGGTGCCACTTGCAATGATAGCATTTTTCTTTACCAAAGTTTGATTTAAGTTTAAGTTAACGTTTATGTTGAGGTTGCATTTATGTTAATTTATTTTGATTTTAAACTTTGTTGACTTACTTAATTAATAAATAAATAAACGTTTTTGAAAACAGTTTCTTTTTTATTGCCTGAAAACCTTAGGTGTCCGTCACTAGGGGACTTCCCCCTACAACTATGGTTTTGAAAGGAAAGAAAAGCTAGTTAAGTTTTTCTTCCGTTATGCCCCAAGACAAGATTTAACTAATAGTTAGTTTCATTCACAAACATAAGGAACAAAACAGCAATGGAAATCTACCCCCAAATACTCCAACGCATCGAAGCACCGCAAGCCTTGGTCTCTTGACCACTTCACAGTAGTCAGTACGCTGCGTACTGCGGCACAGCGCGCTTGCCCCTTACCGCTGACGCAGACTTCCTCAACCTCAACAGCCTGTATTGGTCCACTACTGGACGCAGACCTCCCCCTGCTAAGCGCCTTATTGACTTTTATCACATGGAGATTAATGCCCCTCATGTGATAAAAGCCAGCCGGGTTGCGCAGTTCGGTGGTAGAATTGTTCTGCAGGGTGCGCTGCTGCCCGCCCCCGGTGGATATCCCTTAGTCGCCTCTTACGACACCCGCGGGAAGAGTTGGGGTGGTGCAAATTCTAAGCCGGCACCACACAGCTGAGACACTGACGCAGACTGAGACGGAGAAAAAGATCACTCTAGATGTTTTCATACAAGTATGTCTCCGGCACCGCATAGAGCATACCGCGGCGTACTGCATAGTGATCAAGAAACCAAGGCTTAAAGTCTCGATTTTTCCATAGTTTTCAATGAAAATCTGTCAAAAATTCGTGCTTATATCTGAGTTCTGTTGAGTGTTCGGGAGTAATTAAAGCACACTAAGTAGGTCTAGGAAAAATCTTGCAAAGATATTCCTAGGTCTGGACAAGCAATTGAATAACATAGGCTAATTTTTCCCATAAAACAGTTCTTATGGGATCTCAACCAAGGAGCCATAATAAGAAACTTGTTGATGCAGGGATTGAAGGGCGGGTCACTTAATCCATTCAAAAGATGAGAGATGTGAGGACAGAGACGATGATGATGATGACAGAGGCCACTGTCTGGAAAGGCCCTTATGCAAAGAGGAGAAAAGGAAGGCTATATGAGGGTTGGCAAGACGTGATAGTAAAAATAGGAGGAATAACATGGACAAAAGAAGCAGAAGATAGAATACAAGATCCATATGTTTTCAAATGTACAAACCGATAGCTTTAGTTTTTTACCTCATATGACCCTGTAGGTCTCTTTTAAAATTTCGACATCACAATTTGTATTGAAAACTTTCATTTATTCAGAATTGAATTTGAGGCAAAGATAGCAATTAATGAAACTCTTCAGCATTCTCAAAGCTGCCTCATCCAGGTTAGTAACTGTGCAAGGTGCTGAACTATGCCGTAACTTGTGCAAAATAGGTGTTCATTTCGCGCAAGAAAAACACGAGGTGTAGCTTTCAAATCGCCAACATCGATGCGAAAGGCTACGCAGACGACCTTGTGATTGTCGTGCGAGGATTCTGCCAGTCCACCACCAATTTTTGTTCTACGACAAAAATTTACGAAGTTATGACCAAATTACTAGCCAAAATCACTGAAAATAAAATTTCTTTTTTCATTCGATGGGTCTCTCAAAACTGCGTCTATCTGGTTCTATTATTTTTTCCTAAACTTATAGTTTCGAAGTAAATCACTAAAAACTGATATGTGCCGTTAACGCCTACGAGCGAGGACGTCACACGCACCCGCATAATTTGATTACACCAGCAGCAACGGGGTAATGTTTATTACTTAATATCTTCGTACGTAATGGTCCAATTTGGATTATTCAAAAAGATATATCATTCTATGTCCTAAAAAATAACGTGGATACTAGTTCTATTGAAATTGATATACCTTTACTGATCCTCATTGACAAACGTTCGAAACCCTCGGCACGCGAGTAACACTCGCACTTGACGGATCTTGTTTTTATCTGTATCAATACACTACCCTTCATCCCGGAAACAACGCGTGCGAAGCCGCGAGTACGAAATAGTTTTCGCCGCGAGCACGCAAAATTATATAATTTGCTCAAGAATGTTCTTACACCCCATGAGATTAAAGCCAATAAGGCGCTTATCAGAAGGAGGCCTGCGTCCAGCTGTGGACTAATAATTGTTGACGTAAGGTGAGGTTCTTACTTGTTCGAGCACATCCATATCTTCTCTGAACTCGATAGCGCCACCAACGACTGGATTAGCAGTGGAAACATCTATTTCTTCCGGCTTCAAGTGACTGAAAGAATACACCGTTAATTAAGGTAGTAAGAGAAACGTACCATTGTCATGTCATGACGCGTTAGTGGAATTGCCTTGGCCCATTGTGTACAGCCTTGCAGTATCTACTCATGCAACAGCGCAATCATTTTACCGCTTGGGCATCACAGGATCCGTTGACCGGATGTGATGTTATGATTCTAAATAGGCACATATAGTAAGCATTACATCATTACATGCACCCTGTCTTCTGGCAGCTTTAGGGACCTATGCCCCCTCAAATTTATACGGCCATATGCTAGGCTGATGCTAGGCCTTTTTGTCTGTCTCGGTGAACAAGCTGTCGAATAGGACCAACTTTCCTGTTATATGTATTTTTAAAACAATCATAATAAAGCAAAAATCTAGGTACCTAACAAAAACTAGGCCTCCAATAAGATCATCCCATTTCCATTCTCCGTTATCGAATAACCCGCTGAAATCATCCTCATCTTCGTCGTCAGACATAATCTTATCGTATATTTATTGACTTGTGATTTGGCAAAGAATTGTAATAAAATGCTTGGAACCCTACTTTATCAAAATACAATTTAAATAATAAAGTAGATAACATACAAAAAATACACAATTAAACAAAAATGGTCACGAAAAAACTGCTACCAAGCCGGTAAAACCCTATGGTAAAAAAGTTAGACAAATGTGAAATAAGAAATAACATGGATCTGACAGTTGTCAACAATTTAGTTGTCAAATTGTAACTTTTATTAAAAAGGTTTGGTTTGATTATGCGAATACATGGAGCTTCATAAACCTTGAAGATGGAGATGGATTTATTTATATTCTCTAACAAAACCAGAATGAAGTTTATTTCCTATTTTTATTAGTTCTTTTGGAAAATTTATACACTTACCCTTAGACCTTTTTGTAAGCCTATGAAATAAAGGATATTAAATATGAATATACTGGGGAAGGACATAGGCTAGGTACTTCTTATGCCAGAAAAGCGCATCTGAAGCCGCGATCAGAAGCTAGTTCTATACCTATATATAGACCAAGAGGCAATGACAGTGTTTAAAATAAGCAGGGAAGTTTATGAGAATTGAACACTTTGAAAGTGTGTGCCGGACCGTGAGGGCGATGAGCTGCTCACGGGTTGATGAGCGCACACGGCGCCAGTGGCCTGGAAACTCGGGCAAGGGCGTAAACAACATATTTTACTAATATTATTCATTATGAGGATAGCTTATGCGTGCGGCTTGGCTCGCAGTTTAGGATTTAGGAGATATTCTTAATTAACAATGTCATGGCCCAAGACGCAGATGGTCACATCCACCTCCATGTAGAGGCGGCGCGCCCCTGCGGGTCGCACCGCTGAGGCTGGGCAGTGAATGCGTTAACGTTTATTGTCAAGGTTCGATGTGACCCGGAGGGGAGCTCTGAAAGCATCCGTAGGACGGCGAATGCGTCGGTCATAGTCGAAGTGTTAGTAGTAGTAGGTAGGTACACTGGTAATTTCGAACTATTACACCTTTTTATAATCATTTGAAATTAGATAAAAACAAAAATTCACTCACGCCCGTAGCTCACGTCCGCTGCGGAATACGAGTAGCGGAACCGCTTGATGAATTCCGCTGCGATCAAGTGTAGTTTAAGTAGCGGAACAAGCGCGGAAGTGTGGCTGACGACGGAGCAGATCGGCGAAACTGCGCTAGGAAACAGATAGAATTATAGTCAAATTTATGTATTAGAACAGGCAGTTTTGCTAGTGTTCCGCTTCTCCTACAGACAAGACCTGGCGATATTGCTACGGTTCCGCTGTTATGGTTTCGCAGCAGAGGTGTGCTACGGGCGTCAAGAACCTGAAATATTATCGACTGTCAGACAAGTCTCGTACTTTCGACGCACGCCGCCAACGACCTGTTCTGATCTTCTTTCCTAATGGGGGACCTGACTTCCGAAGAAAATGTAACAGTGAACCAATATTGAACTTGATCCAGGTTTCGGCTTGTCTACTACTACTGGCTGTCTTCGTTTTCTTGCTGACTACTTCTTGCCTCTTTAGTGGCTGAGCTGCGACTGACTGCCGTTGGTCAACGCGCATATACCTACGGCCGGGCATTACCAGCTAGACGCCTACGCAATATTTTTTCTACCTTTTTTGCTTGCGCCGAAACCAAACTTTATTTATTCGTTATTTTCTTATGAAATCCTTACAATTTAATACGAACTCCTTATTAATACTAAATTACATTATCTACATATTCTCAAACAATAAAAAGTTCTTAGAAAAAATCTACATAAAATAAGTTCGATATATTTTTCTTAATACAAAAACTACAATATCTTTAAAACTATAAAGTTTTTTAAACTTACGCGATCAGAACACACTATTATAATTATTCACGGGTATTTATCTTGGTATTTATCTTTAAAACTAGTTAACTGATTTACACAATTAAAACTGTAAACTAAATTTAGGCCTGGACCTTTCAATAGGCGCTAATTTTATTAGGTACTAACAAATACCTACAAACAAAAAAAGTTCCATTTTAAGTTACGTAAAAACCTATCTAGTAAGATTCTAGTTAAAACTAATAAACGTAATTATATTAAACTAAATTTCTAATTTTGAGTAATCAAAATGAGTCAGCTCAGATGCAAACCTTTCGAATCTTTGAATACAATGTAGTACCTAAACATCTTTGTGGTGTACAAAAACTTTGTAACATTGATTGGTTGTACAAGCAACTTCATGGCTCACAAAAGCAAAGAAAGACCAACTTCATCCCCATAACAGAGGCTCAGGCAGGCTGCGTTTTACGATACATCGAGTGGTCGCCGGGCGCAGTCCAATCAAACTTGCAACTCCTAGGATTTGGAGCAACGACATTATGTATGACCCCGGCTTTACGATATGGAGGAGACATTGCACACGTTTTATCTTAGCTGTAACTCTTGCCTCTGATACAGGGTTCAGTTTTGACATACTCGTAAAATGGAGAAAAGTGGTAGGAAGATTACTTAGTAAGATTTTATGGTTAATTTTTAATGAAAAATATCATCAGGACAAACACGTACGGCATTATACTCATACAACCTGTACTTTTTTGCCGTACTATTTATAGAAAGGCCAAATCAAGACGCGGGTGAAACTTAGTAGGTAAAATGGTTGGTTGAGATAACAACACAAAATGCAATAAGAATGCTAAGCGAATGACTTGACCTTTTAATCTAAGCAGGTATACCTACTTACAGGGTGTCTGGTGGATTTGGTGGTGAGATTGCAATCCGGATTATTCGAAATCTGGATAATTTGTAAATTTTGTTTATCCAGATTTGTGCATTGAAATCCAAAGTTATATATTATCCATGGTTCGGATAACTGTAAGTACCTACTTAATATAATTTTTTAAGCAAAAAAAATTAGCTCGTGGTCGTAAATAACTTTTAATTTGTAATTTAACATAATTTGGGCTTTTTCTTCGTTATTCCCCTTTCGAGGCTCGAGCCTTGCACCTGCAAGTACCTGTGCTACGTACAGTGCGCGTCAGAATCAAGTATCCCCATGTCTCCAAGATATTTTCTATAACTACTATTAGCTTGTAACCAATTTTCACATGCAAAATCTAGTCACGCCGCTCAGGATCGAACCTCCATCCCCCTTGTCTATAGACTCGAATTCTCGACAATAAAATAAACCAACTGAGCTAATTAGCTGTTGAGCACTCTGTCGAATTTTGTCTATGGGCTTAACTAGTCCATTGTTTTATACCAAGTCTTCCCATTATTTTATTTATTTTATAGTCTAATTTCGTGTGGTTTGTTTCTCCTTAAAAATGTTAGTTTACTAATGAGAGATCGAAATTGTTACCATGTTTTTTTTCGATATAAACAAATTATTTCTGAATAAGTTTTCAGCATCTATAATAGAAAACCTTTCACTGTTTACAAATATTATTTGTTAAGTATTAAAACTTTATTCGTTACTTAATCTCTCTTTAGTATTTATTGTAAAATGTTGTAGGCGTTTATAAAATAAAATATTTTTTTCGGTAAATACTAAATAGTATACCCATTTGGATACATAGATAGGTACTTTATTGTTGACACATATATTCCTTCATCTGTGATGATCAGATGATCTCAAAATTGACAAAAATTTAGTGTTTTCGCTCAGCTCCCAAAATTCAATTGCGACATAGTAGGTACACCCGGATTATGAGAGCCGGACTAACAGAGGGAATAGAGGATACACCCGTGTTTGCACTCACACTTGTGTATATGCCACTCACCTCACAAGAGTAGCCTGGCCGCCGAAATTCGACTCCAAGGACATTGTTATTACCAATCATCCTGTATAATAGTGACAGTAAACACAGCACAATCAAGATGTTCGAGTTGCTAAGTACCTACATACACAGTTGAGTCCAATCATTCGCTCTATGAGCAATAGCTCTGTCGCACATACTTGTAGAGATCAATGTAATACTTATATATATTTCAATACATATTTGTACTGTGATAATGTGTGAAGTGATATCATGTACACTAGTAGAGGAATATAAGAAACATAAAGACCTTAATCGAAGTGATTTAGAGAAATTGAGAGAATGGTTGAAAACATGTAAACATTTACCAGAGGAGCATATAACAGGTGGGTAACATGAGAAATATTAGATGTACTGTTGGCGTTCTATTACCTTATACAAACCATCTATTTTGTGGTATAAGATCTTTGTAAAACTTGAGTGTGAACATAATTTACCTACCCTTGATATACCACTGGATGCAGTTTCAACAATAAGCAAACACTATACCAAATGAATTTAAACCGAGAACGAAAATAATTTGATGTAAGTATTTTAGTAATAACATCCGAATTAAAATTTCTGAATTTTTACACTGTTTTTACATTAGTAGTTTCTAATGAATACAACTTTTATGAGTCAATCTCAGGATTATTTTCTATACAAAAATTCAAGATTCATTCAAACCGGTTAATTTGCTTAAATTATCGAGATATTTAAATCTTATCCTGCTAAATATTTTAGAGGTGAACCTTAGGTCGTTGTGAAATGTATGGGCGAGAACTACGCCAAAACCGCGTTCAAATTTTGCGTAGATGAAGTTCAAGATCTGGAATAACATAATAGCCTATAAATATGTTATGCTACATCTTGAACTTTCTGCTTGGAAAACACGCGTGCGTTTTGCTGCGCACGCCTTCTATCTTCAAAAAATTTTGAGTTTCTGAATTATGCTGGATTTTTATGCAGTAAGTTACTAATTTCTTATTATAATTCAGGACCTCCAAATTTTCTGAAGTTGATAATAACACTAAACCAGTACTCCCTTGTCCGAGTTAACTACTCGTAAATAGCCTTAAGCCACGTAGGTACATGGAAACTAAATTAATTAAAATTGAACTGCCAAAGATACATATATAAGTAACTAGCTTTTTATATGTGCGCGAGCTGCAAGCAGCTCGCGTCGGCTGTGTATATTGTTTGATTTTAATTGTATACCCTTTTTCGTAACCTACACCCGCGATTTGATCGAAATCGATAACCAAGAGTGGATACTGCGATATAAAAATGTCACCCATCTTGGATTTGGAAATGGACATCTTTTTCGTAATCTACGAGTTCGAGTTGATCGAAAACGATACCCATATAAATTTTTAGATGGGGAGGGGATTTAGGGGGGGCTGGGAGTGAGGGATCACAGCGCGGCTCGCTTCTCTCGCCGTGCTGTTCTCCTATAATCGCATTGCGGTTTGCTTTGCTAACCGCAATACGTCCCCGCTCGTGCTGCCACACGGCAAGTCTCGCTTCGCTCGCCTTGCGGTGTGACGTATTGCGGTTCGCTTCGCTCACCGCAATCCGACACACGCCCGCCGTCATCAAATTCGTAATCCTCACCCCCATGTTAGTCGAAAACGATACCCATATCAGATTTTTCATGGGGCGGGGTTCGGGGGGGCTGGGCGCGAGGGGTCAAAGCACGGCTCGCTTCGCTCGCCGTGCTGTTCCCCTGTAGTCTTTGAATTTTTACACTGTTTTTACATGTCGTGAATTTTTACACTGTTTTTACATTAGTAGTTTCTAATGAATACAACTTTTATGAGTCAATCTCAGGATTATTTTCTATACAAAAATTCAAGATTCATTCAAACCGGTTAATTTGCTTAAATTATCGAGATATTTAAATCTTATCCTGCTAAATATTTTAGAGGTGAACCTTAGGTCGTTGTGAAATGTATGGGCGAGAACTACGCCAAAACCGCGTTCAAATTTTGCGTAGATGAAGTTCAAGATCTGGAATAACATAATAGCCTATAAATATGTTATGCTACATCTTGAACTTTCTGCTTGGAAAACACGCGTGCGTTTTGCTGCGCACGCCTTCTATCTTCAAAAAATTTTGAGTTTCTGAATTATGCTGGATTTTTATGCAGTAAGTTACTAATTTCTTATTATAATTCAGGACCTCCAAATTTTCTGAAGTTGATAATAACACTAAACCAGTACTCCCTTGTCCGAGTTAACTACTCGTAAATAGCCTTAAGCCACGTAGGTACATGGAAACTAAATTAATTAAAATTGAACTGCCAAAGATACATATATAAGTAACTAGCTTTTTATATGTGCGCGAGCTGCAAGCAGCTCGCGTCGGCTGTGTATATTGTTTGATTTTAATTGTATACCCTTTTTCGTAACCTACACCCGCGATTTGATCGAAATCGATAACCAAGAGTGGATACTGCGATATAAAAATGTCACCCATCTTGGATTTGGAAATGGACATCTTTTTCGTAATCTACGAGTTCGAGTTGATCGAAAACGATACCCATATAAATTTTTAGATGGGGAGGGGATTTAGGGGGGGCTGGGAGTGAGGGATCACAGCGCGGCTCGCTTCTCTCGCCGTGCTGTTCTCCTATAATCGCATTGCGGTTTGCTTTGCTAACCGCAATACGTCCCCGCTCGTGCTGCCACACGGCAAGTCTCGCTTCGCTCGCCTTGCGGTGTGACGTATTGCGGTTCGCTTCGCTCACCGCAATCCGACACACGCCCGCCGTCATCAAATTCGTAATCCTCACCCCCATGTTAGTCGAAAACGATACCCATATCAGATTTTTCATGGGGCGGGGTTCGGGGGGGCTGGGCGCGAGGGGTCAAAGCACGGCTCGCTTCGCTCGCCGTGCTGTTCCCCTGTAGTCGCATTGCGGTTCGCTTCGCTCACCGCAATACGTCCCCGCTCGTGCTGCCACACGGCAAGGCTCGCTTCGCTCGCCTTGCGGTGTGACGTATTGCGGTTCGCTTCGCTCACCGCAATCCGACACACGCCCACCGACAACAAATTCGTAATCCTCACCCCAATGTTAGTCAAAAACGATATCCATATCAGATTTTTTGATGGGGAGGGGGTTCAGGGAGCCTGGGGGCGTGGGGGAGTAAAAGCACGGCTCGCTTCGCTCGCCGTGCTGTTCCTCCGAAGTCGCATTGCGGCTCGCTTCGCTCGCCGCAATGCTCCACCGAGTTCTGGGGGGCAAGGGGGGGGGGGGGGGATTGCGGTTCGCTTCGCTAACGCAATCCGACACACGCCCGCCGACATCAAGTTCGTAATCCTCACCCCAATGTTACACATATCAGATTGATGATATCCATATCAGATTTTTTGATGGGGGAGGGGGTTCAGGGAGCCTGGGGGCGTGGGGGGGTAACAGCACGGCTCGCTTCGCTCGCCGTGCTGTTCCTCCGAAGTCGCATTGCGGCTCACTTCGCTCGCCGCAATGCTCCACCGGGTTCAGGGGGAGGGGTTCTGGGGGGCAAGGGGGGGGGGGGTCACAGCGCGGCTTGCTTCGCTCGCCTTGCTGTTCCCCGTAGTCGCATTGCGGCTCGCTTCGCTCGCCGCAATGCTCCACCCTAAAAAGTGGTCAAAATATAGGCTAAAAGTGGCCAAATTTCAGTTTTTTTATAAAAAGGGGGGTCTAGAGGGGTTGGGGGCAAAAATTTTTTTTTGCAATCCCAATGGTGTTAAGCTCTTCACACGACTGTGAAAGAAATTTTCTTCTAGCTTACTTCGTTTGGGAGATATCAAAAGAGGGGGTGAAAAAGGGGGCGGGAGGGGGGGTGATTTTTTTTTACTTTCAATTGGAGAAGAGACCTTCTATACGATCCCGCAATCAGAACCCCTCTATCGCGACGGCATCTTGTAGCACTCTCAAAAGGGGGGGTCTCGGGGGGCAAGGGGGGGTGAAATTATTTTTGCAATCGAAATCGCTTGACCCCCTCTATACAACCCCATTAAAATTATTCATCAGTATGACTTCGTTACGAAGTCCCCTTGGGGGGCGGGGGTCCTGGGGGGCAAATCTCAAAAAGTCGGAATTTTCCCTAGGTCTCCTTGACCCCCTCTATACATTTTCGCAAAAAAAAACATACCTCCCCCTCCACCATCAGGGAGAACAATTATGTCAGTCAGTCAGTGGTAATCGAGCTTTATATATTATCACGAGCTTTATATATTATCATAAACTATTTTCTATTTTCAGATATGGATTTGATGCTAGCCTATCACAAGTGTGGGTTCAATAGCGAACTAACGAAGCAAGGCCTCGATCTGAACTATACTCTGCGTACGTTGTTCGAGTTTTATCAACACCGGGAGATAGACGACTCGCTGGAGCGGGCTCTTAATTGTTGGTAAGTTGATAAAGATCAATAAAACGCAAATAGCCGAAATAACTTCGACGGTTCAGATGATATTACGCGATTTGGACGAATCGCTTTTTGGAAGAACTGCTTATGGATTCTTGACGAACCGCTAAGTGGACGAAACGCGATATGGACGAATCGCTTTTTGGACGAACCGCTCACAAATCATTATTTCATTGTGGTTAACAATGGGCTGAGTGGATTTTTTGTGTCGTTTTCTTTTAGATTTGCGTCTACATTTTTTATTACTTAACACCATCTAGCCCCAATAGCCCAATCATTTATGCCCAAAATAGGGTCAACCTCGCAATTCCGAGACAACTAGCTGTAAACTCGCATACGCCTTTACTTTGGCGTTATAAACGTTGTCACAAAAGTCAAATGAAGTATTGTGCTTGATTCGTAAATTATTCTAGGTCAAATGTCACAAAATTCGGTTGTTCGCAATTATCTAGCTTTCTTCAATGATGTTGACATCTATTAAACTTGTAGAACACACATTACTGGACCTGGAAACCAGAAATGTATGTAAACTCGCTCATACAACTACATCCACCATCGCCGAATAAAAACGCATACGATAAAATAAAACGGTCCACTGATCGGCAATCCGAATGACGTCATTCGCATTAAACGGAAAAGTTACCTTCAAGAATACTCATTGTCGGCATTGCCGATAGTGCACTCCGTGCGTTACGGATTTTTTATGTCAATACATTGCTGGGGTTAGTGCGGATTGTCTGATGCCGGCCTGTAAACGCGCATCCTAACGTTTCAACTGCTAACGTTTGAGCCGTAATGCCATTCCTTACCACATCGCGATCGCCCTCCAGTACGCGGCTTTAGAGTAGCCGACCATTTTAATTATTCCATGGAAACGGTTATAGAGAATTACAAGCTCATAGATTCCCGTTCTGGTAAACTTGTTCCAGGTTGGTGACTCCGCTTAACACAGACACTAATAAAGGCTATCGATACATCTACTGCCAATTATTGGACCCGGACCCAAACCAATTTGTTTACAGCGATGTGGTCAAGTGAGTAAGAGAGTGAGAGCCATTTATTAAGTAGAGCACGAGCAAATATTCTTTAAGTGGTGGCAATCATAAAAATTAGAGGAATTTGAGAAGAGTTCCTAAAAATAACCTTCGTATTTTCTATACGACTTAGTTGCCTGTCCAGGGTAGCCTTCCAGTGGGTTGGGTCCATAGATCATAGTAAAATTCGGAGATTGGGTACTAGCTTCTCGAAAGTGAAAGGTTCAATTAGGTCCACCCAGCTCAGTCACAGTCCGACCGGCGCCGTCGCCGGCGTTTTGTGTGTTTCGCGTGCTTGCTACGCTGTACTTTTTTGTGATTTATTTACTAAAAGACTAGAGCTTAGCCCTCGTGTTGGTTTACTAGGCGTACATATAGCTCCAGAACAAAAACTTTTCACTTGTAAGCACAGCAAAACTTTAAGTTAGATATTCTACTGCTTAATTTCGCCATTTGCAGACAGGGATAGAAATATAAAACACATTTGTGCGTAAAAAGAGATAGCAATATACGTCTTGTTGCGAGTCTCCGTGCATCTTTCCATCTTTGTTGTTCTTGTCTTTGCGTTGAGTTGTAACATAACATAGGTCATTTGTTGAGTTAGAGTTGGGAGAACGTAGGTACCATATCTCCCGAATTTTACATAAATCTATCTTCCGAAGATCTTACGATGGGTTAGGTTGGGCCTAAACCATCGTAAGCCTAATCCATTAGTCCATGGTCTCAGAGGAGCAATACTATATCGCCGGCACCTGTTTACATTGTAACTAAAGCTCCAATTCTGAATAAAGCAATATACCTATACTATATACAGGGTTATGATTATAGATATAAGATATATTATATGGGTGATTCACTGACACTACGTGAACTGCCGGTTCTGTCCATCATCACGAACACTTTTGTGAAGACACCAGGTCTTAATTCAGGTCTTAATTCTTAATATTTCTTGTAAATCGGCTTTGCTAAAAAAATAAAAAACTCGTTTGCCCGGAACCCAACGAATTATTTAAGACCGATCTCTCACTCCTACAGCCACTGTTAATTCAGGGCAGAGCCGTTTTTAAATTAAATGATTTATTTAAATTTAATTTAATTATTTAGTTTCAAATAGAGCGTCTGTTGCTGTGTGGTGCTGGCTTAGAATTTGCACCACCCCAACTCTTCCGCGGGTGTCGTAAGAGGCGACTAAGGGATATCCACTGGGGGTGGGCAGCACCGCCTCCTGCAGAACCATTCTACCACCAAACTGCGATCCCCAACCCGAGTGCCCAGCGTAAAGATTATGAGCATTACCCCCATGTGATGGGAGCCAATAAGGCACTTATCAGGGGGAGGCCTGCGTCCAGCAGTGGACCAATACAGGCTATTGAGGTTGAGGTTGAGAGCCTCTGATGGAATGATTATTGAATGAAGCGGGTATCGTATCAATACCAAGCTTAAGAATTAAATGGCGTCACAGACGTGTTCGTGACGATTGTCAGAACGTGCAGTTTATTTAGCGTCAATGAATTAACAATAACCATGTATACAATAGTTTAATATAGTAATATAATGATTTCTTTCTGCGGTTCTTTCTTTTTCTCTTTGTTATAACAAGTAGGTTCATAATTTATCGAATCTCTAGTCGGCCGATTTGTCCTTGTGATCTTTTCCTCGTCTGTTTGATTAATTCAATGAAACTTATTTCAGAGCTTTTGTTATGATAATTGACTTATGCCTCTTCGAAGAAGGCACGCTCCCCGGGATTGCCGTTCTGCTGAATTTGGATAAAGTATCTCTGAGTCATCTTTCTCGAGTGGATTTGACTGTGGCGCAGCAGTTCTTTTATTTTATACAGGTTTGTTTTTGTTGTAAACAAATTATGATGTCCAAAATAATACCTGAATATTTTCACTGTGTTATAGACAGCTAGGGAGCTTATTTCCCAAAAGTGCAACTTACAACATTGACAGAATTATTATGAATGTTATTACGAATTTCTAAATGATGTGTTCTAATTTAATTTTTATACTACAAAAATAATAATAATATTCAAAAGTCTCATAATTTCTACTTTGTCTGTGATGATTATTAGTATTATTATTTATTAAATCTGCATGAATTTTTATGTATAGGTATCATTAGTTATTAAATTCAGATCACAAATTTTTTTAGCGGACGAAAAACGGAGGAGGCTCAAGTCGACGCGTATATTTTATTTAATGTATGACCACGCATAACTTTTCACAAAGTAGTCTGATTTTGATAATCATTTTTTTAAAGGGTATAACCCCGAAGTTGGTTCCATATTTTCAAGTAGATGAATTATAAGTCAGTTTATAGTTTTTTAAAACACGCCAAATTATTGCATACCTATATAAATTAGTCAAACATATGTGGTGCCTACATCACTAACCATCTTTGTTAACACGTTTTTTTGCAAATAAATTATCTTTATCTTTATTACGTTCAATTGCTACGGAATATTATTCATAATAACTCCGGGCTGCTGCCAGGAGTCAGGAAGTTGGCAGTTTTACACCTCCTTGTCTCGGAAAGCACATCTGCGTCCGAGTTCTCCCCGGTCGTGTCGGTCTGCCGTCCCATCAGATCATGAGAGTGCACCTGTGTTTGCGCACACACTTGTGCGTGCACTATAATATTAATGTCCGCGCATATGACCAGCCTCCAGTTTGAGACTAGACGCCGTGGCCGGAATTTGGCTAGGAAGACATCATCATCATCAATAACGTTCAAATGAATATTTCATGTACCTACTATTTTGTTTTTAGGAAGCAACGTTCGTCCGACTTAAAGAGTTTCATTTCATCAACGCGCCGAGTTTTATGGACAACCTCATGTCAATGTTTAAGCCCTTTATGAAGGAGAGCATGCTGCAGACGGTATACTCCCATCAAGTAGGCTCTGATACCCTCAGCGAGTTCCTTCCTATAGCAGCCTTGCCTAAAGATGCCGGAGGGGCGAATTGTGAAAGCGTAGTGTTGAGAGGTTTGTTTCAATCCGATTAATTAATTCCTTCTTATTCTTATAACATTATGTAGTTAGGTAAATATCTTGATCAGTTTGTTCACCAGCTAAATTCACTAGTAAACGATGAAGTGTGGCCCAACCCACTGGAAGGCTACCCTGGACAGGCAGCTAATTCGTATAGAGAATACGAAGGTTAAACAAAAATTAGATCTTTTCCCATACAGTTCAGCAGAAGCTGTTTTCAATGTGCTGGAGAGTTTTGTGAATTCAGGCTCTGAATTCACCTAAGACCAAGAATTTCAGTGTCTTAGGCGGATTCATATCTTTTTCTTTGATAACTCTTTGGAGCGCTGTTGATTGTTGGCCCAAATATTTTTTATTGCAGATAAAATCTGGTCGAAACTTAAAGCAAACGAAAGGTTTTTCAAAGAAGACTCAAAGAAAGTTGTGACAGAAACCAAGAGAGCTGGAGGACCAAAGACTATGAGCACATTCTTTCCTAGTTTGGACGGCTCCTTCAAGAAGTTGGAGATTGACTAACAGAATTCAAACATAGCAAGTTTTATTGGACAATTCATGTCTAGGCCGGTAACTATACAAGATGCCATATTCTGACAACCTCAGTGGCGCAGCAGGCGAGAGTCCGCCTGCGACGCAAGAGATTACGGGTTTGATTCCCGCCTCGTAACACATCTGTCTACTATCTGCAGAAATTCGTTCCGTTGGTCGGGGTGTTTTCTATCTATAGTAAAAAAATATATTTATCTATGTTAATAATGTATTAAGTACCTATATCAGTTATCTAGTACTCATAACACAAGCTTTGAGTAGCTTACTTTGGGGCTAGATGGTGCTGTGTGGATTGTCCAGCATTATTTATTATTTATTTAATATTATGTTTATTTAGCCGAAATGGGGTGATTCTGGTCCCCAAGTAGATAATTTTTTTTTAAATTTTTTTTCTAATTTAGAATTATTGGCGTGGCACTATGTAGTACCTTTAAGTTAATTATATTTAAAACGCTTGTCCTGAAAGGCTTACCTAAGAAACGATTAGAAGATTAAATAACGAAGAGAAGTAACGAATCATCTATGAATAAAATCAATATCTACGGTGAATACGTACAAAATTGTTAACCAAAATTGTTACAAAATTGTTAATGAATAACTAAAATTAGTAGGTAGGTAGGTACCTACTAAACTACATTTTAAATGGATCGCTTTGCACACTTCGGAGATAAGGTAAATTTTTCGACCTGTTTCAAAATATTTCAAAAAGTATCAAACTTACAGACATTTTCAAAGCTGTTTTGTAATATTAAAACTAATACCTTTCATTTGGCATCCCACTCGGTGAGGTAGCCCTTCCTTTTGAAAATTATCCCCCCCCCCCCCCTTATGACCATATTTCAAAAAGTGTTGTTTTTTACAGAATTCTTTATATTTTCCTGTAAAATTTACATCCATATCTACAAACGCTACATACCTACATTTCAAATGGATCGCTCTGCAATCTTCGGAGATGGGGGGGGGGGGACTGGGTATTTTTCTACTTTTTCAAATATTTTGAAAATAAACAGAAATTTCAAAACTTTTTTGAAATGTACAAATTGGTACCTTTCATTTCATACCGGTGAAGATCTTTTTAAATTTCAACATCGCAATTTGTACCTACTGAAAATTTTCATTTTTATTTATTCTTCTATAAATCTGTACAGGCGCACGAAATGTATTATTATTTTTAACTGTGAGTTAATAGCTGCGGTAGTTGCTGAGATATTAAAGAGGGAAAAAAGGTCAGACAAAGCGAGATCAGGGTTTCGTTCGTTAAACCTTTCTTGAAACCCTAAAACGTAATTATATATAGAGACTCTGTATTTAGAGTAATAAACTCTTCTTATTGAAAACTCTACATTAAACTCTAGTAAAAAATCTAGCATTTGGTACTACACGAACCACAAAATCATCATCGGCATTGTATTGACAACACAATGAATTTGTCGACAATGGAGATCCACCGCCGCCTCAGGGAAAATAAAATTCCTAAAACAGCACTGCAATCGGTGCACCATTGTCCCTTATCACAATAAAATTTCAATTCAGCAAAAGACTAAAAAGTTGTATGAGCCAATCGTTAATAAATGTATTTGTGGACCAAATAAATTGTCGTGTTCGATTATTTGGGTTTTTAACAGACTTCAAAATGACTACAGACGAATTGAGAGCCTCATCCTTTTTGGAAGTCGGTTAAAAAGGAGAATGTTCTCAATTCGTCTGTCTGTTTTATTTTTATGTATGTTTCTTGATATCTCCGCCCATGGTTAACTGATTTTGCTGATTCTTTCACTATTGTATAGAAAATACTTTCGAAGTGGTCCCATAAAAAAAATATTCTCGAAGTATTGGTATTTATACCGTCAGCTTAAAAAAACAACATAATACTTTTGAAAAATCACGACTATTTAGCTACAAATTTTGGTGATATCTTCGCCAATTCCTAATAGATTTTAATAAATTTTTCGTTGTTGTTTAACGCTCCCATATAAGTTTCATTCTCAAGGATTTTAAATGTGCGCCGTAAAACGTATCTAAAATCGATGACCATCATCATCACATGATCATTATCACAATCACTGGTAACTACCCAACAAACATTTCAGTCATATAAGTACAAGTTACGCGACTCAAAATGGTATAAACATCGCATTGAAGTAATTTTTGCGTGTTATATAACTTAGTGCCTCTTATCTTTATACAACTTCGAGTCGTTTAAAGACATCATTATAAACTTCTATACGACTGTTTATACGACAATTATACAACTTTCAGTAGTAAAACCACTGCTGAAATATTAGTAACGTCTATACGACTTTTACATCGGCAATAATCGTGTTAGAGTTGCGAGAACTACTTTTACGTGACGTTCGTGTAAAAGTGATAAATTGTACTCTTATACGACTTTATATCATGTTAGATTAATCGTGTTAGAGTCGCAAGATACACTTTTACGTGACGATTGTATATAAGAGTGGTAATTTTCACTCTTATACTATTTTAAGTAAATTTGAACCCTTTTATCCTACTATTTAACGACTAGATGTACCTACTACCATATTTTTGTAATACAGAAAAACAGTTGTAAGTCATTAAAATGAACAGACAAAGCTGGTCAAAGGTAAAAAAAGTGGTGCTTTTAAAAGAAAAGTAAAAAAAAAACTATATTGCGCTTCTTAGTTCCAACTATAATGCACCGAATATTTCTACACGACAAGTGAACTGTAAAGAGACTGCAATGGGTTCCGTACAAAGTTTAATTTTGAACTCAGGAGATTTGACTTTGGTGCAAAGTGGGTCTAAAAGTTGTGATGTTGTTCAAAGCACAGAAATGAGTTCCTGTGGTTCTATAATAGTAGAGTCAGAAGAAGATGTAGTAGATGAAGCCTATCGTTAAAACATATATATATAAAAAAAACTGCTATAAAAGTGATTCGTCTGGAATCATTTATTCTCTCCACAGCTAACCAAAATAAGTGGGTTTTGACTAACAATTGTGATGTTTTCGAACTAATATCTATTGAAGATAATGAAACGTGTATGAGTTTAATTGGGAATATTATTCAAAATGTTAAGGATGTTTCTGATACGCCGATTAGGTCGTCATTTTTAAATATTTTTAAGATGAATTGTAATAATATTAGAAGACTGGAATCGTCGTCAGTTAATATTAGTGACATAAAAATATGTAAGTTAGTAACTACAGAATATGGTTCAAATATTTATTTTGTACCACTCATTCATACTTTGAAATTAAAAAAAAAAAACATTGATTGGTTTTATTATTTATTATTAGTTAACCAAATTTTTATCTGAAATGTACCTATATGTACTTATTTTAATACATTATCTCGGTAGCATGGGTTTAATCTAATCAAAGTACAACTACAAGTACTTTGATTTCATTCACATATTCTTCTTATCTAGTTTAGTGTTTACCAAAGCAAGACTCTTAAGTATATTATGTTGATTTTCAAAAATATTTTTTTGGTTTTCTTGAATATTTGACATTTTTTCTATTAAATATCCAATTTGTTGAGGGACCTGTATAGATTCGGTAGTGGTGGCAGTTTGGGGATCTGGAAATTGTAGATCATACTGTTGATCCAAATCCTGAAAGAAAAAAAATTAGGTAAGATCAAATCTATACAAACCAACGCAACGCCATGTGCCATGTAGCAGTGATAATATTATGAATACATTATGTATAAATGAAGACTATTGTGCAGATAAAAATAAGAAGATACAATGTCTACCAAAGAATGTGTTGCCCGCTTTTGACATTGAAACCTTAGAAACAGTAAATTCTAAGTATTACTGATCTAAGTGTAGTATACACTAAAATGGTTTTTCTTATAGGATTTATTTGACTGAACCCTAATTTCATTAATATGGCAGACAACAAAAGAAGCTCACATAGTAAAAAGTCGTTAAGAAATTGTATTACGGTCGTGTCTAAAACTCTAAGTCGTATTAAGGTAGCCTTTATGACATTCGTCAAATTAAAGTAAAATAATTGTTTAAAATTAAATAATTTGTAAGGCGCGTTAATTATATTGAGATTACTAGCGCATATTACCCGATAACATTAATTTCCCAATTGAATTATTTATTTGAAAACGAATTTCAATGATGTACTTATGTAATATAAAATAAAATGGCTGTACTTACCTTACAAGATAAAAATGATATCACATTAAAAATAAACTGTCTGATTTAATTTTACACGATATCTTTGAGATCACTTCAGAATAAAATCCCGTGAAAAAGTCGTCATTAACACTACATAATCGACAAAATGTCGTAAAGCAGCGGTAATAAACACCATAACTCGATTAAAAGGGAATAACTCGACGTCTATACGGCCACTACACGACCATGTTAGTGATTAATACGACTGCTACACGACTCTATTACTACTTTAATTCGTATAAAATGGGCCTTTTCTGGGTTGTTTTAACGTGATAGCGACGTCTTTACTACCAGACTTGAAACCAAAAGTTAGAATCGGCACGTTGCGGCGACTTATGAAATGTTTGTTGGGTAATGGTTTCCATGACAACGGGCATTTACATGAGATCTACTTTGAAAACAAAATTACAATGTTGACGGATGGCGGATCGCATAAACAACCGATTGCAGAAATCGTATAGATCCAGTGCCAATGACACGATCCTTGTTAAATTTATATAATATGTTTAAAATTATATTGACGCGCAGTTCATCGCTATCGATTCTTGAGAATGACGACAATAAGAGTAGGTAATGAGGGCAAACATTTCGCGACCAAGTTAGCGCTATGAATTATTATGTATGTAGAGTAGAACCGTCGTAAAATAGTTTTGACAATCTCATTACACAACCGGCCAATAAACCCTGTTACTCTGGCGCCTTAATTATTAACCGAGTCTGCGGTCACTTTACTCCGGAGGTGTCTACGTAGATTACTTACTCTTCATTCATACTTCATTAAAGGTTCGCGCTTCGAAGTTTCTAGACTGAGATTATCCGAATATTTTTTAGGATGACACAAAATCTCTTATTAGGATCACATTAACAAATTAGGTGAACTTTGTATTTTAAATATAGAGTTTATAGAATAGGTAGGTACCTTATAATCACTCCAGGGAGAGGTGAAGATAGCATGCGTCGAACTTTTGTAGCTCACCCGAGTAATGGTTTGTTTTAATTTATCAAGGTATCCAATCCAGGGAGATTAAGGAAGAACACATTGGTTTAGGGAAGAAGGAACAACGCGTTGGGTACCGGTTGAGTTGTAAGTACTTTGTAACTACATGGTAAAAACAGTTCCAATGCAGAACTGGATTTCAAAAGCATAATCTGTAAATGGAGGTACACTGTGTTGTAAATAATTCCGGAGAGCTGCACCATCACCATCCGCGGCAAAAAAACGAACAATGCAATTTAGCTAGTGCTGTGTTCAGATGGCTTCACTGTAGAGCTCTAAAGGCCGGTGTAAATGCACCACTTATGGCATCGACTTCTTGTGTCATGCCCGCTGCTATCGAGTTTAAATCACTCTTTTCGACGAGGGGTTCTTGCCATTCTCCTGTTTAACTGTAATTAGGAAGAAAAACAATGATGTTAGTTGTGAAACTCATCATACAGAATATTATCGGGGTGGATGTTCCAGGAGTAGACGAAGATCAAAGAGCAAGGAGACAATGTTGACCCTTAAATGTCTAATCCTAATGTGACTGGAAATCTTGCACACTGCAGTATTAGAGATGCCACTTTTGGTTTTTAGCAAGTGGCTGACTGTACAAATATTTAACATGCGCTGACAAAAAAACTGGCTGTTTCGACCACTCTGCTGTCCATTAGAGACATAAATAACCGGCACATTGTTGGTGTGGAATTATATTTTGAACAAGCAATGCAACGAATCTAATGCACGACTGTAACGGTAGGAAATTGGACCCCATGTCCCTGGAACGGTAAACCTGGATTATTTTAGATGAAATGAATATTTGATCAAACATGTGAAGCGAACTAAGATCTCAATCGTAATCAATGACGAGTTAATCCCCCACTATCAAAATCAGATCCATTTGAGAGTTACACCTACATAATATGTCACCCGCGAGATCAAGGTTTGAGGCGAATCTTCGAGCATGAAATGTTCCAGCCTGATTTTTTTTAAATTTTTTATGTAAGTATGTTTTTATATCGACGACCTCAGTGGCGCAGCGGGTGAGAGTCCGCCTGTGACGCAAGAAGTTGATTGAGTTCGATTCCCGCCTCGGAATAAATTTGTGTACGATCTGCAGAATTTTTTTTTGAATAAAAGCTTGTTTCTAAAAACTTCTAAAAGAAAGTATTATTTCTTCATTTATCGACGGTCGTGGCATGACACGACGACGTTAGTTTGTGTTGTATTTATTTTCGACGTCGCAAAAAACGATTGTTCAAAATGCAACGAAGTTTTATTTGCGGGAATGGTGTATAAAATTTTCAAAGCGGTTACGTGTGGGTATGGTGGACGCGTGCAGTGTCCGCGGCATCACACACCGCTGCATAAAACATGCAAATTGGAGCACTTCGCTGGCAGCACAGTGGCTTTGTGTCGAGTGCTCCATCTGCAAGAGCCTTAATTCTTAGTCTATGGTTTAACCAGCTGAGATAGTCTGACTAAGAACCTTTGCAGCGCACATAGATTTCGTAAGGTCTGCACCTCTGCGTAATTTGTTTCTCCTATATCAAAGGTGTTGAATCTAACGTTGAATAGCTGGTACTTAATAACTTTATTACTATTAGATGCTCTCAAATGGCAATAAGCATGAAGGTTTGACATGAATTTCATAGGAAAGCTCTTCTGATCAGTTCACCCTGTGCCAGTGTTCCTAAGTTCACTCGCTTTTGCACTTTTA
This sequence comes from Eupithecia subumbrata, assembly GCA_949316285.1. NCBI lineage: Eukaryota > Metazoa > Arthropoda > Insecta > Lepidoptera > Geometridae > Eupithecia > Eupithecia subumbrata. The sequence continues at coordinate 26,642,171 of OX438640.1, forward strand.
TGTAAAATTGAGGTGCATTAGTCATGTAAATATTGTTAAGCGATGCCTCAATGCATCGCTGTAAAACTTTAAAACCTTTTGTTCCTATGCATCTCGACCGACGCCCTTTGAAATTCATGTCCTAGTTAGCCTTCAGAATAAATTATCCTAGTTCTTACAATTTCATTAAATTTTGTTACCTTTGTACCGTAATACAGTAATACGACTTTAACAAGCAAAATAGGTATAATAAGTAATATAATAAGTAAATAAAAAATACCTTTACGTAAATTGCAGGAAACTCTAATACCTTTATGTTTTTTTTTATTTTGCTGGACAATTCACACAGAATCATCTAGCCCCAAGCTAAGCAGAGCTTGTGTTGTGGGTATTAGATGACTGATATAGTTAAACGTCTTTCTTTACGATTTTACCTACAGAAAATATTGTGTTTTCTTTGCGCTTTGCAACTTAGTTATTTACTGCAAGTAATACGGTTAGCCGGTGGTTGCTAGTAAGAAGCTAGATAACTTCATAAACCGACTAACCGATTAGCTCTGACGCCATAAAGTGATAAGAACTGTAGTGGGAAGCCACGATGGAAGGAGTAAGTTAACTTTATGCGTAGTATTCTTTAATTTTAAGAGTGTAACTCGTTAAAAGTCAATGAACCTATACTTCTATATTGAAAACAAATAGAGTTATCTTCCCAGCGCTATCCGTTAACAAACCAATAGCTTAAAATACATCTCAAGCAAATGGTCAATAGAATGCCTATCATTAACATCTGAAGACTTAAAGTGAAGTCAAATATTGAAAAAGGGCGCACCTGCTATTGTCTTGCGAAACCAATTTTGAATGTCCCCAGATATCAGAAGTGTTCCAAAATATTATAATTGAAGTGGGGATGGGTCCGTGAAAGCACTCCGATCTTCCACTGAAGTACGACCTTTCTCTAATGGAAACAGAAAACCTTTAGTCGAAAAATCTTTCTCCAAATAAAATGAATCCATACCGTATGTAAATCGGTCGCGGTAGAAAGTTTTTATTGAAAAACTTGAGAACCTGATGAAAATGGGGCCGAGACGTTTAAGGTATAGCTATACCCTTCTTTGTCTTATGATTGTGATATCCACTGAATTTCAAATAAACTTTGTGACTTTTGTACGCTTTCTTTTGAGTTGTTTTTCTCGTTTTAGTTTTCTTTACTATGTAGTCGGTGAAGAAGGTAATACCTACGGGCTGAACAATTAGAAATGGATTTGAAACGATATCTAGTAATAATTTTGCACGAAGAAATACAATAATAATTACTAAGCTAAAATTAATGAATTTAGACAGGTAGATATGAAATGTAATTAATTGACAATTTATAACGTATAATACGTGGCTAGGTAACGTATATTCCTATATGTGGTTGTTTTGTTTATTGACCTATTTACGTAAAATTTCATAAAAAAGGTAGATATGGGCCTTAGTTAAGACTTGATACCCGTCCGTAGATACCTAGCCTAGACACCGTGAAATTGTGTTAGCTAAACGTAAACCTAGTTATAATTTTATGGCTGCATTATTTATAGATATAACGCACCCCTAGAACAAGACAGCGCTAAGTCAAAATATCACTCTGTTCAGTATCGACGAAAAACCGTTGTCTGCTGTTGTATAATAGTTATTGCTACAAACGTTTCATGTAACGAATCCGGTTTGAATGAGTATTACATAGCTTATTTGCGATTAAACGATTATAAGGTGAAAATATGAGTTTTTCACCTTTTTAAGCAGTACTGTACAATTTTGGATTAATAAAAAAGTCTAACACACTTTCGTTAACAATACTGTATTATTTATAAGATAATAAATATGCATAATCAGAAAATAACCTCAACACTTAATTAAGTCAAAATAAATTGCAAAAATTTTCGTACTCCATTCACAAACACGAATGTAAACGAATCACGTACATTTTCTGTGGAAGACGCAAATTTCAAGTAGCAACCAGAAAAAAATTGTGTTCGTGGTATGAACTTGCACTCATTTATTAATAAAGAGTGACAGTAAGGAATTTTTACGAATTACGATAATTATGACTTTGTTAGTACACGCGGTAAAATTTTGCCGATGCAAATATGCAAAAAAGTTGATTTTGGGATTTTCAACGTAATTCAGTCTGTTCTAGGGGTGCGAACCGATTATCGTATTTTTTTTTTAATTACAAAATCGTTTTTGCACAAGTACAATAGATTACAGGTTGAACAAAGAGACCACAAAAGTTAATAACTGCGGCCAATGCTGTTTTTAACCCCCGACGCAAAAAGAGAGGGGTGTTAGGTATAAGTTTAACGTGTCTGTCTGTGTATGTGTGTATCTTTCTGTGAACTCCCAAACGGATGAACTTTTCCTTGTGTCATAGATAATATTATCCCGAGTGTTCGTAGCCATGGTTCATGAAAATCTGTCGGGGTTTTAAATTTTTAAATTTTGTTCTTGTTTTTATAATGTAGCGAAATTAGCAATAAAATATTTTCTGATGTCCCAATTTGCTTTTGTCGTTTAATAATCTTATCTACATCTTATGTATCTTTCTTATATTTTTAGTTTTTATATTTTATTGACGACCTCCGTGGCGCAGCGGGCGAAGGTCCGCCTGCGACGCAGGAGGTTGCGGGTTCGATTCCCGCCTCGGAACAAATTTGTGTACGATCTGCAGAAATTTGTTCCGTTGGTCTGGGGGTTTTCTATGTATAATAAAAATATATCTATCTATTTAGTGTTTTGTATTAAGTATATCAGTTATCTAGTACCCATAACACAAGCTCTGCTTAGCTAGTAGATAATGCTGTGTGAATTGTCCAGCAATATTTATTTATTTATTTATTTTATTGGATTGCAATCCCGCGTTTGCGAGCCGCATCTACCATGACGCATAGTACCCCCCAAATAAACAAACCACCTCGTTTCGCGTGCCTACAAACATAGAATTTTTCGTGCGTATCTTCAAAAAACATAAATTAGGTAAAATATAGAAAGCATCCCCCTTACAATATGTTCGTAATGCCGAGGGTCATTGCAGAGAGCTCCCCCACACGAAATTATCAAAACTTTCTTACTTTCAACTTTCCAACGAGTGAAGCGGCCGAGCTTTCCGTTAATTTCGGTTGTCTTTGTCCGATTCGAGGCTGCTCGAGAGTGGTACGTCTGATACACAGTTAGAATTTATCTACGTCTATTTTGTTTTGTCCCACATTTTGTTAGAGACAGGCAATATGTGACGTCTAATTTAAACCACACTCGAAAATCGAGAACTTCGATGGGAATTTAGAAGAGCTTAAAACAGAATAGGTAGGTTTGCCCTTCTGCCGTCAACTGTTTAAATAGAAATAAATAGAAACGTTTATTTGAAACTCAAACACAGACATACAAAATTTAAAACAAAAGAACATAGACTATTTAAAATAAAAGGTCGTTACTTTATTTACTGATTACTGAATGATGATCCGACCGTATGGCATTATTGTGTGATTCTGCGTGCCGGTTCCAGCCTTCGCGCAGCGACTGCTAGCGTCCTGTCGTGCCGTCGGAGCCGTCAGTCGTCTCCGCTGCCATGTCGGTGGCGCACGTCACTCCTCACCAACGCGCCACGATCGCGTCTCGCAACTTATAAACTTACATCGGCACTACTCATCAGTGATTGGATTGAAAGCAGTTACGGATGTAAAATGTAAACGAATTCGGATTGTTGACAAAGCTAATGGATTGTGTAGGATGCACTTTACCGTGATCGGATGTGTGTTTGAGTAAGATGAGTGTTGGATGGGTGGCAGGCCTGTGGGCCTTGCTAGCGGCAGCTGCGGCGGACTCCTGGATGGCCTACCAGGAGCCGCCGTGCTGCCTGCCCGTGTCGCACCACCGCGTCAGGCACCATAGAGGTGAGTCATTCATGAACTTAGATTAAATCACCAGAGCATCAACAACCTTTGACCAGGTTTAACAGATTTACCGAAATTTCTGAACTTAATTTGCAAGAAAAGGAGGATTGGAGTGTTGATTGTTTGTCAACCATCCAATCCAAATGATTCTTTCAGACATCAACCTTTGGTATAAAATTTTAGGTACTAAAATGAATAAAGATTTTATAGCAACAGCAAAACCACGATATTAATCAAAAATTTCAGCCTGGCCTAATTTTAGCGGGCAACCGCCAATGGGAGCATAACCGTCAATTTTAATGCAAATTTAATTATCTAAATTTAAATAGACTCTAAACCGCTAAACGATGAATAGGTTCGGCAAGTTCATTAAACATTAGTCATGCTATATCTGCTATATCTGCCGTGTTTTATAAATACACTAGATACAGATACACTAGAACAGTGTTTAGATAAGTGATCAGCTGATCACACTAAATATAAATGCGAAAGTCTGGATGTTTAGATGTATGGATGGATAGATGGATGTTTGTTACCTCTTCACGCCAAAACGACCGAACCGATCGGGCTGAAATTTTGCATATATGTAGCACTAAGCCTGGAATCAAACATAGGCTCCATTTTACCCCACAATACAGTTCCCATGGGATAGAAATAATCTTTAAACGTTTCTATAGAAACAACAACGCCTGAGAAGCCGCGGGCAGAAACTAGTAAAACAAGATCCGTCAAGTGCGAGTGTAACTCGCGCGCCGAGGGTTTTGAACGTTTGTCAACAAATATGTACCAATAGTACCAGTTAGAGACTTCGCAATTTAACGAATACCTAAGAATAGTAGGTACCAACCTACATTTCAGATAGATCTCTCTGCATGCTTCGGATTAATGGGTGGTTCGGTTAAGGTGGGTAATGGTAAATTTTTCGACTTTTTACGAAATATTTCAAAAAGTATGTAAGCTACAGAAATTTTAAATACTGTTTTGAAATGTCCAAACCGATACCTTTCATTTGATACCCCACTCGGCGGGGTAGCCCCCCTTTTGAAAATTATTATTTTTTGACCATTTTTCAAAAAGTGTTCTTTTTACAGACTTCTCTATATTTTTCCTGTAAAATATAGATCCATATCTACAAACGCTCTATACATTTTAAACGGATCGCTCTGCAAACTTCGGAGATAGGGGGGGGGGGGGAATGGGTATTTTTTCGACTTTTTTCAAAATATTTCAAAAAGTATGAAACCTACAGAAATTCAAAAAACTGTTTTGAAACCTACAAACTAATACCTTTCATTTGATACCCCACTCGGTGAGGTAGCCCCCCCTTTTGAAAATTATTCCCCCCCTTTTTGACCATTTTTCAAAAAGTGTTCTTTTTTCAAACTTCTCTATATTTTTCCTGTAAAATATAGATCCATGTCTATAAACGCTCCATACATTTTACATGGATCACTCTGCAATCTTCGGAGATAGGGGGGGGGGAATGGGTATTTTTTCGACTTTTTTCGAAATATTTTAAAAAGTATGAAACCTACAAAAATTTCAAAAACTGTTCTGAAACGTACAAAATGATACCTTTCATTTGATACCCCATCTGACTCTGTAGGTATCTTTTAAAATTTCGGCATCACAATTTGTATGGAAAATATTCATTTTCATTTTTCATTTATATTCATTTTTTTTTCTCGAAATCTGTACAGGCACACGAAATGTATTATTATTTTAAATTTCAAGTTGATAGCTGCAGTAGTTTTTGAGTTATTAAGGAGGGAAAAAAGGACAGACAAAGCGAGACCATAAGGGTTTTGAAACCGATCTTCGATCTTCAAAACCCTAAAAATGAAGATAAGATGTAAACGCCATTTAAAATCATCAGGAACAAGTTTTCGATGTTTATTGAGAAAAATAGCGTTCACATTGAAAATATTAGCGGCTTATCAATTTATGAGTAACTAAGTTAAGCATATTTTGAGCTTTTCTGCTTTAGACCACCTGTTTTGCAACCTTTCTTGCAACGATAGCACAGAAGAATTTTTTTCTTCATTTCAGTGCCTAGTTACGGGTTATTCCAGTTTTCCCCCTTGACAAAGGGATTAAGGGGGAAAACTGGAATTCATTTTTTTAGAGTCCAGTTTTCCCCTATAGTTCTAGTTACTGAGTTAGAATAATTTTTGTTGGTAAAAAGTAAGTATTTTTGTATTACCTATATTGTTTCATTATTATGAAATGGTACAGTCAGGGTACGCCAATATTTACACAGGCCAGGTTATCGTACAATACAAAGTAAACAACCAACGTCCGTTGCATTATTATGATACACACGATACGAGCTAGATAAGACACCTAGATACATTAACTAGAAATATTTTTGTTTAAGAACCAATTAATATGTAGCGGAAATGCCTTCTCGATATAAATAGGTACAGTCGTCTCAGACTTCGATGACAAATCCCTCCCAGGCTAAAATTAAATCTTATGTTTCACACCGTTACGTTACGTTACATCGTTTCTCAGTTCCATTAGATTTACAAACTGGATTATTTAATAAAACAGCTAAGTGAGGTTGTGTGTGACCCTAAACCATATACAATATCACCAATATTACCGGAATCGTCGTAAAAGCAGACGAAAAATTCGATGATTACAATGCCATGTGATTATTGCACACAATGTAGGTAGGGTCCCCTATGACTACCTACCTACTTTAGACTCTCTTCTACGAATTTCATAATAAACAACCAAAGTAAAAAGGTGTAAAAGAATAAAAGAGAGTTAAAGAATAAAAAAACCTGAATTTGCGTTATTTCAGGATAATTTCTATATACCAAAGTTTCATTCATCACCTCTCGTCGTTTATTTCACTAAGCTGGCAATAAGGCATGCAACCCGCCTGATGGTAAGTTCGCAATGTGGTAAGAAGTACCTACATTCACGCATATTTCGCCTTTGTTTAATAGGAAGTAGAAGGCATTTCAGCATTAAACTTCATTATGCTGGGACCTCTAATGTGTCATTGTCTCTGGGTTATACCTCAACGTGACGGCTCACGACTGAACACATTTTCTTGGCAGGTTGATATTTAATTATTATCTAGGTCCTGTAGGTAACTATTTGCAAAGTGAGTTGACTGTTTTTTTGGGATCTTGAAGGACCCAAAAAAATCTGTTAGCTAAGTTAATTAAAAGTCAACCTATTCAGTGGAAAGCCATTAGTAATTTAAGGTATGAAAATTAAGGACGACGACAAAAAAGACGATACCTTGATTAGCTTAATTTAGTCAGATTCTGTTAGTCTGTGTCTTTGCTAATGGGGCATTGGACAATTTAGTCCAAATTGAACGTTCAGTATTCGACATTCAGTATTTTGTTTCGGTTTTGTCCTTATTTTCTGTAGAGCATCAAACAAAAATGAGTTTGCATAGAAATTTCACGTCTAGTTTTAAATTTCTCAACAAACTTTGTTCATGATAATAAGGCGTAAGAAGCAGACTAATATGAAAACAGCTTCCTAGAGAGTTATTTTCAGTCCATCTTCTTTGACGATATGCGAATGTCGGGGCGTCGTCGCGTCGTTAGCTAACAACTGAATTTCCCAGATGGCCTACCCTTTATTTTATTCATGACATAGTTAGGCACAGGAAGGTTTGGGATGCAGGACATAGGCATAGGCTTATATTAGGATACAAACAGCAGGATAGGGTTCGAATACAACGACTTTCATATCTATCTGTATTTTACGAAATTACCTGCGCATTTGAAGGGACAGCTTGCTTGCTTTACAAAATGCATAGGCACTTGAAATGGGCTTATTCCAATAATCCCCTGCCATGATCCCCTGCGAAGGGGATTTTTGGACTTTTTGTCCAATAATCCCCTGCCGGTTCAAAGAGAAGAGGCGCAGGGGATTTGTGGACAAGTGTTCCAGATATCCCCTGATCCACTTATTTACACCGTAGGTAGTTGTTCGTTCTTGAAATAATGAAATGCAAACAACTAAGTAACCTAACCTTATAAGTAGAACATATCAAAATGTTAACATTACAACAAAAACTACGAAAATTGGTACTAATGAAAAGGTTAACTTAATCGAAATGTTGAAGACCAGTGATGATGAGGTCAAAAATTACTGACATCAGACAAAACAGATGACAGATGTCATTTTGACGGCTATCATCAAAATATTTGATCATGCTTTTTATATTTTTAGACGAAGTTCGATCAGCTTGGCATACTGCTTGCACCAATGCTGCTCCCCCAAAATCACTTATGTTCCAACGGCGGCAATGGAACGGGCCTCTGTGCGAGTTGACACGCGATTGTTTGACAAAACGTGCTCCAGCTCTGTGGATAATGCCCGCCTCCTGGCTGTTTCTCAATGGGAGTCAGGACATTGGTTGCAACCATTTTCTTCATATAACACCGGTACTTTATTGGATCTCGTAACTTTCCGTATCGCAAGATGTCTTCGGTTGGGTGCAAGGTGTTGCGCGCCTCATCAATGCCAGTGCGGTACTGCTGTCGAACAGCTTGGTCATCACGGATTATCGTGTACTAGGGCCGCCCCGGTCGGATATCTCGCCACTCCAGCTTTAATGACATCATCCGGCGGGCCTTTGTACCTGCTATTCTCGAACCGAATGGTCTATTACGTGACGGAGGATAGAGGCCCGACGGTATGACACTAGTCCCATGGGAGTTGGGGAGGCCCATTGTGTGGGCCGCTACATGTGTCGACACATTTGCGCCTTTCCATCTTCCGAGATATACGTATTACGTGATATGGATCAATTGAGCTACCTGTAGATTGTTTGCAACAGTCTGCAGTTCGCTGAATTGTCATTTCAAGTGTGAATACTAGTTCTAATTTATTTCGATTATCTGATTGTAATTTTTTTCTTTGAATAAAGATTTTCCAGTATGACAAGCTTCCGAGATATGGGCTACTCGTCCTAGACTTCTCATTTTGAAAGCTGTTAAAATTGAAACAGCCATATCAAAAATTCGTCCTAGAGTCTCCGTTCTTAAGTTTTTGTTTTTATAGTGCGTAAGTAGTAGTAGTTGGTTAGCACATTCCGGTACTGACGGAAGGATGCGGGTTCAAGTCCCGCCGTAGTCGTAAATTTTTGCGATGTTATTTAATTTCTCCGTTCTTAGTTCAAATCATAGCTATTGAAATGGTCTACATTTCCGATGACAGCTGTCAAACTTCAAACGGCCACATCTCTTAAACTACTCTTACTAGACTTTGGTGCCTACCTTTAATCTGAGTCACTAACTAAAAGTCTAGCACTAGTCTAGAATAATATCCATTTCATTTTTGAAATAACCTGTCATTTTTAAATTTTAACTAACTGTAACTTCCATTTTCTGACATCAGCTGTCACTTTTTACATAAAATATTATTTTGTTAATTTTTGTCATTTCTGACATCACCTGTCATTTTTGACATCAGCTGTCATTTTGGACATCAGCTGTCATTTTTGACATCAGCTGTCATTTTGTACATCAGCTGTCATATTTGGAATTCACTGTCATTTTTTAAAACTGTATGGAACAGTATGAAATTTAATCTATTTTCGATAATTCTAAAGTACTTAGGAAGAATTGGGCGAACTGCGCATGGATTCCTGACGAACCGCTTAATGGACGAAACGCTTGTTGGACGTTTATCCATGCAGGAAATATATGTATACCTACAGGAGAAAAATTTCTACAACCGCACATACTAATGGGACTACAAGAAATAGTTCTCCCTCGTGTTCCCATTAATGGGACAAAATAATGGGACCACGAAAAAACAGCACAAAAAACTACTCGAAATCAGCTGAAACCCTATTGTGAGTCGGAAATTCCTGAATGCAATGTTAATATTTTGGTATGTTCCTTATAAGGTTAGGTTACTTAGTTGTTTGCATTTGATTATTTCAAGAACGAACAATTACTTACGGTGTAAATAAGTGGATCAGGGGATTTCTGGAACTCTTGTCCACAAATCCCCTGCGCCTCTTCTATTTGAACCGGCAGGGGATTATTGGACAAAAAGTCCAGAAATCCCCTTCGCAGGGGATCATGGCAGGGGATTATTGGAATAAGCCCTTGAAATGGTCGGGCACACTGAATATCGTTTTAGGAACAAATGGCAGCTCATTTACCACGATATTATACTCTATCTATGTAGATGTGCTTCGACACATCTCTTCCGTCGATTATCTGAACATTTTCATGTATCTTTATTAATTTGATTTACAGATAGCAAACGTTCGTTGATATTTCGATTAGAGGACAGACGCGTTTAAAAAAACTATCAATATAATATGCCAAAAAGCAATCATGTTAACATAAAACTTAATTTTTCAAGTGCAAAGAATCTTTTGTAATCGCAGTAACATAATTAATTGAGTTGTACGATCATCATTGTTGTCATATGATGATCGTAAAGTAATATTTTCGCGAACTACTCAGTTCTAAGACAGCATTATGGACGTTTGCACAAAGGAACAATGCACAATAAACCTCATACCTAGCTTTATATCCCTGAGTCTTACAGTATATTACAGAGAGCTGCGGACAGCGTTCTCGGAATCGGTGGTGGCTCATTTTGGATGCATGACTGAAATAGAGAGTGGGTCTAAAAATCGTCATGTTATATTTCGCATAGGTTTTTTTTATTACAGGTTAATTGTAGTTTTAGGTGTTTTTATAAGGCACATATTATGTGCTCGTGCTTTATGAAAAATGCTTTAGGAAATTGAACTTTAAGATGTTTGCACGATAGTAGAGCAGATGCTGTTGATAGAGTCAAAATTATCTTCAAAACTTACCTGGAAAGGTAGTTTTGCGACACACAAGCGTTAACATAACCAAAAGCTATTGAATTCAAAGCATTCGCATCCACAGAAGCGGAATAAATCCCACATTTCCATTCACTAACAAAAGGTCTTCTATAAATGGACTAGAGCAAAAAACATTGCGTTGGGTGCGCGGGACGATCGTGGTAACCGGTTCGGCGTCGGCGCAGGCGCAGATGATGGAATAGTTACTATATCGCGCAGGTAATCGACCCTCTCGGCTAAATTAAGCTATAAACTAGCTAGTAGAAATATAATACAAGAATCTTTATTATCATGTTCTGATTGTACGTAGATAACGGCATTTTGTCTGGCATATGCTTTATTGCTACACCTTTCTTTCCGTTTTCGGATACAAACACATTCACAGATGTGTAATGACAACGTTCTAATAATATTAGCATGACATCTGTTGATGATTTAATTTTATGTTTATTTTGTTTGTGTACAGCGCATTCACACAGAGCGGTCCGTTCCACAAGATTACAAGATCTCCTTTTTTTCGGTGATGACGTACACATACCTTGTGTTGGATATAATAGGAGTAAGTTTACACACACAGGCAGTTCGTAATTCTTTTATAAAATAGGTACTTACCCGGTAAATAAAGTTTCAAGTTTTAAATAATTATTGCGCACATGTTGATACATAGATCTTACAAATTAGTCATTGATACAGTGGTCCGATTTCAATTTTATACTTTTTTCTATGTTGTGTATAACTACTTAGTCATAGGAGCGAGTTCACTCAAACGACAGTATTCCCGACCTAGTAAACACAACCCGATGATGTCGCAAGTTGCAACGGATCCCTTAAAAATGATCCTGTTACTAAACACCTGTGTCAATACGGCATTTTTTGTAATTATATTATTGTGGCAATTGCGTTAACACAAGAGGAACTACAGGATTTTATTTCAATTATGAATACTTTTTTCAAGAATTTTCAATAAAATTATCAAAAATAAAATCCAAAATACTTATAACTTCTAAAACAAAAATAACATCAGCACAACCAGTCACAATAGACAATAATTAGGATTGAAAATGTAGAAAGTTTCAGAGTATCATAACAAGTGACTCAAGATGCTCTGGCCAAACACTAACAAACACATATATTAGGTCCTTACATATGAAATTGGCGTTTTTCGTACTGGCCACTTTAATCACAAATTTCTCCTCTTTGGTAAGGAATTCCAAATTCAAATTTGTACAGCTATAGACTCGTGTATTTGTGCTTCGATGATCGTCATTCATTTGTTTTTTTTCTTCTGTTTTTTTCTGTTTGCGTCACTCATTTTACAAAATGGAAAACTTAAAATATCGCATTATTTACGAGTACGAGTTCTGCCGTGGCACTAGTGCTGCGGAAACAACTCGAAGGGTGAATGATGTGTATGGCGGTCGTGTTGCAAAAGAAAACACAGTTCGTTTTTGGTTCCAACGTTTTCGTTCTGGAAATTTCGACTTGCAGAACAAGCCCCGTGGACGGCCTGAGACTCAAGTTGATAATGAAGAGTTGAAGGCTATTGTGGAAGCGGATCCATCGCAAACCACGTCCGAGTTAGCTGCAGGCTGCGGTGTTAGTGATAAAACTGTTTTAATTCACTTGAAGCAAATTGGGAAGATTAAAAAGCTTGAAAGGTGGGTACCTCACGAATTGACTGAAGCAAACCGGCAAACGCGCGTCGACTGCTGCGTTACATTCTCAGTCTAAGACATCCTCCGTACTCCCCGGACCTTGCTCCAACAGATTACCATTTTTTTCGAAATTTGGATAACTTCTTGCAAGGGAAAAAATTCAACTCCGATGGGGTAGTCCAAATCGCCTTCAAAGATTTTATTGATTCCCGTCCGACTGGTTTTTTTAGTAAAGGGATCAATGAACTACCTATAAGATGGCAAAAGTGCATAGAAAATAATGGTTCATACTTTGATTAATTAAATATATTATATTAAAAAATATTCGACTTTTTGTTCCTCCCATACAAAACGCCAATTTCATATGTAAGGACCTAATATTAACATTACATACAAAATATAAAAAAAGTTTAGAAAAAATTATAAAACATGTTTTGAGCATAGCCTTCTATGGATGCGAGACATGGACCATGACACAGAGGGATATAGAGAGGATTGAAGCGTTTGAAATGTGGTGCTGGAGGAGGATGAAACGGATTAGCTGGACGGAGAAGTTTACTAATGAGGTGGTGCTGAAAAGAGTTGAAGAGAGAAGGTTTTTGATGAACACCATTCAAAACAGAAGAGGGAGAGTGATTGGACCTTTTATACGACATGACAGTTTCATAAGAAACATCATAGAAGGAAAAAGAAAGTAGAAAACATCGTCACTTTCCATCAGGTGAGATTGTCGTCAAACGAAGGTCTTTCGACTAAAAAAAGACGAGGAAGAGGAAGGCCAAGTGTTAACTATATGAGTTGTCGTATATCGTATAAAGAAGTTAAAGAGACCACATTAGAAAGAGCTTAAGGAAATTGCATCATTGCGCCAAAAAGGGGTTAGGCGCTTTGATTTATAATAACCATAAATTAAGCCATGTTTATTGATTGATTGAAGTACCAAAGATGACAACGAAGGCTACTAAGAATCTTTGGTTGATAAGTACCAACACCTACATTTCTAAATCGGGACGATTTGAGTGCTCCAATGACACATTACACAAGAAACAAAAGCTAATTTACTTTTCCATTGACGTAACTATCTTGCAGCAATAACGGGCAACACTTGGCTCTGCAGTAAAGCTAACAATTATAGTTTAGTAAAAGTAGATTAGAAAATCCACTATGTACTTCGTGGGATACTTTATAAAAAGCTTTTCGATGTTCTCTTAGCTTTTACACAGCTAGGGATGTGCTTTTACATTTCGTTCTCGTCTAGAAAAATACACAACACAACACTAATTAATATTTTAGAATCCCTCGTTTCGCAGCTAGAATCAAGGTAGACGAAAAAGCTGAACTTTAACAAAAAAGATTTTTAGCTATAATATAATCAAATACAGGGTTATTGGTAATTCACTGACACTGCGTAAACTGCAGGTTCTGCCCATCATCACGAACACGTTAGTGAAGGCGTCAGGTCTTAATTGTTATTTTTTTGTATATCGCCTCACATACAAAATAATGTCTGAAACCTAAATAATTACTAAAAACCGATCTTCCACTCCTATTTAAATCCACATCATCATCATTGGTTTATTTTACATCTATACAAGATGATTTAAGAGGCATTGATGAGCAAAAAGACTTACTAGAAAATTTCAGATCATCTAAACAATGAAAAAACTTCAGACGGGTTTTGCTCCAACTTGAAAAATAACAACTAACAGGCTAAAGGTTTCTTCGTCGCTTCTTTACTTTAGTCCACATACCGAAGCGACATAAATCAAAAATATCACATTATTTCCGAGTCAGTGTTTGGTTTATAATTTGACCTTTTCTAATTGTTCATTTATTGTATTTATGGAAATAAAGAGTTTTTGATTTTGATTGATTTTTGATACCTTCATATACACAAACAATCACTACAAACAGTGAGTTCAAAGAATATTGTCTTTCAAAAACCGAGAGTCAAATAAACCAAGGCTTAATGTAGAACGTTCAATCTACTCGTGAGAGTAGTTAAGGCCTTGTCAGTCAGGCAGAGACAGCGATGCCGATGCCATGCCGGTTCGATTTACACAAAGCTTGCGTTCCTGTACGCTCAATAAAGCTTGTTTAACACACGGAAATCCCAACATGACTCGATATTGCCGAAGTGCCTTGGCTTCGTATAACGGTAACTTGCTATGTTACAAGCACCCACGAGTCTGCTGAGCTTAGTTTGACTGAAGCTCAATACAAGTAAATGTTTGAGTACATTCACTTTAACATTATGTATAATATACAATAATATATCAAACTCGTGGCGGCCAGTATTCCGGGCAATCTACCTTTTGGTGACGTGATGCTTTTTAGGAAATTGATGTACCAAAGTCTACATAGATATAGGTTTGATTATGAATGTAAGCGGATTAACTTCGAACCCAGTTTGTGTTGGAAGAACCAACGTTTCATACCTTAACGTGGGACATCATCAGGTTTTTTAAGGGATGAAACACCAGCGTTTCATCCCTTAAAAAACCTGATTCTTCTAACACAAACTAGGCTTGTAGTTAACCCGGTTACATTCATAATGAATGAGGATCCGTAACGTTTTAGTTGAGAATCCAGTTTTTTAAAGCTAAGAAATCCTTAACACACAGTGCAAAAATGTTTGTTCTACTACAAAAATTTACGAAGATAAGACCAAATTACTAGCGAAGTTCACTGAGTGACCGCCGCGGTTGCTGTGACGTCACTCCCTCGGTCGCCGCTAGTTAGCCGTAGCCGTTTGTTTGGTTATTTGTTTAACCGTCGAATCGTGAAGTAAGAGTGCCGGTTGCGCTCCACTCGGTTCGCTCGGCCGAATTAGTGATGTCACACGCACCCGCGTAATTTGATTTTACCAGCAGTAACGGCGTAATGTTTGTAACTTATTATCTTCGTAAGTAATGGTCCGATTTGGGTAATTCAAAAAGTTATATCCTTCTTAAGTCATAAAAAATAACGTAGATACTGGTTCTATTGAAATTGCTAGAACTTTACTGATTCTCATTCGTCAAACTACGAAAGTTTTTATACTAAATAGTTAGGTTTATTTAATTTATTTTTATTTAATGTGGTTTCTTGATTGTTATTAAAGAATTTATCTGTCAATTACTAAAAATCATTATTGACATAGATAGTGACGACCACTTTCGTCATCATTATTGATATAGATAGGCCACCGTAGTGACCCTGCCATATCGCGTAGACGGCCGCCAACGGGAGACGATTTCTCAAACCATCTCGAGGCACTTAACAGTTACAAATAAATAAATAGCGTGTTTTCTATGTATAATAAAAAATATCTATCTATGTAGTGTATTGTATTAAGTATATCAGTTATCTAGTACCCATAACACAAGCTCTGCTTAGCTTGGGGCTAGATAATGCTGTGTGAATTGTCCAGCATTATTTATTTATTATTTATTTATTTATTTAATAATGCTGGGCAATTAACACAGCATCATCTAGCCCCAAGCTGAACAGAACTTGTTTTATGGGTACTACACAACTGATATAATTAATACTATACATTACAATGCATAGATATAATTTTTTTATTAATCATTGAAAACACCAGTTTGTCCAGGTATTCTGAATACCTGGAACAAATATCTGAAGATCGTACAAATATTTTTTCCAAGGCGAGAATTTAACCCAACCCTCCTGAGTCGCAGGCGGACCTTCGCAAGCTGCGCCACAGAGATCGTATATAACCAACCATATCTGAGGACGATCGATGTGGTCGAGAAGCGACAAAGTCCCTTTATTTTGATATAAAAAAAACCATATCTGATTACTGATGTCTCTCTTCCTGATTATAATCTATGTCACGACCCACGAGTTACCGATCAATCATCACCCCATTAATTAATATGAGCAGTTGATGACGATGGCAATTTATAGGCTACCTCAATAAAATATGCAATTTCAGGTAATGACTGCAACAGCTGTTTTCAAAGGCTCGCACAGGTGTGTTGTCGCATACTATAATTTTATTGTCAGTAACGAGCCTAAGTTATATTATGGGGCACGCACATTGACCCCGCCCCGAGCACCTCGTGTGAAAACGAGCAGGCTGAAAGTGTTATTCACGATAAGTACTGGAATCAGGCATACTCTGTTCTACAATCGTAGATATTTTTTGTTAACAAAGGGGTAACAAAACCAAAAAAATATTTATAATAATAATAATAATAATAATAATGCTGGACAATTCACACAGCATTATCTAGCCCCAAGCTAAGCAGAGCTTGTGTTATGGGTACTAGATAACTGATATACTTAATACAATACACTACATAGATAGATATTTTTTATTATACATAGAAAACACCCAGACCAACGGAACAAATTTCTGCAGATCGTACACAAATTTGTTCCGAGGCGGGAATCGAACCCGCAACCTCCTGCGTCGCAGGCGTTTGTAGAAATTATTTTACGACACTGGATCTATCATCATCGGAGCAAATCGCAGTAGTTCGAAACCAAAAATTGTTGGCTTTCATTCATAATTTCAATCGTTTCTTATCCTAATTCGAACTCAAATTTTAAACTTTTTCGCAGCGCGTATGCTTAAATGCGTTGTCGGGGATTACGTTTTTGTTTTCAGTTAATACCTTCTTACTGTTGTTACCTTGTTGTTTTCTGTTATTGTATTCAGTTTTATTAAAGTTGTTATTCACCAATGTATTTATTGAGATTAAATATCTTGGATTGTAAAGCAGAGCATACAAACTAAACCACGTAGTTTAAAAACAGTGGTGTGGTAAATTCGTAGAGTTCCGGGAAAATTTTCACACTAACTAGCATAAAACTGCTCTAACTTAATGCTGATGTTATTATGAAAGCCGCGCGGTTGCTCCCAATTACTATTTGATTTGGATTTGCCAGCAGTTTCACCTGATTGATCTCCAATGTGGGTTTGAGTGGTTACCGGTGTTTTGTATTAGTTACCAAGGTCTCATGCATGACTATTTCCAACGTATCACGTGAGACGTTGCCTATTCCCATCGTCTCACGAAAAATTTGACGTGAGTTAGAGAGTATCGTCATTATAATCAACGACATCTTTTGATCATGTTTTACAATAATGGTCATTATTAGGTACCTATTTAAAAATCTTAAGTAACGAATATCGACCATAAATGTTAGTTGTTGAAGTAGTCTTCGAAGGCCGAAATTTGTAACAGCCAATCAGCCCGAATAAATAATTTTATATTTCGAAATTTGAGGTATCTACTCGAAAATAAACAACTACTTACTATAGTTGTTTTTTTTTTTGCATACCAAGTACTTAAACCAATTGAAGGCGTAGAAGACATTTTGAACACCCAAAGTAGAGCAAGGTCAAAATGTTGTTACCGCAATCCAAATGAGATTTTTTATTAATTTTTCACCTAGACACCACGTTTAGCAGTAATGAAATTCCTCCCGCATCACAATTTGGAAAACATTTCAATATGCGGATAATTTTATCAGCTTAACTTTTGGCACACTTTTCCCATTGCCTGAATTAAAATGCGAGCGCAGTAAAAACAATAAAGGACATTATATATATGGTATTTTAGTGCGATTCATACCCGCCTAGTTGTGTTTATGGCAACGCTTAGTTGAGTGGAATGATTGTGTAAAACTGTTGGACTGACTCCAACGCGCGGCGGGAACAAACGCCACAAATAAAGTCAAATAAGTGAACCAAGCCGAATGGTTTCGTGCAGCTGCACGCGGCCGCGATATCGAGTTCATTTACTTCATTTTCAGATACTGTAATTGAGCTTTTGTGATTGGTTGCGCTTTAATTAAATTAGGCTCTACACTACACCCTAGCTAGAACTTGCTCTACATTCTTAATAAGGGCAGGAGTATATTAGATAAGTAGCTGCATATTATTCTAATCAGGTTTTCTTGCCATAACTAGTTTATTTTTAAGCCCCGACGCAAAAAGAGAGGGGTGTTATAAGTTTAACGTGTCTGTCTTTATATCTGTGTATCTGTCTATGGTATCGTAGCTTCCAAACGGATGAACCGATTTTCGTTTAGTTTTTTTTGTGTCATAGATAATTTTATCTCAAGTGTACTTAGCCATGTTTAAAGCAAATCTGTGGGGGGGTTTTTATATTTTTTTATTTAGTTCTTGTATCATAGAGAGCCTAGTAGTGTGACAACGCTAACGCGACAAATTCAGCACTAGACGGTATGGAACAGAGTTTAAGACGCTACCCAAACAGCGACACCGTAGAAAGTACACTTTTTCGTCGCACCGTTAGCCGTTCTCCGACATATTACAAGCCCAAAAAAAAACAGTGTATAGTCAAATGTATGGAAAAAAGACTTACACAAAAATATGTGTAGTATTTGCAGTAAACAAAAGTTACATTCCTTAGGTATCGAAATTTTCAAAGAATTAACTGACATGCTCACAACAATGTTTTGAAGAATGTGATTGGACCGCATTCTTGAAGTGATATTACTCATGCCACGCAGCTACCTATTTATGTGCCGTGCCATGCATTCGCAGAAGGTTGGTCAAAGACCAGTGTTGCTGCTGTTGCAACAAAGCTCGGTTCGCATGTATTGTCTCCATTGTCTTGAAGACATGAGAAGCCTACATTTCACCAACAATTCCAGGAAAGTATGATCCTGTTGGATCTTGTTTTCTATCAGAACATCATACACGTACGTACGTCGTACATGAACAGATTTCCTGTAACATCAAATCAATAAATAAATCATAATCATAAATGATTATGATGACGAACGTAACCAGTAGGTCGTTGGTTCTGAGTAATTTTTCAAAGTAATTTATTAAGTAACGAATTACATGGTTGTAGTAACTATTAGAATTCGATAATGCCCGCAGTAGTTTTCAGTAAAACTGTGTTGCAGACATCACCCCCTCACAGTAAGGGGGTTCTATTACATAATGTTATTAATAAATATAATGTTAATAAAATCGATGTTTATAAATATTGAATTCGGTTCTAGAATCCTATGTATTTTTTGTAAACAGATACATTTAATTTTGTGCACGAAACTTAACAATATCTAAAAGGTAAGAAAAAAATAACCAATTAAACACAGCACGCGCAGAAAAAAAAATTGTAACTTCAAATTCAAAAACAGACGAAAGTACAAAATAAAGTGAAAACATTGCGAAAACAATCAAAACCTACAAATGTTTTGGACTTCTACGAGTAACTCCGATGATAGATACCGTATCGTAAACTGTTTTCCAACAATATTTATTGAATTTAGCGACCCGTTTCAGAACAAAAATGTTTAGGATTCTATATATTAAATCCATCAGTTCCCTAAAAAACGCGATAAACATAATTTTAAAACCAGAAATAAATATAAACTCGCTGTGCCTACAACAAAACGCATAGTGAGTTGCTAACTTACTATAAAGTGCGAGTGTAACTCGCGCGCCGAGGGTTTTGAACGTTTGTCAACAAATATGTACCAAAAGTACCGGTTATAGACTTCGCAATTTAACGAATACCTAAGAATAGAAGGTAGGTACAAACCTACATTTCAGATGGATCTCTCTGCATGCTTCGGTTTAATGGGTCGTTCGGTTAAGGTGGGTAATGGTAAATTTTTCGACTTTTTTCGAAATATTTCAAAAATTATGAAAGACACAGAAATTTGAAAAACTGGTTTGAAATGTCCAAACCCATACCTTTCATTTGATACCCCACTCGGTGGGGTAGCCCCCCTTTTGAAAATTATTCCTTTTTGACCATTTTTCAAAAAGTGTTCTTTTTACAGACTTCTCTTTATTTTTCCTGTAAAATATATATTCATATCTACAAACGCTTCATACATTTTAAATGGATCGCTTGGCAGACTTCGGAGATAGGGGGGGGGGGGGGGAATGGGTATTTTTTCGACTTTTTTCAAAATATTTAAAAAAGTATGAAACCTACAGAAATTTGAAAAACTGTTTTGAAATGTCCAAACCGATACCTTTCATTTGATACCCCACTCGGTGAGGTAGCCCCCCCTTTTGAAAATTATTCCCCCCCTTTTTGACCATTTTTCAAAAAGTGTTCTTTTTTCGAACTTCTCTATATTTTTCCTGTTAAATATAGATCCATTTCTATAAACGCTCCATACATTTTACATGGATCGCTCTGCAATCTTCGGAGATAGGGGGGCGGGGGAATGGGTATTTTTTCGACTTTTTTCGAAATATTTTAAAAAGTATGAAACCTACAATATTTCAATAAATATTTTGAAATGTACAAAATGATACCTTTCATTTGATACCCCATATGACTCTGTAGGTATCTTTTAAAATTTCGGCATCACAATTTGTATGGAAAATATTCATTTTCATTTTTCATTTATTTTCATTTATTTTTCTCTAAATCTGTAAAGGCGCACGAAATGTATTATCAATTCAAATTTCAAGTTGATAGCTGCAGTAGTTTTTGAGTTATTAAGGAGGGAAAAAAGGACAGACAAAGCGAGACCATAAGGGTTTTGAAACCGATCTTCGATCATCAAAACCTGTATTTATTTTCGATTTTTTTCTTGTCAGCTTAAAATTAAAATGTAAGTTTACCTCTAATCCGGAATTATTAAGCATTATGTCAATTCTCTGCGTGAGATATAAAATCTGTGTACGAGTCTGTATACAATAGGATAGATATTGCATGTTGGTCGGCTGGCACCGCTCCAGTTGTTTCAATTTTATCCCGCGGGACGCTCTCTGTAAACATCCCTAAATGATAAACGCATAATTTAACGCCTCCAAGAACCGCGAAAAATCGTTCATCCATTTTCTCGATCACGGAGCGTGAAGATGCTCATTTATCGCTTTATGCCATGATTTTCAACATGCCAAAGCTCAGATTGAAAATCCTGTGAATAATTTGAAACAGTGAAATTATTCTAGAATAACCAAAACAGCTTATTTATCAGTGTTACAGTAACAGGTATTACCGGCAGTCGGCAGATAAGTATGCTTAATGGCGTGGGTATAGGTAGAATAAACCAGTTTGTTATCTATCTATATTTTTGTGTTATAGGTGTTAGAGATTTGAAGCTGGTATATAAACATATATAGGTTAGTGAGGTGACGTCCCTACTTGGCTAGTATACAAAACGTGTGGCCTATAGGTATAGAAGAGAATGGCGAAAAAGCACAAGCGATATGCAAAAAATCTGAGTACTGGTATTACAAATACCGTGCTCACAACGTTATGGCTCTACAATGTTAGTTTATTGTGTGAAATCCATTGCCACAAAATAACGATGGAGTGTGCGGTGCGATAGCATCGTGCCTCCGTCGCAGGCCGCATAAATCTGGCTTCGATACGTTTTGGTAAGAAGCCAACCGAGCCACCACTCGACCCGTGCATTGCGAATAACATTTTCCTTTATTGAAACACTACTTTGCTGGCGATTTCCTGTAAAACATTGAATTGAGCAAGTGAACCTCTTAAAGGGTTAGGTTGGGTTAGCCAGCATTTGTCGTTAAAAGCTCGTCTGTGTACGTGGCCATTATTTTGTTCACTTTTATGTGAGTTTTATGTTGTGTACGATAAGAAATATAATTTAACAATTTATAATTCTGGCATTGATCTTTAAGAACTTTCAACAGAGTTTTATAACTTTCTTAGACATTTGTAGAAAAATGTAGGCACCTATGCATTTTATTATCTGTCTACAATAGAAAAACATGAATTTAAGTAAGTGGAACGAAAATGCAGGACACAACACAATCACTTCTGATACATGCAGTAGATGTGTTAACTATGTTGTTTCGGTTTCATTTGTTAAATGGATAGGCAACCGACCCAAATTTTATAAACAATCCATTTTCTGCAATCATAAATTGAGAGTAAATTTCATCAGACTCATTTGTTAATTCGATTAAAGCCCTTCTGAATAAAGATTTATCTTGAGCAGTTATTTTTATGGTAGTAATGGTAGTAAGGGGCTAGCTACAAACATGAAATGGTTTATGGTTGAGAAGAAATGCTTATTAATACGGTACGGATTGTTGAAGTTTAGAATTCCAATTATTATCCCTCTCTGACCTGTAAATGAACGCTGTAAATGCCCTCTGGTAAGGCCAGCGATTAGAGAGCTTACTTTCCCAAGATGGCCAACAACTTTGCGGGACTCAATAAGGTTCATTTTCAAGTCAGCAAAGAGCGCCCTCGTTAATCACTTCGCCAGTCGTCGACCGCCAACGGAACAAGCACATTTTTGATTGTTTTTGATAAAACAAACAAAGACAAATGAATAACCCGTATCGTTAATCATAAGCCGGTTTAAACCTGTTCTTCCTTTTGCAGCTCGTGCATTTCTCGGATGTGAGCCATTTCCTCTGTTTATGAAAACATTACGCAATGTGAAGCTGAAACTACGTAACCTAGCTTGTGGCTTGATTTATGGATTGAAATTAGTATGATGTAATGCCTTTGTTTCACCCTATATGCCACGATCGCGAGCCAAGTCTGCATCAAAAACACAATCCCACGTTCTCTTATTTCCGCAGGACTGGTTTTCAAAAGCAAGCTCAGTGCGAGTGAGAAATGTTACCAGTGACCGTTGAACACAGCGGAAATTTAGGAGTGGAGGCATTGACAGACGTACGAGGCGGTTTCGACGAATTTATGAGCTTCTGGCACTTTATCTGCAAAACCCTACTTTTGGAGATGTGTTTTTGTGAACGTACCAAAATTAAACCAGTGGATTTCATTTAGGAGTTCCCATCAATGTCGATTTTGTAAAGAAAGCAAATACAGTCATCTGGAAAAATCCATAAGCTTTACCGTCTTCCTCTAAGTAACATGAGATTAGCCAGTGACGGAACATTAGTTACGTTCATAACATACCTCTGATGATTAATAGCCCATTATTCGGCAACGTGGATACGACCCGAGATCGGAATGATTATCGAGAAGTTCACGGTTCGTTGATCATAGCACAAAATTAATTTAGGGCGCTCAAACGGGTAAACGCTAGCCTTCTATTTATGTATAGGTGCGCAAAGTTGTACAAAGACACAATTTATGTAGCACATAGAAATTACATTATAAGAATAAATCCATTACAACAAGTATTTACCTACTCTTCTATTTCGTAAAAATCTAAGCCAGCCAAAAGAAAGTTGTAAATATATTTCATCTGGAAGTTGTCCCAGCAAATTAAAAATATTCTGGAAATTATATCTACAAAGCATCTATATATAGCAATTATAAATTAATTTATTCTGTAGAAAATACCGATTCAAATGCGAGAAAATTTCTTAATTTTCAACTTACTTGGAAAATTCTACAAATTTAAACTTATTTTTTGGGTTCACGTCCCGCCTGAGTCTTAAATTTTTGGGATATTAAATAAATCAAATGGTTTTCATTTCAATATTAATTTGAATCAACAATTCAATACCACCTACTCATTTTCTCAATAAAGCCATAACAGCTACCAAGTACAGCTTTGTACTAGACTCGGATGAATAAGACGTTGACCTACATTTGATCGCCTGCCTGGTCTTCAATGGTAGAGTCGACCACAAACCGACATTCTATTTCTACTAGGTACGCATCAATGACTCGACGTGAAATCCAATTTCATGTTTGACATCAATGTACAGACGAACAGCGACTGTTGTACGTCGTTGGAGAGAACAGTGCCTCCAACCTTTCTGTGCAAGCGGCAGCGTCACTTGTAGGTACTCTTATAGAGAGGTTTTAACAAAAACAGGACGCCCATTTGAAGTAACAGCCGGCCTAGTCTCAATTTTGCCCGCACACACAGATAATCTGGTTGCACTGTACAGTATACGTAGCGAGAGCTTGCTTGACACCGAATTTCAGGCGTCCAGTCCGTCCGCCACTTTGTTCGTTCCAAAATGTTCGTTGAGTGTCTGCTTCGTGACAGAGACCATGGGACGACCAAAATTTAATTAGACTAGGTTCCTCTGTCGTCTCTCTTTACTTTGAGAAATGATTGTAGAGTGACTAGTTTACCCTGTTAGTTCGTTGTGTTCAATTACTTCAATTACCTACTACGCTTAGGTTTAATTGAACCTCATACATGTGCCTAACTGCCTAAGTAACAAGATGATGTGATGATGATGCCCTCCTAACCAAAATTCAGCTACGGCGGCCAGTCTCAACGAAGACTAGCCAGGTGCACTGGACATATTATAGTGCACAAGTGTGCAAACACAGGTGCATTCTCTATTCCATAATCAACACTCTCATAATCTCTCATCTGTTCTAAGTTGTCACACACATTAAAACACTGATTTATTCTTAAATCTCGCTATAAATAAATTTTTACTTTAGAAAATAAGATATTATAGAACTGTTCTATAGTAAAAATATATCAAAACGTTGAATAACCGGCCGTAGAAGTCTGATGGTAGGTATCTCGCTACTAAATCGACTCAAGCGGCCTGTGACTAGGGCTGCAGAGATAGGAACTTCCTGACGGTGACGATGTGCGCCGAGTCCAGGAGTACCGCCTTTTGAATCTGGCCCTTGATCCTACTTCCTAGCGAGTGTCTCTTGAGATGTTGATCGAGGCTCTTCGCTATTACGTCGTTATTTTTTTTATTGTTATAAACCGATGGGCCTAACCTGTCCCCGGTTGTGACGGTCTAAGTTACTCTAACCAATCCTTCATATTGTATTTTATTTATACGCTTAGAAATCGCTACCCCATTGAGAGCTTTTAGATATGTGATAGCTTCCCATATCTCAGGCAAAATATTGTAGCTTCTATCAATTTTATAGCCAGTATTATTGTTTTATAAGGACCTGCCAACTCATGTTTCTATATTGGCAATTTCATCTCCCGTCATGCGAGCGTCGATAGCTGTGATAGTCATTCCAACGGCTCCTATTCTACCCGTGGAATTGAGTGCGGCGCAGTTTTAGAACAATGAGGTGGGAATTGCTTTCGTTCGTGGTTCGAGACTTGACATTGGAGACGACAACACGATATGTCAATAGACTACAATCATCATCATCATCGTCTAAAACTTGATTGCTCCAAATGTTCAAACCTACTGTTATATGAATCGTAGTTTAGATGCTTTAATTATTTAGGTGCAAACATGGATGAAGGTATTCGGAAGCCCCCATAATTGATGATTGCAGCTAAATAATGAAAATCGGTTCTTCTTTCTAATAGTTGACGACCTCGGTGGCGTAGCGGGTGCAGGTCCGCCTGCGATGCAGGAGGTTGCGGGTTTGTTTCTTCGCTCCCGCCTCGGGTGAAATGATTGCACCATTTGAAGATATTTGTTCCGGCGTTTTTAGGCGTTTTCTATGTAGGTACAATGAAAAATATCTAAGTTAAGGGTATGTAATGGATTAGGTAAGAGTGTCAGATAAAGTACCTACCTTACCTCTACCCATAACAAAAGCCTTGCTTAATAAAACTTCTAGTCAAATGACTTTAGTGTTATTAACCATGATGGATTTAAAAGTTTTACGAACCAGGGACAACGGGATATTTCCCAATATTTGAGTTTTGAGCTTTCCAATATGATCACGGAATAACCTAATTAATAAATAAATAGTTATAACGGAAATAACGGAATAACCTAATTAATAAATAATTCCGTGATCATGGCGCATGAAACTGGGCCGAAATATTGGAAAGCACAAAACTCAAATCATGGTAAATATCCCGTTGTAAATGACTGCCTTGCTTAGTGGCTAGATGATCATGATTCTGTGTAAATGTATGGTGTCCATAATTATTTAATTATAATCTCCAACGCAGTCCATCCATTGTTACCAGCTTATCTTGATTTCGTTTAAAATTATTAAGCTATTAGTTTTCTACAAGCTGTGGGTGGTAAGTTACGGCTTAAATACAATCTCTATTTGAATTTAATTATCTCTGATTATGAAAGTAACCTAACACATTGCTGTTAATTTTAAGTTATGTGGGTACATGTGAATTGATTCCTAATTAGTTGTTTACTGCGGTATCCTTCATTAAAATTCAGACCGTGCTAAATAGGTTCCTAACTACCTATCTTATTAAAGAAACTATAAATCAACTTAAATAGTTTTAATGCATTTTCTACCACTATAATCGTAGCAGTATCCTCAAGAAACCGGCGTTTAAATTATTTTTTGGTTTGCTTAAGTTAGGATTTTGACTTTGTTCGGAATTCATGAATTCTCTATTCATGAATATATTTATTGGTTAACTTTTTTATTTTATTTTTATTTTATTTTATGTTTCCTGGCGTTTATTTTTTGTTCCAACATTTATAAAATTATAACAATAGTTATTTTTATATAGATTTTTTTTCTCTTCTTGTTTCTTTATATTAGGTCCTTACATATGAAATTGGCGTTTTTCGTACTGGCCACTTTAATCACAAATTTCTCCTCTTTGGTAAGGAATTCCAAATTCAAATTTGTACAGCTATAGACTCGTGTATTTGTGCTTCGATGATCGTCATTCATTTGTTTTTTTTCTTCTGTTTTTTTCTGTTTGCGTCACTCATTTTACAAAATGGAAAACTTAAAATATCGCATTATTTACGAGTACGAGTTCCGCCGTGGCACTAGTGCTGCGGAAACAACTCGAAGGGTGAATGATGTGTATGGCGGTCGTGTTGCAAAAGAAAACACAGTTCGTTTTTGGTTCCAACGTTTTCGTTCTGGAAATTTCGACTTGCAGAACAAGCCCCGTGGACGGCCTGAGACTCAAGTTGATAATGAAGAGTTGAAGGCTATTGTGGAAGCGGATCCATCGCAAACCACGTCCGAGTTAGCTGCAGGCTGCGGTGTTAGTGATAAAACTGTTTTAATTCACTTGAAGCAAATTGGGAAGATTAAAAAGCTTGAAAGGTGGGTACCTCACGAATTGACTGAAGCAAACCGGCAAACGCGCGTCGACTGCTGCGTTACATTACTTCAATTGGAAAGTCTAAGACATCCTCCGTACTCCCCGGACCTTGCTCCAACAGATTACCATTTTTTTCGAAATTTGGATAACTTCTTGCAAGGGAAAAAATTCAACTCCGATGGGGCAGTCCAAATCGCCTTCAAAGATTTTATTGATTCCCGTCCGACTGGTTTTTTTAGTAAAGGGATCAATGAACTACCTATAAGATGGCAAAAGTGCATAGAAAATAATGGTTCATACTTTGATTAATTAAATATATTATATTAAAAAATATTCGACTTTTTGTTCCTCCCATACAAAACGCCAATTTCATATGTAAGGACCTAATATTTGTTAAGATTGACGAAGTACACAGAAACAGTTCTGTGACTACACTAACTACCTACACATGTACCTAACTATTTTTTTGGAAACACAAGAATTTTATTAATTTTATTTTTAATTAGATGGATCCAAGCGAATTTAAATATGATAAGTACTAGTTACCTATAATACACTATTATCAGATAGTTCTTATACAAAACATAGTGTCCATTATTTTCAGGTGCTACTTATAATTAAAGTAAAATAAATTCGACTCCATTAATCTCTTGTTCCGTATATATATAGAACTTGTCACCGCTTTGCGTAGACAACTTCGAGTGTCATATTTGTAAGGTTCTAGGTATCCTCGGAGAAGGCGGCGTATACCTGATCGAAGCCGGAATACTTCGAAAGTGCAATCTAATGTTTCTAGTGGCATCTAGGTAGCTACAATATGAGTCAAATTTAGTTTGATGACACCATGGTTAAAACTGTTTACGCCCATTGCAATGGAAACCATTAGTTACCTACTACTCAGAAAACGAAAACCTAAGTATCTAATTCATTATCAATCAAAACCAACTCAATTCAGTTGGTACATTTTCTCAAACTTACGCGATCTGAACACATTATTAATAGTATTATTTAACAGGTAAATAAATGCGATAAATACCTGTTAAATAATACTAACAATAAGGTAAGTACATATGCAATATGAACTATTATGTATTTTGCTTAACTAAAATATTACAAATTTTTATAAACATTATTGCACCCTGTCGGATAGAGTATGGCAACAGATCTTAAGATAAACTCTTCTTCTTCGATCGAGATCTTCGAGACTTTGACTCTAATGTCACTTGCATAAGATGGCGTTTTCACAATATCGAATCAGAAATTTCGATTTCTTTTTCACGAGTAGACCCCTAGTTATGTGATAATGTTTTACAAACAAAGTTATACGGCGCACATAGCAATCCCATGAAAATCAAACTTAAAGGAGACCAACTCAAAATCAACCTTTATACGACAACGGAAGAATCATCGAAATCTTTTAACAATTGGCGCAGATATCACGAAAATTGTTGTAGCTATGTCATGATTCCTCCAAAATATTATGATGTTTTTTTTAAGTTTTACGTGTTAAATACTTATCCCTCGACAGCAAAAAAAAATTATGGAACCAACACGACGACCTCTGTGGCGCAGCGGGCGAAGGTCCACGCAAGAGGTTGCGGGTTCGATTCCCGCCTCTGGACAAATGTTTGTACGATCTGCAGATGTTTGTTCAGGGTGTTTTGCATGTTTTCTATGTATAATAAAAAAAATATCTATCTATGTAGTGTATTGTATTACGTATATCAGTTATCTACCTCTAGTACCCGTACCCATAATCCAAGTTCTGCTTAGCTTGGGGCTAGATAACGCTGCGTAAATTGTCCAGCATTATTATTATAACTCGGAATCATTTTCGATACAATTGTGAAAGATTCAGCGAAATCGGTTAACCAACAATAGCGGAGATAACAACACAACAAGTAAGTAATATAACATCAAGTAACATACATAGGTACATAAAAATTAAACTGACGAATTGGAAGTCCCTTCCTTTTTTTTAAAGTCGGTTTATAAAAGACTAACCGATGAATTCGGACGAGTTGTTCAAAAAGCATCTCGCAAAGAAGGAACAACTCGACCGCAGGCCAGTTTTTGAGCGGGCGAGATGTCTCCTTTTCATCTAGAAATAAGTAGTGCTATATTTTTTTCTAGGTGAAAAGGTAGATTCTGAACAAACCCAGTGTAAATCCTACATTGGCTATTTTGTCATGCCGTATCTAAGATCAACTAGTACTTTGTGCTACATTATATAAGTACGCTCGTGCGTTGTTTATTAGATGTGACCAGGGATAAAAGAAGGCTTCATTCACATTGGGACCTTGATTAGCTTTGTATCAGAGTCGGCAGCGCGCACTAGCTTATTCAACAATATCTAACTAGGTATTTACCTACTCGTAAATTTTCAATGACTAACAAACAACTTAAAAAAATAAGATTAGAGTACCTATGAAAGTTCTTTTTGAATTATACACTTGCGAGCTTTAAAATGGAATCGCTTCATCGCGAGTTAATCACAACAATTTTTTTACAATTTATGTACAATGAACTATACAGGGTGTAACAAAAATAAATAACCAAACTTTCAGGTGGGGTGTAGAATCGAACACTGAATTCAGGAAAAATATTAAAAAAAAATCCCGCCCTTTAGTTTTCGAAAAATAAAATAAATACGGAATTTTCACTACATTACGCAAACGACTGATGCACGTGTTTATTTGACATTAAAATATGATTAAAAGGTCTACGTACCTTGTGTACACCTTTTTAGCAGATAAACATCTTTTTACGGGGGGCACCCACGACCGGACACGCGATATCGCAGCAGCGCGCGCGGCGGCGGGCTGCACGTGTAGTAGTTATGTAGGAATCTAGCCAATGCATTCCAATTTTCCCATTTCAATTTTCATCTCGTGTTATTCAATATCTGAATAACGCATGCGAGCCATTTTTACGCACAAAAAACCGATAAGCGCCGCCGCGACCTTCACCTTGCGCTTGCAATGATGCAACTAAACGGCCATTGACCCTATGATAACATTTCTGTGGTATGACAGTTTGACAAAACTAACAATAAGCCTAGCATTGGGTGAACATTCGGATGAACTAAGTTTGTATACCTATCTCGCTCTCGCGCGCTAAAAGTTTGCGCCTTTTCTTGTCTCAATCTGGTGCTTCGGAAATGCAAATTGTAACAACCTTTTATGGGGTTCATTGTAAGTTACTCACCGTGTTTTTAAAGGTCAATGTGAAGGTAGGTACTTAGGTAGTCAACGATATGAAAAAATAAAAGCTAGTAGTGAATATCTTTTAGTAGGAAGGTGCAGCTTAATGAATGTACCTACTAACTATGCATTTTCGCGATAGAACGTGTGTAAAGACTTAAAATAATTTATTTATTTTTTAATTCCTAGAGGAAAATTGGAATGTATTTGTTGTACGTAGGCTCCATATCTAAGCACGCCGTGCAGCCTGTTCGCTTCCGCTGCAATGATGTCGCGGGTCGATGACCGCGGTGGCCGCTCATTAGGGCACCGTTTAGGTGTTATGGGCTTATAAAAGAGATGAATACAGGTACTTAGGCCATTTTTTTTTAATTCCAAATAGACACATGTATTATAGTCTATTGCCTAATGTTGTGAAAATTTCGTACCTATTTATTAAATTTTTCGAAAACTAAAGGGCGGGATTTTTTTTCAATATTTTTCCTGAATTCAGTGTTCGATTCTACACCCCACCTGAAAGTTTGGTTACTTATTTTTGTTACACCCTGTAGATTGTGATGTGTAAATATAGATTTGAAAGGTAATTTTGTAACCTTTCAAGTGATCTCAAGAAGATTTAAAATTAATTAAATTGGCTACCTAAATTTTGGGAATTATTGCAATAGGTCGAAGTTGCATACATCGGCTTCTATCGGCGCCGGAGCTGGATTAGCTGGATTTCTCCCTCGTATCCGCTGTTTTAGCTCGTCCCACATATGCCAGATTGGGTTCAAGAATAAGGGCTGGCCAGTCTAGTGTGGGAATGTATAATGTATTATGAGCTGTCAAAGAAATACTTACTCCTACACTCGGAACCGGGAAATATACCTACTACGTATATTTTCAAAACGAATTAGCTTGTTTTTATGTCCTTTTATCTTTGTATTCATAACACAGGCTCTGCTTAGTTTGGAATTAGATGCTGCTGTGTAAATTCTCTTCATTATTTTTTTTATTTTTATATAATTTTTTGATACCTACCTAAGTTAATGTGGGCCTCATTATGCTTACTTAAAACAAGAATAAGATTGATGATATTGAATCTTGTAACCAAAGAAGGAATAGAAAGAAGCTTTTGCCCAACAGTGAGATAGTACAGGTTCAGGCTCTTTAAAAACCTTACGACAGAGATGGCGAACCAATGTCACGCGACACAATATTTTGGGCTCGCCACGGATCAAAACGGTTTGCATTTTTAGTTCAATATAACAAAGTCGGACCTACGTTACTCTCCTACTGCACTTCCTGCCTATTACTTAGCAAGTAGGTATTTCGAAATATGCCAACATTTCAATGAATTGAACGTCTTCAAGGCACCAATAAAACAATTATCATGATTGAACTCATTCGGGCCTTTGACGCAAAACTGCATATTTTCAGGAAAGATATTCTGTCAAAGAGTTACAATTGAGCTACCTGTAGATTGTTTGCAACAATCTGCAGTTAGCTCAATTGTTATATATAGTCAATACTAGTTCTAATTTGTTTCCATTTTTGATTGTAATTTTCTTTGTTAATAAATAGTATACTTATGTAAGAAAAGCTACAATTATTTCCAAAATTTTAAAATTAAAACTCATCAAAGATTAATACGTCCATGATAATAATTTAAGTCTATGAGAAAACAGACGAAGAAAAAGTATTTTTAAAATTTATTTACGTAATTGATTCTTTAATCAAGGAATTTTCAGTGTAATTTTTTCAGTTTCTCAGTGCTTATTTTTTTTATGTCACTTTTCTCGGAAAGGTTTGCTGCCCCTGCCTTAGGATATAGCAACCGCTTCCATGCCCACTCTGTGAATGCCGCCGTAGTCGTATTCGTGAGGAGCCGGACCCGTAAATCTGCCGGCCGGAATGGGTTACAGCATCACCGCCATAAATTGAGCATCCATAGTTTACGATTCACTGGGAAAGGAAAGGCACTGGCTACAAAAATCTATGCTAAGTAAAATTGCATTTCGTTTTCACATTTTGCAAAGCTATCGCAGGTTTATGCAAAACATTTCGTACCTAGTGGAATAGTAAAAATAATAACTAATACCATAACGACTAATACCAACGTAATACCGCTGGTTGATTTTATCGCTACTATTAGGTAGGTATAACAATAGAATTTAGTGCTTTAAGTATATGAGAATGGATGACCTAGTTCGCTATAGAATATTAAAGGCTGTTCCATTTATTGGAACAGATATCCATATAGATATCAGATATATGTAGATATTTAAAGCCTTAAACTGTCAAACAGATATGATGATAGATAGTAACTACTCCTATGGCTCAGCGACATGAAATGTGCCTTGGCCTCCGAAAATAGAAGTCACCATTTTTCCCTGTCCTGTGCAGTTTCCCGCCAGTCCTCCGCTTGTAGCTCACGCAGGTCCGCTTCCACGACAGCTTTCCAGCGGTACCGCGGGCGTCCCACGGGTCGAAGGCCCACGACGCGACGGGGTAACCGAGATAGGCGTTGTAGAGGTTCCGGCCCTCCGAGCCAGCGGAGGCAGATCTGCCTTCGTTTTGTCGATGATGTTGGGTTCGATGAAGATGATGTTGGTAGGTAGATGGTTGATATTATAATTCATAATAATTCATAATTCTTTATTCAACATAACATTTTTTTAACATAGGGATTATAAGTAAAACATATCGCAAGAAAAATAATGGCAAAGGCGAGCTTAACCCTAAAAAGAGTTCTCTTCCAGCAAACCTTATTGGGAGAGAGAGACAAATTTGCAGAAGTGGGTACATGTGCTAAAACAAAGGATATGTATAAGATTTAATTTTAACGTAGTGTGTTCCGTGATGGAATATGATTTTTACACTAAATTGTTGTTTTGTTGACCATGATGATGATGAGTGATCGATATTTATTTAATTCAGGAACAACACAGGTAACCTGTCATTTCGAAAACATACAAAATTATGATTTTTATGACTGTTTTGTACTTACTATGTGAGGTATGTGAGCAGCAAATAAATGATTGTCTTTATCTGTGCCTACGTCTAATACCATCGCCTGTGGAAACCCAAGTATCTAGGGAACCCATAATTCAAAACAAAGTATGTTTTGAATTTCGAATTGGTAGATATTATTTTATGTTACCTATCGACAATTTTCATATTTGTGTTATTTTACCCTTAGCGTAGGTACACATACTACATGGCACCGTGTATTTACCTGTTCTGAGTTTGGAAGGATGGACAACGAATATGACCAAAAAAGCGCGTCGTACAAAGAATTGAAGAAAAAAACACCCAAACAAACAACCTATAATTATCACAGTGAATAAATTTAGAAAGCTAGTGGGTGGCTCATACAAATACTAGTACAGCAATCACTATTCAAACGGCTTCAAATTGGCATTGATTCGAGGAAATGCTTCCATTTGGTCTGACCCTGATTTAATTACCACAATAAAAGCAGACTCTCGGCTGATCCCAGCTAGAGATCCTGAATTCTAACGAACCTCGTAGTAAATTATTCTTGCAGAAGGTAAACTACGTTTCTGAACATTTCAATTTGTACTAAAAATATCAAGATCCTGATTTCAACCGCTACTGCGGTAAATGAGAAATGAGTCTTTGCGTCTCGCTGTTAAATTATTTTATTGAATTCATTACGGATGTGAGTGGGTTAACTACGAGCCTTATTTGTGTTGAAAGAATACCAACGTTTTATCGAGAGATGAAACGCTGTTTTTCTGAACGAGAGGGACTTCTTCAGAGTGAGTGCGGTTCAAGTCGTGTCTTTGCAAGTATTTCTTTCTTTTTTTACTTGTTGGTGTTAAATATTTATTTTTTAAAATATCTACTCCGAAACGTTAAAGTTGAAAAACCACGGCCGACTCTTTTCGTGTTGAGTCCTCATTGATATGCAAGAGAACCGTTTATTACTTTGCATGGAATTCCCTCTGCCTCAGTTTCACTCAGAGGATCAATTTATTCTATGTTTGTCTTCGTTTTAGCTGATTTATCTTTAAGAATTAAAAAAACAAATCAAATGTGCTCATTTCCTTTCGATTATAGGATCGAGAATATTTGCCATGCTCTGAAAATTATTATCGACTTGAAAAACCGGGGTAGCAATGTCTCTTTTATTGCCCAAAGCAGTGTAAGTAAACAAACAGTGTGTGCAACATTTCGGAATGCGAGATTTTAGTAAATAGCAGGCTTTTCCGAGCTGTTTCCAGGCTTTACAGTGATACGAAACAATTTATTGTTTGTAAGGATTAAACACAAAGCGAGTTCGAGTTCGAAAAACCCGCTTTCAGCTCCTACTTACATTTCGCTAAATGGTCAGCTTTAGTGGAGTTTTCAAACTCCCGCAACATTTAAACCGTTGTTTTTATTCTATTACTGAATATACCAAAAAATACTTTGTGACTTAGATTTTTTAAATCCTAAAATTTTAATAGCTTATCATATAATCTATGCTATGACAAAACTGGTGGCATAAGTCGTGTAGATAAAGATTGTGATTGAAAATGTCATGCTGTCCTGCTTAGATAATATCTGACAAATAAATACTAGACCTCTACATGACTGCACCCTGAATGGGGTAAGGGAATATTAGGTATAGGACTTGTTCAATTCAATTCAATTCGTTTATTAAACCAGACCTAACATTACACAGTTCTCCAATGCTTTACGTCTAGGATCGTGTCTAGGACATCTAGTTGCTAGATAGTATAGAATTATTTTTAAATTATTATCTAAAAACTTAAACAACTGGGTATGTTACGTCTTAGATAGTTACATAGTTAAAAAAATATTTGGTAGGTACTATAGACACACATACAATATTAACATAGATATACAATTTTAAACAAAAGTACAATAGGTTTAATTACTGAAACGAGCTTAAAAAGTTAGTAAGACCTTCCAATTTTTTTTTGCAAAACCTGATCGAGAGCGAGCAGAACGAGTACAAACCAGGGCTTGAAAGCGGTATAGGTATAGGGTTAAGCTACCGGTAAAAAATTACGGTACCGTTTTGATTTAAAGGTAGACCTATACCGGTATACAATAACGGTATTGGTACAGGTATAAAAAAACGGTACCATTATTTTAAGGGTACCGGTAGCTACCTGTATTTTTCTGGTACCGTAACGTAATTCATTTCGGTACCGAAAAACGCGTGAGTAAACGACGCTAGTGCTCTGTTTACAGTTCGCTCGATAGGAATGCCACTTGCCTTGTCGAACGAGGTTTCACTCACACGTATTCGTCAATTCGGCTTCTTTCCTTGTAAAAGGAAAGCATGGGGAGAATGCGAAAATATGCTTTTTATTGTTTAATTCTGTAATCTGTAATTCAGCGCGGAGACTAGATTGTCTACACTAAGTACCAAATATTAGCGTTATAAGTGCCTTGCATTTGCATTTTTGCATTACAGCTAAATGCTGAATTTACTCCTTTTGTCTAAGGTTGTTAGTTTTAATTAAGTAGTACGTATATTTTTGTTTCGCGTATTTTCTAAATTAAGGCAATAAATGATTTTCAATTATATTCTATTCTAATTTAATACGTACTAATAATAATTTTAAAAAATTTTAAGCAGTGCCTTTTTTTGATTTCATGAAGGTCAACGACCTGTATTGCCAAGATATCTGGCATCTGGTTTTCTTATAGCTGTTTGGTCCCTGACTGTGACAAGGCATTTTCACACAAGAAAAACATTTTTTTTCACACAAGAAAAACATTATTTTATACCGGTATACATACTGGTACCGGTATAAATACCGGTATACATACCGCTACCGGTATAAATACCGGTATACATACCGGTGTTATTACCGGTATACATACCGGTACCGGTATAAATACCGGTATACATACTGGTACCGGTATAAATACCAGTATACATACTGGTACCGATATAAATACCGGTAAACATACCAGTACCGGTATAAATACCGGTATTATTACCGCAATACATACCGACCGGTATAAATACTGGTTCCGGTATACATACCGGTACCGGTATAAATACTGGTATAAATACCGGTATACATACCGGTACTGGTATAAATACCGGTATAGATACTGGTACCGGTATAAATACCGGTATACAAACCGGTATTATTACCGCAATACATACCTGTATAAATACCGGTATTATAACTTGAAAACATACATAACGATACCGGTATACATACCGGTACCGCTAAAATACCAGTAAACATACCGATATGATTACTGGAATAAATACCGGTATAAATATCGGTATACATACCGGTAACGGTATAAATACCGGTATGCATACCAGTACCGGTATACATACCGGTATACAGACCGGTACCAGTATAAATAGCGGTATATATACTGGTACCGGTATGTATACCGTTATTTATTCCGGTACCGGTATTTATACCGGTATGTTTTCCAGTAATAATACCGGTATTTATACTGGTATGTGTATAAATGTTTTATAAATACCGGTACCGGTATGCATACCGGCATTTTTACTGGTACTGGTATGTATTCCGGTATTTATACCGGTACCAGTATGTATACCGGTACCGGTATGTATACCGGTATGATTTTCGTTTGATTTTTTTTGTATTGCGATAATAATACCGGTATTTATAAAACATACCGGTATAAATACCGGTATTATTACTGCAATACATACCGGTATAAATACCGGTATATATGCCGGTACCCGAATAAATACCGATATACATACCGGTACCAGTATAAATAGCGGTATGTATACCGGTACCGGTATGTATTCCGGTACCGATATGTATACCGGTATTTATACCGGTGCCGGTATGTATACCGGTATTCATACCATTATCGCAATACATACCCCCATAAATCAGTTCTCATGGGATAAAAATCACCTTTAAACGTTTCCATAGAAACAACGCGTGCAAAGCCGCGGGCATAAACTAGTAGTAAATAAACTCAGCCCGCCGCCGCCGCCGCCGCCGCGCCGGCGTGGCCAGTGCGCGGTGTGGCCCCGTGCGTGCAACGCAGTGAGGGATGTGGATATTTCGACCACGGCGGCCAGTCTCATCGATCAAGATGCGCAGGACATATTATAGTGCACAAGTGTATGCGCAAACATAGGTGTACTCTCTATGCCCTCACTCTCATAATCCGATAGGACGGCAGACCGACACGGCCGGGGAGAGGTCAAGCGATAGACCAACGGCTTAAGCCGTCTAACACCGCCAATTTGCTAGAAAAGACCCAATAACACAAATCTTGGCCCGACCCGGGATTTGAACACGGGACCTCATTTTCAGCGATTGAACAAGCGACCACTAGACCAACGAGGCAGTCGGATAAAAGTAAATGTCCTGCCACAGAAATATTAGATACCTACATTTACTCTACGTTTATTCCAAAATGTTTAAAAATAAATGTCCATCCGTGCGAAGCCGGGACGGGCCGCTAGTTATTAAATATAATTGCAACTTGGCTCAGCTAAGCAAACGGTAATACGAAATAAAACTTCAAAACTCACGAGTCACACGACTGTCCGGTCTCACTCGCTCGACTAGAACGGAACTGTCTCGATAGAATCTGCAGCTGAGCCGAGAGCTATTTATAGTTTTCTCATTTCGGTACTCTTATTTTAAAATTACGCTACTGCTAAAAATAAAGCTATCGCTATATTTCGGTATCGAAACATAACGGTACCGTTATATAAGGATATCGTAATATAAAGGTATGACGTCATACCGTTAACCTTTTCATACCGGTATTTTCCGGTTATTCAAGCCCTGGTACAAACGGACAATGTGTAGGTACCTATGAATTAATGTGTTTGTGTAGCAAAGTATTCATGAATTTTTAAAGATTACAGTTGAAATTATTTTCTAATAATATTATAGATACATGACAATAGTCCCACTGACTCCTGCAGAACAATTATACCACCGAACTGCGATCCCCAACCTACATGACCAGCGTGGGCATTACCTCCCATGAGATAAAGTCAATAACGCGCTTATCAGGGGGAGGCCTGCGTGCAGAGTGATACGGCATACGAAGTGCTTGGGAATAGCTTCTCTATGCTTTTGCAATAAAACCTTCTTTAAGTATGTTGTTTAAGTAAAAATGCGCCATTCAGACGCATTCTTTGCCCAACCTCAGCGGTACGTTGTTTTGCTGCATTAAAAGCTGCTCTATTAGATACTACATGTGCATGTGCGTTGCATAGGCATTCTATGACGACCTCGGTGGTAAGGTTCGATTCCCGTCTTAAGACAAATTAAGGTTTGCACGCTCTGCAGATATTTGTTCCGGGTGTTCTGGAGGTTTTCTACGTATAATAAATAAATATCTATCTATGTGACAGGGCGCTGTTAAATAATATCTATATATGAAGACAGGGCGCTATGGCACTCATTAGGGGAGGCCTATGTCCAGCAGTGGACTAACATATGATGGATGATCTATGTAGGGTAGCTATTACCCATAACACAAACTCTGCTTAACTTGATATGATGCGTGAATTGTCCAGCATTATTTATCATTATTATTTATTAATGTGCACTAAAATAGTCACTTAACCTAGCCTTAAGTAAGCTAGTATTCCAACCGCATAGATTATTCCACCGACTCTGTTGGTAAATATTACGCCAAAATAATCATAACTAGTATAAACAGCTGTCTGCCAGATTGCCGGCTTGTCAAACTTTGCCGAGCGGTTCTACTGGAGTTTCCTCGTCTAAATATCACTCACCTACATAACCACAAAGGATTATTAGTTGCTGATATAACCATGGATAATAATAATAATACTTATACTAATAATCCTACTAATATTATAAAGCCGAAAGTTTGTGAAATGTTTGTTACCAAAGATCTCCAAAACTATTGAACAGATCAACATGAAATTTGGCGTACGTTTAGAGCTAAGCATAACTTAGATAGTAGGCTATTTATTGTCCCGAAAATACGCGCAGAAGCTAGTAATAAATAAGAGGCGCAAATATGCAGGTGTTGCAGAGCCTACAAATTTGCACCCCTTGTAGTCGAGATCCTAGATCCGTGGGGTACCAAGGTTCTTGAGGTTTTTAAAAATTATCTAAGCGTCTGGTCGAAGCGACGCGTGACCCGAGAGCTGGTCAGTATCTGGCACAGCGCATCAGCATTGCCATACAGCGGAGCAATGCAGCTAGCGTCTTGGGGACGCTCCCGACTGGTATTGATATGGATTAGTTGTTTGCAACAGCTAGCTCAATTGTTTTAATTGTAAATACTAGTTCTAATTTATTTCTAACTAGTTTATGCCCGCGGTTTCGCACGCGTTGTTTCTATTCTATCCCATGGGAACTCACATATGGGATAAAAAGTAGCCTTTGTTTGATTCCAGGATTAGAATTACCTGTATGCAAATTCATTTGGCAATTTCAGCCCAATCCGTTCTGTAGTTTTGGCGTGTAGTTTTGGCGTAGTAACAAACATCCATCCATCCATCCAAACTTTCGCATTTCTAATATTATATAGTGTGATATTTGAATGTAATTTACTTTGTGATTAAAGTACCATAATAATAATAATTTATTTCCATGGGCCATAGGCTCATAGGTCCAAGAATTAGAGCCTGTTGATGATATGGTACTGATCATTTCTTTAAATAACTAAACAATGATCAAATCTATTATTAAAAAGTTTTTTCTGATTTTTTTTTTTTTTTCCCGATCAGTGTGCAAACAACCAAAAGTTAGCCCCATTTTGTATACCTACTTCAATTTTTTTATTTTTGAAAAATTCAAGTGTATTTTACCAGCCTAATCACAAGGATTCTTGTGCAAATACAACGCGAGAGTTGGAAATGAAAGGAATAAGAATTATATTTTTGTCCTTGTCAAAAGTATTTCAAAAGTCTGACTGCTCGATAAAATCCATATAAAATTATAACTGGGTATTTGATTGATGGTTTGGTACTTTAATATTTCCATAATAACTACTCATCTGTATTATAAATTACAACTGACAGGTGGATGGGGAGATAAAAATAAAACAATTATAGCTTTATTGTTATAGCATTATCCCTACGAGAGAAATAACTTGTTTAGTAATGCTATAGAATTTTTTATTTACTTATCTAGCATAGACAGTTTATATTAATGTAAAATTTGACGTCCTCCGTGGCGCGGCGGGCGAAGGTCCGCCTGCGACGCAAGTGGTTGCGGGTTCGATTCCCGCCTCAGAACAAATTTGTGTACGATCTGCAGAAATTTGTTCCGTTGGTCTGGGTGTTTTCTATGTATAATAAAAAAAATCTATCTATCAATGTATTATATATATCAGTTATCTAGTACCAATAACACAAGCTTTGAGTAGCTTACTTTGGTGCTCGATGGTGCTGTGTGGATTGTCCAGCATTATTATAATTATTTTTTAAATACACTAGAGATTAATTACAAGCCAGCCATAGCCAATTGGCTAATGCGTAATTTAGTTTTAATTTATTTTTTTAACAACATAATTACCTACTAAGAACTTATCCATGATTGGCACCTTCCTTATCGTCCCTATACTTAAGGTACATGTGTGTTCATGAGCTTTCTCTACGCTTTACAAATGAGATTGAAATACCTGTGAGAATTCTATAAAACTCAAAAATTTGAATAACACTCTTTTATCTGTCATGATATACTGATATATATAATTTAAAAAACCGGTACATACTTAAAGTAACTTCACTAATACAGTACCAACTACTTGTACCTAGATAAACAATAAGGTACTGCTTTTTCCTGTTGTATGAGAATACATTTCATCAAATTTGACTAACTTTCACGGCTCAGATTTTTTTCATTCGATACAATAAATGATCCTTACAAAAGACTGAGTCGATTGGCATCAAAAAAATATTACCAACTTGATTCTTTTTAAGGCGCTTCTCACGCTTGACCAAAAATTATTTAATGCCAAAATATTTTTTCTCCAAAAAGGAGCTGATGTTTCAAAAGAAACTGCACCTGTATCTCTTCTGGGTGCACCCGTACTGTCCCAGTTAAAAACAACACACTATAACATGGCCAGGGTAAAAAACACAAAAAACTAATTATCATCAAACAATGCACAAATGAAATTTATCTTTTCGTGGTTTTTCCTCTCAATAATGGAGTTGGCATTCCGTATTCAAGTAAGATAATGTATCGGATTACAGTAAATAAACGAGCTTTCTTGCCGCCCGATGGATGCCATGCCATCGTTAATGCATTTGCGGCTCTCTGTTTACACAATAAATAGGAACGAATTTGTTTATTTGATATAGACATTCCAATGAACTTGCATCAAATTATCACAGTATCATGTATTTACAGTGAAACAGGGGCCTTATTCTGCAACACTAATTGCTTCACACGCACTATCTAGCTTAGAGTTTCTTTCATCTTATGTATACTTAATCTTAAAATCCTTATTGCACACACAAGTTAAATCATACATAAAATATAGCAAATACTGGACATGTTCAAAGGCGTGCTTAACCCTAAAAGAGTTTTCTTATAGTAAACCTATGGATATAAAGAGAATTTATGCAACGAGTGTGGATAGATAATATGTACATACAAGACAGAAAAAAACATACTTACTTACAGATACTACTATTTTAAAACCTTCATACGAAACTATCTAACGTTATATTATATACGTGACCATTTTGGGACGATTTCATGGCGATTGGTTAGCAGAATTGGGCCCCTCACAGAACAGTACTCACACTACAGTAGATTAAGTAGAAGTTCCATCTTGTATGCTTTATGATGGAATTTGAGATTGACACTATATTTATCGCGATCACTACCATGCTTGAGCTGGCCAAAAAGCCTTCGAAGAAGGCTAAATACGTCGATGGCAGTCAACTTGTTAGCTTAAATAGCAAACAGATCTTGAAATTAAATAAATGGTTTTATGATAATCTCAAGCAGCGATGTCCAAAGAGACTTTACAGCAAAAACTGAGATCGAGGCAATTATAATATTTGAAGGAGGGAGCTGAAAA
Source organism: Eupithecia subumbrata (assembly GCA_949316285.1). Taxonomy (NCBI): domain Eukaryota; kingdom Metazoa; phylum Arthropoda; class Insecta; order Lepidoptera; family Geometridae; genus Eupithecia; species Eupithecia subumbrata. Next base: position 26,684,634 of record OX438640.1, read on the forward strand.
AACTGTTTTGCATAACAAATAACCATTGCCTTTATTCTCGCCCCTAATTTAAATATTAGGAAGTCGGTTTTAGATCAATGTGGCCATTGATCATGACTTAGGTTTTATCCAAATTCATGCCAAGACCGATACATTTGAGGCTGAAGCTAGGCCGCCCAGCATTTGGTTAGTTCAGCTCCTCTAGCGAGTGTAAGATGACGCTATTGTTACATTCACGAGTGGTGTAAAGTGACACAATATGTAAGTACTTTTCGGTTTACAGTAAATAAAAAGCTCATGATCGTGTAGTACGCGAATGTCTAAAGCAGCATAATAAACGTATCACTTCACTATTCTGTTTTTTTGCGCCTATGGCTTAAATGCAGCCAACAGAGGCGAAGCAGTTGTTTTAAAAATATGCCGGGAAGCGGATGGCGCAAGGAAGCGTAATTAAAACTTAAAACTTGTAGCTATTATGGAAAAGCGAGGCAGGAATGTGCAGTGTGCCAAATGTCGGCGGGGCACGTGTCTGGCTTGGGAAACTGAAACGCGAAATGTAAGTGTTTTGAATACATAAGTGCACCTTTGATGGGACAGTGATACGAAATATAAATCTCAATAGGTCCATTATGGATCTAGTCAATGGATCTAACGGGATTCATCCACTTGATTGGGTGATGAGTAAAACAAGGTGAGCTCGTTACATGCTCGAAAATGGGGTTCATCCCTTGTCCAATTTCTAATTTCTACAGAATAAATACAAAGTTGTGACATTTTAATTTAAAATTAAAACTGGTTTTTATGTTTTTTGCTCGTCGGTTTTCAGAGTGTTCCGTGCTCGTGACGGCTTTTGTATCAAGTTATGAATGTTATAGAATAAAGAACAGTCTCTATAAAACACATTCTATGGCAACTTTGCTTGGTTAACATGTTGAAGGCTGAATTTTCGGCACTTTTTCAAGAGGAATACCTGTATGATTTGGACCACGCTATATTTCGGTAAAAGTACCGAGCAATATTATTTATTTTTAATCGACTTCGAATAAAGGAGCAGGTTCTATGTTCGGCTGAATGTATTTTTTTAATTTGTGTTTGTCGATTTCTCCGTTATTTATGAACTGAGTTGGATGATTCTGGGTAATGGAGGAAAAAGTAAATTATACGGTGGATGAATTTCTTAATGTTAAATTGTAATAAACTATATATTTTATTTTTTATTTACTTTTGACATCAACTTATTTTTTTTTTTACATAAATTTATTATTGGCGTTCATTAAAATACATTAATTTAATTGTAATTACTATTGTACTATTCATTGATTCTAACTACATTGAAAAAAAAATGTTTTGGATTTGTTTAACTTCAGCTTATTTTTATTTTTCTTCATAATTTCCCATTTTTCTTGTTAATGCTGTAAACCTGACCATGGTAGACTAGATATACCTACTATAGATTGACATAAGACCAATGTACCTACTCATTACCACCTAGTTACGCAGCAATAAATTCATTTATCATTTATCATTCTTTTGAAGTTATACAGAGGACGGTCCTGAGGTATTCCTGGGGGATAAGTATTTATCCCGCAAAACTTAAAACGAGGGAACGAGGGATTCGAAGTCGGTTTTTATTTTTAGTTAATGAGGAGGTGCTGCTAATATTACATGAACTTATCATGACTTTTCGATATGAACAGACAATTCGGAAACGACGTAAAAAAATATTATTTACGTACGATTCACTTGGTGTAAAGTTTTCAAACCGAATAACGGTTTAATCCATATTATAAATCCATAAGATAAATCATGACGGATTGAAGAGGTTCACGCAACAGATATCCCCGCATCAGCCCACATCTTGCCTTCGGGGCTACCAAAAAAGGAAAGTCACGAACTCATCTCGGGAACATTTCAACTCCCAACAAAATAAATATATTTCGCTGATTCCAAGCAAAATTTGCAAGTCTGCCAAGAATATTCGTACCAAATCGTTTTCCTATAATTGGAGTACATGTGAAATTTGTATTCAGTAGCGCATCCTTTGCGGATGGAATTTGGATGTTTCGCGGGCCTTCTTCATCATGCGTGGTTATTGCCACCGTTTATGAACCTTCTGCGTGTCGGCTACAACTTTATTGGCCTCACTTGGACTACCGGTACATGCCGCCGCGACCACCGGTTGGTACTTTATTGCCTACTCTCTAATTACAAAATCACTCTATAATCATGCGTTGACGTTATAAATGTTATTAGACCTATTTTAATACTCTACTAGCTATTGCCCGCGGCTTGATAAAACGTGGCCTATATCTTCACCTAAATATAATACTGGCTTCTGCCCGCGGCTATACATGCGTCATTCCAGGATAAAAAGAAGGCTAGTTCCTTCCCGCGGGATATCATCTTAAATCCTTGCCAAATTTAATTAAGATTCTTTCAGCCATTTAGGCGTGAAAAAGTAACAGCCTGACGGACAGACAGAGAGACAGAATTACTTTCGAATTTTTTTATGTTTATACCCGCGGCTTGCGTTTTTTATATGGAAACGTTTAAAGGTGATTTCTATCCCATGGAAACTCATTTATGGGATAAAAAGTATTATAAGCCTATGTTTGATGCCAGGATTAAAATTACCTGTGTGCAAAATTTCAATCCGATCCGTTCAGTACTTTTGGCGTGAAGAGGTAACAAACATTCATCTATCCATCCATCCATCTAAACTTTCGCATTTATAATATTAAGTGAGATGGATTATTGGATGTAGTTGTATCGAATGTAAAGACGTAAAAATATAATTTGCCAAAATAAATTTTAATCCTCAAGAGAATTAGCAAGCATTGCCTTTAAAGAGAGAGCGTCCTGTAAAAACAATTGTTCCCTCGGGGCTATAGAGCTTCGATGGCAATTTACAAACAAAACGAGACAAACAGTCCGAGCAAAATTATCTCTTGCTCATGAAAAATACGACCTAATAAAATGAATCTAAGATTGTTTTATCCAATAACGAGTAGAGAGAAAATCAAAGGAAAGAGTCTGTTTACGTAGATAATTTTATAAGTTTCTAGTAACGATAAAAACCGAAGGTGGGGATTTATCAACTTAGTTGTTGGTTGTTTGATATTTTTTGAAACAACACATACAGGTACTTTAACGCAACAATAAAGTCTATTTATTATTGTGATTTTGATAGAGATTGGATATGAGTTTAATAAGCTTCAGGTAGAATAGAGATTTCATTGTAAAATAAACCCTGCACTATACAATTAAGGTTTAAAGTGGTCTATCGTTCCGTGGCCCATAACGTAACATCGGTGCTTGACGGCAGAAAACGTTTAATGGCCCATAAGGTAACAAGGAATACTTAATGGTTAAATACGATTTATTTTAAAATCGCATGCGAATTTCAAATTAATAAAAAGCCCTTTAAACTTTTTCTTCAAATATTATCTTTTAAAAATACATTTCCGAACATAGGGTAATAAGCTATTTTGGCACTGTAGGTCAGTGAACGGAAATACCTACCTAATCTAGGCGAGTAAGTGGCCAATTCCTATCGATTCAGTGTGAGGACCTTAAACCACACGAGGTAGGGATCGCACTTTCTACCGAGTGATACATAATGCTTTATTACTATACCTTCGGGGAAAATAATAGTTTTAGAATCTTCATCACTCGAGTAAATTCAATTTGTAAACTCAAATATAGCAATAAATACGCGCACGTGCGATTTCACGTGGTTCTTTTTTTAAATTATTGTTCCGAATACGGAAGAAGCCGATATCATGGCGGATTCAGAGTAAAAACTTTTTGTCGCTTGACTTATTATGAAAATAACCATAACTGCCGGTTGATATTTATGAAAATTTTAAAAATATAACCATTTAGAAATGGATTTCCATACACTTTTCTGTAAATAAAATTCCATAGAGTCCCGTATTTACGTACGTTCGTCTGCAATGACATACTTTCTACTTTATGTTTGGCAAAGTAATAAGCATCTTTCTGAGCAGGTGTAGTATAAAAGGAACTTGTTTTTTTCCGCTCACTGCTGTAGTACATTGTTTGGACTAAAACTGAAACTTTCATAAATTATAAATTATTTTACAACAAAATATCCTGCAAAATTACATTGAAGAGTGCAAGCCGAGATGTGCAGCTCATTTCACGGCGACCGCACTCATATTTTACGCCATCCAAAGGCATTGTAACCAAACCTTATTGTTGCATCGTGTAAACAACCCTATCTCGACGTGTTAGGGTATAAATTAGAACTTCGCATGCAGGGTATAAATATTGAGAGAGCTTTCGGTAATAACGTAAGTAGTGGCGTGAAAACTTTTGAGTTATTCCATGCTTAGGTTACCTGTATACTACGACATACTTCAATACCTTATTTATTTTGATTTATTATATTCGGAGAACAAATAGTTTTACAAACTTTACAAATAATTATAATGAATAATGCTGGACAACCCACAGATCATCATCTAGCCCCAAGCTAAGTAGAGCTTGTGTTATGGGCACTGGATGACTGATTTATTTAATACAATACATTACATACATATATATTTTTACACTTATAAATTTACATAATAACTAATAACCATTTATGTGTCTTCGCATTTTATGGCATTTATATATACTATCTATTCACATAAACGTAGTTCTACCTAACTTTAAGATTATAAAATATACTTATTTTATTGAGTTGTTTAAAGAACCTACTTACATATATAAAAATCAAAGACCTATCTGCGTCAGCCTCTGTCAGATAATTTTTCAGCTGGAAAAAAATGGTGCAATTTTATTCTTCCTATATTTTCCTGTTTTAAACTACGAAGATACGAGTGTTTGAAAGTACTTACTATATAAAACGGTTTTGATCTTCTTTACCTTGTATCGAGGGTCACCGTATTTGAGAGTGCAGTAAACCGCCTTATCTCCCCCACTTGTTAAGATAGACGGCGTCTTCCGCAAATGCATTTTTGAGAAGCAAGTAGATAAGATTTAACGAACAAAATAATGTTGCTAGAACCGTATAAAAATGCTATAACATATAGCAATGAACTTTCTACGTGCTCAACAACGTAGCAGATATTGTACCAACTTTTATGAATTTAATATGCACTGAAATGGTTCAATATTGCAACACAACACCAACGAGAGGTTAAAGGTATCGAGCACCTGTAAATACTAAGGAACATTGTTGGTTATTTTTACTGGTTACCTACCTCCCGGAGTCCATTTGAATTTCAAACAGAAGTGGATCACGTGCGTTGCCAAGTCGGCAGGATTGCGGGTCATAACGGAGCGGGCGGATCTTCCGTCACCTCAGCGGGACAGGTCCACTTTGCTCCGCTGACCTACATCCGCTTTGGCACAGCTCACAATCACCGCTTCAACTTAATTGTCTCGACACTTTGGCCTTCCTAACGATTGTGCTGCAATCGGCCGATTTAAGGGGCCGCATCGTCCTGTGCTCGCCTCTGGCTGCCGCGATCCGGCCGATCGCGCTGCCGACGCTCCGCTCGCTTACCGCATTGGAGAGGGCGCTCACTATGTAAATCACGGCTTTGTCGCAATTCGCTCGGACATTTGTTAGTAAAACACTTGTTCTGCAAAATTCAGTTCGGTATAATAAAAATGCGCGGTTCCAAGCAAAAAATCCGACACATTGTATGAATACCACGACGCGGCTATAAATTGTAATGAAAATAGGGGATTACAATTTGCCTTTGTGAAAGCGTCGTCGGATTGCATTACTGGGGCGCACCGTGCCGAGGGCGGGCGGCGCCGCGGCGCGACGCCACAAGAAACTTGATTAAAAATTCTATTAGTTGAAAAGCACAGACATCCTTAATACATTGGATGACGCTAGTTATCGTGTGACTTGCGGTTTACGGCTCTTATTGGATTGGATTGGCGCAACCTCTTGACTTTATACGAGCTCTGCAAGGCTCCGACTGGTCATAAAATTAACTTTTCCTTGGCATTTTGTGTTAAACTACACTTCATTTGTCGGCGCTGTGACTTTTTCAATTAACTTAACTTATTTTTTACTTTTACTGATATAAATTCTTTATAGGAACCGGATTCTTTAGCTGCTTTGTCGCGTCCTTAGTCCGTAATAAAACCGGGTATCACGGTCTCTCCGTTGAAAAGCACTCCCTCTTAATATTGTTATAAAACGTTCCTAATGTATTTAGGGCGGCAAAGTCACTCTGTAATCAAATTGGGCGAGGCATTGTCACCTTGTCGAATTTAATTGCTCATAGAGTAAGAGCTAAGCTTTTTTATATTATTTTAAAGGTTATTCCGTAAAAAATGCCAATTCTTTTGGAAGTCTTTCAATGCTGCTTGCTTCCGCTACTTCTGTTTTGCTGTAAAGCAAGCTGGTGTTTTCATCAAAATCATGCAGAGCAAAAATGACTGAGATAAAATTTTCAATATGCAAAATTTTTTAAGCCCAAAAACGTTAAGATATTTTTTTTTTTTTTTTTTATAAATTAATTATGCTGGACTATTCACACAGCATTATCTAGCCCCAAGCTAAGCAGAGCTTGTGTTATGGGTGCTAGATAACTGATATACTTAATATAATACACTACATAGATAGATATTTTTTTTATTATACATAGAAAACACCCAGACCATCGTAACAAATTTCTGCAGATCGTACACAAATTTGTTCCGAGGCAGGAATCGAACCCGCAACCTCCTGCGTCGCAGGCGGACCTTCGCCCGCTGCGCCACGGAGGTCGTCAATTTAAACTGTCAGTTTTAAGAATCCAACCTTATATAGATAGAGCTTACGAGCAGATACTTAGAAGAGCCACTAAATCAATGTTGTGGTGTAGCAGAAAAGAAATAAAAGACGTGAATATCTTGCACTAGCTGGACAGATTTACGGACTCTAGCGATATCACTTTAGCCACGTCTCTTGGCTACACAACTGATGTCTCAACCTCAACCTCAACATCCTGCATTGGTCCACAAGTGGACGCAGGCCTCCTCTGATATTGGCTTTTATCACATGGGGGTAGTGCCCATAATCCCCACGCTGGGCATGCGGGTTGGGGATCGCAGTTCGGTGGTAGAATTGTTCAGCAGGGGCGCAGCTGCCCGCCCCCGGTGGATATCCCTTAGTCGCCTCTTACGACACTCGCGGGAAGAGTTGGGGTGGTGCAAATTCTAAGCCGGCGCCACAAAGCAACTTATGTCTGATCTCTTTCATTAATAAATCGAGTTTTGAAAAGATTTTGCTCTCTTGTCCCATTTTGTCAGAATTGAAATTCGATGATGAGATGGGATCAAGAAATCAACAGAATTTTCAAAAGTTAGGAAGTAATAGTCAGTTTTTTTTTTACTTTTAGTGGAATAAGTTCCTACGTATGTATGTCGAGACAACGTATCTATGCTAAACACAATTATAAATCATTGATTGTGTAAATTGAAACGTATTAGGAAACATCCCGACGAATTTGTTCCTCTAGTCATATACCTAAGCAAGTAAGAGTAACAAAATGTTGTTTCACAAAGGTTGGAGTTGTCAAAGCGTTGCAAACCGTTTACTAGATTGTTCTTTGCTCATGCAGTCAACTCGCTCAACGTGAGCTCGGCAAATAATCCGAGACTTTATTTACATCGTGGAGCTGGATTTAGTTTCTCGTTGGTACCTAGTTAATAGTTTATACTCTTTTTCATTAAATAGTCATTACTATCTAGGTGTTCCTTTCTATCAAAGGAAATCAGCTCCAAAGGATTATTGAGGTTTGTAGTTATAGCACACGGCTATTCTTTTAAGAACAGCTTTCGAACTTAACTGTCTCCAAATGGTCAACCAACAAACACTTAGGTATTTTTATGGTTTCTCTCCTCTATGAAATCATAAATCTAGTTTATTCCCGATTGATACGTTTAGTACTTATGGCGTCTCTTGCAGGCAGCGTATAAACGCTTGAATTAAACACAATTATCGCACTGTAGTGCATTCACTGCCTAGCTTCGTAAACTCATGCTTCTTTTTATAAAGAAACATGAGTTTGCGAAGCTAACATGTAACTTGTTGCATAAAAAAACAACGGTCATATAATACTTTCAAATTAGTGTAAATACGTATGATGAACCAACGTTTTCTTCCACACAAACTAACCAAAGTTAGAAGAGATCCAAGGTAACAAAAATTCAGATTTCACAAACTTTCAGCTTTAAAATATTAGTAGGATATAAAATCATTATCAGGAAGGTAAAAGTAAAAGTAAGAAGTAAAAGTAAAAAAAAGTTTAAAAAGTTAGTTATAAAAGTTCCCTTGAAATGCGGTGCCACCCTGTTTGTAGCCTAAAATACGGCAAAAACAATCATGTTGAATAGGCATAAGTATTTATGCTGAAATCCCAAACCAGTGGCACCGCAGCAAAGCAGCTATTACATCGCTAATGAACTCATTGTTTGCTTATCTAACGAACTGTGTGCATCTGCTTTATTGGATTGACACGTGACCGCCTGCATTATTCATTTATAAGTATACCGTGACACATTTCACACATTAACCAAATTATGAAAATATAGGGACTGAAAACAGGTTGATTTGGGCTTTGGTTTAGGCCATACTTGTTTGGATATGGAACCTATTAAACTTGTTAAAATAGCTACCGCTACACTAATTGTTTTACGTACGTGTTGTACAAAAATTTTGAAAATCTATCTTGCTATTTCTCCTATCATCAGCAGGTAGATCATTTGTTTGACTGATTCAGAAAGATTAAATAGAAAGTTGCTATGAATGGGTTGAGGTTTTTCTATCTATTCACTCACAAATAAATCAGGGGTCATTATAACTGAGGAAAATTGTACACATGCTTAAAAAACAAAAAAACAACGATAACGGTGTTTCATCGAAAGTATGTCAAGGTTTTAATAATTATAGAACTGAACCCATAGATCTAACAATAAGTGAAAACGGGAGATTAGGTACCAGCTTATCGAAAGTGACAGGCCTAAATTAGGTGAAATTAGGTTCACTCACCTCAGTCATAGTCCGACCGGCGGCGGTGGCGGTGACGTTCGTGTTTTGCGTGCTTGCTTACTTTTGTGTGATTTATTTATTGACATTGACATTAGTGCGTAAAAATAGATAGCAATACACGTCTTGTTGCGTTTCACCGTGCATGGGGAACTCTCAAATTTGTTTATGTTTTAGTTGGGTCGTACTAGCTGTAGTCTCAGTCGCACTTCGGTCAAATGGACAAATAAAAAAGAAATGTATGGATAGACAGATATCTATTTATTGTTTCAAAGTTGTTACAATAAAACGTTAATAGCGTCTTAATTCCTAACAAAGATTTATCTAGACACTAGAGTTCTCTTAATAAACTGTGAGAAAAACTGTGAGCTTGTGTGCGTGTATAGTTGTAAAATGGCCATTTGTTGAGTAAGCGCTGGGAAGACGTACCATATCTCCCTTTTTTACTTAGATCTATACATGAACCTATTGTTTATGAGCACTAACTAATTGGTCAAACAGTGGGTATTGAAACAACAAAACGCTTTACGCAGGAGTTGAACAACAAGAGGCAGCAGTAACTCCACTTATTAAACCTCTAATGATTCACCCCAAAGAAAATTATAAAACCAATTACCGAAATTGGTTAGTAGCTTGCTGTATGAATTATTCCTACAATTGTATTTCCATAAAAGCAAACTTTAATTATTTAAGTAGGGACTGTAAAATACGAGGAATCGGTGTGGGGCACGCGGCGACACGAGAGCTTGCGTGTGCGCTGGCCCACCTGCCAATAGGCTAGGTAACGACCCCCTATTGCAGTCGTAATCGTTATTAGCCAAACCGAAATTGCAACTAGTAGATTAGATACAAACGTAGTGTAGGACGCCCTCCAGCCAGGTCCCACCTGGCTGGAGGGCGACCATCTGACGATCTGCGAAAGACTGCAGGCAGATTAGGGGAGGCCTATGTCCAGAAGTGGACTAATATAGGTTGATGATGATGATGATGATTAGATACGGCGAAATTTTATTGGAAACTATTCTAATAATGGAAGAAATAATTATTGGTTGGACTGTGGTAATAAGCCAAAAATAATATTTTCTTTACGCTAGCTCGAAAACTGTGACTTTGCTGTTAAAAACAAACAATAAAATGGTTGTCGTATGTAGTTATGTTCACTTGTGAGGCAAAATTCCACACATGTTGAGAAAACTGTGCAAAGGATACTCTTTTGCTCGCCACCGATAAATCATTTTGAATTTTAAACCTTAACATGCATATCGAGAGCTCCTGGTCGCCCGGGAGGAACTAAATTAGAGGGCATATTTTGACCCATCATGGAGGACCATTGGAACCCATCATAGAGTTATTGAGACTATTCTGGACCATAGAAGTCAGAGGTAGAGGCGGCGGGGGTCCTGGTGGACTCACGGCTGTAAGAATAGCATTGGACCATTAGAACATTGGGCCACAGGGACCAGGCGTTATACCTCCTTTGTTGGTTTGATTGAACTTCGTTCGACCTCATTTCGTCTTCTCATAAAAATATTTCGTTCGCCCATGGTTCGAACGAGGTTCAAAAGATTCGTAACCTCCTTATTTAAGCTAAAATGAGTTTCTCACCATGTGAAACCCATTTCATTTCAGGCTCATCGAAGCTAAAATGTGGTTTTCTTTATTTTCAGATCACATACGAGAGTTTTCATGCGGAACTCTTTTCTATCGAACATTGTATATGAATGAAGAGAGAAATTCACTTTATGTTGGTGCTATGTAAGTACATTTACTTTCTTTAATTTCTAGGCTGCTTTCATAACCGACGACGGTAGCATTGTATATTTTTGCAGGGTTTTTTAGTATAAAAAAGTAAAAGGTCAGGCCTGGGAACAGATAGTGTAGAGTCCCATCGGACGAGCTGTATTTTGATGCAGATTTATGGATGATGGCTGCTCTCTGTCTTGAAAAGACAACTTGGCTTCTATCTCTAGGGAAATTACAGGACTCGATTAGTTCTTAATCATTTGAGGATTTCTTTCTCCTTTTTAAATCAGAATTTTAGTTTAAATGCACACGAAATAGTGATTTTAAAGAACTGATAGTTTAAAACTTTAAACTGTAGTCTACGTTTTTGAAGTATTACACTCTACACCTATCTAGCTAACTCTTCAGTTGTAATACGATGTTATATTATACTATACGATATGGTAGGTATACTACCATATATACCACTAACTATGCATTTTTTTTCCAGGGATCATGTGTTCAAATTAAATATGACGGACATAAGTCAGTCACACTGCAAGGTAATTTTTTTTTTGCTTCATTTGTTCAAAAACCTACGATGTCTCTTGCTCTTTTTAAAAAAGAACCAAGCACCTACTTATCCTGTTAAGACAGCCACTTTTGCGTTAACGCATCTTGCTTCCACACAAAATATTCACATTTCACTCGCAAGTGCCTTCCTTTGAAGAGAAACCATACCAAGTGCACTTAAGTCAAAGAAAACATGAAAGTAAAGTTAAATGCATATTGAAGGATTGTTCAGTTTTGTGTGTTGTAATTGAATGTAGGTTTTATCTTTTTAGAGAGACAATTTGTTGTTGGAAGCGAGTAATGTGGCGAGGTGCGTCAGCAAAGGGAAATCTGAGCCATTCGAGTGCAGAAACCACATTAGGGTTCTGCAACCTTTAGGAGACGGCAAGAGACTCTACGTATGTGGGACGAACGCTCATAGTCCTAAAGACTGGGTCGTATACGTGAGTACAATGAAATCAAAAAGATATATATTTAACAGCTCTTATATAAACGTTGTTATAAACTTCTTTTTGAATTTTTTAGTTAAATTTAACGCATTTACCCCGACACGAATACGTTCCTGGCATTGGTCTAGGGGTGGCAAAGTGCCCTTACGACCCCGCTGATAACAGCACAGCAGTGTGGGTCACGGAGGGCAACCCTGGAGGGCTCGAAGCAGTGTACGCCGGGACCAACGCGGAGTTCACGAAAGCAGATCCAGTCATCTTCAGGAATGATCTGTTTGACTTTTCAACGGGGCAGAAAAAGTATAACTTTAAGAGGACGTTGAAATACGACTCTAAATGGCTTGACAGTAAGTTTCCTACACATAATATAAAAAAACACTAAATTTGTAAGAAGACTATACGCAGGACCATAGGAAGTGGCTCCAAAACTTGGAGAACTATACGCAGCAGTGGGTGAAGTCTGGTTGTAAATTATTATTATCATGAAGTAATAAAATCCAGTAGCTTTGACTCACTTGGTTTAAAAACTTACAATAAAAAACTATTGCATACATTATTTTAGGGTGACTGTAATCTGTACCCAAAAATCTGTACCCGCTGTAAAAGGCTACCAAATTTATTCGTTATTTCTGTAAACGTTGTATTGTAAGAGATCCAGTTTTTTTTTAAAACAGTGTTTTATTTTAGAAACAAACTTTGTTGGGTCATTCGACGTCGGCGAGTACGTGCTATTCTTTTTCCGCGAGACTGCTGTCGAGTTCATGAACTGCGGTAAAGCGGTTTACTCCCGGGTGGCCAGGGTTTGCAAGCAAGACACGGGAGGGAAGCATATACTGAATCAGAACTGGGCCACCTATCTGAAAGCGAGACTCAATTGCAGCATACCAGGAGAGTTTCCATTCTATTTTGATGAAATACGTAAGTATTTTTCAATTGAATAGAAAGCTTTTAACAAAGATTTTTTACAAAATAAACCATTCATGAATTTTAGAACAGATTGAGGTTTGAAACAGATCCAGATCCATTCAGTACGGAACGTAATTTTATTTATTTAGTGGCTTCTGCTGGCTTCCCACGCGTTGTACCCGAATAAAAAGAAGCTTTTTGTAATTCTAGGTTTTCTCATTTACCGCATCATCGGTCTGTTTTTATTCCCAAAGGTTTTATCCTTCACCTACGTACGAATTTTAACTTTTTCCCTGGTTCGATGGTTCAAACAGAACTAAAGAAAAAGTATGGGGCCTAACCTCTCTTTTCTTCTTATTTTCTCTAGAATAGGAACAAATATAAACATAAGTATTTACAATTTATTTATTCGTACAGAGAGTGTGTACCAAATGCCGGGCGACCCGAGTAAGTTCTACGCGGCGTTCACGACTGGAGCCAGCGACGGCCTCGTTGGCTCAGCGATCTGCACCTTCACTATGGACGACATTCAGGAAGCTTTCGCTGGGAGGTTCAAAGAGCAAGTAAGTAGAAATACGGCTATGTTAGGTGCGTTACTCACTTGTAAGTCAAGGCGAGGACAGGCACGGTCGAGGCGTTATCTTTATGTAGAGTCGAGGTGTGGGCAGCTATGCTTCCTTCATAATTTCATATAAATTCCTTCGCAATGGCGGTAGAAACGCGCTTTATGCAAATCACAACTTTCTTCATTTTGAGTTTTTATTTGGTTTTCATTTAATCAATAAAATACCCCCGCCACTATACCAGATCGTCCCCGATGCGTATTCGACTCGCCCGTGACACGACTCCAGTATTTGAGCGAACCTTATGAAACGTTGAATTGATTTTAGTAGGCAGCTAGTTACTTCGGTTGAAAGAACCTTTGTCTGGTCGGTTTGGTAAGTAGGTAGGTACTACTACTAACTTAACTAACTACTCCCTACTAACTTACTTAGGAGGTATTATAGAAAACATGAATAAGTATTTCTCGTAAGTTAATAACAGTCATGTTATATCAAGTTCCGAGGCTCGATCTTAATTGTTCGTTTTGAGCTTTATCCGAAGTCGAAGTTAGTTTAACATTTTGCAGAATTTCTCGAAGCTTCTACACATGCATTTATAAGTCAGAAACAAACTTCTGCGAGAGATCGCGGAACTTTGCGAGTTTGTTTCTTGACGGAGTAAATTGTTTTCGTTTTATTCTGGTTTCTTTTACTTTGATTTCTGGTTTTAAAAGGAATAAAAATAAAAATAACATCTTTCTCAAGATGACGAATATAAGAACGTCGTAAAACTGGTATTATGTATCGCGTTACGTCAGTGTTCATAGTTAAATGTTGCTCACCGCCCGATAATCAACGCAGAATCTTAACCACGGGCACAAGCACGTTCAGGGTCTTTTAGCCCTCACGAAAGAATTTAGATCGCATTTGGTAAATTTTGGGGCTAGATGACGATGTTAAAATTGTCTAGCTTTACGTATTTTATTTAACAAATAAAGTAAGTAATATTGTACATACCTACTGAATTAATACAAAAAAATGCTGGACAATCTTCACATCATGATTTAGCTCAAAAAGTAAGCAGAGTTTAGTGTTGTCCTTCCTACTAAATATCTGATAGGTATACAATATATGGATAACTTTTATTTTGTTTACATAGAAAACGTTCCGACCAAATAAATAAATAATAGCTGTAGTCAAAACTTTGGCATTCGTCGAGAATCGAACCAGCAACCTCCTGCGTCACCGGCTACACGACCGAGGTCATCTTTAAAATGTATATTTATCTTGTACAGGCGTCATCGAGTTCAGCCTGGCTGCCGGTGCTTCGGGCACGCGTGCCGACCCCGAGGCCCGGGACATGCGTCAACAACACCGAAGCACTGCCCGATAACGTGCTGAATTTCATCAGGTTCCTTTACATTTTGTTATATCGAGTCTATATACCAAAGTTGACAAAACACTGTCGGTTGCTCACTATACTCGGCTTATCCCAGTTTTCCCCTTGAAATGATCTGAGGGGGAAAACTGGAATTTAAATAATGGTATCTAGAATTCTAGCCTTGATAAAATCAATGTCCACAATCCAACTTAGGGGAAAAGTGAAATTTTCACAGACCGAATAGTAGCACCAACCTGCTGGGCTGTCACCGACTTTGTTGTTTAGACTATAATAGAGAATAGACTTTCATTAGACCACAAAAATCACTTGATGGTAAGTAATGATAAGATAATATATGATAAGCGTGCTCCATCTTTAGGCCACATCTGTGAGTTGGTGGCCAAACGCTTGACCATTATCAATACAAAAAAAAAGTGGAGATACGGTCGACGATGTATCACGAAATTTAAGAAAACACCTATTTACTCTTGTCTTGAAGTGATCCTGGTTATGTTTGACCGATAAAACAAAAGCAGGTGGCGAGTTAATTTATACCATAAACCCAAAGGATAACGAAAGAATTCATTCTATTCGTTATCCTTTAGGTTTATGTACGATACACTCCCATACGAGATGTCCATACAGACCTCAGTTCCACCAGTTAGAATTATCCTTTGGGTTTTTAAAAGGCTCCTATGATCGAATATTTTTTTTTAGATAAATAGGAACACATATAGTCTATTCTGTGTGAGTAATCTTTTTTGAGCTCCAGTATTTCTAGTATAAAACTTATTCTTGATAAGATGAGACAAATAGTTGATTTGCGCCGAGAGTTTACTTTCAAAGAAAATAAGAGTGTCATGTTAAATTCGTCTTTCTAATTAAGTATGCGCATTTATTTAAATTAAACCTTGGAACCTGATCTGAAATTAGCAAATGATTCAAAGTAAATGCCTTTAACCCGTACCATGGACTAGCAATTTTGTACAGCCTTTGGAATATTCAAGGTCTATAATAGATTGGCGGCAGGCTTTCAATGGGAGCGCGTTCGCCACGTCATCAATTAGGGAGAATGTGACCCAATTAGAGAACAGAACAACCGCGCCGTGAACTAATGTGTGGTCCGTAACCTTGTTCAGATTACTCTGCTGCTACAAGACGTAAATAATTATGTACCACGTCATTGATAGGGGATATAGTTGGGTAGAGGAAAGGGAAATTACGACATGTCTGAATAGAAA
This sequence comes from Eupithecia subumbrata, assembly GCA_949316285.1. Lineage (NCBI taxonomy): Eukaryota > Metazoa > Arthropoda > Insecta > Lepidoptera > Geometridae > Eupithecia > Eupithecia subumbrata. Next base: position 26,700,449 of record OX438640.1, read on the forward strand.
TAAACAACTTAAAAAAAATTAAACGTCCCAATTTTAATTATTTTTATTAATGTTCTAAATTATTGTCACTGTTTATATCGTAGTTTCCTCAAGGTATGAAAAGTGTAATTTTAGGGCTAGAGACTGATACATCAAAATTCCTACCTTATATATGTCTGTATCAAAACCAACCCCCCTTAACTCCACCTTGTATCAACTCAACTACCAAAACAACTGTAATTTTCAAGTTATTTGGTCATTAAAATGATTACAACCCAACGAAACCTTTTTGATGCTAATTGCAGTAAAATTATTGGTTTACCAAATTTTTAATAGTTGAAATAAACTAAACGTCCTTTTCTGATAAACCGATAAACCTACATACGTGACCATTCAGATTTAGAGTCATTACAACTATTATTGTTCAATTTGATTCGATCCAAATCTATAAAAATAAATACTATTATGCGTATATGTGTGGCAGGTGTGTTTTACAACAACCACCCAGCTCTGAATGATATATACACAAAGGCCCCAAAGTTTAAAAAATGCTTTTTTCAAATTGCTAAGGCCACGGTCGCGCTGCATGGATGGTAGATGATAGCTTAGCGGGTTGCTTGGAGTTAAAATTCAAAAATAGACAGATATCAGACAAGCGTGTATCTTAGCTAATCATCTGGATGTGAATCTGATGTGAGGCGATGTCAGAGCAGGTTTGTCTAGCAACCCGCTAACCAATACGGCAGGACCGTAATGACCAAATTGCCAATGCTGCCATGGTGTAGTGGTTAACGAGAATTTGACTAACAGGTCCCACCCACTGATGGACTCCGCGGTACGTTACGAAGGCGATGCACCGGCGTTCTACAAGAGGGACCTGGTGCTTACCACGCTCGTCGTCGACAGACAGTTCGTCGACATGCTCGGAGATGACATCACTTATACGATATTCTACGCAGGAACAAGTAAGACTATTTTTCAAATATACTTTTTCAATGAATACACGCCGGCGTTCTACAAGTGGCACCTGGTGTTCACCACAATCGCCGTTGATATGCTCAGAGACACCAAAATATTCAATGGTTCAATGGTTCATTTATTGGTAAAATGTAGCATTACACGTCAATTAAAATATCTAAATACACTTTAAAATATACTAAAGTATATAGATGGTACCTTCAATTATAAAATTTCAATTATACATTTCGATTAAAACAATAAATTAGTAAATTAAAAAATAAATCAATTAAAATAAATTTATCATATATAATTATGTCATTAGAATAATATTATTTTCGATAACAATACAATTTTATTTGACGAATTCGTCAATCCTGTAGAAGAATTGTTCGATCAGCCAGTTCTTTAATTTATGTTTAAAGGATTGCGTTGACTTAGCACTCGTGATCGTGGTTGGGAGATGATTATAGACCGCCGCCGGTCCCATAATATGAATCAGTTCGGAGGTTTTAGTAAGGCGCCGCTTCACGGCCCTCAGTTTTTGCCTGTTTCTCGTGGTGTAGGTGTGACCGTCACCGAGTTTAGCGTACTCGCTATGGTCACAGCTATGGTGGTTACGGGCGTACATGGCTGCTTGGAGGTTGACCAGGCAGGGGACTGTTAGGATTCTTAGTTCCATAAAAATATTCTACGAAGGCACTAGTAAGACAATCAAATAGGTTATTTAAAGACTGTGTGCTTGGTGTTTTCCGCGCGCCTGTACACCAAATAATGTAGAGTCGGAGTAAATACCAGCACAGCCACACAACGGTTGCCTTCCGCGGCCGGGGGCTCACGGATCTCGTAAATAAATGCTGGACAAGCAGGTTGCATGTTGATGTGAAAACTTAGTGGTGGGTTAGCCAGTTGGCGTCTGTCATTGCGTCACTCCAACGAGAGGTAGGTTTGTATTCATAAGGGATTTCTCCTGTAACAAAACGTCTTTTATTATTATTAATTTATTTCAGATTTAAAAAAAAACCAAACAATATAATATCTTTACGGACGGTTATAATGATTAATATTTTTGCGTTATAACTGATTTTCAACACGATTCAGTGTATAGCGCTGCAACATTCAATCTAGATCTGGCTGATTAAAAATAATATTTATCCAAACAATGCTCAATGACGGCTTTTTCTCCATAACATATTTCTTTTTATTTCGATACAGACAACGGCGAAGTGTACAAAATAGTGCAGTGGCAAGGCGGAGGGTCGCGCGTGGCGGACGTGTGGAGCGCCGCGCGCGCAGAGCCTGTCCGCGCCCTCGCGCTCTCGCGTCGCCTCGCCGCGCTCTACCTCGCCACCGACCACCGCCTGCGACAGCTGCCGCTGAGACTCTGTGCACACAGGTACATTGTATATCCACACAGACAACGGTGAAGTGTACTAGATAGTGCAGAGCCTGTCCGCGCCCTCGCCCTCTCGCGTCGTCTCGCCGGGTTCTACCTCGCAACTAACCATCGCCTGTGACAACTGCAGACAGGTACATTGTATGTATATGCACAGAGATATCAGTGAAATGTACGTACAAGATCCTCCAGAAACCGTCCGCACTCACGCTCTCGCAATCACATTCTGCTACAGCTGCCGTTAAGACTCTTTGCTCACAGGTAAGATGAAACAGAAAAAATAAATACCCAATTTAGTTTAGTTTAGCAATTTAGTTGAGCCCCCAACAACACATTACAGTAGGTGATTACCTAGTCTACTTCACTCTAACTTTGTTCTCACCAAGGATTATAATTATGGATAATTTGTTTCAAAAATTCGAAGAACGTTAAATTTCAGCTGTGTCAGAATGTAAAAACTGACGAATACGCACTCCATTTTATGACTTTATTGTTTTATTTATTATGGAAACGATTGAATGTATAGCTGAAAATTACGAGAACAACATAACAATCCATAGTCGTAACAACTCAAACATCAGAAGTCGAATATCAGATGTTTTTATTGACTCTACCTGTTCCTAACATTCTAGAGGTAGATAGATACCTAAGTTTAATACTCATTTACTAATGAACCTTTTGACGTCAACCTTTATCCCCGTGACCCTATCGCTTGCCTGCCTTCTATCAAAGTCAATTTTCACTATTGTGGTTTTGTGAAAGGTTTCGTTTAAGCCATCCATACCTTCCTACTATCGGTTTGCATCCTAAACCCTTCTCCTATAACGCTCATCTCGGGCCAGGTAGAACACAGTTAAGGTCTGCTATTTGAACAACATTCACCCAATCCCGTATTAATATTGAAATGTTGACCAGACTGCGTAATCGGCTTACGACGTAATTGACAAACTGCCGTATCCGTGGCCGTAAGCCGATAAGGCCGCATTTGCTCACTATTATACCAACGTATAAGTGTAAACAATGAAATAAACTAATGAGCTTATTATCCAGCTTAACGTTCGGAGATAACCTTACCCACATTGTATTAATTCTATAATATTAGCTAGACGCTAAAGTGACACTTTATTTAAAGTGTCTTTTAGGACAGTGCCCAAAGAGAATAATAATAATAATAAAGTATTTATTTCCAAAAATGGTTTGAACAGTTTAACATACAGAAAACCACACTTGACAGTGCCATAAATTTGGCGACCACTAATTGTATAAATACTACTTTAACAAATCTAATTCCGAACTCAAGAATTATCATTTTTGTACTTCAAATTCTTGCCATGATAACTTTGATACATACCTACATTTTGTATGTAGGTGCAACCATTCCTGTTCCATTCTCGATTTGGAAGTTTACTTAAATGACTGGACTTAAATTTTCTTCTATCCCATACTAAGACAATGATTGTTGTATAATTTAATGATTGTTGTAGTAGGTTAAACACTCAAGATTTCAGCTTTCAATAACTTTATTTCTTTAGGCTTACAAAATAAGCACTAGGTATATTAGACAATTAAAATCTTACTCTATAAATTATTATCCAATAATAAATAAAGTGTTATTGATTTTCTCTTCACTTCAATTTTACACACAACAAGGGGTATAGGGTATATGACTATATGGGGTTGGCATATTTTAAACAGTGTTTAAAACACAGTTTAGAACATGTTTAAAACAGTGTTTAAAACTTGTTCAAAACAGAGCTCAATGAAACAGAGTTTAAAAACTATTGTAATTGTGCTAAATAATATATAATCAATATTTCGGGCTTGTAACTTTATAAATTAAAAGCGTGTCATCTGAAATGCATTCCTCACAGTAAGTACCTTATATTAATTTATTTTCAATCAAACTGAAATTATCAAATAAGAAATAAAGTGTTATTAATTTTCACTTCACTTCAATTTTACACACAACAAGGGGTACATTAGGGTTGGCATGTTTTAAACAGTGTTTAAAACACAGTTTAGGACATATTTAATCAGTGTTTTAAACTTGTTTAAAACAGAGTTCAATAAAACAGCGTTTAAAAACTATTGTAATTGTGCTAAATGATATTTAATCAATATTTCGGGCTTATAACTTCAATAATAAATGCGTTTTATCTGAAATGCATTCCTCACGGTAATTACCTTATTAATTTATTTTCAATCAAACTGAAATTACCTACAAACAATTTGAATTACTAAGTAATTATTATAATGAGTAAACGTGCAAACAGAGCAATTATTAGTAACAACATTGAGAAATTTTATTTTTTATTCAGGCATTTAAAAACTGTGAACATTTTTGTAGCTTTTTCGGTTCTATGTCTGTTTAGTATGTCAGAATGAATAAATCGTCTTTCAATTCCGGCACTTGAAGAAACAGCAGTGTGAAGCTGGAGTGTAAGTAAAAGACCAATCATTATAAATGGAGCACAAAAAACCTAGTCCGTAAAATTTTAGTTAACAACATGGGAATATTAGGACAGCTTATCGATGATTTTAACACGGCCCATTTGATTAAAACTCAAGAACAATTAATCAAAATTAAAAAAAAAAAAAACATAAAATAAAAAACACCTTTTAAAATATTTTGAACTGTTTGTTTTACTTATTATATTAAAAAAATAACTGTGTGTGAAGAAAAACATTATTTGTGAGGATTTCGCAAAGTACCGCCCCCCACTGATGTTTGAATGTGCGCAACTTTTTTTTAAGATAATGAATGAGAAGTTAAAAATATTCAAAAAAGTGCCACACACAAAATAAAATTTTAATTAAAACCTTTTTTTTATATAAAAGTGACACAGTGTAATGTTTAGACAATTTTCTTTATAAAATGTTTAAGAACCTTACAAAATCCCGATAGATTTATGTACTTATATCAGTTTCCCCACATTGTTTCAACTCTAAGTAGGTACTTAAACAATGCTGTGTTTACGAAGGCGAGCTTCAGCTTACCCTGAACAACGGATTAGGCGACTACCCTTATTTATAGGACGAAGGGTCTTGTTAACATCATAAGCCGTAGTAAATTGTTCCGAGAAAAATGATTTTCCATATTGCCTGCCTATTGATAAAATTAATCTAGTGGAACATCAATTTCACCTGATCGTCACACTTAAATATTTATGCCTAAGTTTGGATATACTTTTAATTATTAGAATTTTAGTTAATTATTTTAAAATGAGCAATATTTTCAATTTTCAATTAGTATTATTATTATATGACTATGACTCTACTTATTATGGTTGTGAATAAATAAGTACTCTATCGCATTAGGTGTGCCTGTAATGATAGGTGTACAATATTTTTAATAAATAAGTATAGATTAATGGATGTTTGTAACTTCTTCACACCGAAACTACTGAACGGATTGGGCTGAAATTTTGCATAGATTTAGGTCTAGACCTAGAATATAGGTTTTTTTTCTCTCATTAATCAATTTCTATGGCATAGAAATAACCATGAAACGTTACCATAGAACAGTGGTAACATCTTTATTCACTTGGAATAAAGTATCTAAAGGCTTATTTTTACCCCGAAGGCAAAGCGTGCAAACCTTCGGCAGGTTCGAATCAAAAAAATATTGATAACACGGAGCTTTAGTATCTAACCCAAATACAATCATGTTTTATATACTCTTTTCATGATTACACTTCAAACAGTATTGTCAATACCTGCGTACAAAAATAATATTTTTCCAAGGTACGACAGCTGCATGCGATGCGTGCTGGACCCATACTGCGGATGGGACAAAGAAGTGGGCGCCTGCAGGCCGTACGTGCCAGGGTTACTCCATGACGCGACTAACTCCACCCCCTCCATCTGTGAGACCAGCGCTCCTCTGAAGACGGTGCGGGCAGGGTACGGCCAGAGTGTGCATCTCGCAGCTTTTGGCATCACCCCTGAGGCACTGAAAGACCAGCTGGTGGTCTGGTTTCATCACTCTAGGGAGAAAGGGAGATATAAGATCAGTTATAAGTGAGTATTAAGCTTGTCGAACCCCCGGAAAACACGGCTGCAGCATAGCACAAAATTATGCATTTAAATATGGGCTTTTGTAACATTTAGATGAATTTAATATTGACGGCATCCGATGACAGACCACTTGTTTGAGCTTGTGGGAAGCTATTTTGTCACTGTAAACAAACTGAAATGTGTCTAAAGATAACGAGTTTAACACTATCATTGCCCATGATGCACATCTCCATGTTCCAGCTAGTAGCGCCCCTTCGGGTCGTACCGCAGAGGCTGGGGGGCTGTTAAGCCAATATTTTGAATTCACTTTTTTGTGCTATTGAATTAATGAGCTCAGAGCTTTAAAGGTATGACGTTTATGTCAGAATTCTCTTGTTTTGGAAAAGGTCCGTAGGCGGAATTAGCTTGATTGGTGGTCCTAGATTGTATGATTTGATGAAGTCAGAGTAGGTGGCTTGCCTTGCTCAGCTCTCATGCGTCACATCACACACATCACAAGAGAAAGTTGAGAAGATTGTGAAAAATATTGTTACGAATAAAATAATATCCAAACCATTGTAATCCTAGGTATCAGGTTTCATTACAAGATGCAAGCTCTAGAAAGTCAACTTCTAAATAGTTGAAAGGTTTTCTTGTTAAATTCTCGACCTTTTCATTCAGACTTCCTATCATTTAAGTGAATTTCTTCAACATATTTCATATAGCTGGGACAAAGTACTGCAGACGTCGGAGAGGGGCCTGGTTTTGCTGTCGGTGACTGAAGCCGATCGAGGTCGATACGAGTGCTATTTCGGACCCTCGCTCGTAGCCTCGTATAACTTGGACATCGATGTACACAAGTGAGTATGATTTGACTGCTGTCCCAAGGTTGGCACTCAACATACAATATAATTATTCTATAAAAGTTAGCTTGAAAGGATTTTCGTCAAGTTTTTAACCAATGTTTACGCAAATACTGTGTATATGTTATATTTATGGGTCATGCACAAATATTTTAAGACACCCTCCAGATACGAAGAAGACAGAGAAATCAGGATTTATCCTAAAACTTTCATATCCATCATGGTTATTAACACTAAAGTCACTTATAACGGGATATTTACCATGACCGTCAGTTATTCAGTGATCATGGCGCATGTAACTGCGCCGAAATATTGGAAAGCTCAAAACTCAAATCATGGTAAATATCCCGTTATAAGTGACTTTAGGATTTATTCTTTATAAAACCCTTTTAGATAGTATGTACGATACGTAACAAACGGTTGCAGATGTGTGCAATGTTTCTAGACAGGCGGGAAAATCCGAAGACATTAAAAATACTTAAAACACGATTATTGTAACGATTTCCATTGCTACCCCGTAGTATGCTTCAGCGTAGACACAGCGTAGCCGTACGTTGATAAGCGTATTTGCTGTCATTTATTCAAAAAAAATAAACGACCGAGCAGCCAGCAACTTAGTAGTACTCAAGCGCGATCTAGACACCTCCATGCATATGCGTGCGGCAAGTGTGTAAAAAAATATTGGCTGCTATCAAAAAGCAAAATGTACATCTTCAAGTAAATGTAACATTCGTTGGACTCCAACATGGCCAGTATTTGGTTTCACTTCCATCCCCTCTCTCCCCTTTTACGCTGATAGCTATCGTGCGAGGACTTTAAACAAATGTTTGTGTAGATGCACGCAGCCGAGCAAATCGCAGGAGTACCGGCAAGTGTACTCCGACTGGTGCCACGAGTTTGAGAAGTACAAGAGCGCCATGAAAGCCTGGGAGGTACGGCAAATGGTATGATAACATATTTGTTTTTTATTTTTATTTAATACTAATTTCTGCCCGAGCCTTCGCATGCGTTGTTTCTATGGAAAAGCTTAAAGTTATTTCTATCCTATGGGAACTGATTTATGGGATAAAACGTAGCTTACGTTTTATCCAGGCCTGGAACTACATCTAAACAAAATTTCAGCATGATCCGTTGAGTAGTTTTAGGGTGAAGAAATAACAAAAATCTAAGCTTTCGTATTAATACAATAAAAAAATATAAGTGTTATGTGATTACACGAAACAAAGAAAAATTCAAACTTAATAACTAATTTATAGTACGACAACGATAAAAAATGTTGAAAGTATTATCTACTGACTGTTCTCCAATTATTACACTTGCTTCCACCACAACACCTTAGATTTGTTATATAATATTACACATTATAAAACATTAATAGGTTTAAAAAAAATATATTTGTTAAAATAGATAAGTTATAAAACATATTCATTAGTTACTCTACACTATAAGTCCTAGATTGTTTATTCTCCAGTACGAGGTGAATAAAGAATTAGTTAAATTTAACATTATCATCCCCTATCATTTGTATAGGTTTCACAATTTTATATTTTAAAGAAAAATTAGATATATTCTAAAACACATTCATCAGTCTAGACTCTACACTATAAGTCCTAGATTGTTTATTCCCCAGTATGAGGTGAATAAAGAATTCGTTAAATTTAACATTATCATCCCGTATCATTGTGAAACCTATACAGGTTTCACAATTTTATATTTTAAAGAAAAATTAAGATAAATTTTAAAACACATTCATCAGTCTAGACACTATAAGTCAAATTTATACGTAAAATTTCACATTATTATGTCCATACATTTATACAGGTTTCAAAATTTTATATTTTTTTAGAAAAAATAAGATAATATATTCTAAAACACATTCATCAGTCTAGACTCTACACTATAAGTCCTAGATTGTTTATTTCCCAGTATTAGTTGAAAGAAATCGTTATTGAACTACACGGCCTTGTTGTAACAAACTCTAAAGAAACAATATAAGAAGAATTTAAAAGAAGAACCTTTTGGGAATACATAACTACCATGGGCTGATTTACTATCGTTTGCTGTCGTAATTGTGTCGTAACGAAATAGACTCTGGTCTATTCGTTACTGTAAAATTACACACTCATTATATTTATTGATTAGGTTCAAAACAACATAGCAACAACCCGTAATATTACGTTATGTATAATTAGTGTCTTATTGTTCCTGTATTTGATTGTTTGCTTCTATACTTACATAATATACCATATACATAATATAAATTTAGAATACATAGAATACCATAATTAGAATAAACCTGAACTGAAACTTGAATTATAAGTATTAGCCACCTAGCTAAATATTGCCTTGCCCTCTCCACCCTGATAGGACACGGCCACATTTAGCTAGGTATACGTTTATAGGTAGGCAATGTTTGAAACACATTATCTATAAGATCCCATATACAACATGTTTGCAATAAATTATTGAGAATTTCCCGTGCCTCAGAAAACACGCTAAGCCGTTGGTCTTGCGCCTGACCTCTCCCCGATCGTGTCGGCCTGCTGTCCCATCAGATTATGAGAGTGAGGGAATAGAGAGTGCACCTGTGTTTGTGCACACACTTGTGCACTATGATATGTCCTGCGCACCTGGCTAGTCTCCATTGAGGCTGGCCGTGATGGCCGAATATTTCGCTAGGAGGACATTGTCAACATAGAATACAATCTAAAATGATTTATTAGAAAGATAGAGTATTTCAGACCTTTCCTTGCAATATTTTTATTTACTGCAACTAAGGCAGTGATATTTAAGCGCGTCAGCTTACGTCACATCGGCCCAGTTTTTATCGTCGATAACTAAATATGAGTTTGATTTCAGCATTGTTCGAAAAGCCTGAACTCGTCGAGCCAGCAGAGCATGGCGAACGAGATAGCGGCGTCGCTGCGGTGATAGGGCACAGCTCTTCGTGATTAATGATTACAGTACCTACGCCAGTAAACTATCCGCTTCCCCCACCCTTACTAAGCATTCCGTTCGATCCGTCTCGATTTGATCAAGTAACTATACATTTTGGCATGGAGTATGGACGCAGCGTAATCAGTAAACTTTGGATAACTTAATTGGCGCAGGGACCCGAATGAGCCTTGTCTGTGATTTTCAATAGTCTTGAAGTAAGAACGGTTGTATTAAATTAAACTTTCGGATTAATATTAGTACCAATACCTATATAGAACTAATTTCAGAATGATTTATGTTGCTATAAGCACTAACGAGGCATTATGAATTTAACGATGACGCGATATGAGTAAAATAATTTTTTATTTTCTATAATTGGTAAATAAGTGCTGTGCCGACAGAAATATCCAGCTAAATTAGAGTTGAATCAGATCAATTACGCAAATGAATGCTTACGTAGGCGAATGAATAATCGAGAATCAATGGTAGGGGGAAATGAAAGCGAAAGGGGAGCGAGGGATGATCTGTTAAAATAGATTTGTTGTCCGTTCCGGAGACGGCTCCTTGATGGATGACTGAATTCGGTTCAACTTCACCAACAACTTTTCTTTTATCTAACAAACATTTCTGTTAATGGGTGGGGTGAATGAGGATAGTTTTGGTAACGTACTTAGGCCTTGTCTTTAGTAAAGCACATTTGTTTACCGAAGATGTCATGACAAGCGGTTTACCTTATTAAGCTGGCAACGCAGGACAACATGTGCGTCATGTCTAAGAAAGTTGTCAGGAAATCGCTTAAAAAAAATTGTCGCAGACAAATTGACATAGTTGCAAGAATTCTTCATAATTTTTCTGGTAAACGCTGTAATCTAATTGATGTTATTTTAACAATTATTTTCTGTAACCGGATTTTTTTAGAAAGTTAGTCACGAAATCGCTTAAAAAAAGTTTCGCAGACAAATTGACATAGTTGCAAGAATTCTTCGTAATTTTTCTGGTAAACGCTGTAATCTAATTTATGTTATTTTAACGATTATTTTCTGCAACCGGATTTTTGTGACCGATCTCCCTAAATCTCCTAAACAAATGCGTTTTGCAGAGACGAAAATATAAGTTCAGACTGTAATCAATTGCATATGTTAGAAGCGACTGAGTAGATATAACGTTGAGATTGATGTATTTCAGTGCTTCTTAAGAACATTTAGTTATCCGTATGCTATGCAACTGTTGTTTATTAATAATGTGGTTTGGTAACTTGGCAGCGATAAATGATAATTCATGCTTAAATTGCTAATTGACGTATATTTCCAGCTAATAATTTATGTATTATGACAAAAATATGACACCATTTGTGGACAAAGTATCTCTATTTTTGTCCACAAAAATAGAGATACTTTGAGCACCTAATAGGTAGTTATCGCTTCTAAGTTTCCGAACTTACCGACCTATTTGTACAGAATTGTATTGTTGAATCCCATAAATATGGTAAGGTTCCATAAAATTAAATGTAAAATGCTGTGATATCAGTTCTCGTTGGAATTACGACATAAAACAAAATATTAAAACAATTGTTTACGATTACATTGCAGAATATCCGAAAATATGTTACAATATGCAACTCAAACTGATCGAAATAGTAAAATATTATTATTTACCCTAATGTAAAAACTGGAATAGCAAGACAAAAGCAGATTTTTTATTACAGTAAATCAAATTGTTATATTCAAATTAATATGTAGGTTTAAGTATAATTATAAGAGCAATAGAGTAAAATGCCAACATAGTTAAGAGGTAAGCACGTTGAAAGCTTGCTGAGCGACCGACGGATCGTATCAGCGCTTTATTTTATAAAATGTAGCATTTATTAGGTAAGTTTTGTTGATGGTGACTGACCGTAGGTACGTAGATCTGGATCGTTGCGTGTTAGACTGTCCTTACATGTTGGAGCTAATGTTCAACTTGTTATTGATTTGTTGCCATAAAAAGTAAGTTTAGGACTTCGGATTTTAAAACCGAATTTAGTAGGTGTTTGTTACGTAATCTTTTTCTCCTGGTGTGTGAGGTAGTGGTCAAAGTTTTTGATGCTCCCTAATATCTAGTTACTAATGGCATAACGTAGTTTCCATTCTGGTGGTAATAGGTCCTTCGTATCTGCTCAAGCTTGTTGTTGTTATAAAGCGATCGGCGAGGTGAGATTCAATAAATAGTAACCTATAGAGTCAATAGTCAGGCGCTTGCACAATCCTCAACATGTTGGTCTCTACCCTGTTTCGTGGTTTCCGTGCAAATCTGCAAATGCCGCTTGTCTTGTTACCCTACGGGGACACACCACACCACAACTTGCATCTATCATCTGTGGCTTATAATATGGTATAAGTTCTGAAGGCTTCAGACCTGAAAACTCCAAAAACAATGGCCTCTAACTTGCACGAAAGAGTTTTTTAGTTCAGTTCATTCTTGCTAGAATAGTGCCTTGAAGCCTGCTTTCTCTATAGTTTATCTGACTAAATTATATTTTTGTGTACAGAGTTTTGAAGAATAGATAGTTAGGTATTATAAAATGTAGAGTACCTAATTAGAATTACTGTGAAGTGAGCAATAATTTTCGCAGAACTAAAAGTCGCCAGTATTATAAAAGATTTGTGTACTTAATACGAGCTTTGTTACGTGGTTTCAACTGCGACATTTAAAATGACCCTTTAGGACAAAGAATTAAGAAAGTTGATTGGTATTATTTGACGATAAAGAATTTCAAAAAATTCTACCTCTTCCACAATAAATGATAATTATTTTACGAACCTGCCACTATTTGTATACGTTTTCATTTGAATATCCTTTTGATTAAAAATTTAAGTAAATGTAATATGCTAAGCAAATTTGAGTTAAAACATTGGAAAATGTAAACAATCTCATCTTATTAAAGTCATTCCTATTACTGAAGGAAAATAGTAGTTAGAAATCGTGTTATAGAGACCTACTGTAAATAAGACATTGTAGGAAATGCTATTGTATTATTTTATTGTAATAAAAAATCAATCGTTTGGAACAATATTTAGTGTACTTTATTTTATAAAAGGGTCAGAAAATAAACTATTTTAGATCAATTTGCGACTTTTTATTTCCGCATCATCTTCCATAACATCGCTCTTTGAATATTCTTATTTATGAACCATCCTCTTCCTCTAGTTTATCCCAACTCTTAAATTCTAAAGCCAGCCCACAAACAGTTAAAGAATTTTTAAATTGTTTACTCAACAAATTTAAATTACGAACCTCCGCTTAATTTGTCCTCATAATTGAAATCGCTTCATAAAAACTTGCGCTTTTAAACTGGGATTCCTGCCAATGAGTTCGTACTTATACTTTTTACGGGCAATGAAACAGTAATTTGAGTATCGTAAACGGCGCCTGTCTTAGATTGGCGAACATCATAGAATTTAATTACCCAAGGGTGACTGGAATAATTGGCGAGTCGTCTGTAATGGTGAGCTTTACTGCCAAATTAATAGTTTTCCGCTCCGGGCAGGTTTTACCACCCGCGCCAATCTTCCCGGTCCGTAACCTATTATTGCTGAACTGGAATCAATACCTTCATTATTGACATAATTTGTACCTATAGTCCAGTCAATGAATATTGTGGATGGAAAATCGAAAGCAGAAAGTGTGACTTTTGAACTTTGTTTGGACTAGATAAGAGATAAACATACTAAAAGTACCCCCATAGGTCGCCTCAGAGACTTAGTATGTTTGTCTCGGCACAAAGAAGGTCCGTTTTTCAGGTTTTTGCTTATATACGTAAACGGTGCGTCATAAGAAATTGTGATAGTACATAAAAAGACATTAATTAAAGGTAATGGTAATTTGAATTAGGCCCTTTTAAGACTTTACTTTTTTTGGTGAAACCGGCAATATTTTCTATTTTATGGGATTATGTTTCAAAACAACCTAAAGACAACGAATAAAATTTTGAAATCAAATCAAAGCCTGATTACCTAAATGTCGTGCTAGCTTTCGACTCCTACTGTAAACTTATACACAGACAGAACTACCTACTGTCAACTTCCGCCGCGTCAAACTCGTTATAAAGTTTTGATTTATATGTATTTAAATTAATTCGTGAAGCCCAAGCATCTGCTCGTTCCTGCAGCGAACAAGTAATGCAATGAAATAAACTCTTACAAGCAAACTGTTTCATTTAAGTTTTAGGCAATTCCGTGCTTAAACTACTTATAAGCTGTTGTTTGCGCTACCTACCGCAGCAGCCCCACTCGTTAAAAAATCCTAATTGCGATTAGGTTGGTTATATACAATAGAAGAGTTGTCATGTCTAAGACAACTAATTAAAGGGTTATTGGTTATTATTTATTTATTTATTGAAGTGAAAACTTCTTTAGCGGCGTTGAGCACTTTTTCTGTAATGGGTATAAAATCTTAAACTCGCGTCAGGACACGTGACCTGATCGAAAAAGCGTAAGACGGATGGAGTGTTAGCAACCAATGATATTATATATAAACTCATTGTTAGCAACGACGACATTATGCCGAAGGAATAAAGCTCAAAATTGTGCAGGACAATATCCTCATTATAACTAGGAAATTTCTTGAAGTTTTGTTTTGAGATAGAGTTCAAAATCGAACATTATTTTTAGGTAAACAGAATAGATAATAGTACTAGTTTCCGACAACAACAATAGGCCCTAGCTTACGTAATAGTTGCTAGCGTCCGGCTCGCTTATACCTACCAACTTATATATCTATAGATAACTAGCTGCGCCCCGCGGCTTCGCCCCCGTGGAAATTTATGTTTCCAACTTTCTTAATTTTTTCTTTCATAAGAACCTTCTCCTGACAATAAAAAACACAACAAAAAAAGGAATTAGCGAAATCGGTCCAACCGTTCTCGAGTTTTGCGCTTAGCAACACATTCAGCGACTCATTTTTATATTATAGATTAATTTCTCGAACGAATCGAAAAGAAAGACAAGGACAAAAAAAATGTTCTAGAATACAGAAAGAGATAGGTATAGCTTCCGGAAACGCGTAGAATTATCTAGAAAGGATAGAAATAGGTATAAAAACCGAGCCTTCTGGCAGATTATTCATTCAGTTCTAAGCAATCAAACAGTGAACAAGTCTTAAGGAAAATAACGAAAGTGAATTATTAAGTGCAGTGCAGTGACTTTTTGTATTAAGAACGTAGTTGAGTGTATACGGTTGAATATACCGATTTGAAGTGTTCTGAAGTGTTTTTACTTGGATATCATTCCTGACCAGCCCTAGTTGAAGTCTTACACCTTCGACGAGCCCCTACAGTTTTTAATGTAATATAAATTGTCATGTTTGTGTACGATAGCGCAATAAATGAATATTGTATTCTACCACATAAATGATAGTACTTTTATACTGATAAAGCAATTGGTGCAAAATTATTCCCTAACCATTCCAAAATATCAAACATGCTCAACGTTAATAATCAAGTTTTCACTTCTGCCGGCACTCCCGGAGTGCAACCCGTATTTTTTTTATTTTATTATTCTTCACTGACACTGCGGGAACTGCAGGTATTGCCCATCATCATGAACACGTACGTGAAGACGCCACTCGCCAGATCTTAATTAAAATTTTTGTAAATCATCTCGGATACAAATTGATAAAAACCGTTTCTCCAACACCCAATGAAGTAAGTACTACGGACCGATCTACCACTCCCACTGCAAGCGGAGCCAGCCCTGAAAATTTTGGAGTTTGCGGCATCTGAGAAAATTGTTAAGTAACTATTTACCCGACCCTCAACTCCTAACAATGATATATAATGATATATATATAAGCAACGGCGAGCGGAGCAAACACAGTTTTTGAGATTTTTGTAGAAAAGTAAGCTCTTACTTAAAAAGAAAATATTTTTGTCCAAAGAAGCATACACTAAGTTATCTTGAGACCACAGCGTAATGCCCCCCCTTACGCCAGTAGTGTGGGATGGTCCACCCGGGTACCAAGCGCCGGCATTAGGTACTCTTGTACCTAAACCTGATTAAGGAAAGAAATGACAGCGAACGAAGCGATCTCCGATTTTTTTTAGGCTTTGCAGTGGTAGATGCAATGCTATGTATATAAATAACGGCGAGCGGAGCAAGCTGCGGTAATTTGGGAGTTTGATGTCGGGCTAGAAACAACGACAAGGAAGCTAAGACGACGACGGCGAGACAAGATAGCCATAGCATTTTTTCTTTTTTTTGACAACTAACTAAAACAGTAAGGAATAAAAAAAGATGCCACAAAAGATACAACGGCAAGCGGAACGAGCCTTAAATGAAGCGAGCCGCGACGAATTTTTATGATCTGGCTGTGCGCGTGAGTTGTTATTGTCACCCCAAGGGTCGCCAGGATGACAGACTTCGGCGCTTGGTACCCGGGGCGGACCATCCCCCCCCCCCCCCCCCCCCCCCTACGCCGCTAGTGGTCTCAAGATAACTTACATGCTTCTTTGGATAAAAATATTTACTTTTTACTTTCATAATTTCGTCGGCGAATCACAGACCTTACCAAATGTTTGATTTGTCAAATCATCCAATAATATTATAAGTAAACGTTTTCACGAAGAAAACCAATAACATAATTTCATTTTAGCCCAACCTTGGAGACATTTCAATTTTCTCCTTTGATCTTCCGATTCAGTAGATATGGCGGCAGAAGTGCGCTCACGAACGTTTGAATCACGGGTAATCAAATTAGGGAAAAGGCCTGTTAGGTCCCGATTCCGAATCATTGAGTGATGAAGCGAACTACACAGGAGGCCGTGGGTCCTTAATACGTAAAATTGTTTCTGTTGTATGAAAATATAGATTCACTCCGAACAGTTGTAACAGTTGCCTTGTTTATATCTTACTATAGCTAGGCCTGCGACTGCACCTGTACCACAGCGGCAAAGGAAGTAAACACTGATAATTACAGTACGTTGCTGCATCCTCGACATTTTTTAATTACCGAAAATGTCTTCGGATGCAGCGACTAGTGGTAAGTTTGTTTAACCTTCAATTATGTTTTAGTGCATACCGAGTTTAGGGTTTATTTTCTAGTTTAGCACATGTTTATTCCAGTCGTTATTTATTATTTCCTTAAATTATTTATTTTTCATACGGCACTTGGTTACGTCATCATCATCATCATCATCATCATCACCCGACTTCACACACTGCGAGGTAAAAAAAGTAAGTTTTTATAAAAAAAAAATATTAAATATATCGTGACTTCTTATTATATTTACTTAGTTATGTTATTTTTGTGAAAAATGTCTGGTTTTTAAATTTTCAAAGTGTGGCATTGTCTTGCTTTGTCAATATCTTGTCTTGAAATTACGTATTATTATTCTGACCAGGTCGCAATTTTTGGCACCTAAGTTTGTTTGTAATATTACCATGCATTTGCAGTGATTTAGTAGTGTTTTTTGTGTTTATTATGTAAGTATTTTGGTTTGTTTTAGTTCATTCTTCAGCCTAAATTTGACATAAGAGTATTCGGCAATTAAATTCTGTCTTTAACCGACTAAGGATGAAATAGCTGCCATAGAAGACAGTAGAAAGTTAAAAAGTGTGAAAAAGCATGTTTTAAACGAAGAAAAACCTCAAAAATCAAGAAAAAGTCTAACAAGAAACGTACAAGTGATGTCGAAGAAGATGCAGATAATGATTGTTTTGCTTGTGTTGCCTTGAATCCTATGCACATAGCAGAGCCAATAAGAGAGTGGGTTTAGTGCCTGGAATACAAAGGCTGTTCTTACCAAGATTGCACTGGGGGCGAGCTGCAATACGTCTATCATAATTGTTTATCAGATAAGATTAAAATTTCTGATTGATTTTATACCGACTGATCTCGTAATAATGCCATAAATACTTATAAAAGATTTATTGCTCGTTAGATTTATGTTTGTACATAGTTCCAACAATTATGCCAAATCATAATTTAAGTATTTTTATGAAAAAAGGTGTTTTTTTGCTTATAATTCATATAAAAGTATTATTATCTATCAACTAAAGTCTAGATACACAGCTGTCACAACTAACCCAGGTACCTGTCACAACTTAACTCGGTGTTAAGAGAGTTGTGACAAAGGAGTAGTTTTAATTTTCGTAGATTTTCTCAGCAACTTTATAACTTTCATTAACTTTCATGACTGTTTTTAATAAAGTAAAGATTAAGGTTTTTTCTTTTTATTTATATCATAGTAAAGGGGCTTTGTCGCTTAGCGACCACATCGCCCAAGGTTTATTTAGGCATAGAGTTCATAATTGTGGTACGTTTCTTTATTGAGATATGCTCTTCTAAGTAAAAAAAACTGTCACAACCCTCCTTGGTCTCCCCTACCCTTTATGGAGTGAAATTAAAATTGAATAGTGTAGTTTACGTGACTGCATCATATTTTTTTTTATTTGAGTTCATTACTCCTTTGATCTTTTTATTTTCGAAACTAAATAAAACGTCGAATGCGAGTTGGACTCGCGCACTCAGGGTTCCGTATAATTGTAAGACCTAGTTAAAAAATAGCATAATTCTAGGTCAAAGTGAGGTACTACGGTTTTGGTCCATTTCGAGAATATTTATTTTTTGTGATTATCCAACAAATTTACTACTTTTGGATGTTTATTTGTGCTATACGACCCTGCTTCTTGCCAAATTTTATGATTCTAGGTCAACGCGAAGTACTCTATAGGTTTTGGTCCATAGCGAGAGTTAAAAGTATTTTTTTTGTGAATAAACTACAAATACAGACAGACGGACAACAAAGTGATCCTATAAGGTTTCTTTTTTCCTTTTGAGGTACGGAACCCTAAAAAATCATAAACCGTGTATCTTTCAGACGTAACTCATTCAGAAAAATACAGAACATGATATTTGGTATAGGGACAATAAATAGTCAGCTGTAAAGTGAACGCGATTACGTGTGTCACGAATGATTCATGATTTATCGTAGTCTAGACTAGCTACATAGGTATTTACGTAATATTAACTGAACTCAAGGCTAGAATCGTGTTGTATAGAATTGATGACAATAATTATTCATCCAGTTAGGTTTCACCGAGGTTATCTAATCTAATGGCTCTTTGAAAGATGAGAAGTCATTGCTTTTATTCCTAACTTTCGCCTTTTTACCTTAATATTATAAAAGGTTAAGTACATATAAGATTAACCAAGTGTAATGTAGGAAAGAAAGTTGACATGTTAGTGTTTGTAATTAACTCTAAAAATGTATTTACTCAATTTACAACTCACAAGCCAAGAATTTATTGCATGTCGAGCGTCGTCGTGCGTCATCGTCGTATATAGTCAATAGGCAATTTCTGCTTTGGATTAAAAAATACACAAAGCACAATGTGTGTTTTGTCCATGTGATTTGTTTTTATTCGTGGTTTCTCCGGCGATTCACATAAATTACAGCGTGCGTCTTCAAGTTTCTTTTATTTTTGTGTGAAGCAGTCAAATTTATAGTGCAGTGGAATGTCTATCGAAATGTTTCTTGTTGTAGAAACCAATAGACAGTATAGTTTGAGTCAAATTGATTTTCACAGTTACGATGGATAAAAAGTAAGATGAAAGAAGAAGAAAAAATATCAATTGACACACCAAGGTAGGGCGGGTCCGACAAATTTACAAAACACTGTTGCCTACAATATTCGTATACAGGGCGTCCCACGGCAATGCCACATGGAGGGTAAGTATCTTAAAAAAATTTGATAGAAAATTTTACCTAATCGCCTGTCCGAACCTGGAATCGAACCCGCCACATTGTAAAAAAACACCTGTAATTTTACGATACCGATCAAAAGGCTCCAGTGGAAGGATTATTTTTTTAAATAACGTGGCATCTTAAATAACAGGAAGACCATGAAATTTTACATTTTCTTCTACAATATTTAAGATACTTTCCCTCCATTTGGCATAACCGTGGGACGCCCTGTATAGGTAACTTTTGTGCTAACGCGATCCCCTTTTGTTTTTCGTATACTGGAGGCCTGGATTCGTGACGTCAGCCTTGATAATTGCCTGAAAAAACAATGTCGCCCCAACCTGCCGATGCTTCGTCGACTTTGGTGTGCAGTTCTTTAAAGATACATATGGGTGAATCAACTTCTAAGGTACTCCTTTTGTGTCCCTGTCATGGAAATAACAATAAAAGCTGTAATTCAGTTCAAAATATGATTGTTTTAATATTAACGTAAACTTAGATTCTCTGCTTACATGGTAATTTCATAGTTTTTTTAATAGTTTATAGCAAAAATTTTGATTTTTCTATGGTAACTCAGCGGAACATAGGCAATCTCCATACAAAAAATATGTGTCCCCAGGCCTAGGTGAAGAAACAATGTACGATGTTACTTTAAAAAAATATATGAAAACACTGTATTTTCACACATTACTTAGATTCAGAAATAGTTAGGCTTACGTTTTAAGTAAAAATTCATAAAAGTTTGACTTAATTTATATATTTTACATGGACCTCAACTGTTGTCCCAAACTTAGATGAAATAATCAGCTATACTGAGTTACCGATAAAAGTTTTGAACAATATCAAGAGATGGCGTCTAACTTGGTGTCATCAAAGGCGATTACTATCTAATATTTCGCTGGTTTGGTCTGACAAGGCCTACCTCGCATTACCCGCCCCTCAGTCGGAGGTAAGCTCTCAACCGGTGCGCGTGGGTTTATTGTCGCTCTACAGCGTTACGGCGAGAATCTTGGTAAGTTTTTAAAATATTTGAATTTTATTAGGTCAGTTTGTTGTATGTGATGTCTGATTTCAAGGTCATGACCAATTACTTGTTTAGTTTAAGTTGTGGAATTATTCATGATTTTTTTAATTGAAATTTTCCCTAGCGTTACCGATAACGCTGTAGAATTTTTCTCTAGAGTTACCAGTAACGCCAGAGAATGTTAGACTAAATAACGTTGCTAGTTTGCATTAATGGAAGTTGTAGATGTTATGCTACATCAAACTTAGGTTTCTAAGCTATCAATATAAATAACCTTTTAATAATATAGTTTATTTTGTTCAAGGTTTTTGCAACATTATCCAAAATGCCACTTAGAGCAGTAGAAAAACAGAAAACGTATAGAGAAAGACTGAAAAATAGTGAAGAAAAGTAAGAAGAAGCGAAGAAAAAACACCGAGCTCAATACAATAGAACTAAAAGATTAGTAAAAGATTTAACTCCAAAAGAAAAATACAACGCAAACGTGATATGGAAATTACGAAAACGACACTCAAAGAAACAAAAACTGGCTGTTTAGAGATTGTTACAAAAAACACCTCCTGAATCTTCTAGAACTGACTCCAGCCAGATTAGGAAATTTTGAATTTATCGGAACTCCACCACCGACTCCTTCACGTGCTATTTCTCCACCAAATACGCCTCCGCGAGCTAGGGATACGTTACTGCAAACAAAAGACCCACCACTGCGATCAAGAAACGTAACGCCACGGTCAATAGAAATAAAACGAAAAACTTAAGCAAGAAAATGAGAATTTCAATCAAAGACGAATTGACGATGAAGATCAGAGATACAAAGTCCTGACCATTGCCATAAATAAAACATTTAAAAAGACAAAGTCTAGGAAAGAACGAGAGGTTATAAAGAAGATTTTCTCAATTGTAGAAGTTAAAGATTCACGAATGGAGAAAAATAAACTTTTGGAGACTTTAGGTGTCGACAAAATTTAAAAAAAGACTGTTCAGAAAGTAACACTGTGTTGAAGAAGAAAATAAAAGAATTGTACCTCATAGATTACATATCACGTGCTACAGCTGGCAAAAAAGAAACGCTGACAAAAGCAGGAGTAAAGGACCAATGATGGTTTATGCTGGATCTTGTCAAAACCTTTGTAAAAGAGAATCCTGGTCTTTGTTGCTCTTACTTTTGTTTTACGAGAAACAAGCCTTTTTATGTCAAAAGTGCTTCTATCGACGCTAGAGTCTTTGCAAAACACACACGAACTTTGTTTATAAAGCAAGGGCACTGAAAAGAAAAAATATAACTGGCACAAATAACCCAAACATCCTCATTGATACAACATTTTGCAATGCAAACTCAAAAGATTGCATGTACGGCAAATGTAATCAGTGCCTTCTAAACTAATAGTTACTGTATAGAAAACGTAAAGGATACAATCGCTTGGACAGATTGGGAAAGAAAAAAAAAGAAAATAATATAAAAGATGGCAAAAACATGAAGACTATAAAAAATGTTAAGGAAGACAGAAATTAAAAAACAGAGATACTTCTAAGAATATTTGAGAGTGACCTTGCAGCATTCAAAAAGCACGTGTTTAATATAAAGTCACAATTGCAAAACTTTCAACGTTGTCTAGAACATATTCGTTGAAACGAATGCATTAAAGTCTCAGTATATTCTCAGACGTTACTATTTTTCTCTGGCGTTACTCATGTGTCCCTTAACTTTTATTATGTCTTTTGAAGATAACTCTGATTGTATTAAATTTGTGTTAAAAAAATGTTAACTTAAAAGTCTACAAGACTCGTGTCTATTGGTAGTTTATGAACTGTATGCCTGATTATTCTATGTGGAGATTTATTCTAAAGTTAAGCGTTTAAAAACATGCAAAGTAACGCAGAGGACCTAGAATAGTCTCTATTTCTTAGGTTAGTTATAAAAAAACATTATTAATTAGTTAGAAAGACTGAATTAAGGTGTGAATAAATAACGATCATGTTGATTTTTTTCATTTCTTTGTTTTATTTCATGTTTTGGTGTTTACAAATAAGTAACGCAATGGATATTTATTAGGCACACTCATCAGGTTTTCTACAAAAACTCATTTAAACTAGCTTAGATGTCGTGCCACGTTGCAAAACCTATAAATAGGATATATAGTGCACATGTTAACACCATATTTTCATAACATTTCGGTAATTTATTTTTTATTTTTAGCTGTTCATAATGTTGTCAAAGGAGTGCCTTAAAAGTTGATTCACCCATATAGACCTGGCTTGTAATTATAGTGCTTAATGGAGAACCTTCCTGTTCCAAACTATTGTACCAGCAATTGGGCTCAGAATACAAATAAGTTTAATCATTACAAAGCCGTGTTAATAGTTAGGGCTCGAGCCCTGTGTCGACATAATAAAATGCAAATTGATACGGATTAATCCGAGCTTAGGTATATTTAACACTCATAATCCGGCAAATAGGGTTTGCCCGCCTCTTAAGCTTAACATTAACTACATTCTTATTAACACACCTCTATCTGTTTTTTATGATGAGCAAAGTTTAGATAAATAAATAATGCTGGTCAATCCACATACCCACATCTAGAGTTTTTGTTATGGGCACTATATGACTGAATACTTAATACAATACATAGCATAGATAGAAATTTTTATCATATAGGTATAGAAAATACCCAGAGCACCCGGAACAAATATTCGGAGATCGTACAAACATTTGTCCCGAGGCGGGAATGGGATGATTAATAAGATGATGATTATTAGACAATTATATTACAGTTACTATTTAACTCATCGTTCTTTGGCATATTAATTGTTTAAGACCCCTTTTCTTGTAAAGGCGTCCATCCTCTTCGATTTCTTTCTCAGTCAGGCTGTAGAGATTGCATGGTAGCATACATTCAACGTCCTACCCATACATTTTTGCAAGTAGGTTGGTACTTACCACCTTACTTAAGCCGTGTGGTGCCGGCTTAGAATTTACACCACACCAATTCTTCCCGCGGTTGTCATAAGAGGCGACTAAGGGATAACAACCGGGAGCGGGCAGCAGCGCCATCTGCAGAACAATTCTACCGCCGAACTGCGATCCCCAACCAGCATGCCGAGCGTGGGGATTATGGGCATTACCTACATGAAATAAAAACCAATAAGGCGCTTATCAGGGCGAGGCCTGCGTCCAGAAGTGGACCAATATAGGCTGTTGATGTTGGTACTTACCTCCTTATTCAATTTGACCATGAAGTTTAAACTGCAGGCTTAAAGGGCTTCCAAACATTTGCTGAAATTCCCTAACTCCTTATAATCTCAAAAATAATTAAATGCAAATTAATACATCATCACGGATTAGATGGGTTTAGTTCTAAAATCCTATTATCAGCTTTCTCTTAAATGATGGTTGATGTAATTGGGGTTTGGTGTTAATTGGGTTGCTTGTATCTAAGCTCTAACACAAATGTGTAGGTACATATAGTAAGTAAATACTAGATGGGTAGGTACCTAAAGTAAGTATACTAGAATTGAAAACTGAAATTTGCGTACGAAGAGTATTAAAAGGGTTTCAGTACGAAGAGTATTATGTAAGTTTTAAATGTTCTGACAAAAAGAAAGTTCTGACAAAAAGAAAATCACATTAAAAACACTCGTAATCAGTTGGTAAAAAAGTATTTTTTTCTTTGATGTAACTATATCGTTAATCATGTCAGAATCTTGTGCTAAGATAATGCTTGAATAAAATAAAACGTCAAGCGCGAGTCGGACTCGTGCACTAAGGGTTTCGTATAGTTGGAAGACCTTGTTTCTTGCCAAATTTCATGATTCTAGGTCAACGGGAAGTAGGTACCCTGTAAATTTTGGTCCAGAGAGTGAATCAATTATTATTTAACTAGAAATTTACGGTTCTTGGATTTTTTTTTATATATATATATATATATAAGATATATATATATAAAAAAATATTATATAATGAACCTTTCACGGTAATTGTTGATCCAGTACGATTTCTTAAGAAATGTTGATCCACCTATTTCAAGTGTACATTCGACTCTAAACCTAGTAAACAGATATACTTTGATCCACATTTGAAGAGCACATGGCAACGCTAGATCTACATTAACTGGTTATCGAGATACTCGCATTCAAAATATCCCAAAATATCAAAATTTTGTTGATCCACTAACGGTCACAAATTTTACACTAAAACGTCTTTTTCACATCCGTTACATATTTAACTACGCGTAACATTAGCTTAGACAATGTTGATCCGCAGACTTTGGAGCCACAAATGACTACTTCGTCTGTTTTCAAAGCGGCAACGCCGCAACGCCGCGACTGTGAAACTGACAAATTACATGTTTAAGTAGTTCCGACTACTTTTGAGTAGAACATGTAGGTACCTATAGTTATTGGTTATGAGAGCGGACGTGAGGTGAATGAATCGTATGAAATTAACTTCGGCTGAATTAAGACATATTTGCTAATAATTCGGCTAAAATAAATTACATACGATCTTCACTGATCATACCCCAACTTAAGGTAGGTTCATCATCATCATCATCTACAGTCCACTGCTGCACATAGGCCACCCCTAGTGAGCGCCATAGCGCCTGTCTTCAGCTTGCCGCATCCAGCATCTACTTGCAGTCTTTCGCAGATCATCATCCTACCTTGCTGGAGAGCATCCTACACTACGTTTGCCGAGTCACAGTCTCCACTCAAGGACACGTTTACCCCAGTGGTTGTCGGTTCTTCGCGAGATATGGTAGTTACCTTTGGTTCTCCCTCAGATGTTTTCGTTACGAATCCTATCCTTCAGAAAGACTCCGAGCATAGATCTTTCCAAAGCTCGCTGAGCGGCTTTGACCGTGAGTATCCACGGCTCAGCTCCGTAGGTCATGACGGTTATAGGAGGCACTGATTGAAAGCTTTATCATTCAAACATTGCGGTATGGATGACGAGAAGTTTCGACATAGTTTTCCATACACTGCCCACCCTAGCTGGATCATCTCCTTGGCCTCCTTCTCAAAACTATTTTTACATGACTGGAGGCCTGAATTTCCCCTGATTGCAGAATTTGCCCAAGATAAGTACACTCAGAAACAATTTCGATAAGGTGATGGTCTGTAGTTATTCAGGAGAGTTTTCTCAGTCTGTTCTTTAAGATGGGTATCTCTCCCTTCTTAAACAAGATCCGCTTCGAGGTGGTTCGAGAAAAGGGTTCCTGGTGGAGGTTGTGTACTCCTCACGGTCCACTACTGTGGGCCCTGATAGGTGTAACGTAGATATTTAGGCGAAAACAAAATGAAATTAAATAATTTATTTGATACATAACAATTACAAAAGCTATAAAGAAATAAAACGATACGTGCGAGTCGAACTCGCGCACTAAGGGTTCCGTTTAATTGTAAGACCTTGTTTCTTTCCAAATATCATGATTCTAGGTCAACATGAAGCAGGTACCTACCCTGTATTTTTTGGCCGAGGGAGAGAATCAAAAATTATAATTTTTTAAATAATAAACTACAAACTTACGGTTTTCAGATTTTTCTCATTATTTGTGCTATATGACCTTGCATCTTACCAAATATTATGATTCTAGATAAGCAGGAAGTACCCTATAGGTTTTGGTATATAGCTAGAATCAAGTTTTTTTTGTGAATTAATTACAAATTTCCTTTTTTCGGATTTTTTCCTTTATTTGGGCTACATCTTGCCAAATTTCATAATTCTAGGTCTACGGGAAGTACACTATAAGTTTTGGTCCATGGCGAGCATTAAAAGTAATTTTTTAAAGTGAATAAATTACAAATTTATGGTTTTCGGATTTTTTTCATTACTTGTACTATAAGACCGTGCTCCTCACCAAATTTCATGATTCCAGGTCTGCGGGAATTGGGTACTTCCCGCAGGTATAGGTTTTGTGTGCTTGTGATTCCCTTGGAAATCTCAAAATATTCGGACATAAACGGCTGCAACTTTTGAATGCATTGACTTAGGAGTTTTATTTATATCACGGCTTCAAGAAGTTACGGACTTGAGTATTTGACGAAAATTTCAACTCGATACGTCCAAGCGTTCCTGAGAAAAGAGGGTTGACAGACGGACAGACCGACAGACAGACAGACAGATGGACAACAAAGTGATCCTATAGGGGTTCATTTTTACCTTTTGAGGTACGGAACCCTAAAAACTAAACAAGGTACGAAATACCAAGAAATAAATAAAAAAAAACTGTTTATTTGGTTATAGGTTTCAGTTAGTAACACAAACAAACAAGATTCGACAAGTGCAAGCGTAATTTGCGCGCCGAGGGTTTTGAACGTTTGTTAATTATACAAATATGTGGGTACTTAAGGTACCGGTTCTACCTAAAAGAAGTAGCTACCGACCGACCTACATTTAAGACGGATCGCTGTGCATACTTCGGAGATTAGGGGGCTATGTTCAATTTATCGACTTTTCTCAAAATATTAAAAAAAAATGTTACCTACAGAAATTTCCAGGACGGTTCTAAAATGTACAAACCGATACCTTTCATTTGATACCCCACTCGGTGAGGTAATCCCCCCTTTAAAAATTATTCCCCCCTTTTACCTATTTTAAGAAGTATAAAACCTGCAGAAATTTTAATACTCTACAAAACGATACCTTTAAAAAATTTCATTCTAATTTTTTTTTTATTTTCGTTTATTTTTCTTTATATCTGTTAAGGTGCACAAATGTAATATTATTTTAAATTTCAAGTTAATAGCTGCGGTAGTTGCTGATGTATTAAAGGGAGAAAAGGATAGACAAAACGAGACCTTGAGGGTTTCGAAACCGATCTCGAAACCCTAAAATAACAAAATAGTTACATAATCATCGCTAAAAAGTATTGACGGATCAACATTTGACCGTAGAAAATTGTACGCAATGGATTTTGAATAATTAAATAATGACTAGGGAACGCGATGTCACAATACATAATAAATGTCATGGAACATGGCGTTACCTAGTCAGTACGATTCTACACGAGTCGACCCCTCCCCCAGACGGAGCGGCAACGTCGCAGCCATTTTCGACCAATGCTGCGTTCTGATTGGTTCATTTGAATCGGATCAACTTGTGCAAAATGGATTTGTATATTGGATCAACAAATGGTATCATAATGCCTAAGGCTACGGGAGGTTAAATGTTGATCTGGTCGGAGCCACACTTGTTCCTGGAAATGCATAATAGATCAACAAAAGAGGCTCGGATCAACATGTGTTTTTGGATCAACAAAGTACTCGCCGTGAGTCGCGCCTGATCAAAATTTACCGTAATGGTATCTCTATATATAAGATATATATATATAAGATGTATAAGACCTTGCTTCTTGCCAAATTTTATGACTCTAGGTCAACGGGAAGTACTCTATACCTATAGGTTTTGGTCCATGGCGAAAGTTAAATGTAATTTTTTAAAAGAATAAGTTACAAATTTACGGTTTTCGGATTTTTTTCCTTTATTTGTGCTATAAGACCTTGCTCCTTGCCAAATTTCATGATTCTAGGTCTACGGGCCTTATTATAGGTTTGGAAATTTCAAAATTAGGTTTGGAAATTTCAAAATTTCGGACATGGGACACGGACAGGTTACGTTGATCTAGAAGTTTTATTTTATTGAGGCTTCAAGAGGTTACGGAGTATTTGATATTAATTTCATTTCAATACCGCGTTCCTGAGAAAAGATTGGTTGACAGACGGACAGACAGACAGACAGACAACAAAGTGATCCTATAGGGTTCCCTTTTTTCTTTTGAGGCGTACCTCAAAGGTTACGTAGAACCCTAACAACAAAATCTCATCGACTGTTTTAACTAAAAAAACTTAATTAAACTTTTAATCGGAGCTGCGAGAAAGTGTTGACGGCCTGCTGAGTTTCCGTCTGTGCTCGTTTCATACACACGATTTCAGATCTAGAGTCTACAAGTGAACAAATTACATATTTATTTGTTGATTTAAATGAGTAAGGAAAACCGAGCATTACGGTACCTGTAATGCCGGTGAAAGACAAAAAATACTAACGCTTTAAAGAAAGCGAAAGGCTTACAAAAAAGAAAATAATTATTATCAAATAAATTGATAATCTTTATTTCAACAAATACACAACAACAACAAAACGACAAATTACAATTAGTTATGATCAGCCTCTGTGTCTGTGTGTGTAATATGTGTGTGTTAAACGTGTTCTTGAGTGGAGACCGCGACTCGGACCGTAGTGTAGGACGCCCTCCAACCAGGACGAGGTCGGGATGATGACCTCGAAAGACTGCAGGCAGATGCTGGATGCGGCAAGCTGAACACAAGGCGCTATGGCGCTCATTAGGGCAGGCCTATGTCCACCTGTGGACTATTACAGGTTGATGATGATGAAGATTCTCGTCACTTTAATTTGCACTAAAATGTATGGAAAATGAAAATGAAATTTGTTACATTAAACTACAGAAAAAAATAAGACGTACATACAAGTTACGAAACCTGTTTCCTACTTTTGTAAGAAAAGAGTTCTAAGCGTAAGCTCTCGTAGTCCATCTGATAAGCTCCGGATTTAGCGCTGAGCAAATTTGTTCGGATAATTTACTCCTCAACTTGTGAAGACAATAAAACTTGAAGGCTGTTCTAGAGTTGCGATATTTTCCGGTGGCTTCTTCTGATCAGGTCTTCAAAAATGTACGAAATGTGTTTATGTTTATTGTGCAGTCCAAGAATAGGCTAACTGTGATTCCATATGGCCAATCAGTGAACAAACATACAAGAAAAAGTCTTTGTGGGTTACGCACACACTTGTGCACTGGTGCGCACATAGCTAGTCTCCGTTGAGGGTGGCCTCCGTGGCCGAATTTCGGCTAAGAGAACATCATCATAATTCCCTTGTTAAGGTGTCTTTGTTATGAGTATAAGTAGATCCTTACAAATTATTCAATTTTCTAACATAGAAATATTCAGAGCCGAAAAATGGGCTTCACACCTACATGTCTGGAATCACAGACAGCTATTCCACTGTGGAGGATCACGTTATTCGTAGGTAAGTGGCCAATTTCGCTGCGTACTTGATTTATAGATCTAATTAAATACCTGTACGGAACCATGAATTGTCTCAGAAATCCCTGGTATTCTAGACCATTCCATTGTGCAATAAATTACCTTACTACAGGTGCAGTCAAATTAAATAGAAATTTTAGAAATTTACCTATTCAGTTTGATATCTTTCACCGTTCAGAAAAAGCAGCAAGATAAATTCGGAATGTATGTTTTTCTCTTTCTATACTAGTTTATTTATGTCCGCGGCTTCGCACGCATTGTTTCTATGGAAACGTTTAAAGATGATTTCTATCCCATGGGAACTGATTTATGACATAAAAAGTAGCCTATGTTTGATTCCAAGATTAGAATTACCTTTGTGCAAATTTCAGCCCGATCCGTTCAGTACTTTTGGCGTGAAGAGGTAACAAACATCCATCCATCCAACCATCCAAACTCGCATTTATAATATTAGTGTGATGTGATGTGATGCGATTAGTGGGATGATGTGATAGTGTGAATAGTGTGATGTTTGTTGATTTCTTCGTGAATTTTAGACCGATTTTGATATTTGTTCTTCGCTATTATATGGAAAAGAATCCCAAGGTGTTCCCATAAATTTTATGCACGAGGGATTAATATAATAAATACTTAAAAACTCTGTAAAATTAATGGATTCGTCTGTTTTTTTAGTTTTTTTTTTGATAGAAAAGGAACGCATCCAAACTAGTAATTTTTTTTACCACCCTCTGGTGGCGCTTCTGTTTTACTTCCGCCTAAGCCAAATTATTGTACCTACATGTTGCATATTTTTGGAATAAAATTCAATGGCCCAAGACGCAAATGTCTTCCTGCGGCTCAGTGGAGCGGGGCGTTGCGCCGTGGGTTGCACCACCGAGGCTAAGCAGTGAATGTGTTAATTGATGAAACCCTACATTTTCAATACAATATCTCTACCACACTATACCCTAACGATAGGCTATGTTGCAAACCTTGACTTTTTTCAAACTCAAGCCTCAGGATAGTGTGTAAAGTAGGTAGGTACCAACTTGGTCACGTCAGAATTATGGATGCGTGTCACGTAGCTCCCAAGGCTGTCACCAGCCTCATACATCAACCCTTTTACCGATACGAAACTTGTGCACTTATCTAGTTAAGAAATTTCATGTTGTTGGTTTCGCTCGTGTGGATAAGGTATTGCGGCAGGATTTTTAGGGTTCTGTTCTGGACCAAAGTCGAATTTACTATACCTTAGCATTTAAAAATAATGAATGTTTACGGGTACCGAATACGATAGGATACAAATCCAATAATAATTGATTACATGATCAGCCTAATTTAGTCCACCGCTGCACATAGGCCTCCCCTAATGAGCGCCATAGCACTCTGTCTTCAGCTTGCCGCATCCAGCATCTACTTGCAGTCTTTCGCAGGTCATCATCCCACCTTGCCGGAGGGCGTCCTGCACTACGTTCGCCGAGTCGTGGTCTCCACTCAAGAACACATTTACCATATTTTACCATATGACTGCCCCATAGTTGATAACGGACAACCATATTAAAGCTGTTACAGTTTCACAAGCAAACCTGAATTCCCGAAAAATGTAACTTGAAAAATATAGAGAACAATTTCACAGAGTGGTTTGAATAGTTTCTTTCGGCATTATGGGTAAGTGCATTGCACCACGATTTCCTCGAAGAGGTGACTACAGTCACGGTATGTAACGTGATCCCTCGACAACTGAGTTTAAAAACTCCAGCTCCAATCTTTTTTTTATGAATAAGTTCGATAGAAAACATACCTTCAATATCTTCTCTCCTCGCAGCGATAGGAAAGGATATTCTTTAACTTTTAACCCATCCTAATTCAATTTGTACCAACCCCTACCCAATCTCGAAGCGTTAGGTACTGGCCGGGAACCTCGAAAATTCTCTCATATATGCTGTTTCTATCTAAATAAGTAGGTAAACATTGAGATTATTTTTCGTAACACATTGCAGATGCAAACCTCATTCAGAAGATGCTAAAAGTTGACTGTGTATATCGATCGACAATTAAATAAGGGTTGGTCGTAAAGTTTGTATTTACTACTTCAGTTGGGAAAGGCAAATGTCAGCATGTTGGCTCTTTTCCGCAATAAATCAGCTGCCAATGTGGGTAAATATACATAGAAGATCTGAGAAGGCACACGTACCTAAATACTTATCTACAAACTGTACAGTTAGGTACCGATATAGAAAGATCCTATCTAGAAATTTTCCTTGGACCAGTGCCCATGTTAGTAGTCAAGGGTTTAAATTAATTCGTTGGGTACAAGTTACCCAGGTAGGTGGATTACTCATTACTGCAGTATTTTTTATGAAAAGGCAGGTTTCATTGCGTGATTCAAATACAATTTAAAAAGGAAAATTCTTCAAGTTTTGAACCCTCAGGTATAAAAATCCCAACCTATGAAAGTCACAAAACAAACACTCGAACAACCCCAAAAGAAATCCACACTTTTCAAGCAAGAATTTCTAAAGTGTCTCTTCCAAGGGTAACAAAATGAATTATTAGATTGTCTCATGAAAAAAAACCACTTCCCCAAGTAATGAAAACTTGAGCTGATGCGCTCGAGAGGTACACTCAAGTCCGGCGGATATTAAGGCAATATATTTCAATTACACATAGGAAAAAGAACAAGTCGTTTGAAGTAGCTCGAACTGAAAGGCCAGATAACAGTCGCAGAGGAAAATAATAGGGAGAACCTCGCTAACGACCTCACAGAACTTTAAGAAAAGAAAACGTGTGGGGCGATGCGTTTCTAAAGCGATAAAATTTTTCAAGTGATGCTCGTAAACTCCTGGTTTTAATTACATGATGCTGGTAAAATAAATATCTAAATAAACCGGAGCTCAAATAATTTTAAAACCAGAGCTAACAATGAACCAGTTCAATAAATAATCCGATTTTATTTTCACAAAAGTAGCTCTACCTTGTGAAGGTAACCAGAACGGCACTGGAGGGCGAAGATTTGTGCGATTCAATGGAATTTAATTACTCTGCGAGCGGGCAGCGTAACGACGCAAAAATATTTATGTTTATTGTCGAGCTAATGCCTGAATGAGACCGCAGCGACCGAGGGGCCAAATATTAGAGTCGATGAGATGGACGCCGGCGTCGCGTTAAACGACGCAATTCCATAGAGTCACTAAAAGTCAACCGACAGTAAAACCTTCTTAATTTCATGAATAAAACTTCTTTTACTATCGAGAGCCAAGAGATGTTGCGAGGAAGGTCAAAAGGGTAATTATGATAATTATGATTTGTTTCCGACGAATGATCAGCTTTGTGATAACTATGCGCAATGGCTATCACAACACAATTTTGAGTCGGACGCCATTTTATAGCTTTCAAGTTTTCTAATTAAATTGCTAGTAGCATTAGTGTTGGGTAATTTAAGAAACTAGCTTAGTGCAATTTTTGTTAATGCTATAAATAAAGATTTTCTTATTCTTTTTCTTATAATTATGTAGGGATAAAACCTAAGGATACGGGCTGTGGTTACCCTTTGTATTTTTTCGTTAGATGGACCTTTAGAAAGCTTGGATAGAAGACGTTGTTTGTAGAAGATAATTTTAAAACAGAAATACTCAGATAGGTATACCGTCTGAAATAGCCCTCCATTCTACTTCAAGGTTTTAGAATTAGGCCACTGGCCTCAAGCCTTTAATACAAAAGTGAAGCGGTTAGATTAATACCGCCGACTTTATGCTGCCTAATTACTACCCTCGACGATATAATTGGGAACTCCGGATTTTATTCGGACTTACCAGGGAATTAGATTTCATTGATACTTTGCCAGATTTGTGGTATTTTCTCACTAAATTACTTTTATGTGAAATTACTTAATTATCCTTGATTATTACGTTAAACAAATATACTTGCCATCTCGACTAATAAATCGGGTAAGTAAAATGTAGGTACTTCCCAATTTATTAATCGAGGTTGCTTTGCTTTTTAACGGAACAAAACCAACCTGGTTTTGTTCGCAAATTGTGCCCAGCACACTAGCAGTATAGCAAAGCCCGGAAAGTACTGAATAGCTGTCGCTGAAATGTAAAACATTCCATTAATAATAACCTAACCTAAACGATAATGAATCCAATAGGTTTCAAAACACCGATTAAATCCACACACGCTTTGAATGGATTATTCTCACATCCAACATAATCCTCATCTCGGCTTGCGATGACGCTCCACCGGCTCCATCGATTACCGTAATGTCGGTACATACAAAATGAGTCATGATCGCGCAATTCGATGTGAATCGCATCTGAATACCAGATCACAATCTGTATATCAGAAGCTCCACCCAACGTTCATACGTATCGACTCGGAAAAGCGTTAAACGATACATCGCAAAAGCCAACCGCTAGAATTTTTATGATAGAAATTTTAGATTACAATCTTTGAAATGCCACTCCAAATCGGATTTGTATCTTATATTTATAAACTTTTTAATTAAACTGCGGTAGACAACCATATGATTGGTTTTTGCAGTGCTACTTAGCAAATTCATCAGAGTGACTTTCGTCTTGCATATTTTCAGAATATTTTGTTTTTAACGGTGTGTTGTATTTGTCTATGAAAATAAATATTGGTAGTAGGACTCCTGCCGATCAGAGCGTTTGTCGGTTCT
This sequence comes from Eupithecia subumbrata, assembly GCA_949316285.1. Classification (NCBI taxonomy): domain Eukaryota; kingdom Metazoa; phylum Arthropoda; class Insecta; order Lepidoptera; family Geometridae; genus Eupithecia; species Eupithecia subumbrata. The sequence goes on from OX438640.1 coordinate 26,735,039, forward strand.
GTTAATGCGTTGTTTTCATTAGGGGTTTACTGGCGCAACGGTGCGGAACACTTGTGTTGTGTGAATTTAATAGTTCCTACATTATGGACGAACCAGTGATTAAAATATTGCTTGCATTAATAAATACGGAGGATAACAAATTTGAGATGACCTACCAACAATGGTTAAACTTTGGCAGAAAATATATAATAATACCAGAGATAATATAATACTACACTAGTAATAATACTAACGCAAATCTGGGTTATTATGTGGCTGGTTGGATTTGTGGGTTCGCAGGTATAAGATCTCCAAGGCTGATGGATTGTTCCCGAGGTCCACCACTGAGATATTTCCCAGGGGATTTTTCATAAAAACCACTGTTACTGCCACTGTTCCCCAATAGTGAACAATGGCAGGTTGAAAATGTATCTCATTTCAAGTAAACTCGATCGTAAACAAAACAATTGAAAAGTTTGACTTCCGTCAGCAAAGTACGAGTCAGTAAGTTACGAGTAGGTCTTTTGTTTTCAAATTGTTCAGATCGGTTGTAATGGACGTTTTGTGTAGTTTGTGAAAGCATTTATTTTTGGTTGGTAGTTTCGGGAGTTTTAGCCAGAATTCAGCGAATGACCGTCACAATTTTCGAACTAGCTTTTTCCCTATCAAGGTAACATTATTTATTTAAAAACTGTTTTTAAACCCATGGTTCAAATTGAGTTATTAACCACAGACAGACCTCTATGAATATAGACTCTATTTGCAGGGAATCTGAAGGCACATCGAGGAGTGATTACGACCCCGCCCCCATTGGCTGCAAGCTGATTAATTCGGCCGCCACCGGACGAACACCAGAAATATTAGCTCGGATGATGTGAGATTGCTAATCCCGTTAATGCACCAGACAAATATCACGTTTCACTGAGCATCCTTGCGGAAGCTGTGCTGGCTCTTTCATTATTCTAATTTAGCGCGTTTCACATGGTGGCATTGTTCCAGTTTAATGATTGAAATAATATATCAAATAATGCTGGACCATCTTCACTACAATATCTAGCTCTATACTTACTGCATAGGTTATAGAACACAGTAGGAATAAAATTCCAAATTTTAGTTGTAAATAATGTATGATGATATTATTGATAAGATTGAGTGGCAGAAGCCTTTATTTACAAAGTAAATTACAATAACATTTTAGAAATAAATTAGAACTTAGTAAATTAGAATTTTAAATACAAATTTACAATTGAAACAATTGAGCTAACAGCAGACAATCTACAGGTAGCTCAACTGATCCATATCAATACCATTGTATTTTTATGGAAATTTAAATTGTAAATATCAAACTAGTCGCTTCTGCGTATCGGAGTCCGATCAGGGCCCATAAAACTTTTATTTAGTTCATTCGATCAACGATACTTGAAGTTAAGTTCGTAAGAAATCAAACAATTCGATTGCATGCCACCTTGCGTGCCACTTGAAATCATTGTCAATTTATTTTGTTGGAGTAATTCAGAATGTCAGCATATCGATTGAAGGGGTGAGTCCGGTTGACATTAGTATCGAGACGTGATCACGACGTCTCCTTTTTATATAGTCGCCTATTTCTATAGGAGTTGGTATAGTGACTGTATCTTGCGGAGACCTACAAACTAACGTATGCCAATTTTCAGCTCAATCGGTAGAAGATAAGTGGTCTAAAATTTTGTTGCAAGATTTGTCCCACACATAATGTCCTCCTAGCCGAATTTCGACTACGGCGGCCAGTCTCTTGGAGACAAGCCAGATGCGCAGGACATATTATAGTGCACAAGTGTGTGCGCAAACACAGGTGCACTTTCTGTTCCCTCACTCTCATAATCCGATGGGACGACAGATCGACACGATTGGGGTGAGGTTAGGCGCAGTACCAACGGCATAACGTGCTTTCCTAGGCACGGGGGTGTAACACCGCCTTCTTCTTCCTTCCTGACTCCGGGCTGCTACTGTGAATTTTTCTTGCTAGAAAAACCCCAATAACAATTATTGGTCCGACCCGGGATTCAAACCCAGGACCTCATAATCAGCGGTTGAACAAGCTGACCGCTAGACCAACGAGGAATAACAGGGCAAGTTAAATAAAATCTTGTAAAAAATTTGACGTTACGATCACGTCTCTACACTATCGTCAACCGGACTCGAGGCTCTGATCATGTAAAGTCAGCAAGCCAAATTACTTGTTGAGTGTTACGTTATACATATAATTACAAAGTTTTAGTGACGTAGGCATTCTACTCATCAGCACACCCATAGCACACATATTCCATAGCATCCCCTAAACAACAAATCCGGCGCCCCCCATCCCCTGGGTTTGCCATAGTTGGCAGGCGGATTGGAGATTGCAGTGAGGGTGCTATAAACCCAGGGAAAGCTACTGCCCTTCCTATGGTAGGTTCATGTGGTAGGTTCTTCATGATTCTTCTTCTTCATTCATTTATCATTATCATTAATCTTCATTTATTCATAATTTCATTTATTCATCATTCTTCTTTTTCATTAAGGGTCATTTGGTGGCAAAATTAGCATAGGAAGGGTCCTATGGTAGGTTAATATCTAATTTTGAATGGACTGAAACTGCAGACATTTTACAAGTTGGTTTCTGACCGGCTTTTTTAGCATGTGTACCTACCTACCTACAGGTTTCCGGGCCCTGCATGTATTCGCGATACGCACCCCTCACGCACAAGTGAAGTCTATTCATTTGCAGGATGGGCTTATTTCCGGCATGAGATCGCTCCATAGGAAACACGATTGGAACAAAGTATAGCACCATGGGGTGAGCTCGATATTTTACATCCTACGACCATTTATCATCGGCAGGGTTATCTTATCAACACGTGTAAATGGTTTCAAATATATGATTTTTGTATTCAAATGGTGCTTTGAAAATAAAAAGGGTTTGTAGACACTTTGCGTTTTATTTGTTTACACGTCCGGTTCATGAGCACGATTTTATTGGAGAATATTATTTTTGTTTTGGTTGTGTCCTTTTTGGATTGAGACCTTTTTGGATGAATACATTTCGATGTGCTCAAAAATAAGGAGTTCAGGAAAAATTACACGAAATAGCTAGGAACAAGCAAGATTTATAAAATTTAACTTCAGACTGTGAAACAATAAAAAAATAAGAGCAATTTCTCTGGGGATGATGTAAGCATCATCCCTATCAAGGCTACCATACATCCAAATCTGTTATGGCACTTAAAAATCACAGTGAGTGGAATAAAGACCTACCTACTTAGATACATAAATGAAGTCTGATGACTCCTTTATATCACTCCTTTCTTGGAAAGATGTGTAAAAATCAGGTGAAACCCCTGAAACAAATAGGTATCACATAGGTAGTACATTAGTACAAATATTTGCGAAAGTTCCGTGACCTAGCTTATCTATTATGATGTTTATCTATCCATTGTTCAGTAAAAGGCATCTTATCAAATCCTAGCTTATTATATTCGAGGCCGGGCCTGTTGCCCGAGATTTAACTTTATTGCGCAGCCGGCCGGCACTTTGCCAAGCGAAGTCATGGTTATTAACCGACTTTCTTATCTTTTCAATAAGTAGAAAACAACATTATTGCAGTGACTTTATTTGAGTCTCTATCAACAAAGAGAATTACAAATTAGAACATCAAATAATAGAAACAAATTAGAACTATCATTTACAATTGAATTGAGCTAACTGCAGACTGTTGCAAGCAATCTACACGTAGCTCTACTGATCCATATCAATACCAGTCGGAAGCGTCTTCAAGACGAGGACTGCATTGCCCCGCTGTATGGCAATGCTGATGCGCTGTACCAAGTACTCACCAGCCCTCGGGTCACGCGTCGTTTCAACCAGACGCTTATATAATTTTTTTAAACCCGGAGAGCCTCGCATCGAGGAGAGGCTTGCATATTTGTGCCTCTTGAGATCCTCGGCTAAATCTGCTGCACCAACCCTCAGGGATCTCCACGGAAGATGGGATCGAGCAAGTGTGTCGATGAATTGTAGTGTCCCACACATAGAGTCTGTTAAATATACACTGGCAGACGCTGAAATATATGGTCCACATTGTACGAAAGTACCTGGACCATGGTGGTCGTGGCGTAAAAATCTAACCTTCTGATTATGCCCGAGGATGTCACCGATTATGGGAACCTAGCAGGCAGCAACTTCTTTTATGTAATCTTAATACCTCCACTGCGATAACCAATCCGCCAAGCGTATTGCTGAACATTTTCAAATCGGTTATTGAAGTAAGTAGTATTGGTTAGTGAAGTTCGAAAACATACATCGATTTTCTGAATTTATATATGGTACTTTATGATGCATTTTACGATGGCCCCTCGGTCAAACACGCGACTCTAAGGTTTATGGCACTCACGCAGGTTTAACAACACAACTAAAATAAACGTTATTGCCCAGAGAAAACTTAGAACTTGCACTAAATAGGATCGTCAATATAACGGCGAGAGGTTTTAGTTGTTTCTTAGGTGAGCACGTCCCACGTTAAAGTGTACCTAAGCATCTCTTTCATCCTATCCCATGTAAACATTAAACAAATCACTTTGTGTTATGGTAATGACTTATGTAGAGTTTCTTTAATGGACTTAGTTACAGAAGTATTTACACAAGCAACGTCTATTTGAATGGTGTAAACGTAATTTGTGAACAAAGTTCTGAATGTAGGTAATGTTTAACGTGATGTTGCCAAAACAACGCGTCGGGATTTAATTAAATACTGTCGCATGCCTCCGAATCTATTACTGTTCTTCTTCCTATCGAATTAAAATATCTCAATAAGTAACATGATGCATTAATACTTAGTAAACATAGGTACCTACCAAAGAAGCTATCGAGCCGTAATACACGTCTGATAAGTACCTGAAATAATAGAGATGTGTACGCATAATAATAATAGGCATCTGAATCAAAAGCGATAGATCTTGGGTACTTGTCTACTATCGCTTTTTTCTTGACAGTAGTAGTACTGTATATAAATTCACTGTATCAGTCAGTATGTAGATACTGACTGATACAGTGAATTTATGTATAACACTGCAATTTTATACAAATTACCTGAATCGCTAGATTGGATGGTAGAATTAGGATTGCATACTCCAGGGAAAGTTCTTGCTGAAATTCCAGCGAACACCGCTGATAGATGACGTTTAGTGCAAATGAAGTTGTCCCCGGGAGTGCTTTTTTCGTCGCGCCGTTGAACAAGTGCCAATGAAAGCCAATCTTGATGTTGAAAAAGAATTCTGGCATAGCTGATCTGGTAAATTAAACAGCTTTATGAGTAGCATGGGATGAAAGACATAGTCCAGTCGAGTAAACTTTTTTTTCTTTCATTGCTTGTGGGTATGAAACGTAAGGTTATACAGGTTGTCCGGTGGAAAATTGAATATTTCAATCGTTGCCCGGATAAGCTGGAAAGACATATCACGGCGGCGAATTTCACGACCTCAGTTTCACAGCGGTCTAGGTGAGCATGGTGCCTTCACAGTAGAAGCGTTTGTTTCACCAATAATTTGTGCACCGCAATTTGGTAAGAAACAAATTTTTATAAAAATTATGGATTATTTATAGACAATGCTGCCAGTATTGGAGATTCAAGAGACAGACACTGCTATTAAAGAAAACCTCTCTTCAAACCCACTATTAAGGTTGGAGCCGTTCTAAAATGATTGGCATAACCTGAAAAGTTTTTTTCCCGTGCATCAAACGTAACTTACGCTGGTGAAACTTCGCATTATAAACCAGTATTTTATGTCGAGGTTTCGAGAGGATGAATCGATCACTTAGCACGTGGTACCAGCAAGATTGCGCCACATTCCGCGAGAGTCACCTCCTTGAACATAAAACCCATAAACCTGATAAGTCCATTTAGTGTCATCGTATGGGATGGCCATAAAGGCCACAAAGTATTTCCCAGAGAAGTTTTTTTTTGTGCGCCATTCAGAATTATTTGTAAAATTTCCGTGAATGTGTACGCTGCGATGAAAAATTAAATAAACAAAATCCGCATGTTTTATGTTTGATTTGGTAGATATTTATAATACTTACTAGTTTTCTTAATGTAATATATATTTTTTTCATTTACAAATCCGTATCCTCCCACCGGACACGTTGTATGTAATTCTAATTCTTTTGTACCTATTTGTTCACATAAGTATTAGTCACATTTATTTTTAAAGTCAAAATCTTTATGACAAATTTATAAATCAAAGACTTCTTGATCTACCTCGTTGACTACATTGCCACGATTTGCATTAATATCTTGTTTCGTTACCACTTCAGGCGTTGTTACCTCTGAATCGGCAATTTTAAATTTATTTTCGTAGAATGACACCAGTTTCATCATAAGCACATCACTTAATACGCCCTTTTGCGAATTCATCATAGCCTGGAACAAGGTTGAATACAATAAAATAGTTGTCTCGTAAAAAATATCTTTGTTTCCTAACCTCTGCTGTGGAGTTGGCACGTTATTTTCTTTCATTTTAGGCCTATAAGTATCACACGTTGTCTAAAATAAACAAAATAACTATCGTGGTCCGACGGATTTCGACGGATTATATTTGATAATGAAGTCAGTTAATCATCCGATCAAAGACATCGATACTCTTAATCGACAAATGACACGAACCCTCGTGAAAATCCCGTGAATTTAAAAAGAGTTTCCTTAGTGCGGAAAATTAAAACTTACTGACATTGGTTTTAATTGAGTCTGGCGACGGCGGCGGGTACGAGGTTGGGTATGTGTGTAAATATTCATACAGGCGTCTCCTTTCGTTGTTTGACGGTTTTTTCTTATATTTATACACCACAGAGTCCAGGTTGTCAAATAAACTTTGATAACCTGCCATCATATTTTCGTTATTTGCTAAACTGTGCATCTAGAAAGAAATTAGTAGTTATGTTTTATCTGTTAAGCGTGCAAGTCAAAAGAAAATGTGTAAGCAAATACCTAGTAAATTATGAATGAAAAATAACGATACAAGTAAAGTTATAACAGTAAAAAACTGTAAAAAAAAAGGACTTATATTGAAAAATCCGTACCTGCAAACACATTACGTACTTCAAAATGAGTATGCATAAACACAAAATGCATGTAAATTTTTCACTCTGCGAAATATTCATGAAAACTCCTTCGCGATAAGAAACTAGCCAACTGAATGAATACCAGGAAGTTGCGATTTATAACACGTGAGATAAAGTTTTTTACACTTTATTGAAAAAGCGCAGAGAACGCAGCGCGCTCATTGTGACGATAAGCAATTCGTATTTAGGCCGCTATAGTTGCATTTTAGTGCTCAAAAAAGTAAACCTACAAAACCTTACCTATTGTGGTAAAAATTACATGCGTACGTAATATACCTACAGTGTAAGTACCAAGTCGCGTAGGTGGATACAGATACCTTATTAATATAAAATTAAAGCCTCTTGCGTGCTGTCCCGATAAGATCATATTTGATCAAACATGATCTCATGAAGTCAGAGAGAGGCGGTCTTTTTCAATTCCATTCTGTATCTACGCGACTTATATGAAGTTTTACGCCCAAACAAAGCTAGCGCAATTTGACAAAAAAAAATTAGTAATTGGTTCCCTGAGATCAGTTTCAGAGCCGAGATCCTGAGTAGGACCCTGCAGAGCCACCCGGCTAGATTTATTAGTTCAATTACCCAAGTCCTGTGCGAGACCGAGGCTACGTAGACACGCTTGCTTGGGCGCAGCCGCCAACAACTAAATTTCGCTCAGGTTGCAAGTTATTTTGCGCAGGTTGTAATGCAACACATTCCCTATCTTTTTGTTCATGCCTCGAGGTTAATGTGCGAACCTAAATTAGAAAAGCAGACAAATTACTATCTGGAAGATTTATTAAGGTATCACTTGCCGGTTTAATCTGTTACTTTCTAGGCTGAAAGCGATTGCGACTGATAAAAAATTAATAAATATGACTACCTACCTAGTTATGCTTTGTAAAAATTTGTCGATAGAAAGCTATGTAGGAAACTCTCTTTAATTATAGACAGCTGATAAAAGCCTAACACCAATTTTTTGTCCCGCTCTATCCGCCTTTTTTCCCTTTTGAGGTGACAAAGTTGAAATTCGGAAAGAGAACGTGGAAATCAATAAAATGACTCATTTTCAAAACCTTCCAGACTTTCCGGGTAAAACTCCCAAATGAGTGGGCTACGAGGCAGACAATATACAGGGTGTAACAAAAAGTAAGGATCAAACTTTAAGTGGGGGTTCAGCTTCGATCACAGAACACGGGTAAAATGTATATAAAAATGCCGATTTAACTTTCCGAAAAAATAAATTTACACGAAATGATCCCTTGACTAGGCACCGACTGAGGAATGTGCTTATTGTCATAGAACCGAAGAAACATGCAATTTTGGTACACGCATCTAAGACGCGTCGCGTCGCCCGTTCCGATGATGTCGCCCGTCGCTAACGCAATCACTGCCTAGTCTCGGCGATGCGACGCGCAGAGGCCGGGCGCGCCACCGCCGCTACACGCAGCTCCAGATGAGCGAGTGCGACCAGGGCCATGAGAGTGTTAACGGCCGCGCTCAATGACCCGCAACGAAGGTGTTGTGTGTGTGAGGAGAGGTAAATAGGCACGTAGGCCATTGTGGATTATTTTTAATGACGATCAGCACATGCATCAGTCATTGCCATGTCTGTCTAGTGGTCGTTTTGTTTTATTTATTTTTGCAAAAACTAAACGTCGCGTCGACGGAGTTTATGAAAATATTTTTTAACGGTTCCATGACCGAGTCTGAGCCACCCCTGGTAGTTTGGTCCTTAATTTTTGTCACACCATGTAGTTGCCGGCCAGCTCCGGCGAGCAGATAAAACGCGAAATTTTTGCGGTCAACTTAAATTTCTTTGCGCTGGTTAACAAAGTGACCTCGCAGATTATTTTTCTATTTATTGTGGTTGATACAAACTAACTACGGCAGACCAGCAAGGCCTATCAAAAAAGGTAAAGTTGCTTTTACCCTGAACAAAACAAAAAGCAGAAAACACCAGTAATGTCGGCGCGGAGCGAGCCGCGATTGTATTTTTGCTGCATAATCAAAGTGACCGAAGTTAACAGGTAAAAATAATCATTAATTTGCCCCCCTCCCCCCTGGGAACATGCCTGTCTGCGACAAACTTTTTCCAGGTGCAAAACCAGTAAATATAGTTTTAAATCTGCTATTTTTTCCTAATTATGTGATTTAACATCAACCTATTCATATTCCATATTTCCCATTAGTTAAGTGCTCTATTGCGTAAGACCTTTCAACCTCCCGTGAGCTGTAATTTAGCTGGCGTGCATTTAACCACTGCGGGAGCGGAGCGGGGTGGCGCCGCAGTCCCGCAAACCCCGTCGATACAAGTTGGCCAACTTTCAAATTTGTGGGTTGGCGCTTTCGCCTCTACTCCGCTCTACATGCTAATTACAAGGTGTACGTTCACAAAGTTAAAGGTCAGCGCAGACAAGCCATCCACATCGGCCACAAAAGTGGTCATGACACTGTGGCGTCAAGATACTGTAGACAATTTTTAGGGTTCTTTAAGCGGCCCTTACGCGATTCACCGGGATCAAATCAAGAACCTTATCTACCTGATCGCTGGAAAAGTGCAATAAGTAAGTAAGCATGTAGTGTAGGTACCCCAGTTAATATAAAATGAAAACAAATTATCTAAGTACATAAAGTAGCTTAGCCTCTTATTGTAGTACTTATCTACAGCATACATGCCTGAATTCACATCTAAATGTCAATTTGTATGGGATAATGGTTGACATTTAGCCTGGTTCAGGGTTTTCCACAAATACATACAGCGGCTCACGCTATCTGTAATTTCCCATAAGCGGGCACTTTTCAATACGGACTTGACAAGTGAACACGAAAGCCTAAATATGAGGAATGAGGAATAAGCGGTACTATGCTCACTTTATGATTACCATCACATACAGGGTCCCACGTAGCATTTCCGATACAAAGGGCGTAAATAACATTTTGGCCAAAACGACTCTTTGATGCTACCTTACATAATTTTTCACGCTCTTTCGATCTGTGTTTTTAAAATTGCGTTACGACGAAAAAGGTGGTTCTTACCACCTAAAATTTAATATTTTTATTTTACATTTTGCAAAAATTATGGTGAACCTGAAGATTTACCCTTCTAAGTACCTACTTAAATGGCTGTTACTTCAGACGTTTGTTAACAGGCCAATAATTCATGAGTCGTAAATTAGGTCGTAGTAAATACGTTTTTTTGAGGTCAACTTTTAAAGAAACGCTCGTATAAAACAGTAATTAAATGAAACAAATGACAACCAAAATATATATAACCAACTATAAATGTATAAAAACCAAAAAGGTATGTAAAAACAGATATTAATTATTTTGTTTTTTAATTATTTTGACGAAGTTTTTGAATTTCGAATATTATTTTTTATACCTTAACACTTATTTCTTCTTAGTGTTTTTCACGCGTATTTATTACATTATAATTAGGTATTGTTTTAAAATTTCAAAGGATCAAATTTTATGTACCTAATAATTTCATGACAATACACAGATTTTGCTAATAAATCGAAAAAAAAGTATTTGAAATTCAAAACATCGTAGGTACTAATATCAAAAGTTTATCCCCTCGTGGTAATATCTAAATGAGAGATGAGAAAATGTAACTAAAAATTGCAGGAAGTAATTTATAACAATTCACTTGTTTGTGAGTTTCACTTAATTATGAAAATACCTATCTTCTGTACTTATTTATGTGTACACACCACATTCCTACGTTAGATGTATAACGTTAGGCTTGTAAAACCGTGTGATCGTATGTACGAAATCAAGTCGCCGCCGTACCGACAAAGTGTCTGAAATGGTCATCGAAAAGCGAATTACCTACTGGTCCGATATCCAAATTATCAATTCAAAACAGCTTAGATTTGTCAAGCCGCTAGCCGGTCATCACGAATTCGTGCATCACTTGATACACAGTTCTATTGCCGAGGATCAAATCGTGGCCGAGGTTTGCGGTGCCGCCGAGCCCCGGCTCATCTACAAATATCAAACATAAATCTGTTTATCGAACGTTGTGACGTTGACGGTTAATCCGTAGGTTTTCGGTGTACAGTAGAAGTAAAATAATTTGGCGTTTTTTAATAAACTATAAAACTAATTCATTTTTCTAGTCGCGACATTTAGTTAAAATTTGAGTCTAATTTAGTTTGATAACATATGGATGAAACGACAAATGAAAGAAAGCCAACTTTGAAACACGAAATACCTACGAAGTTTCGTGGATCCGCCATCCGTCAACTTTGGAATTTGTTTTTGTAGGTAGACCTCTTGTCTACGCCCGTTTCCATGGAAACCATTACTTGCCAGGGATTGTGAAAATTATCATGTGATGATGTTTTTACGGCGCACATCATCAATTCCTCGAGAGACAAACTTTTATGGGGACCATTTAAAAATCAACCTATATACAACAACGAAAGAATCATCAAAATCTTGTATGAATTGGCGAAGATATAATCAAAATTGTTGAAGCTAGTCGTGATTTTCAAAAGTAGTAGGTATGTTGTTTTTTAAGCTTTACGGGATTCATGCAAAAGCTATTCCCAATCCCTTGAGAATAATTTTTGTATGGGGCCAATTCGGGATCATTTCTTTCTCTATACATTAGTGAAATAATCAGTAAATTTGGCTAACCGCAGGCGGAGATATCAAGTAACATACATACATAAAAAAAACATACAGACGAATTGAGAACCAACCTCCTTCTTTTTGAAGTCGTTTAATATCGCCTTTTAAAGCGTTCTGCCAAAGTTTCTACACTGGGAAACTATGGATCAAATACACAAAACAGAGCTTTATAATATTTTAGGATGAAGTTGGGACTGCCTGGTTTCTGTAGTGCATCAGGGTTGTATAAAGACGAGACTGATGGATTTACTACCATTTTTCGTAAAAAGAACGCATCTAGTACCTTAGACCTAGAGTACCTAGAGTAGAACTTGACGCTAGATACCTAATGCTCTGTCATTGTCCAGCATTTTTTATTATCTTTGATGATCAGTAATTTGCATTAAAAATCAAAAACCGAACAAATTATAACGGATCAGTATTTTGCAGGATACCGTAAACAAAACAGGATAGTTGTGTGAATGCTAGTATTGAAACAAGTTCCTGCGAAAAACCGTACCTGCAAAAAACGGGATGTTGCTATGGGAAAATGCTGTAAGCTACGTAGAGCTTGAATTATGGGAATTAATTGGTAGGTACTAGATAATTAGGAATTAGTACTAATATACTAAATACTATATTTTAGTTGAGCTACCTCTAGATTGCAACAGTCTGCAGTTAGTTCAGCTGTTTCAAAATATTAATTTTTTACCATTTTATATCATAGATAATATTTTTTTTAAGAACTCTAATGATATCCAAAAATTCACATTCCCGTACTGAGGGAAGGATGCGGGTTCAAGTCCCGTCGAAGTCGAAAATTTTTGGGATATTATTTGATTTCTTAGAAATTACCTTGAGAGTGAGGGCTTACACACTATAATAACAAAAACCTTAATATATTTGTTTATTTTACTTAGAAAGCACCCATCACAAACATTTGTCCCGGAGCGAATCAAACCGGCAACCTCGTACGTCGCAGGCTGATCTTCGCCCGCTGCGCCACAGAGTTCGTCGAAGAAATAGGAAACGGTTAATAGGAGGAAAAGCAGATGGCGTTTTGTCCCAAATATCAGCTAACATCGGGGCATTGTCGCAGATATTAGCGTTACAATCAATCACAGGCATGTCGCTGACATGCTGCTAATTAGAGCGAACCTTGCAGACACTGCCTCGGAGGACGTATTTCTCCATAGCGTAAGTTACATGTAGAGAGTCCGGGTTACATGCTATTTATATATTTTATTTCATAAATTAAATTGTATTCTATAAAAATGCGTAGGTAAAATAAAATTGTGTTGCGTACTTTTTTTAGGCAGGTTTATGGAATACGAAAATATTTAGTTCAAGTACATACATACCACATCTATCTCATTTAAAGCCTATACCGGTCCACGGCTGGACGCAGGCCTCCCCTGATAAACGCCTTATTGGCCTTTGTAACATGGAGGATAGTGCCCATAATCCCCACCTGGGCAGGCGAGTTGGGAATCGCAGTTTGGTGGTATAATGGTTCTGCAGGAGGCGCTGTTGCCCGCCCCCCGGTGGATATCCTTTAGTCACCTTTTACGACGCCCGCGGGAAAAGATGGGTGGTGCAAATTCGAAGCCGGCATCACACGACCTAGTACCTAAGGTACGTATACTAATGTTTATCTACTGGTATAAAAAGAGCTCTACATTTAATTTTGTTGTTTATTACTGCAATTTCTGAATCTTCAAAGTCTTCTTAAAACCAAAATTGTACCTTCGTAGCTTTTTTCATCCCTTAACGAAAGGCAAAGATAATAGCGTAGGCAGCCCGTGAATCTTCTTAATTACAAACAATGTCGAAATTAAGCTTTTAATGAGTTTTAATTATCAAGTTTCAGGGGTAGCGTGAAACACCTAACGATTGTTGTTGATAATGATACAAACATGAATATATCATAGCAGATAAAAGTTTTGATGTACCATCATCGAATCGCATTGGACAGAAAGAAGCAATTTTTTTGGTCAATGTGTTAAAAAGAACATAATTCTGTTTAGGTGAAATAAACTTATTTTATTCGCTATTTATTTTATTAATTTTATGCGCAAACTTCCTGTTTTTAAGAGTGTAATTAGATAATTTCACTGATTCAGATGATATTTTTAAATATTTTACAGGAGCTTATAGAGTATTTGTTGAGAGATGAAATATGTTATTTGACGGACAATAACGTGCTGATATAAATAATACCGGACAATTCACACAGCATCATCTAGCCCCAAGCTAAGCAGAGCTTGTGTAATGGGTGTACCAGATCAATGATAATATTTAATACAATGCATTAGGTACATACATAGATAGATATTTTTTGTTAAACATAGAAAACGACCAGAACACCATTTGTCCCGAGGCGGGAATCGAACCCGCATCCTCCCGCGTCGCGGACAATAATAGTAGTATATTTTTAATTTAAAAATAAAAAAAATATCTTTTTTTAGGCTTACAATTAATTTGAACCCTGTTTGAACCAGAGACGAGCGATATTATCTTTTTATCAAAGGTCGAACGAAGTGCAAACCTCCTTCCCTAATTTTAAATGAACTTTCAGTGCCGAGTCATACCTACTCAAGCTGTTTTATCATTCTAAATTTAAATCATTTTTCACATTTGCGGAAAAGATTTAGCCTCACATGAGAGCAAAAATAAAGTTTTTCACTGTTTTTTTAGCATCACAGTCATAATTTTCGTTCAAATGTACATATTTGGCTCTGAAGTTTATACATTTATTTTACATCAGAGATGGTCAAACTTTGCAGTAAAAATGAACACAATTTTAGTTCATCTTTGAAGATGTCTAGCAAATTACTGGGCGTAGTTATCAAAACATTTGACAACTTTTATATAAGCATTACTATTTTCTAATTCAGTTTATAAAAAAAACTAAAGTTATTTCCTAAATTGTGGACATGGTGAACAAAAATATAAACAGAGGTGCAAAATTTTGTACATTTACAAAAAAATTACATATCTCCTAAACGGTTATGTAGACTTTTTTATTTTTGTTTTCTGAAATAGCCATGGCATCATGCAAACGCACCTGCAGTATAATCTACATATATACATATAGATCACCTGTGTAATGACACTTACCTGTTGGTACCGAGTTACCTTGGACATGGGCTATCTATAGTAGGTATCTATACCTACTATCAAATATTTCTATAATACCTCCCTATGTGAACGCTGAAACAGAGCCAACGCGAATCTAGGCCGCAGGATTTGGCGAGCGAGGTCTGGTGCAGGTGCTGTGTAGCTTAAAGCCAAGAAGTATTCAGCTCAGGTGCTTATGTATATACCTTACTAACTTTTACTTTATAGCTTCGCTTGTATGGTGCCCATATCGCAACTAAATGATAAGGAAATCTTTAGGTTATCTTCTTCTATCTTCTATCTTCTTCGGTCGATAATTTCCTGCATTTCAACGTGATAATGACAACAAACATCACATAAAATATATTTTATTTTACAATATCTATTCTAATACGCATGTGCACAACCGAGGAAATTACTAACGTACCTAAAATTACTAGGCAATTCTTCTTCAAACGTCGAAATCAAAGTATTTGCCTGAGAAACAGGTTTTTAACTAGTTCAGGCACATGCATTATTTAATACCATTAGAATCTAAGATAAACCTTTTTGTTATCCTTCTAGTCCTAAGTGATTTGAATAATTTTTATTTTTTATGTTTTAGGGCTTCGAGATCTGAGTTCGTTTGCGAAACCCTTATGGTCTCGCTTTGTCTATCCTTTTTTCCGGCTAGTCTCCCATGAGATTGGCCGCCGTAGTCGGAATTCGGCTAGGAAGACATTATTACATTAATATTATTATTTAACGTGGGTGCCTAATGCCCGTAGTACACCGCCGTTGCGGATCTATAACAGCGGAACCGCAGTAATTTCGCCTTGCCTTGACCGTAAAGGTGAAGCGGAACACTAGCGAAACTGCCTGTTCTAACGCATAGATTTCACTATAATTGTATCTCTTTCGTTCCGCTGTTATAGTTCCGCAGCGGAGGTGTGCTACGGGTTTAAATGTACATTCAAGGTAGGTTATTGTGGTTGGAAATAAATAATTTAAATTGTATTTATTTGCAACCACAATAACAATTTATGAGCAACGACATAAAAATAAAAGCCACAAAAACATTCAACGATTAATAAAACACTTAAAAATATTTCAAAATGCAAACACGACGAAGTACTGAATATGGACAAATTAGTAGCAATTTGCGAGGCACAGGTAATTTCGGAACGAATGTGAATATGAAATGAGTCAAACCGCCGCGCCGCCGCGACCATTTGGATCACTCCCCGTCGATGCCTATCATTTGGAAATGAATGCTTGTAGTTTAAAAGCAATGGTAGAATCAACACCGAAAACCAGACGAGCATTAATGGATTTTCCTAGAACTTCGGAAGGAAATCCAAGGCAGTTGCTAGTTAGCTGAAGATCAGGGAGGTGAAGAAGAGAGGTAATTACTAACATGCTCATTCATACTTAAAATAAAACGTCAAGTGCGAGTCGGACTCGCGCACTAAGGGTTCCGTAAGACCTTGTGTCTTGCCAAATTATCATGATTCTAGGTCAACGGGAAGTAGGTACCCTGTAGATTTTGGTCCATGGCGAGAATCAAAACTTTTTTTGTGAATAAACTACATATTTACGGTTTCTGGATTTATCCTTGTCCAAGAGGTTACGGATTCGAGTATTTCACGTTAATTTCAACTCGATAAATCTACTCGTTCCTGAGAAAAGGGGGTTGACAGACGGACAACAAAGTGATCTTATAAGAGTTCCTTTTTTCCTTTTGAGGTACGGAACACTCAAAAAAAACTTTTAATGTAGGTAAATGAAACAAGCTTATTGTCCAGTATTAGTTATTTATTAATAGGCCACCTAAACATTACAGACCATAAACAAGCACGTAGGTTTACTTTAGAGTAATTATTGATACCAACGTATTTAAGTTAATTTCGTACTGCTTTAAACACTTCCAATTCATTCAGAGAAATCCAACGCCAAGTTCCGCCACATTGATTCCACTGGGCGACAGAACACAAATGAAAACAAAAAGCATAAATCCTTTAGGACATTATAATAGTTGGCCGGGAAACTTATGCTATTGAGAGGGACATCGTACAACGTCTTGGGCAGATTGAATACATCTGAATAGTGATGGGTTTGGATCCTTTTACAGACCGTATACGGAACTTTACGAAAAAAATATAGTTAGGTTACACAGATAAATAAAATCGTAGGTAAAAAAAAAGCGTTAAGGCTATGAATAAAACAAAATCTTTACGTAGTGTAAGACAAGTAGTGTAAACCTAATAAATAATTACGTAGTGTAAGACAGAATTTTAGAAAGCACTATCAAAATCTGTGTTATTCCTAACACCTCACGAAAATGGTATTAGCAACGTCTTACGAGAGTCAGAGCATCATGATTTACAATGGGCTTCATCTATCTATTTATAAGCGACTTTGGAAAAAGGAGGTTTTAAGTTCGGCTGTATGTGTATTTGATGTTCGTCGATTTCACCATTAATTATGGCGGCCCATATTGATTTTTTTTAGCTGTTGTATAAAATATGATCTCGATGTGGTTCCATAAAAATTTACAAAAAACATTTACACAAAAATTGTCCCGCAGAACTTAAAAACAGTGTTAAATTATGGGATTCGAAGTCAGTTTTCTAATTTTCTAAATGTTTTATGAACTTTATTTTGCCCAAAAGCCATCGGAATTCTGGCATTTTGGTTTGGTGTTCTAAGAATGTACTTTGATGAGCCACCACAAACAGAGCCTTTTAATTTGTTTATGTTTCATAGGTAATGCTTTTTTTTTTTTTTTTTTTTTTTTTTTTTTCATTTATTTATGTTGCTTTATTGTTTGAGTCATACATCTTTTAACCGCCTTCGTTTCATCCAGAATATTTCCTTTAAGTTTCAATCAACGAGCATATGAAACTAAGAATTAACTTCTCTTCCGTGTTGTTGTGGTTAAGATTGAAAAATAGAACATCACTAGCTTAAGACAAGCCGGAACAAAGGGTCTTATTGTTATTCACCCCGACGCGGTGTGGTGACAAACTATTTAGAAACCACCCTTCAAGGCCGCCTTCATTGTTTTAAGTCGGACGGGCTCTATTTAAATATTCCATAAATATTCGATTACAATAATTTCTTGGGTGTGTATATATCTGAGTTGTCAACCTGTACAAATACGTAAAATTTTAGCATGTTGATTGATGACACAATATGTAAAAATCAGTGTGCAGTGGGCTTTGGACTTAGCTTACTACAGTTTTGCTAAAAAAGAACAGTATGTTTAGGCACATAAAACCACCTACACTTATAGGTGGTGAAACTTTTTTTTGTGTACGAACTAAACTAATCTAACAGGTAGGTATCTTTCTAATCCTACTAATATTATAAATGCAAAAGTTTGAAATGTGAAATTTTTGTTACTTATGATCTCCAGAACTAATGCACAGATCAAAATGAAATTTGGCATACATTTAGAATGTATCCTAACTTAAACAATAGGCTATAAATAAATACTATTTTTAGGGCTTCGCCCCCGATTATAATTTAAAAAAGGGTTTGATAATTTACACAGCACGTCCAACCAGAAACCAAAAAAAATTTAAAAAAAAGTCCGTCTACGCAATGTTGTCTATTTTTGATAAAATAGGTTTGGATTTGTGATGTTGTCATGGTTGTGATATCTGTTTTGCAAAATATGAAAATTAATTAGAATGTTTTTCTCCAGCAAAGAAACGAATTAATTCAATTTATTATTGCTAAACGTACATTCTATGTATAATATAAATACTTCGTGAGTAAAAAGTCACAGGTGTATTCGCTTTTTCTATGCAAATGTTTTTACCGTTCACTGATGTGTCCTTTAGTAAGGTGGGTACCCTACCTACCACGCTAACGAAGTTGCGGGTAACAGCTAGTATAATATAAACGTAGGTACCTCGCAAAATTAGCTGTACCTACATTTTTTTTTTTTTTTTTTTGCCACAAAACGTTTTATTGATATTATTTATTACCTAACTTAGAAATATACATGGAAATCTTGAAACAAATATCTAAAACTATTCACATTTTTACACTAACAATTATTATTATTTAGGACTGGATTATTATTAGGAAGGTACTTCAAATGACGTGGAATTTATCAAATAAATAATAAATAATAAATAAAATAAAATTTATTTCCAAAAATGGTTGATGGTTTACAGAGTAGGTACTTATATCTAAAATTAGATTCTATATTGTGTTAATTTAAATTACCAGTAAGTACATGATACTGTAACCGAAAACCTAGTGCTGACAATGCATCGTCTCCTCGCTCTTACTAAGTAAAGACTTGTGATAAGACGCGAGGGCTAACTCTACCTCGGCAGATCCAGGGAATGCGGGTTTAGTATGTTTTTAGTAGTTGGTACATAGAAAAAAATAAAAATAATAATAATCAATCAGAAAAAAAAGGAAACAGTAAACTTAACTAAAAACTAGACAAAATAAGTAAAACAAAAGAAGATCAAGCCCTTAACAAATATTTTTGTGTATCTATAGAGGAGTTTGCGTAATTTGTGTTTTAAGAAGACTGCGTGCTGAATGAAAGTAGTTATATTTAAGATTTTGTATAATATTTGCGTGATGTGAATATGTAAGTATGTAATGAATGCATGTATATTAGGGTGATTTATGGAGATAAATTAAAAGATGTGGGTGTATTTCAACAAAACTAATGTTATTTATGAATGTATTTTAAGCATATCTATACTTATAATAAAACTGTAACAGGTCCGATTCTGTACATTGAAGATATTTTGAAATTTTTTTTTGGAGGGCACTCTATTATCGATACTGAAGCCAAAACTGTAATTTTTTTCATTCATGTCTGTCTGTCTGTCTGTCTGTCTGTTTCTTAAACGCGCATCACGCCGAAACTACTGAAGGTATTGAAATGAAATTCGGCATGATTTTAGGTCATATTACGAGGAAGGACATAGGATACTTTTTATCCCGGAATTCAGTCAGGTTCCCCTGGGAGAGGGGATGAAAGTAAAATTTCTTCACCGCGCGTCACGCCGAAACTACTGAAGGTATTGAAATGAAATTCGGCATGATTTTAGGTCATATTACGAGGAAGGACATAGGATACTTTTTATCCCGGAATTCAGTCAGGTTCCCCTGGGAGAGGGGATGAAAGTAAAATTTCTTCACCGCGCATCACGCCGAAACTACTGAAGGTATTGAAATGAAATTCGACATGATTTTAGGTCATATTACGAGGAAGGACATAGGATACTTTTTATCCCGGAATTCAGTCAAGTTCCCCTGGGAGAAGGGATGAAAGTAAAATTTCTTCACCGCGCATCACGCCGAAAGTGCTGCATGAGTTGGAATGAAACCTAGCACGATTTGATTTCATACTACAAGGAAGGACATGGGATACATTTTATCCGGTTCCCCTGGGAGAGAGGATGAAAGTAAAATTCTTTAACCGCGCATCACGACGGAACTTCTTTATAAATTCGAATGCAACTCGGCATGATATTAGTTCATACTACGTGGAAAGATAAATTTTATCCCGGAATTCAGTAAGGTTCCCCTGGGAGAGGGGATGAAAGTAAGATTCCTTCACCGCGCATCACGCCGAAACTGCGGAATGAGTTGGAATGAAACCTGGCACGATTTGAGTTCATACTACAAGGAAGGACATGGGATACATTATATCCTGGAATTCAGTAAGGTTACCCTGGGAGAGAGGAAAAAGTATAATTATTTAACCCCGCATCACGACGGAACTACTGAATGAATTCGAATGGAAGTCGGCACGATTTGAGTTCATACTACGGGGAAAGATACTTTAATAGTTATGCCCGGACTGGCTCAGTCTAAGAGTTAGGTAGGTAGGTATTCAAACCACACATAGTATACACAGTCAGATTATATTGAAACACACACAAAAGGATGAACAACACAAGGTACAAACGAGTAATGGATAAAAACAAGGGTAGAACAGTAAAACGAACAAAGATCTTATATCGCGGCTTGTTCCGACGCCGAGCGTGAGCGAACTATCTAGTCAAGGTAACGGCTCGGTCGTCTTAGTTTCCGTCCGCGCGCAGAGATGGCGCTGGCGGTCGGCACGCCATGGCATGGCTTGACTGACATGCCCGATCCAATGGGGCTGCCAGTGTCATTAATATAAACGTCATTAGGACGTTGTACTACACACTCCCCCTCCAAGTTGGAAGCACGTCCCGGGTCCAACTTGGGACTTGAATCGCGGATGCGTGGCCTTCCTCTACGCCCTTTAGGCCTAACCGGCACATTAGACTCTAACGGAGACGTGAAAGGGGTTAAATCGGTGCTGTGATATTTCCCTATAACATTATTATCGAGATCTGAAATGATGAAAGTCGTTGGGCTGATGATAGTATCTATGCGGTACGGACCATCACGTCTTGGCATAAACTTTTTCGTGATATGCTTTGTCGCGCTACTTAGGTCGTGCGTTTTGACTAAGACTAGATCTCCTACTTCGTATCTAGGTGTTTTACGACGAGAAGTGTCGGCTACGTCTTTGCGAATGTCCTGGCACCTCTCGACCCTATCCCTGATTTCAGAGAGCGACGACACAAAATCTCGAAGGAAAGGGGTGACCTGATGAACGAAGTTCTCCTTATCAAGGACGCCCCGTAAATCGTGGTGGACGTCAAAGGGTGTTCTCAGTTCACGCGCTAGAGTTAAGTACGCAGGCGACTTACCGGTGGTGGAGCATGTGGCGCTATTCATTGCAAATCGAATGGAGGCTAGGTGCTTAGGCCAAGCTGTATGGGTGTTCTTGACAAGAATGGACAGTTGCACCTTCAAGTCCCGATTCTTTCGCTCGGCAGGATTCGCTTCCGGATGATACAGCGGTATAAGCTCCTGTTTCACGCCTAACACGTACATACACTGCTGCATCACGGCCGAAACGAACTGCGTACCATTATCCGACACGACGCGTCTTGGAAGTCCGTACCTGAGGAACACTTCTTCCAGCAGGACACGAGCGCAACTCTCAGCAGTGGCATCTATGAGAGAAAACAGTTCCACCCACCTTGTAGCGACGTCTTCGACTAGGAATATCCACCGCTCCCCCTTGTCTCCGGTTGGGAGCGGACCGAACAGGTCGATTGCCAGGACTTCGCCTCGTTGTTGAAGAACCGGAGTTTGTAAGAGTCCAGCTGGCTTTTGGTTCAAGGGTTTGTAGCGAAGGCACTCAACGCACTTCTTGAGATACTCGGTGACATACCTGCGCATCCCTGGAAAATAGTACCTTTCTTTCAGCCGCTGAAGGGTCCTCTCTATGCCTTGGTGACCAGCAGTAGGAGAGTCATGAAGCTCTTTGAGAACGTTTTCCCTCATTGATCTCGGAACAACCAGTTGCGCATCCTCCGTATCGCCATCAGCATCATAACGGTAAAGGACACCATGAGACAACACGTAACCGCGCTCGAGCCAACGACCAAGGGCAAGTTCCTCAGGGCTTTCCAGGTCTTGTATAACCTTTTCCAGGTCAGGGTCATCCAACTGAGCGGCGCGCATGTCGCTTGGACTAGTGGAAGGGAGGTCAATAATAACAGGGCACAAACCACACTCCTCAGTACCTTCTTCAGTGCAGGGTGGGCGGCTGAGCGTATCCGCAACTACGTTGGCCTTGCCTGGAGTGTACTGGTAGGTAATGTTGAAGGATTGCAGTTTTAGAGCCCAACGGACTAACCTACCCGAAGGTGATTTGACAGTCAGCAACCACTTTAGAGGCTGGTGGTCACTTCTGACACTTACCTGGTGTCCATCAATATACCCCCTGAAGCGTTCCACTGCCCAGACCACAGCCAACGCCTCGCGCTCAGTGGTGCTGTAATTCTTTTCGGCGGATGTTAGGAGACGGCTAGCATATTCAATTGGGCGCTCTTCAGTGCCCTCGCCCTGTAGGAGAACGGCCCCAACAGCGTAGCTGCTTGCATCCGTTCTCAGAACAAACGGTCTGGAGTAATCAGCCTGAACCAGAATAGGAGCGGTGGTGAGGCGTTTCTTTAACTCCTCAAAAGCATTTATTTGCTCCGCCTCCCAAACCCAAGGCTGATTTTTCTTTGTCAGGCGTGTCAAAGGCTCGGCAACGGCTGAAAAGTTTGGTACAAACTTGCGAAACCACGAACACGTCTGCAAATAGGTTCTCAGATGTTTCAGGTTGAGCGGTGCTTTCATTTCTACGACAGCCTGTATTTTGTCGGTGTCGGGAGATACGCCTTCCGGTGTGATAACGTGACCGAGATACTTTACCTTTTCCCGGCAGAACACGCACTTCTCACGATTAGCCCTCAAATTGAAGGCACGCAGCTTTTCAAAAACGGCGCTTAACGCCACCATATGACCGGAGAAGGTTTCCGTTATAAGTAAAAGGTCGTCCTGGTAAGCTAATAGAGTGACGCTATCACCTGCTATTTGTGAGAGGTCGCGACACAGGTACGAGCGGAGCTTGTCAATGAGGCGCTGGAAAGTAGAGGGCGCATTTTTAAGCCCGAAAGGCATACGCTTAAAGCGATACGTACCAAAGGGGGTCTGGAACGCCGTTTTGTCCTTGTCGCTCTCCTTGACAACCACTTGCCAAAATCCACTGCGCAGGTCCAAGGTGGACATGAAGCAGTTGCGCCTAGTTGACTGCACCAACTCGTCAATGACTGGCATTGGGTAAGCATCAGTTTTGGTTACCGCGTTAAGCTTTCGGTAATCCACGCAGAACCTGACCTTACCATCCTTCTTGGGGACTAAGACGGCGGGCGACGTCCACGCAGACTCGCACTCTTCAATAATGCCGTCCTCCAACATTTTATCCAGCTCTGCTTTCATCAGCTCCTTCTTAGCGGGCGTAAGCCTGTATGGAGGAACGGAGATGGGCGAATGATCACCCGTGTCTATGTGATGTTCCGCGTATGTTGTCGGCGCTCCATTTGCCGCGAAGACATCTGCGTTGTGCAGCAGTAAGTCCGACAGCTCCTGGCGTTGTTCAACAACCAGCATTGAACCTTCTTCATCACGCAGAAGATCAGCAGAAGAGATCGCGGTACAAGTCTTCGGAGTCTCAAACTCGGTTGGGTACAAGATTTTTGAACCTGAAAAATGCCAGGTCGACGCAGCAAAATCCATGACGATTCCGGCCGCTGCTAAGAAATCAATACCTAACAGGGTTTCATTGTTTTGCGCGTCGGGCAGGATTGTAAAATCTAAAGTCACTGACCTGTCCGGAGTAATTTCTACCTTTAAGGTTGTGATAAGTACCCGGCGAGTGCGCGATGAACCATCTGCCAACTTGACGTAACGCGTGGTCTCAGTGCAGGGGTGCTTCCTTTCCAGTAGCAGCTCATAGAGCTTACGGCCAACTACGCTACTTTTGGCTCCAGAGTCCAAGAGTGCCACACCTCGTACTCCTAAAATTACTATGCTTAAAATAGGTCTTAACATAGGTCGTTGGACCGTAGAACAACTCGCGAAGTCACCGCCGACATCAGGTTCCACCAATGAAAAATTTCCTAAATTTTCCGCAGAATTCATGGTCACCCTACTTTCCTTCGGCATGGTTACCCTACTTCGTGAAATTGCGTACGCACCATCGGATTTTAACGCATAAGCGCGTTCCGCGGACACATTGGTTACCCTACTATCTTTCGCTTCCGCCATGGTAATACCATCAGTAGCACGACGCGACGATGGCGGCGGCGGCGGCGGCGGCGGTACTATGCCTACTATCTGTTTGTGAAGACAATCCGTGAGTCTAAGTGCGGTACTACAAACATTGATACTAGCATTAGGCGAACCATTTGGACGTAGAGATACGACCTTATGTTTAGTATAACTCTTAGCTTTAGGCGAACTTGTACTTGGAGGGAAAGTGGTAGGTATGTTTTGTTGGCAACTTACCAATGGATTGGGCGGTATCGGATCGAACCATGCCGAGTCGAACGTGCAATAATTCGCGTTGCACTGAGAACACTGTGACCGCGTAACACCTTTCGTATTGCAACCGTAACACGTAGGTACTGCTTCCGTATCTACTTTATCTCTTTTTGACTTTAAAACGGCACAAGAGTCTATTGAGTGTCCACGGCGTTTACAGTACTTGCAAAACTCCTTCGTTGACGAGTTGGGTGCGACGGCGGCGGAGGTCTGTAGCACGGAGTCCGGATCAGCGCTGTTGCGAACGGCGGCGGCGGCGGCGGCGGGGGCAGCGGGGGCAGCGGGGGCGCGCGCGGAGAGAGCGCGCGCGGCACGCGCGTCGTTGCTATGCGCGGCGGCGGCGGCGGCGGCGGAGTTATAACCGCGGGATTCGCGCGGATTAGTTGATGCGGGCCGTGGAAACGGCGCGGCTCTCGCGCGTAGGGCCTCGGACGGTGTTTCTTCGGTAGCGTCTTCGACATGCCGTGCCTTGCGGAGCAGAGAGTTGTACGAGTCAAACTCGTCTCGACGCAGGCGCTCTCGAACCCGCCGATGGAGAAGGCCGTATACCATGTCTAGCTGGACCTTCTCGCTTAGGTCACCAGGGGGGAGGCGAGCTAGTAATGCCCTCACCCTAGCGACGAAGACCTCCGTCTTTTCTTTGCTTTGAGACATCGAGAACAACTCCAGATAAATTCGATGTGGGGGGCGTCTGTCCCCAAATGCGCTTCTGAGCGACGTCACCGCATCACTCCAGGAGGCGATCGAAGCTTTTACACCCTGCCACCACACGGCTGCGTCTCCCACCACCAGCATGGATATGCCCCGCAGTGCGCTATCGTCGCTCACGCATGCACACTCTTTGTAGGCCTCCACGGCATCCAGAAAGTTGTCTAGCGAGTCTCCGGGTGCTCCACTGAATCGAGCTGTACATGCAGCGAAGGTTCCTTGAAGTGGCGCTGGCGTAGACGCGGCGAACGTCTGCGAGTTGGGCACGGGTGACGACATCGATTCGCGGCGCGTTTCGTGCGCGAGGACACGATCGAAAAGCCGCTCCATCATCGTAGTCTGCGTCTGCTGCAGGGTCGCCATCATTGTTGTGAATTCGCTTGCCGTGAGAGAAGCCGTAGGCGGTTGCGGCGGCGTCTCTGGCGCTGGCGTCGTTTGCTCGTTTGTGGGTTCATCCGTGGCGTCTTCAAAGTCCGACTGACGCCGCGATTGGCGGCGTGTATTAGGACGTGGCATTTTATGTAGGTATCACTGCGATAAGTAGGTCACAATCACAGGCCCTCGCTTGGGCAGCCAGTTTAATAGTTATGCCCGGACTGGCTCAGTCTAAGAGTTAGGTAGGTAGGTATTCAAACCACACATAGTATACACAGTCAGATTATATTGAAACACACACAAAAGGATGAACAACACAAGGTACAAACGAGTAATGGATAAAAACAAGGGTAGAACAGTAAAACGAACAAAGATCTTATATCGCGGCTTGTTCCGACGCCGAGCGTGAGCGAACTATCTAGTCAAGGTAACGGCTCGGTCGTCTTAGTTTCCGTCCGCGCGCAGAGATGGCGCTGGCGGTCGGCACGCCATGGCATGGCTTGACTGACATGCCCGATCCAATGGGGCTGCCAGTGTCATTAATATAAACGTCATTAGGACGTTGTACTACAATACATTTTATACCGGAATTCAGTAAGGTTCCCGTGGAGGGGGATAATTGTCAAATTCTTGGGTCGCGCATCACGCCAAAAGTACAGAATGAAATCAAATGATGCATTTTATCTGGGATATCAGTAGGCACGGTTCTCTTGGGAGAGGGGATAAAAGTCAAAATGTGTTCTTAGTTGTAATTCATTAACGCGTCGCCGATTTCATGCATTCTTTTTATTAGAAACAGTGTTGCAAGATCGAATTTGACTAAATCAGTAGAAAGTCGAGTAGAAAATCAGTTCATTGAAACAAAAAAATCATTAGATAAAGGGTAGGTAAGTTCCTATCCATTTATTATTCCAAGACGCACCCATTAGTTAGGGTTCTACCTTAGTAGGTAGGAACCTAACTAATGAGTGCGTAAATGCCTATTTCAGGCAAAGTAAAATGTACAAATGGTCCATGCAATATTCATGAACATGATATTTGGTGGTTTAGCTGGTCCAGTTAACTGTACCACCGAAGTTTGGTTGGAGTAAGTGGTCCAATTAAATTAACTGGACCACAGAAAAATATTTTTGACTGTGGTACACAATCAATTGTACCTACCTAATAACGAAAAAAAATTACGGTGGTCCAGTCAAATGGATCAGGAGCCCAATTCTGTAATACAATGGCTTCACTATGACAATGGAATCGTCGCAGAATCATTACGTAGAATCTTTAGATTAATAAAACTCCAGATAGTGCGTGAGAGATAAATTAATAGTTTCAAACTTGACGCGCGTCTCTACATCTGCATTCATCATAATTTCTTTCATCTAAGGTAGAATACCAAAACGTGTCATTCCGTGACGTCTGTGACGTCCCTGTCATAGTGAAGCGATTAATTAAGCAGAATAGGGCCCCAGCTGAACGGAACCATGAGTGTGAAACGAGTATGACACTTCTTAACACTAACGCTGGCCGAGTCGTAGCTGAAAGTATTGTCGATAAAGAATGGGATTGAAGATGACAACATGCTATCCGCCGTAGACCCCACACGATTTATACACTATTTAACTAGGTACCTAAATAAAGATTCTTATATTAAAAGTGTAACAGGTCCAATTCTGCGCATCGAAGTTTTTTTGCACGGCGGCGTATCATAATATGAGAGAAACTGTGGTTAAATGTGAACTTAATTAGTCGGCAGGTATGACAATGGCGAACGAAGTCGCGGGTACAGCTAGTTTTCGATATCTGAATAGTCACGACTCTGTAAGAACAAGTTAAGTTTCTTTTTCAATTCAGCATGACTAGTGTTCTGTAGAACAACTGTTTTGTTTATCCTATTATATAAAAATGCTCCTAAAAACAAGGAGTGTTTTTGAGCAAAACTGGTTTTACAATCTATTGTTCGATATGTGTTAGCTCTTCGTGTTGTGCTTTTCAAAAGAGAGTCATGGGTAGTAATAGTACTAGTATTTGCGCGAAGTCTAAGAATAGTTTGTTGTATGAAAAGTTTTCTGACAGTTAGGACCTGACAGTCGATATAGAGCTGAGACGTAGGATATCTATATGGGTAAGAATTTGCTACCTTTAAGACCGCTCTCTGCGCTCTCTCAAGCGGGAGCATATGCGTTTTAGAGGAACCACCCCAAGCCGTCACACAGTACATAAGTAGAGTTTGGCAAAGAGCAAAATAAGTTATCCTCAATTGTTTTTTGGTAGCTGCATGTCTAATATTTTTGAACACTGCAATAAGTCGACGTATCCTTGCGTCCTCCTCCTACATTGACTCAAGAAACTGACTAGCTCAGAAATAGACAACTCAATTACGCGATCAGAAGAAACAACAAAAAGCCAGCGAAAAATCAGAGAGCAAAAACTTATTTACACTGCTACTTACTCAAATCCCCGGAATAAATTCTTTACAGGGGCACGATACGACTTCTTTGGTCCTAAATAAATACGCCTAAGGGCAACCGAAAAGCTTTTTTTTTAAATAATGTAAATTTTCAAGAATTAGTTGCATTTTAGGTGTAGGTACACCTGAAATGTCGAAAGTCGTTCTTCAGTCAATTTAAATATACGTTACCAAAAACTAGTCAGAAAGTACTGCGAAATTTAGTAACTACTCAGGACATTTAATATTCATTTGGAAAGTTGGGGCAAGAATTATGATAAAGTTAGTTTTACTTTCTAACATAATTACCTAATTATGTGCTTAATTGCAAAGATTTTGATACTTAGATTAGTACCTCATCATCATCATCAGCGCATGTCGACTCACTGCTGGGCAGTGGACAAAGACCTCTGTGAATGCCATACATCGGTCCTGTGCCCGTCTGGGCCAGGTGTTATTTAAAAATATTTTTATTTTATTGTGATTCCAGATGAAAAACAGTAGGTACTAGGTACCTACTAGAATAACACATAAATTCAACGATGTGTCTCAAAGCGAGTACGTTGAAAGGAGAACGGGAAAGAGCGTCGCGGCGGCGGCGGCTGCGTCGTCGCCCCGAACTTTGACAGCACATATGACCCGTGTAATGGCGCCTTAAACTAAATAAAGCTTTGCATTTGGCTCTGCTCGCTACGCCCCTCGCTGTGACTCCGTGAGATTAGAACTTACACGCCCTAGCGATTCCAATGTAGGTTAGTACCAACTTGTAGTTCTGCTTATTACTTTTGTCAGGAGCTAGAAGTTTATTCTGGATTCTTGGTAAGCGCTGCCAATTTAAAGGCACCTACTTAGTTTATTTCATATGTTGCAAGCTGCACTGCAGTAAAATTTTGCCTGCTCGAACAAAAACAGAAAATAAGCAAAGTAATCTCTTCGGTGACGAATTTATTTTTCTTTCTAGCACATTAGCCTCTCTCTTATTTGAAAGTAATAATAATAATAATAATAATACAAGGGCGCTGCTGACTGATGCACTTGTCATCGCCGCCGGCAGCTTGGACCGTGTCCAGTCAGGAATGCAAATCCGTTCCAGAAATTGGCTCGTTCTGTTTTAGGCATATTAGTGCTAATTTAGAGGGATTAGCCTGCTCCAGGCTGGATTAAATTACTGTTGTGGCTTGTCTGCTAAACTATGCTATGTGTTCCTGCTTCGCCATGTTGTTTCCAATCACAATGAATAACCATTATATGAATTATTGAATTGTTTGTCGATCGTATGTCAACGGTTAGGTCGCAAAATCCTGTATTATATGTTGATGATGATGATCCAAGCCAAATTTCGGCCATAAATGGCTAGGTACTGTTTCGAAAGCGTGTTTTGTTAAAGGAACATATTTCATTCAAGAATTTTATCTGTAAATACTTCCAACTCATAGCCAATCCCTAGGAAAAGTAGAAAAACAAAGCAATTCCGGCCGCATATCCACCGGATGCGAGGTCTGCTTACAGAAAATTATGATGTGTAGAGTAGGAAAACAAGACCGTGTTCTGGTGGCATGTTTACTTCGGATGCTTTGGTGTTTATTTTGAACAACACTGCAATACGTCAAAAATATGACTGTTGCCGGTAACCGTTTTGGTAGCTTAGCTAGCGTAGCTTTCTACGACGTAGGGCTACTACGGCGTAGCCTACTGTGATGTAGCACTCAAAAGCATAGGTAGTATTGTATGGCGTATAACGTAATACTAAATAATCTAAATAACCTTATGGTCTTATAGTTGGTGATTTTACCCAGATTTGGGTTCGTGAACTGTGTATTCGATTGGCAAACGCCAATTACCAACAGCAGTAATCAAGAGGTCCTACGAAAGGGTTCCGCCACGGCTCAATCAAACTTTGGCAATCATCACGCCTATCTAATCTCCCGGGCCACAATGTAACGGTATTCCCGATGGACTGCGTTTACTACTGCGAGTATCTATTTATGTTTACTTAATGATAACGGGACGGTCAAACTGGGGATGAGTTTCCTAACTTTCCGTTGGACGTCTTTTAACAAAGTGAGCCGATGTTTACTTAATGAAATGTGGTTCAAGATAGCTTAAGTTTTCTTAGTTTCCTAAGAAACACTTGCATAAATTGGAGCGTTTCCTTAAGTTTCCACTCGAAAATTACTTAGGTTTGTTCCTACTCTTGTTCATAAAACACGGCAGACGATGCGAAATCATCAAAAATGCCAATCGTCCGAAATGTGTCTGTCCGGCCAAGTGAACATAGTGATAAAGAAGTTTCATTCATACGACGCTGACGGAAATCCCCTGCGGCCACAACCAGACCGTCCGTTCAACCATTTCCACGTCAACGCACGAGTCTGGTGTAGACATTTGTACATTTATTTAATTTCGTGTCAATATGTATAGTTGAGTTAGTATTTCTCCGACGACATCACACTTCACACTAATATTATAAATGCAAAAGTTTGGATGAATGTATAGATAGATGGATGTTTGTTACCTCTTCACGCCAAAACTAATTAACGGATCGGGCTGAAATTTTTCGTATAGGTAATTCTAATCCTGGAATCAAACATACTTTTTATCTAATAAATCAGTTCCCATGGGATAGAAAACGCCTGCGAAGCCGCGGGCATAAACTAGTATAGTATAGGTTGGGAATCACTGGTTGTGACTTGCAGTGGACCTGAGGAAATGGCATGATAAAGCGGAGGCATGCTAGTCTTCCCATGCAATATTCAGACCTCTACTTCCGCTATAAACCGGTTACTAATTTACCGAGAGCCACTTCGTACGTATCCCACAATTGCCTCCTTTTATTGCCTTGAGATTATTATGCGTAGGCTCATAGGGCATGTTTATCGCTCGGATCGATGTATCCTGCATTGTTGTGAGAGGGATGAATCCGGTTATGTTCTCAATTAAGTTTTATTCATCCTGCCGCTCGTAATTATACCAGGACGGCCGGGGAAGATAGATTTTTTAATTAACACAATTTTCAGCGTTGTTAGCTTAGGCTTGAATTGAAGGGCTTATTCACACCCAGCAAGAGTTATAAAGTCACTTTTAACTTTTTTCAGTGTTAGGTTTATGTTCCGAAAAGTACCTGTTAATATGTCAACCAATAGGAAAGTGTTACAACTTACCAGGACGAAGAAATTTCCACAAATTTTCTACGTTACCTTTTTGTGGCTGCCTAAGATTTTAAAAACCGTTCTCATTTTATAATAAACTAACATGAAGTATAGGTACGGCAGGTATGTTTCGAGAAAATAGAGTTTCAAAAAGCATTCCCTAACTCTCTGTAAACATTCATAGTAGACAGTTTTTTAATTTCCGGCGAGCCGAAGCATCCGCCTCGAAAAGTGTAGATTGAATGGCCCCATGTGTTCCGTTTTGGAACAGATCTATTTATTAATGTCGCTTTTTAATTTTCGGAAATCTAAAACATAATAGGAATATAAATTCTTACGCAAGTAAGTAAATACCTACAGTAGAATACCTTTAGTAAAATTCTATGGCATCTTAAAGGCAACTTTTGTTGAAAGTTATTTGTAGAGAAGACTTTTTTACTAAGTATTGCAGTCACATCCAAGCTAAAACCTTTAGAACTAGGTACGTACATTATGTTCTTTTTCATTATCATTCCACTCAAGGTGACTTGTCTTGCATTTAGCATTACAGAACATCACCTGAATTGAAAAGAAGGGAGCCAGACAGACAAAGAAATTAACTTTTTAAATTAACTTGCATTTGCCCTCTATCCACCTAAGTCTCGCACTTAAAGAGATTGGAAAATAAACAAAACTTAAAACAAAAAGACTGGATGGATGTACCTACCCATGTGGTTAGATTTATATCTAGTGTTATCATCATGTAGGCACCTACTCTTATTGCATAATATCCTACTTCCTACTAATCCTTCTAATAATATATTATGAAGCCTTAAGTTTGTGTTATCTGAATTTTTGTCTTATTAGAATCTCCAAAACTACTGAACAGATCAAGATGAAATTTGGCGTACGTTTAGAACAAAGCCTAACTTAGATAATAGGCTACTTATCATACCTAAAATACGCGTGCGAAGCCGCGGGCAGAAGCTAGTATATGTAATTTGGGCTTAGGTCGGTTTATATTAGGAAACACTGTTTATTGAAAAATACACTTTAAATAAACAGTTGCCTTCCAATAAAAGAAAACATAAAAAGCGCGAAAACCCAAATAACTTCCCCCAAATTGATAGGTAAACCCGTGAAGTGGGAGAGCCAACAGCAGATTTATAGGGCGCCGCCGAGTGCGTGCTTCCATGCAAAAAATAAAAAAATCGCAGAGGTAATTCGCGCGACAAGTTATTGCAGGGCCCAGATATATACGGCTTTCATATTCTCATATGAATAAATGGCTCGTTTTAGTCTAGTACGCCAACTTAGTGAAATGATTTATATCATGTTTTAAAATTTATCTTTTAGATATCAACGTTTCGTTTCAGTGGAAAAAGCAGGGGCAATCTGCTTTGATTAAATTTTCATGATTCTATGAAATTAAATTTCCATCAAAATAATTTTAATAATAGTATTTAATCTTTTAAAGGCCGCTGACAATTCCCAGATCAATAAAGGCATTTAGGTTAAACGTCATTCATGTAAATGGTTAGGTACTGTGGGTCAACGGCGAAGTTGGTAGGGCGGCCTGGAACTATAGATACAATTTACATAGTACACTTGGCAAGAGTATTGCAACGACTAAACTATCCAATACAAGACTCGTCGATCGCCAACTGATCGATAGCTAATCTAATTATAAATGGATTAGGTATCGATTGTCGAATTTGTTGTTCAGCACCTACTATCATTGAGTGATTCCGCATCATGGGGTTACTTCAGTGACATTCATGGAAAATAAGCCATGGTTAACAAAGTAATATTTGAGTTATTAGTTTGTACCCTGATGTATGTCCTGTCTTCGACTTTGGGCTGGTGAGGGGTCCTTTATGTAGTTGGGGCCCTGTATTTCTGCGTTGTGCCTGTACTGTAACTCAAAGCTGTCAGGATCAGAGGCCCGCCCCTCGCAGTTGTATCGTAAACCGACCGCGACAAAGGTTGCAAAGTTTTTATCGGTCAGAAAATTATCTGGAGCACGACTGGAGAACTTTTTAACTTGAAACCACATAAATTACAAGTTTGCTTTGCAAAATGAGAGCTTGTATAAATACGTAACAGGGGTGTTAAAATGTTAAAATGAAAATAAAAGCAGTTATTAAATGTAAACACGCGTGCATCCTTTGTTGCCAACGCCATTTTTAGCGCTGGTTATTGTTTCCATGAATATCTTTTATTATATTTCACTGTGAAAACCGTATCAACATTATTGAAAATGGAATTTACTATAGGCATTATAGACATTTATCGGGCCGCACCGACATTGTACCACACGGCATACGCCATCGATACAGGGAGTAGAGTTGGAAAACTTTATATAAATAAATAATGCTGGACAATCCACACAGCACCATCTAGACCCAAAGTATGCTACTCAAAGTTTGTGTGTTGTACTTAGTAAAGTTCTGATTCGCTTTGTAAAAATTAGGCCTCAATATTGCTGCTGAATGCAGGATAATTTTAACCAAACTTGTCCGAGTTCTCGTGATGACAAAGACCTTGTGCCCTCAGCGACACATCTTCATTAGCAAACTGCGATGAGTCTCGCGGGAAATATTGTCCGCGGTATGATAGGGCTTGCTTGAAGTATTGCCGCAAACAAATTACTTTAGGTACTACGGACGGACTTACTGCTGCTGTTTGGTTTATATATTTCGAAAAATTTAACTCTGATAAACGAATTGCTGTTCAATAGAAAATGCTATTTTTCCTATGAATCTGCTAGGTTTTTATTTATATATCCCATTTGAATCAGTTCGTTTATTTGATTAACATCGGACAACGAAATTCCGGAAATCGTCCGATGAAAAAAGGCAAAAGCACCAAATATTAAATTCTCACCTAACTATAGCTATCAGTGAAAACAGTTTTAGATACCTAGATGACTCAAAATAAATGACATGACGACATACTTATTTTTTTAAGTACCTATTTATCGTCATCCAACATAGTAGGCACATGTAAAATGGATACATAAAGGCAGTTTTGTGAACAGAATGTTCACTCTTGGCCGGATTCACAGTTGGCAGGAGATCGAGATAATGTCACCATAACAGATTATATCTTGGCAGCTAGCGAACTCTACGACATATATTTCAAGACATTCACAGAAATATTTCATGCTGCAATTGTTTCCTGGAGAGCTTGCATTTTTGATTTCTCAGTGTTTCACATTCGTAGTTTCCTTCAAACTTATTTTTTTTTTAATTTTCGTTTAATAAACAAATCAATATTTATGTTATTTTAAAATGATAAAATAAATGGAAATAAAACACTAAATAAATTCTGCATCTACATTCCGCGTATCGACTTGTTAGGTACAAATAATATATGTAATATAATAATTATGAAATTTTCCTAAATTTATATTTATTTTAATTTAAAATGAAGAAATAAATGGAAATGAAACACTAAATGTATTCTGCATCTACATTCCGCGTATCGACTTGTTAGGTACAAATAATATATGTGCCTTTAGGTGCAACTTTACTTATATAATGCTATGTGGATTTTTCAGCATTATTTATTTATTTTATTTATAACTAGGTAGGTAGGTACCCCAGTAACTTCAGCAAGATATGCTTGTGTGTTCAATAAATGTTTTGATTTGCAAAAGCAATTTTACAGCTTCACTCTAAAAGTACCAAATATTAGTACCAGAATGCGTAGCGAAATGGCACTAACGTTTCCTTTGGGGACATATTATCTGAAAACTTATTCGGAAGCAGGTAACCAAATCGTCTGCCTGTTCCTTTAATTACCCACTTTAAAAGCTACCTGTTCCAAATGTCCCCATAGAGTAGTAAAATCTGGAAAACGCCTTGTCATTATGTCCCGTTAACATTGTTGTTGCTTCCTTATTTGCCTAAAATCTAGTTGGCAGATTACGCAAGGAGAGTTTTTACGTATTTTTGAGAGGAATAAAGTAGGTAGCCATTTAAAAAAATGTATCATTAATGAGAAAGTTAATTCGAGTCGAATGATCAAATTCTGCTAACGTGCCATCGGTTGCTTTGAGAATAGATTTAAATATATATATAACTTTACCGTTCTCGGCCAGACTCTACATTTTTATAAAAGTAGAGATTTATCTTGAATAACACAAACGGACTTGCTAACGAACCTGCACAGTATTTAACCTACATATACGTTATTTTTATAGCACCAAAATACTTAAAATAAGCAGGTAAGGTAAGCTTCTTACGTTGTCTTGAATACCTAGATTCTACTGAATAGAGACTTATAGAGGATCTTGCTGTCTCATAAATCTAGAAAGACGCATTTATTTCTGCAGGAACAAACATAGATAGATATATTGCACTTAGGTAAGTTCGCAGTAGATAAACATTTGGGTTTCGAATGTTTAAAATCTTTTTGAAAACTGGAATGGAATTTATAAATACGACGAAATTGTGGGAGAGGTACGCTACGCCTAACCGAAAAAATATAAATAAATTAATAAATAATGCTGGACAATTCACACAACATCATCTAGCCCCAAGCTAATATATATGTGATAACATTCACAGGAATATTATTATTGTTGGCTAAGCACAATATTTTGTGGAATCAGATTGAATAAGGTAGAATCAGATTGGTACAGATTGATTAGATTAAGTAGCTACCAACATATACACGATTCTGGGACTGAGAGGATCCTCGTTCGTATTAATTGACACTGACGGAGGGTTTTCCGACTATCTAGGTATGTGTTTTTCGCGCCAAGAGGGAAATTCGATAAAGTTTCTGGAGGTGACTTCAAGGTTTTCCAAAATGAAAACAAATCCTTTTGTTATCAAGGTCAAAGAAAATATAATTCTTAAACAAAAACAAATTGCTGGAAAGAATTAAGAATGCCTTGGCCTACAGTGCTTTGCTGCATATGTGGCACTCTTTTCTGCCTGCGCCTTATTACGCATACCTTCCTAAATATTAATACCAGGTTTTATAAATGTGGTTACGCACGACGACGATTACGTAAAACGTATAAATTATCTGCTAGATGAGCGGAGCTCCGTAAAGAGGCTGGGCAGTGTAAGCGTTAACTGAAACTGAACGAAGTAACAGCAATTACAATGATGACAAACAATTCTTACTGAATAAGGGGACCGCGGCCTTACATGCCATATTTGGTGTTCTGGATATAAAAAAAAATATCTATCTATGTATTAAGGATATCAGTTAACGAAACTTTATCTGTACTAAAGTACCCACAACAAAAGCTCTGCTCATTTTGGGCCTAATGATGCTGTGTGGCCTGTCCAGCATTATTTATTTATTATTATTTGCCAATGCAAGCCTTGCACTGTATACCAGATGCCATTTTCCATCGTCCGCTTTATGTACTCTTTAGTCGTAAAACTAGAAGTAATTACGTTTTAATCTTAGATGGAATTTCTTCGGTTTCGTCTAATGTGACCGTAATTCATGCATACCTCTAATTTAAGACGTCGCTATAAACAGCTTACGACCAACATCAAGGGGCTGCGAAGCACCCCCAAATAAAGTTTATTGCATGGATCATACCTTCGTATATTTGAGAAGTTAATTAAAAAAGATATACTGAAAATAACACTAAATTTCAGTGTTTTTTTAACATTTTCATTGGAATCCATAAAATAACAGCAATACTACAGCACAAAAATATCTACTTCTACCCAAAGAAAATAACAAAAACAAAGATCGAAAAATTCGATAAACTAAACAAATAAAAATGGATCGCAAAATGTGTTGAAATGCGCAAAACTCAAGAACGGCTGGACCAATTTAGTAAAAAAAATTATATTTTTTGATGACCGAGAAGGTTCTCTGGAAGCGATTTTTTTTATAAATTTCCCATAAAATTGTAAAAACCCCCAACTAAATTCACCGCGGATAAAGTCGCGGGGTGCAGCGAGTAATTAATAAAATAAATAAATAAATTATGCTGGACAATTCACACAACATTATCTAGCCCCAAGTTAAGCAGAGCTTGTGTTATGGGTACTAGATAACTGATATACTTAATACAATACACTACATAAATAGATATTTTTATTATACATAGAAAACACCCAGACCATCGAAACAAATTTCTGCAGACCGTACACAACTTTGTTCCGAGGCGGGAATCGAACCCGCAACCTCCTGCGTCGCAGGCGGACCTACGCCCGCTGCGCCACGGAGGTCGTCAAAATAATTGATAATAATTCATTTACGTATTATGATTCTCTTATCCCAACAAAGGTAGGTACCTAATATTGAAAATTATCCAGTCTGCACACACATTCCTTCACATACTCCTGAACAGCTTCTTTAGTCAGGGGTGGTTAGGGGCTGACTGGTTAGACCCTATTTATCCATCCACTAAGTATTAATATATAACTTTTTATGACATTTATTCGAAGTAGGTACCTGCTTTCAGAAACGCAAGTGTTTTAGTTTAACAAAATATTGATTTCTAGAAAACAAATAACTACCTTATTATTATATTGTGGCATCTTGTATGTAGTTTATACTTTTTTCAGCCCAGAGAAAGTCAAAGTTTGGTCAGTACAAACAATCAAAAATTAAGCTAAATTAATCGAATGGTTAATCGAATATTTTTACATTAAACAGGATGTTAATTGAATTAGTGCGCAATACCGCTGGAGGTTGTTCAACTGCTGCAGATTAATATTCAATGAACAAAGCAAGCCGCAAACAATTTTAGCTTTATTATTTTAATATTTTATTAGTGTCCCGAACATCGCGACCACCTCTTTGATTGATGCGTTCCGCCCATTCTCTTCTCACTCAACGGCCCACCATTAAGTAGGTATCTACGCGGTCATTGACAATAGATTTATAGTACCTATTCCATAGTTTAGTCGTGATAACGAGACAGAGAGAGTTCACGTATCATCGCACGTGTAGGCGCGATCAGCTGTTTGTCACCGCACGGTCAATGCCCTCATGTTGTAGGAATCATCTATTTGGTCGGACGGTATAACGTATTATGAACTTAAGAAATAAGTAAGTTGCAAAAATAAGGAAGGTATGATATTGATCTTGAACCAGTTTGTTTATTTTATATTATTCTGTGGCACCAGCAGAACGTCCCCCCCTCGCGGTGTTGCGTACTAATTTAAATACTATCCTTTATTACGGTGGTAGCGGCAAGTGTCTCAACCTATAGGGGCAAGGCACATGGAAAACGAATAGAAGGGAATATTCAGAGATTTTGCGCATAACTTTTTTAATGTGAAAGACATGTGTTTTTAGGTAAGTTGTGGAGAAAGTGGTAAATCAAAATCTTCAAAAGTTCCCTTAGATTCCCTTTCAATGTGCCTAGGCCCTTACCACCTGCGGAATTGGTGCAATAAATCCGGGCTCCTCGAGCAAATCGCGCCTCAGCCCCATCCCATAGCTTGCTCTCAAATGTAATTAAATCTAACTTGCCACTTGCATCGGCTTCCTTAACGCAGTCTGGAATGTGTGCACCTCCGAATAACCTATTTGGTAGGTACCAATCTGTTACAGGTACTTACACTTTTGGTAGGTAGGCTCGCTAGTTAATTGTGGTAGGTAGGGTACCCATCCTTCACCGAGCAAAGCTATGCTACTACGTTTATATAACGCATTAAGTGCAGTGGATGTGATATAAGCCCTTAGGCAACCTTTCACACCCATACAGGTGCCCATGGATTTAATTGAAGCAATAAATCCAACGCCTTAGCCAAGACGACAATTAAATCGCGCTGAATCGTGGAACACCACTAATTACATCTCTCCGTGTAATTATTACGAAGCCATTTGCGAGCTTATTTATTGTTCATAGAATAGATAGTTTGATCTGCACATGGTCTAGCAAAGTTGATTTTTACTCTCTGATGACGGATATTTAGTACACGGATACGTAACACACGGATATGTAGTTACGCATCACGCAGAGATGGTGTATTTAGTGTGTTTTTTTTTAGTGCTGGAATAGCCGACGAGTAAATCAACTTAGAATAAAACTGACTCTCATAATATAATAGTAACGGATTTGAATTTATATATTTCTTTCACAGACTACCAGATGTATCCTACTTATAACCAAGGACACTTCCAAGCGCGGAAAATAGGATTCTCTTTGCAAATTCAACCTTATCCTCAGTGTTTAAGTGCCACTCATGTGTCAAGGCTTATGCATCCGTTGTATGTAGATATAAAGAAAATCGTATGGGTTAAACGTGTTCAAACTGAAATAACTCGTGAACTTTAGTGATTTCAGCTCTCGCTCGGTAATGTCTACGGACGTGTATTGACTATTCAAACGAATTCTAAACTATTGAATGTGGCAGTTACGCAGTTATCGTGTTTAGTAAGCATGGCTCGAGCATACATTTTGAAGTGGATTGCAGCTTAGTTGGGGTCAGCCTTATGTAAAGCAATCTAAAGCAGCAGCATTAATGTAATCTACAACTCAGTGTATTTTGAAACTTACTCAACCAAAACCTCACCAGCCTGTATTGGTCCACGGCTGGACGCAGGCCTCCCCCGGATAAGCTCTTTCTTGGCTTTTAATCTCATAGGGGGAAATGCCCAGGTTTCAAGGACCAGGCAAGATTATCAATAGCTTACTATCAACTGAGCTTAAACCGGCAAACACGACGAATATAAAATACAGCAACAATAATAGGAAAGTCCAAAATCCTAGTAAAAGGAGGTAGGTAGTTGGGCTGGAGAGACCGCGCGTCCGGTTTCCGGCTACCCGACAGCCGATTCAATTTAGAGCTGCTACAAACTCCATTGATTGTTTTTATATTCCGCTCGCTACGGAACACTTCCACAATTCACTGCTGAAGGTGCTTCCTTATTTCGGGAAGGTATAATCTGAAAATGGATTGTACAATTTCGTCCGCAAAAAAAATATTGTG
The DNA here is from genome assembly GCA_949316285.1 of Eupithecia subumbrata. NCBI lineage: Eukaryota > Metazoa > Arthropoda > Insecta > Lepidoptera > Geometridae > Eupithecia > Eupithecia subumbrata. Next base: position 26,775,385 of record OX438640.1, read on the forward strand.
CCCTCGCTTCAGAGATGATATTCCGGAACGCCAATAAATACTCTGAATTTTTTTGTTCCGGAGAATATTTTACTTACCCTCCAATTTATGGACTTTGGTACTTACCTACTCCTCTGGCCCAGCAATCCCAAGTGGATCTCGGGGCTTCCGACAGCGAACTTCTCCAGGTAGCATCGAGTTCTGTTGTTCTTTTTTGCACCTTTCAACTACAGGTACCGTAAGGTTTCCACCTAGAATCCTGTATTTTTCATACAACGTTATTAACACAATAAACCAGCTAGGTATAAGCATGAATACCTTCTAGTTTATTTTATTTCCTGCAATAACAAGTTGTCCCCCACATATGCTCTCTTTCCGGCGGCGCCGAGAAGCACAAAAGACGTAGCCTTATAGTGATTTAGCTTTATTGTTATGCACCCTCTACTCTACTCCTTATTCATCCGTGCAGATCATTCACTGAAAGGTGAAATGTTTGCGATCTTTTTATTTCACTACTAATTAAATAAAAGTACCTAAGTAGGTAAATAAATAACATCATTAAGTAATGATGTTATTTTCATAAAAAAGAGTTTTAAATGATTAATGTAGGTATGCTCTACCTACTATAAGATACGCAAAATCTCTCCCTGAGATAAGTGTTCATAAACCATATTCTGGAATAGAATATGGTCTATGAACACTATCTCTCTTAAGTCATAACTTGTTAGTTTTTTATTTTTCTTTTTTTATAATTCTTGGTATTTATTATTATAGTATATTATTATTAGTATATTTTATATTATATATTATGTGCGTATTGTATATTTTAGTAATACGCCACCGTCTTCACATGTAGGTACAATTGCTGCTTCGTGTTCATCCCAATGTTGTCTGGAAGAAATCGCACTAAGCGATCTCGGCATTAAGCCCACCCTTTGTACATCAGTGCAATAAAGGATTAAATAAATAAATAATGAAACCTCCCATTGTGCAACTCTGTATCTCTCTTTTCCTGTATTTTTATTTTTGTATTTTCATGGTGTGCAATAAAGTACCTACTTATTTGTTGTAGCGTTGAACAAGTTTTCAAGTGTCTAAAAATTATATTTTCAATTCATATTGAACAACTAAGTATGATGGACTGAAAAGTACATACCTAGGTACCTTAGCTTTTTATATCCTTTGCAACTAGATCCATAGGATAAATAAATGTCTTCTATAAACACCAGTAAACTTGAGCTTTGGTTTAGGCAAGTTTAGGTAGTAAATAACATGCGGGTGTCCGTGGCAGTCATCCGTGACGAGGGATAAAGGGGTCACGATACAACCTTTACGTGAGAACAAGCGGTTTACCTCGCATTGTGTGCTGGCCAACCGCTTTGAATAGCAATTTCATAGAAGCTACCCCGTTATTAGGTACGTTTCCTACACTCCGACCGCCAGACGCCGCCGCCGCGCCGGCCGTCTCAACGGGTTGAACAGACGACAAATCTTAAATTGCACGCTTTGTGAACTGCAATCTGCTGGTTGTCTTCTGAGTTTCAGCTATCGCCTTTCATTTGCATCTCGAGATCAATTTAAATGCAAATAACTTTCTTTGAGCTAAATAGTGTACACAGATCTGTTTGTGCCATCATAAAACGATCCTCCGGCGATGAATCGACGCTGTTAACCCGTATCGGAACGGCAACCACTCGCCGAGTACGATCTTTTGCGGAGACGTGACCGAACGAGCCAATAAAATCTTTTCCAATCGGTCCAGAGTTCCGTTCGAAGCTGTAAAAACCAGGGGACGTGACGAGGACTTGCTGATCTCTCCTCCGGTCCCTCACGTGTCGCCACAAACTGCAACGATTCGGGCACAATTTCATCTCTATGAAACTTTGCCTCTGCGTAAATGTCGTAGCAATTTAGGTACCGAGAAATATACGTCCAAGACACCTTCGTTAGCCAATTATTTTTGAATTTAATTTGGCTGATCCTTATTCACAACTCGGCAGAGCGATAGACCGAATTTACGCTGTTTTGCAAAATCGTAATGAGCACTTTTCGCACCCTTTTGTTGTTGTGTTTTTACTGCCTACGTTTTACTATCAAGTCCAATTGAATTTGCATTGGAAGATATTAGTAAATACGGAGAAAAATAAATTTTATAGCTTTAGAAGGAAGTCGTAAAGTTGTTTGGGTAAAGCTGCATCACATATACTTCGTACACAAGACGAAGCCGTTTTATGACACCATCTTGAAACACTCACGGGTTTCGTAAGTAGGTACCTAAGTACTCGAAAGAAGTTTTGCAAATCAACTGTTAAACCCGAATATAAAACGATTCAGCCTGCTTAGTAAGAAATTAGGTTGTAAAGATGTCGGCTAAGGGGAAAATAGGGTAAAGTTAAACTTGCAATTTACTTTTCCTGTTCCTACCATTGTTAAATTGCCTACGCAACTAAGCTTATTGTGAAGGCATCTTTTTGCAGTTAAGGCATAAACCAACTGCTACAAATAAACGAGATTCTTTACCAAAATTTTAAATATTTAGATACTTTCACTCGGCAGCCTATCACAGATAGGTTTCTACTCATTAAGTTGGGTTAGGCTATATCTCGTCCGAATCTAAAACTCGTCCGCGGACGAGAGGTCCACTTCACTTTTGAGTAGGGGTACAACTCGTCCGAATCTAAAGTCTCTTGGGTTGAGGTGGGAAGGTAGGTACAGGAAGATTAAAATGTTACATTACAAGATACAAATTGATGGCAAATGCGTATTATAATGGCCGATTTTTCTTCCGTTCCTTATCCTACGCAAGGTGGGTCGGCACAACAACGTAAGTACTATCTAAGAGCCACTTGTAGACTCTACTCTTGTAGGGCCTGATCAGGTCATTTCCGTCCGTGGCCATTTTCCGCGTATGCGAGTGGGAGGGGTTTCGCCTCTTTATTCTCAGGTTTCAGGGGTTAATATTGATCGTACATAATACAGTCACCTAAGTATTCAGTTCAGTAGGTAGCTGAAGCAACACGTTTATCTCTATCTACAAACAGAATCCACTGATACATTCAGATTCAGATTCCTGTATTGTCATACATCATACAAATAAAAAAATGTACAAATAATTGTTGCTAAAATTAAATGATGAAGCTATGACTCGTCAAAAGTAAAATAAATACAATAGATGCTGTAGAGGGGCAATAGTTAAGTTAAATGTACATGCTTAAAACTAAGTTTCGTTTCGTTTGAGAATCTATCACTTTGAGTTAGGTGATTCAACGTAGATGTCAGGTAATTTAGGAGATTACTGACTGTAATCATTTTATAGCTATTATTTTGAATTGAAAACTCGACTTCCAGGAATCGCGCCGTAGTGGGCTGACAACTTTACCAGAAGATCGCGACGATACGAAGTCGGATAACAATAAAACTAAATCATCGGGAAGTTATCTATCTCCACTGGGGAAATGCGACTGAACTGAAACTACAATACCCGGGTAGCTACCAACATAGCGGATAGCGAACAAGCAAGCCCGATGGTGCAGCGAGCTGTTTCCTTACTTATTTTACCATTCGAATCTTTAATTCTCTTATCTGATTTTTTTTGGAATTCAATCGAGATAAGCAAAGAAATATATCCCGTAAGTAAGGTGAGGGGCTAGCTTTAACATTTAAAAAGTTAAGATTAGGCTATTATGCTATCAGTTAGTACCGACATCTTTTTCTTTGGCACTTATCGGCACAAAAACATAAAAGAATTTTTAACGATCGGATCAAGCTTATCAAATTATCTTTAGTATCGCGAAAAATGATATTTTATAGGTTGTGATGGCATTTCACAAATTACCGATCCCATCATTTTTCCATTAGCAATAATTGGGGTACGATTTTATGCGAAAAAGGAACAACAAAAGTCATGTGGCCAGAAGTGGGGGTTTGAAGAACTGATATTTATGTTATTTTTTAGATATTACAAAAGAAAAATAGTAGTTATGTAGCTTGTAAATTACCGCTTACTTGCATATTACGGGTGGCTAGAATCCCTACAAAGTACTTATTTATAATTTAATAAATAGAGAAGACAGTAAGGTCAGGAATACAATATTTTCCCTGTTCTGTGGAACATTCCTACATTGCGATGAAAAATAGTGTACCGATTTCTCATATTTTCAGCAAACTCAGAAATGGGTCAATGAAACATCAGCAGATATAGACGAGACGGTCAGCTTCAATTATATCCCGGAGTTAATACTTAGCAGATATATATATATACACAAGCTCTGCTTAGCTTGGGGCTAGATAATGCTGTGTGAAAATTGTCCAGCATTATTATTATTATTATTATTATTATATAAGGTTAGTATTCGTTCAGCCACAAATAAGGATAGTCCGTCATTTTGTATGAAACCAGGTATCTTGGTGTTAGGTGCATGATGACCTGATAGCCGAACTTTGGCTGCGGTCAGTCCAAACGGAGACTAGCCATGTGCGCAGGACGTAAGATCTGTGTTGGAGTGCACCAGTGTCCATCTGTGTTTGAGTGCACAAGCGTGCGGCAAATACAGTTGCACTCTGCACCTGCGTTTGCGCGCACACTTGTGTGTATTCCCTCACTCCGAGTAAACGGAAGACCGACACGACCGGGGAGAGGTCAGGCGTTGGATTCCGGTGCCTCGGAAAACACGTTAGGACCCCATACTACAACCAGTGATGTAGCTGCAGATTATTATTAAAGAAGGTAAAGTAAGCGCCCAATTTTCACTAATTATTAATATTGGTAAGAGACATTCTGAAATTTGCTAATTTAGATAAAGTAGTTTCATTGAAGAATTGGTGGTAAATTATAGGTCGATAATTTTGCTATCCATTGTTGTCTTGTTTTTAGGTAGCAAATAAGTAATTGATTTTTATCTACCTACTTGACTATTATGATTACTTTATGGTCCCTATCGCGTCCAACTGGCTCATTAAAATTATATGAACAATCTCTCTTACGTATGGGCGCTATATTAGGTACCTAAATCATGTCTATGTCAACGTCGAAAACGTCGTTAGTTTTGTAAATAAATTGTAAATATAAGGAACCTAGCGGCGGGATTAGCACTGGTATGAGGTGCCTCTACTTTCTGTTTTTTCTTTTAATTTTTATAATTATGGTAAATTTTGCCAACTTGTTATAAGTAAACCATTTGTATGTGTGTGTTTTATGAGACAAATAAATGATTTACTTACTTACTTACATAAGTATAGGCCCGATTTCTTTGTAGGTACGATATTACCGGTAGGAACTGTTTTCTGTTTTCACTGTGAGAGAGTCCGTCGATAGCTTAATTCAATCTTTGCTCCCCTCGTCATCTCGCTGGCAGCACAATATGCTGCGAAATGAAACGGGACTTTTGCTGAGCTGCAAATTCATCCACTTATTCTGTTTGCTATCTTTGTCTGATATGATTGGTTTTTATAAGATAAGGAAGGTTTAATAAGGATATATTAATAGTGGGAACACGATGGGAAAGCTTTGATAAATAGAAAAGTTTACCAACTTGCCAAATAGAAAAGTATTTATTTTATTATTATTATTTTATATAAAAAATACCATTGAGATGGACCAGAATACCTATCCAAACGGTCATTTCATGTAAAGCTGGTCAATATAATATGTACCTATATACAAGTTTAAATCCCACATTCAAAATATAACGGATCGCGCATATCCTTTATTAGGCTTTATACTTAGTAAAGACTAGCTGTACCCGCGACTTCGTTCGCGATTGCCTTACCTGCCGACTAATTAAGTTCACATTTAACCATAGTCTCTCATAATTATGAAACGCCGCCGTACAAAAAATCGGGTAGGTTCTACGGGGGATAGCATGTTGTCATCTTCAATCCCATTCTTTATCCACACGACTTTTAGCTACGACTCGGCCAGCGTCAGTGTTAAGAAGTGTCACTCTTTTCACTTCTTACTCATGGTTCCGTTCAGCTGGGGCCCTATTCTGCTATACTAATCGCTTCACTATGACAGGGGTATCGACACAGAATGACACGTTTTGGTATTCCACCTCAGATGAAAGAAATTATGATGAATGTAGATGGAGAGACGCGTGTCAAGTTTGAAACTATTAATTTATCTCGCACGCACTATCTGGAGTTTTATTAATCTAAGGTAGAATCCTTATATCCGTCATGATTCTGCGACGATTTCACTGTCATACTGAAGCAATTGTATTGCAGAATTGGGCTCCTGATCCATTTGACTGGACCACCGTAATTTTTTTTCGTTAGTAGGTAGGTACAGTTGGCTGTGCACCACAGTAAAAAATATTTTTCTGTGGTCCAATTAGTTTTATTGGACCACTTACTCCAACCAAACATCGGTAGTACAGATAACCGGACCAGCTAAACCACCATATATCATGTAAGGTAGGAACCTAACTTATTTTTCCAAGACGCACCACCTTAGTAGGTAGGAACCTAACTAATGGGTGCGTCTTGGAAAAATAAATAGATAGGAACTTACCTACCCTTAATCTACTAATTTTTTTCTTCAATCTACAGATTATTTCATCAATCTACTAATCTTTCTACTGATTTAGTCAAATTCGATCTTGCAACACTGTTTCTAACAAAAAGAATGCATGAAATCGGACGACGCGTAGACCCGTCGTGATGCGCGGTTTAAGAATTCTACTTTTTCCTCCCTCCCAGGGGAACCTTACTGAATTCTTTTATGAAAGTAAAACACTTTACATTTTATCCTGATAAAATGTTTCCATGTCCTTCCTTGAACTCAAATTGTACCAATTCAGTCCAACTCAGTAGTTTCGGCGTGATGCGCGGTGAAGGAATTTTACTTGCATCCCTTCTCCCAGGGGAACCTTACTAAATTCTGGGATAAAATGTATCTTTCCTCGTAGTATGAACTCAAATTATGCCGAGTTCCATTCGAATTCATTCAGTTGATCCGTCGTGATACGCGGTTAAAGAATTTTACTTTCATCCCCTCTCCCAGGGGAACATTACTGAATTCCGGGATGAAATGTATCCCATGTCCTTCCTTGTAGTATGAAATCAAATCGTGCAAGGTTTCATTCCAACTCATTGAGTACTTTCGGCGTCATGCGCGGTAAAGAAATTTTACTGTCATCCCCTCTCCCAGGGGAACCTGGCTGAATTCCGGGATAAAAAGTATCCTATGTCCTTCCTCGTAGTATGACCTAAAATCGTGCCGAGTTTCATTTCGATACCTTCAGTAGTTTCGATGTGATGCGCGTTTAAGAAACAGACCGACAGACAGACAGACAGACATGAATGAAAAAAATTACAGTTTTGGCTTCAGTATCGATAATAGACTGTCCTCCAAAAAAAATTTTCAAAATATCTTCAATGTACAGAATTGGACCTGTTACAGTTTTATTATAAGTATAGATTTTAGTCCTGGCGCCAAATCGCGAAATCTTACTAATCTGTGCTAATATTATAAATCCGAAAGTTTGTGAAATCCGATTTTTTGTTACCTAGGATCTCTAACACTACTGAACAGTAAAAGACGAAATTTGGCGTAAATTAAGATACATAACCCAACTTAGATAATAGGCTACTTATTATTTCAAAATACGCGTGCGCCGCGGGCAGAAGCTAGTCCTATTGTTACAAACTTGACGTACGCATGCCACTCTAAGGATCTGGTAGTCTAACACCCTACTTCAGTACATTTTAAGACAAGTATTGAAAATTCCTCAATAAACAAAAAAAAAATCAGGAATATTCAGAAATATTTCGAAAAATCCTGAAATACCTCTTAAAGGAAATCGGGACACTGTTTAAAGAGTTACAAAAAACGCCAAAAAGTTCAAATCCCTTTTCTACCCCCTTAGCGGTGGAATTTTTTAAAAAATCACTTTTAGTGGGAGGTTGTGTAATAAAAAGTCGGTACCTCCCTTCCACATTTCAGCTTTCCGTTTCAGCGGTTAGGGCTGGTCGTTGTTACCAGAAAATCGCTTGTTCTTTTATATATTAAGATAATGTTTCTATTAGTGGCATCTTGACTGGTGTATATGTAGCTATAAATTATACTGATAATTTTAAGAAAATTGTATACTGTTTGTGCCTTAACAAACGAAAAATAAAATAAATAAGTCGTCTGAGAGCCAGCTAACAGGGTATTAAGGTTCAAATGCATTATTTTTGGTCAGATTATCAGCGTTCTGCCATGCCAAAAGTGCCACAGAAGGATTAATGGTACATATCAAAGTGTCAGCCAACAGACACAAATAAAAGAAGTCTCCGGCCAAAATGAAATATGCAGCTAACTGGTCGAACTTCGACTTTTGGCGCGTTTCTCACATCAGCGACAGATTTAACTCTACCCAGAGGGTAAAATTATATTTCTGCGAAGAAATGTCTTTATATGACATATGTTATTGAACCAAAAGATCTTTTGAAAAATGTATCCGGTATATTTCTATTTCCGTTGTCCGCTACAAAGCTAAAAGCTCCTTGTAACAAACAACGGAAATAATCTTAGAATAGAAGAAGGCTGGCAAAAACAAAAACAAAACCTCTCTTAAACAAATAAATGGCAATTTGGCAATCCATTCACTTGTTTTAAAAAGCTTTTAAGAGGTAATCAAATTAAATAATTGGTCACTTTAATTATTTTTACAAGAACAAACTTAAAAATTTTAAAAACTGCCCCGACAGATTTTCATGTAACATGGGTTAGACCACTCGGGATAAAATTATCTATGACACAAAAAAAATAAACGAAAAAAGGTTCATCCGTTTGGGAGCTACGATACCACAGACAGATACACAGATACACAGACAGACACGTTAAACTTATAATTATAACACCCCTCTCTTTTTGCGTCGGGTGTTTAAAGGCATAGTATGTTACGCTATATGTTAGCGTATTAAGCCGGGTAAAGACCGGTGTTACGGCGCGTTATGTAACGTGTCACACAGCGAGCGTTAGTGCTAGGGATTCCATTCCCGCAGACGCGAGATCCCGCGCCATTTTTGCCGATTCGGTAATGCAGAATCCGTCGGGTCTGCGGGACTGAACAAGAATGGATATCGACGAAAAATGGGCGTAGACGTCCTTCTGAATACCTACATGTTTATTTGGTTCCGGCATCATAAACAAGTGATTATACCGCTTTCTTATCTTTGTGACTTATGATTTTGACCCCTAGAGGTATTACCTAGGGCCTAAAATCAATACTTGCATATTAATAAACTAGGTAGGTATTAATAATTTGATTGCTTTAAAAAAACATAAAACTCACTTCAAATTCCTCAATATAGAGGGTGTCCGGTAATTAATGGATAAGCCCGCAGGTACTTGTGAGGGGCATCGCAGCTACTCAGGAAAAAAAAACTATCTGCAGCAGTCTACGATTTTTTAATGTTTTTTTAAGTACCTACGATATTTGATATCTTTTTTCACATTAGGTATTGGGCGCTACGGCTACAAATTCAATAATAACGAATTGATTTTCTCTGGAAATAAACGTATGGAGACCTGCGTGGCCGACAGATTACAAAATATGTGTTTCTTGAAAGGATAATTTGACAAAAATAATTGAGTGTTGTAATATAACAACACTCAATTATTTTTGTCAAATTATCGTGTTATTGCTACCTATGTTTTTCTAGCCTTATTTTTCTTATGACTAAAAAGTTATAAAATAATACTTTATTTCGGAAATCGATGGAAGTGTATTATGAGGTGGTTTGGGTGTAAGAAACTTATTTTGTTGAACCATGGATGAGCGATATTTTCATTTTATCGAAGATCGAACCTCCTTAACAAATTTAAATTAACTTTCAGTGGTGAGCATACCTACTCAATCCTACTGTAGTGGAAAAAATACCCATCCCCTCCCCCCCCCCTATCTCCGAAGATTACAGAGCGATCCAAGTAAAATGTAGCGTTTGTATGAATCTATATTTTTCAGGGAAAATATAGAGAAGTCTGTAAAAAGAACACTTTTTGAAAAATGGTCAAAAAGGGCAGGCACCTGTATAAAAACAGGACAAACAAGTCCAAAATTTAAAAATTAAAAACCCCCCGAAAGATTTTCATGAGACATGGCTAAGAACACTCGGAATAAAATTGTCTATGACACAAAAAAAACTAAACGAAAATCGGTTCATCCGTTTGGGAGCTACGATACCACAGACAGATACACAGATACCCAGACAGACACGTTAGACTTATAACATAATAATAATAATAATAAATTTATTGCAAAAAGAATCATTTCAAAACATAGCATAATAAATTTGTTAGACATTATGAAATAAGTTTAGTACATAATAAAATTCTTGTTCAAACTATTATGTAGCCTCAGTTGCCTAAACTAGACTGAGAACTCTGTAATATAGGCAGCTGCGCTCCCCTATTATGTTACAAATATAGTTCGAACAGATGACGTCATACAATAATAATTTAAAACATAAAATAATGAAATTAAGTTCAATGTGTCATGATTCTAATCTGTTATAAACATTTTTAAAGGATTTACAAAATATTCTGCGTCGTTGATTAGATTAAGAATTAAAACATAATAATAATAATGTGTAAAATTACTAAAATGATTCCAGATTGTTGTGTAAATAACTTAATAAAAAAATTATAAATTGATTCAAAATTGATTTGTTAGCATAAGTAAAATTAACATAAAATTATATAAATTGACCCTATGTTGATTAAGAGTTAAATTAATTAAACACAATCAACTTACACTAATTAAGGCAAAGTTCATGAGTTATCTACTTATAATAATTGTCATATTAACAGCTAAGGATTATGCGAGAATTTATTAAGATAGAGAAACGAAGTATTATTTGTCACTTCATAAAAATCAGCAAGTCCTCGGTACAGTCATACAAAAGGTTTTTAAAAATATCAGAGATATTTGCTTTTAGTTGGAAATAGTTGAGATCACGTAAACATTCCGCTTTAGAGAGCCTATTGTATAAATAGCTACCATGAAAACAGGGAAAATGCTGAATGAAAGCACCCACCCCAAGACTCTATGCAGTATGTAAGTAAATTTTGACAAAGTGAAAAGTAAATAGTGCGAATAGTATCCTTATATCCGAATAGTATAACACCCCTCTTTTTTTGCGTCGGGGGTTAAAAACGGGACAATTAAAGTGACTGGCGGTTTTCCCATGTCATGTCGCTAATTACGTAGTCAAATACATGGCGATGACGACATACGTGAATAATTACATTTTTCCGAACCGATATTACTTTTTTAAAGCTTTTCACGATGATGCGATCCTTTGAAACTGCCAATTATCCGTACTTTATAGTAAGAAGGTAGGTACCAAAAGGGCAACATTCCAGACGGTTCACACAAAGCATTGTCACAAATCGGTTTTTTCTTTATAAATTGAGGTGCCATCGTAAAATTTAAAGGACCGTCAGTTTATAATAAATCTTTAAGTAAACCCACAAATATCACATTCATTTTATATACCTAACACGTATTTTATATAAAAATATGTATGTATTATTTATGGTTGTATGACGTGTCCTCGAATGACAAAAAAAATAACACCTAGTTGACCGTATTCCATTTCGTATACTTTCATTTGATATAATTTTCATACAAAACACTTAATTTCACTTCAACTAATTGCATAAAAACTAAAATATAATTTTACTTGACATATCCTTCATAATGATCGTATACCAATAATTTCAAAATACCAAACAAAATAAAACCGCACTCACCCTGAAGATGTCCCTCGTTAAGGGATGAAACGTTGGTGTTCTTCCAACACAAATAAAGTTCGTAGTTAACCCGCTTAGATCCGTAATGAATTTCAAAATACATAATGTTATAATACAACACATTTATATAATTAACATACCATCGAATTTCAAAATACATTATTTTCATACGGTATATAAGTACAAATTTCATATATTCAACGTATAATCGCATTTCAAAATACATAATATTCAAATGACATAAACACATTTCATATATATATATATAACAAATGAAATAATACCATTTGAGTGCTATCGGCTATGTTGTTATAACAAATAAATGTTATATCATCTTTGTTATTATATATTTTAAAATTGATATCAAATGTTCATTATATCAAACGTTGTTATACCAAATGAACGTGATTAAAATGAAATTAGTTTTTTGTCTTTCGACCAAATCTGGGGCACCCATTATTTACAAACTTTTGTAACTTTCGTTCGTGTGTTTGTTACTCCTTGAAAATCAAATGGCTGATCGGATTTGGAGTAAATTTGGCACCTTTGGACAGCTTATATCCTGGATTAACACGAAGGCTTTTACTTTTAATCCCGGGAAAGAACATCGTTCACGTGGGATGATTATTTAATACAAATACAAACTTATTCACCGCGGGTAACACCGTGGAGCGCAGCTAGTATTTTAATATCCTACCAATATTATAAAAACAAAAGTATAATTCTGTCTGTTACTATTTTACGCCTAAACAGCTCTTCATGAAATTTCGTAGTGAGTTAGACGGGACGGACTTAGGCTACTATTTTCCGTAAAGCGCGTGCGAAGCCGCGGATTAAAGCTATTACCGTTTTGCTAAAAACAAAACGGATATTATGTGAGTGGAGAAACGGACAGCTTTTGTTTGAAACAAATGCTGTCTTTTTCGAAACACATATAATATGTATAACTACAATCAAAACGACGTTGAAAGCATAAGTAAGTATGCAATATGGCGGAACAATTAGGTAACGTATAATAGTTTACAATCTGTCCATGTGCCTCGAACCAAATAGCGAACTGTGAACTCGATATGCTTGTTGCAAAAGTCATTGAAGTTACGTAGTGATGTTTGCAGTGAAATTCCAAGTAGCGAGGGTCCGCTTTCAGAGATATATTCCAAAATATCTTTTAAGTTGAATTTTCTTCCATAGCCCGCGTACATGAAACCTCGCTTCACATTCAATTTGAACTCAAGGAGCAGTAACAGTAGGCCGAAACAAGTCTCGGTGTAATCCTTCAAATCCAAATTAGATTTTCTTTCAGACCTTATTGGCAGGTTTCCGGATGGAGCGCGAAACTACGTGAATTGTATATTGCGTCTAGCGTCTCGGTTTTCTTTGATCCATTCTCCGAATTAATGTTTTTTCGTAAAACCTAAACGTTCCGTCATTAGTAATCTGAACAGAAACATAAATATGGCCCATTTAAAGGCAATAAATTCTCAATGAACAAAATTTTGTGTAATTGCTCGAATTAGGCGCGTTCGTAGAAGAAAAAACAATAAAACAAAGCGGCGTGATGGTAATAAATAGGCTGTACAAATATTGGGCCAGATTTAACAGGGTGTAAGTCGATAGTGTAACAGGCAATGTGGCGTGTTAGACAGCGCTGAGCGCGAGACTCACGCACCCAGCGATTTAGACATCACTTATACAACACAGAACACTGGTAAAATGTCATGCATGAGCTTATTTATTCATTATATTATAGATAGATATTAGAATTACTTAGTAAGAAATCTGTGGTGCAAATAATAAATGTCGCCAATGACCTCTACCTACGTAGTCGTTACGTAGCGTAGTAACGTAGTAGTAGGTTATACAGGATGTTCGGCAGACCGCGTGCTATGTTAACTGGGGGTAGGTGAAACCAAGTTGCTTGGCGGCTTTTTTATCAATAAAAAGCGTCTCGACTACTTTTAAAAACGTTTTTAAGATTTTTCGATGTTTTTCCGAAATTTGAATATTCGAAAAACTATTTAGTGCTGTAAATGTTTTTGTACGAAATGACATGGCTTACAGTTTTTTATGACAGCACGCATGTTAGTCCGTACTATTAAAATAAATATTTCCGTGAGTACTAGGTAAATAAAGCAGCTATAGACTTACAAAGTGTTGAAAAGTGAAAATTAAAAACTGTATGTTCAACTTTGGATTGAATTTTTAACAAAACTAGGTGATCTGACCTTTCAGGTCACTGAAAACTTCTCTAGTTCATGGTCATTCCAACGGTACCTACGCCAACGTTTAGTCAAGAATTCTGCCATTTCGAATACTCTAAAACTTACCAATTTTTGTCTCCTAGTCGTGTTGTGAGAATATTTCTTTCGGTATAACTTGTGCCAAAGAGTAAGGTAAGTGAGGGTAGGTAAAATCAAGTTCAAGTAGCATGGTGGCCTTTTTTACCCTTAATTATTAATTAATTACCCTTAATTAATTTAAAACCCTTAATTAATTTCATAACTTTTGGTGGTTTTCCGATTTTTTAATTATCTGCCTTATCTAATCAACGCAAAGTTATGTAGGTACCTTATACAAAAGCTTTGATAAACAAACAAAGCAATAAAATATGTATAAATGGCAAAGAGGCTTTCTACAGGGTTAAAAAAGCCGTCAAGCTATTGCACTTTGTTCCACTTACCCCAAGTTAGCATATAAAGCACATGGTCTGCTGAACAGCCTGTATTTTGATTGTTTCTGAAATAACTAAAAACCGACTTCGATTCTTTACTACAATTTACTGTGAGTTTTTTTTTATTTTTGCGGGACGAATAGGTACTAATCCCACGGGATAAAAAACATACAGCGGTACAGCTGAACATAGTACCTCCTCCTTTTTTAAGTCGAGTAAAAAGTACTGCAGCAGTTGCTATGCCGCCGTAGCGTCTCACGGACTTACGAGGTGTAGGTATATCTTTGAATGGTTATGGATACGAAATCGTTTTTCAATTCGATTTACCCCTATTTAAATATAAAGGGTCCATGCATCCCTCAAAGAATCGAATTGAATATAAAGGAAATTAAAATAGGCCGTATCGACGCTCCCGCCAGCAATCAAATTTCCCTTTGAAAACAATGCCAAAACGGAAATTAAACGAACGTATGAAAACAAACTGACATCTTCTATTGGAAGCTGATTTATAGCAAAATACGAGTACGTAGGTACCCTCCATTGCTATCCGAGGGTAAAAACGAGAGCCTTTGTTTATTTAAAATAAAACTTGTAAAATGTTATGAGTTCCTGCCTGATAATCAACAAAGAAATCACAGTCAAAGATGATTAATAAATTTTGTTTATTGATGAAAACTATGGAAATGAACAGAATGAAGGAAATGAACAGAATGAAGAACAGAAACCCGTAATTTGGCCCTCCCCCGTGAACTTATAAATTAACTAAGTAGGTACTTACAACAACTAAATAATTACATTAAACCAATATTTACCAAAGAAAACATGAAATTTCAGAGTTTCAGGGAAAAATATAGAGGAATAATAAAAATGGATTAGGTTCCTGGTTCCTACCGTATCTTATTTATACTTGAGCAGATATATAGAATGGTAATACTTGCCACCTATCTGTATAACGTAGCTACCTCATCGTCACTATACCTATTCAAATTTCAATATTGAAGACGCATCAAAAAACAGATAAGATTTGATATAAGAAGTGTCGCGTGAATAAATATAAAGAGATGCTAGAGGCAGGTTTATACCGTGTTTACTTGAGATCGGGTGTTCGAGAGCTAAGTGATTGTAAGTGAGAGTCTGGCGCCTCGCCGGAAATCGTTCCGGAGTGACGGACGCCGGAAGCTATTCCGGATCGAGTTCGCGTCGATGTCGATCCGCAAAAATGCATCACGCGTCTCACTAAACGAACTCACAAGTGCCTAGTGTAAAATCCTTTACGATCACTTTTATGCATATGCGGCAGTTTATTTGTGCGCATTATACGGAATTCTTGAACGAATTTAGCAAAACACATTTCCTACTACTCCGCCACAGGTAGTAAAGTTTTTACGTTCACACTACATAATAAATTTTCAGCGACCCTTAATTTCAAGAGCAATTACTTTTGAAATTGAATTTATTTTTAAGGAGAGTTAAGTAAGTGTCTTGACGCCCGTGACGCTATAACGTGCTATAACCGATCTCAGTGGCTATAACCATCAAGTCTCAAAATTAAGAAGTTGGCACTGACAAAACGGCAAGCAGTGCGGGTTGAAGTGCGTCGTTGTTTTTGTAATGCCTTTTCTTATGACTAGCCCTAACGATTATTTCCTCTATTGTGAGCACCGCGGCCGCTGCCAAGACCCCATAGAGAAAGAGCTAAACTTACAAAAGTTTTCGACTTGTTCAAATGGCCGGCTTTTGTTAGAGAGCGACTTATTGTTCGGGACAGATTGCGGAGGATCACCATCGTGCTTCCACAAATTTTTACTACGAAATAAAACCAGTGCGAGCGCAACTGCCTTTTAGGTTTTTGGCAATGAAGGAGTATTTTTAAGACTTCTTTTTTTGCAATGTTCTTTCTTTGATAGTAACAGCGGTATTGATTTTTCCTGAGTAAAGCAACGATGCGTTTATAAACAGTAGAATGATAACAGGCAGATTTATGTCTGAAACCCATAGATCTGAAAACCGGAAATGTGTGTCCTTTGTGTTTTATTATTTTCGATAGACTTCATTAAGCGTTAACTTTATATTGATTCAGTTCAGCATTCGGTGGTACAAACATCGAACATCTTCACAACAAGACAGGATTAAGCAATCGAATTCGACCTCAACTCACGTTACGATTCCTTCTCATTTCTCAAATCTGTTTTCTTTGTGAATCAATTCTCTCAATCACGTAATCCGCTTCACAAACAAGGTTGAAATAAAGGTTGTTTTCCTTTAACATTAGTATTCTATTGATGCGTCCCGCCGCTGTCACGGGCCAGTTACAAACAAACCGAGGGTTGCCCAGCGTGACGTGAAAAGTTTACAACAACGCTCGAACTAACATGTCGGGAAAAACTACATAACCCACACCCTACTTATACCTACATGCGGTCGGTACGTAAGCGCTGGACTCCAAACTGTTGATAAATGTACTGGTAAAAGTTTACACGTTCGATTCTTTTTTTTAAGTAACTGAAGGAGCAAAATGTGCCTACTTATAACCGATTCTTCGGTCCCTTTGTGCTCTGCAGGGCACCTAGGGACCTCATAAAGATGTAAATCGATGTTTCCAATTCGATTTCGTGCAAAACCAACCTACCCATAAAGTACCAACGATGCATGCTTGCGACGGTTATTCTCTACTTTTACTTGTTTCATGTGTGTTAGGTTAACTTGAAGCATTTTTGTATCATAACATAACTGCAAAATAGCTGTTACGCGCACCTTCAACCCCTAAACTCAATATATTCAGTAATAACGAAATAATATGTTTCGTGAGATAGAATTCATATTTCATAAGCACTCTTACGCATAACATATTACAGAAGAGATTGGTACTGTTTCCTTTATTCTCGTAGTAAAGATAAAGGGAAGATAGGAGGGGGCTAGTAGACGGTGTCAGCCTCCTTGAGATTCATACCCCAGCATTTGCGTCACATAATATACACGCCGGGTGCGACTGAATTTTATATGCATGAAGACAATAGGATTTTATTCGGACATATAGGGAGCACTTTGTTTTTATTTATGATCACTTGCCCTATTTTTTCCGTCGTAAAAAAATTAGAAAACAAAACTAAGCTGGACGAAATATTACATCTCAACGTAAATTATACCTAAAGAATTAAGGAAAATTTAACAGTATTGATTTCTACAACATTTGTAGATTTGGTGATACGTTGGTAATACCTGTACTTCAATAAGTGACGGCAGCAATAGTCAAGCCAAGCGGTAAGTTAATAAATTTAATGCTCCAGTATCAACCTACGCAGCCAACCGTTTAACATTAGTAAATCTTTCTACAAAAAATAACGCATTTTAATGAATGCCAAAAACATGATAAAACTTTTCCCTATTTCCCGTGCATGTCCAATGATGGTTAAAAACTTTAAATAGAAATTTTGAGCAACCATAAAGCGACTCCATTAAACGGAATAACTAATTCAATAGTTCGCAGCATCTGTGAGTGTTATGATGCCCATAAAAAGCTCATTTACGCGAAGTTTAATGTTCCATTGGCGCGGCGAATAGTTGTACAACAATGAAAGCTTCATTAATACTTATTCGAAATTAAATAGCTGATGTTTTATAGCCTGAATTGTTAAATGAACTGAACTGAGGACTTTACAATCTACTTTAGTTACTTAAATACAGGCTGTACCTACCTATGAAGAAAATTACAGGATACTTTTGTATTTCTTGTACTTCGTGCCCTACGCTTGGCGTGCCTTAAGCGAAAGTTCTTTATGACGTGAATACCGTGGGGGTGGAAGATTACCTCCAAAAGAAGACTGAATTCGCGCTGTGGCTTATTAAATTGGATTTTGGCCATATTGTGAGTTTCAACCGGTTTAACTCATTTAGGTATGTTAGAGTTCCGACACACCATGTAGGTATCGACATCGACCATCAGCGTGATGTGATGTTATTAATTTATCATCTTGGTACGCATATACCACTGTTTGTTAAATCTGAGGACCCGGTAATATTCATCAAAAAGAGCCAAACAAAAAGCAAGTACAGCTATATCAGAACCTTTTCTAACTTTCGCACCAAAACAAACACCCCCTCTGCTATTACCTTCCCAAATTATGAATGATGCGTCCTCTCAAAAGCGTGGTGGCTTTTGAGATGAGTTTCCACGAGGTTAATAGCGTTATTATTCACTTTCAAAATGGTGTAAGTACCTGTAAATAATGACCAAATCAACCGCAGCTGTCCCAATAACAAAACAATGTTCTAAAATCTGTATCTATTAGCATAACGGCTCTGTTGAATGGAGTCAAGATAATTTGTGGACGAACTTCGGCCTATAATACCTCGCAAATTACCGGATAAGACTGTGTGAGACAACTGTTAGTTTTAATTAAACTGCTGCTTGCTTGAGGGAGTCCTGGGAACGACAAAATTATTCTAATCTTATAAGCTTTTGGTCCGGAACAGCTCAGAATTAATTTTATGTGGGCTAAGCAGAGAGACTTGTGTGAAGCTCACATGACAGATGGACCTACAATACAAGCAAGTAAAGGCAAGCAAGCTAAGACCTTTAAAAGTAGGTATGTAATACAACACGCGTCATGAAAGTCACCGCTAGAGTAGGTATAAAAACTAAACGGGCATAAGGACTAGGTAGACGGCGCCGGTGTAGGTCTACAAAGTTTAATTGTTCACACTGTATGTTTTGACTTTGCTACAGCTACTCTGTATCTAGATCAATGTGACTTGATCTAGACGCAACCTAACATCACATTCGGCACAAAATGTAGCAATGACTTCCGAAAGCGCAAAGCCCTGAAATTATTAGAGTGTAAGACGATTTGTGAGGCTCCGCCGCGACGTCTGTTCAATTTAATGAAAAATATAAAGCCAGGACAAATTCACTGGCACGGGATAATCTCCAATATCAATTTGAAGAACTGTGAAGGGGTGCCTCGGGAGAATTATTTCATTAGACGGACGGTAGTGGGAGCACCTGTGCCGTGGAACAAACAGGTGCTTTGAGTCGATAAAATATATTTTTAGTGTCTTTTACAGTTGGAAAGGTATACCAGGGTGCCACGGAAAGGGATACGTAAACCTAATCCGAAAGGAATCACCCATTCTGACCCCGAGGGGATCAGCTTGTGAATAATGATTTTGTTATTTTTGCATTTTGAGCTGCATTATGAGCCTGAGCATTTCTATCTGTAAGTAAGTACCTACCTACTCACAATCAATCGGTCAGTGTTCGTGTAATAAGATCCTAATCCAACAGTAGATAATGCTGAATAGCGTGGTCTTCACGCTTAGCAAGTTATTGGCAGCGCCAGAGAACCGCTTGTCAAACTTTGGTAATTTAACTTCAAAACAGGTCGGTGTACAGTGTTCGGTCATTTGTTTGAAGCTATTCCATTGTAAGTATTTGTTCTTATAGTAATCTAGATTTTAGGCGAGCCGTGAAATTTATTTTGCTATCGCTGCGAAGTCCATTTGAACTTGCCTCATACACCGCTTCATATTTAAAAACTTTGTACCTATAGGTCAAACAGATGGGTACGTTCTTTTTCTTTAATCTACTAGGAATAGAACGTAGAAATTTCATATCAAAAAATACAGATAGGTGCCCAGCTTTTTGGCTAGGGAATGCTTTGTTAGCGTTGAGAGAATACATGGCTGAACCTTTTGTTGGTGGTCGCCAACTGTGAATTGATAATGTCCGTGTTTGTTTTGTTTTGTTGGTTATTCAGTTGTTCTCGTCTATTTGATTTCAAACGTATCTACAACTCCCAAAAAGGAATTACTTCCCAAAGCTTGGAAAGATGTACCTACTGCAGGCCTAACACGGGGATTGTTGTCCAGGGTACAATAGAGAAGAATGAAATCGCATTGTCATACATTGCGTAAATTATTGAAGTTGTAGGAACGAGTTTCAAACATATTACGCATTCGATGGCGATGTGACGTATTTTTTCTCTATTTGACCGAAGACATCTATCCCCATGCCTAGGCCTACTGAGCTGCATTAGTAACTTAGAATGCTATCGGGTAGGTATATATATATGCTATAATAATCCCCCCAACTCTACCCTTGTATGTCGTAAGGGCCGACTGAGGTAACCTATCAGAAGAAGGGCAGCAGCTTTCTTCTATTTATTTTTAATACCTCTACTGCGATTACCGACCCGCTTTCCAACCGTGGCAAAGCTCCCTTGTTTGGAAAAGCCATGTTCAGCGTTGACAAAATATTTATTATCCACTCACAAAAGTGTGACGAAAAGGTTGGCATAAGAATAAGTATAATGTTTGTGGTGTAACAGTAAGAAAGGGTATAATTCATCTAAGACATGTTAGGAACAATCCACAATGACACAAAGACGTGGTCACATAAATTCGTTTTACACAGATCTGCAAAGTTCGCAGCGGGACTAATTAGAACATAAATCAGCCTTAATACAAATCCGTACTTTTTACAAGCGAATTTTGCACAATCACCTTGTCTGCAATTCTTTTACAGTAATGGCCTTTACACCTTGGGGACTCGGGATATTACACGCGGACAAAAGCTGTACCCATTTCCACGAGAGGTGTTACGAAAATCAGACTTTCAGGCTTGAATCTTCAGTTTATAGTACTCAGATAAATGAAATGTTACTTCGGTAGAGGTTGATTTCGAACTATTTTGAAAGACACGATAACTTATTGCAGTCCTTTAGTATCAGCGTAGCAAGCGACAGGTCGTTCGTATCAGTAGATTTATAATGGATTTATTGAGTTTTCTCAATAGGTCCAGTTTTAAGTTAAGTAAATCGAGAACTTTCGTAGGTTGGGTATATAGATTTGAGAACAATTTTGTAAAGGAGATCGTTGTTGAAAAATGGACCATAAATGTTTCAAAATGGTAAACTCTACCCATTAGGTTGGTAGATGTTTATTTGGTTGCCCGTTCCAATTGTTGTTTTCAACAAAAAAGGTAAAAAGCCAATATGTAAAGTGATGGTTTTAATGCGTTGGATGTTTTGATATTCAGAGCACATCTTCGGCGCCGCGTTATTGCAGTCGTGTGCGATTTATGACAACGCTCATTTTAAAAATAAAGCTATTTCTTCTAAAATATTGTCATATCTGCTTTAAATATTTCACTTTATGCGTCCCTGGGCGGCATTACACATTTCAAACTGGGTATTATAATCTGTATAATGTTCAATGAATAGCTGATTTATTACCTGCCTGCGTTTCAAACATGGGACTTCTATTACGTTTTGAAATGGAAAGTTATAGACTCGTATAATGTAAATGATAAGAGAATTTAATAATCTCTACTCTAAAGTGCTCAAAATTATAGCATAAGTTTTTTTAAGGCAACCTCTGCAAAATTATTAGTAAGTATTAGGTAAATCTATGGTTGACGAAAATCGTAGCAGTAGTAGCGGCACCGGAGTAAACTGTAATCGGCGGGGATTACATTTTTTGTGGAATGAGCTTGTTTAAAATGTGATTTTTCTGAAATAAAGTAGCAAAAAGTTTCTGTGAACTATGTCGTGTCCCAAGTTAATCTTGCATTTAAAGTTGTGTTCCAACTGTAACTTTGTATTTACCATGCATAATTTATAATAAGTACCTACATCGAAATACCGCTTAGATGTTTTTTGTAATTTATATTCATCATCAGCCTATGTTAGTCCATAGGATATAGGCCTCCCCTAATGAGCGTCATAGCGCCCTGTCGTCAGCTTGCCGCATCCAGCATCTGCCTGCAGTCTTTCGCAGGTCGTCATCCCACCTAGCTGGAGTCGTCCTACACTACGTTTACCGGGTCGTGGCCTCCACTCAAGAACACGTTTCCCCCAGCGGCTATCGGTTCTTCGCGAGATGTGGCCCGGCCCTCTGCTACTTCAGCTGGCCAATTGTTAGAGCTATGTCGATAACTTTGGTTCTCTGTCAGATGCATTCGTTACGAATCCTATCCTTTAGTTAGAGAAACTCCGAGCATAGTTCTTTCCATAGCTCGCTGAGCGACTTTGAACTGGTGGACTAGCCCCACCGTGAGTGTCCACATCTCAGCTCCGTAGGTCATGACGGGTAGGACGCACTGATTGAAGGAAAGCAAATCTTTCGTAGCACTCTCTACGAAACATGCTCGTAGCACCTTCTACGTATCATAATGTGCTACAAGAAATCTGTAGACACTTATTTCAAAGTTTCGTAGCACTGCCGACGTTCCGTATGTGCTACATGCAATTTCGTAAACCCGTAGACCATCTACGGTCTGTGATTGTAGAAATGCAAAGATCTACTCAAGAAGCTTCTCAATGTAAACTCAGCTGGAATGGTTGGGCGCATCATTGCCCCAAGGAGCATAATTTAAACTAAGCGGCTATAATTCTCAGAGTTTACCTCACGTCCATAGGGATTGCCGGATTTCCCGCACCACTCTGCTTTGTGATGATATTAATTGCAAACACAGGCATAACTTAGCTAAATACACATATATCAACGCAGTGCGCGGGGAAAACCGATTTTCCTGGTTATAAAATTCGTGTAACCAACCATTCTAGTAATATTATAGAGCCGAAAGTTTGTGAAATGTGAATTTTATTTTGTTACCTAAGATCTCCAAAACTACTGAACAGATAAAGGTGAAATTTGGCGTACATTTAGAACATAGCCTAACCTAGATAATAAGTTACATATTATACCGAAAATACGCGCGCGAAGCCGCGGGCAGAAGCTAGTTATTAATAAGTAACAGTGTGATTGTTGTACAGTAGTAAAGGACTTCGCAATAAACATTTTTTTTATTTCGGCCTGTAAATCTTAATTGCGGTTTTACTTTAGTCAGTTCCTTGTTGTTTTAAAATGAAAGCCGGATATATGAATCGAGTACAACGAGCAAATTACTACTACAGGCCACCGCGGTTGGAGGCTACCCAACGCAAGCCAAATGTGCGCGTCAGGAGCCCTCGGCGCCAGTCGAGGGTTGAACACACCACAGCAAAAGTTTTATGCACATCTCTTCAGGACATATTACGTCCACTGGTAAAAGAACCTATCCCAAACGAGGGATTTTGCCATTACCACAAAGCTTGGCTGGAGGTTTGGTGATCGTTGTCGAGGTGTTAAAATACACGGAAGGAATCGGCTACCCTTCCTCTGGTAGGTTCCCCAAGTCCCTGATTCGACTCTTAAGACATCCACGGACTGAGTTCTGTGGGTGACGCGGGGCGTAAGAATCGCCCCCTCCTTGGAATCCAGACTAGAGTCTTGGCCAGTCTCTTACAGACACAAACACACACCACGATAATGCTATGCTATTTCTCACCATACTAGCACTGGATTTTCATTTTCATTACAGTTATGACGTTTTACATTCTCTTACCGGTCAAGGTATTGGCCGCCCC
This sequence comes from Eupithecia subumbrata, assembly GCA_949316285.1. Classification (NCBI taxonomy): domain Eukaryota; kingdom Metazoa; phylum Arthropoda; class Insecta; order Lepidoptera; family Geometridae; genus Eupithecia; species Eupithecia subumbrata. The sequence goes on from OX438640.1 coordinate 26,799,185, forward strand.
CCGCTATCTTTCTATGAAATGTCTTGCAGTCCTACATAATTTACTTCTTTATCTCATGTCTCTACCTCATTAAAATAATACCTAGACCTGAAAAACATAATTTCTATATTTCAAGAGCTACATTTTTTTCCCTACAGCTACATTTGATTCAATCAATGTCCACGTGAGTTTGGTGCTAGCGGCAGCCCTGCGCCGTGTCCATGAAATTGAATTAGCAACTCATTTGTGACGCCAATAAAACCGGCCGACTGCCCTCTCCCCTCTGCGTCTACCATTTACAAATGCCCACTCTATTTACGGCATCGGACATTTTCATCGCTAATTGCTATCTAGAGTGGTTAGAATTAACCAAAATATTTTATTTTCAAGAAGCAAGATCGTTGCATGTGCTACGTATTTTTTATTTACGTCGCCTCAAAGCTTTTTCAGTTCGGAGCAGAGCTGTTATTAATTTTTTGGAGACTAGGAAAGGTTCCAACTCTAGGTTCTCTCAGGGTGAATTTTTTAGACAGGGCAGTGAGGACCTTAACCGATGTAGCTACAAAACAAGATCCGTCAAGTGCGAGTGTAACTCGCGCGCCGAGGGTTTTGAACGTTTGTCAACAAATATGGACCAAAAGTACCGGTTAGAGACTTCGCCATTTGACGAATAGTAGGTACCAACCTACATTTCAGATGGATCTCTCTGCATGCTTCGGTTAAATGGGTGGTTCGGTTAAGGTGGGTTATGGTAAATTTTTCGACTTTTTTCGAAATATTTCAAAAAGTATGAAAGCTTCAGAAATTTGAAAAACTGGTTTGAAATGTCCAAACCGATACCTGTCATTTGATACCCCATTTGATAGCCCCCCTTTTGAAAATTATTCCTTTTTGACCATTTTTCAAAGTGTTCTTTTTACAGACTTCTCTATATTTTTCCTGTAAAATATAGATCCATATCTACAAACGCTTCATACATTTTAAATGGATCGCTCGGCAAACTTCGGAGATAGGGGGGGGGGGGGAATGGGTATTTTTTCGACTTTTTTCAGAATATTTCAAAAAGTATGAAACCTACAGAAATTTGAAAAACTGTTTTGAAATGTCCAAACCGATACCTTTTATTTGATATCCCACTCGGTGAGGTAGCTCCCCCTTTTGAAAATTATTCCCCCCCTTTTTGACAATTTTTCAAAATGTGTTCTTTTTTCAAACTTCTCTATATTTTTCCTATAAAATATAGATCCATGTCTATAAACGCTCCATACATTTTACATGGATCGCTCTGCAATCTTCGGAGATAGGGGGGGGGGGAATGGGTATTTTTTCGACTTTTTTCGAAATATTTTAAAAAGTATGAAACCTACAAAAATTTCAAAAAATATTTTGAAATGTACAAAACGATACCTTTCATTTGATACCCCATATGACTCTGTAGGTATCTTTTAAAATTTCAGCATCACAATTTGTATGGAAAATATACATTTTCATTTTTCATTTATTTTAAATTATTTTTCTTAAAATCTGTACAGGCGCACGAAATGTACTATTATTTTAAATTTCAAGTTGATAGCTGCAGTAGTTTTTGAGTTATTAAGGAGGGAAAAAAGGACAGACAAAGCGAGACCATAAGGGTTTTGAAACCGATCTTCGATCTTCAAAACCCTAAAAATGGTCTATATTTTCATATTTTTAAAGAAATTGTCATCCCTATTCCCAGATAACGCTCATAGAAAAGTGCAGATCTTACTGAATTAACCTTTCACCAGAGACTAAGTTAAGTTTTGAGTGGAGATACTCAGGCTTTTTAAACTAAATAACGTTAAATACCAGTCCGCTCAGGTGCAGTGGCCTTCGTGATTCCATATTCAACAAGGACATGTTATTCAGGTACGGTGTTATGTGACTACGAGGCGGAATGTTGAAACAAAAGCGACAACAAGCATTCTGCACTCTCAAACCAAAAATCTCTGCAGACCATAAATAATATCCCCAAAATTTTGCGAAAAAAATAGCGATTCACAAAGCTATAGCATACGGGATGCTTCAGTCAATAGATTCCTAATTTTATAAAGTATCTTTAGGGGGTAAAAACGAGTTTTTATCAATTTGAGGTGACTGTCGATCATAATTTCGAGATTCCTAGCTTCTACTCTGCCCACTTTAGAGTCGCAGATCGTTGCGTCATGCTAGAAATTGACGTACTTATCTATCCACAGTCTCAGGTCATATAACTTGTAAGACAAAGTAGATAATATTTCAAAGAACCTAAGCTAATAAACTTGAGATAAAACGAGAGTTTGAACAGCTTGTCTTACTAATAGCACTGACACTAGAAGCAAGATCCAACCAAAAGTTCCCCTGTGACTAAATCAATAGAACTTAGTCAAAGCTCTAGTATAAGTCGGATCGCACACATTAACTTAATGTAGCTCATAAAACCTTTGTACGGGAATACTTTATGGCACGAAGCGGTCGGCTTCCAAGAAAGTTTCCTTGAATAGGAAAAATGCTACATTTGATTTCCTCGTACCATATTTGTCAAATATAAATAACCTTTTGTCTTCGAAGCAATTGAGGAAAACCTTTATAGGTGCAGTAAATACAACGGGGAGAAAGTTTTTATCTCTTTTTGTGCAGTTGTATAAAAAGAGCTAACTAGCTAACACGCTGCTAAATCTGTTGTAGTTTTGGTAGCTAGAACTTAAATCAAGAGATCTTAAAGCTCCGACAGACAAATGTGACCATTTATTCAGAATAATCAATGTCTCTTCTCAAACTCCTAAGACATTTGCAGCTAAGTTGTCTTGTTCTCGCGGGAGTTCCTTTGAAATAACACGTATTGCGCAGTCAATACACATAACTGTCCGTTCGGTTCGGCAACAAAGTTACGCGTGAAAGAAATAACACACTTTAAAGTTTGTGAACTCAATCGCTTGGAGACGGCAAGTTTGCTGAATTGTTTTCTTTTTCAGGTGGTGCTGCCAAGTAGAAGTTTTTGATGTGAGATGCGATACGATATTATTTATTTACTCTAGCCTAAGAAACAGCTAAGCTTACCAACACCGTCTAGACCTTCCAAAAAGAAGAGATCACACTAATCCCACTAATATTATGAATGTGAAAGTTTGGATGGATGGATGGATGGATGGATGGATGGATGGATGTATGGATGGATGTTTGTTACCTCTTCACGCCAAAACTACGAAATGGATCGGGCGGAAATTTTGCATACAAGTAATTCTAATCTTGGAATCAAACAAAGGCTACTTTTTATCCCATTAATCAGTTCCCATGGGATATAAATCACCTTTAAACGTTTCCATAGAAACAACGCGTGCTAAGCTGCGGGCATAAACTAGTACTTTAAATTCGTGCTCACCATCATAGACATATACCTAATACTAAGGCAATTCTGCGGAAACCTTTTCAATCCCGCAAAACGCAAAGTTTTCGACAATGGATTTTAATTACAATAGTTCATTCAAGGCTTGGATGAAAGCCGAAAGGTAGCTCAATAATGCCACAGAAGTTTTGTTCCTTTGTAAAAAAAGGACACAGAATTAATTACCAAATTGAAATCCCGTATGGTTTCAAGTTGAAAACATGTCGCGTGCCAAGAAATAATCTCTCAGATGACACTAACATACATCATGTTGGGGCTGCCAAGAGTGCCTAGCAGAATCCCGTAGGAACTTCTTACTAAACGATATTACTTAGCCAGCTACTCGGTTTAGTCAGTGGTTTCAGATATTAGCGACTGTTGATGTAGGTATTTGTAGGCATAACATCTACGAATTTCCGTTAAGGCAATTTTTACGTTAATAATTAAGGCAATTTTTTCGTTAATGGAGGTACAACGCTCAGCAGTCTTAGATCCTATTTCTACTTAATAAAAAAAATAACAACGATAAAATTACCTCCAACAGAAGAAGATACTTAATGTTGATTAGGTAAGTAAGTGTTTTTTATTCCCACTTTATTTGCGATATAAGTTAGGTATGAGCCCATGTCCAAATACTGAAAGATCATCATTCATCGTACCTTTGTCATGAAATATGCATCGGCCTCAAGAGGCGAGAAAAATGTTTTGGGTAGAAACATAGGTCTTATAAACGTTTTACCTACTTTTATGTTACAACCAGCCTCTTTCATTTACTGAAAATAAATGTAGTTAACTATTCTATTCATGTTAATTAAGTTTAATATTCCTTTATTCTCAAAAAGACAAATTATATAAAGTCACTTACATGATAACGGGATTCTTATGTTAAGTAGGTATAGACACATAGGTTGTGGTCGTTCAATAACGGACTCATTTAATGTGTTCACTTACTAAGGAGTGAATCATCATTTATGATATGATGAGCTAATTTGAGTTTGAACGCATTAAATGAGCTTAGGTACACTTTTAATTTGGGAGGGCAATTTATTGTAAAGCTGTGCGCCTTCACATATAGTTTTTTTAATAATTATGTTAAATAAATTATTCCGTGCTTTATTCGTAGAAATGTAGAAAAACAGACTTAAACAAAGGTAAATAAAATGAAAGCAATTATAGATTTAAGACATTGGGCAATACGTGACCTCATAAGCGATGTTAATGAAATGGATTTGTTCCATTAGCCTAACTTAATCTAATCTTGGGCTTTAATCGGCTCTTGGGACACTTTTAGGAGGAATCTAAATAGGTAGGTACCTATTTAAATCCAGGTTGTTTACCAAAAGCCCCTAAAAGAGATTTAGTTCACAAGAATTTACATAGCATAATAGAAACTATCTTCGGCCTTTTAGAAGAATGTAATCAAATTCGAATTCGTTCGAATGTTTTAGTACGAAGCTATGTGGTATATTATGTACCCTACTATACTACCCTACGTCCTATCGGTACCCACCTATTTAGTAGGGTAGTTGTAGGTACTTACCTATTATAGTAGGTATAAAAATAAATATACTTATAAATAAATAAAAATAAATAATACTGGATAATCCACACATATTTCTACTTGGTGTTCTATCAACGCTAACTAGGTTCGTAGTTAACCCGCTTACATTCATAATGAATATACAGGGTGTCCCATGCAACCTGTACCAGCGAGTCTGTGGTCTGGAGACACCCATACCTATCGATTGAACCCCCATGTATGTACCACGTTGTTTTGTAGTTTTCGAGATATGATTTTTTTTGTATTATTTTCAGATTTTTATAAATTTTGGACGCTTTATTGTTTCTTTGAAGTGATTCTTTTAGATTTTTTTGTTAGTATCATGGCTAGGGCATGTGTGTTCATCTGTAAAAACACTAAACACCAAAATTCTATGTGTAGTTAGGTAAAATAAAAATGCATAAAAATGCCCCTTAAAGTACCAACTTTTTTGTGTTATTGAGAGCTCAGGAACCCATAAAGCTTTTATAATTACTAAGAAGTTATTCAGTCTAGGATGTAATTTTTTAATCAAGTTGAAATCTAGCAAGTATTTCACTCAAACAGAAATTTAAATTTCTAGTTTAAAATCTGAGCTACTTGTACTAGTTAGAACTTTGGTGTTTAGTGCTTTTACAGACGAACACACATGCTAGCCATGATAATTATAAAAAAAATCTTAAAGAATCACTTCACGGAAAAAATTATAGCTAAAACCGTACAAAATATAAAAAAAAATCTGCAAATAAAACAAAAACTTCATATCTCGAAAACTACAAAAAATCGCGAAACATACCTACATGGGGTCCACCCCATGTATGTTACGCGATTTTTTGTATTGGTGTCCCCAGACCACGTACCTCCGCCGGTACAGGTTGCATGCCCTGTATAATCTACCTCTTGTATAAACCTCTTCAAAAGTTAGAAACTACAATCCTGGATTCTAGATGTAAACTTTTTGTACCTAGGTAATCAATCACCCCAAACTACACATGACATACCTAATTAAATGTTAGGCAAAATATGGTGGGGAACCATACAACCAAAACATCGTTCACTTTATACACGAGAACCTGACGGTGTTAAGTATATTTATTTCAACAAATCCACACTATGTACTTAGGACTGTAAGTACACGTAAAATAGCGCAGACAGAGCTCACACCTACTTCAGAAGCCACAACCCAATTACGGTCGAACAAATCAACCTTTCGGACCCTTCATTAAAGATGAGCACAAAACCGAAAGAAAAATAACGTGCTGCTTACCAACTAAAGACCTTATTTACCAACTAAATAGGCAACGTAATTATCCTCCGAATCCCCGGCCAATTCCAGTGTTTAAGAAAGATAAACGAGAAAGGGAACCATTCCGGCGAAACTTGTAACTCCACCGCGATCAGACTCCGGTAATTACGTAGGTTAGGTACCTTCCTAAGGTGGGGATTTATGGATAAAAGTTCTATTGGGATGTGCGATTGTTGTGTTTACCTGCACCTACCTTACAATTAAATAATATAGCAGCGCATAGCAGCTACTTTCTCCCTACAGCTTTTACATTTTGATAGGGTTAGGGATTGGGCTTGCCAAGAAATTAAACGTTGCTATTTACGTAAGACCAATGAAGTTTTGTAGGTATTATTCTTATTTGAATCGCAAACAAAAATGGTCAAGTGCGAGGCGACTCGCACACCGAGAGTTCCGTACCATCGAACAAAACTATTTTAAAACTACTAAAAGCCGTTTTTATGGATAAAAAAGGAGAAAGCCAACATGACGCGGTCACATCGAAGTACTGACCGCGCCCAACGTTGCTTGACTTCGGTGATCAACGTGGCGTGGACGTTGGTCTTATTAATTATGATTTTTATTTATTATTTGTTGTTATCACAGCAATAATTATACACATCCTGTCAAAATTTCAACTGTCTACCTCTACGTCTACCGTAATACGTTTCAAAAGAAACAGCCTTGTCAAACGTAGAGCACAAAATGTTTAAAAATATTCATTTTATTATTATTATTTGTTGTTATAGCGGCAAGAGAAATACACACTGTAAAATTTCAACTGTCTACCTCTTACGGACTCTTACTTGAGATACAGCCCGCTGACAGACGGACAGACGGACGGACGGACAGACATCAGCAGCTTAGTAATAGGGTCCCGTTATCACCCTTCGGGTACGGAACCCTAAAAACTTCATCAGACAAAGAAAAGTGGCAAACTTCCTATATGCCGTAATAAAATAAACGATTGTAACATAGCAATACGAAAATATAATACAAAATATGTCCCACAAGTGTCACAACTAGTCACACAGGAAAAGCAAAAGGAGCCACTTTAATCCGTATTTGCGTACGTGATGACTCTTTAAATATTCCACTTTATTGTGCAATCCTCTCCTTGTCACGAGTAGTTGGTGCCTAACCTGAATTATTTAGTTGGTCGACGGCGGATTCACATTTATCCAAATAGTCCTCCCCGACATAGGAAAGAACAAACTGGGGGCGCGAGTTAAAAATGGAAGAGTCAGTTTTGCGTCGGGAAAGATTCGCTCGCAAGATGATATTTATGTGTGTCGTTTGCCACGTCTGCTTACACCTAGGGCGATAAAGTTCACAGCTGTGATGGGCGATGTTTTATGAGCTTCGAACTCGTACATTAGTAGACTGCCGTCCCGTGTCGGTTCATAGGTATTTATCTAAGTATACTTGGCTATGGTAAGACCATATAACTTTGTTGCTCTTTGATATTTTAAACTATAGACTCTTAATGTGACTTCAACCAGAGGTACAGAGTGAAAAGCAGAGTTGTTCCCGTCCTCGGGCGGTAGCTGCATTAAGCTGGGCCTGTTTAACGTTAGAGTTTTACATGTTTATTCTATTCTATTCTGCCAATATGGTCGGAAAATGTAGTACCTAATATTTTCCCTAATATCCTGAAAACTAAAGTACATAATAATTTCTTGTAAACCAATTATGCAAGGCAAAACGCGAGTTTATAAGCTTCTGTGGAAACGCAATGGTTCGTAATTATAGCAATAGGTACCATTTGAATTGCTATTTCCATAAACAGTCGCATGTTCAGAAACTATTCGTAGATATGCCGTGAATGCGGCAGTTAGTTTTTATCTGCATTTTTAGATCATTTAGGTTGTTTGATATTTTGGCGTAAATTTTGATCCAAACCTTTTTCTTATTTCACCGTCAATCAGGGTATTCTACGTATTCCAAAACAAAATACTAGACTATTGTCCTACGTCTACAAGGATAAAATTGTACAAGGATAAGTATAAATCGAATAATAGCAAATTCTATTACTGTCCCCGTTCAGATATAGAATTTGTTCCGTTTCTAACAAGTTTATACCCTTTCCTGAAAATAGGACTTTCAATTTATACCAGATACGGAATTCAAATCCAACCCATTTACGAAGGTGTAGCAATACCTATTGAAACATGATCCTCTTCGCCGATATTCTTTTTGTTTCGTTTATTCTTGAATTTGCATTGCGTATTTCCTAAATAGGTGCTCTTACCCTCTCAGATAACCCTGTTTACGATGTTTTAAATCTCTCCGAGATTTATATCTTACGATTGAGACAGATGAGTTTAGGTTACAAATTATGGAAAAAAAATCTGTTTAATGTTTATTATTTAATTTTAATATTAAATTGTTAATACATTCATGTAAGGCATCGACGGCCGAAACTAAAGCTAAATAAAATTGTAATTCAAACTAGCGATCTTACATATTGTTTCTGTTTAGCTTAAGTAGCTAAATGTTGTCTGCGTTTGCAGCTTAATGACAATAAAAGTGTGACATTCACAAAAAATATTAATTATTCTGAACTAAACTAAAATAAGAGAAATGGTTACTACGCGCGCAATAAAGTGAGCCATTGGAAGTGTATGTTGTTTGTAACTCAATATAAGTTGCATTGCATATATTAAAACGAAAATATTCTTGTGATTAGGAGATACCAGTAGTATGACAAAACAACTTAACTGCACACAAACAAGCATCGAAAACATTTAAAATCTGTGCATTTAAAACACTGGATAACAAATGCATGAGTAGAGTAGGCCACATACGTTTCATAACGTTTAGTACTCACAATACCTTAAAAATTGAACGTTTTAGAGTTGTCGGTATATTAAAATGCAATCTGACCTCAAAGCGTGACAGTGTTAGTAAAGCTCGGTTAGCAAGGGCGGCGGTCCGGGCCGCGACGACGCGGCGCCGCCTTGAGAATGTTGTCCACACGGAGAATCATTTCAGCCGCTTCGGCCGCGGAGAGTAGCACTTGACGCTTCACCACGTAGGACTCTGTGATACCGAGCGTCTTCATATCGCCGACACAGCCGCTTTGCATGTCTATGGACAAGAATTATACACATTAATACGCCAAAGAGAGAACTAACTAATTGACATGGAAATGCCAAATAAATGCGACTACTTAATCGTCGTGGCTTATTGCCACTACGCGTTGCGGTTGAATAGTATGTCAGTCTTGACACGAATTCCACTATGCGGTATTTGTGTTTGCTACTGTGGCAAAGTCGCGTTTGAACGCGTCTTGGGCGTTTTTACATGAACCATAACAAGAAGTTTTCTATGTTGATGTTTTACATGTAACTTTCAGTGAGCTGTGATCTATTTCTACCGAACAAGTAACTTCAGTTTATCACATTTTCTTTCAAAGATTTAGGTAGTTCAGTTTATTACATCAATCAGTCTCCTGAGTCATTCCATTTCTTACCAAGCCCCATAGTGTTTTGTCCCTGCGCATGCTGAGCCCTCAGCCTTGCGATGAGGTCTGCACTATCGTAGCCAGCATTGTCGGCGACGGCGGACGGCAGGCGACGGAGGGCAACGGCGAAGGCCTCTGCGGCGGCGGCCTCCTTGCCGGCAGTGCGCGCTGCGGCCTTTGACACCGCCTCGGCCATCAGCATCTCGCTGGCACCTGAAAAATTAAATATGTAAGTTTTTTGTTTATGATGATAATCATCCAAGCCGGATTTGGCTGTGACGCGTGTGTGTAACTGACTGGTCAGGCAGTTTAACTCAGATTTACGGGCTCAGTGATTAGGGTGTTAGTTTTTAACCCTTTTGTGGCTTTTGTCTTTTGTAGAGATGTTAATAGATTTATATTATGGTCAGTGGCCATAACTGGCAGTCAATAGAGAAAAATGCAAAGAGGAAAGGGAGGTCTTTGGGCCAGTGGGATTCTACAGCCTAATAAATTTATCTTTATGTTCGGTATTCGGAAGGAACGAAGAGTTTGCCGAACATTCGTATTCGGAAGATTGTTTGGTAAACATGTCTCGGTGGCCCCTGCCTGCGCCGTATAAAATCAGTTAGTTCTCTCGTTACCTCCTCCGTAGACCACTTTAGGTTCCTTGACGGTGGCTGCGAGCACGCAGAGCGCATCGTGCAGCGAGCGCTCCGCCTCGTCGATGACCTGCTGCGTGGCGCCGCGGATCACCACCGTGCACGCCGCGCCAAGCTCCACGCCAGAGAAACGGATCAAATTCTCATCTCCAATTTGCACCTATGGAACACGTCATGTATATTTAATATTACGAATCAATACTAATATTATAAATTCGAAACTAACTCTGTCTGTCTGTTACCTTTTCATAAACAGCTGAACGGATCTTAATGAAATTTGGCAGGGAGGTAAATGGTATTGTGGGGACTGACATAGGGTACTTGAAGCGCATGGAAAGGCGCGAGCAGCACCTGGTTATCCATAGTTTTACAAATTTATAACGAATGTCCCGCGCACATACAAGCCCGCCAGCACAGTGCAGGCCGGGATGTAAAGCGTGAACAAGGAACACCATCCGTCTAGACGCGTTAAGAACCGCTCACCCTGATGATGTCCAAGGAATAAAACGTTGCTGTTTTACCAACACAAACTAAACTTGTAGTTAACCCACACATGCTACTATTATTTGTATCTAGCGCCGACCGAATAGTAGCCGATACAAGGACTTTGAAATCCATCGGACGGCACAGCGCGAAAAACTCGTGTTCGATAAATGTCGCATACACTTGCGCAGAACAAAGCAAATGGCATAACATAAACATATGCCCATATAGATGAGGAAAGGCTAATAGTAATACTTTGATCTACTTGGCCAAAGTTTTCCCAAATTGACTAGCGCAGTTTTTCTCAGTATCTCGGTTGCAGCATTAAGATCGTCCCGCCAAAGCATTCACGGCCGATGAGGAATACAGTTACAGGTATGCCTATAACTGTATTCTTCATCGGCCGTGAGGAAAGGTACTTAAGTATTTCAGCGCATTGTCTAGCCTGTCATTTTTGAACTTATTATGCTGCAAACTAGAGGCTTTGTCTATATTTTATTTTATTCTATATAAGTCAATAATAATATTATAAATGCGAAAGTTTGGATGGATGGATGTTTGTTATTTTTACGCCAAAACTACTGAACAGATTGGGCTGATATTTTGCATACAAGTAATTCTAATCCTGGAATCAAACATAGGCTACTTTTTATCCCATAAATCAGTTCTCATGGGATAGAAATCACCTTTAGATGATAGATGGAAACGACGCGTGCGAAGCCGCGGTTATAAACTAGTAAGTCAATAAAGTCTTTACCTGCTCGATAACCTTGCAGTGTCCAAGCTTGACTCTGTCTGGTGAGTCAAAGGTTGATACAATCTCTCCACCAGTGACTAATGCCAGACGCTCAATGCCGTCAAAGTCAGCGTGTTCAATAGCCATTACTCCTGCATCAGCAAACAACTGTTCTGGGTAGTTGTAAATCAGTTGTCTGCAACAGAAATGTTGAATGTTAGAAAGGTTTCTTTGGGAAGCCAAACTATTGGTACTCGGATCTAGAATCCAAGACATTATGATAATAACAGAAATGCATGTTTTAAATCTAAACAAAAGCTGATAACAAAAACAAGGGTAACAACTTAAAATACAAACAAAAACTTAAACTCATAATTGCGCATGCATATGGAAAAAGGATAATTCGAAATTGGACAACAGACAAATGAAAAGAAATGGCGAAAGCTGTCTTAATAATTAGTTTCAAGCTTCTGCCATTTGTTCTGATGATAGTAATGTTCTTGATTAACAAAGGGGTTACTAAGCCCCTACAAAAATTGTTTTGGATTCTAGGTCGTAAACAAAGTCCAAAAAGTTCTTAATTGAACTGAATGAGGAAAAAACTTACCTGTTAATGAATACATTGCATTTGTGTCCCAATATCTTGTTGACTTTGTCCTTCATCTTTTCCTTTTCAGCAACTTCCAGTTCTGCAATCTTAGCCATGGAGTCTACTTTTATTGTGGAGCCAAATACTTTGATCTTGTCTGTGTCCATAGGTGTGTTGGCAATAAGGATGTTGGCGTTTTCAATGCGTTGCGGCTGATGTACTCCCACCTGTATGAAATAGAGTTTTTCTTTCAGAGTTCTATTATTTTAGGACCAAGTTCCCCTAGAATCCCTAGAATTAAGCAACGCGACACCTCTCGTCAAAAGAACTAAATGTAACTCTACTCTTTGAACAGGATTGGATAAACTTCAATGTTTCTCCTGTAGGTGGAGCTAATGGCGCTAGAGTCCGTAGGAAGTCGCAGAGATTTTCGACTCCCACATCACTTGACCTCGTGGTGTAGTTGGTTAGCACATTCCAGTACTGATGGAAGGATGCGGGTTCAAGACCATTGTCGAAAATTCTTGCGATATTATTTGATTTCATTCAACTGTAAATTCCAAATCTATAAGTAAAAATAATATTTACCTTCTTGTTGAGCAGGAAACCTTCATCCAGGAAGGATTCTTCTAGAAGTCCACCAGAGATCTTGATGATTTGAATTGCCTTTAGGTTTCCTGAACCCTTGAGACGGATAACTGCATCTACAGCAAGTTTTGTGAAATGTCTGTAAAATTAAACAATAAAATAGTATATTATCCTACTAATATTATAAAGCCGAAAGTTTATGAAAGGTGATTTTTTGTTACATAGGATCTCCAAAACTACTGAACACATAAAGATGAAATTTGGCATACATCTAGAACATGTCCGAACTAAGATAATTAAGCTACTTATTATACCGAAAATACGCGTGGGAAGCCGCGGGCATAAGCTAGTATTAGTATATAAAGGACATTTTCATTCATCATCATCACACAGCATCATTTGAACCCAAAGTTAGCAGGCTGGAAAGTGCTATTTTATTTTGTTTGTAGTGCTATTTTAGTGTGTTTTATTTGTTTCAAGATTGCAAAGATGTTCTTTGAATGCAAATGCCATTTTCTTAATGTTCTGGCAAAAATTTTGCACAGCTGAAGTATATTACTTTACTATATTTGGAATAACATAAAGGCTACTTTTTACCTCAAGACTAACTCTTAACTGATTGGCAATGAAAGCAAAATATACTAACTCTTTGTGGTTGGACAGGATCTTAGAGCTAAGAGTGGTCCTGGCAATGTTTTCAAGATCAACCCTGAGTGCAGCTTCATTGAAATTTTTCTGGTGGTCAAAGCTAGCTTCAGACAAGGCTGCCCTAGCAGCCTCAACGGCAATGCGCCAGCCCGCAATGATGGTTTGAGGGTGCAACTTCTGCTCTACTAGCTTTTCTGCCTCTCTGAGTAATTCAGCAGCTGTAACAATGTCATTATGTTTAAAAATGAATACTTAAATATTGTTTGTCTCTGTCAGTAAAAAATAATTGTATTTAAAAAATGCCCACATACAAGGAGTGGTTTTGCATAGTATTAATTTACCTAAAACAGTAACAGATGTGGTGCCATCTCCAACTTCTTCATCCTGTACCTTCGACATGTCCACAAGAATCTTAGCCGCTGGATTGTCAACACCAATTGATTTCAGAATGGTGGCACCATCGTTGGTCACTTCAACCTGAAATACTGAATTATTACCAACCAAATACCTACTGAAAATAAAGGTACTTTTGTAGGCTTACAAGCTCTTTATGGTTATAAAAAGCCTAATCTTTCATAAATTATCAAAGGAAAATGAAATTATTGAGAAGAATGAGTTATCCCTTACCTGGCCTGAATTTCTTCCACAAGAAACTAGAATTTTGTCCATGCCTTTGGGTCCTAATGTACTTTTCACCAAGTCTCCTATTGCGATTGCTCCGATGAAACTCGACATACGAGCCACTTCAGCCTTTTCTTCTTCTGCCTCATTTTTCAAAATTCTAATGGGATTTAGAGAAACCTGAAACGAGCAATTCTTGATAAAAACTGACCACACGTGCCTGATCACTAGCCAAACACCGGTTGCAATGCCATCCAAATACTCCTAATTCCCGTGTATCAAGAGCCAAATACAATGAGTTTTAGATAGATATACTTGTAAATAACATTATTTGGTTTACCATTTTGATATTTTTCACGTGATTTGTAAGAAAACGTAAATTTTACGGATTTTCTGAAAACTCCGAATAGATGAAACAGAAGGAATGAAAGAATGGAAGGAATGGAACTGGAACCACAGACAGACTGATTTTACTTATTGTCTGTGGTTGTGGAATGTCAACGTCTGAATCGTGCCAAAATTTCTATCAATGTCAGTAGATACCAGTCAACCGTCAACCAGTCAATTTTTACGAGATTTTTACCAATCAATCGCCATTTTCATTTTCTGAGAAAGTGTCCATCCAGCCGAAGTGAATTTTGTCGCTTTTCTTTGTCGTTTGTTACTTACCACCTGTGAGAAGTACCAAGTGTTTCTGCAAAGTTCTTTCTAGTGCAGTACAAGTATAGATAATGGAAGAACAAGGTAGTTCTGCCCCAAGGGTAAGCGATAAACGCTTAGCCCAAACTCAAGCTCAAGTTGACGAAGTTGTTGGCATAATGCGCGTAAATGTCGAGAAAGTTTTAGAGAGAGACCAGAAGCTATCAGAGCTAGATAATCGCGCAGATGCTCTTCAAAATGGTGCTACTCAGTTTGTGACGCAAGCTGGGAAACTCAAGCGCAAGTACTGGTGGCAGAATCTAAAAATGATGTTGATAATGGGTGCTATTGGAGGTGTTCTCCTTATCATTATCATAGTGTGGGCCACATCCGGCGGCTCATCGACACAATCCGCCCCGGCCCCAGCTGTGACTCCAGCAACTGATTCAGGCCGATAGGTACTCTCCTAAATTGGAAGACCTACCTATGCTGAATAATGATAATGATGTAACCACTTACCTATCTATTAAGGATGTAAGTCTACATAAAAGGATTTACACCATCAACTCGAACTCATAATGATGCCAATTTACCGGAAATTCCGACTGTAAACTGAAAGGCCCTATTTAGCTCTACACTTTTATACTGTTTACAAATTAAAAATTGTAAAGTTTACAACTTTGATGAGTGTGTATTGACTATGTTATGTATAATATAACTATTCAATATTGCCTTTTGGATGTTTATAAAGTAGAATCGTAAATTATAGTATTTTTGTAATATTGTATGAATACTTACCTGTTTTTCTATTATGGCAGAATGATGTTAAAGTTAAAAATTTTACAATAGTTGAATATTTTGGGAAAAGTTTTATTATTACTATTTACTAAAAGATGTTATTACTACATACTACCAAAATGAAATGGATGTTAGGAAAAACATAGTTGTTACATTATTATGCTTGACTCGCACAAAACATTCATTCCATGAAAGTGTGCTTATTTATACATATTTACTATTGTTTGTATATTAACATGTTACTAACATAGAATTGTGAAGTTTCATGATACTTATGTGCCTTTGATGTGATTGATAAAATGTCTATCTGTACCTAATTAAATGTAAAAAATTATCTAAGTATTATTGGCTTAACAATAAACACATGCAGAATATGTATGGAACTATCTGTCAGTAGATATTTCTAATAGGGGTGGAATTCCATGCCATAATCACCAAATTGAATGATCAATGTAAACATATTCGGGATTTGTAGATTGTCCTAACAGGTATGGCGTGGCATAGCACCCACTTTATAACATGGGTTTTATACTATTTAATTTACCAGATTTTAAGTTTTAGCTGAGTATGAAGTTATGATACTTGATCCAAACATAATTTTAGGTTGCTTTCTAATTTATAATTCAGCTTATCTTGCATTTTTGTTCATGAATCATAAAGGGACTTGGGACCAAAGTTGCCCTGCACAAATCATGTTTCATGGTGGTGTTTGTATCTAAAGTTACGCACTTTCTTTGTTTATAAGTTGAAAATATAATGTATTCTTCAATTAATTCTGTGCTTTATTTATCACTGATAAAACTGATTTTATCGTCACCAGATACATGTACTAAAGTAGGTATTTGATAGCAGTGCTGCTCTTGTGACTGATAAGCTGTAGGCTAAGAATGTGACTAATGCTGTGATGTATTTTTTTCTATAATGTAAGTATTTTAATTTTAGCAATGAATTAATCAGGTTATGTAAGAATTTAATTCTAGTGCAGATAGATCAGAACCTAAAAAGCCTAACAGTATCTTATTATTTTGAGAGGGTGAATCCTTTACTTCCTTATCTTCATTCTTCTTGCATAGTAATAATAGTATTTGTATTCTCTGCTGCTTTGTACAATAATTACCTAGTCCCTTCCTTATAAAGTGCCGATTCTAGTTTCAATGCAACACTCATACTACTATCAGTATTGGTGAACTATGACGTCATGCAATGACCGTCTAACCATTTCAAAGTTTTTACCTCATTTCTGGATGAGTGTTAGCTGTGGTATTAGTACTATACAAAAAAAGGGGAGGTTCTATGTTAGCTGTATGCATGCATCCACGTATTTTAATTTTTTTTTGTTTACCTACAAGAGCTGTTGGATACCTACAATGTTGTATTCTGTAAATCTGTAATGCTCTTTTACAACAGCTCCATCTATTGGCTACTCGTCAAATCGAATGGTTAGAATAGATGGCGCCTCATTCATTAGGTAGGTAATATATTGGTTCGTAAGTACCTACCTAGTTTATTTCTGTCAAATGTTGACACAAATTTTCAGGTACCTAATTAAAATCTATTTTCTACAGGTAAATTATAATAATCTACTTTGTTATATTCTTCCAAATCACAACCAAAATATTTACTTCCGCGCACAGGAAACCGGCAACCGCTTATACTAGATGACAGCTGAAATTTGGTTATTTATGAGGTGCTGTTTTAAACTAAACCTACCTACTATAGGGTGGAAACAGAAAAAAATCTACCATGGATTTCGAGTAATGAGGGGGTGACAAAACCTGACTGCTCAATGCTCCCCTACCATGGATTTATTATCTTTATTAAAGTACTACCATAGGTACTATACTACATAGTGTAGCAGTAGTCTGGGTCTCAGTAGATTATATTTTATCTACTGTGGTCTGGGTTACCTACCTGCACTTGTACCTTCAGTCGGCGGAGGCAGCGCCCCGCGCTGAATATCTCGATCTGCGAGTTGTATAGCCGTTATCAAACAAGGCAAATGGTAGGTATTCACCAAATAGGTATGGAGATTTATATCTATGGTATGGACGGAGTGATTAATGGGGAATTAAGAGGTAGAGGTGTAAGTTTATGATGGTTTAGTGAGAATCAATCATGCGGACTGTTGTGCTGGCGCGGTACCGTGCGTAGGTACCTACGCCTCGTAAGCCAATTAGAGAAAGTAGGTACTACTATGAAAAGTACCTACTACAGAATTAGTCGTCTTAAAAATATATAAAAATATTTACTTCTCTGCAGCAGGGCTATTCAGACTCCCCTATCGAGTCACAAATACAGAATCTGACAGATTCGCGCGACATTCCAATATTTTAACGGTTTTTAATATTTTCTGCGTTCTGCAAGGAATTAAACTACCTACCATGCTACCAGGAATGTAGGTAGTTTTCTTTATATAATAAAACATTTTCTATCAACCATGTTCTAACAAATTTCGATTTAATCTACTTTTGGAGCAATTAATAATTTATGAGCTTTATGCTTTATTACTAAAAATCAATAGGTAGGTACCTACTTATACCAAAATAAAATATTACCAAAAGCAACATTATTATCATACCTAGGTAGGTACTTTATTGGAACTTGGGCTCATAGAAAAAGGTTTACGATTTGTGGAAAACTACTTTTCCTGGTAGTTTTATTCGTTGAAGAACGCAGAAAATATTAAAAACCGCTAAAATATTTGAATATTACGCGAATTTGTGTCAGATTGCAAGTGCGGAAACGGAGTTTCTGAATAGTCCTGCCGCGAGCCGCGCAAAGCCGGGGCAGGTTGCTAGTTGTAAATAAATATTGCTGGACAATCAAAAATAGTGTAGACAAGTTGCTTTAAAGGTACCTATACCTATAGTAGGAAAGTATGTTCATCTAGGTAGCCCCAAAATAAGCAGAACTCGAGCTGATATTTTTTGGGTTTCGAAACACCTACTTTACAGATTTAAAAAAATAAATGAAAAAGAAAATATAAATCGATTTCACAAAATTTTATCAAATGGAGTAACAAGTAAAATTTATCGGTTTGTACCACCTACATTTCACGAACTGTTTTTGAAATTTCTGTACTTATCATATTTTTTGAATAGGTACCTACTTAGTTTGAAAAAAGTCGAAAAATTTACAATTACTTAGGTAGGTATAACCCCCTAATCAATCACCGTGAGTAGTAGGTGCAGAGCGATCCATCTGAAATGTAGGTTGGGATACCTACTATTTTTAGTTATTCATTAGATAGCGAAATCTCTCACCTACCTTTACTATTTATTTGTATAGATTGACAAACGTTCGAAACTTAAAAAACACCCAGACCCATAACAATTAGCAGGTCGCCGGAGATTGTAGGTGTAAGTGAACACTTCGTAGCCTACGAGCTACGATGCTACGCCGCGCCGCCGGGCCCGCGTAGCATACAAAAGATTTCAACGCGCATCCGCTTTTGTATAGCAAACTAAATCCCTATCTTTGAAAATATAAAACTTACCTACCTAGGTGCAGTGGATGATTTCTTCCTCTTTACTTTTAAACGACTTTGAAAAAAGGAGGAGGTTCTGTGTTCGGCTGTGGGTAGTGGTAGGTAGGTTTGTAGCGATAGGTATGTTTTAGGGTTCCGTCTGTCTGTCTGTCCGTCAGTCAGCGGGCTATATCTTATGAACCTTAAAAGGTAGACAGTTGAAATTTTCTCAGAGGATGTACTATTTCTCTCTAGACTATAATAAAAATTGAATAGAAATATTTCTAGCTGCAATTGTTTGTTTTATACAATTTTTTTTAAATAGAAATTCGTTTTTCCTATTTTTTAATGATAAAGCACCTGTTGTATCAAAAAACGTATCGAGATCTGGGTGGCCCAAGTTTCTCAAATTGTAGGTATTTCATTCAATTTTTTTACTGTCTAATTACCGAGTTATTGCTACCTGTTTCTCTAGCCTTATTTTTCTTAGAACAAAAAAGCTATAAGATAATAAATTTGTATCGGAAATCCGTGGAAGAGTATTAAAGGGTGGTTCGGGTTTTATTAATAACTAGCGACCCGCGCCGGCTTCGCACGGGTGCAAATGCTGATACTAAATATACTACAGAATCGGCCCCCCGGCATCCATACGTCATCCATACGTCCATTACATAACTGTCATTTGCGTTTGGTTATCCCAAGTCCGATTATTTTTTGTTATACCACGTTTTATAGTGACTGACTCAAGTCACACGGGAACGCTGTCGAACGGGCTAAACAGTATCCTATGTCCGTCTCCTGGCTCCAAGCTACCTACCCACCAATTTTCAGCCATATCGGTAGATACAGCCGTTCTTGAGTTATAAATAGTGTAACTAACACGACTTTCTTTTATATATATAGATAGATTGAAACGACAATTTTGTATAGTGAATAGTCAATTTCATAAAAGATGTCAAAAAACACACGTTGTTCTACGAATTGTCGTTTCAATTATTAATAACACCCCAACCACCCCTAATATACTTCCACAGATTTCCGAAATAAATTTGTTATTTTAAAACTGACTGCCTAGATTGTTGAATTGTTTTCTTGGCAGTGAATGCGTCGACTTAAACTTTATCTTGCACTTAATTATGTCAGAAATTCAGGGATTCCTGTGGTTTCGTTCCACCTAACCAAGGCCTTGGTTAGTTGCAAGGTGGGTACTTTATCTCCAGAGGTATGGGAACAAATCGGTGTGCAGTACAACGAATTTCTGAAATAAAGAATCTTCGTCTAGTGCCTCTCCATTACTGAAGGTCGGCTTCCATCCTCTTCAATTTTTCCTTATCCAGGGCTACCCTAAATAGGTATTCTGTTTTCTTTCTCTTAATGCCGGTCCATTGCCTTTATGTTGCGCAGACAGGAAGACTACCTCCGACAAACTATCATTAGCTAGCTATCTCTAATCATAAAACAACGTCATCGGCGTAGTCGCTTCGGCAGCGTGTCGGCGTCTGTCGATCGTCATCAAATTGGTATCAATGACTAGTGTTTGTAGGCTGATAAATTATTGACCTTCACAAATTCCATGACCATGAATGGAAATGGCGAATTCATAGCAGAAGGTAGCTTAGCTAAGGCGGTAGGTAGGTACTCCATATTTTTTAATATCGTCGTGAGATCATGCGTGTGGGCATATCGAATAACATATCGAAACATTAGTAAGTGGAATGCATGCATGAGAGATGTGGTATGCGGAAATAGGGATGTGTGTGTACTTGTGTAGGTAGATAAGTACCTTTCTATCTAAGTACGTATACCTCACCATCGTTAAACTTGTGCCCTGGTTGGTAGAGAGGTAGTGGTAGGTAGAGATTATATATATTATAAGTACATTAGGTACGTAACCTACGTTACGTTCACAGCAGGGTTCCGCTTTCTGCTCTGCTTGTCATTTGCTTGACTTGGTGTCCGTGGGATGATGGTACAACCGCATGTTATATCGGTAAATTTTAACCTCTGTGGCGCAGTGGTGACGGGACGGTCTGCCTGCGACTATCCACATAGGGGTAAACCGTTACCATTCGTACAGCGGGAGCATTCGTACATTCATCATAACTCCGCGATTACAAACGTTAGCGCGTCCATACTTGTGTGTGCCTCCCCTCTACCGCGTCTAAGTAACCGCGCGACAAGGCGGGACAGTGCGGCCGACG
Organism: Eupithecia subumbrata; assembly: GCA_949316285.1. Lineage (NCBI taxonomy): Eukaryota > Metazoa > Arthropoda > Insecta > Lepidoptera > Geometridae > Eupithecia > Eupithecia subumbrata. Next base: position 26,820,250 of record OX438640.1, read on the forward strand.
GCTTCCACGCAATAAATCGATACGTGTTTTCGCTTCTCGTAAGTAATGTTTGGAATCACCTTTGAAAGTGTTTAGTTCTAGTAAGATTTACTCAAATTGTAAAAGTAAGTTATTGTAAATGATGTACTGATGCCTTAATTTATGGTGTGCGTATTTATTTCAGTATAAAATTAACCGTTTTTTTTATTTTGAATTAATTTGTTAAATGTTTGGGTTTGGGGTACCTTCATACAGAGCAACTGGGGTAGATTCGTACTGTGCAAATATACCCCTCATGGATTGTGTTATTTCACGCATGAGTGTTTATTTACCAATTTATCTATTTCAGAACCATGCCGGGGAAATACAAAAAAAGGGGACTAGATCGGGAGAGGTAGACGAAGACGCAATGGATTCTGCGATGAAGAAAGTTTTGGATAAAACTTTATCCATTCCGAAGTCCGCAGAACAATACGGCGTAAATCCAGGATTTACACAGATACTCCTGAAAAACAAAGACTGGAAGAATAAAAACAGCTAAAGAGATTAATATTTGATAAGATATTAATGTAAAACATTTAATAGTACCTACTGTTTTTAAGGCTGATTATTTGTGTAGTTTGATCTCGATGACTTTTTTTAAGGTTAAGTTTCTGAGAAAATTCTTATAATGAATAAAAATGTTTATAAGTATAAATGGCGCTTTTATATACTCTGTACGAAGGCTCCCACTTATGTATGAATGTGCCCCACACTATGTACGAATCTACCCCACGTTTGGGGTGCTTTCGTACGATTTCCATCTTTTGGGAAAACCGCCATTGCTCGGTTAGATTGCATTATATCAATATGGATGTACCTTATTACTATAGCCAGATATGTAGCTTACTCAAAATCATTGAATTTATTTTGAAATTGTAATTACTTTTATTTTTACAAGGCTTATATTAAAAAGTGTACGAATGATCCCCACCTTCCCCTACAGTGTCCATGATGCACATTTTTTTGCAGCAGCCGCCGCCGACGACGACGTCACCGTCGTCGGGGCAGCGAATATGTGGTAGTGGTTGACCCACTGAGGCTAGTCAGCTGAACTAAGTACTAAATTATTGGAATGAAGTACTTTCTCTATTTTTAGAATAAAATACCTCTATTTTACTCAGTGTAAAATGGCTCCTACTCAAGTCTCTTAGGCTAGGCACATAGGTAAGACTTTAGAATGATGAGTAGGTAAAAGGAAATTCCAGGAATCCCACACAAACATCTAATTTAGTTTCGTCTTTATTGTGAACTGTAGCGTCATTCATTAGGGTCATGGCCTTTTTTGTAAAAAACCGTCTGATCACAACTTGAAATACCTTTTTCGGAATTCCTACGCTTCAAAGTAGGTGTGTGTGTAAACATCGTCATACTACCCATGACTATCTTGGGAGGGATAGGGTGGATAGGTACCTACTACACCTACATTCCGATTAATTCTATCTACCTACCGTGAGAAGCGTGATGCCGGCAATAAAAATAACAATGAATAAGATTTTACTCGTTGTGTCCATTATGCTTTGGATAATCACGCCTTTTACAGCAGAGACATATCCAGAAGAAATGATTCATCAAAACATTACGTAGGACCATCACAGATGGCATAGCAGTTGGTTAGTTGTATAGCGCCTTCGCATCACCTCTGGATACTCTACGACTATTCCGTGGCCCAGCAAAGGTAGAATGAGCGAGAAAACACAGTGTGGGTTGAGTGACGCCGAGCGAGTAAGAAGACGTTCGAACACGAGGCTATTTAAAACTGTGCGCAGGTCCCTTGGCGCCGAGTCGACAACTAATGATCAGTGCAGCCTTGTCTACCAACGAGTGCGAACCTACACTGTGACCTGTGTTTCCATAAGAACGTTTCAGTGTTTGTTTAGTTTTCCTCGCTATACACAACGTGAAAATGGCTGACAGTGGTCTGAAAAGGAATATCCCCATCAAGCTTGGTGACTTTTCAGTCATCGACACTGAATTCTCCAGCATCAGGGAGCGTTTTGACACCGAAATGAGAAAGATGGAAGAGGAAATGAGCAAATTCAGATCGGAACTCATGAACAGGGAAAGCAACAATTTCTTCAAAAGCACATCAAGGTACCGATATAAACTTTACTTTATTTAACTAATGTAAATTTGTACAATTCCAAAAAATCTTAGCTCATTTCAATAAGTTAAACCAGCATGAATTCTAAAATTCAAAATACCTAGTAAGAATATGAAGATGCTAATGAGTATACATTCTGCCCTGTCTTAAAAAATAACGGGCCTTCACTTTATATTCTGTACGTAATACTTATACAAGATGCCGATGGCCTGACTCCTTATAGGGAATCTTGAATAATGAGTTGGAAGATTTCACAAGAGAGGGTGGTCCGCCTTGGTCGGTCACATAAAGAAAGTGGTTTTAAAGCATGGTTACACAAAAGGCATTATTCGGGACCAGTCCGCGGAACGGCATCTACATCAGACATCTCGGTGTTCACGGCTCCATTTAAAGCGTGCAGCGATACGTAAGCCCGACGATGATGTCATAAATAGAAATAGCCGGCAGTGCCGGTCGAAACGAGAGAATTTGGTAGCTAAAACGTAAACGCTTGAAACAAGCCCGGTCAAATATCGACACAGTATTCGGTGTCTATGTTTACCCGCTTCGAAGAAGTTATAGCTCTTGCCAAGAAATACTTGCATTGCACTGTTGCAAATTTTTACATTCCCAGTAAACACGTACGGTGATAGCTTGTTGCTTGACCAATTCAAACGGTGTTTTAATGTCACCGAACAGAACTATGCAAATTATATTACTTTATTATAAAACGGGTTTAACAAAAAAATTCTTATCTGCCTAGCATGATCCACGAACCGCAATACAACGTGTTTTGGTTGACTGTATTCAATTCAAGTTAAACCCCTAATCCTTAAAAGATCGATTCGTGAGGGGTGGCTGAACTCGGAAGACAAATTATCAGCTCCCTAAAACTAAAATCCTTGAGCAGTAACTTGATGCACGTTTAGCAAAAACCGGTTTACGATAATTTGATCAGCACCGGGTAGGCGTGAGAAGGTACTTGACTGACGCGAATGCACTGAAGTCATGTATACCTACGGCATCATGAAGTACATGACCTAGTTGGAACGGGTGCTGTTTCGGCCAGAACTGGTGATGCAATACTTGTAGAAGTATGCTAGACACCCGTAACTCTACCAGTTTCTACCTACACAAACATTAACACAAACAAGAAACATAATGGAACGCGATGATCCTATCCAACGCCGTCAAGACATCAACGCTAATGTTAGCCGTTGAATTTCATGCACCTACCTACTTACACGAAACAGACAGCAATGAAACGTCGAACAAAGTAAACAGTGATCTCAATGAAGTCACAAATATTTTAAGCTCTTGCACAACTGTAAGTGTGGGCTAAGAACTCTCCAACTAACTGGTCCGCCCATAATGTCGATCTGAATATTAAGTCCGTGTGGGTTGAATGACAGTGGTTGGACTTATTTGGTGTTGTGTTGGATCTGATAGCAAAAACAAGCGGGTAGGTTAAATATTAATGAATAGGTACGTTCAATGATATTTTTTTCACTCGGCAACGAGGTGTTGGTAGACCTCGGTCGGTCGTTAGTTTGTTGACGCAGATAACTGTTTACTTTGTCTACAAAGGAACCTATAGCTTCATCTTTTGTTAGCTACTGACTGCGTTTACGGTAGATAAAAGTATGTAACTTTTAATAGGTACTTTACCTAAATACCTACCTAGGTGTATTCGATCAATAAATATATCCCCACCCGCCCGATCCTTGAGGGAACCATTTTGTTATTTTTCGTAATCTTTTAATAGATAACTTTATATTATGAACTACAAACACCTACACAGGTAAATCCCTTTAGCGTTGTATAAACCTATTTAGTCCTAATGGGATCAGACCTTTGGGCTTTTTACACCCTTGATAAATGATAATAAAATATCCAACTCATGAAGCCTTTAATCCAGTTATATAAAAGCAAATGCAATGACCCAGGGTGGACATTTGCTACCTAGAAACCTACCTATGTATTGTTTGTTTACAATTTGCCCTATCATTAGCATAATTAACTAACAACGATTATTGCTTTTTGCATGTCTTACAATTTCGAATCTGTTTCTACCGGAGGCGTAACCAAGTCATCAGAGAGGTAAACTTATAGAAATCATTATCATCATAGTCAAAATATGTTTTTGTTTAGTACTTTGTTATTAACTATCTGCATCAGTAGATTTCGTAAATTAACCTTTTAATGTATTTGAACCTTAGTAAATCCATGTAATTGTTGTATTAAGTGGTTTATCGTGTAGTCATAGTTTCTTTGTTTTATCGATAAATTTAGTCTATATGTAGTAAGTACACATACTTAGTTCTTTTCCTCTTCTTCTCCCTTCTATCTAAGTATTCTTTAGTATAAACTTGGTGTAGTTTAAGTTTATATTCATATGTTTAAGTATTTTAAAAAAGAACAACGCAGTTAGCCTGCTATAACAAGGGCAGCCTTACAATAATAATTTTACATTCTCCATAAATCTATAAAATGTGTTTACCTAACGTATTAAATTACGGTCTACAGAGCTATAATTTCAAATTCAATCCTTTACATCTATTAAGCAGGTTATTTAAGCAACCACTCATTAATTTTATTGATTACGTACGGCAATCTATCATCGTTTTTGTTAAACAAAAATAACGTTAAAACGGAGTCATATATAAGACGGTACCTACAGCAACAAAAAAAATATCGAACAAGTGGCATTATGAAAAGAGATAACAAATATAAATATATAAATAAAGGTTCAATGAGTTCAAACGAAAGAATGAGTTCTTGATCAATAATTATGGTGGGGTCATTGTCTTTTAATATTGCTATGACAATAGTCGTGTTCAAACTAACCTTGTAAAGTTGTAAAACTATGACTGGGTTCTTCAACCCAGGTTTATATTAGGCGCCCTATATCACTTTTGCTGTCGCCCACCGTTTATCATTGTATTGTTTGAAAATAAAATCACAGGATACAATAGACCTAGGTAAGTAATATTATACCGCAAGGACAAGTTTAGTAGCAGGATATGTAGGGGATGCCTATTTTGTGCAGTTGTGAACTTCCATCGGCTGAGATGATGATGAGACCTGTAATATACAAGTAAATGGCCACATATGCCATAAATCCAAGTCTGCTCGTTCCCATGAAATGACGCAGGTACCACCTAGGTATTCATGCACAAAATGACCAAGTCAGGGCAAGGTCGCATAAAAGCGATTACATTGATAACCTGTAAACTGGCCACACTACCCACTCTAATATCGATGAGATCACAGTTGACACTGACCTTCGATGACTGGCATGACATCAGCTGTGAATGCTGTGATATATCAATTTAAACGCGGAAGAATTTACTTTGCTTTTGTAAATATTTGAATACTAATAAGTACCTACCGCCCACGTAGTACTCTAATGTATGACATCTTATGTATCAGCGGGAAAATAATCAAATTCTGATAAAAATAGGTAGGTACCTACCTACCTAAGTGGGTACTTTTTATTTATAATAAATACAAACTTACGTAATGCTGGACATACTTACCTAATTAAATCAATCAGAAACTGTATTCCTGGGGTGTTGAATTTATGGAAGCTGACGCGTTTGTATTTTGTTTATTCATACAATTATCCCCGCTGACATGACGTCACAAATCTAGGTCTCCATTATATGAAAAACAAAAGGGGATCGCGTCAGCTTTTAGAAATTTACCTTAAGTTTTATCGTACTTATCATTAACCTAACTGTAATAAGTTAAAGTAAGTACGGTAGTACATTATTTACTTAGAGGTGTAAGTACATAGGTGCATTCTTGTATGTGTGCATGGTGCATATAAAATGCATTATTTCCCTGCTCTACCTACCTACCGTACAAGGACGCAAGGTACCTCATATAGTGGAATGGTTGCATTTATTCATTAGATCATACATAGATTAGATATCAACTTCTTCGTAGTTTCCTGTTGTCTATAATTTATCGTTGCTGGTTTAAAATCGTTGCGAGCAACTGCAAGCGTTTGGAAAACCTTTGATTTTCACATCATGTACGAGTTGGGTAAAGCTTTTAAGAACCGGGTAGGTAATTCCAAACAGGAATATTTTATGATGATTTTAAACAAACGGGGTTTTCCATACAAAGGCATAACAAGCAGTTAAAACGAACATTAGATTGTTGTTTTCAATATCCATTTACCTTAGAAGTAGTTTGCGGTAGATCATATTGAAATTACCAAGTAAATTGGCCAAGTTTAACATTTATGGGCATTAACAACGCACATTTCAGTAGTTTACTTATCTACCTACCTAGACTAAAACCATAATTTCCACCAACTAATTTATGCAAAATACAGAGACCCTCTCTAAGTTCCTATGGGTGAAATGCGCGAGGCCTAGAATCCTCTAGACCCCGGCGCATATCACGCATGATTTTTTTTATTGAAATTGAAATTGATTTCTATATCTCCCACCTATCTCCAATTATTAAGGTCCCATTCCCATCTGATATAATGTGATCATAGCAGCCCCGATTTCACCAAAGCTAAACAAAAGCTCCACAGGCCAGTAAAGCTTTTGGAGATTTCTCTATCCTAATATAATGGAATTAGGTTAAGCGAAAGCGCTTTGCGCGTTTTACTCCTGTTATTTTATGAAACCGCCTGTTGATTCATACAGTTTAAATCTCGCAAAATAAAAAAATAAGTAATAGTTAATTGTGATATCACGTCTATTGTTGGTCCTCAATGTCATCCAACACGAGATCAATCGACCTAAAATCCTACAATAAAACATCATATCCAAACTCAAATATGGTTTTACTTACAATATTAAAATTGCATTTTCGTATGTTCGCAGCACAACCTCATCCTCACAGCACAGCGACAACAGACAGTTGGCTGAACCCTCACACTGGGACAGTCTGAACTCCCCCTTGATCCAGGATGAAGGTGATGGCAAGTCACTGAAGCTCAGATTCGACGTCAGCCAGTACACACCTGAGGAGATCGTCGTCAAAACTGTAGACAACAAATTATTGGTAAGGAAAACATTTATACCTACTAAATTTCTACATTAATTAACGCCAATGCTGGGCATAGTGATCGTTATAATTATAACGTCCATCTAATATGCGTTATTATTCAGGACAGAAAGTAGTTTTAGACCAGCAGCGTTGGTTGTACTGTGACGAGTCTACAACCAGCTCATGCTGGGACAGAGACCGTTTTGTGACTCGAGGCAAAAATAAGTCAGTTTGCCCGTAATAAGTAACTTTTATTTTACAGTGTGTTTTTGTAAGAGTTGTAAATAAAAATATTCTATTTATACATCTCAGCAGCCGAATTATAACACGCGTTTCCTTATAAAGTTTTCCTTGATAGTTATCATGCCATCTCTCATTTGAACATTTGAACAGAGAAGTCGTGGGTACTCTTCGAATCTACGATCTTAGGTTTGAAAGTCATGCTAACACACAGCATAATAATAAATCAAGTGCGCTGAGCTCTGAATGGATTGGTCGGCTTATCGTTTTGCGATAGCCGCTATTTATGCAATAGGCACGTAACAACTTCAACACGAACAGACTGCTACAGCCTACAACATTCCATTTTGATAAGCAACACTTACTATTCATTCGTATCCATTCAGAACCATTGAAGTAAAGGTCGCTTACCCAGGCACTAAGTGACAGGTTTCCTTGCATTTTCGTCGCCACTCAGGGTTATCAGCTCACAAATCTTACTCGTTTACGTAGGTTACGAAAAATTTGGCTGAAATTATCGGCATCTTGCCAAATTGTAACTTCTACTTCGGGGTTAACGAAGACAAAGCGAGTCACGTATAAAAATAGTTATCACTGACGCATTTTTGCGATTTCAGGTTCACGCCAAACATGAAGAGAAATCCGACACAAAGAGTGTGTACAGAGAGTACAACAGGGAGTTCCTTCTGCCCAAAGGCACGAACCCCGAGGCAATCAAGTCGTCGCTGTCCCGCGACGGAGTACTGACCGTGGAGGCGCCGCTGCCTCAGCTTGCCATCACCGACAGGAACATCCCCATTCAGAAACACTGAAGTTTCCACTAACGCTCGGAGCAGCTATTCCATAATAATTTATTTTAATTTACGTTAAAACTTTACTATAAGAAATCGGCGATATTTATTCGGAATCTTTTAGGGAATCTCAAAATTATTAACATTTTATGTGAGTCAATTTGTTTTGACAAGAATTCCAATCTTTACGCGGCACGGTTTGCATGTTATAAAGTACCTATTTGCTTTGATTGTTAGGTGATTGTACCTTCTAAGTGTTGCATTTTTGGCTGTATTGGATGTTTCTATATGCACCATTTATAGAATCAAAGCACGTTCCTTTAGAGCGTGGTGAAGGAGCTTACAAAATTAGGTACACGGAGTTTGAAGAATTAAGTACGATATTTTAGAAGTACAAAAGGTACTTTGTTGTAGGCTATGACGGAAATGTGTCTTAACACTAAGCCTAAGACGTCCACTATACCTAGCTTAACACAGTCTGCATTAGCAGCTTTAACAAGCACGTTACATTAAACACCAAGTTAACAGCCTCACTTGATATTACACTTTATATTTTAGTACAAACAGATGTTACGAAATGTTTTAGATGTCAATAAAAGTAAAAAAAACATGGTTTTATTTATTGCTTTCACCTCACCCCTTTAACTTCACGAAGACAGTGAGGAGTTCCAGCAGGGTTATGCTGAGTGGTTTTAAAAATAGATGATTGAATGTAACCCCGCCGCCTGCGGGCCTGACGTTAAATCGGTGTGTGATGCATTACATAGCATGATGAAGCCAATGATGTATAATCAATACCATAGACAATGATGTTGTATATAAACTTAGTAAACCTCATTGACCATAGGCCCAAAAATATGCACAGACCATGATTATTGTGCTAAGGGTACCTAGATTTTTAAAAGTTGGCGCGATTGTCTTTTCATACATACATCCATGCTGAAGTCACAAATCCAGGTCTCCAGTAAGTATAGGTACCTACGTGAAACCAAAGGGGATCGCGCCAGCTTTTAAAAATCGATCTATGCATATCTCTATCTATTTTATTACATAAAAAGCCCTGGCATCAAATATTTAAAAACAAAAGTAAAAATTAAAGTGAATTAATAATAAGGCGTGAAAGAGTAATTGGAGTCAAATGCTGGAGGTCATCCATCATTACGTAAAACCCGACCATTGTATCGAGGTAAGTACTCGTGCAGTTAGGAAGGTAGGCAGGTATTGTTAGGTATGGTATTTAACGCCAGCGAGGCGTGATGCAATACCAGACGCCAGACAAAGCAGCTCTTGGACAAGATTTTGTTACTGTTTTTTTTCAAATTTGGAGGAAGCTTACTACACTTCACCTTGTAGGTATGTGTGTGTCAAATGTCAATGACAAAAATATAACGAGATAGTTCTGCGGTGTCAATAATCAAACTTACAACAAGACTGAGGAGCTCCTCCTTAACTCGATTGAGCGGGAAATTGAGTGACATGCATCATCATCAACGAAGGATGGTTCATGTAGTGTCCTTTTGGCGGTACCTATACTTATCGCAGGGATTTGAACCCGCATCCTTCCGCGGAAGGCTGCGGCTTCAAATCCCGTCGAAGTCGAAAATTTTTGCGAAATTATTTGATTTCTTAGAAATTCCCTGAGTGTGGGTTTACGTACTATAATAACAAAAAACCTTAAAACCAAGGTCTAATTCAATAAGTTCCTAATTTCTTCCATCATGGTCTATTAAGTATGTGAATCGGATGAAAAAAAAATGTTAAAGAAAATTCCACTGACTGCCTCAAACCTAACACTGTGGTAGGTACTACACGCATTCTGTATATGCTCAATGCTTAGATTTTAAGTTTTGGTTCTTACGTCCAGAAGCTTCAACGCCTGTGCATGTTTTGCAAAGGAAACGGATACCGGCACTAATTCACGAGTTCGAAGTAGAGCGATGACTAACGTCAACATTGTTCAAACGCTAAATGAAATGATGTGCCCAAATTAGTCGGGATGACACACTTTCTGAAGAATATGCAGACATGAGTAATGGTAATGAAGCAACTGGCGAGAATAGAACTGCGAGACGAGACACATAAATAAGTTTGTAACGTATTTTTCTGAATATCTGACGGATAGACTAATGGATGCTGACTCATCTCGGGAGATAAAACAATACCTACCTGCTGCGTAGGAGGGACCTTCAATTTCAGGGTTAAACAACGTAAATCATCTGAATTGTCTTCGTTAATTTTCAAGAAAACTTTTATTTAGCCGGTCGGGTTTGAGTATACCTACGGGTGTTGTACTTGGTGCATTACTGTACCTACCACAGGAAGATTTATATAAAACAACACATACCTAATGAAATGCTGCCTTGTACCTATTGCTGACGTACAAAGAGGGGTCTCAGCCCCCCAAATAGGTATTGATCTTTGGAGAAGGCCACGGGCTATAGAGACGTCTTTTTACATGTGAAGAGCGGCCCTAACGCGTAATAAGCGATCTCGCCAAGCAGTTGTAGGCATGGTATATCTTTTCTTGTCTCCTGCTACCACAGAACAAAAGTATAGTAGACTCTACTCTAGAGGTACCTATGCTCTACATATGATCCAATCTGAGCCCAGCTGAGCTATTACTAATTTCAATGGATCCATGGATGGCAAACTGGGCATAAACCATTTTGATTCCATGGATGGGACAAATTATATTACCTACACGAAATTTTATGGCTCGATGGTGGATATGATATAAATAAATAAATAACTCCCCATCCTACGTTTTGTTTTTGCTAAAATGACCTTTGTCTATCTACTTGTATTGTGAATCAGAATTGCAATAGACACCTAATTAAACGTACCTAATTGATAAACTAATTCTATTTTATTTCTTGAATATCATCAACGAGAGACGTCATCGTTTTATTTTTGAATGGGATTTGTTAAGCTCCTTTATCGCACCGTCAGGGAACTACGCAAATCCCGTACAAATATGGAACTATAGAATACTATAGGTACTATAGAATCTATAGCATCCATACTTTAGAATCTATAGTATGGAGACGTTCCATATTTCTCTATTTATAGTAAGGTATAGATAGAGAAACCAAACAATTTCTAAGCAGTTAGTAATTGATGTTGATGTACTTACCTAAAGAGCAGGGTGCTTACGCCCAACACTAGATTATCAAGTTCCATGAAGGAAATGTTATGCCAATGAAATGACGAAACTAGCGTAGGAAGCGGTGTGGGTTGGTATTGCATTACGGCGACACCCGTAGCCAGGGGGTGAGTCTTACGTGGTTAGACTGGTCTAACAGCTGACTGACATATATCTCTTAAATGGGGGTAGGTTAAGCACGTATAGGTACTCGTGTAGTACTCATGCATTATAAAATAAACCTTCTGGAAGAAATTAATTGCCTAAGTGATATGATAGTGAATTGGCTAATCACAGTGATCAAAATCTCCACTGCACTGTGATTGGCCAATTCACGGTCCGCTCTTCTTCACTCCGCCCAGCTCCGCGTCAGTGGAAACGCACCTTAACGGTCCTGGAGAGAGGAGAGTCGACTAATGTTATTTTGTGAATGCTATTAGTAATAAGTTGTAAACAGTGGTTACGAGAAACCATCTTGAAAACAACCCGACTGAAAGGAAAACATGGAAGTAGGTACCTAGGTAAAGTACCTACCTAAATGAACCGGTTCAGTCAATTTCAAAACAATAGCTGGTATTCCCATTACACGACGATTGTGCATGCAACCGTGCAATGCATACCATAACTGGTACCTACTAACAGTTACAGTTTATACAAAAATCCTTTATAGTTAGGACTTGAGCAGGACATAAATGGCGAAAGTGCCTATATCATACTGCTGATTTTGTAGCAAGAATCAATTTCTAATTCGCTTACGTTTTTTCGGCTTAAAATACGCACAGCGTATGGTAGGTAAAATACAAGATAATTATGTTGGTATGTAGGTAATTTAACTTACTGTGGCGTGGCGCAGTGATTCCTTTACCAGAGGTCACCAGTTGTCCTGGTTCCTTGCTGTTTTCGCTCAGTCAACGACACGAAGTAGGTACATTTGGGTGTTTCTGTTGTTCCATTAGTATCGGACATCTACATCGGACGCTTGATTTGAAAGTCCCACATCATCTTCTGAGTTTTCTGAGGGGCAAGTCTATTTGACGTTAGGAACTAGACGTGATCGTGCGTGACGTCTCCCTTTTGTATGGGATTTGTGTAGTTCCATGTCCGCACAATACAGGCGCTGCACCAAATAGTATGGAAAAAGTAGACGTCACGATCACGTCGACGTCAAATAGACTCAAACACAGGTAACCTGTGTTGTGTGTGGTAGAGATAGGGAACTATTTTTTTTTGCAAAATTTCAGTTGGACCCGTTCTGTAGTTTGGCGTCAAGACTCAAGAATAAGTACTTAAACTCCCTTTCTCTAAAGCTTCATAAATTATCTAAAATATAAGTTGATGTAGGTTTTATGTTATAAAATAATTATGTTAAAGTAGGAATGTGAATTTATGAGGTATACCTACCTACTGATATATTTTTTTAAAAGAAATTTAGTTCAGTGTTAGCGAGACTTACTTGTTAATTGTTTCTGGACTGGTTTCCGCAACTAGGCCACAGGTGGGCCCTTTCTGCGTATCGGGTGGGGGGCTGCTAATCTAACCACCTAATGTCCTCCAGGAAAGCCAGCAGCTCGCTGACGCCGATGCATGCCTCCCTAGACATCCTCGGTGTCCCGAGGTATTGTAGTCGTTGATACTTTTCGTACTTTACAAGTACATGCTACTAAGTAGGTAGGTACTATTAGTTTCCAGCCCATCAGAAATAAATCATAGGTACGTCTTCTCTACCGTGATACACACGTCAGTACAAAATGATTACATTGTATCTTACGATTGCTTTATGTTCACATCACACGTCGTATTTGCGGCCTCGTCACCTATTTCAGATGCATTGCAATTTGGCTTCGAAACTAATGCAAACAGTAATTAGTTTAGCGTCGCGTCGAGAGCTTTACTATTAGTTGCACACATCATTCACTCAGCTAGATTTTGGCGGTGAAACTTTAAAATTAATCAGAGCATTTAGCTAAAGGCCGCTGCTGCAAACAAGGTGCTTAATTTCTGTTCTAGAATCCAAAAATTTTATTCCAACTAATGGCATTTATGAATGAAAACTTCTATGACTGATAAAACTTCTGAAACTGATACGATAACACTAACAGAAAATAACAAGATTTTCCCTAAAAACAAATGCACAATATTTAACAATGCATGATTGCACACAGGCGAGCGCAGCGAAAACGGTTGAAATATATATATAAATAAAAGTTTGCAAACGGACGACGACAGACGAATGACAGATTTAAAAATTAAAAATGGTTTCGAACTTCTGCTCTGATAATTCGTACCAGTGTAATAAAATATTTTCCACCGATTATTTCTTTAAATTTTATAATCCATTTATTAAATCTAGGATTCTAGATCCGAGTATATATACGTTCCTACTGAATAACGAGGCATATTACTTAGCTCATGATCCTAATATAAAGCTAAGAGATACCAAACAACTAAGCACAGAATTGTTGGCAACATAACCCAGATATTCCCACTTCTCGATTACGTTTTCAACACTGAGTTTGCGATCGAAGGTCTATCGATGCTGGTGACAGAGCCATAGATCATATGTGGAGTTCGGCAGGGCACTGAGCTAGACGAGGTGATGACCGCTGGAGTAAAACCTTGATCGAATTGTGTCCAAGATTACGATGAAGGAAACCGGGTGGGGTGGTGGTCGCGCAAGATGGATAGATGATTGTCAACGTCAGTCACAGTACCTACATACTTGGATGCTTCTCGCACAGGACAGAAGCTGGCAGAATCCAAAAGTGGTCGGGTATATCCGTTATCCACAGCAGTGGTTGACCGGGTTCTCCCAATACTGGATACCTAGGCCACCTTTCGGTTGGGCTAGAATGATAATGATAAGCTAAGACACACACTGTTCTTCTTCATAATGATCTTCAATCATCACGAAAGATTTTTCTCAATTCAGCATGAACATCTCTTGAGGACGTGGTGATTTTTTCTTTTTGAGGGACATCTCCAGTCTTGGTCAGAATGATGGTCAGACAAGTCAGACTTCATCTATTCTTAGTAGTCTATATTTTTCAAATGCAGTCACGAATATGAAGAATTAGTCCACTAGGTCATACAGTCATAAATCTAAATAATACAAGTGACGTGTGCATGATGCATGTTGGAATGAATTGCGCAGAATATAAAAGAGTTGTCGAGCTGGAATGATCGTAATGAAATGTGTCTATGTAGGTCATCTTGATTAATCGTAAGCTAAGTTGATTTAGAATAGGTCAGTACGCCAGTAAATTATAAACTTTAGGTCAGTCAGTAGGTACTGCAGGGGTATTTTAATTCACCGATTCGTGTCCGAATCGAATCCGACGGATCTTTAAAACGCTATTTTGTTTTCGCCTCGAGTTGATGATCGAAATAAAGAGCTCCTCCTCATCGACATGGTCATTAGTCAACAGCTTCGCTTCGAATTTTCAATCCAATCCAATCAACCCGAGGCGAAAACAAAATAGCGTTTTAAAGATCCGTCGGATTCGATTCGGAAACGAATCGGTGAATTAAAATACCCCTGCAGTACCAACTACCTACCTATGGTGGCTCGATTTACTGATGCTTTTGGCAAATTTGATAGTCATAGATGGTGTACTGAAAATCAACATGGTGTCCTTGCCGAATTATCGGTCACAGCGGACAGTCTCAACGGATACTAGCCATTTGCGCACGACATATTATAGTGCATAAGTGTGGGCGCAAACACAGGTGCACTCTCAGGTTCCTCTTCACTCTGACTCCAATAGGACCAAAATCAATATAATTATTACTAAATGCTCCAAGAGTATCTACCATTAAATCACAACAAATAACATAAAAGCCGCAAAAAATTATTCGCGTCTAGGTCAAAAACCTTTTGTAAAGTTTGTTGGCTGAAGAACAGAATTATGAATCCAATTTCATGACCAAACATAACATTTATTTTTTAGAAATAAAGTGGGTTACAAACTGGTACACAAGTAGACCCAGTGAGAAGCACATCACGGTTTCGCTCAAGTATCCGAGTCCAGTTTTAGTGGTCGAAGTCTCTTGTATCAAATCTGCCGGATAAGGATTCGTCGAGCTGATCTGAAACAAAATATTAACAACATCATCATTATCATCAGTGCGGTCGTCTACCTCCATCTACAAGGTTTAACAAAGGTTTATGCCATAATCTGGATCTGAGATTCAGATTAGATCAGATCACTAATCCGTACACCGTGCACCAATTCGTACACCTGCACAATTTGATACGCACGGTGCATTCGCGCATGGCACAGCCACAAAAAAATGTAAATCTAACCAAGCCACATACATTAGGTACCGAAATCGTCTCTATAGACGGAACAAGGCCGATGATAATCAAAACTTAATCACTTGGCTAAGAATAAAGGATAGAAAATTTGTGAAAATCTGATGAGGATCTTCGGCGTGATGAGCGGAATAGCTCTTCCAAATGCAGTAAATTGCCTAATTTTAGATTTTTACTAGTAGGTACAATTAGCCCTTTAACTATTGGTACAGGTAGTAGGGATTGATGGAGCACCTGAGTTATTAATGTTAGTTTAACAATAAGAACACTAGATGGCGCTACTGCTCATCGTTAGATCGCGTACCTATGTCGTTGTGCGACACGCGCATTCACTATAGGATTTTAAACTGACATGGTTATTTTCACTATTAATTTAAAACGTGATATCTACCGTGTTTTTAAAAACAAACAAAAAACATGGTACTATACTTTAGTGGTATGTTCCAAAAAATTGTGCTCGCGAGGTGTGCTGTTCGCAGAACTACTAGTTTTATTACCTGAAAATATCCATTTTTTTTTGCTAGTTGCCCTCGATATCGACGCAGAAAGGTCGTGTTGGGGATGTTTGGAGGGTCATATTCTTAGGCCATTACCTTCCCATGGCATTGTATCAACTAATATGCGTAATAAAGCCGGAAGAATTTTATTCGCAGTTTTGTTTGTAAGTTAACCATCCAAAAAGCGCATAAAACGAGAATGGCCGCAATTGAGGTAAAATAACACACTGTGGGACAGTATACTTAACGTATATGTGATGTTCTTCAAAAAATAAGTTAGTTGCGAAATTTTTGGGAAGGTATAACATTAATCTTGGACCTATTTGTTAATTTTATATTATACTGTGGCACCAGCAGAATGTCCCCCTGCGGTATTGCGCACTAACTTAAATAACACCCTATAAAAAGTTGCCTATCTACATGTTGCCGAGTTCAGCATCTGATAGTAGTCTTTCGCAAGTATTCATCCCGCCTGGCCGGAGGGCTTCCTACACTAAGTTTGTCGAGTCGTGGTATCCACTCGAGAACATGTTTAATCCAGCGGTTGTTAGTCAAATGTTATTAGTGCACAAACACGTTGTGTGTCTGTGCGCTATCTAAGGCTTAAAAATATTAGCCGTAAATAGATGGATAGAAAGAAACTGTAGAAAAATAATAAAATAAACGAAACTTCATCGACTTACAAAGTAACAGCGCATTATTTATTCAGATGGCGACTGCAGACTCAGTTTGTTAATGGGAAACACTATTTGCTTTAAAATTCCGTGTATTGCTTTTGTTAATTTTTAGTTTTGCAAATGTACCTACTTTAGTTCCTACCTACTTGCTACTACGACTGTTTGGTGGCATGGCACTTCATAGCAAGTAAATTTTCAAAGCCTTGGTGTTATGATAACTTTAGTTTATATCATAAAATACAATCATCATTTGAACGGGTTTGGTTGTCAAACTAGGCCTAGATCACAGTACTCACGGAGAAGTCCACGTGGTCGAAAACTCGAATACCATAAAATTCAACATTATTTCTTTGGTTCCTCCTCTAATGTAAAAAGGATTGAGAAAAATACGAATAAAAAGGCATGAAAGTGCACTGTTTCTCAGGAACCCTGCGGTCTACTGATATGACCTATGTTTTTGTTCGTATGTTATTACTAATTATTTGGTTCGTCTAAGCCAGTTTCTTAATTAGTATTGTTGTTATAAACAATAAATAGATTTTTGGCTCTTACGCCTTTCCAAAAAGGTATACTGTGTCCGCTCCTATGAATGCGAAATTCTATTCCTATCCTATCCACAAAATGGCGCGCAACGTGTCCTCTTATTAGATTAACAAAACACGCAAGTTTAAAGTTTTAGCAGGCTTCTATTCGTAAAACTTCATGGTAGTAGTTTTTAGGTTGATGTTATTGCAGGTTTTCTTTCCTAAGAATTAGTAACAAAGTGATCAACGTCTGATATAATTATTGCGCTTTTACACGCGTGACCTATGTCTACGCTTGGATACAGGCGATTATTACCATTACCGCAATTCGCAAAAAGCGAAGTGGTAACGTTCCGCAACCAGGCGGGTTGCGGAAACGAGATCAAAACACATTACCACTTTTACTTAGCATTATGAGTGCCTCGCTTGATTATAATAACTTTAAAAACCTAAGTTTACGCTTTAAAAAATGAATTATTTCATACCTTCAACAGAGTTTTCCTCATGATCTTTATCTGCCTACGAATACAGCCTATGTTATCTAGCAGCATCTTCAAAGCTGCTTCATTTTTAGTTGCCAACGGTGAATCGGGTGGTTCAGGTTTCAAATGCTTGTGGATTCTTCGGTGGTCACGCAAGGTATACTGCAACGTCGCCTCAAGAATGTAGACTTGCTGCAGATGGGAGCCAAGTGTCGTCAAACAGTCCAGAACACTGAAAGTAGAAAATATTATGTAAGTTTTAAGCAGCCGTGTGGTGCCGTGGGCTTAGAATTTGCACCACCCCACCTCTTCCACCGGGTATCTTAAGAGGCGACTAGGTGATGGTAGTGGGGGCGGCCAGCAGCCAGCAATGGACTGGTAAAGGCTGTTGATGTGAAGTTTTAATCACTGTTTACTTATAGCTTATCTAACATCGACATTTTAGCCTAGCGAAGCGATGGAGAGTTTTGAAGTTGTTCCTACTGAAAACACCGAAAAGACGAAAGGTAGTAGGCAAAGGAAGTAAGGGTATTTCAATTTTACCATTAAGATGGATGGTGGCGTTTTATTTAAATGACTTGAATGTAGCACAATTCAACACTTATTATCCTGGTGCATACTGGCTAATTGAGATCGGTGAGTAGATCGTATCGTTTTAACGACGAAACGTTACATTTTTGTGTGGGATTTGGTAAAGCGCCTCTACCGTGCGGATATGGAACCACTAGGTACAACAAAAATGGAACGTCCCGTCGGCCTCGAGGCGATACTGTCGACCCAACGAGCTCAGGACTGTGGGAAAGTGAGTGAGTTCACTTTCCCCAGGATAGTGATCCTTTGGTTGTTAGCTTTCATAGTGTCGAAAGCAACAGGCGATTCTGTGGTTAAACTCTCAGTCTTTTTTCGATCGTAAAGCAAGATTTAAGTCGTTTCAGACTTAAATGCAACAACAGATTCGATACCTCTTCTACTAGTGAAAAAAAAATTTAAGTGAAGAGAATCAATCAATACTCTGATAATAATTTAGTTTAAAATTTGAGCATGAGCTTATTTTTCAAGCCGCTGCTACACGGGGCTGTATATGCGTCTTGGGCCATGAAAGTGTCAACGAAGAAAATTACATAAAAAATAATAATAATAATGCTGGATAATTCACACAGCATTATCTAGTCCCAAAGCTAAGCAAAGCTTGTGTTATGGGTACTAGATAACTGATAAACTTAATACAATACACTACATAGTTAGTTATTTTTTTACTTTACATAGAAAACATCCAGAACACCCTGAACAAAGATCTGCAGATCGTACAATCATGTCCCGAGGCAGGAATCGAACCCGCAACCTCCTGCGTCACACACTTTGCCCGCTGCGCCACTGAGGTCGTCAAATAGATATTACTAATTTTACAATTGAAACAGACAGAGCTAACTGCAGACTGTTGCAAACAGACTACAAATAGCCCAAGGAATTTAATTACATATTTAATTATACATATTAATTACTTATTTAATTACACACCTGAAGTCCTTCTTCGCAGTGAACAACCCAGCCACAGCATTCAACTTCCAAGATCTCTTGTGAAAGGTTCGCAAACCATGTTGCAGTCTTCTTCTTTGAAACTGCATGTGGATTCCTAAATCAATCATCTCATCGTCTTGTAGCAGCAAAAATGTTCTGAGATCAATCCCTTTCTTCCTTAGGAGCGGCTCGATTTGCTCGCAACTCATCCCGTAGA
This sequence comes from Eupithecia subumbrata, assembly GCA_949316285.1. NCBI lineage: Eukaryota > Metazoa > Arthropoda > Insecta > Lepidoptera > Geometridae > Eupithecia > Eupithecia subumbrata. The sequence goes on from OX438640.1 coordinate 26,839,764, forward strand.
GAAGATGCCGTATTTCGGAGTAGTAACTGGGGCTGAAACACAGAACGTGTTCTGAGGTAAGCAATTAATTAATTTGTCGCTTAAACACAAGATGTGGAGTTGTATAGCAAAGTTGTTGTAATAGATAACAAACAACAACCAAATTGAAACGTCAACAGCAACCATAAGTCCATTGCTGAATGTGCCTGCCCCGAGGCAGGGGGTTGTTCCATAGTTAAGATGTAAAAATGAAGCTGGTGCTCTTCACATTCCATTTATTGCATTCATAATTATATTATATGGTAGGCACAGTAATATTTTATTATTCTAACACTGTCAGACAGATGTCAGCAGCGGGCGAAGGTCCGCCTGCGCCGCAGAAGGTTGCGGTTTCGATTCCCGCCCTGGGACAAATGTTGGTACGATTTGCAAATATTTGTACCGTATGTTCTGGGTATTTTATATGTATGATATAAAATATTTATCTATGCAATTATATAGATTGTTTGCAACAGTCTGCAGTTAGCTCAATTGTTTCTTGTAATTACTAGTTCTAATTTAGGTGTTTCTATTATTTGATTGTAATTTTCTTTGTGAATAAAGGCTTCTGCCGTTTTTAGTCTATGTAATGTATTGTATTATGTATATCATCTAGTACCCATAACACAAGCTCTGCTTAGCTTGAGGCTAGCTAGATGATACTGTGTCGATTGTCCAGCATTATTTATTTATAATTATTTACTGTCACATTACCAAGTCTTATCTACAAAAAAAAAACAATATGTGTATTAAAACATTTTTTAAGTAGCATTATTTTGTTAGTAGTTTATTAAAATTTATGTCGGATGTATCTTATAAATCGTCAGGTATCTTATTGTACATTTTTGCCGACATTTTATTTGGGCCTGTGTTATGAATATTTAGTTTTGAGTCAGAAGTTAATTATGATTATGATTATCGTCTGGTAGATTTCTTTAGTCTGCGTCTTCCTGTAAGAATGGATATTGCTGAAGTATTATTTAATTTAGATATAAAACTCTAACAATCAATTAACAAAACAATTAACTTACGGGCCCGGTTTTGTTAGTCCAGGATAATAATCAAACCAATTGGTTGTTTGATTGTCAAGAGGTTCCTCAGATTCATTTCCACCTTTGTCCATGTTTAGATGCTTGCTCAGCATATCAAATATGGTCAGATGGTCCTGCGTTCTGGCAATATCTAGAGGAGTACGACCAGACTGGTCGACCTCAGTCACCCTGGCTCCTTGCGATATGAGGAGCTCCAGTATTTCTGGTTGATTGTGATGAACTGCCCAGAACAGTGGCTGAAAGGAAAAATAAGGTCAGTAAACTTATTATCATATACAAGACCTACTTTTCTTTAAATGCATAAGCTAAGCAAGATCGCCCAAGCTGGCTAGTAATATGTAGGGTAAAGAGGGTTAAGAATATCACATTTCTCATGATAGTTGAAGAAAATAATTTTAAATACTCTTAGGAATGTAATATGTTAATCTATTTTATACTACACCTGCTCAGAAAGTTGCTTATTCCTTTTCCAAACATAAGGTAGAAAGTATGTCATTGCAGGCGTACTGAAACGCGAGAGGTAAAACTCTATGGAAATTCATTTCTCACGCGTTTAGGGGGAGAGAAAAGAGTATGGAAATCCAATCCCTACGTGTTATTTAATTTTCTGAAATATCAGCCGTTAGCTATGACTATTTTCATAATAGGTCAAACGACAATTTTACTCCGAATCCGCCATATTATGATAACGGCCTCTTGCGTATTCGGAACAATATTTCAAAATAAGAACCACGTGAAAATCGCACTTGCGCGTTTTTATTGCTACATTTGAGTTTACAATTTGAAGTGTTTTTGAAATGAATCGAGTGATTTTGAAGATTCTAAAACGATGATTTTCCTTGAATGTGTAGTATAATGCACTATGTATCACTCGGGAGAAAGTGCGATTCCTACCTCATGTGAAATGAAACACTCGATAGGAACTGGGCACTTTCTCACCTAGGTGTACAATGTACTATAACTATAACCCTAGTCAAATCTCTGTCTATCTGCGGCTTACCGTCCATCCATTAGAATCCCGACTTTCCTTATTAACATGCATATCTAAAAGCTTTTGTACAACAGCGATTCTGCCACAGCTGATGGCTCTCATAAGTGGTGTCTCCCCATACTTGTCTCCAATGTTCAGCAGGCAGTCTTTCTCAATGAGCATCAAGATTAAGTCCAATATAGTGTCATCGTCTGCGGTTTTGTTTGAGCATACAAGCATTATTGGGGTGATAGAATCTGAAACAGAATTTTTGTGTGAATTAACACTCGGGGCGTCAAGCAAGCCCATAGTAATTATCTTTAGGTATGTTTTGTTCAGCTATGTAAAGATTTGATGAGATGATTTATATACAAGCTAGTATCTGCTCATGGCTTCACATTGTGTTATATATTCTACTATGATAATCCAGCCTGTTTATTAGGCCTATTATAATCAGGACAACTACTTTTATAGAAATATCAGCCTGATTTGTTAATACTCCATGCCAAAACTAATACACAGGTATTAGTTTTGGCATGGAGAATTAAGAAACATACATTCAAACTAATCAATTGTGAAATCACAAAATTTTTATCTATGCTGCCAAAACTGTGTTGCTTTGTGATCATATTTGACAGAATTTCATGGAAAACTCACTTTTTATAAGTATTTGAGCAATGAAGTGATGAGTTACTTAGGTGGTACACATTACATTTGAGTATTGGCTCACCTGCATGTAAATTGGGATCAGCACCTTTATCCAATAAGAACTTGACTATTTCCTTCTGTGTGTGAAAACATGCATGCATCAAAGGTGTCCATCCACTCTTTAGCTTGCTATTTACCATGTTATTCAGATCTGAAATAAGCAAAAAATATGATATTAAAAAAAAATATAATGCTGGACAATTCACACAACATTATCTAGCCCAAAGTTAAACAGAGCTTGTGTTATGGGTACTAGATAACTGATATACTTAATACAATACATACACTATATGTAAATAATACATAATACATACATATACAATACATACATAATACATACATCCTAATAGGTAGGTATAATCAAATAATTTTATAGTCCTTGTTTTTTTTTTTTTTTTTTCTTTTGTGCTTTTGTTTTAGTTTTCTTAGTATAGTTTCCGATCATATGTCATTCCAATTATATTCTCTTTGTTGTTCTAATTTCTAATTCTAGCCAAAATATTTATTTAGGTATTTTGTAGTATCATATACGCCACCGTCAAGTTCTACTCTAACCAATCCTGTCCATCCAAAGGTTGTCTGGAAGAGATCGCTTTCAGCGATAAGGCCGCCGATTGTGCCATACTAGATTTAATTAGTAGTTTGTAAGATATTTTATAGGCATGATGGTACAATAAAGCTATTATCTATATATCTATCTATCTACATAGATAGATATTTTTTATTAAATATAGAAAACATCCAGAGCACCCTGGACAAATGTCTGCAGATTGTACAAACATTTATATAAATATATTATTTGTAAGATAGCACTGGACTAGGGCATGCAGATTGCAGAACTGTACCCTGTTTCAGATTTCGGAAACCCTGTTCCGTTATGCTGTTAAAACTAGGGGAACCGGCTCGCCGGTTCCAGCTAATAACATTTATTTGTTATTACGATAAGAATGAATTTTAGAGAATTTGGTTTCAGTCCTTTTCTGAAAGCGGGTGGATCACTGGTACAAGTCCTTCAAAGGCAATTCAACTCAGCCATTCTCAAGGAACGAGGTGAGAAACATTTTTTTGAAGAAATCTGATCAGTAGAATTTCTTTTTTGTTAAATCTGCAGAATTATTGTAAATATAGTACTGAAAACAGAAGGTAATGTAACATCGGGGTCAGTCAAAGTGTAAATCACTTTTAGCGAAACTTACACACACACAAACTACAAATTTTACAATAGTCAAGTTGGAATCTTACCATTGCATAATATGCCATCAACATCTTCCGTTTTACCATTGATTATAGCATCTTGAAGAGTTTTTTCTACACTTTTTGTTTCATCTTGTGGTAAAAAGATCCTCTTTTTCTGAAATAAGAATACCAAGTGTAAGTAAATGAAGAATACCAGGCAAGATTTTAATAGATAAAAAAGAGATTTATTTGCCTACATAGATTATTAAGTACATACTCACATAAATTATTATGTAAGTACCTTTATTTCGAGAACGACAAATGAGCAAAAATATTTGCAGAGGTTCGCTATTCCTTGTCCTGGAATCTATAGATCCCTATTGTTTTAATCATTAGATGCTTAATGTTTCAGATCTTTAGATTAGCTACAGAGCAACTGCAGCTTATCATAGTCAGTGATTATATGGTCATTAGATTTGTAATTTCTGTGCTACACTTAATTCATGATGAAAAAATACCTACAAGCATCCTAGATTATACTATAATGCGCGTACTACTAGTGCAACAAGTAGAATATGCACTTAAATATTATCTAATATTTTAGTTTGTTTACAAATTACCGGTGTGTCAAAGTAGTATTCATCTTCGTCGTCCGAATCTTCATCAGACATTCCTGCCGGTCTATTGAACGCCATTTTCTGGTTCTTTATCGAATTCAGAGATAAGTAAAGTACATGATCTGTAGAACAGGATATGTGTCCAAGTGATATTTTCAGAGATTCCTCACAAAACAGCTAAGTAATTGCGAAAATGAAAATCAATGAAATACAATTTAATGAAAATTGAAACTGTGTTGTTAAACTTCAACTTCTTATTTCATGGCTCGCTGTGTCCAGTCCAGTCTGTGCTGCCACAACTCTGCCAGTGTCCATGTTAAAGCCGTCACACACAGACACCGTGGCCGGGCCGCCGGAGGCGAAGGCGTGCGAGTTGGAATGCGTGAATTTTTATGAGAGACTTAACATACACCGCCGGGCGACGTGTGTAGTCTCCCATATAAATTCGTATGATACAACGCACGCCGCACGCCTTCGCCTCCGGCCCGGCCACGGTTTCTGTGTGTGACGGCTTTTAAAAGAGTAATAAACTTTTGTGGACTTTTAAATTAAAATGGAATTTTCTTTTAAATAACAAAAAAAAACTCCTTTTCAATAGTACCAGTGATTTGTACCTAAAAACCAACAACCACCACCACAAACAAAGTTAGTGGGATGTTTTTTAATTAAAGTCAATTTCAACTTTAACTTCTTTCTTAGTGGTGCCGCATGCCACTTGCTTTTCATGTACTTGCTTTTAATGTAGGTAAATAAAGCCACCACACAGCCACGATTTTGCTGCGTCTTGCGTTATGCGATTTTGCGGGGGGCGGGCGGTAATAGGCAACAATCTGAATAACAATCTGTAATCTGAGAGAGACTAAACGGAAAAAAAAATTCGACCTGTCCCCCTTTTTGCAACGTTGGAACAAATACGTTAAAGCCTCCACCCCACAGCCACGATTTTGAAGCGCGTCTTGTGTAGCGCGATTCGTTGCGATTTTGTAGCACGATTTCTAACCCTTACACGCAGCTGCATATAAGTAGATAAGCGTAAGCGCGATTTCTAGATGCCGCCCGCTCGCCCCCCAAAATGCAAGACGCAGCTGTGTGAAAGTTGGCATGCGTCCTAATACAAAATGTTCCGTGACGAATTATCGCAATATCGCAGGACGTGGAAACGTCGAACAACTTCAATCGCGTCGATAAAATCGTAGCAGTGTGTGAGATCGTAGCGTCTTACCTAGTAGGTACAAAATATATAGTGCAAACAAATATCGCACAAGACACGATTTTTAAACGCGTCTTGTGTCGCCCCGCCGCGCCGCGCCGCCGCCGGGGGCGTTGCATCGCCCGGGGGTAGTCCGACTAGCTGTAACCCGCGACTAAGTAGATACGTGTTATGCGTAGGTACAAGTAGAACCAGGAGTTCGGAATGTGCGTTGTCTGTCAGTGAGTTCGGTACTCCTTTAAAATATTATTTTAATTGATGAGGAAAACAATTTCCGAATGATAACTTCATGAATAAACTTATCTCCCTACATTTTATCTTCATCATTTGCATAAACCCATGTTCTTTGCTGAACAAAGGCCTCTCCCTCAATGAGCGCCATAGCGCAATTTGGAATGGCCGGAGGATGTCCTACACTACGATTGCCGAGTCGCGGTTCCCAGTCAAGAACACGTTTCTCCAGCGGTTGGCGGTTCTGCGGAAGTCATGGCCGGCCTACTGGCTCGTTACTTCAGCTCCCTACTTCTTACATATAATTTTATTAAACCACACCTACGCAGGTAAGATACCGTAATCTCAGACCTACACTACCTAACTTCCTAGAACAATAGGCCTGGATAAAGGTGGGAACTGAAGTGGTCCTGAAAGTTACTCTTTGCGTTGAAAGGTAAGCATAATAGGCAACAGTTCCAATTAGGCGACGAGGGCGTTTGTTAACATTTAATTAAGGCGAGGAACCATTGTGTCGGCGCTCGTCAGGCTTGGGGGACAGACCCGAGAGACAAGTGACAAGACGGTCACGATAGATCTGTACCGTTTGTAAGTAGCTTTAGTTTGGTTGTCTTTGAACCTGTGGGTAAATGGATAAATGATCCAAGAGCTAGTAGTAGGTTCTTTGGTAATTTATCTAGGTACGAGTACCTACGCCATAATAAAAACCAGAAAAAAAAGATTTCACGCCGCACCGCTACTGTAAAGTCCTTATTAGGGGAGGCCTATGTCCAGCAGTAGGCTAATATAGGCTGATGATGATGAAGGGCGCAAAGTCGCTTGCATAGTAGGTATACATAAGTACCTACCTACTACGCGGATGAAGGTACCTTGCTGTTTGATCGGTACATGGATAATTAAATGATGTAATAGAACATTATGGTACTAGTGTGTACCTAACATTGGTGATTACCGCCGAGGCGCTACGGCTCGGGTCTTAAGAGAGCCAAGGACGGTAATCATCAATACACACGTGTATCAAAAGACGTTTTTCAACACACTCGTGAATATAATAACAATAAAAACTCATTTTATTACAGAGAAAACGAAAGTTATAGTATTTGAGTGAGGGTTTTATTTAATAAACACGTACGGGTTAAAATTATCTATTTAAATAAGAAGTTGCATGAGCAATAGGAACATTAATTTATTTGTTCTATTGAACACGATCTTTTTTTGAACAAAACTTTTTTTTTAGGACAAAGCAACTCAACAAATAAAAATTTTAAAAAAAATCTATAACTCAGTAGTGAGTTATAGCAATGAAAAAGTCACAGTTTGATTATGGGTGTCATTTTGTGCCTAATTGCGGTGACCATAGAGCCACTTTATGAGCAAGTGTGTTGAAAATAATATTAATTAATTGAAATAGATACTTGGGTTTATTAAAAAATCTTTTTTTATGAGCTGTTCTATCCCAATTATGGTTAAAGGTCTCCCTTCTTTAAACTATGTAACACTCTGTTTTCCGCTACAATCTCGCGAGCCATTTGTCTAGAAGCAGTTCTGTATCTTGATGAGTTGGAAGAGAGTTTCCAATTACACACACAATAAACTACACTGAAACAATGCTCCACGTTGCGTTGCTGTGCTGGCCAAGTCGAGCTTCATAAACTCGATTATTCTGCAGTTGCTATGTATATCGGGTAACACCTTCTTATTAAAACAAGACGACCATGTCATAGTCTCAACTCAACTATTGCTCACTTGCATTCGTTTGTTTTGTCGGAACTTACCTCGCCTACAGTCCAAGGTAACGTATGCCTCCCTACTGAATTTCAGCAATATCCAATGGAACTCAGAAATGTTTGCGAATGTAATAAGGATTTTCCTTAGGTTGTGGAGGTAAAAGATTTGATTTATCGCAGCCGGCCGGCAAGGCACGGTGACCGCTGCCGCCCGCCCAGTGGCCGCGGCTGGGCGGCCCGCCCGCCCCGGACGCGTTATTAAACTTTTCCCCATATTAAACATTCCGGAGACGAATACATTTTATTGTTGCTCGGACCGACGTCAGAGGCCCCTAGCCTCACAAAGCGAAACTCAAAGACGGCAATTGCGAAATAAATTGAGAGCAATTTGATATTGCGTTGTAAGTAATAGCCGTCAGCCCGCAACTCTGCCGGGGACATTTTGTATGCAATTTAGAAACTTTCCACGGGCCATTTCGTATCGGTTTTTGGTAACTGCTTGGGTTCCACGAATTATTTGTTGTGGCAGGAAATTAAATTTGCTGGAAAATAGCTTGCTTGGCTGAACATTTTTCCCAGGGTTTTCTGCATCATAACGTTATACATGGATCTCTCCCCAAAGGTGGTTCTGCGCTGCATAATTGGATGTACCTAGGTACATTTTGACTACATCTTAAGTCCCAACCCAACTTGTTATTTCTTATTCATAAATCCTAAATTGTTTTCTGTCCAACCCTAAATGGAATCGGGAAAGCTTCTTCATCGACTAAAGTCAGTGTAATCTAAAATCTCATTTCCTTCGAATAAAAGGTAGGTCCGTCTTAAATTTTCCATTGTGGGTAGGTGAAAATATAATAAGTTACACACAATAAGTAAAATAAGTTATGTTTATGTAGTTTTGTATATGTTAGTCTGTGGTTTAAGTACTTTACCTAGGTAAACTGTCTAATGGTAGAGTTCATAAAAAGTTCGGAAAACTATGCTTAGTTTTGTTGACGATTCCTTATGTGTCATCATCATCATCAATAGCCAGTTTCATCATAAATATCATCTTCATTGATCTTCATGAATGCTGGGTTTAATTTACTGCTACTTATTTCTGTCTTCACAAAGAAAATTACAATCAACTAATAGAAATAAATTACAACTAGTATTTACAATTGAAACAATTAAGCTAATTGCAGACTGTTGCAAACTACCTACAGGTAGCTCAACTGATCCATATCAATACCAGTCGGAAGCGTCCCCAAGACGCTGACTGCATTGCCCCGCTGTATGGAACTGATAGCTTCCAGGTCTTATCATCATAATACCTCAAAAGGGTGACAAGGTACACTACATACCTACTTACGACAAGTACCTTTTTATTATGATAAGTAGGTACAAAATAAAAAAACATCATATACAGGGTGCCACGGAAAGGGTGTAGGTACCTACTAAGCCGAAAAGGAGGGATTCTGGACCACGGAATTAGAAATCTTCTCTATTCTGTGTTCTAGACGGACCCCGAGGAGTGATCTATTTGTGAATAACATTTTTTTTATATCGTATAAAGTTTTTTTCTTCCTATTCATGTGCTTATAAACGCACTCTTGCATTATTTAACATAACAAACTTTTTTACAAATGTTTTTTGCTTGTTTTATCACTTTTATCAGCAAAACCAGTGTTTTGTCATAAAATTATATTACAAAAAATATGTATACTGGGTTATTGGTAATTTACTGACACTACGTGAACTGCAGGTTCTGCCCACCATCATGAACACGTCCGTGAAGACGCCAGGTTTCAATTCTTAAAATTGGTGGAAAAGGAATGATATTATTCCCTTCATTCAAAAATCGTTCAATATAGGTGTTTTCTTTGTAACTAACCTTAAAAACGGCTCTGCCCTGAATTATCAGTGGTTGTCTCCCAGCCAGGCTAATGCCACTAAAATCATTTTGCGTAGATATAAAATAAGCCAATGATGATGATGTGGATTTAAAAAGGAGTGGAATGGTATTTAGTAATTAATTAGGTTTCGGACATTATATTGTAAGTGAGGCGATTTACAAAAAAATTAAGAATTAACCTGTGAGGGATTCATACTAGTGAACTTTCATCCCTCAAGCATTAGGGGTGGAGCGCGTACCCCCCTTTGACTGGTAACGCATCAGTATTTTTTTCGTATTTACTCTTATTCCATGCATTGTACACATGTTTTTGTAGCATAACTGTTGAGAAAACTTAAAACAAATTAATTGTACATTCCGATTTCAAATAAAACATAGACTTCAAGCCATTGTGACGATGATTGTGAATGATAAGGTCATTTGGTAATAAGGTTTACATTGGCCTGAGGCGTAGGGCCCGGAGCAGGACACGTAATCCCTGATGGTATAAAAAATGTTTCGGCCCGCTCCGGGCCTCATAATCCTTCACAAGTGACCTCGCGTCTTCACTAACGTTTTCGTGATGATTGGCAGAACCTGTAGTTTACGCAGTGTCAGTGAATTACCAATAACCCTGTATAGTATGGTAGGCAAGGTATCTTACCATACCACCAAGCCTTCTACTGATTCTTGCAGCGTGTCCTTTTAGAAAATAGGTACGATTCAAGCTAAAGTGATTGGATTGGATTGAATCATCTCCATCCCATAGATGGAGGTTACTAGAGAATGTACATTCTAAAGTACTTTGTCTACAGACTTGTATGGAAGTATGGAACCATTAAACCTAAAAAAATATATAATTGCTATGCTCTGGACATTCTAAATTAGTCTGCGAATTAAGCTGCTAGAAAATATTCTAAATGGCTGTCCCTTATCGAAGCGAAAGCACTCCACTTAATATTCCAATGGTTAATTTATGTGCAAGTATTCCTACATATTTATAGAGAGCTTTATGTACGTAAAAATATTGTAAGTGAAGCTCGAGAGTTACGAGGTAAACTTATGGCTTCCATTCAGTAGAAGAGATAATGCTTGCAGGCAATCACATAAGTGGATCAAATAGCTTAGTCAAGGAGCTAGCCATGATTGAGCTACCTCACTGGTACCTATGTGTACTTACTTACTACAAACAATTGTTAGTTGATTTGTCGTATTGACAAAAATTATCATATTTGTATAGCGCAAACAAAAAAGCATGAGCATGAAAAAATAACCCTTTTAACCTCTTTTAGCTAAAGGGAGCAGAGAGCAGAGGAAAGCGACTGACTGGAGTCACACAACAGCTTTTTAAACTCGAGTAACTTATTTTTCAACTACAATAATTATGTATTGTCACAGATATTATAATACTATACTAGTAGTATTGTGTTAATAACTAAATCGTTAAGGTTTTGTTATTTTTTCATACTTTTAAATAAAGAGCAATAATATTACAAAGTTATTGCGTTTTTCCCTTAAGTAAGCGCCTTTTCCCCTTGCCTATGCTTCCTGATCAGGAAGTCTAATTTCCAAAATGCGTAGGAAGTAAAATGCCTAAAATGTAAAATGATTATTTTGCAGAAAACCTAAACAGAAAAATGACTAAAGTTCCTTTGTGCCTAAAATATAAAAGGTCTAAAATGTGTGATACCTTAACTGCCAAAGGTGTAAGGAGTAAACCATCTTTCAACCTTTGGCACAATGATACATAATAAGTTTGGCAAAAAATTAAAATTTTGCCAAACTTGTTACTTATACATAGAAAGCAAATTGCCTAAACTGTCAAAGCTCTCTCTATTACGAGTATATTTCAGAAGTAGGTATATTAACGCCTACAAGAGTATGCTGGAGTAGAATAAACTCGGAATCTTTCAAAGATACGAACCAACTTACTTTAATTTCCTATTGTTAAAGAACGGTGGTACCTAACAAGGAACCTTAAGTGCATGCGAGCTCCCGCTCCAGCCGTAGTCCATTTGGATAATGAACTAGCGACTCTGTAGCATTGGATTCTTTTATTGTATCTACGCCAGTTGATAAAACTAATATCCATTTAAATCAAACGAGTAATTTGCTAAGTAACTTTACCTAAATGTATTAAATTAGGCTGGTGGAGGTAGATGGAGTAGGCAACTCTAAATGTAGAGCTAGAGTTTACCTACCTAGAATAGAATAGAATAGAAAATCTTTTATTGCCTTCATTTAAAAAAATATACACAAGATAAAATTAGACCTAGGTATACCTATTTAAATACAACAAAAAATAGATGACAAAATGAGTAAATTCAGGATTTTACCTTACTTAACTACCTCATTCCATTACCTATCTTACCTACTATTAGATATTAGGCAGGATTTTTATATTTACCTACATACGAAGAAGCTAGTCTTACATAATATCAAAGGGGTCCTAGGTGGTCTACAACCACATGCAATTGTGAGGGTGTAAATTGCCCATCAATCATCTCTCTCGGTAGGTCCCATGCTTTAGTTTCCCAAAAGCTCTATGCACAGTATGCACCTACCCACAGAAAAAAATCTAGATATATTCCTGTGCACCTACCTATACCTTCCTGTTTATTCAAAAATAAATAAAGCAACTTCCCCAATGCTAAAATCTAGATGTGAGTGCTGGACAGTCCGAAGCGTCCATTTTAATGCTGAATACACAAGTAAGCGCAGCTAGGAATACCTACCAATTCCATATTTTAAGATCACAATCGAGAATGCAACAGCGTTATGCACTTTGCTTTTAGTAGTCAGCGGTTTCGTGACAACTTCTATTATAAGACTATCCAATCCGCATTGACTACAGCACAACATGATATTACTTTTAACGAAAATAATTTTCTACTTTAGGATGGCTGTTAACATTTATAAAACTGACATTAACGCTTCGACAGCAAAAACATTAAAGAATGGCGAGTTCGCCAGCCCTCAAACCCACGGCTAACTCTGTATATCCAAAAATACGAATTCAATTACGTTTGAACCATTTGAAATCTATTTTATGGATGGTTAGGTTCGCGAACCAGTAAGTCCAGGGAGCCAGCGAGGCGAGCTCTAACGCAGCACACAGGCTTCCTTGATCCAGTCAATTTCGGCGAGATCCATTACTCGGAGAGTGGCAAGAAGCAATCTCATTGAATGACCGTCTTCACCCCAGCCCCCCCTGGGCCCAACACCCCATCTGATCCACGCCAATCGGTAAATATGCGTGTTAAATATGTATGCTCTGTAAGATGCTCGTAAGTGTATTAGATTTTGCTTGCTTTTTCATTCTGTCAAGTGGATAGGACGGTATATTAGTTTGTGTGGACATAAAGAGGTCTGACCAATTTGCTTACGCATGCGGCTCACGAGAGGATTTATGCTACTGCCAGATTAGGTACTTAGTTAGTTGCTATACCTACTCAAAGATAAAGTACTCTTATTTGCTCTACTCAAAGATATAGCACGTTCAGTAGGCTCTAGGTTATTTAGATCTTAGTAAAATAAAGCGGATGCTTATGCATTTACTATCGTTTAATTGCAAGAAGGCAAGTAGTGTTCTTTTAAATTATGCTTGCTTTGTTAGCAACCTATCTTGAGAAACAATCGACGCACAAATGGACGCACAGTGTCTCATAAAATAATGCAGAACTAAATATGCTTGGTAGAAAGCTTGAAAGCATTACTTATCTCAACCTATAAGTTGTTGTCTGCATAGGGCTTAAGTAATAACTTCTATCTGGCAGAAGCGAAAACTTGGAATGCACTTTGGTGGAGTGACTAGAGTTTTCCATTAGGGCCAATTATCAGGCACAACAGTGGATGCTATGCTTTCAGAGACCATCCCGACGGAACCTGTTAGAGATAACGTCATAAAGTCGGTAGAGCGCAGTGCCGCCGGACTAACGTCTTTGCTGTGCCTTCACCTCGGCTCCGCATAATGTCAGCTTTAGGGCTGCTACTAGGAACACTCCCTGAAGACTTGTCTAGAAAATGTTTTAACGACTTGATAAGATATTTAGTTTTCGTAAATTGGACCAAATATCTTGCATAAAAAACACGCTGCGCTGCGACGATCAAAATGCCATACGAATTATTACCATGCTATATTTTTTTTTGCTAAAATATTAAATAAAAAAAAGTATATTTCATTGATACCTACAGGGTTATTATGGTAATTCACTGACACTGTGTGAACTGTAGGTGCTGCCCGCCCACAAACACACTCGTGAAGTTGCCGGGTCTTATTTTTTTTTACTTATATCATCTCTGATACAAAATGAAAAAACACGATTGTCCGGAACTCCATGAATTACTAACGACCAATCTCCCACTCCAACAGCTACCTACTGTTAATCCAGGGCAGAACGTTCTTATGTTTAGTTTCAAATAAAAAACGATTATTGAATGGAGGTGGGTATCTACTACCAATGCCAAATTTGATAATTTAGACCTGGCATCCTCAAAAACATGATTGTGATGATCGGTAGAACCTGCAGTTCACGCAGTGTCAGTGAATTATCTATAACCCTGTACATATATTATTTCATTGTTAGGAGACTTGACTTAGACCTATAACAAATAATGGCTACCTATCTATTCCTAGCACGTAAACACATTTGACAGGCATATAAGGTCGCTAATGAACTAATAGCGTATCAAACACCCCAGCCTCCCCCGCTCCCGGCTAATGGAGCATTGATGGTCCGTCACTCTACATTTGACTAGGCTTTCACGAAGGCTTTCACGAGACTCGCCACTTACCTAATTCCTGGTAAAGGCACGTTCTCACTGGGGTAGGACACAAGGGGACTTTGGATACGACCTCTGTGGTGCTCTGCCGAGTTGCTGGATTTGGTGCAGGGGTATTGGAAATCCGATTTCCATAGCGACATAGTTTTGAATTTTGTTTGATTCTAAAATAAAGTTCCATATATTATTATAGTGGCTCTATTGGTATGGTGAAAGTACCAACAAAAGTTTTTTACAATAAAAGGGCTATTATATGTATGCATGTAATTCTAGCAACAAAAGGGTCTCAGGCCGCAGTAGTATTTTTCACTTTAAAGCATTCACTGCACACTGCACAGACTCTGCGGTGCGACCCACAGCAGGGGTGCGCCGCCGCTACCCGGGGCTGGAAGAGATCATCTGTGTCTTGGGACATGAAAGTGTTGGTATATCGTATATCAGCCTCGGCTGTGCGATGCGACCACACACAATAAAAGTTTATGAAAACCCCGAACACAAACAAAAACCGCAACTCGTGGAAAAATAATTCCCTCGCCCTTTTACCTAATGCGTACATCCGATGGCGGCTCAAATAGTAAAATCTTTTAGGCTTATGTACGGTGTTGAGTGGGTCCACAAATGTCCCTAAAAGGCTGGACGTCATTGTTTATCCGGGCAACATTAGGCGGGTAACCGGACACGCGCTCGCTGAGTGCGCTACAAGTATCCGCTTTCAACTCATTACTGTTCGGACGTGGTGCGTGGGCCGGGCTACCCCCTCCAACCCGTCCCATTCCATTCCTTGGCGCAGGGACGAGTGGACAGCTGGAGTTTTGACTTCGAATAGAATGGAATTAAGTGATTCAGTCGATGAATGAGTTAAGTGCTGAGTGGTTTTTAGTGGAAACATGGAAGTAGAGTCCATAGTTTACACTATCAAATATATTTTTTAAAATCATCATCAACATCATTATCATTGTAGGTACGTTAGATATAAGGTATGCATATACAGGGTGGTTTATGAGAAGGGCGGTGATGGCCAAGTCCGAAACCACGCGAGTGAGAGAAAAGTCGTGAAAGGAGACACGCCTCGACTGATAAGAAAACAATAACTGCACTAGCCACTCTGTTCAAGCGGTTGTGACTGGACTGTGTCGTCTTCAGCCCTCAACTCAATCCCGGTTACAATCTTCGGTTCAATTTCGAATACCCGTACATCGTAATGCTGGATTCCGATTTCGATTACGTCGGTACCTACCTACATGGCAATGCCAATGAGAATACGGTCTGCCGAATCAATAGGAGACACAAAGCTAATGGATGGACATGAGAACCTGTTTGTTAAATTAGGTAAATACTTATTTTTTGCAGGTCATTTAATTATGTTAAAGGGACGCTAAAGTTTATACAAAATGTTTCTTTTTTTTTTCTAAAAGTTTAGATTTCACGTTAACTCGGTATAAAAACCTGTTTCTACATCCCGATATAGCTACAGACTTAATTTAAATTGGGTTTCTAAAGGAATTTCTTGGAAATGTTTGGTTGTGGTTCATTTTAAATTGTCTCTGAATTTTTTTATACTAAATTACCTAAACCAGGATAATCAAGGTTGATGCGAATCCAGAAATTTAATACCGAAACTAGTTTTTGGTATGATATTTTCAAGCTTATTCCTATAACGCTACAAAATAAAAAAGAAGGAACAAAATAAGCAATAAAGAAGATTGCTAGCATAGCGACGTCAACTGTAATTGCAGAATAAAGGGACACAAGTACTACTAGTATCTTAATCAAGTGTCCATTCTGTGGAGTTAAAGTCTGCGCGCGCAGCGCTGTGTTGGGTGATTTTGTGCAGAACTGTACATTTATACTTCAAGCAGGTTTGCGCTTAATATCCAGTTTTTCCCGCTTTTATGACACAATAATAATAGTAAAGTAAATAGTAAATAGGTTTATTTTATGTATGTTAGACTAAGGTATATATTTTATATGGGCCGTAGTTTTTAAATATTTTACATCCTGTACTAGACTAATGTTACCTGAAATAAATGATTTATTATTATTATTATTATTATTATACATTTAAAATGATTGATTAGTCCATGTCTTAATAATATTGGATCGTGATCCGGTTTACATTAGGCTTGCCAATTTTTTTTATTACCTACGCAGGTACACCGGGTAGGTTAAACTAAATAAGAGCTTGTCATACTGCGTGCGCGTTGAAATCTTTTGTATGCTACGCAAGTCTCGCGTAACTTCGTAGCACACTCTACGAAATTTATGACCTAAAATCTGTAATCGTACGAAGAGGAGTGGGATCACTATGAAATATAGACGAGAAACAAAAAACACCAACTGTGGTGAAAACTACCTAAAAGTCACTATTTTTTCCAAACTTCTTTTTTTCCCATTGTATTGTCCGTCATTATATTTTATTAATTTACCTACTGTTCTGCTAGCTGCTGACGATAGTTTGTTTGTCACTTTTAAGGAGTCTACACCACAGTGACCAACGTTACGCATGCAGTCCGGGAGGTTGGATGTTGGCAGCTTTACATCGGGAGTCAACACATCCGAGCTGCCCCGGGTTAGGTCACCGGGTTCGTAAACATTGTCAGAGGCACGAAATCAACAACTTTTGAAAAGCTATTTTTTTTCAGATTGTCGATATTATTGCGGACTTGCCTCGCATTCGCCGCAACAATATCGCATTTTTTTGTAAAATTATGTTTTTTGCATCAACCAGGCTATGTTGGCGGTGTTGACGACTTTGGAGTGTAGACTCCGCATATTCACTTCAAAAAACAGTTTCTGAACCTGTTTCAAGTGTGAATTAGTTTACCGGGCCATTTCGTACGAACTGGCCTGCCGGTAGTCCCGCGTAATAACAGTTTCGACAAATTAACTCCGCTGACATTGAGGCTCAAATGACACCGTAACCAGACAGACAGACTTTTAGACAGGTTCGGATGATATTTTGTTGCCTCATCTTTAACTTGCTAAGTTGTCGTTCCTTTGGTATGTTCTATCAGAGGTTTGTAACTTACCTAGCAAGTAGGTACTGAAATAGGTAGGTACTACCGATGAAAATTTAAAGTAGATTTACATTATTAAGTTGATTTTTTCATGATTTAGTGTAGGTGTACTTATTCCTATAGCTGGCACGGTCTGGTCTCACACATGCATCCTGACATTGAAAAGTAAAGATTATATTTAAGTAACTATCTTACTTATTAAAAACAAGAGAGTATAAGAAGCATTGAATTAATAAAACGGTTCGTAAAAGGCATTTTATGAGGAAAATCATGTTGGTAGTCGTGACCCAGCTTACCGCCCGCAATAACATAACCGTTTGGACAAATTGTGGCTGGTCCGGGTCTGGATTAGCGGCTCCGTGGAACCATTCGTAGGACGGCATTCGCTTTCTGATAATTGATATCAATGATACGAATTACCGTAATTTATATTTACTCTTGTGTAGTTGCAAAAGAGGAAGGGCAACAGCTTCTTCAGTATTTTTGACATCCTCAGTACGCCATCAATCCGCCTGCAAAGCGTAGTGACTATGGTAAATAGTGGCTGATGAGGCCCTCCTCATAGGAGTTGCAAAAGACACGCGCAATCAGCATTGTTTTCATAACTAAATAAATAAATAAATAAAATAATGCTGGACAATTCACACAGCATTATCTAGCCCCAAGCTAAGCAGAGCTTGTGTTATGGGTACTAGATAACTGATATACTTAATACAATACACTACATAGATGGATATTTTTTATTATATATATAGAAAACACCCAGACCAACGGAACAAATTTCTGCAGATCGTACACAAATTTGTGGAGGTTGCGGGAATCGAACCCGCAACCTCCTGCGTTGCAGGCGGACCTTCGCCCGCTGCGCCACGGAGGTTGTCTGCTGTTTTAATAATACCTACCAATGTCTTTCCAAATTAACATTGTAATTTTGTTATGATGATATGGGTAAGAAAAATATTATTTAGGTACCTACCATTTTTAAGTTTTTTAAACCTACGCGATCAGAACATTATTATTACAAATATACATGGTTATACCACAGAGGCGGTAGCTCCAGTACCTCCCGTGACCACGACAGTGTGTTAACCTGTTGAAACGTCTTGAAAAATAGGTAAATGAAACGCGATAAATACCCGTGAATACTCTCTCTTGTATCTCTATTGTATGGTACTCTTTTCGTTCAAATTGGTGCCAAAATAAATTATTTTGTATGGATGGTTTGTTTGACTAGTTAATAACATCTATATCATCATCATCTAAAGCCTATACCTGTCCACTGCTGGACGCAGACCTTCCCCTGATAAACGTCTTATTAACCTTTGTAACAAGGTGGCCCATTATGCTAACGCTGGACATGCGGCTTGGCGATGGCTGCTGCCCGCCCCTCAGTCGCCTCTTACGACACGTTGGGATGGTGCAAATTCTAAGCCGGCATCACACGGTCTGGCACGGATAATAACATAATAACCCAAAAAAATGCATTTCTCTGGCTAATTTTAAAGCAAATTTCCTTTTAAAATTTTAATTAAGTTAAATAACCCCGAAAGCGAATCCAAATTAGTTTTTTAAAACAAGCCTTTCTGAATAGTAAACAAAATGAATTGCCGGCCCTAAGCAAAGTTTAATCCGTTTTTATTACGAAGAAAAGAAGTAATTACTCTACCCTTAGCGCTGCTATAGAGGGTAGGAGCTCGAGGTAGAAATTTCCATAGATTTATCATAAGCAAATTAAGTTTATAATTAAAAACAGGACTTTTGTATAGAGTTTATTTGAATATGTTAATATTATTCGTCAGATTAGGTACCTTTATATACCTATAGTAGGTTTTTCTACTACACTACATATACTTATAAACTTACTGGTTGTTTTTGTAAGGGCTGAAATAGAAATGAACTGAATTTTTAATAGGAAAATATATTAATCACATGACGCAGAAACGCAGTTCTTGTATCTACTCTGAAGTAATACAACCCTGCCACCCAATTTATCTTTCTCAGCGTAATTATTCCATTAGCTGAGCAAATAACGATAAACTCACGATTAATCAATTGCTAGTATAGAGCTTTGATTCAATTCAGTTAAGATAACTATGGTTGCTATCACGTTGCTATGTTATACTTAGGTACTACTATCAAATAGCAACGTAAAGTTATTAACAACCTGTTAACTAAAGTTGGTTAATTTTGATAGTTTTTGACATGCATTCGATTAAATCCAATTTTTTTTCTGACTTTGTTTAGATAGAATAATTATGCTATGCTGTTTGAGATGGGAGTGGATGGAAAAATCCGAAACCGTTAGAGTTTGAGGCAAATGAAGAAAGGAGTCATGATGATCATGACCATACATGTCATAAAATGCAGTTTTTGAGTGAGAAAACCAATAGGTGCTGCATATTTTGATTTTTTCATTGCAGGAAAACGATCCGATTGATCTTTCTTAACATACCACGACACCCTGTATTTTTATACCAACGGATTTGGTTGCTGATTAGGATCAATCATTGCAAAGAAATGAATTACTGAAAACGAAAGGAAATGGCAATTTTTTGCATTACGACCTATACGCATCAACGTGATGATTTTAAATATTTCGAACGACTGGTACGCTTGCCGCTAGCCAGGATACTTAGCCTGTATTTTAATGAGGTTAACCTCGGTAAAAAATCTATTCGTAATGAATTTTGTAAACTACTGTAATGGAAAATCCCGTAAAAAAATAGTATTTGTGCAGTTTTTATTTTTCATAAATTGAGCACATGCGTTTCACGATTCTACGAAGTTTCCTGGTTTCGGATTTGTCTATCCACTCCCATCTGAAAAAGCAATCTATAGCGTGGCAGTAGTAATATGTCGGTTCAATAGGTATGTTTGTCCTATTCAGTACATTTTTCAAACACCACCACATTCGCTGGAACTTTCAATTAAATTATTTGAAGACTTTAGAAGCCCCAGGGTTGTCTCTATCTAGTTTATACCTAATCTAAGGAGAGCATGAGAAGAGGATCTTTAAAACATTGGCTTAATGTAAAGTGGGATTGACACCTGTTCACCAGACGGAAAATGTGTAGACTCGATAATGAATAAGGTAAGGGTCTCACCACTCTCTATAAGACGGCTTTATCACTTCATCAAGATACCAGTGAAATCAATTTAAGGCCCGTAAGTCCGTGAGGACTCACCTAAGAGTCCCTAAAAGTCCCGGGCGGCGTCCCTGCCCCGTCTCTCGCTCGTGCCCGTTTATAAACGGTTTTATTGCTTTCGGAGCAACCGAACATTATTAAACTTTTCCAATTTCGATTTATCACGTAGCTGTCGGAATTTAATACCGCCCTACCTTCGGCGAAGGCGATCGCCCGCCGCGTGATTACAATACACGTCGTTAATAATACGAGCTGAGTGCGGGCGGGTGCTCCGACTCCAACAGCTCACAATTAGGTGCCAGCTGACTCCTGCCGGCCACTCCCGGGACTCCCCCTGCTCGCCCTGAGAAATGAGACGATCACTTCTCCGCCAAAACAACTTACGTATAGGTACCCACACCTAACTTCACGTTCTCAAAGCGAGTTTCATAACAAAATGAAGTCTAATATCTGTCGGGGTTCAAATTATGAAGCTAAAACTGTAGGTTATTGAAAACGTGACTTACATTTACATGGCATTCAGCTACGAGATTTCATATGTAGATACGAAATGTGTTGCATATAAAGTGTTATTACAATTTACACGGATTTTAATAAGGGCGCAGCGGGTTTGCGCAAGATTGGATGGAATGAAAAGTGTGATGGTATAAGGATGAGGATAGCAATGAAAGCGGAAGCGGGGGCATAAAACGTGTGCCCTATGAATCCGGCTTAAAATAATAGACGAATATTTTTTTATTAATATCGTCACTAGGAACCCGCACAGAACCGTGGCGCGAAGTCGTCTCGGACCTGCAATGCAATCTACTCGCATTCAAAGGGCCAATCAAGCACCAACCGCTGCCATCCGCTCCCCTTATCTCCACCCCAAGCAGGGTCACACTTGGACAGAGCTCAAGTGCTTGGTAACAAAATACAAGCAGACATAAACTTTGTTGTCTCTGAAAAAATTAATGACTCGTAATTTTAGCAAATAAAGGCGATGCTCGTATTTATTGCAACGACGTAAAAATTACACCAGAGTCTGAAAAATATTCTCGAATTTAAAACCCGTCTAGCACTAATTCAATTTCAGTGAATAGGTGTTAGCAGGCCAATTTTTATTGCACGGAAAGTTTTCCCGGTAAAAATGAGGTTTAATTTGCCGAGTGCGGCCCTGCGGGGCTCACGTACCGCCGCTCGTAAGTTCAATGGAGGTGTTGATTAAAAATATTTCCCATGTGTGGCCGGAGAAGGCCCAATTGGGCTGGCAATCAGCCGCCCGCCCGCCGCTAATCATGCCAGTTGCGAACAACTAGCCACACATAGAATTCACGTAGAAAATTGTGTGAGTAAACTATATCATTTTCTTTTCCATCAAGTGTGACATCTAGGTTTCCAGATAGTTTATACTTAAAGTTTCTACAACTTTTAAACCCTTTTAAAAATTTGTTATCAATGTGATTGTTATAGGAAAACATCAACCTGCATAGATTATGAACAAAGATACCATGTAGTGCCTTGAAGAAAACCATTTCCAGTAATTTCTTTCAGCAGAAATATTATTTTACGTAGAATGATGCACAAAAAACTCTAAGAGTTTCTGTTTTTAGATTTCATGGAAATACGTTCTGCAACATAAACATCACAAGTAGGTACTTAGTAAATTTTTCAAGGAACCAGCGAAATAGTAATCAAATGCAAACCCATACCATACTCTACCTTTCTCAGAACTGTACGTGGGTAGTTAACTTCACCGTGCTTCGTCCACTCAGAAGCTATTAAAGTTTCAGATACCAAAGTATTTAGAGATGAAAAACTTGCAAATGAATGGCTAATACTAAAAGCGTCTGAATGTTTGCCATAGCCGAGACAGTTCGGCGAGTACAAAGCGCGCCCGCCAACAAAAACAACCACTCCTTTCTGGGAGTGCATTTAATTGGTCGGATATGTTGAGTGCCTGCAGAGATCCAGTCTTGAATACTCTTAGGACTTATAAATATTTAGTAAAAGAAGACAAGTTTTCTTATGCAAAATAATATCATCCAATCTTTTCAGCATTTTCAGCTAAGTCTAAGTAACTTGGTAAGATTGCTTTAGGGTAGATTTTTCTGTCAAAAACATACCTAAGTACATTTTTCAATTGTTTTATTTTTGAGTCAATAATTTGACTGTGTTAGTCCCGTATTTAATCAAATTAAGCGAGATTTTTTTGCAATTATTATTATTTTTATTTTAAGGAAAGCTTACAACTTTTAATTACAAAATAACATTTGTTGACAAAGTTACCTTCAATTTCCAGAAAAAAAAAATGCCGTCCTCGTTGCGGTTTGCTAGAGAATTGTACCTACCAGACAGTGTTTCTTCCATTGATCTAAATTTATTGGAGAGCACATGCCAGCCGCATTATGCTCATACCATCGGATGTCTTGTCACTCAGTGTTAGGGTTACCACCCGTCCCGGTATTTTCCGAGTATCAGCTAATGGGAGGATAAACCTGGAAGTAGCAGAAACTGGTTCGGTAGTAACATTATCGTAATTACACCATCGGAACTATGAATTCCTACGGATTACGATGGTTTAACAACCGAGAATACTTATATTGTGACAAAAACTACATACCTACAGTCTGGATTTGTAAACTGTTAGAAAAAATACAGAATTCCGTTTTTTGTGTTTTCTTTTTGCAAATATCAGACGTCTATCAAAACTAAAATGGTCAACCTACTCCATGCCAGCTTTTTGCGCGCCACAGTGTCTAACAAGACTTGAATAACTGATCGTCTTTGAACAGCATCGTCGGTTGCAGGTTCAATTGGCGTAACCGATAGAAAACGACTTTTCAGTAGAAGCATCCAATGTATTTTTTCATATTAATATTTTAAAATATTAATATTTTTTCATTTTAACTTTATTCGCATGTGACCTTTTTGGGATCGTTTTGACAGAAAATCTTATAATTCATTAAATTTTCTGGCAAAATAAAAAAGTTTGTTCCTAGTAGCCTTATTTTTTGAAATACATTTCAGTTAAACCAATTTTTTTATACCAATGGCATCTATTTCCATTAAATATTTCTTAAAACATTGCAGTTACTACATAATTACAAAAAAAATCTGAAAAACTCACAGCTAAAATGTGTGATGTAACTGACATTTTTTTAAAGCTAGAATTTTTTTAAATATTACTTTCGAAAGGACAGACAAAACTAAGAAAAACTGTTTACGCAACTTTTTACGTTGATTGTCGGTGACGCCAATTGAACCGGCAACCGACGATTTGATGGCTTCAACAAGAACATTGCAAGATTGTAACTCAACGATATGTATATTTAACCAAATATTTGCTGTGATGCATCACAGCAAATATTTGGTTAAATATAGATAATTAAATATATAGATCATGATCTCAGTAATTCGGGTAGCATCTTCCGAGGTGATAGTAAGATGGAGACGCTTCCGACTGGTATTGATATGGATCAGTTGAGCTACCTGTAGATTGTTTGCAACAGCCTGCAGATATCTTAATTAAATACTAGTTCTAATTTATCTCTATCTATTATTTGATTGTAAATTTCTTGGTTATTAAATAAGATGGACTGCGTTCCGCACCAACGTATCCATTCTGAAGGAGCTCAACATCAGACTCTCCACCATATGTCTTCGCAGAGTCCTTGAGTTTTTCGGACATATTGCCAGGAAAGACGGAAACAACCTGGAAAGACTCGTGGTTACCGGCAAGGTCGACGGAAAACGATCCCGAGGACGGAGCCATAAGCGTTGGTGTGATCAAATCCGCTCAACACTAGAAACCAGCATGAGCGACGCTATCCGCGCTGCGGAAGACCGACCCCGATGGAGACACATCGTGCATTCCAAGGTCCTAGGTCCCGACCCTCAGCACTGAGGATATCGACGCAAAGAGAGAGAGAAATAAGATATTAGCGCATTTCAAGTTGGCGCTACTTGTGATTGTGAACATGGATATTTGTATTTACTGCAAGTTAAAACTTTTAAATTGGATATTGTAAATCGTGGGAAATAATTTATAATGACTTGAAACAACCATTGTCTACTTTGAAGGGCTCCTAAGCGTGCAAAACAACGAGCTTCGAAGGAGCTATACTTTGGATCCATCTACAAAATAAAATTTGGAGTTGATGACTTCCCTTGGAACTCACAAATGTAGGCACCTATCTAAAGAAAAGGTACTGATAGAAAACCGAGCCCGCTTCTAAACCTGCCATCCTGCTCGTTTAGGGCCGTTTATTTTATTGAAGCACCTACTTATTCGCTGCCGGGAGTTTTTACCGCGCCATTCCAGGGTGCGCCTGCGCAGATATTTAATCAGGTTTTGCCACTGCATTCACTTGATACAGAAACGTCGTGAGTTTTCTTACTTTTTGCAATTGTCGACGTTAATTAGAAAGCAGTTTTCTAGGAGATTGTTCAGTTATCTTAAGTGCTTTTATTTTTATGATGTCAGGAATTTTGCGGGCGTATCGTCATGCTGGGACACTAAAATCAATCTGATCAGTTGAGTCGCAATTAAGTTAAATTTAAATGCAATAGCTTGGTCGGCATTAATTCAAAATTATCTGCTTTTGCATAAAATTTAAGTTAAGCAATTTGAAAAGCAGACCAATCACGTCATTAAAAATGCATGAAGCGAACTGGTTTACGATTAATAAATAAAGTAATGTAATTTTAAAAATACTTATACGGCGACATACGGAGACAATGTTATTGCCACTTATAATAATGATTCACGAGAGTTTCGCTACCTTCCTCCTTATCTAACTTCTTTAGCAGGTACTTAATATAAAAGCTGTGTCAATGGATAGAAAATATTGACTGAACCTGACTAAACACATTAAACAGCACTAAAATCATTCCGTCTCTTTTTTACCTGTCGGAATAAAAAGGAGAGCATCATATTAGTGCTGTCAAATTACTTCAACTTCAATTTAGGTTTGTGCTCTCTGAATTGAAACCAGTGACCTAGCACATGCATAAATACTTATCGTTCTATGAATGACCCTCGTGGCAATCTCACTTGTTTGATTGACTCTTAAATAAAATACTTAAAAGATTAATACCCAAACATGTATTTATTAGAAACAATAAGTCAAATAATGGCCCAAATGGCTATAATGGGACAGCTATCCAAATTACAAAAGATAATCAAATGGAAAAACTACACAAGATAATAGACAAGTCTCTCATTATAATCGCAAATTACTCGTCGTTACCTTACAGCACGATAGCAATTTAGCATTTGCAGTTGAAACCTGCCTTACAATTTTGGGGACCAGCGCATGGCAAGTTGCCCTGCCATTCCCCATGTCCTGATCCGTATTTACCGCCGCCGGAGCCACTTTGAGGCTGATCTGTCACGGCACCTCCACTCGGTCCAGGAACCCTTTGAGCACCTCCAGGACTTTTCTTCCCGGGGTTGGCGTCAGTACACTGGCTCACGAGGAGAACGGCCACGAGAAGAAGAGACAAAGTCACACTGAGTTTCGACATCTTGTAAGTTTTCGGTGATGATTTGAGATAGAATATCGTGTAGAGATATTCGCAGTAGAAAACAAATTGTTCATCTTCGTGTTGCAAGCTCCTTTTATATTGCTGGCAGCTAGATGTATTTTCCTAGGTGATAACCCTGAGGTCTTGCAAAGTCGTTGGAAAGTCAAAACAGGACCTAGAGTGCAACTCGTATCTTTGTAATAAATGATGCATTTCTGTCATTAGTAGGAAAAGATAAGATAAAATTATCATTAAAATAAGACAACTGCAGAAAACACCAGGGAAAATCCCAACTTTTTGTTTACACGGTTAATGTTGGGTTTTTTATTCGTATTTACCCATTTACTATCTTCTAGAGTCTGCAGTATTGAAACATTTAAATATCACATAGAAAGTTACAATAACAGAATAAAACAATGACAACTAGTATTTACACTTATATTTATTTCTTAAAAACCTAAGCCGTCATCAGTAGGCAGAGTGTCTAGAATGCTGGCAGCATTGCCACATTAAATGGTAATACTAATTTGTTCACCCAAAAGAAGCCAGCATTTCGAACACCTGTGGACTCTATGAAAAGTTTGGTAAGATTGATAAATTGCATGTGCCCCAGGACCCCAAGGACCATAGGTTTCAACCCTAAACTCCGCTGATGTTGCTGCGCAGCCGGCCCTTACCGATGTGAAGGCGCTAGGTTATATACACACGTGGCATCCCAAACTAAAGGCCGGCCCTTATCTACCCTTACCGATCTTCCAGCAATCAGAGTCATACCGTCAGGTCTTTTACCACCATCTCGCAGAAGGCCACGTGGTTGGAGAGTAGCTGCCACACGACGTGTAGCAGCTTCCCCTCGAACCACGCAGTAAAAGCCCGACGGAAGATGTTTATAATTGAACTGTGACTGATTTGATTACACACGTATTATTTTATGTACCCATACACTCTGCACTGCAACTGTTAAAATCGTATGTAGGTATGCAATTTTGTATTAACTGCTTGCACCAATGTGTTTGTCGAATCAATGTTGACAAAGGTAAATACTGATTTAAAGTAATCATGAAAAAGATTAATCATTCACACTCAATCATTAGGTTCTCTTCACTCTGTTTCGTACTACACTCACTCTATATCAGAACTGTTCTGACACCGATATAGGTAAAAACATGATTTCAAAAATTCTTCACCATCCTCAAATATCTATTGTTTCAAATTTCTTTCTTGAATGATTTAGTCTTCCGGTAAAAAAAACTTTTCACCCAACGCCCCGGTCGTTTCAAAACTGGATTAGATAGGCATTACCTCTAGGTAGGTAGGTACTTAACTTGGAGTTATGTTTGTTGCCATCTTATCCACACTATTGCCTTCGCATCCCGGCAATACATTAATTTAATGGATCTTGGTGAGTTTTTGCCTTTATTTATAAGTTGTGCGCATAATGGATCTGTAGGAGCACTGTATGTGAAAATGGACTCCTGCACACGTCGTGTAAATTCAATGCTTTTCCATTTCGATTGTGTTGAGGGTTGTGATTCTCTGCACTGGCTTTATCTATAGCTGTTCTGGAGAACAGCCTGTAACCCAGCCTGGAGGCTGGGTTACGAAGCTGACTGTTGTTTCCAGCAGCCATTGTAACACCTGACCACACAAGACTGTTTCGCTTGTCCGTCTCTAAGCATTATTTTCAAACTTCCTCAACAGACAAGGTCTACCTTGACCTATCCCAAAATCAGTCAAAAACCTCTAGGAAGACATCATCATTATCCCTTAATGACAGTCACAATTACTTATATACAATTATTGTGCTATAATTAGGAATCATCCCACAGCAGTCCAGCTCGTTAAGCGGCATGACCTCACCATAATAAAAGTTATTTGATGTGAATGTTCTCGCAGTTAGCGTGTAAAACAATTAAACTTGTACAATGAAACCTCGCATAGTGCTAAGCTAAGCCGCTCCATTGTGTAGTCGCTAGCAGTATTAATCGAATAAGTGTCTGGACAGAACCGCGATCACGGTGTGGTAAGGCACGGCATTACGGCTCAAACGTTAGCAGTTGAAACGTTAGGGTGCGCGTTCACAGGCCAGCATCGTACAATCCGTTCACAAGCCGCCGGCGGCATCGGACAATCCGCCCTGGCCCCATAATGGTTTGACATAAAATATACGTACCGCATGCAGCGGACTGTCGGCAATGCCGGCGAGGATTCTTGAAGGCAACTTTTCCATTTAATGCAAATGACGTCATTCGGATAACCGATCAGTGGACGCACTTATCAGCGGATAGTCCGAATTCCGATACCGGCCTGTGAACGCGCACTCTAACGTTTCAACTGCTAACGCTTGAGCTGTAATGCCAACTCTTACCACACCATGATCGCGGCCAAGGTCAATTTATGAGAAGCTGCTTATTTGATAAAATAATAATTTAATTATTTTGAATAAACTATAATCCGACTACCATAATATACTAATACACAATTTTTTCCGTTTTGTGGGACAAATATCTATGCCTCGGATCAAATTTTTTTAAGTTACTATCTCGGATCATGCAGTATTTATTTATTGCAATTATACAATCAGGTCTTAGCGATTAGGTGAGTTTAAGTTATGATCACAATAGGTACATAAATGTAGTACATATGTAATGTACCCATTAAAGGTATTTCAATGGAAGACTGGCCAGGCCTTTTTACTTAGGATGAACTTACTTATTCTTACTTCTTAATAAATTAATTGGATTTTCATATTTGGTTACCTACCTACATATACCACCATCGTCGACTCGGGGAGGATTGGTGATTTTGATGCAGGCACCACTCGGTTGTGTTTATATCTATTTTCGTATCGGTGGTGTTGTATAGAATACATATGTAAATAAAAAACCAAATCTACAATTGCAGAGCCCTGCTGCTGGCTGTGTGTCACATCTTGGCATTCATGATCCATCTGATGTCTAGTCACTCCTTTTTGTCGTCAATACGATTTAGGTTCATACCTAAATCGTATTGACGACAAAAAGAATTAACTAAGGTACATGTTGTTGATCTACACGGCGGCGATAGCCCGAGCGAGTTAATTATCCCGCAGCGAGTAAGGCGACGCGCACGGCCTCTAATTGCACGATTATTCCTCCGACAACGCCTCCATGAAATTTAATTAAACTTTGTTGTTCAAATAGATTTAATTAAAGTAATGGTGTAGAGCAGTATAGGAGTAGACGTCTTCGCGAGCTTCAATCCGCGTGAGTGCTGCGCAACTTTTCTAATTCATTACTTCTGAAAGCGTTGCCGCGATGCCGAGCTCTCTTAATAATTTGTTCTGGTAGTTTTAGTGGCCGGAGCCATTTCAATGACAAGTCGTGATGCTTAATAGAATAAACACGGAAAATACAATAATACAAGATGAAGATACAAGCTTCTAAGACAAGCTTTGTTCCACCTCGCTGCATAATTACTAAGATCACACATCTAATTTCTTACGGTTATGGATTTATTTTCTATGAGATATAATTTTCTATGATTAACATAATCAAATTAACGTCCAAAACCGGAAAATGGCTGTAGGAATGTGATAATGATATGTTGAATAGTGCTGTAGATTAATGCAATGAGTAGATGTAGCAGACTCATAGGCTTGAGAATCTACTACTTTCGTTGGGTTATTTCAGTTTTCCCCCTTGATATCCCCCCCGAGGGGGAAAACTGGAATTCATTTTAATGTCGATTAATAAACAAAGGTTTCCATAAATTTACCTACACTAGAAAATTAACAGCTGCATAATCTCTAATGCACGAGAAAATATGAAAATAACAAATGAACCCGAAAGCGAAGAATGACGTTGGTGTCAATTAGGTACGGCTAATGGAGAATTTTATTATTAGAGATACAGCTAAGTGAATATTATCTGATTATTGTTATAACAGCTGTGGTGCCGGCCGGCGGTGCCGGTTTGTACCACCCCAACTCTTCCCGCGGGTGTCATAAGAGGCGACTAAGGGATATCCACCGGTGGGCAGCAGCGCCCCCTGCTGAACAATTCTACCACCTAACTGCGATCCCCAACCCGCATTCCCAGAGTGGGGTTATGGGCACTACCCCCATGTGATAAATAAAAGCCAATAAGGCGCTTATCAGGGGGAGGCCTGCGTCCAGTAGTGGACCAATACAGGCTGTTGAGGTTGAGGTTGAGGTTGTTACAACCCTTTGTTTGGCACGTTCAACAGTGGACGTATGACTGCTGATAGGTGTCTGATCCAGGAAAAAAGCAGCAACAGTAGTAGGTATCAAAAAGAGTAGGTAGTTAACCTAAGTGAGGGACCTATTAGACAGGCAGGACCTACTTTCAAGTACCTATGAGAATTCTTGCTGCCGTTTCTAACATTCACATAACAACATACAGTTATCTTGCTCGCTGCTTTTTAATGGTAAAAGCGTGAGTGTAAAGGCTGTATTGCATTGCACTGGTAAAGCAGGCAGTCAATTTCCTTGATGAGTGGAAAATTACGGAAATTGAAAGTGCCACCGTGCCGCTTCTGAATGTGCAACATGGTGCGAGCCTCATTCGATAGAAGAGACTTCGCTTTCAGCGTATAAATAGCTTGGATTTATCGTTCTTTATGTGAGGTTGCTATATGTAGTCGGGCCATCGATAAGCCACGTGTCAAATTGTCAAGAGTACGTTGTCGTTGACTTCCGATTAGAAAACCTGAAATAGTACTGACGCTACTTGTTAGAAAAAGCGCTAAAAAGTATTTGTCATGAACTTACACTTACCTGGGAAAGATTCTGCAGTTAGGTAAAAACTGTTTTGAGAATGAGGCCAAGAGGAGGTTCCAGCTAGGCTGGACAGAGTTTGGGAAACTATGTCGAGTCTTCTCGTCATCCTTATCGCAATGCTTGAAAACTAAAGTTTTCAATCATTCCTACCCATCCTGACCTACGGAGCTGGGGGCCTATTTGGATTCTTCAACACGAAATTGCGTGTTTCGTTTCAACCAATTGCTGTACTGTACTCTAATCTCCAATACAACGAATTACAGTGTCTACCAATTTCCACGAAAAAAAACGAAACAAAACAAACGATTGCGTAATAAGGAGAGTTAAAATAGGTATCCTGAGACACGGACACTCACGATAGGACTGGTACACCAGTTCAAAGTCGCTCAGCAAGCTATGAAAAGGGCAATGCTCGGAGTTTCTCTGAAGAATAGGATTCGTAACGGATACATCCGACAGAGAGCCTAAGCTATCAACATAGCTCAAAGAATTAGTAAGTTGAAGTGGAAGTGGGCCTGCCATATCTCGTGAAGAACCGACAACCGCTACTGGGTTAAACGTGTTCATGAGAGACCGTGACTCGGCAACGTAGTGAAGGAAAACTTTGGGACTTCGTTCGAACTCTAACGCCGTTGTTGTGAATGTGAAGCTTAAAAAACCTTAGTCCTTCTTTCATTCAATTTAACTATTCGGACAAAAATTCCATACTGAACGGAGCTGGAGTTTTAAGATACTGACTAAAATTAATTTTCTGATTCATTACACCCGAATTTTACGATCTTCGTGACTTCATTTCTACAAAGTCGTTAGTCGTAATAATAACGCATGGAAAAAATACTATATACTCCCTCTGCGGGCGGGCGCGACTCAATGTCAATTAAAAACTCTTATGACGTGGATCTCGTTTCAAAGTTAATGAGAACCACATGTAAGAAAGGAAACACATTGTTATTAGCCATGTTGACTCAGTTGTTTCAATAATGAAGTTTTTTTGCGTATTGGCTTTTCATTAAATTGTCTGCTTTATTGAGATCCCGTTCATTTTCGTCGAGAGTATTTTCAAATGAATAAATTAATTTTTGTCCTAATAATTTCTGTTACAAGTCGCCCCAAGGCCATAAGTGATCTCATTTTATTACGCCAAAGTTGGAATAGTGGGAGTAAAGCTGGTATCCTTATTGAAATCTTTACTGTTCATTGTTCCATTCTCAATTTGGGCGTCCTTGCAAGTTTACGCATCTCTTTCACGAGTAAATTGCTCCGCTACGTCGGAGGAGTCATAAAGAAAATTGCTATACAGTTGATAAATAATTTATCTGAAAGCCCGCTCCAGTCACCGAAACGCTACTCTTTTTGTACTGAAAACCGGTGTCCAGCTTCATACAAAGAAAACAAGTTGTACCACCGACTTTAGGTAGAGTAAAAACAGACTTTTGGAATTACATAGAGACGGTGCCAGTAGGTTACATTAAATACCTAGTAAAGCCAAGCTTTGAATCGTGATTAAAAATGTAATTGAAATATACGGAAGAACTATCATCACTTTGAACTTGTCTTCTTTTCGTTAATCAAATCAAGTAATAAATAAATAAATAATAAATAATGCTGGACAATTCACACAGCATTATCTAGCCCCAAGCTAAGCAGAGCTTGTGTTATGGGTACTAGATAACTGATATACTTAATACAATACACTACATAGATAGATATTTTTTTTATTATATAGTAGCACACCGTATGAAGTAAATGGTCAAATACCAACCTAGATTCTGCTCTACCAGTTTGCCGTGTAAATGTCACCCCACACTGTACTGTTTTCTTCCTAATATTACTTTCCTTTTGTACAATTTTGCAACAGGGCCTTTTGCACGTTCCCTGCTTTTATGGGCAATAAGTGGAACGCAATTATATTTATGGGGGAAGAATGGTTAGAAAACTAATTTTGTGGAGTATCATTTCCCTGATGGTATGTTTACTAATGAATTGCTTCTAGCCCGCATGCGTGTGTTATTAATAATAATAATGTTTGTATCTAAAGCACAACAGATTCCTAGACTCCAACTGGTTTTACTTCATATTATGTAAGTTTTGTTTTTTGGCTACAAGCTGATAGTATGTTAAAACGTTAAAAATAGGTACAATCGTCGTAAGATCTGCCTATCCAGTTTGTAAATATTTTGCTTTCCGTTGGTTTTGGGTTACAGGTCACCGCTTCTTTTCTTTGTTAGCTAGTTTGACCAATACTTAGTCCGGTTAGTCAACATAATTTTTTGTAAACGTTCTTTTTAATGACTTTTTTATTTGTATGCAGTAACTATCGAGAAATCAGAGATGGGATGGGATGACCTATGTACTTATAAAATCATTCATCATCATCCCGAATTTTACCCACTGCTGGTATAGACCATCCACCAGTCTTGCGCTAGCCTATCCATTGACGTCGAACGGTCACTTACGATTCTTTTTTAAAACCATTGAATAAATGAAAGGAAAGTTTTTATCCGTATTCATAATTCCAAATCAGTATGCAGTAGTACCTGCCTAACTCATTAGCATGTAGGTACATAATTTATTAATTAACGCATGAAACTAAGTGAATTTTAATTAGGCCATTATGTACTGGATATGGCGCTTAGAGCTGAATATCGACAATATTAGCATTAGAGGTAATAAACCCCGGCCAGGTGTATAACATGTCAGCCGTACACTAACAAAATCAATTAGGTTGTTCCGTTCGTCCATGGCTTAAATAAGGGGTTACTTAAAACCGGGCCGGAGGGGTCACTCGGATAGCAAATGAGCTACAGGGCAATTTTAGAAAAAAAAAATCCTGATAACCAGAAAAACTCTCATAATAAAATAAAATGTAACCTTGCATAATTTTATTTTATTCGTCACAGAAAACACATTACATCGCTAGCTATGCAGTACCTGATATATATGCAGTACCAAAATGTAAAAACTGTTTAAAATAAAATGTAAAAACTGTCAGTTTACTAGCGTTGAATTTAACAAAGTACCTATTTCCTGCCGATGTTTCTAAAACTATCATCGAGTTCGTATAAAAGTATTGAATCGTTGTTATGAAAGGTAGTTAGTTCCTCTCAGTATCTAATAGGCGAGGCGCAACGAAAACTTTTATAGTTTTCGTAAACTATGCAAAAGTCATACTCAGGCCTCCATCCGTTCCGATCCCGTCCCTTAGCAACGTCAATATTCACTCTGGGTTGGTTAGTTTGCGAACTGCTCCAATAAATACTGCTATCGTTAATTAGAATCAATCGTGGGATTGCGTCGAGTCTATTCTGAAATCAATTCGTGGGCGGACGAGGCTCTTGTGACAGCTATTGGCTTATTGAGAACAAACAAAATGCATTAGTGTATCAGGGAGGTTTTATAATAGAACGAAACTTGCATTGATTTGTTCCGTATATCTGTCGCATTGCATGAGTAGGTAGGTATGCGGTATGAACTTTGATTTATTTCTATTTCACCGAATTAGCATTGTCAGATGAAAGGTCGGTGGAATACCTACCAATTTAGATGAAGTTGAGGCAAAGATGCTATATTAACAAAGAAAATTACAATTAAAGAATTTAACCAAATTAGAACTACCTATGGCATTTAAAATTGAAACAGTTGAGCTAACTGCAGACTGTTGTTAGCATACCCAATAATCTATTTCATTGTATACCTAATAAATTTCACCCAAATCCAACCCTGCGCTAGCGTATCATTCTAGAGTTCCGTAAATTGTACAAAATCGATCATAGACATATATGATATTGATAGACTGTTTTGAAGAACATCAAGGAATGGTTTCACATGTCTCACTAATTACCCGACCGCGCAAGAAGTAGGGTTTTGTTTGGTGCTACTTTTTAGAGTACGTAGGTACGCTGGTGATTGATCTGTTTGTTTTGCCAACAATTTATCGTGGACGTTTCATTATTTCGCAATGTTCTAGTAAATAACTCGTTTCGTATATTAATTGCTATTGTTGATGATCATCTTTATTAACAAAGAAAATTGTAATGAAATAATAGAAACAAATTAAAACTAGTATTTACAATTGAGCTAACTGCAGACCGTTGCAAACAATCTACAGGTAATTCAACTGATCCATATCAATACCAGTCGGAACAGCCAGCGTCTTGGGGACCTCCAAGACTGCTGGCTGCATTAATATTGTTGATTGCATATGTTTATCTATGTTAAAGATCTTTTATTTCATATCAGTTTGCTAGTCATACATGGATGAACAAATTTTTCAAAAAGATCGTATTCACATCGGACGTACAAGTACGTACCTACCAAGTATTTATCCGTACTTGTATTTCAACCGTTATTTCCCAAGTACCACAAAACTGCTGTTTAATGGATGAATAACAGAATTCGCTTACTCCCAAGTCTGTATAAGAAGGCTTTATATTGGTTGTATAAGCGGTTACACATATCTTATAATGCTTATTTGGGCCCCAAATTAAACAGTCTTTGGTTTTAAAACGGTTTTTTTACAACGTTCAGTTCTAATATTTTTGTTTACTGAATGTAATCGGCTGTATAAGAGAAGTATAAACTATAAACAGATAATAAAGTCTGTGAAACATGCCTAAGGCATGAAATAATATTAATGTCTTTAAGCTGTTCTTACCCAGCTGGTAGTAACCAACTAGAATTATAATAGTAAAAATAAAAGCATTTCGTAATTATTTTTTTTCTAAACGAAATTATTATCTTCAGTCAGACATTAAATTTGTGCAGATTGAGTAATAGCAGACTGTGAATTTTTTGTATGAAACGGTAAGTGATATGTATTAATATTTTTGACTATGGAGTAGAATATAGTTGTGGGCATTACTTTACTGTAAAAATATATGGATATTTTATTGATATACTTCACGCGCCCGTTCAACAAATAAGTTTTCACATTGAAATCATTGATATAGTGTTGTGTTAGTGTTAAATTTGTGCTACTCCTAACAGTCTTAGTCAATTCTAGGATATAATAAATGACATTTTGTGATGCGCATGATATAAATTAAAATGATATTCCTAATTAAACTCTTATCTAAACATTGTCTTATTGTCTTATTAATATGTATAATGTCTTATTTGTCTTATTAAAGTAGACAGTAAATATTTACATAACCCAAACAATGGCGAAAAGCAAACACCGTAATAAATTCATTTATACGACCATGGCTCTTGTAGAATGCTTAAAACTGTACCTATTTCAAGCTATTTAAGGACATAAAAAGATCTTTAATAAAGCTCATAGCATGCACAAGAGATTAGCAGCGAGGATTTTACAGCTTTAGGAGCTACTAAGATAATCAAATTCTGTTGTACAGAAACTAGATTCAGCAATAGCCTTTATGATTCTTTAATAAAGTTTCAAGATGTATTCTGGTTTCCACTTTCTCATTAAACAGCCTATGTGCTACTTGGGTTGCTATTAAAGAATTAAAAAGAACAAAATACCTACAGCATCACTAAAACGGCTAAGTGACTTATCTGATAGACTCACTCTCTCGCTTGTACGATCGACTCATTAATAAAATAAAACAAAAATACCCAAACATGTGTTTATTAGAAGCAACTTATTATGGGCTTTCTATATACTATGGGACAAGTAACAAAATTAGAAAAGAAAATCAAATGGAAATATCAGAAAATAATGGAAAAATTGAAATTACTCGTCGTACTAGTATGTTTAGCATTTGCAGTTGAAACCAGCCTTACACTTGTGGGGACCAGAGCATGGCAAGTTGCCCTCCCATTCCGCATGTCCTGATGCGGATCTGCCGCCAGAGCCACTTTTAGGCTGATCTGTCACGGCACCTCCACTCGGTCTAGGATCCCTTTGAGCACCTCCAGGACTATTCTTTCCGGGGTGGGCATCAGCAAAGTGGCTCACGAGGAGAACAGCCACGAGAAGAAGAGACAAAGTCACATTCAGTTTCGACATCTTGTAGGTTGTCGTTATGAATTGAGATAGAATATTGTCTAGAGATATTCACAGTTGGAAACAGATTGTTGATCTTCGTGATGCGAGCTTCTTTTATATTGCTGGTAGCTAGATGGATTTTCCTAGGCGATAACCCCGATGTCTTACAAAGTCGCAGGAAAGTCATGATAACATGACCCTAGTTGTTGCAACTAGTATCGGTGTGATGAAATATGCATTTCCCTCATTAGTAAAAGAGATATGTTAAATACATTTTAACGTACATGGAAAATACGCAGAAAACCCCAACGTTAACACGTTTTTCTTCGTATTTCTATTATACTATGCAGGTTTCAATGCATTCAAATCGTGTTAATGTTTGTGAGTTTTATTAACTGATTGTAAAAATATACATCAACCTGTTTGTCGGATCAGTGTTGACAAAGGTATACATAATGATTTAAAGCAATAACTAAATAATGCTGGACAATTCAATTATCTAGCCCCAAGTTAAGCAGACCTTGTGTTTTATTTTAATAATGACCTCAATTGTGTGCAAATCAGAGTTGTTCACTCTGATATGCACTACACTCACTTTATGCCAGAAGTGCTCTCACACCCGGTATAGTAGTAAGTACCTACTAATTTCCAAAACACTTCATAAATTTCTTCAGACCTATCACATTATTTATCTCTTTTCTTTGTATGGGAAACATCTTTTCATCTGCAAATATCCTTTGTCTCTTTTTTAGGCGTGAATGATTTAATCTTCTAGTAAAAAAAATAAACCGCCAAACGTCCCGGCTGTTTCAAAACTGGATTAAATACATTATACCTAAGATCTTGTCGCTATTTTGGTTATTTACCATCTTATAATGTAACTTTATTAGTTACCTAAGTTAGGTACACGACAACAGTGTTTCACGGATGTATTTTTATCAAAAATTACAAATTATTTATTGGCACAGAGATTTTTTTTTTTTTTTTTTTATTATCTTTATTTATTATAAAGGAGTTTTGTCACACAGTGACAATGTCACTCCCATTGGAGATCAATTCTTTATAATACTAACATGGCATAATACACAAACTCAAAAAAATAGAAATAACATTAATGTTTGCCAATGACAATGCATGGCCACCTCCTTAAGGAATGTGGATAACACTGTGCGGCTTACAAACCTACCTATACAAAATACAAAAAAAAAATATACAAACCTACCTATAATAAACCTATAAACCTACCTTAGTCTCTGTCATCACAATCGATGAGTAGGATTGTAGATGCCTACTTAAATAATTCGCAAATACAGCTTGACTAGCATTTTGGCTTCCTCGGAGAACGGGGAAGACAAAATGCTATTACAGATACCTACGCTAAAATCATACAAACATCTCAAGTCTTGTCGTTGTGCCTCGTTACGGACACACTCCGTCAAAACATGATGTACATCTTCTATCATGTTACACTCTGGGCAATTTGGAGAATCAGAGATTCTCATTAGAAACTTGAACTTATTCGACGGGATGTGTCCGGAGCGTAGCCTCATAATTGTTACAATATTTTTCCTAGTCATTACATCTTCATCAAACCACGGGCATCGGGGAGGCCGACTTTGGATAGATTTATACCATATACCTTTTGTAAGTGAACGCATATCAAAATATTCATGCCACAGCTGCCTACATAGTAATCGAACACTAGCCAACACCTCGCTATGAATAGGCGAGCAGGTATAGGTGATACCATCGCTTATCGCTTGTCTAGCCGCCCGGTCAGCCTCCTCGTTGCCCCTAATACCTACATGAGACGGTACCCA
Organism: Eupithecia subumbrata; assembly: GCA_949316285.1. Classification (NCBI taxonomy): domain Eukaryota; kingdom Metazoa; phylum Arthropoda; class Insecta; order Lepidoptera; family Geometridae; genus Eupithecia; species Eupithecia subumbrata. The sequence goes on from OX438640.1 coordinate 26,878,349, forward strand.
CTGTATAATCACCTCTTTATCTGTATTGTGAAGCTGACGGATACTTCTAAGGATATTGTAGGCTATCGGAAGACCTCGAATACTCGAGGGCAGCCGAGCCAAATGTAAAAGCGCGCTCTTGGAGTCCGATAAGATAATAAACTTATCGTAATCCAATGATGCAGCATACGACAATGCCTCCGAAATTGCTATTAATTCACAATGCATTATTGAGATATCCGCATTTATATGAAATCTAGCGGAGACATCTACCTGTGGGTCGACAAAAGCCGATCCACAGCCCGAATCATCCTTCGACCCATCAGTATACAGTTGGTAGTGTGAACTATAATTCTCATGTAGGTACTCACAGCATAAATTATGTAAATTAGAAATACCTACTTGCTTCTTTGACCGTGTCAACCCACTTATTGACGTTTTAATATTTCTAGATAAGTCGAAACTGCTTATCCAAATATCAAAAGAGTACAACAACATTTTAACTTCAGAATGTATAGGTACGTTACAATATCTCCTGTGCGTCTCTATTAACAGCGGTATTTTTTTCCTATTCCAATAACCTCCGAGACATTGTTGGTCCAATTCACCCAAAACATTAATAGTCGCATTATTCATTATTGAACTTGACCTGAGCCAAAATTTAGCTGCCAAATATGTTCTTCGAATAAACAATGGTTGGAGACATAGCTCACTTTCCATCACATGGATGGGTGTAGTTCTTATGAAACCACCGACAACTCTCATCGCCTGATTTTGTACTTTATCCAGCCTGTATAAGCGAGTTTTTGCACTGGTGCTATATAGAAAACAACCGTAATCTAACCTGCTTCTAATAATCGAAATGTAAAGCCGTCTAAGATGTTTCGGATGTATACCCCATTTAGACCCTGAAAGAACTTTAAATATATTTAAAAACTTACTAATCTTATCTATTGTTTCGTTTATATGTTTCCCCCATGTTAAACTCCTATCCACCCACATACCTAAATATTTAATATTATGAACTTGATGAATGCGCACGTTATTAATGAATAAATCTACATTAAATCTATCTAAATTCCTAGTGTACGGTCTAGTAAATACACAAACTTTAGTTTTCCTATGGGAGATACCTAACCCTAACTGTGAAATACCGTGATTTAATGCATGTAAACCATTTTGAATTAGAGTTACTGCTTCTGACAAATTTGGACGGCTGGCATAAAGTACAAAATCATCAGCATATTGAGATATGGACACCTGACCCTGGTTTTTACAAATACCTAAAGTTATTGCGTTGAATAAGAGTGGAGATATAGGATCACCCTGTGCAATTCCTGTTCCTGTAATCCTGCTCAATTGGCCATCGTAAAGTTCAATAAATAATTTCCTCGAGTGTAAAAATTGCCACAGGTAATTGCACAGTGATTTACCCACTCCGAGATTATCCAACCCATGCAAAAGACTTAAAATATTAACGTTATTATAAGCGTTATCAATATCAACAAAGCAGCCGACCGTTGCTATACCCTTGCTATATCCCGATTGAATTCGTGAAACCAACCTTGTCAAATTGTCCATGCAAGACCTCGATCTTCTGAAGCCTACCGTTTCGTCTGAGAAGTGATCATTACGCTCTAAGTACCACTCGAGCCTGCGTGTAAGAATTGTATGCAGTATCTTGCATAGACAAGATAACAAGGCTATTGGTCTAAAAGACGTCAGAACAGGACTATTACCAGCATTCGGTTTCGGTACAGGAACTATTTTAACCTCTCTCCATTGTTGCGGAACAAAGCCCCAGAAGATACATCTGTTATATAAAGATACTAGTACATGTTTGGCTTCATTTGGAAGGTTCTTTATCATTGTGTATGAGATATCATCCGAGCCTGGTGCAGTATCAGTACCCTTTATCGTGTTCACTAGTTCCTGTACCGTGACCGGTGATGATAAGAGAGTGTTCACGCTAGAAAACGTAGGAGCAGAAGGACTCGCATAATCAGGTGCCAGATTACCCAGTAATGATTCAGCTGCTTCGCGTGTAATATCTGCCTTATATGATTTTTTTCCTTTGAGCCATCTCATTTTAGTCCACATATCCCTCGCGGACGTAACACCATCAATACCATCACAAAAGCCCTGCCACGACTTACACTTAGCTGATCGTATTAATTTTTGTGCTGCACTTACTTTAATTTGTAGCTCACTTAAGTTGTCTGGAGTAGGGTTTTTCCTAAAAGTGGCAAGCGCACGACGTCTCTCAGCTACAGCTTTCGAGATATCTTGATTCCAATATGATTTTGGAGTGAATTTACTTTGTTGAAGCGGTTTTTCACAAATTCTAACATAAGGAATAGACTCGTCAGCTGCCTTGTTGATAATTATAATAAATTTATCATAAGCTGATTGGTTATCATTTGGTAGACTGTAATCCAAAAGTTCTCTCTCAATAGCTGTTTTATATTTCAACCAATCAGCTTTTTTAAAGTTACGTTTCTTTTTAATATTATTTAGTGCACAAATACTAGTATTAAGCTTAATCATAAGGTGGTCGCTTCCCAAGTTTTCATTTAAAACTTTCCAACTGAAATCAAGAGCAATATCAACAGATGCCAGAGATAGATCAGGAGAACTACGTTGTACTCTGTCGTGAGCTAAACTTAACCTAGTATGTGTACCGTCATTTAAGCATGTATAATTATTGTCCAAAATAGAATCAGCGATTTGATTCCCTCTTGTATCTGTTTTACTTGACCAAATGCTATGATGTCCATTCAAATCGCCAACAATTAGAGTCCTACTAGAAGATAAACTAAGCATTTGGTCCCAATCATTTTGGTTAGTTCTAGCAGATGGTGGGCAATATACCGAATAAATTCTTTCCAAGTGCTGACAGTTTGATACCTTTACACATAGAATCTCGATCTGTGAATTCGATAAAGTGACATTTAATTGTTGGGCTTTTATTGAATTGTGAACCAAGACTGCTACCCCACCGTGTTCGTCATCTCGATCTAGTCTAAACACTTTGTATCCACTAACACTAAATTCACAAACCGGGTCAAGCCAAGTCTCACATAATGCAGCAATGTGTATCTTCTCCTGACTGAGTAGCGTTTCAAACTCAGATTTTTTGGGACGAATGCTTCGAGCATTCCATTGTAGAACATTTACAATAAGTCTTGGGTTGTAATCCATAATTGTTTTATGAAATTACAACAAGGCTGATCTGCTATAAACTGCATGACAAAAGATACCAGCGCCTCTAACAAAATACTTCCACAGCCTTTAATCTTATCTTCCCAAGACTTATTCTCGTCAAATATTGCGTTCTTCAGTTTTTTAAATAAAAGGATCCATGATATTTTGTCCTTAAATTCAGATTTGTTCTCCTCATTTTGTTCACTTGTCTCCATATCTTCATTTCCACTACCTTCCGAGTAGCATTCAATTATATCTTCATCTAATTCTCTGTACATACTTTTTCTGTTTCTCTTTTTCTCCGACATAGCCTCTTTTTTCTTTGAGTTTCCTGGGGTGACTTTTACTTTTTGAGCATACGATGTAGAACAATTAGCCTCCATATCTAATTGATCGGTGTGCCTAGATCTTAAAGAAGGCAATGCTTCCGGAGTGTTTGGTAGTAGTGGGTATTCATTCATCACTTCCCTGTGTCTTGGTTGAGGCGACGGCGGTACGTAAATAGTGAAGGCTTTTTTATAGGAGCAATTAAACTCTGCCATTAACTCTCTCACTCGTCTTTCCTTATGGTAGGCTGGGCATACTTTTGACATGGCCATATGCCTTCCCATGCAATTGTTGCATTTAAAAAGTGTCGTCTCGCAGTTTGCATGAGGTTTCGTGCATTTCGGGCAGATAATCTTTACAGATGGACACACTCTTATTGTGTGACCAAATCGCCAGCAACGTGAGCATTGCGTCACTGGGTAAGTGTAGGGGCTTACTTTTACTCTAGTGTCGTAGATAAAAACATGAGTAGGAAGAGATGGTCCATCAAAGCATAACCTCACCGATTCACATAGTTCCCAGTGCCCATCGAATGTATTCTTGCGTTTTAATCTCTTAACAGCTAAAATTGCCGTCTGACTGCTTATTTGTTGCTGAATCTCCTCATCAGTCAGTTCGATATCGATATTTTGAATGACACCATACGAACGGTCTATTTCCATAGGTCTTTGGCATTTTAATCCATTTTCATTGAAAGACTTGCATTTTACTAAGATTTCGGCACTATCCTCGTCAGTAAATTGAATTAAAACCTTGAAAGAATTAACGTACTTAACTTTCAATACATTCTTAATATTTTCCATCTTCAACATTTTAGCCAAACCAAACTGTCGAGGGAGTACCTCGGTACCAGTCAGACAAACTTCTATATTAGCCATCGAAAATCTCATAGACTCACCACTATCTAAGCGACCACGCGAAAATTTTTTAGACTTCACCATACACTCATTCCATTCATCCTTGCCTTCTTCTTCCACTAATTTCCGCTTAATAGGTATTCCGTCATTCTTCTCAATATTTTCGCTTATATGCTCCCTGCTCCTTATCGCACTTGTTCTCGCACAATTTCCATATTCAGCCTCCGTGTCTTCCCTCTGTATCATATCATTTCCCTCTTCAAAAACGGTATCCAAAATCGCAAAACTGTTCATTTTAATTGATAAGCGCGCGATCTTAAATGCAAAGAAAGTCGCACGTGCTTAGCGCACTCGGCGGCCGAGCCGCTAACACCGGTTAGAGGTCAAACAATAACCAAACGCGTGTAGCTGTACTAAGCGCCCGCGCGCGACTGGCACAGAGATTACATCATCATTACCATAAAACGTCTCTTTGTATGGGAAACGTCTTTTCATCTGCAAATATCCTTTGTCTCTTTTTTTGGCGTGAATGATTTAATCTTCTAGTAAAAAAAATAAACCGCCAAACGTCCCGGCTGTTTCGAAACTGGATTAAATACATTATACCTAAGATCTTTTCGCTAATTTGGTTATTTGCCAACCTAGCATGTAACTTTATTAGTTACCTAAGTTAGGTACACGACAACAGTGTTTCACGGATGTATTTTGATCAAAAATTACAAATTATTTATTGGCACAGAGATTTCATTACCATAAAACGTCTGTTTACCTAACTGCCCTGCTACCCGTGCGAAGGTGCGTGTTGCTAGTACAAAATAAGAAGTAAGTATCTCGGTATCTGTCTAGTTCAGTGGGATTTATTTAGTCACTGTGTAGGTACTCTGGTGATTGATCTGTTTGTTTTGCCAACAATTTAGCGTGGACGTTTCATTATTTCGCAACCTTCTTCTAAATAACTCGTAACATACGAGTACTTACATAAATTGTTATCGTTGACAGAAGATGTTTATTAACCCCCGACGCAAAAAGAGTTATAAGTTTGACTTGTCTGTCTGTGTATCTGTTTACCTGTCTGTGGTATCGTAGCTCCCAAACGGATGAACCGATTTTCGTTTAGTTTTTTTTGTGTCATAGATAATTTTATCCCGAGTGTTCTTAGCCATGTTTCATGAAAATCTGTCGAGGTTTTTTTAATTTTTAATTTTTTGTTGTTTACTTTTTTTATTTCATATGACCGTACAAGACACATGGTTCAGTAAATTTTTGATAAATCATAATTAGCTCGGACTACAAGCACACCGAATCTGGTCGGAGTAAAATCAGAGTTCGGCATGCTATCGACTACACAAGGCACGAGAAATTTCTCAAACGGTCGCTGTTCATTTGCGCTGAATAGTCATTACTTTGGTGTTTGTATGTTTGTTGTATATGTATTGGTAATTCTCTATTAACTATACGCTCGGACTCGACCATTCCTGTTTTTCTGAACACAAGCGCGTGCGTCTTACCTGTTGTAAATCAGTCGTCGAACAAGCGCATGATTCTTCCGGAAGTGCCCGGAACTAACGTTTTCTTAATCGTGTGGTCGGTCAGGTCAGCTCTAAACCGCTACCTACTTTGCAAATAAAAAATGTATTAAATGTGGTCAGCTTCAAACCACTTCATACCATATTAAGAGGCACCGCTTCTTGTGTCGAATAATAACTGACCATGACCGTATAGAATCAGAGCATGATCCGGTTGTTTCCGGATGGAATACGGGATCGGATGGCCCCTGATCCTATGTGTTTAATGCAGGAAAAGTGCACGTGGTTGCTAGAGAGACGGATTGAATCCGGGCTTATCCGGGGTCGTTTTTTTTTCGGGCCCGGTAGATCACGAATGCATGTAGTCCGAGCCTTGAACTTAGGAAGTACAAGTTTAAGACCTCTATACTTTACTAACTCTTTTTTTTCGTACTCCTATTTCAACCGTCATTTGTAATTATAAAATTTACTCATTAATTCTACATATAAGTTAAATGTTATATTTCTTAATAGTATATCTACTTATTTTAATTAATAAAGTATTATAGTTCTTATTTAAACTCAAAGATCTAATTACCAGTTATTAGGTACATTCTAAAGCCAATAAGGCGCTTATCAGGGGGAGGCCTGCGTCCAGCAGTGGACCATTATAGGCTGTTAAGGTGAGGTGAGTTAAAACTGACTTTTTCAATCGAGCAGAATTTAAACAAAGCAAACATGTTCTCGTTATTGCAACATGGTGGGTGTAAGGGTGTTGGTAGAGCGCTGCTGGTGCAAACATCGATTAATCTTTCGATTTGCATCGATTTGAATACTGATTGGAATTATATGGAGGAGTGTAATCGCACTGTCACGCAGGCCCGACGCCATTGCAACATTTCCAGTCTCATCATCATCAGGATAGTGCAAGTCCAGTGCTAAACATACATAGGTTTCTTTAAGAGCACCATGCTCTCTTCAGCTTACCGCATCAAACATCTGTAATTCTGTATTGTACTCAATAATACATAACACGAACTTATTTAATAGGATATCTACATAGGTGAGCTTAACCCTGAAAAAGAGTTTTCTTCCAGCAAAATTTAAAATTATCTGCCAGCACTCTCGCAGATCGTCAACCCTCCGTGCTATACAGCGTCACTTCGAAGAAAATTAATCAATGACTGATGAAAATAGTATGAGTAAACATCTGAATTGACCTGCAGGAACCACGTGGAACAAAATGCCAACCTTGAGATTTCATCAACTGTCTGTTCGTACGTGACTGACAAATCAATGAATAAATCTTTTGTCAAATAGCTCTTTCTCTTGCCGTTACGACGTTGACAATGGATTTGATAATTGATTAGTTAATTATAGAAATGATCTGTCTGCGTCCGAGCCGGCTGTTAATCAAGTGATAATTCTAAAGAAAAAACAAGATCACGTCGTGCTTAAAAATAATGTCTATCGAAAACTGTTTCTACCTAGCTGATAAAAGATTGGAACAAAACATCTCTCAGTAGAGAGCTTTGTAACGACGGTATAATAAGGCAATGCATCGTCATTGGTTGGCGTAGACGGGATGAGACGAGATTGGCGACTCGCTATCTCTAATTAGGATCTCAGAAGGAAGTACGAGACACTGGCAGAGTATTACACCATCTGTACCAGTATGTTTCACTTCAAAGTGTTCACGTTTTTGCAACTAGTCAAAGTGATAGATACTGATATCACAAAGTACTAATTTAAAGCAATAGACGAACTAGGGTAAATTAGTTGTATGAATAAAATATATTTCTTTGCATGTAAAGAGTTATGCCCTAAAAGAATTTGCTTCTACATTATTAGACACCAGAAACAACAATCCCTTCGCATGTTATTTTTCCACTAGGCAATCAAAGCACAGCTCCTGTAGATTCACTTTACATGAAAAGTACGTCAAAGTGAATCATGCGTTGAGCACCACTATTACTCACTCTGTGAGGAAACGCGGCGTTCAGAACCCTTAATTAGTTGTACGGCTTGTACGCGAATGAACACAAAAATGTTGCACATGTTGATTTAATTAAAACCCACTTCAGAGTTCTCAGAGTAAATCATGATCATAATGAGATTAACACAATTACAATTACGTCCGCGGAAAGGCATGCGTTCATCGGCCTACATGTCTTAAAATGTCAAGCTTTAATTGAGTTTGAGAATGCTATTTAAGGGTTCTTTTTGGCATAAGTCGTGAGCGTATCTTGGAATGTGAATAAATCCGTGACAGTTCTCTGTAAACGTCATCATTAGGGGCAAGCCTTGGGCCAGCATTCGATCAAGCCTTAATCCAAGCTTGACGGACAACTTTGTAAATTAAATTGCCTTTGGTGGGGTTAGACCGGAACCACTTTCTTAAGGCCCTCGTAATCAACAGAATGGTTTATAAATGCTCTATTAAATTTACATCAAGAGTAACCTACCCGCATAGCTAATTTGATGATGATGACTAACAGAACCATTAAACATATAGCTGTGAAGCTATTAGGTATCTGTTCGAAGCGGAGCTTGCTGGAGTGGAAGGAGAAAAGAGGGGACATTGCCCAACAGTTGGACACTAACGGCTGAAAATAAAATCAATACTATCTGATAACTACACCTACAAACCGAAACACATTGCCACTCAGAGTGTAAATTGCCGTTCACAATTAAAACTACTACCTACTCACCAACAACCAAAAGTCGTCTAGACTAATAAAGTAACCTGAGTATAATTAAATTGATATTCCTTTGTGTTTTAATAAGTGGATAACGATCTTTGACCCAGTAATGGCGCTCCGAAATGCAGACGCATGCAACCCCCATGACTTTGCCGACACTAATAACTTTTCTCAAAACACTAATGAATAGCGTGCACCTTATTACTGGGCACGTTTTACCACTCGAGTACTGCAAGGGGTTACATGGAAGAAGGGAACAGCTGAAGCAATATGACTCCAGCTGGTAAAATTAGGAAAGAATCCGTACGATGGTATCTACATTGCAGGCTTTCCCGCTGTTAAAACGTGTTCGCACCACAACTGACCTGCCATATGCGTCCTCGTTTGTTCGTAGGGGAAAAAGAGGAACTCAGAAAAAGAAAGCTAGCCGTTCCACCGTTTCCTGCTCTTAGGCTTGAAGCTTGCAAGGGGCCTCCGCCGCCGGCGCCAATCTTACAACTTACCATTAAGTAATTTCCATCAAGATTCATGTTTTACTTAATGAAGTTTTGCTTGTAGAAATGCATTTTCGAAACCCTTATCGTTCGCGGTGCTCATTATGCAGTTGTTGTTAGCACTGCATAATTACGCAGTAATTGGAGAGGCCAAATGAGGTTAAATCGTGGAATTACCCGGAGTAGCACGTTCACCGACTCATTAGAGACCTTTCTGCATCCCTTGTTCCGTGTTTAGGAAATAAGGAGCTTCTGATTCCGTGGTGCCTTTTTCCTCACCTAAAGTACCTAATCAGAGCCCTGACTTTGGTTATTAGCTTTGGTTAGTATCAAAACGTCCGCTCGGTAGAGCCGCCATACCCAGGGGCTCTGAATTGGAATTTGGTCCCAGATAGACTGCACAATAGCTCGCTCGCTGGAAATTCTTATAAAAATGACGTCACAATCAGAAATACCTAAGGACACTTTATTTCTCATAGTTCTGCGGGTGGGTGAAAGAAACTTCCAGTAGGAACTTACAAAATTGTATTTTAAGTTTCCTACTCGGTTTATAGTGAAGTAATTATGGGGTACACTCGCGATAAATCCCAACTATGTAGGTACCATCCTAGGCTGGCGTAAGTAATAGGTTGGTTGTAGTAAACTTTATAAGCGACTATAGCCTCTCAACCCACACTAAACTAGTTAATTGACAACACGCTAGTACGACGTTAATAAGCGGGAGAAATTGCTGTTCCTGTAATGAGAGTTTTATGGCCAGTTACTTGCGTACTAACTGTTTGTAATACTGTGCCGTAGCGCAGGATTGTCCGTAGAGCTGCATAGTCCGGAATTTTTTTCCGGCTTTTAAAAAAAATCCCTAAACATATCCGTAAAATTTCTAAAACTCCTCTCGTGGTTAAAAAGTTAGAGATTACAGAACTACCTTAACGTTTCTGAAGCTGGTACCAATTTCATTTATGATTTGGTAACTTCCATGAATTGTGTTCTTTTTTTTAGAATCTGCGATCTGTTTTCCGTCTTTTGTTTTATATCGGTATTTAGCTCTTCCTAGTTAGATAGTAGAGCAAGAGTCATAGCGCAATTTGCTCTACGTAAGCTTGGCTAATTAATTAATATCCCTATAGCAACCAACTGTGAACATTAATTGCCACTATTTTCTTTTCTACGAACTAATTGAAATAAACATTTATGCTGTAGGTGCGTATAAAAGGACACATAAAACATTCTAGGTATATATACAAACAAACATTCTCGGAGGTAGTTTTACATCATAACTCGTAACAATGAATAATCAAATTGTTTGTATATAAATGTGAAGGATTTCGAAAGATTTTAATTAGAGAGTGAACAAAATAGTCGCACCTGTAGATTCGCCTCTACTCGCTGTAGAGTACCCCCTTAATTAGAAAACTCTTTTGCAATGAGTAATTAATTTTCACAAAGTAGATGTAGGAAAATAAAATAAAAATAACTCTGGTTTATGAAACGAAAAATCATTCAAACTTTTTTATGTTAATTATTTGAGGTAATGTGAATCGTTTAAGCTTGGTGTGAAGCATTTCCATGTTTCTATGTTCCATGTGCAAGTAAAACAGGCCGTTTGTGATTTGCATAAAAATAAACATAGGTGACTTTTCGAAACATTTTTCAAAACGTGATTTATATTCAATAGGTCATGTTAAAATTATAATTTACTTATTAAATAATTACGAAACGCTCATTTTACCTATTCAGTGTTTTTATTGCTGATTCCCGAGAAACGCAAAGAATATATTCATTACTCGAAGTTCAGTTTAGAACTAGGTAGTGTTAGGAACGGTAACTCAGAAACACACGAGTCTTGCTTCCGACATGATTGGCGTCACCCGATCCTATTATTCGGCTAACGAAGCTGAGGGCATCCGTTGATTATTAAAACGGGCACCACCCACGGCGCCGGGTGTTAATTGGACCCCCGTAGACAATACTAATAAGGCCCGTCCGCGCCTCTATCTGTCTAATTAAACGCGAAACTTGAGAGTAGCACCCTCAACAAGAGGGCCTGTTTACTGAGCCTCCTGAATACACCGCCAGTGCTGGAACAAGGCCCTACTAAGGGGGAAAGCCGCGCGGCCTGTCTCCAGATTTTTGATTTAATATATTTTATCAAATGCTTATGCTTAATTGCTCCATGCTGATGCTACTGAGCTACACAGCTCAGTGACCCAAAGTAGACCTTGACTTTCTACACAAGGCTTCTTCAGGCATATTGGCTCTCACTCCCCAGCTAGTAGATACTTCGTATTATTTATTAAAAGTGCGTGTTAGATACTAATGGACCATTTATAAATTTATTGGTATTCCAACGCTAAAATGAGCTTTGTAACAGATCTATTGCGGTCAGTTGTGGTCTGTCCACTGTTGTCTGAAAGAGGAACCGTACAATGCCAAGAGTAAAAGAGAAGAGAGTTGGCGTTGCCCCCGTTTTCTTGCTTGTTTTACTACCCCTGGGCGACCCTGTCTCTGAATACACTGTAATAATACCGGCTAAGCGTGTTTGAGAGGCTCTTTTTCGGATCCCTGTAAACCCGCGTATAATTAGCTGTATTATGCGTCTAGGTGTCGACTCTTGGCTTGTTTAATTAAGCCAAGTCAGTACGGTTACTCGTTAGAGGTATTGTTTGCTATGATTGTTGATGGCATTGAGCTCGGGCTTGGGGTAAAGTTCGGATTTGTGTAACTACTGATTACTTAGACGTACCCAGTGAAAAGTTTTGATCTATTTAAGGCGCACAATCTCTTAGGTAAATTTCTAGAACAAGAGTTCAAACATGAACTGATGTTTGACAAATATATTCCATATTTATACAGCGGCCCCGACGAAGCACTTACGAATGGTGCCTCTCTGACATATCCGATAATGCTCTCTCCATTTTTTGCCTTTCTACAGAATGCCTTTTAGCCTAAGCTCACGTGCAAGACATATGTTGAAGGATTGCTAGTACGGTACCTATGTACATGGATGAAATAACTTGCTACGCCACGACATGTTTATATCTACTTTTAATGCAGGCAGCTCTATGTTTTACATAATTATCTATCAAACATTCCAACTTCATAAAATTCTTCCCAAGTTTCAAATAAATCCTAAGTATAAGAAGCTAATTACCTCCGTTAAGAAACGTGAAACCCTATCACTGTTTCCAAAGGAACTGAAAATATAATGGCTAACCAAAATAATTAAGATTTCCAAGATTTATTTTAACTAAACCGCCGTAAAACTGTAAATACCTCCCGTATTACAAAAGTTTAAATAGGTTAGTTTGGTTTGAAGCGATGCAATCAGAGTTGTAATTTGCAATAAACCCGCCGCAAGTTGGGGTCCGCAGTCTGCTCATAAACGTGCACTCTTGTGATGGTCCCATCGCTGTTTTCATTTAATTTCATGACAATTTCATGATGCTTGACTTTTACTTTTCTGAGTGACTTTTGAGGGTTAAAATTTACTGACTGAAGTAAATTATTTTTCTACGGAAAAATTATGAACGGTAGATACAAAGGCCGATAAAACCCCTCGTTGTTGATAATAGAATCGATTAAATAACACATAAATTGCAAACAATCAAATCAAAAGTTAGCTAAGTATTAAATGTACAATATATAAAAACACTTTCGAGTATCAACCTACTCTAAACTTATTTAAATCTTCTTTTAATTTCGTAGAATTTTTATCATTATCCATATCCACGACGACCACAAAACTTAAGTAGGTCTGTTGCAACCGCCGCCCGCGCCGGATCATTGAATCAGCTCGTTGTACCTGCCTGGCTACACGGATAACATTACTAAACGAATGCAAGTTGATTTGAAGCGATGCAATCAAAACTGTAATTTGCAAAATGCCACCGCAAGAGGGGTGGTCCCCTGCAACCCTCGCTGCCCTTTTGATTGCGTATTATTCGAGTGTTTATACATTTAGATCGCTTCCTAGATTGTTTCTATTGTGATACCATTTTTTGTTTTCACGGTTAGAGGGGACTTTAATTAAAATGCTTGTTCGTACTTTTCTTTCCCGGGTGTAGTGTAGGTAACATAACGAAAGTGTAGGTGTTATAATATTTATGATATTAAAAGGCCGTACAAAAGCTGTGGTAGGTAGAGCTTTGGCTATGTACAATTTTTATCATTTGGCAAACATAAAATCTCGTTTAGAAAATTAAAAAACTTGCTGCCTGGTTTATCATTATACAATTTAGAAGTTCTGAAATTGTAATGTCCCGTTCGGAATTATTGTATCAAAGTTGCTTAATCTAAAAATTGAGAAGGCCCGCCTATCTCGTCCAGCCACCCACAGCGTTCATTCATCTCCCTGGCGCATTTATACATTACTCACGGCTCAAGTATCCGATTATATAACACGCAAAATTTCAATTACAACTTGTAATTAGTTTTTCGAGAGTTTTTCTTTCAGGAAGGGGGATTGTGGAGGCTAGAGCGAGCGAAAAGGTATACTGCCATCACTCTCTAACTCGTGCGTTGTATAGCCGCTATGAGTAATGTCCATACTGTTAGGTGTTTGATTATTTTTATGCAATCTGCAAGGGGAAATGAAATATTTTTTTTACAGTTTTTCCGTTGGTTCGTTAATTAAGTCTGGACTGGAGCAAGCATTGAATGCGATGCAGGGAGGTAAATTATTTACAAGGAAAGTTCTAGGTGGAATTGCAGTCAGAAAAAACATTAATACCTAGATCCTCGTAGATTTTTCACTATGGTCAGTGTAGTTAATCGAATTGTATTACTCATAACCTAAAACGATCTGTAGGTACATTTTATTTAATGGCATTTGAAGTTGGAGAACCTTCAGTGAAATTACTAAACATTTAAAAGAACGAAAGCAAAAACGAACTTTTATGCTAAAAGCATTTGCCAGAAAGCATTTAGCACTCACCCCAGTGTAACTCGTGCTCTACATCCCTAGCACGGCCCCTCTTAAGCCGTCAACTATGATATCACATGCTCACTAAGTGCCAGTATTGTTGAGGATTGGCAGCTCCGTGGTCGCTAATGCACGGAAGCGAGGCCACGAATTAATGGCAAGAATAATGGCTATCCCATTATGGATTGCCGCCAACATACTTTAGCCATGAAAAGAACCGAAAGTTACATTTGCGATACTCTGAATACTGAACGCTCTGGACGTCTCCCCGCGTCTCCCCCTTGGACAGGGAAATCTGTAGAGATTATATTCAGCTTCATTTTAGAATCGAAAAGCGATTTTCCATGGAACTTAATACGGTATTGAGGGTGTGTTCGAAACCAAAGGTGTCATTTTAGTGACGCATCCGAAGCAACGCACATTTGTACGTTCAGCAATAAGGTTATTCGTATCGTGCGATTCGTCTACAAAAATTTCTTATTTTGTTTCTAAGTATGCTTTCTTTTAATCGTCGTTTCAAATGTGTTTCGTCCATGTGTCATCACCTCAACCTAAATTTGACTCGAATTTTATTTAAATGTCGCCACTAGAAGAATTTGATAAAGATAGCTGAACGTAGTCATAGGATCTTTATAATTTGAAGTCGGCTTATAGTTTTGTAAAACACCCCAAATTATTATCTAACAAGAATGATAATTTCCTGGTATTATCTCGTATATAATTGTACCTACTTCTCTTACACAAGAAGGTGGCTTAGTTTTTGGCAGAATTCGCCAACAACTTAGAGGAATTAAGTTAACAAATAGAAGCAATAGCAACTCCGTCACAATATCGATTTCAGCTAAACGGGCAAAAAAAACAACTATATTAAAAAACTAGCTGTACCCGCGACTTCGTTCGCGATTGCCTCACCTGCCGACTAATTAAGTTCACATTATACCATAGTCTCTCATATTATGAAACGCCGCCGTGCAAAAAATCGTGTAGTGTCTACGGGGGATAGCATGTTGTCATCTTTAATCCCATTCTTTATCCACACGACTTTTAGCTACGACTCGGCCAGCGTCAGTGTTAAGAAGTGTCATACTCGTTTCACTTCTTACTGATGGTTCCGTTCAGCTGGGGCCCTATTCTGCTATACTAATCGCTTCACTATGACAGGGGTATCGACACAGAATGACACGTTTGGGTATTCCACCTCAGATGAAAGAAATTATGATGAATGGAGATGGAGAGACGTGCGTCAAGTTTGAAACTATTAATTTATCTCGCACGCACTATCTGGAGTTTTATAAATCTAAGGATTCTACGTGATGATTCTGCGACGATTCCATTGTCATACTGAAGCAATTGTATTGCAGAATTGGGCTCCTGATCCATTTGACTGGACCACCGTAATTTTTTTTTCGTTAGTAGGTAGGTACAGTTGGCTGTGTACCACAGTAAAAAATATTTTTCTGTGGTCTAGTTAGTTTAATTGGACCACTTACTGCAACCAAACTTCGGTAGTACAGTTAACTGGACCAGCTAAACCGCCATATATCATGTAAGGTAGGAACCTAACTTATTTTTCCAAGACGCCTTAGTAGGTAGGAACCTAACTAATGGGTGCGTCTTGGAAAAATACATAGATAGGAACTTACCTACCCTCTATCTACTAATTTTTTTCTTCTAACTCCAGATTATTTCATCAATCTACTGATTTTCTACTCGACTTTCTACTGATTTAGTCAAATTCGATCTTGCAACACTGTTTCTAACAAAAAGAATGCATGAAATCGGACGACGCGTAGACCCGTCGTGATGCGCGGTTAAAGAATTCTACTTTTTCCTCTCTCCCAGGGGAACCTTACTGAATTCCAGGATAAAATGTATTCCATGTCCTTCCTTGTAGTATGAACTCAAAACGTGCCAAGTTTAATTCCAACTCATTACCTATGTAGTTTCGGCGTGATGCGCGGTGAAGGAATTTGACTTTTTCCCCTCTGCCAGGGGAACCTTACTGAATTCCGGGATAAAATGTATCTTTCCTCATAGTATGAACTAAAATCATGCCGAGTTGCATTCGATTTCATTAAGTAGTTCCGTCGTGATGCGCGGTTAAAGAATTTTACTTTCATCCTCTCTCCCAGGGGAACCTTACTGAATTCCAGGATAAAATGTATCCCATGTCCTTCCTTGAACTCAAATAGTACCAATTCAGTCCAACTCATTCAGTAGTTTCGGCGTGATGCGCGGTGAAGGAATTTTACTTTCATCCCTTCTCCCAGGGGAACCTTACTAAATTCTGGGATAAAATGTATCTTTCCTCATAGTATGAACTAAAATTATGCCGAGTTCCATTCGAATTCATTCAGTTGTTCCATCGTGATGCGCAGTTAAAGAATTTTACTTTCATCCTCTCTCCCAGGGGAACATGACTGAATTCCGGGATGAAATGTATCCCATGTCCTTCCTCGTAGTATGAAATCAAATCGTGCAAGGTTTCATTCCAACTAATTCAGCACTTTCGGCGTCATGCGCGGTGAAGAAATTTTACTTTCATCTCCTCTCCCAGGGAAACCTGACTGAATTCCGAGATAAAAAGTATCCTATGTCCTTCCTCGTAGTATGACCTAAAATCGTGCCGAGTTTCATTTCAATACCTTCAGTAGGTTCGACGTGATGCGCGTTTAAGAAACAGACAGACAGACAGACAGACATGAATGAAAAAAAATACAGTTTTGGCTTCAGTATCGATAATAGAGTGCCCTCCAAAAAAAATTTTCAAAATATCTTCAATGTACAGAATTGGACCTGTTACAGTTTTATTATAAGTATAGATAAAAGTTTTTCTTATTTCTTAGTATTTAAGTACCTAATCGAGCTAAAAGCATAGTGGATCTCCGCAGCTTTCTCTGTCCCTTTGTCACCGTCTTTCACGTGAAAGTTTTTGAACAGAAAAGACTTTTAAAACTGCTTTCAAGAAAATTAAGGCATTAATGGTTGCAGTGCTTAAGAGCAATCTTAGTTCAACGTTATGTTAGTCTGTCATGACGGCGGCAGACTGACTAGAATTTGTAAGCGGTGCCGTAGAAATGCTTACAACCATTTGTTTATGGGAGAAGGTACAAAATCGAATAAAAGTTTAGTCTGAAGCAAGTCTCAACTTTGATGGAGTTGAAATATAGTCTTCATTTGTTTTACGAGTAGGACTAGGCAGAGCCACTTTATTAGAATACTAGTTTCTGGGCGCGGCTTCGCACGCGTATTATCGGAAACGTTCTAAATGTATGCCAAATTTCATTTTAATTTGTACAGAAGTTTTGGAGATCCTAGGGAACAAAAATTTCACATTTCACATTTATACCTTTAACTTTCGCATCTATAATATCAGTAGGATATTCCCTTTCTTGCCTTTATAATTCGGTACTGTTTAAAGCCACGCAGCAAAAAGATATAAAGATAAATTCTAAACACTATAATTGAATTATTAATATTTTTGTGCCTAGAATAATTAGAATAAGATGTTAGATTCTGAGTATTACCATACCACCTAGCTAAATGTTGCCGTGTCCTAGCAGGGTGCATGTTTGAAACACTTTATCTTTAAGACCCCCTGTACTACATGTTGCCAATAAAATATTGAGTATTAAATAAGGACTTTGTTTTTTCAACACATAAGCGCCAAAGAAAAAAATGTAGATAGCCCAAGCAACGATCACGAACGCATTGTTATGTATTTCTGTAACCGCCGGATAGTAAAATCAGCCCGTTTGTAGACTGGCTAGGCTGTTTACAAAACGAACGCTGATTTGTTGTGAAAACCTATTTCATTTCGTTCGACGAGATTGCTAAGTCACATTTAACCATATTAAATAAATAATAAATAAATAAATAAATAATGCTGGACAATTCACACAGCATTAGCCAGCCCCAAGCTAAGCAGAGCTTGTGTTATGGGTACTAGATAACTGATATACATAATACAATACACTACATATATAGATATTTTTTGTAATACATAGAAAACACCCAGACCAACGGAACAAATTTCTGCAGATCGTACACAAATTTGTTCCGAGGCGGGATTCAAACCCACAACCTCCTGCGTCGCAGGCGGACCTTCGCCCGCTGCGCCACGGAGGAATATTGTTCGTTGATCGTTCAAAAATCGGCATAGACGCGCCTAGCCATTTTACAAACGGGCTGACTTTACCATCTGGGGCGGGGAGAGATTTCTATTTCCAGGATCTAAATCTGTTTACTTGTTTAAGATCTAGGTCTTCGGCTGTTTCCGGCACATAATGGTTATGATGTAGATAAATGATTGGAAGTATGCCTACATGGTGCCTGTAGATATTATACTTAAGTATGACCCGACATTTCACAAATTGCCATTTGCGAGAAAGGGACGCTAATTGGCAATTACTTCGATTCTAGAACCTCCATAATATCCTTTCTAAGTGATCATTATCATTGACTAAATTAGGTCATGGAAGCTATTTCTTCTTCTTCCACTTGTGGACAAAAAATTACCTAAGTGAAAAGGAAATGTAACCTAATTCCTTATTTGATAATAATTTATGGTATAAAATTTGACTTGCCTAATTGCTTATTTTGTGAACCTAAAGAATATTAGTTATTGAAATTTGAAATTTAGGAAACTTGAATACGACGAACAGTTCCTCAATTATTCCAGTTTTCCCCCTGGACAAATCCCCCTTAAGGGGGAAAACAGGAATAATTTTTTTAGCTACCTAATCAATAATCCTAATCCTACTAATAATCCTAACATAATCTGATATCCTTGGTAATCTATCTCCTTTGTTTGTAACCTTCAGTTTATATACTAGTTTACTTATACATCCATCATCATCATCATTACCATACCAGCCTGTTGACACCCACTACATGATAAGTATAGGATTCCTATTTATCAGGCCAGCTCAATCGGTCCCGTGCGATCCTCATCCAAAGTCTTCTGAGCACCTACTTATTTCCAAATTAAAGTATGTTTATTAGCTTTTAGAAAAGTTAGTATAAGTTTTACATAGTTTACGAAAACTACCTATAAGTTTTCGTTTTCGTCCATACATAAAAAACTATTCCAGTTTTCCCCGTTGATTTTTTTTCTCACGGGTTTATTTTTTTAAGGCCATTAAAAGGGAAAACCCTTTACTGAAAAAGAGGACTTCAAAAAATTTATTCCAGTTTTCCCCCTTACGGGGCTTTGTTATGTGGGAAAACTGGGGCTGGATAACGCCATTTAACTCTGTTAAACGCCCCTATCGGATACTGTGAGGAACTAACTTTCATATTACGGTGATACAATAGTTTCATACAAAGTCAATTATAGTTTTTGAATGCCTTTGAGCGATTCGTTGCATAAAAAACTATCGTAGTTTGACGAATTAATTACGGTTGTAAGCGGGTTAACCACAATCGTTAACGTTGATATTCTTCCAAAATAAATGTGGTTCGTAGTTAACCCGCTTACATCTATAATTATTTATTGCATTTTAACTGATAAATCCGCTACAGTAAATTGAGTATTGAATGAGGACTTTGCTTTTTCAACAAATAAGTGCTAAAGAAACAGATGTGAATAGCCCAAGCTACGCATTAGTGTGAATTTCAGTAGCCTAATTTGGTGTTCTTTCAACACAAATAAGGTTCGTAGTAAACCCGCTCACATCCGTATGGAACAGCTACACTAAAATATCACTTCAAACCTTTTTTTATTTTCGTTACTGTGCAAATTCACACCAGCCATTTAGTATCGCTACTCTAGGCTCTACCAAAGCTTTCAGTGAAAAAGCCCCTCTAATGTGTTTGATCGGAACGAAGTGAAGGCACAAGTCTTTGTTTGCGTTTAATTAACGAAACGCTTAGCAGACGGCCATTAAGCCAGCCAATGGATTATTCTGGACCGGTCGATGCAAACTGAAAGTGATTTTATCTGATTTTCAAGGAAACTTCAATATTATAACACCGTTTTGTCGGGTGTGTTAAATATCGTCATGAAAGTATCAAATCGATTATTCCAGTTCTCGCCCTGTAATTCAGGGATTTCCATCCTCATATTTTTAAAATTTCCTGCGCTTTTTCAGGATCATCGCTCGGTAGTGACTCCATCCTAGGTCTGTGGGGACGACAGTACTCTGGAAGTGGGACAAAAAAACAATACCTTTTGGGTTAAATGGCAAAAAAATATGATTTAATTTTATCGTGGGTTGAATTGACAATATATACTTATATTGTCCATCATTATTTATTTATTTATATATATTTTGGGTCGAAATAACAATTTTTAATTCGTGGTGAGAGACTGTTGGTCGAAATAACATCATAATTTTGCAAGGTTAAGTTTCTTAACAATTTTGTATTCCTTCTCACTTGACGACCTCACTAGCGCAGCGGGCGAAGGTCCGCCTGCGATGCAGGAGGTTGCGGATTCGATTCCTGCCTCGGGGCAAATGTTTGTACGATCTGCAGATATTTATTCAGAGTGTTCTGGATGTTTTCAATGTATAAAAAAAAAATATATTTATGTAATGTATATCATTAAGTATATCAATTACCTAGTATCCATAACACAAGCTCTGCTTAGCTTGGGGCTAGATAATGCTGTGTGAATTGTCCATCATTATTTATTCTCATCAGCACATATAGTACGTCCACTGCTGAACATGCATTCCTACCTCAACATCAACCTCAACAGCCTGTATTGGTCCACTACTGGACGCACCCCAACCTGATAAGCGCCTTCTTTGCTTTTATCACATTGAGGGGTAATGCCCATAATCCCCACGCTTTGCATGCGGGTTGGGGATTGCAGTTCGGTTTAAACATAAAGAAAACTGCAGATCTCTTTTCCGTTACAATTATTAAACCTTTGATTGATACCATTGCAACAGATTTATCTTTAATATTTAATGGATCTATTGACTGTGGCGTATTTCCTGATCTAATGAAATTAACAATATTATTAAGAATAAAAAAAAACCACTGTATAAATCGGGTAGTAGTTCTGACCCCACTAACTTTAGACCAATATCAGTACTGCCTACATTCAGCAAAGTTATTGAAAAACTTATTTTACATCAATTGCTTAGGTATTTCAATTACAATGACCTGCTGCATTGTAAGCAATTCGGGTTTACTCGCGGCAGATCAACTACTGATGCCTGTGTAGAGTTAGTATCGCATATTTTTGATGCTTGGGAGAAGTCGCACGACGCTTTAGGCGTTTGTTGCGACTTGTCAAAAACGTTCGATTGCGTACGGTGCGTATGGTGTACATGAAACATTAATCAGGAAATTACATCACTATAGAATAAGAAACACCTCTTTGGATCTTCTTACTTCTTATTTCAGTGATAGGATACAAAGAGTTGACATTAATGGGAAACGGTCTTCGGGGTCCGTAGTTACAATGGGTGTACCGCAGGGTTCTATCCTCGGTCCTTTCCTATTTTTCGTTTATATTAACGACCTGGCTCATCTGGTCAGGAATAATCACGAGATTGTATTATTTGCTGATGATACTTCATTAATTTTTAAAACGAAACGACAAAACACAAATTTAGACGATGTGAATAATGCAATCTCAAAAGTAGTCCATTGGTTTAGTGTCAATAATCTTTTGCTAAACGAAACCAAACAAAATGTATTAGATTTATTCTACCTAATTTTAAACAAGTGAAGGCTGATGTAAACGTTAAAGGAGATACGTTAGAAATAGTAGAAAGTAGCGTATTCTTGGGAATCACCTTAGATCATAAACTTCAATGAGGCACACACATAGATAAGCTATCTAAGAGACTTAGTTCTGCAGCGTATGCAATAAAAAAATCCGTCATCTTACAGACGTGGATACAACTAGACTTGTTTATTTCAGCTACTTCCATAGTATTATATCTTATGGTATACTGCTGTGGGGGAACGCTGCAGATATTAACACCGTATTTGTGCTGCAGAAGAGGGCTGTTCGTGCAATGTATAATATGGGTCCCAGACAATCTCTACGTGATAAATTCAAAGAAATAAACATAATGACAGTACCATGTCAATATATTTATGAAGACTTGTTGTACACTCATAGAAATATAAATCAGTTCCACAAAAATAGTGATAAACATAACTTTAACACCAGAAATAAACATGAACTCGCTGTGCCCACAACTAGGCTACACAAAATTAATGTATCTTTTAAAGGGCAACGTACATTGTTACTCATCATGTATGATAAGGAAGACCTCCTAATACAGGTATTTTTATACTTAAAATGAGGTCTCGAACACTGAACAATGTATTAAGTAATTTAAGAGAACAATAATAAACATTTTGTATTTTGTATTTGTATACGCTTCTACAACAAAACTCCAAGTGAGTTGCAAAAATTATTAGTAAATAAATTCAAACAAATTGTCAAAACTTTGCTGTGCAAAAAGGCTTACTATAAAATATCAGACTAGAAAAATAACAACTAACAGGCTAAAGGTTTCTTCGTCGCTTCTTTACTACTAGTCTACATACCGAAGCGACAGAAATCAAAAATATCACTTTATTTCCGTGTCAGTGTTTAGTTTTATAATTTGAATAAATTGTGTACATTTATTGTTTAAAGAGTTTTTAATTTTGATTTTGATGGTGGTAGAATTGCGCTGCTGCCCGCCCCCGGTGGATAGCCCTTAGTCGCCTCTTACGACACCCGCGGGAAGAGTTGGGGTGGTGCAAATTCTAAGCCGGTACCACACAGATTGCATGTATCCCTAACCTTGGTTAGGTTAGGGTATGTGGTCTCCTTGTTAAGGGGAGCTTGGCTAGTGAATTGGTGATTGCATTCTTAAACATACTAGGAAGCTGCGGCCTAAGGTTGCCTTAATCGTAAAGACATCTACTTTTGTATTCCGGATATAAAATGCTCAAATGTACCTACTCCGTTTGTTGGAATTCCCAAAAGATTTATACCAATTAAAACTGCTAGCAACGACTGAAACCCATCTAGGCGAGGCTCAATTCATTATCGCTAAGAAGTTGGAAGTTGACGGTGGTCAAATGCAGTACGCCGTAAAAGTCGATTACTATGGTCATTAGTCTTCAGTGAGAACTAATTAATACAACGTTTTGAATAAAGCCAAGTCTCGGGACGGAAAAATCTGAAATTTAATTAAAAAAGTTTAAGTGAGTTTTCACGGGTGAGCGTTCCTTGCGGTTTCCAATAACTCAACGAATTCTATCCGTTTTTTCGGATACTTAACTACTTTCGTAAGAGTAATCAAGGTTATAATGGTTCCTTCAGGTATTTACCTACCTAGTTATTTTAAAGACGATATTTATTGAAGAAGGTTCCTATTCTTACATTAACATCAGTTTTGTTTTCCTATATTAATGTCCAGTTATTGGTTACTGTTGGATGACATAAGATCCAGAGCGACTACACATTAGGCGCTTGGTAACGCGCGTTTTATAAGCCAAACCATGTGGTCCCCCATTTACACACCTAAACGCGCGCTTCTAGGTATTTGTCGTTAGAGCGTGCACAGTACCTACAGATGTAGTTTAGATGGTTTTATTGCACGTTACCAAAGCATCTAAAAGGCTTCGAGCGCCTATCTAAATCTAAAGGTTTTTGTTATTAATAGTGCGTAAGCCCGTCACACTCTAGGTAATTTCTAAGAAATCAAATTTTAAGAAATCACCGACATGACATCCCGTTGAGGTCAGAAACTTTTGCGAAAACGATGTAGGAGAACGAAGTTCTCAGTAGCAACTTGGGTGATTTGGCTGTATGGTAAAATAGTCACTTCGGGTTCGCCAAGATTTTCGACTCCTACGTCACTTGACCTCGTGGTGTAGTTGGTTAGAACATTCCCATACTGAAGGATGGATGCGTGTTCAAGTCCCGTCGAAGTCGAAATTTTTTCGATATTATTTGATTTCTTAGAAATTGCCCAGAGTGTGAGGGCTCAATACTCAATATTTTTATTGCAAACATGTTGTACATGGGCTTACGTAACGTACTATAATAACAAAAACCTAATGTGTACTTGCTCTAACAAAATGAAATACTCTCGAGGTCTCATAAACGTTGCCCTCTGACATTTATTAGGATAAAACCTTGTAATCTGATCTAATATGGCTTGAGTGCTTTTACATCTTTCCATCACATCCTCCTTTTGGTCAATTTTATTTTAGGTTTTATTCTACTTTCTTTGCATTCGAGAATATTTTTAACTTCCGACAATAAAGAGCACTCCTTTTTCGTACGTTTGACGTGTTACCGATTTTTGTTTTTTGTTTACAAAGTGGTCCGTCCACTATTTTATTATAAGTTTGATATACTGTCAAAAGTAACTATCTATGTTCATAGACACAGTTACTTTTGCTACTGTGTCTATGAAATATTTCATAGACAGTTACTTTTGACAGATAGATATGCGAATCTGTCGACTTGGAAAATATGGGGACTTCCGAAAGTTTCGATTATCAACCCGACAAGAAAGAATAAAGAAGAAAGAAAGAAAGAAGAAGAAAGAAGAATACGGAAAAGTATGGAAAAGTATTGAAAATAGAATAAAAATTGTAGTTTACCACAGTAACTCAATCTGTTTTACTTTTTATCGCGGAAAAACGTGTAATGCCGCGGGCAAAAGCAATTAGCATATAAAACAACAAAAACAATACTATTTCATTTCATTCTATTGTATATAAAATCTAAGCGGTAAAGCATAGGAGATGACTATTTGCGTTTCCGTCGAACGTCGAACTACCAAACATCAAATAATAGAGCAGAATAACTTTTTTTATAAGATGATTCTTTGAGATTTTTTTCAATTTGTTGGTTAAAATTTTCATCTCTCCCGTGGCAGGCGTCCGAAATTTGGAAGAATTGAAATTCTCTGTTGAGTGGCAAGCGTCCAAAATTTGGACGATTTTCGGCTTC